>OX352473.1:24618659-27018659 GCA_947093115.1 Brenthis daphne
CAGAGTAAGAAGAGCGAAGCCCCAGGTCCCGTCGATGGGAGACCTACCCCGCGCTCGCCTCGAACCATTTCGCCGCCCTTTCACTCACTGGTGGGGTGGATTACTTCGGACCTGTGATGGTGAAAATAGGACGACGTCGAGAGAAGAGATGGGGTGCGTTGTTTACGTGCCTCACGTCGCGCGCCGTACACCTAGAGATCGTTTCATCATTATCTACGAGTTCGGCGATCATCGCATTGCGAAGAATGGCAGCAAGAAGAGGATGGCCGAGCACTATGTACTCAGACAACGCCACGAATTTCCGAGGCGCCGACAACGAGCTACGGGCCGCCTACGCCGAGTTGGCGCCAGCACTGAAAGAAGAGGGCCTACTTCATCGTATGGAGTGGCGCTACATACCTCCAGGTGCCCCGAACCAAGGGGGCGCATGGGAACGACTAGTGCGGTCAGTGAAAGTCGCACTAGCCTCCACCTTAAAGGAAAAGGAGCCGACGGAGGAAGTACTATGGACTCTGCTGGTCGAAGCGGAGTACTCTATCAAACGCCCGACCCCTGACTCACGTTAGCGTGAGTCCAGACGACCCGGAGGCACTGACACCCAACCACTTCTTGTTGGGATTCATCTGCTGGCCTACCCATCACTGGGCCATGCGCCGACGACGATCGCGGCACCTGGCGGGCCAGCCAGGCGCTCGCCGACCACTTCTGGCAGCGATGGGTGCGAGAGTACCTACCAACTCTCGTTCCTCGCGGCGAGCCGACAAACAACACCAAGCAGCTACAGCAAGGAGAACGTCGTGGTCATAGTCGACCACATCCTGCCACGCAACGTGTGGCCTATGGGAATCGTGAAGCAAATCTACAGGGGACCTGATGGCGGCGTGCGAGTAGCGGATATCCAAACGAAGACCGGAGTCTTCAAGCGTCCTGTCACGAAGCTCGTCGTGCTCGTGAAGGAGGAGGCTCGCAGCGCTGCGCCGGGGGGAGAACTGTTACGGACGACGAGCAACGAGTGACGACGGGCCCGACGAACCACGACCGCCCCCGACGGCGATAGTAGCATATGTCCGTCTCTCTCTAACAAATCTATGTGCACGCAAAGTATCATGTACGCGCAATAGATGCCCCCCCCTTGCATTGTATAAAGCAACCAATTAGAATTAAGGAAATTATCTTATCTCGTTTAGTAGTATGCCTATTGTCAATGTTAATGCTAGAATAAGTATTAGGGCATTTTGTATGTAAATTCAGTATTCAGTTGACTACCGTTGAATAAAGTGTTCTCTTCAGTTCAAATATTGTAAAGTAAAATAAAAGCAAGTTATACTCAAGAAGTGTTTTATTACATCGAAGGAAGAAAAATAAATACAGTCCACTACAGTATATATAATAGTAGGATATTTATATAGGTGATGTAAACATCTATAAATACCGTTGCAGTAGTAACACTTGTATTAACTTACTGATTGAACGCGCGGTTGCAAGTTTTGAGTTTAATTAATGTTTCTTCCCAATTATAATTACAAACAAGTATTTACAGGACCCGCCTCACGTCTGATTAAAGGAAATTCGAAAGGATAAATCAACTGTGAAAAGTATTTTAATATACACTCACGTTTGCAATCTTTTTGTATACGAGTTTTAGGTTTTAAATTGTATTCTATAAAGCTAAATTTCGAGGTAGTCTCATATAATTTTCTTTGATATAGAGTATATACTCTTTAAAGTAAAAAAACCCATTAAATGTAAAAAAAACTATTTTTCTTTCTTTTATAATATAAGGTGTCTTTTCCATTCTACACGATATTTGGTGAAGTAAATTGTGCCAATATAGCACACCTAAAAGCCACTAAAAAAAAATTGAATTGTAAAAAAATCTAGTACGTCATTTTAGTCTACTTCTATCGTATTGACTTGATACTTTGGAAGTAAGTGTAGTGATAACCGATGGCATTATAATAATAGGGGGCCATTGAGCTTATCTGATGATGAAACCAGAAGGTCAGCGCAACTCTTTTAGAGCTTCTAGTATAAGTATTATCACCTCCAGGTAAATTTCTAAGAAACTAATTAAAATTCTAAGAAATCTATTGTTAACTGACACGCCGGTGTGCCCGCGGTCCTGGAGAGATTAAGTATACTTTGAGTTTTGGCTTTTTTATTAATTTTGATTAGTCGTGACAGTTTGAGAGCCTGATTTGTAGTATTACTAACATTAATTAGTAACATTTTTTTTTTAATTTTTGCTTTATTAGGTATATGTTTTTATTATTTTGGATGCAAATAAATATATTATGTAAATTAACAATCCGACTGTAATTATGCAAGCATTGTACTGTTCTTCATAATTGTATGGTTATCAACCATTATATTATCTAGTAGCAAAATTATTATGAATCTTCCAAGTCTTATAATATTATAATTATCCTTCAATACGGGTATTAATATCATAACTCGTTATTGCTGCTTTTCTGCAGTAATTTTTGTTTTCCCGGAACAACGATATGGGTTTTATATATTTTTACTATTTAATATTACAAAGTAGAAGATTATTGTTTTTGTTTGTTTAAATTTTAAGGCTGATTTGATAAAAAATCATTAGTGGCTTATGATAATAATATGTGACATTTTTTCTTTAAGGATATATATGTATTACTAGTAAAAAAAATTAATACATTATAAATTGCTAAATACCTCGTTCTATAATAAATGTATAAATATATAAAAAATATGTAAAGTAAATATATTTTTAATAACTAACTTTTGGCCGATTTTCATGTATATTTCATATATTTTATTATAGATTTTTAATATATTTATAATATATTTTTATACATTTTGACATTTATTTCTTTAATTTTTTTTTCATGGGGGTATACTCACGATAAAATAGTGAAGGCATTATTAATTCGATTTTGTCTTTTCAGATTATCAGTATGGATGAACCTGTTTGTATCATCTGCAATAAGGCAGATGATAAGCAAGTGTATGAAATAAAAAAGGTTTTTGGTTTATGCATTTTCTCAGAAGATTTACAAAAGTAAACATATATTTTTTTTTCACCATCGGAAAGTAGAGATTTCAACGAACAGAAAACATACCAATTTTTTGAAAAAAACTGATATTTTGACGGGTGATTTTTCGATTGAAAATGAGGGTGCTTTTTCGATATTAATTCAAAATAAGGTGAAAAAATAAATATTTTTAATCAAATAAATTACAGCGTATTTGGGACATAAAGAGGTATGTTTTCACCAAATTTCGTTAACAAAAACTTTTTTTTGTAAAAGATAAAAATAAAAAACCAAAAACTTGGTTTATTTATTTTTTCACATAAATTTTGAGGTTATGTGAAAAAAGTGTAAATACAAAAGTTTTAGATCTTTTTATTACCTACAACTTTGCTATATGACTTTTTTCAATAGAACTTTTAGTTTTGCCGGAAATCGAGAAAAACCGTTTTTTACCCTTAAAAACTGACCCCCATCCCCTTCCCGACCTCAGATCACCCGTAAATTATTTTTCCTTTCATTTTTATAATATTCCCCTCCTTTTCTAATGGGTTGCATCCTACTATTATTTTTTTTGGTTTTAAAAATTATCGACCCTGGTCTATAAGGCCCCCGGTATAGAAAATATATGAGGAGTGAAATTAATAAAAGCGTTAACTTGAAAGCGTAACGTTTTACGTCGTTTTAAATCCAATATGGCGGACTCTCAAAGATGGCGGACTGTTTTTTTTACGCATGTCCATGATATGTATATCAAATGAAAAAAAATAACATGATTTTAAAATATTTGAAATTTTATAATGTAATTAAATTTAATATAATATATTATAATAATTATATTATAATTACTTACATATAACATTATTCATTTAAGTTTAATAATAAAATTAAATTTTAAATTATTAAACATTCTGTTTCTTGTAGCAGTAAACTCCAGTAGTGCGTCAGAGCTGACACACACACATTTTTTTAATTTTTTAATGTGAGTTTTCTTATAGTGTTAATTTGAGATTAATAAATCTGAATATAATACGTATAACGTATAAGTAATTTAGATGTATGTATACATGTGCATTTCTGCTTCAATGCAAAACCGGGGCAAGTTGCTAGGTCCTTATGACTCATCATTGGAGCTGTTAAGACAAAGGTACAAGAAAATGTATTGTAATAAAGTTTCAGTTATTTCATTCTCTCCGTAGAATCCCAAGTCGGAATGTAATAAAAGTATATTAAATTATATTTATTATATCCTTATTTATGTTGGCTTTAATTAATTACATTCTTTTTTCAGTCCCAGAAGATAGCACTCTCTCGTAAACTGTATCTTTTTAACGGAATTAAAAGAAGTATTTATTGCCCCCTTGCTTATCTTTGGGTTTCTTTTAAATAATTTCCAATAATCTATTGTATCCATTATCGTTTATTTTAATCTTAGCACGTTTTTTGCAGTGACTATCTGCAAAAAATGTGCTAAGCACAAGGATATCCCCTTAGCATGCGTTTTTATATAAATATTCGCACCAATAACGAATCTATACAGATAAATAAAATTGAAGTGTTTGTTTGTAATGTCAAAATAACAGCATTTTACTAAATGCATATGAAATTATATACGGCACTTATAAGAAATACACATTTTTTAATTTTTTGTCTGTCTGTCTATTTGTTACGGATAATCTCTGAAACGGATAGGCTTATTTTTGACGGGATTTTCACTGGAAGATACCTGATATTATAGGCAGTAACATAGCTACTTTTATTTTACAAAAAGAATTAGGGTTCCACCCAAAAAAATTAATACGTGCCTAAGGACGAAGTGAGGATGAGTCGCTAGTATCCAATAAAAAAAAAGAATGCAACCCGCATAAGGCTAATTTTAAAAAAAAAACCGCTTAATTTTAAACATTTTTATAATTGAACATGGAATATTATTTATTTAATTATTACAATTTATTTGTCAATCTAAGAAAGTATTATCACTAACAACCTTTTTTTTAACGTTGGGAAATGCATTTACGCACGAGGTGTGGGACTCACCGGCAAAGCCAGTACTACCCACTAAAACCCAACAAAACCTTCCCCCGTCTTAATGGGGCGTCGCAGGATCGCTTACGCATTCAACTACGACGCCCCGACGGCAGGTCTGCCGAAGCAGACCACAACAACCACGGGGTTGCTCCACAGTCCACTCTGCTATCAGAGAAGTACCAGGAGCAACCCGCATGGTACACTGCCCTCCGAAGAGGGCCACCTCCCACCGCCCACCGAAGTGGGCCACCTCCCTGTGCGTTTCTTGGCTTCGCGCCCGGTTGTGTTGCCGGGCACTATTGAGCCCCCCCACCACGACAAGGTGAACGCACGTTGGGGGGGATTATCACTAACAACCTTACTCGTTATTTTCACTTCGATTGACTCACTACAAAAGCTTTGTACTGAAGTCTATCATCCACATAAGACATAAAAACTTTTTAACAAAAAAATAAAAACCGACTTCAAACAAAAGCACTAAAAAGTAAAAAATAACTGATTGGTAGTTTTCATTTACTATACATACCTAATCAAATATTTTCGAAGTCGGTGTGCTTTGCTTTGTATGGGCTGGCACCGATTTCGAAAATGTTTGATTAGGTATGTATTTAAAAGTTAGGCTTTAATTACTTAGCCAAAGCACACCGACTTCGAAAATATTTGATTAGGTATGTATAGTAAATGAAAACTACCAATCAGTTATTTTTTACTTTTTAGTGTTTTTGTTTGAAGTCGGTTTTTATTTTTTTGTTAAAAAGTTTTTATTTTTCCCTTTTTAGTGTAGACAGTAGTAGCAAAGTAAGAATTCTAACGTATTAGGCTTGTCAAATCAAACAAAACAAGCCCAAACTCAAAGTATCTACTATTAGCCGTTGAAGAGTTCCACCTATCCACCTTCTGGCCTTGCCATCAGATCAGGTCAATAACACCGAACCACTGTACTATCAACGAAAATAGAAATACTTGCAAAGTTTCAAGTCAATATGACAATTAGAAGTAGGTTAAATTCATTATTAGTTGTTTTTCCACCCTTAGGGGTGGTATTTTTTTTTGAAATTTAAATGGAACCAATCTGGAAGTCTACCCTTTCAAACAAAACAAAAATTGTCCAAATCGGTTAATAAATGACAGAGTTCTGAGGTAACAAACATAAAAAAAAAAACATACAGTCGAATTGAGAACCTCCTCCTTTTTGAAGTCGGTTGAAAATGAAATATTTTGAACATAAAATATTTGTTCAAAGTCAAAAGAGTCATAAAATAGCTCTGTTTGAGCTCGGTACTTTTTATTTATTTGTTTTTTGGAGGAATAATGATTCTTGAAATAATTTTGACACAAAATTTATAAAATGGAATAAACCAAACAAGTCTTCTTCATATTACTAACAGAATTTAATACCCTTTTTCTTTAATAGTTTAGGAAATACATCAAAATGTGAAATATAAACAATTATTCTGTATTAAAATTGAACCCGTTGTACATCTTAAGTTGAACTCCGATATAAACTTTACCATCCTGATGAACCATGATTGAGTGGACTTTAGTCCGCACTTTATGATTTAATTAACAATCATAAGGTACGGATTAAAGTTTGCTCAGCTGCTAACGCTTTAATATACTTTAGTTAGTATTTATGAAGAAAAGCATGGGAGGCGCTTGTACAAAATACACAAACTCAAATGATTAATGTGAAACTTGGCCTTATTTCTCAGAGAGAGATCTCAGATCTCAGAGTTTTATTAGAATTATTCATAAAACTAGCGACTTACCCGTGCATCGCTCGGGTGCGTTCATCAAGGTACGCAGATTTTGTTCACAATTTCATGGCTTTTAATTTTTATTGCACAGAACAGACAGGCTGACAACAAATTTAAAAAATGTTGTTTTTTTCTCATTAATACCGTAAATAATTTCATATGCATTTAATAAAAAACAATTATTTTGACATTACAAACAGACACTTCAATTTTATTAATTTGTATAAATAAAAAAAGTAAATCAGTACCATTATTTTCGAGAAAAGCTAAACAGACAGAGAACTATGGCTATAGATTTTATTGTTTCAAAATTGTCGTCTCCTAAATATAATGCTTGTCTCCTTTTGTATACTATAGTATAATGCATTTGTATTTACTAGCGGCTCACGCTCGATTCGTTTAAGTTCGCCTTTAGAAACACAAAACTAATATATCCCACGGAAACCGTACATTTTTCCGGGATAAAAAGTAGCCTATGTGTTATTGTAATGTATGAGTTATATTATTATAAAGTTTTATTAAAATCTATTTAGTAGTTTTTTTGCGTGGAAGAGTAACAAACATCCATACATCTACACATCCAGACACCCAGACATTTATATATCCTTACAATTAATATTCAACCAGCCATACAAAGATTACGGAATAAACAAATACGAGTAAATAAAGCTGCAATCAACTATGTTTTAGATAGAGAGTCACCAAAATCCATACTTAATTTTTAAATGTAAAAATAACTCTGTATATTAATTACCTTTACATGCTTAAACCGCTGAGCAGATTTTGATAAAATTTGGCAATGAAATAGATTATATCCTGTGATCAGACGTATCCTAAACCTCGCACAAAACCGCAGGTAAATACTAGTTTTATATAAATTTAAATTACAATATTATATACTTCTACTAACATAGTAACCCATAGTTTACGCCGATATCGAATTTCAGGATAACTTTTAAAAGAATCCGGTTTGCTCGTTCGAAGCGATCTCCTCACATTTCCGTTGCAATACTGCACTGATAAGTTCATTTTACGGCAACTGCAAATACCACTTAGTACGTAGAGTTCGATATTACATTTCAAAGCGTTTGAATCGCTAAAAAATGCCGTCTCGTATAGTGACGTCAAACTGGAAACTATAAATTCGATTACCGGTTGAAAACATATAAATGTATGTGTGTTCACTGTATATTGTCATTATATTAATGTCCTTCTGACCAATTTCGGCCATGGCGGCCAAACTCAATGAAACTAACCAAATGCACAGGAAATATTATAGTGCAGTATGTGTACACGCAGACACAAGTACACTCTCTATTCCTTTTACTCTCAAAGTCCAATGATTTAATACTCCGACACAGCTAGTGAGAGTTAAGGTGCAGTATTCCGAGGCACGTGAGAGTAATACCACCAACTTACCAACTCCAGGCTAGTACTGAGAATATATTAACTGAAAAATTCAGTAATTAAACTTGGCCCGACACGGGGATCGAACCCAAGAGCCCCGGATCTGCCGTACATGCTAGCCTCTAGACCACCGAGGCAATTACATCATACAAGCCGTTACATCAAAGACACCAAAATATGTATTATGTATGTATATATTTGCAATTTTCATTATTATATGTATATTTGTATAAGTTATTTACGCAAATATATATTTCAATTTGAATGTTTTTTTTTATATTAAAGCCACAGTCAAAAGTTAAGAGAGGTAAAATCAACCGAGTTTAAACGGGCTGTTCTCAAATACGCTGTAGTAGGGAGAGTGGGGCGGAATGAACGCCACTATTTCATTCCGTCTGCGTGAGCACACGGCATTGCAGTTGAATTAACGAACTAGTGATAGAAAAAATAGCAAATGGCTATATATATATATTTTTTATTTGTTAAGAGTTTATTAATTTACAATATTTTCTGTAGATAATGTATACATTCTAATTTCATACAATTGACCTAATAATTCGATATTTGAGTTTCTTGTATAAAAATATAGAAAAAGTAATTAAAAAATCCGAGCCATACCCCCTAGTTTTTACTCTACAATTATTTTATTTTATTGAATTATCAGTCGATTAATGTGTTAGTGCAAAAGTCATTATAGAACTTCCTGGTGAGAGCTAGAGTGTGCTCAGCTATTTATACTGTAATTATTTCTGTTATTTATTATTCCTTTTACTGCAACTATTTCTGTTATAATAATAATTATACTGTGTATTTGTGTACTTGTGTGTCATTAACATTTCTACATTCCTCGAGTCAATATTGTTAGGAGAGTCAAGTGAAATACTAGTAATGAAAATAAAAAAAATGTTTAAACACCTCCAGGTAAATTTCTAAGAAATTAATTAAAATTCTAAGAAATCTTTTGTTAACTGACACGCTGGTGACAAAATAAATAGAATATGTACATATCAAATAGTTAATATTTACATTTAATTAATCAATAGAAAATCAATTTGAAGAACTTTCTTTTTTTTATAATAATTTTAACATGTCAATTCATTTAAATAGTTATAGGTAATATTTATGAAGGAAGTGTATTGATTATTGTTGATTAAAACAGTTTTATTTGTGAATAAATTATTATTAATGGTATTAAGGTATTAATAATATAATAAATAGTATTATTTATTATAACGAATTTTAATTAATGTAAAACTAAATAAACTAAATCTTTGAGAGGACGTTTGTCATTAGTCTGACTTTTGATTCGATTTGGATGATATAAAAGGGACTTATTGTGTGGTTGGGCAGTAGTCTAATATCGACTACAGTACGGAGCACTACAATAACCAAGTTAAGTACACTTTTGTTGTTGTTACTATGCTACTTTGAATTGTAAAATTATAAATGTAATTGCTTTAGTTGCTATGATTTATATTTAACTTATATTAAACTGATTTTAAAATACATAATTATTTTCTTATTTCCTATATAATTACTGCTTAATATGTTCAATAGTTTTCCATGTAAATATATATTGAATAATGAATTCTAAGTATTAAAGATATTACATTAAATTACCCTTTTTATTTTCTTTACATAGTATTTATTTTTAACAATGAAATTTAAAAAGTAGAATTGCTTTGTTATATTTAAACGTAAATTCTCACACTGGCGTATCCACGGTCGAGGAGGGATTAAAGCTTGGATTAAAAGCCATATACAAAGAAACGGACATGACACATACACGATGACGATCAAAGGGAATTTAAGGGATTAAGCCCAAACTTAGGGAATTAGCGTTAGGGTAATAAGGACTTATTTTTAAATCAACTTCCATGAAATCCGGTGACCGGAACTACTTAAAAAGTTACTTGCAATATTTGACTTACAAGTATATATGTAAACAACATAGAATTACATTTAGAAGAATTTAAAAGAATCTCTTGAAGCGCCTTGCATAAGGAAATGATGTTTATTGATTTATTTCCTACTCAAGAAGAATATTCATTTTATTCAAATAGATATTGCTTTAGTCCAAGTATAAATATGATGCAAGAACGTGAAAACTTAATCACAAATAACTAGGAAAAAGAAACATACATGGCAACTAATTTTTTGTCGAATGTTTTTATGCTAATATAATAAATACATTATATTACGTTTTAACGACAAAATTTAATTCAGATTTATTATAATATGTTTGAATATACAAAATATATAAAATTTAATTCTTATAATTCGTAAAATCCTATGTGATAATAAAAAAATTTGGAGGAAGGCTACGTTTATACGACATCTTGTATTAAGATACAGTAGTATAGTAAATTATATTATGGTAGATAGTAAATTTATAGAAATTTAAAAATAAGAATTACAATGATGACCTATTTACAATTATATCTTATTGTATTGTATAACTACTGACTAAAGACTCCTTTCAGCAAGTGAGGGCAGTAACCATAAATTGTTTATGGTAATTTCAAAACGGATTATTTTGATGAGTAAAGAGCCGGAGCACTTTCAATTTCCATAGTAGTTTAATCATAACATTATTTCTATCCATTTGACTTATACTTTATAAGCTTAAGCTACTACTTGTACTTACGTTAAGATAAAAATGAAATGTACTCGTATAATAATTAATTGAGCTATGTTATTTATGCAAACACTTTTATTTTTCGTCTACATAATTTGCGGCTCTTGTTTGCATTTACGTTAGGTATATACTTTTTAAACTTTATATGGTAAAGGTTGAACGGTAACTCATGTAAATTATTACAATAATATAAATGAAAATAAGTATTAGCGTATCGAATCAATCATTATATTACCTACAAGGTAGAACTAAAAATATTTTAAGCATTTTATAACTTGATGATTCGTAGTCTAAATTAAAGTCTGCGCTGCTTTTAATATAATCAAGTTACCAGACCGACTGTTTAGAATGGACTTCAGTTAATTTACTCAAATGGCTCGTTACGCCCCGTTCTCCCCCAAATTGTATATACATTATTAATTTAATATTTATTTGTTGATATAATTAAGTTTGTGTAAACAGTATTAATTATTATTCAAATTAAAATTAATTTAACTGTTATTATTGGCCGCGAAAAACAAATATTGGGAAATTCTGTTTGGTATTTTGAAAGTAATATACCTTTGGTGACTCTCGAATAAGGAATGTAATTTAATAAATACAATAACTATTACCTATAACCTTCTTACATTTATTATATAATATTTTTTAGAATTGCTATAGTGTGTTATATCCATATATGGTGTCCATTCTACATTATTATCTGTACCAGAACGCATTTACGAATGGAACTCGATATCTATAGGTACAAATGCGAGTGTAGTAAGTGAAGTGCGAGACAGGGAGATTCGGCTTAGTTACAATTTTATTATAAGTTTGTATAGATGAACAATACCACTGAAGAATATCGTCACATTTACCTAGCTCATCCCTTAGGATTTTAGTGTACTAGTACACTAAAATCTACCTGAAAGAAGTTTCATCGTCCTCTATTTATAATCTTACATATACTGTATAGTAACGCTTTAAAGAGACGACGGGATGGTATCTCGCATTAGGCGGGATGAGATAGTAGCAGTGGATTTTTCAAGGTGACATATTTGCCATTTCCTTTGAAAGCTAATGGATTAGGTTTACCAGGTGCAATGGATTGGAAAACTTTTAAAAAATATTTTCCTACTTTCTAGGACATCTCTTCTTTAACGATTTAAAGGTTGTGAAATTTATGTTTTATTTGATTTTTAGGGTTATCCTTACTATGCTATTCTCACTTCCCGCCCATACGTTTTGAATTAAATAAAGCGTTAGTCGATTGTAATTTCATATATCTAACGTAATATCTATTATGGTGGAATTTAGATTATATATTAAATATCTATTGATATGTAAAATACATATTCAAAAAATCTCTAAAAAACAAACTTTATCATGAATATATTGAATGATTCCTTTTATATTTTTTCTATTATAGAACGATTTGCAACAGATTTGCAACAGAAAGTTCAACAAAGAGATACCCCTTATCATATATTGTGGAAATACAATAAATAATATACATATTATGCTATATAGTTTAAGTACATAACATTGAAAAATTAAAGCAACCCACGTCTATTTCAAAACCACATAGAATTTTCAACAGTGGTAAATCGTTTCAAACAGTCATATAATTAGGAGAACGGTAAAGTAGCCTCTTCATAAACATAGTGTTGGGTTTCAATGCAGTCGTAGCCTATTCATACTCTGTTAACGACCCACGTACGTTTAAACCCTCTCACTTCAAACTTTACGGCTTTTTAATTCGGTAATTTGCGGGTACAATCGGTAACAGAAAGCTAATAAAATGCATTTGTTTATTATTGTTTGAGTTTTTTCTGTAATACTTCAAATTAGTGAGCCTTTACTATGTACTAAGTAATATTATGGATTTTGTCAAATCATTGATTTTTATGTACTATAGCAATATTATATCTCTCTACTTTCTTTTAGCATTTTAATGCTAAAAGAAAGGAGAGAGTTGATGAGATAGAGAGGGAAGGAGAGAGGGAGTAAATAAAAAAAGAGATATGAAGAACGTAATAAAAATCGAGAGAGAAAGCTACAAAAATACCAATATTAACTAAGTTTCCTTTTAATTATTTATTTATGAATAGTTAGTTTTATTGTGACTATGATTTCACAAACATTTAAGAATTTTAAGTTCAAACTTAAAAATGTAGTTTAAAAAAAATGTCAAAATAATAAGATTTTTTCCAAGAATTTTGTAATCGTATATACTGAAGTTCAATGTCTGGAATGTTAAATAAGCACCACTCTTTATACCGTTTCGAGCGTTTAGCAAACACGAAGATATTTGAAATCAAAATATTATGAAATCAATGCAAATACCAGTTTTATAACTTTGTTATTAATTAAAAAGACACTTAAATAATTTACCCATTTTTTAATTTATTGAAAGTTAAAAGAAAATGATTTGAAAGTTTTCTATCATAAAATTTACACGATATTTTCATATAATAAAGAAATTTTAGAATATGCATAAAAACTTATATAAATAACTAGACCATAAATAAGAGAATTGCTTCACCGATTTTATGTTAAGGGCAGTTTGCCTAGCGTATAGAATACGTTCCCTAAGATATTCGTTCACCTGTTGGTGGTGGGGGATAGGAGGGAGGAGGCCTTTTTTGGTCTTATTAGCGTCCAGCAATCCAGCCGGATGCGAAACTAAGAAACATAATAGGACGCGGCCATCTTCGGTGGACGGTGTGCCATGCGGGTTACTCCTGGTGCTTCTCTGATAGCAGAGTGAACCGTGGATGCAACCCCTTGGTTGTGTGGTCTGCTTTGGCAGGCAGCCGTCGGGGCGTCAAGGTTGAGTGCCTAGAGAAGACCTAATTTTTGTGAGTTGTGTAAGTGATGTTAATTATTTTTACTATTTTTAATATGCCAACGAAGTCTTATAATGTAAAAATATGTTTAATAAGTAAAGACAAAAGTCAAAACAGATATTTACAATGAGCCGGCTCGAACCCACAACCCTTCAGTTCAATGACCAGTGTCGTGATCAATGTATAATTCAGCCGTAAAATACCGTCTATTTACAATTGAATATAACCCAATATCTCGTATCCATGGCATAGTTTATCAAATTTGAATTGTTTGTCGACAAACACAACGTAATTCCATTTTTTTTGCATATACAAAACTTAATTTCTACGCTAGAATATTGCGACGACAAATTTGACTAAAAGTTGATGAGCAAAAGCTTAGTAAAAATATAGCTTTTATTGTTAGATATATGTTCACATTCACAAGCTACATGTAATGTTCATAACAATAAAAACGTATAAGAATAGAGAAGCGTCAACACAATCACGTCACGTATACGTTGATAAAAATTGTACGTGGATTTTATTTATTTCAAAACGGTGTTAAAATAATCACAGCTGTAATACGTTGAAAGACCGCAAACACATCTTCAAGCGAAAATAAGCATTATTTGCTAAAGAGATAGCTAGTTTTAAGGCGTTTTTTGCGTGAATGGTATAATGGTTCGGCACTCAGCGCTGCAACCGCCGTACTGTTTAATCCAAAGGTTAAGAATTAAGATTTTAAAGCAAGGTATATTTTGCCCCAAGAAATTATGGAACTAATTTTCGTGGGAAGGTTTAAATGTGTACAGGTGTGCATATTTATGTCGTTACAGTCATGGAATATTAAATGTCGATAATTTTTTTACATTACAATTATTGTACTTAAAATTCATCTTTTATCAAGCAATAGGCAATAGGTTACTCGCCATAATGGTTTAACTGTTTATGTATGTATGTATGTATGTATGTATGTATGTATGTATGTATGTATGTATGTATGTATGTATGTATGTATGTACGTATGTTTACCTTTCGCGGCTTATCTTCGAAATTTTTGCATATTGATAAGTGAGTTATCATTGTAAGCATCTTGCTTTTCTGGTAGTTGTACTGAAATTAAATCAAAATTAACTTTATTTAATTAGAAATGTCATAAAAGTCAATATCTGTCAATGTTACTCTGTGAGGAAGGCAGTTTTGCTGAGGAACTCAACAATTTTAGCCTACATCATGTCAGAGAAAATTTAAAAAATCAGGTCATAGCGGACATAACACATTATTCACAAAATAAAAATAAGTTTAATATCATGTTTGTTGTCTATTATAAATGTCGTTATTAAAATTATGTCATAAACATCACTAGTTCGTACAAAATACGATGTCGTGTGACTACAGCTTTATATTAGTATGACTACTTATTAATAGTCCAAAATTATTTTGTGTTTGTTTTTTATCTATTTATACTAGTATTATAAAGAAGTAAAGTTTGTGAGTTTGTGACGTTGTGGGGGGTAATGTCTGGATCTACTGGCCAAATTTAGATGAAATTTGGTAAGAAGATAGTTTGAGACCCTGGAAAAGACATAGGATACTTTTTATCCCAGAAATCATCCCTTAAGGTCGCGAAAATGTGGATGGAATTTTGTATTGGGAATCAAGCTAGGGACGAACCCGAGCGAAGCAAATAAAGTGAATAAAACGCGATATAAACACAAGGGCAAAAAAACAAAAATTGTACTCTTTTTACTAATTCGTAGTACATTTATTTGTAACTGCAACATACGTCCTTATTATGTAGATTTTCTTTAACTAAAAATCAGTTAAAATATATAAAGTTTTTATTACTATACAGATGTTAAGAAAACATCATTCACAGTTGCTAACGCGCTCATTGACGCCACAAACACATTAAGCGACTTCGCTCTGGAAATTCAACTGTCGTGACAATATTATAAGCGACGGTCGTTGACACGCTTGTTTTCTGTTTTACTTAAATGTTTTTTTTTTAATTGATAGTGAATTGAAGTATTATTAATACTTTCTTAGATTTACACGAATATTTTACATTTTAAATAAAACTATATTTTTGGATTTTTTCGCGGATTTGTTTTGATTTTTGGTTCCCGACTTTTCGAATGTTTTACAGCAATCATGATCACGGGAGAGACTAAGGTTTTAGAGGTCTCGAAGGCATTATATTATTGTTACAGACAGCCTACACACAAAATAAAAAAAGGAATTAAAAAAATAAAAATAGCACCAAAGTAGGTACCCTACAATATTTGTTAATTTTAATTTTAAGCATTTTTATGATTTAAATAAATTTTATAGTTTGTGTTTAGGTAATTAATTATTCTTGTTAAAATAAATGTACAACAATGTAAATTGAACTTTAAATGCAATACTGAAAGTTTTTTTCACAATAAAATAAAAAATAAAAGCGAGCTCAAAAGTTCCACTGAGCGCTCATTCAGTGAGGACATTTTTTTGTCGCTGATTGTGTATCTAGTACTTTTTTAATCGATGATGTTTTATACCCAATCACTTTTGATCCAGATTTGAAAACTTCGAACACGGATAGACCTAGTCCTGAGCTTTACAGGATACTTTCTGTCCTAATTATTATTATTACAGGCAGAGGTTAAGAAGCCCGAGTTGAAAGTAATCAACGAGATATAATCATTCGCGTGGTCAAATCCAAGAAAACAAAAACAGGTCTTAATTAAAAATGTACGAAATATTAAATTGAAAAAAAATTCCACTCTCATTTCACATCAAATTAAAGTCATAACTTTGACATTGCTTTCTAAGAAATGAGCATAATTCAAAAAGAAAACTTTCTGTTGTTTATGTTTTAATACGAAATACCTAGGTTAGGTTTTTACCAGTTAATATTTTAATAAAAAAGTAATATTAAAAGCTTTTTCAAATAATTTAACATATTTCTAAGACATTGCCGTAATTTGCAACGTAACTTGAATTTCTCGATTTCCTGAACATTTTCTTTTATTTTATTTTATTCAAAGTCTACAGTCTGATTTTTAAATCGACGGAATTCTAACATTTCAGAAGTGTTGTCAACTTTGAAACATTGTCACTAAAAACGGAAAGCATTTTAGCAAAATAAAAAATAAATCTGTCTTGAATTTAAGGTTTCAATTAGAAAAACTAAGACTTAAAAAATTATTGATAACTCTAAAATGGTAATTATTTTTTTATTATCATATTATTGAAATTACAATAATTATTAAGGAAATTATTTTTCTATTACAGGAATCCCTGTTCAATAAACCATAGGTTGCAAGCCTTTTTTAGTAAAACCCCTTTGTTTGTAAAATATTTTGTTTTACTCTGTTTTATTCATTTAACCATTAAAAATTTACATTATAGTTATCGTGCATTGATTGCACAAAATAAAACTATTTACAATGTCATACATATAGTTTACTTGATCTAATTCTGTATCATATTTTTTGTTATTTTATATTAAAAAAATACAAAGCAGAAAAGGTTTATGATATCTGAATTTTCAAAGAATGTTAGCTGTCATATTTCCGTGGAATTAAAAATCAGACTATAGGTACGTCAATAATTAAAAAGCATACATTACTCACTGCTCAAATAGAGCTCTCTGTTAGTAAAAAAATTAGGTAATCTATACTAATATTATAAAGAGGAAAGATTTTTTGTTTGTTCGTTTGTACCAAATAAGCTCCGAAACTACTGAACCGATTTAAATTAAATTTAGTAAGAAGATAGTTTGAGACCCTGGGAAGGATATAAAATAGTTTTTATTCTGAAAATCATCCCTAAAGGGGGTGAAAATGGGGATAAACATTTGTATGGGGAAGCAAGCTTGGGACGAACCCGAGCAAAGCGAGGGTGAGTCGCTATTACTAGATATAATGCCTTATTTATAAACTATAACATTTTACTTTTTACGATACTACTGTAGTTTACTATTTAAATAAAATATTTGCCAACTAAATGATAAAGCGTGGTCTTTTTTTCTCTTGAGATTATCTATACATATAATAAAATTTTAACTAAGCCGAATCTGTACGTTAGATATTTTTTGGAAAATCTTATTGAAATAAACATTATAATCGATACAGAGGCCGAATCTATAGTTTTTAGAATTTTTGTCTACCTGTCTTTGTGTCTGTCTGTCTATCTGACTGTCTGTTACCGCATCACAGAAAAACCACTGAAGGATTTTAATGAAATTTGGTATGGTGATAGCTGGTTATCCGGGTCAACATATAGGATACTTTTATCGCGGGAAAATATCTCATTTCTGAGAAAAATACAAAAACTGCATTGTAAGAGTAAACTAATGTAAATCCTTGTAATAATGTAAAACCTAAGAATTTGGTTTTTGGTCATCTGAACGCGGGCGGAGCCGCGAGCAATGCTAGTAATTTATAAATGCTATAGGGAAGTCACATAGAATACCCTGATGTAATAATGAAAATAGTTTAAAGTAATTTTTTTGGGTCATCGCCAAGAGAGTAGCATAATGAGGTGAAATAAGGTCGGTGTCCTGGCAAACGCTTTTGGGGTCAGACAGTCTCGGGTCGCAAATATAAAGAAATTATTATGTTCTTCTCAAACAAAATAATTAACCCCTTATTTAGCGTACTGTTGAAAAATTTAGATAAGTTTAATTATCTGTTAATGTGCCTTGAACAAAGATATTTTTTTGTCTTTGAATTCACTTGAAGTGTACGAGCTTAAGATAGTATTATTTAGAATTAGAATTGAGATATGAATTTATTGAAAAGTATATTTTGTTTCTACATATTACGCTGTAGAGCGTATGTTGTATGTTTAGTTCATGTCAAATACTACTTCGTCAGTCAAACAGCTTTAAAGGGGACTTGGACTCTAACTAATTCGAGTCCCGGGTTAGACCAAGCCAGGCTGGAGTGAGATGATGTCAAAATTGGTAGAACACACTTATACATTATAATATCTCCTATACTAGACTCATTGTTAGAAATCGGTGAAGAGGTCATTACTATTCATTAATTCATCAAATGTACGTTAACCACAAAGCTCGTTAAAACTGAATCGTTCATTTCCAAAAAACTTAGGCAAAGGAACAAATAGTAATGTTTTATATTCAGATTAACAAATGAGGATTGACAAATGAATTTGTCAAAACATAAAATCTAATATTTCTTTAATAGATACTTCCTACACTTGAGGTGAATACCAATGAGGAAAACTTTGGTTTTAGTTTAGTTAAAAATATGACTGAAAAGATTCAGGCGCTTTGCAAAATCAATTTCAGGGTATAATTAGAATATTTTATAAATTCTTAAAGTAAATAACACGATAAGAAATCTCTACTTGTTAGAAATAAAAATGTATTTTTTTTTATTTAGTGACTGATATATTTATTAAATGACATTAAAAGTTATTTAAAAAATTTAAGAATTATAATTATTAAAACAGTATACGGTATTTGAGCGTGGGCTCGCGGCTCGCCCACATCAGTTAGAAGATCTTATCGACGTAGGACGTGTGTAGGATTCAATGCTGAATCTACTTCACCTGCGATACAAAAATAGCTTATAAATGCGATAAAAAGAAAAATTTCAGATCTAGTTATTCACCGTATGAGAGTATAAGTATAGAAGAAAATGAACACAAAAGTTTGATGAAACTTTTAAAATAGGTAAAAATGAAGTAAAATTCGTCAGAGCTTTGCTCGCTTATTAAATAATTTCGCTTATGAACCCGCAGATGAACCCCAGTAAATGAATAATTTCTTTGTACATCGACAATAAAGATATAACAGAGAGTAGTCAACTGTATTCTCTCTAGAAAACCTAAAATGGACAGATATAAATCTCTAAAAAAGTTTTTACATCTTGATATCAAAGAACTTATTTCATTTGAACTTAACAAATTGTGTTATTAAAACAAAACAAATATTTAGTGCCACCAAACCTCCGATGCAAGAGAAGATACGCACCTATCCAATTTTGAGTTCACAGACAGTTAATTTGGCTAAAAGGATTTATAGAAGCAATCAAATAAAAGACATCATTAAAGCAATTCAACTAAAACTTATCTAAAAATATTTATTTCTGCCTGCACCTGTTATTTTTATCGACTCCAAAAAGTAAATATTTATGTGTATAATATATAAACCGATTTCAAATCAAAAAAATTTTCATTAATAACGGTGATAAATACATATTTTTAAAGTTATCTTGAAGTTTTTATGCCTTTTTAGTTAAAAATGTATACTTTTTAATAGCTAGAATACAAAATTCTTCTACAATATTGGCGATCTCAATGCATTTGCTATGATTAATAACGCCCCCACTAGCACCTGCTGCACAGATAAGCGATTGAATTTTATATCATATTTTCTATTAAAATTAATATATGGAGCCATTTTATCAAAGCTTAGAATCTATTAAATCGTATTTTTTCTTAATTTTATTCAAATATACGCTTGATTTGAGACAGCAACATCAAGTGATTTTAAGAGATTAAAAATATAATAAGCTATAGTATAGAGCACATATGTCACAGACAATATAATACCAACAAATAAATCATATTGTTTTTTGTACTGATTCCTGAGGGCTTAGCCATATGACATAGAGACATATTAAGAAAAAAAAATCATATTTTTTTCTGTAATATTTATAGTATAAAGTCAATCACAAGCCTTGCTCACCAGTAACCATCATCAAGTGTAGACACAATTCCAAAACTTAAAATCGATTTTCAACCTTGCAATTCACAATGGCCCGCGATTAGTGGAGCAACCGCGACGAACGCAGAGATTAATCAGACCGAATGCACCTGGCGCCTGTATTAGTGCTTTGTGGATGCTGTAAGCTGATAGATTTTATCTAATACACTGCAAATCTGATTTAGATCATTTTGTGGAGATGAGAGATAGTGTGCTTTTGTACAACTAGTGATTTGGTTCATGTAAATTTTTGCATTGAAATGATTTAGGTTAGGAATAGGACGCTTCATTTTTTTTGGGGATGTTAAAAATTATACGATATAACAAGAAAAAACACGGTATATAGATTTTTAAACTCACTATTTCATCCATAATAGGGAGACGGTTTTTTTATGTTCTCAGATAAAGTTTACGCTTCCTGGACTAAATAAATAGCTTTTTTTATAGTCCCACTACTGGGACGAGCCTTTCATCAGTGCGATCGGGATTAGAATATAACCCACCAAGTGCAGGTTGGTGGACTTCAAATGTCTTATGAAAAGTGGTTAGGTTCTTCGAGACATATAGGTTTCCTCACGATGTTTTACTTCACCGTAAGGCAATGTAATTAAATTAAGCTACAGTGAAAATATTAAAAATAAAAAGATTTTTTAACCGATTTCCAAAAAGGAGGTTCTCAATTCGTCGGAATCTTTTTTTTACGTATGTCCACCGATTACTTGAAGACGCTTGAATCGATTTGGAAATTTTTAAGATATCTTATAGGTAAATATGTATTTTACGTATCGAAATATATTAGATCTGCTTTGCATCGACTGGCACCGACTTCGAAAATATCTGATTAGGTATCTACTCTAAATGGAAACCTCCGTTTAGTTATTTTTTACATTTTAGTGCCTGGAAGACGGTATTTTTAAGTTTTTATTTTAAATCAATCTGGTAGTTTCAAAGATTAGTGTGTTCAAACATACAAATAACTAGAGCTTATAGAATAAACAGACGCATAACTTATGTTGTGTTGTATACGAATAATGACTTATTATTTCGTTGAATAAATTATAATTGTGCCTCGAAGCCATAAAACAAAAATTGAATTGAATAATAATTGCTCCGCACTCCATTGCAGATAGCAGATTTTTTTTATGTTACGCTTCTATAATGAAAATAATAAATAATATTTTTTGCCTAACTTAAATAACCTAAATTTTATTGCAATAAATAAAACCTTTGTGTCATAAAATTATAATGATACACATGACGTCATTCCCATATTTTCTTTACATTTCTATTGTTCAACGATTGTAAAGTTTGTACAACAAAAAAGTAAAAAAAACATTACTACCTCAGACTAAAGGATAATATTATAGGGTATAGACGGAGCCCTCCAAAAAATGCCAACGTCAAAAATAGTAACGTGATCTTGCTATTTATGCTATTATTCTCGATTTTACTATATACATCATTTATTTTATTTAAAGAATAAGAAAAAATATAAATAATAAATATAATACTATATGTATTTTTAACTATTAGTTCTCTTCCATTGAAAGGCATAGCATAGCATTGGCTTATTTAATATTTTTTCTTTATTATAATAAAATACTTTAGTTATTTTTATTTATTAATATTTATTTAATTACTATAGTAATTAGTCTGAGAATACTATATTACTAATTATTACCTAAATTTGGAAACATAACCCAATTCATTTAATAGAGTGATGTAAATTAAAAGAGTATAGAGTATTCCCTCAAGAGTTATGTATACATTTAAGTGGGACCACAAACAGTGTCGTAATTAACAAGACCGACCGCACCTGGTGATGCGGTAAATATAATTAAGTTTTACTAAAATTAAAATAATCAGACTAAAAAAATTTTAAAAAGCTTTGTTTGTTTGTATGAAATGGTTTCTTGAAAGTTTTTTTTTTATTAAGTTTACTTTGAAGACCCTTCCTGTTGCACAGTCATAAAAAACGACAAATGTCGTGCGATACACGGTAGGAATAAAGTTCCTTTCGCTGTCTGCTTTTAGCTCCTAAAGTAGATTATTTTTTGTTATTTATATGAAACTAGCTACTCACCTTCGGGTTTGTCGCTACTTACGTTTTAACGTTTAGTATAGACTTCTCTGAAATGAGATATACATAATAATATTCCCGCAGTAAAAAGTATCCTATATGTTAACCTGGATAACGAGCTATCGTCATACCAAACATCAAAATCTATCCAGTTGTATTCTCGTGATGCGTTTCCAGGCAGACAGGCAGACAGACAGGCAGACAAAAATTCGAAAAACTATAGATTCGGCCTTTGTATCTATGATAATGATTAATCCCTCCACGACCACGGACACGCTGGCGTTACAGTTAACATTAAATTTCTTAGAAATTTAATTAATTTCTTAGAAATATACCTGGAGGTGGTAATTCAATAACATTTTCCATAAAAATATTTAATGTGCAGATTTGACTCAGTCAGAATGTTATGTATAGATTAAAAATTAAGGAAGTACCTGTTCATTAAATATCATTAAAAAATCACACAATTGTAAAAGTACAAACCCGAATCAAGTGCATTTTTGAAATTGGTCATAAAGAAATGTAACCATTGGTCTAACAAAAGAAACACTTTTCAGTATTCATTTGTTTGATAAACAAATTTTTAGTAACAAATACATATTAATATTAAGACTGTTTATACAATGTAGTAGAATTTCCCAAAAAATTTAATTCTACATACAATATGTAATTTGATTTTACGTTTTGAAATATATCATGCAAACTAAGCATAAACAATAGAGAAAGGCTTGGCCAAAGAGCCGTTCAAATAAAATTAGCCGCATCCTCGTTTCCCTGTAAAGCCTTTTATGATATTAGGATCGATGTGTAGACATCAGACAGCGCTACATACAAATAATCTGGCTTATAGCTAAATATAACTAAATTATATGAAATAAAAAAATAAACCATATAAATTTTGGTAAGCCTCTTAGTCGCTTGGGTAGTTCCGTACTTTTAAAAAAAACTTTTATAATAATACAGTATTCGTGCTGTTTTTTAAAATAACAAGAAAAAAATATTTTAATTACTTTAAAGGAAGCTTATGTTGTTTACTTAAAAAAAATCATAACGTGTAAATATAACTTAACTTTGCCAACTGTATTGATAAAATAACTGAAAAATAAATTATTAAAATAAAAAACACCGACTATGTAAAAAGCGAACTAAGAGATGGGAACAATTGACGAAGGAAGATAGTATTATGCAGCAGTTTACGCGTGCGAAACTGCTTTCAAAAACTAGTTAACTATATTATCTATACATATAATAAAATTTTAACTAAGTCGAATCTGTACATTGAATATTTTTTGGAAAATCTTATTGAAATAGTCATTATTATCGATACTGAGGTACAATAGTATTTATAGTTTTTGTTTGTCTGTCCGTCTGTCTGGGAACGCATCACAAGAAAACCACTGAACAGATTGTGATGAAATTTGGTATGATGATAGCTGGTTATCCGGGTTAACATATAGAATACTTTTTATTGCGGGAAAATATCTTATCTCTGAGAAATCTATACTAAACGTTAAAACGTAATAGGGACGAACCCGAGCGGAGCGAGCGTGAGTCGGTAGTAAATTCAAAAGGTTGTAAGTGAATCTATTTTATAACTTCTTCTTATAGTGAAATTTAAAGCAAGAATTTGAATTATATAAATAATATTTTTGTTTAATTACTTATTGAAGTCGTAACTAAAGTCTGCGCAATATTAACTGACGCGTGCCTAACTTCCGACTGCAAGTCCATTTACACAGAAATGCGCCGAAGGGGACTGACGGGATTTGCGATGACGTGACTGTTGCTGGGGCTCGTATATTTTAATACTATATGTATATATTTTCTGTTATGAGATTCTGTTATATATATATAATACCTTTATTAATTACAAGTTAAAGTATATGGCTTCGTTCATATGTAAAGTATTTTTATCGTATGGTACATTTTTATCGAGCGCCATCTTGATAAGTTAAAAATGATGATAAAAGAACATTAAAGTTTTAACTAGTTAACTTATGTAGTTCTATCGTATGCATACATGTTTTTATAGCGAGTATCATGAGATTGCGAGTTATTTTTTGTCTTGTTTTTTTTTGTTTTTAAATTTTTTAAAGGATATAATCGCGTATCATTTGAGATAGTTCAAGCTAGATGAACCCCATTCTTCGGAGCTCTGAGAGCAGTTATGCTACAAGTTAGTGATACGGTCTTCTTTGTGTGGAATGCTGGAATGTTTGGTGTCGGATGCCAGCTTTCCTATTGTCTTTTCGCCTCTCTACGGTCTCGCGTCATCTTGGTATGACATGTTGGCATTGTTGATGTAATCCTATACATGATTATTGTCATAACAACATTTATAGAATAAAAAATATTTAAGAATGAAACTTAATTGAATAATACTTTTATTTGAGTAAAATTTCAATATAGTTATTATGCATGTTAACTTTCCGGTAGAAATTCTCTGCATTATGTAGTTTGGTAAAAAAGCACCTAAAGAAACAATCGAATATAGAGAATTAAATAAAATAAAATGTGCAAAATACTTTAAACATTTATAATATTAATTTCGCTTTTAACTGAATTATTTACCAGATTCAGTTAAAAGTAATATTAATATTATCAAAATAAAATTACGTCAGCTTATGAGCTTAATTTTATCAAATGGATTCAGTAACAGCTTTGCCGCAAATTCGACGTTTGCATCTCATTGCTTGCTCAAACACAAGAATGGGAGACCACGCGTATCGTCTAGACAATTTGAATTTTAATAAGAAATAACTTATTTTTGCATTTCTGATATACATACATATTTCAGAATACTTGCGAAATGGTAGTTTTAAAAGAAACGTTTAAATTATTAACTGAAAAATATCTATTTTGTAGAGAAAATGCAATCTTGTTTGAGAAACATAACAAAGGTCTATTTTTGGCCTACTACAATAAGAAGGAAGATCTCAATTTGGCTTTAGTTTCTGTATGTATGTACATAATATGTTACGGTCTCATAGTTTTCTGTTATATCAGGTTCCCTAAAAGTACTTTAGCCAATCTTTATCTAACCTTTCTCCAGTGAAAATATATTTATATATTGTTCGAAACCTCTATCTACCAGCATAAGTTCCTCTAAAACCGACTCAGACATTTCTAACATCAACACAAACCGACAGAATTACAGGAAGAATTATTGGAAACTTTATACAAGTTTAATGGAAACAAACAATTCCATAAAATCTTTCATTGACAAAAATGTCAATAATAGATTCATATTTCAGAATTAGAGTTATGGGAATAGTTGAATGCTTAACCGATTTATCCAAGCGGTGACGAAAGTTTTGACTCAGATTCGTCGGAAGACTTAACGTTTAACTTTACCGAACATTTGTAGAAGGCAATGAGTAGAAGATATAATATCAAGTGCTAGTGCGTTCATATATATATTATGTAATATGTATATATACTATTAGTTTATAGCGGCTTAACGTTGTCCCCAATTTACAAGAACATAGCTTAAGTTATAATCCATACAAATTTATATTATAATTCAGACTCTTACTTCTAAAACCTTTTTTGTGTGTGTGATTATGAAAAATCAGGAGGATCAAAAATTATAATAAAATTCAATAAACAGCTTTGGACCCCGTATAATTATAATATTTTTTTAGTCTGTTTAAGATGAAAATCTTGATTATTTATATAATCAGCCTTCCTAAGACAGAAGGTATGTAAATAATTTAGTATAAAATGTATGTATGAGAAGAATCTACTAATTATTCTTGGACAAAGCTTGATTGATTTGATACTTTTAAACAAAATTATCATTTTGGATTTTTTCGGAAGTCTCTCCCGTGACCATGATTGCTGTAAAGCATTTAAACGTCGGGAACCAAAAAACAAAATAAATCCGCGAAAAAATTCGAAAAGATAGTTTTATTTAAAATATCAAATATTATCTATCCATAATATAATAAAATTCTAACTGAGCCGAATCTGTATATGAAATATTTTTTTATTGAATCTATAGTTTTTAGAATTTTTGTCCGTATGTCTGTCTATCTCTTACCGAATCACGAAAAAACCACTGGAGGGATTTTGATTAAATTTGGTACGATGATAGCTGGTTATCCGGGTCAACATACAGGATACTTTTTACTGCGGAAAAATATCTCATTTCCAACAAAAAAAATACAAGAAACTGCAATGTAAGAATACACTAATATGTAAAACCTAAGAATTTGGTTCTTAGTCATCTGAACGTGGGCGGAGCCGCGGGTAATGCTAGTTTGTATTATAAAATTATATATCGTAGCGCTACTCGCGAAGCAGGTGCGGGTGCTCTCGTTAATCAGAACACGGAGTGTGGTTGTAGCATGGCAATGTAGTATTAAGTCGATGTTTCCAATAAGTAAATAGTTTGGAGTGAATAATAAATAATGTAGGTACAATAATTTCTCATATTAGTTAATAATTTGTAATAATAGCTGACAATAGTAATTAAAAAAAATATACCAAACCCTTTTAACAATCCTTTTAATTTCCCTAAAACCTAACTCATATTTTTTTTGGTTATTTGGACGATAGCAAAGCTCCGCTAAATTATTTTATCTTTTTAGATCATTTCGCCTATCCCCGGTTAAACTTATTTAACTGTATATTTACAAGAACCTGGAGAAACTAGGCAATAAGAGTATACATACATACATTTTATATACTATACGTATTATATTGTTTGTATGTATGTATTTATGTATGTCCCCAAAGGTTGCCTGAAAGAAATCGCTTCTAGCGGTAAAGCCGCCCGCTGTGCATTTTTTTTTACATATATTTTTCTGTTCTTCATATAGTTTAGTACCTTACCTTAGTTTAAACTGGATTTTCTTGATAACGAAAGAGTTATCGCTCACTAATTGGGAACACGATCTATGTAAACTGTCTTCCTGTTCGGTTTTTGCTTCATTTACCCTGAAAAAAATTTTTTGGTTCACAACGCCATTTTTGTTTATCAATATATTCATTTAAATTGATTTCTTCTAAAGGATGTGAATGTAAATTATATTGTGTGCAATTTGCTCATTTAATTTTCCTCAAATAAAAATATTTATGTGTCTAAAACTAACTAAAAACTAAATTAGTTTTCAAAGTAGCAAAATTTTATGTTCATTATATATTGTTCATATATAAAGATGCTTTTAAAATTACTACTATTACCAGAATATTATTATTACTAAGTGATAATTTCCTAGATCTATGCGAATATTTGACAGTCACGGGGGAGACCCGAGTTTACTGTAAAACATTAGAAACGTCGGGAACAAAAATGTATATATATAAAAATCTATGTATGTATACTTATTCCCTATAGACTCCAAAACGATTGGAGTAATTTTGATGATTTTTTCAGGAACTGATGATGATGAAGGATAATTTCATTTAAAATATTACTAAGCAGTTACAATTACTGTAAACCAATTGTTAAAACTTAATTTTATTTAGTACTAATTTTAGCAATATTTGTAATAGTATACTATTTTATCCGATACATAATCATTAATCATTAGAAGCTTAGAGCGTAGCGGTGCGGTTACTGCCGTTAATCACGACAGGATCGCGGTTGCGGCTGTTAATCGAGATCGTGATGCACCTGTATTTCGTTGGAATGCAATTCTATTTATAAACAAACTAGCGTCTTACCCTGGCTTCACTCGGTTACAACCTTAGGTGCCTTACAATGGTATATGTGTTACTCCAAGTCTTAATCTATCTGTTTATTAAATTTCTTAAATATCTGTCGTGCTTTTTCAACGTGAAGAAGTAACAAAGATACACATACATATAAGTGTATGTTTCACACACAAAAACTTCCTTTTTTTATAACTAGCGCCTCGTTTAAATTTTTCGACATTTTAAGTTTTGTTTCTAATTCTTTTTCTAAAATAAAAGTAGCCTATATTACTCCCTATACCATCAGCTATCTTTCAATGAAAGCCCAGTCAAAATCAGTCCAGCCGTTTCAGAGATTATCCGAAACAAACAGACAGACAGATAGACAGACAAAAATTTAAAAAAATGTGTTTTTCTTAGTACCGTATATAATTTCATATGCATTTAGTAAAACGCTGTTATTTTTACATTACAAACAGACACTTCAATTTTATTTATCTCTATAAATAGTTATAGTATAGTACTGTAGTAGTATATTATAGTAGTCACAATTAACATACAACGTTAAATTTTTGCTACATTTCTATCTCTTAATTAATGTCTAATGTAAACATGAAAATTAAATAATATTCAGTTAATTTTAAGCTGAAAAAGCTAATTAAAATTAATTATTATTAAATATAATAAATGATTATTTTTAGTTGCGCGTTAAATGTATAATATTTTATAGTACAAAAATACATTATTTGTGTCCTTCTAGTAGGTAGGTAGGTACTACAGCTGATGAGTATTTGCTGTAGGAGAAAGAGGTCCTATTTGATATCAACATTTATATTGATTTTTTGGACATCCAGAAGTTTATATTTTAATTCTAGCCACCAGCATTTTTGACCATTTTAAGCAAAGATCTGTTCAAAATAACTTTTCACATTAATTTCGGCGTCATACAGCAACTAATAGAAATCGTTAAATTAATATTTACATTAATACTTAGAGGTGCAATTTTTTTTGTATTATCCGAAATTGGAGCGTTATGTTCGAGCGGATCCTTGTTATGATCACAGTCACAACTTATTCATTGGATTATCTGATAAATCTGAATCCGAGTGGAGCGAGGGTGAGTCGCAAGTAGTGAAAAACATCTATACATATAATAAAATTGTAACTAAGCCGAATCTGTACATTAAATATTTTTTGGAAAATCTCATTGAAATAGACATTATTATCGATATAGAGTCTGAATCTCTAGTTTTTAGAATTTTAGTCTGTCTGTTACCGGTATGGTGATAGCTGGTTATCCAGGTCAACTTATATGATACTTTTTACCGCGGGAAAATATCTCATTTCTGAGAAAAAAAACTGCAATGCAGTAGACTAATATGTAAAACCTAAGAATTTGGTTTTTGGTCTTCTGAACGCGGGCGGAGCCGCGGGCAATGCTAGTTATTAATAACTTTTTTTTTTAATTTTTTTAATAATACCTTTCAACCGGGATGGGAATATAAAATATTCTTAAGAGCGGTATTTATATATTTACAATAATATTATTTGAGCTACCATCGGAAGTAAAATCGATCGAAACTACGAGTAAATGGGGCGAAAGTGGGTCACTAGTAACAACTAAACACATAACTTTCCCACGTGATCTTTTGGCAAATACATATATAATTTTCCTTAACTATCGATTCCTAACGTGATTTTTAGTAGAAAAACTGCATTTCTACAAACAAGCGCAAATAATAATAATTTTATATGTAAAAGTATAAAGTTTTAATCAAACAATATTTATATTATTGTAGGTATTTCTGTAATAATATCTAATATTAAATCACGCTAGCTTCGATAATCCCAAAGCTAGAACTCAGGTGCAATCTTTAATTGGAATTGATAGTACCTCTGCAGTTGAGAACAAGTTTGCAAACAATATAATACAAAAGCTTTCGATTAAAAAATGTAGCTTTAGTATATAGTATTTCATTAATAAAATAAGTATAATGTCTTTAAATAATAAAAAATAAATGTTATTGAAAAGGCAGTGGTAGCCCAGTGGTAATGCGCTGAAGCCAAGTAAAGCGGGTTCAAATCCCGGGTCACGCTCTGATATTCTCATGTGCAAATCATTTACAATGTAATTACGTTAAAAAGGGTACATTCTAGGTACATTCTGTTATTGCGTTAAAAAGGTAAATCAATAGGAAAACTAGATCTTATAATAAAGAGGAAAATGACAAATCAACTCATTTTGAGCATAAAATGAATTTCTGCTTAGTTAATAATTTTATTTCTAATTTTATACGCAGACATGGATATAAACAAATTATATATTAATATCTGACAGCAACAAAATTCTTTGAATTTAAGCTCAAAGTGAAGCTTCATATGAGATTTTATTAAAATTCTATCCTTTTGAAGTATAATATGAGAAAGTTACTTACAATATCTTTCTTATAACAAAGTTACCTAAATGATGAGAAATATTTACGATTTCTAGTCTCCTATATGGGTAATAATATTATCATGACTATAATTTAAAATTGGTCCCAAATAATCCAAAAGTATAGTAAAAAAAAATACTTTTAACGTAATAAAAATAAAAAACCGACTTAACAAAAGCACTAAAAAGTGAAAAATAAACTGATGTTTTCATTTACAATACATACCTAATCAAATATCTTCGAAGTCGGTGTGCTTTGCTTTGTATGGGCTGGCACCGATTTCGAAAACAGATTAAGTATGTATTTAAAAGGCTTTAATTACTTAGCCAAAGCACACCGACTTCGAAAATATTTGATTAAGTATGTATAGTAAATGAAAACTACCAATCAGTTATTTTTTACTTTTTAGTGCTTTTGTTTGAAGTCGGTTTTTATTTTTTTGTTAAAAAGTTTTTATTTTTCCCTTTTTAGTGTAGACAGTAGTAGCAAAGTAAGAATTCTAACGTGTTAGGCTTGTCAAATCAAACAAAATAAGCCCAAACTCAAAGTATCTACTATTAGCCGTTGAAGAGTTCCACCTATCCACCTTCTGGCCTTGCCATCAGATCAGGTTAACAACACCGAACCACTGTACTATCAACGGAAATAGAAATACTTGCAAAGTTTTAAGTCAATATGACAATTAGAAGTAGGTTAAATTCATCATTAGTTGTTTTTCCACCCTGAGGGGTGGTATTTTATTTTGAAATTTAAATGGGACCAATCTGGAAGTATATCCTTTCAAACAAAACAAAAATTGTCCAAATCGGTCAATAAATGACGGAGTTCTGAAGTAACAAACATAAAAAAAAAAAAAAAAAAACAAAAAAAAATACAGGCGAATTGAGAACCTCCTCCTTTTTGAAGTCGGTTGAAAAATACTTTTAACGTATAATATAACCGGAACTAAAATAGATAGCCCTAAAGCACCTTCACAAACAGAAAATACTAAAAAAACTATTAATACATATATGTATATATATATATATATATATATATATATATATATATATATATATATATATATATAATGTCGTGTTATCCATATACTACGAACATCATCTTAGGTGGTTACTCATCTTGTGGGCGTAATTAATAAATTTTTATGTTTGGAAACAAAAAATATATTGAGGTTGGTATGTATTTATGTATCTTTGTTACACATTTACGCTAAAGTGGCTGACATATTTAGATGACATTAAGTACACAGATACACTATGTATGGCTTAAGAGTAAGAGAGGATATATAATTAATTAAAAGTTTATTTAATTAAAAAGTTTACCAAAGGAGACGTTTCCTGCGTATTTTCTTTATACATAAAAATCAATGGCTATTCGTCTCTCTAAAACTCCAAACGGCTGGACTGGTTTGAGTAATTCCTTTTTTTGTTTTGTTAGGGGTGTGTCAGGGGTGGTTTAAGTATAAAAAAAAACCAAAAAAAAAAACAACTATAAAATGGAAAAGTTTAGACCTGTTTATTTCCTACCTATGTATAATATATAGTCTATCTAATTCATACTAACGGTCAAAACATACCTGGGGATGAAACCGAGCGAAGCGAGGGTGACTTGCTAGTATTAAATAGAAACGAGATTAAGTCGTAACTTAAATATTATAATATAAGAACAGTATAAAAAAACCTTAACATTTTTAAGTCGACACTAAACGTTTTACGCTTCACGGTGTTTCAGTGAGTTTAAAAACTCGTAGTATTATATTCAGGGTTAATTAAAATACAATTACAAAGCCGGTACCTATATATTTTATTCTTGTTCTACGAACCTCAAACCCACTTATTCGGATAAAATTGCGTGGTTGCAAACTTCATATACACTCCAAGCGAAAATCGACTTAAAAAGGTAGTGCTTTTTTAGCAAATAAAGTTGGTTTTCCTGTAACATTTCCGTTTATATACGCTCAGGATCTTCAACACTATTTTCAAATAAATCCGAGAATAAAATGTTAGAGAAAATAAATACATCGAGAATTATATGACCTGAATGATGAAAATACCTGTTTGAACAAGTAATGTCACTTATAAGGACTAGTCTTTAACCTCGGCTTTGTTTATATGGCACATTATAATATTAATATATCATATACTAATATTATAAAGTTGTAAAGATGTTTTGTTTGTTTCTTTATCTAAAGTTAACTCTGAAAGTAACAGTCAATTTTTTTGGGACGATCCCTCTACGCTGCTTGCGGTAGGAGTTGATAGGTCCCCCCAATGTACGTTCACCTTGTAGTGGGGGGAGGGGGGTCTCATAAGCGTCCAGCAATTCAGGCGCGAACATCATTTCATTTTATAAATGTACCGCGAAGTTAAGAAACGCACCAGAAGGCAGACCATCTCGGTGGGCGGTCTGCACTGCAGGTTGCTCCTTGTAATTCTCTGATAGCAGAGTGGACCGTTGGAGCAGCCTCATGGCTGTTGTGGTCTGCTTTGGCAGACCTATCGTCGGGGCAGCGTGGTTGAGCGATCCCGCGATGCCCCGTTAAAATGGGGGAGATTCGGATGGGTTTTAGTGTGTAGTTAATGGTGTATAGTGTGTGGCTTAAGCAGTGAATCCGAATATATACAGACATTTTTTAACCGTTAGTATAAACTCAGAGTTAAGATATATTTCTGCAGTAAAACGTATTCTATATATTGACTCGGATAACCAGCCGGCATCATACCAAATTTCAAATCTGTCAAGCGGTTTTCTCGTAATGGGTTTCCAAACAGATAGATGGATAAAAATTCTTAAAACTATAGATTCGGTCTCTCTATCGATAATAATGACTATTTCAATAAGATTTTCCAAAAAAAAATATTTCATGTACAGATTTGACTCAGAATTTTATTATATGTATTATACATAACATTTGAACTCGACTGTAAAAGCTTGCTATGAATTATAATTGAACATTATCTTTTCAATGAATTGATACCTATACCTACGGGGTATTATATTTACTGTTGTGTAAGTCTTTTTAGTTAAAATGTAATCTTTCATATTAACTTTCAAATCCTTAGATTGCCTTATCCTTAGTTTGTTTAAACTTTCTAAGTGAATACCGTAATATCATTACAGGGCGTTAATTATCGTCTATCATCGAGGATATATATATCTATAAAAACGCCATAATACATACGAAATATGAGGTAAAACAATAATGCTGTAGTAGCAGCTGTTAAAGAGCTATTTTTAGGGTAAAATAATATTCACGCTCGTATCCACCATCGTAAAAATAAAAAATAAACATTTAAAGTCACCGCCATGATAAAAACACACTTGAATGAATATAAATTGCCTCAAATGGGAATTGAACTCACTTATGCAGTCGACAAATTGTATTTGAATTAACCTCAACGTCGGTTACAGAATTAAAAGCCATGAATCGTTTTAAGTTTTTGTAGGAGCTTTTAACATGAACCAACATCATACACAGGTCGTGTATAGAATTTTGCCTTTGTCTGCTAACAAGAGGCTGTAGCTCCTAATTGAATGCCCGAATTCACTGAAAACCGTTATGTTGGTAACGGTGAAAAGTGAATCCTATTAATAAAGCTCCATTACTCAAAAGCTCTTTCGTTTTCAGGTAAAAAAACGTCTAGACACGGTTGGTATCAGTCATATTGCGAAACGGTTTTGCCATTGCACTTTTACTAGCACTTTATATTTTAAAGCGGTTTTTAAAATTATATGCATAATAAGCATTAAAAAATTTATAAACCATCTCAAAATTCATTTTTATGATCTGAATAAAGATTATATAGTATTTTTTATTAAAATCTACATTTATAAAATGACATGTTGTTCGTTCGTAAGCGTATTACTCGAGAACGGTTGGGTTGATTGGTCTTTTTAATGTTCGTAATAGTTCACATAACGTTTTAAGGAAATGAAATGGAAAATGTCGGATAAAGTGTAGTGCTTTTCCTATAGGAATTTTGTAAGGATTTGAATATCAGCTGTTATCTACATATAAAAATGCACAAAACACTTAAAATACTTGAGTACGATTAATATTTTTGGTTATATTTTTATATAGATCTTAACATTTCTTGCGGAAAAGTAAGCATTTCAAATCACCATCAATCCATTAGCCACCGAAGGAAGCGAATGTGTCGCTTTGAAAAATGCTGCCATTTTCGCAAGTTCGTTAATACTTGCTCGGATTAGAATCAGTTCATTTGTCCTAAATTGACATTACACAGCTGTAATATATCTGAATTAACTATATTAGTAAGAAAGTATTTTCTTGAAACAAAACAATTATTTATCACTACATAGTATAAAACAAAGTCGCTTTCTCTGTCCCTATATCCCTATGTATGCTTAAATCTTTAAAACTACGCGTCGGGTTTTGATGCGGTTTTTTTAATAGAGTGATTCAAGAGGAAGGTTTTAGTATATAATTTGTTAAGTTTTTGTATACATTGGCTAAAATATAACGATATTTGTTGGAGGTGTCGGAAAAAATAAGACGTCTGGGAGCTTTCAACGAAAACGCTGCCTAAACCCTTTGAGAAATAACAAAATAATGTATGGTGGAATTGTGTATCTTATAAAGGTCTACAGAAAAGTCCGCGATGGCGTATGTCTATCTCTTAAGGATAACATACTATATCCATTTTAATTTAAAACGTACCTAGGAAGGAACCCGAGCGAAGCGAGGGTGAGTCGCTAGTTATTATTATAAACCAGCGACACACCCTCACTCCGATCGAGTTCGTACCTACGTAATAATGCTTAGTATAGATTTCTTAGAGATGAGATATTTTCCCCGCTGTAAAAAGTGTCCAATATGTTGCCCCGGATAACCAGCTATCAACATACCAAATTTCATTAAAAATCCTTCTAGTTATTTTCTCGTGATGCTTTCACAGACAGACAGACAAAAATCTACAAACTACAGATTCAGCCTCTGGTATCAATATAATATGTCTCGAATAATCTGTATCGAATAATGACTATTTCAATAAGGTTTTCCAAAAAATATTTAATGTACCTACCAATTCGTCTCAGTAAAAATTTTATTATACGTATAGATATATTTTGGGAACGACAATGCGTTTGAGTATTTAAAGATTGTAAGAATATTTTAATTGAAGACCGAGAGATATCTTTGGAAGTCGTAAACGTATATTTTATTGACATGAATCTACCCTGGGGATTTGAAAACAGATCTACAGTTGCTGATGAATAGATTTTTTTATTGAAATTACAACAATCGATTTACCGTAGATAATGTCATTCAATATATTGTTAAACCATAATGTGTATGTAATTTCAATATTTTTTTTAGGTTTCCATTCCTTAACGATGTAGAATAACATCTAAACCCTCTAGCTCATATACACTAAAACACTATTTAAGTAACAAAACTTTACCAATCTGAAATGATTCGCACGCCACGTTTATGATGTGTAGACAGATGTATTTATTTTTACACATTATGTATAAATACTGATAATACCTTACCTAGCTGATAAGATTATAAGAAAGTAGCCTCATAGGTTATCATTTGTAACTTTTATCTCGAATCCACACAAAATATGTGATGAAAAACTATACTACATTTTCTATGGCAAATTTACAATAAATCTATACTGACAAGTATTTCGTTCTCCAAATATAGATTAACTACCCCAAAGGTTCTTTTAATCATGAAGTAATGGGCCTATTTAGGTCATTTACGAAGGTTCGATAAATATCTACGTAGCAGTTTGATAATCGTTATTGCAAATTAGTAGCATTAATGTCCGAGTTGGTAGAAGTTAGCAACTTCGATAACCTTTATATGAGCATAAATATTTATTTTCTATGATAAAGTATGTTTATTATTACTGCTTAGAACTGCAGTATTGTAGGAAAATCTGTTCAAACATATGTAAATTCAAAATATTACTGTGAAAATGTATATGTAATCATATTGTATTTATATTCGTATAGAGTTTTCTTTATTTTATTTAACAACTAACGACTCACCTTCGCTCCACTAGGGTTCGTCCCTAGGTACGTTTTAACGGTTAGTATAGATTTCAGAAATGAGATATTTTCCCGCAGTAAAAAGTATCCTATATACTTAATGAATGACCCGGATAACCATCTATCATCATACCAAATTTCATCAAAATCTGTCCAGTGATTTTCTCGTGATGCGTTCCCAGACAGACAGACAGACAGAAATTCTTAAAACTATACATTCGGCCTTTGTTTCGAGAATAATTACTATTCAAATAAGATTTTCCAAAAAATATTTAGTGTACAGATTCGACTCAGTTAGAGCTTTATTATATGTATAGATGTTAAGTTTAATTGAATAACTAAAAATGTGAAAAAAATGAATTCGGTTCTTTTTGAAATTTAACAACAATATCACTATTTTTAAGGTTTTTAGACTGCACAATATTAGAGGACAGTAAACATTTTTTAAGTATCTTATGTTAGTAATAAAGCAATATGAAACAATGTTCTAAAATTTCTCTAAAAGCTACGATCTTAATGTAGCCATTAACAATGAAATATGTTCAGCAATGTTTTGTGTAAGCAGAGTAATTAAAATAAATGAATAACAATTTTAGAAACAGCTTTTTGTATGAAATTTTTACTTTCCCTGAATATTATAGTACCAAGCATGGGATCTCATCAGGTACTCTTCAACTTCAAATAAATGTCAGTAGATGACAGACATATAGAGAAGAGAAATAAATCCCAAAAAAGTATTTTTAAGTGAAACTTCTTTAGAATCGTTGTGATTTGAAACTCGATGAAACGGAAATGCAACACTAAAAAGAGACAAACACACAAATATATAGGATTAAACCGGCGAGAGAATGAGATAGAATACATTGCCATGTTGCCATGGTAACATAAAATAATCTTACAATCTATTTGAGATAGAATACATTACACAGAAAGTGAAAGTAATAAAATTAATTACTGAATAATATGTAATGTACATTAACATTAAATAAAATGTAAGATAACTTTTAAACTTAATAAAAATATTATAAAAAAAACCTCTTCCTGATACTCTATATCCTTCTCATTCTCTCGTAGGTTACTTTTCAGAAGCCTACTCCTGATACTCTATATCCATCTCATTCTCTCGTAGGTTACTTTTCTGAAGTTTCACTTCTACCGGGTGTTAATTGCACACACACGCACTTCTTTCTATTATATTTATTACTCTCATATTATATGACTTAGCTATTCATATCGATTATTATATACAATTTATTGATTATAGAAATGCATTCGTCTAAACTCTAAAGTGACTTGTTCAATTTAACTGATTTTAAGAGTGTGCATATGGCAATTTTCTAACATCGTTATTTATCTCAGAATCTGTGAAAGTTACCACTTTGATATTTAGGGAAATGATACTTCGGACTTTTATCTTGAATTGTCAAATTTAAAAACACGATTGGTGAAAATTCTCTCGATAATTTTTTTTTAACAATACATGTTTTGCACACATATTGTCATTTTGCCGTAAAACAGCTCACTATTTTTGTAGGTTTTATTTTTTTACCAGGAAGCCTAGAAGTATTTATTCAGTTACCGAATTTCATTTTTCAATTGGTTGTTAAATTGATTTATAGTGAATTAAAAAGTATTTTTTGAGCAACTATCGCTCTATACTTCTCACTCACGATACGAACATTATCTTATCATCCCGCTCCTCCGAATCCGAATCATAGCAGTCTCATGGCGCACTCTTAAGATACTAGGTGCACTTAACATTTTAGATAACGTAAGATGAATTTCCGTCAAAATGGTCAAGGAAGGACGGTCTCGTTCGAAACTTACTTGTAACGATACTCTCAATTTGAGACCACTTTAATATTCCATGTTAGATATTATATTGAAATATTTTCTGCTCTTTTGAATATGAGTTGACAACTTGCAGCGATGAGATAACGTATATAAGTTTATCATTCCTGTTGAAATTTCTAATTCAACTAGTAATAATCCCTTGCTTCGTTCGTTTGCTTTAGGTGCCTTTTGTATATATAATATTATATGCAGGTAGTGCCACCTATTGGAAAATTTTATTATTATATGTGTATGCATACATAATTTCATGAAAATTCTTCCAGCCATTTTCTCGTACATACACGAAATGTACATATATAATAACATACTAGACTAGTTAAGTTATACTATTTTAAATATTGATTGCAAATTACATCAATGAGCGTTGGTGTCATGTAAGTATATAAGTTATCATTCCTGTTGAAATTTATCATATAATAAGAAAAATATAATGTAATTTTATACTCTTTTATAATTTTGTACTGTTTTAACTCCTTCATGTTGGATTTTCACTAATATTAAGTACCAGCAATACTCGCACCTTCGCCCGCGTTCAAACTTGCAATCGCTACCAAACTTCACAGTATCTGCTAGGCTAATCTGAAGATTACTTAAAAATTTCGTCAAAATCGCTCCAGCCGTTTTAGTCCATAAGGAACATAATAATAACCAATAAAAATGATGATGAAAAAGAAATGGGTTTCAATTTAAAATTGTGGGTAACATTTTAAATTTTAAAGTAATATTTTACCTACCATTCGCATTATAATTTCAAAGTTTCAATATAGTGGTCAAGCAAAGGCGGTCTCACTCGAGCGCTCACAAGACCGTGTCGCAAGAAATCGTCACAGCCAATTTATCGTTGCTGGAATTGCCGTCTTACTTTGAACATATTGTGGACAAGGCTCATTTAACTTTTCTGATATATTTAAATGTCGTATACTTGAGTCACGACATTTTAAACATTTAAATCAATTTATATAATAAGTAAGAAAGAGAAACAAATAAACAAACACACTTTCATATTTATAATATAGTATTTCAATAAGGATATTTTGGTGTCTTTTAAGTTAAGGAAGAAAAAAATTACAGCTAAAATTAGATTTTATGTGATATAAAAATATATTCCTTGTATTTTTTACTATAAGTACTAATCACTTACCTTTGCACCCTATATCTTTACATATAATAAAATTCTAACTGAGTCTAATCTGTACATTAAATATTTTTTGGGAAATGTAATTGAAACAGACATTATTATCGATACAGAGTCTGTCTGTCTGTCTGTCTGTCTGTCTGTTACCGCATCACGAGAAAACCACTGAACAGATTTTGATAAAATTTGGTATGATGATAGCTGGTTATCCGGGTCAACTTATAGGCTACTTTTTACCGTGGGAAAGTATCTCATTTCTGAGAAAAAATACAAAAACCCAAAAACTGCATTGTAAGAGTATACTAATATGTAAAACCTAAGAATTAGCTATTTGGTCATCTGAATGCGGGCGAAGCCGCGGGCAATGCTAGTTTTACTCTAAATTTGTTCATCCAGCTATTCTAACATCAAGGAGAAACAAAGATAAATACAAACATTCGCATCGCAATACTACATTGATACTTATACTAAAAAAAACACTTGGATAGTTATCTTTAATAATCTTATTTTTTGAATTCACTGAGTTGATTTTATGTTAGTAATATATTTTTCACTTGCCACATTAAAAAAAATTGTATATTACATAGAATTTTGGGCACGTTTTGCATATTTTGAAAACTCAAAATTTACAAGATATTCCACCTACAAACTCTAACTTGCAATATTCATTAATAAAAACTTAACACAATGCCAATGTACGAAGGTAGCTAAGTTTATATGTTTTTAACGTCATACATTGATAACTTTGCCAGTTAAAGCGGTAGGTATAAGCTGATTATAGGAACAGCTACTAAGTGGTATTTATGTTGCGGTCAAAGTTAGCTTAGAGTTAGACGCATACATATATCTTAGTTCTATTTATATTCTACAGAACTAACATTTATTAGTATATATTAAATCTTTAGAAATATTTTGTTTATTTTGTACTTTTTTCAAGCAGCAACGGACTGAGGAAAGTTTTTACTAATTTTATTAAGTACATGCTTTGGTTGGTTTTTGCCCGCGGCTTTCACGTATGGTAAGTGGGACAAGGATGGAGAGTCATCTTTGAGGCAATTTATATCTCAATCTGTTCATCGGTTTAAGCATTAAAAGGTAACATACAGACAAAGTTACTTTCATATTTATAATAGTAGTATCTCTACACAAAGTGGTATGGTATGATTAATTTACCCCAGTCTATTGAAGTTAATCTTGGTATGAGTACTTATCTGATAGCAGAGTGGACCGTAGGAGTAACACCCTGGTAGTTGTGGTCTGTTTCGGCAGGTCAGCCGTCGGGGCGTCGGGATTGAGTGGTTTAGTGATGCTGCGGATTAAGATGGGGATTGTTTCGTTGGGTTTTAGTAGGTAGTAGTGGTTTCAACTGTATAGAGGTAATATGCATAAATAAAAGCTCCTTTCTAGTTAAATTTGTTCTTGTTATATCTGTCTAGTTCTATTTTAAGTTTATATTTTGGATATTGTTATCTATTAACATTTAATATATTATATGTATTACATTTAATATATTGTTATCTATTAACATATACCTAATAAAATATTAAACATTAAGCATTAAGAAATACATAGATGCACATTATAAGGTTTTGTTTATTAGAAAATTAATATTATACTAACACGAGAGACTCATGACCATGTTTGCTGTAAAGCATTCGAAACGTCGGGAACTACAAATTAAAATAAATCCGCGAAAACAATCGAAAAGATAGTTTTATTCAAAATGTCAAATATTCGCGTAAATCTAAAAAACTATTAAAATATAATCTAAAATATTGCATCACAAATGTAAAGACATTATAATCGACAATTTCTAAAAATTACTAACAGTCCATGTATATTTTTGCTCCTATCATGATATTAGATTAGATAGCCTATAAACATCCCTCTGAAAGGAGGTTGTAAAATAAAATAATTCGATTATTGTTTTGCTTGGGAAACTGAGTGAAGCGAGTTCAAATATCGGGTCTCACACCCTGATATTTTCATGTGTGAATAATTTCCAACATGATTACCACTTGCCTTACGGTGAAGGAAATGTCTGAGTCACAAAAACATGTGAAGGCCATTGTCCACCACGCTGGTTTGGTGGACACCAAACTAGCGTGGTGGACAATGGCCTGATCCCCTTCGCATTAAAGAGTGGCCCGTGCCCAGTATTGGAACGTTAAAAAGGGCTGAATAGACAGATTACATGGATAGAAAAAGAGAAAGGCGCTTTATATACAAACTTAACGTATAAAACAAAACAATTCTGAGCTTTAGTTATTTATACTCATAAATAAAACAAATACTTTTGCTTAAAAAAATCATAAAACACAATTAAGATGAGTAATAATAATGTCGTGTTAAAATCCATAAACCATATTGGCTACAGATCTTTCCAGAAATAGACATGCATCCATAATAAATATTACGTACATACATACTTATTCATATGTATTTATTAGCATTGCCCGCGACTGCGCCCGCGTTCATATGACCAAAACTAAATTTTTAGGTTTTATATATTAGTATACTCGTATTAGTGTATTAGTTGACGCGGATAGCCAGCTATTACCATACCAAATTTCTTCAAAATCCGTCTAGTGATTTTTCTGTGATGCGGTCACAGACAGACAGACGGACAAAAATTCTTAAAACTATAGATTCGGCCTCTGTGTCGATAATAATGTCTATTTCAATAAGATTTTCCAAAAAATATTTAATGTACAGATTTGACTCAGAATTTTATTATATGTATCGATTATGTGCATAATTGATCAAACGTACACGTACTCTAAAATATTAACCTTCCTTGCCCTAACAATTGGAAAAAACGTAGCAAATTTATATACATCAAATATTTTTCCTCAACCAAAAAAATAACTACAGTTACGTACATAGATGATGTAGATTGAATGAAATATTTGCAAAGTAGTATCTCTCTGCTTCAGACGAAAAGTGATTCATCTAGTGTTTTATTCAATATCAAAGAACTTTCCGCTGACGCCGCATAATGCATTACATTTTTTCAAGAGTTGAATGTATCAAAATAAAGGTCCATTCGAATAATGGTATTATTCTCTGCTTAAAATCTCTTTTTGTAAAATTAGGTGATTTTTAATACTAGGTTTACATGTTATTAAAGATTAGTTATAAAAAACTTAAATGAAATCTCTGAGTAAGCTTAAATATTGACTTAAGTTAAACTATTGTTTGCCAGCGACTCTCGCTTAGTTGATTTATGTATAATTGCCTCGAAGGCTCGTATCGAGATATTAAATTGCCTTCTTAAATAAATAGGCTAAAAATGTAAAAATATTTTTTTCTCAAATTTTCTTGTGATTCGCACGTTTAAACAAACAAAAAACAATCTCTTAAGCTTTATAATTTTAGTATAGATAATTGGTTTAGATAGCTGTGAAAGCCCATTATATAAGTACATATTACGTACATAATTGTGGTATCGCACTCGCTTGGAAAACCAAGTGAAGCAGATTCAAACTTAGGTCTCATATTTATTTCATGTGAAATCATTTTTTAACTTGGTTACCACTAGAACATATATACGTGTATAAAAATTCAACTCAATTCAGAACGATGCGTGAAGACCCTCTCGCAAAAGTTGATATGACCTTACATGGTAGAAATTACAAGATAGCTTTGATGTTTCCAACCGAGAGTATAATTTGAAACTTGTACATCATTTTTCACATTTCTTACTTTAAAAATAACGAAGTTTTACAAAAACTTCCATCTCCCACTTATCATAGAGAATGAACTTTCAAAAATCCTTTCATAATGTTATCCTTTGTTATTTACAGAACTCTTGTGCTAATTGGCTTAATAATTTCATGCCTTTAAATCCAACAGCTAAGGTTGTGCACTCTCCATCAATTAGTCAATAAAAAAAATAATAACTTGGATCTCACGAGCTACATCATATTAACTTAATTTTTCAAATAGATTTATAATATAATGGTTTGAACTTTCATAGATATATGCAAATATTTGAAATTTTAAATAAAACTATCTTTTCGGATTATTTCGCGGATTTATTTTGATTTTTGGTTCCCCTGGGAACTCCGAGCTAGGAAAATCCACGAAATAATCCGAAAAGATACTTTTATTTATAATGGAAAGTGAAATAGGCTACTTTAATCTTGTTAACTCAGGTAGTTCATATGGGACTATTTTCTAGTCCAAAATTCACATCATCTATTGTCACTTATATTATTAACAGGACAACCATTATATATGAGAAACTTTGTGTATATGTTTTTGTATGTATGTTTGTTACTCCTTCACATTAAACGCCTAAACTTGTATGGATGAAATTTAGTATACAGATAGATTTTACCCTGGAGTTCATAGTCTTGTTAGATACCTATAAATGCATCCAAGTGAAGCAAGGGTAAGTCGCTAGCATTAAGATATTGTGTAATTAATGGGCAGTCAGAGCTTACGACCTACGTCCAGTGGCGGAACATAAAACATTCAACACGCGTAGCAAAGATAAAACTCCACTTTGACTCTATTGTTATCGCGTTGCCTTTTCTTAGAGATGCGACAATTCGTTCAACTCAAACAAAAATAATTATATTTGACACCTTTTTGAAGATGCGTATTTTTTTACCGAATTTAAAAGTAAAAAAAGCTTCTAATTTATGTATTTTTTATCTATACGTTACAAGATATGTCTGCGAGTTGTAAAATAAATATTTTTTTATCAATCATACAGGAAAGATCAAAATCTGTGTTATATGTTAGTACCTGCCTGACCGAGCTTCGCTCGCCGTTTATCTTACATATATCTGTAGGTGTCTTTTCTAAAAAAAATTCTTTTATATGTAAATAAACTTAAAAAGCAAAATCTTATCTGAATACAGAATTTGATCCAAATCATTAGAGCCGCTTCCGAGATACATAAATATACATATACTTATACAAGAATTGCTGATTTAATATTATTAGATAAGAAAGATTATACGATTATTGTATTTGTACTACTTTACTCTAAGAAAAGAGAATGGCTAGTTACTAGCAGTTACATTTTGTTTAAACAAACCTAAAATCACTGAGTGATTAAGACGGACTTAGTAATTTTTTTTCTTATATTTTACAAGTTTTAGTTCAGGAGCGGAACAAATTACCGCCGAAGACGGGGTCTAATTAACTGCACAGCGTGACTCGCCGCAACACTATTAAAAACTTCTTCCGCCGCCTCGGAAATTGCCACCGTCTTAGTAAAGAATGAAAAACCGTTGAATATTTAGCAAACGATACCTAAATTATTACGTATTTTAAATAACATGGAGTATGCACTTTTTTAACGACACGTTTGGCTCAGTTTGTAGTGACCCTACTTGCTGTGCCAGCGGTCGCGGGTTCGAGTCCCGCTGGGGGCATACATTTGTGTGATACGCACGAATGTTTTTACTTCAATCATAGATGTTTATATTTCTATTATGTATGTATTCAAAGTTATATACGTGCAGTGTATCAACTATCTGGTATCTATAACACAAGCCTCGTAGCTTACCATGGAACTAGATAGTGCTGTGTGTTAATATCGCAAAATAGATTTACTAATTGATATACTAATAAAAATAAATATTTAATAATATTTTACCCTATAAATATATAAGTAGCATTAAACATTATTTTATGCAAGATGTTCATCTTCCAATACTGCTTTCATGCATCATTTGGCTTTACGCCAAATCTTCGATACTGACGATCGACAGTTTGGTACTAGGTAGTTGCGCTTGTAGGAACATTGTTACAGGCAGTTTGTGGGTAATGTTCTGACTGAGCCAGGTCTAAGCGAGCGAGCCTAAGCGGAGATTATGCGTAATTAAAATGGCTTACCAAATCGTTTTCCTTCACTTGAATTGTTTTATCGATTTGTAATTAAAACTAGCATTGCCCGCGGTTCCATCCGCGTTCAGATGACCAAAAAAAAAATTCTTAGGTTTTATATATTAGTATACTCTTACAATGCAGTTTTTGTATTTTTTCTCAGAAATGAGGTATTTTCCCGCATTAAAAAGTATCCCTTATATTGACTCGGATAACCAGCTATCATCATACCAAATTTCATCAAAATCTGTCCAGTGGTTTTCTCGTGATACGGTAACAGACAGACAGATAGACAAAAATTCTAAAAACTATAGATTCGGACTTTGAATCGATAATAATGTCTATTTCAACTAGATTTTCCAAAAAAAAATTAATGTACAGATTCGACATAGTTACAATTTTATTATATGTATAGATAATGGTAGAAGTTTATGTGAATATTTAAAATTATTTAAATTTGTTTTGAATTTTATAATTAAATGAATAAGTGTTAATTTCAGCGAATAACATTTTTTTTAACAATTTATTTTTAGTAACTTTTCAAGTTTTTGCTGTAAATATTTTTTCTATATAAATAATTTTCCTGATTGCTAAGCAATTTATTTTATTATAAAAATACCGATTTAATATATTTTTTTACCGGATTCAAATATGATGATGGCTAATTGTGAATCGATTTTCACAAGTCTTTTTTCAGTGAACGGGTAATAATTTTTTACCTCAAGGGTGGTTTAGTTCAAGTCTAATATGGGTATATTCCTAAGATAGAAAAAAATCTTTTAGATAATCTTGAAGTTGGTGTCCCTATTTATTAAAGAGTATTAATCTGTACCACTATTATAAAGAGGCAGAGTGTGTTTGTTTAACTGTTTGTTTGTTTAAACGCGCCAATCTCAGGAACTACTTATCAAATTTGAAAAAAAATTTTTGCATTAGATAGCACGTTTATTGAAGAACGCTATAGGATATATGTATATCTTAAAATATATAGTCTGTATATTCCATACTAACCATTAAAACGTACCTATGGACGAACTCGAGCGAAGTGATGATGGGCGCTAGTTAAATAATTTATACAACGATGTATAAAAGAAAAAATATACGAAAATAAACTGTAGCACAACAGCAGATTTAGTTCGAGCGAAAATTAACAAAGTTTTATGATTTTTCAGCTTTCTACAGAAACAAAGCAGAGGATAGTAAGTTCACACTCCCCGAGCAATTTTAGAATAACAAAAGAAAACGTAATAATAACACCGAGATCGCCGGAAGTTACAATATTTTTTTATATAAGTACGTATAGAAGTAAACTGTCTGTTTGTATATCGAGAAACTAAAAGTATTTTGCTTTCTATATATATTTGCAAAACATATGAACATAATACTTAAAAATAAAAAAGATATTTGCTTGGACTAGGAAAAAGATTTCAATAAAGTTTTAAAGATATAAAATTAAAGAGTTTAAGGGATGGCAGAATATTCTTTTTGCAATATTATGATGATAATTTTACTTAAGTCATAGATTATAAATTTCTCTAAGATATACACTTAGATACAGTATGTATGTGATGTATAACAATATTTTCTAATCTCTCGAGGTCTTTCTGAGATTAACCGTCCTCTGCGCAGATATTATAGAACTTCATGTTTACTCTACATTTCTATCGCTCTCCAAGTTGGATGAGAAGACAATTCCACACAAGCAGTTTTCCTACACTTTAAAGCATATTAATCGATATTAATTATATCGCCAACTCTTGGTTGTGTGTTTCGTAAAGTTGAGTTTTTCTTCAGAAAACACAACTATATAGATAAAAAAAGCAAAACCTTATCTAAATACACATTACTTGATTCAATTCGTTGGAGTCGTTTCCGAGATACAGGAAATTTATACACACATATATTTATTTTACACATACATTATAATTTTTACAAGAATTGCTCATATAATATTATAAGTAAAATTTTAAAACAGCAGTAAGCATTTCAGCTTATCGTTAAGAAAAGTCTGGGTGGAGTGCTAGTTTTGAAAACGTCTCCATTCCAGACGGGATGCGATTATGTTTAATTTATGTACGTAATTTGTTGAACAAACGGCCGCGAGCTCCCTCTCCTCATAATTAATTACACAAAGCACATTCTCTTCAAATCGCCGCCGCCTCGCGAATGTCGGCGATTCATTACCACTCATACATATATCTTTGTTTACAATGGATCGTTAAGTGCTCTAATTTTACATTATTTCCTACTAAATTATTTTTTATTAAAACATATTTTGGTTGTATTATGATGTTTTTATCTTTTATGCAAAATTATTATATAGGCACTACAACATACAATGTTGTAATACTTTCTTATTCTCCAAAGGCTCCCGTGATCATGATTGCAGCCATTCGAAATGTTATGAACCAGAAATGGAAATAAATCAGTGAAAAAATCCGACAAAATACTTTTATTTGAAGTATTATAGGCATTAATAACGTAATAGCTCATATTTGGAAAACAGTGGGTAAATTGATGAAGCACTAGGACCTTTTACTTTATGATATATTGATCTAGTCGATTGATCTAGTAGAATTTTTTTTAATTAGGCCTTTTTAATTTAATAGACTATATTTCCCTCAAGTTTTTTTACGAAAAAGGTTTTTTTCTTATAATAATTAAAAAAATGCTATAAATGTCTTACACATAAAACATTTAAAATATTATTACAGTTTTCTAGTCAACATCTAATGATGAAATATGTGAAATACTTTTTTTTAAATGTCTAACTTTTTTTTTATGATGACAGTAAATAATAATATCAAGCTGTCTCTTCAAGGCAGGGACAGGGATCGAAGTACCAATCGCTACAATTGCTTCTTTTCCCACTGTCATCTACTCATGTCAAGGACCCTTTAAAGTTACCGACTCACGATACTAGTCTCTACGATACTGGGTTATTATATGCAACAAGTATATCTTATTAACCTCATCTATCAACTACATCCTATGTGTACATGTAAATTAAACTGTAGTGTCTGTATGAGATAACCACATACATATATGATTATTGACACGATTTCTAAGCTAATGCTTGCTTGCACTTGACTCCAGTCTTATTTTACTTACGTTGTTTTTAATATAAAAAAAATGGAAATTTTTGATATGCAGAGGAAATTCCAACATAATATCTCTAGCCAAATGTAAGCATGTAAAATACTTTCATAGATTATAAAATAAACAGACAAAAGGATTTTTTACTTTTTTTTAACAATACTTTTTTTTATATATATTAAAAACAAAAGTAAAATAAGACTGGAGTCAAGTGTGCATAAAGTTATAAGAAAAATCACATGAAAATGCTAGTTTCTAATAATTTCCAACAACATACTGCAATAAATTGCATTTTGCTTTCAGTAACCATTAAATTATTGGAAGCGGGCAGTTTCCTTCAAGCAAACTACTTATACAGTTCGAAATGTTAAATAGTGTTATTTAACTTTAATTTAGTGATTGCATCCTGACTTTTTATAAGAGCACTCAAGTCATTTCTATTTTAATTTATGTACTTAATTATACGTCTATATATTTAATAGGCATCTAACTACATACATAAATATGTATATACCTCATCAAATTATTATAATTACAAATATTATGAATTCGAAAACGCGTTTGTTGTTGTTTGTCTGTATGAATCTATTATACATATAATTTAGATATTATATTTGAAAGTTACTAAGGGATTATAAGATATCTATCCTATCTATCTATTCTGCCCTTTTTAACATCCCACTGTTGGGAACGGACTTCTCTTAGAGAGATCAGGCCATAGTTCATCACGCTGACCACGTGTGGGTTGATGGACTTCCTGTTTCATCGTGTTTCCATACTGTGCTGTTTATCAGTCTCGTTGGCTTAGTCACTCTAGTGGCTTGTACGACTGTAGATCTAGAGGTCCTGAGTTCGAGTCCCGTGTCGGAAAAAGTAATATTTGTCGGAGACGGTCATCAATACGGTCGCTAAACGAAGCGCAGCACGACGCCTGAGTGATGGAAGCACCTTCGGTATTATCGCCAACACTCGGCGAGCTTCGTGCTATGACGGAGCCTAGCTAAGGGAGGGGTGCTAAGAGGGCTAGACACTTGCCTTCGGGCCGAGCCAAGCTTAAGACCGCTCCACTAGGAACTGTCTTGCGTTCCGTATTGTCTATACATGGTAATAATGAAGTGGTATATGGCTGTGTAGCGAAGTGCTGTTTAACTATGTACAAAGTGATTATTGTTAATTTGAAATACAACTGTGATTGCATCGACTTTCATTTGAACCAACACTTCCCATATAACGCCCACTGTATAATTCATGATAAAATAATGGAAAATAATAGAGAAAATTAATGCTGCTTCGATATCAGAAGCGGGATCAGTGTTGGTTCAATTGCAAAAAGAACTAACTCTGAGTGAACAATGACGTGCAATGTTTGGACAACAAAATGTCATTATGTGATCTCTTATCGAGGCCTTGCAAATGCCTCAGATGAAGAAGAACGTCAAGTTACGCGAGTTTGACCCTGACAATATGGATACGGACGCAAGATCTTGATTTGCGACTGTAGATTTGTGTTTTGCCGAATACCCTCCATACGGCGGCTAACTTATTTTAACAGTCAGTAAGGAATTAAAAGGATAAGGGTCGACGTGGCTGTCACAATTTGTATACCAGAGAATAACATAGGAAGAGTTCAAAGTGATTTTCAAGGCGAGATTTATTTCCACCGAGACATTGGCTGGTACGCTAATTAATTTTAACAGTGACAAACCAAATGAAAAAAGAAACTCGTTACGTACGCAAATCGCCTGATGACGTCACAGACTAATCGTTGGAAAGACGCTAGCAAGAATCAGATAGCAATTGCGACTGTCCTTGCTCACTTATGTCAGTTTAATTCGAAATTACAACGATTGGCTTTACTACGAAAATTGCTTCGCGAGATCGATTCTCACATTTGAAACGCAAAGCTAGTTTATCTGATGATTTTTCAAAAGTGCCTGATTCTAAACGAGCCAAGCTAATGTAAAAATGTTATAAGTGCAGAAAAGTGAGTCATAAGCGGTCAGAGTGTAGAAACAAGGTAAATGACAGCGTGGAACGACCTTCGATGACAGCAACGGCATTGCAGCCTGCAGTGAAGTCTCTGGTGTGCTTCAAATGTGGCAAGCCTGGTCACATCACGCTCCGGTGCATAAGTAGTGCCAGTCAAGTGGACGGCAGCAATATGGGTGCAACACGAACGGAACGACGCGTGGATGTATGTGTTGTACAAGCATCTTCGAATGCTCAATGGCATAGAGGTAATCTGTATTGCTTTTGTTATAATCATGGTGCTGAATATTCGTTAGTAAGATAACATTTAGCAGTCAAATTGTGTGGTTAACGATTTTGTCCTTGCAATTTCTAGTATTGATCAAAACGGAATATTCCGCACAGAGTAAAATTTGTTTTGTAACGATTAACGGTAATTCTCTTGAAATCTTTTGAAATATCATGTTTTGCCTAATTATTAGTTACAAAATGGTATTATGATAGAACATGAGATATTGAAAGGTTTTCTATTAACATGACGGCTATAAATTCTTTACACAAAAATTCTAGTAGGTCATGTACCAATAGAGGTTGATGTAAATAATGATCATCATGCCAAGCAAATGTTTTAATGAAGTCGATGGAAACCAATGTAAGCATTCTGACGGCCGTAGTAGTGTCGACCGTACTAGTAACTATTACGTAGTCATAGCCTGGTAAAAGTCGGTCTTTTGAGGAAGCTCAAACTAAATAGACCGTGGGTGTGTGATGTGCGTTTAGTTCTGGCGGAGGTCGGGGTCTGTTATGACCATAGTGTGTACTCACCGAGAGGGTGATACGGTGCTCCCGTAGTGGATGTGTCGACCGTACTAGTAACTATTACGTAGTCATAGCCTGGTAAAAGTCGGTCTTTTGAGGAAGCTCAAACTATATAGACCGTGGGTGTGTGATGTGCGTTTAGTTCTGGCGGAGGTTGGGGTCTGTTATGACCATAGTGTGTAGTCATCGAGAGGATGATACACACGGTGATCCCGTAGTGGATGCACCTGGATTGTGGAGCAATTGTGATTGCTGGTTGGCTTGTAAAGCCGTGGCCTAAGAGTGGTTTACAGAGGTGCTAGTAAATTTGAAAATTAGTTTGATTGCTGAAGTGTTGAATGATGTTGGTACATGGCTCTGGATGACTAATGTTATTAGTTAGATTAGAGATAGTTACAGTGACTTGGAGTTTAAAAAAAAAAACAAAGGTGTTAGCGTTAAAGCTTTTCGTTAGAACAAAGATGATTCAAATTCAAAGTTAAGTTTTATCTGGTCAGGATTGACCGAGTCGAGCAAGTATTTTCGTTGATTATTTTGTTGCAGGCTAACACACGGCTAACACACGAGGGCGTGTGCACGCAGGATGGCCGTGTCGGAGACGGTCATCAATACGGTCGCTAAACGAAGCGCAGCACGACGCCTGAGTGATGGCAGCACCTTCGGTATTATCGCCAACACTCGGCGAGCTTCGTGCTATGACGGAGCCTAGCTAAGGGAGGGGTGCTAAGAGGGCTAGACACTTGCCTTCGGGCCGAGCCAAGCTTAAGACCGCTCCACTAGGAACTGTCTTGCGTTCCGTATTGTCTATACATGGTAATAATGAAGTGGTATATGGCTGTGTAGTGAAGTGCTGTTTAACTATGTACAAAGTGATTATTGTTAATTTGAAATACAACTGTGATTGCATCGACTTTCATTTGAACCAACACTTCCCATATAACGCCCACTGTATAATTCATGATAAAATAATGGAAAATAATAGAGAAAATTAATGCTGCTTCGATATATTTATCTACACGAAAGGTTCCTTTTTCAGTCTTTTGTTCTATCTCGTAAACTATTAATTTTATCATAACAATTACTTTTACATAAATTGCTTTAAAGCTACATATATATATATAATCTACATATATAAACTAATCCATGGAAAGACGATAAATATATTTCCTAAAAAGTAGCAACATTATACTGCGAATACAGACTATACATATTTCACTCAGAAGTTAGTGTTTTCGTTAATATTAAAGCTATATTTTATCTATATTACCAGTTTCTATGGACACCATTAAGAGCAGATAACACACATATAATTATCACTGAATTACGAATAATAAATTACATAATTTCGATCCCAAAATAAATACACCGATAATACTTTCATAGATTTACGCGAATATTTGACATTTTAAATAAAAATATTGTTTCGGATAGCAACAAGTTCATAATACATCTGAGACGTCTAAAGCCTCAGTCTCTCCCGTGATCATGATTGCTGTACAGCATTTGAAACGTCGGGAACCAAAAATAAATACAAATCCCTGAGAAAATCCTAGAAGATAGTTTTATTGACAGATATGTTTATTTGTTTATAGGGAAACAAATTCCATTCTACATATTATCAATTAAATATAGAGATCATAAATGCTTTATTACGACATTTAAAATATAATACAAAAATTGTCAAATAATAAAAACGTCTCGCTGAATTTCATGCCAAAGAAAAATGCTAGTGTAACATAAAACAATGTAAATTCACGACACCCCACAGAGTTGAGTGGTTTTCCACTTAGCTTAAAAGTGATTTCTCACTCGCTTGTCTCTTGCTTTATTTGATGTCAAAGAACTATCAGCAGACACTGCTTTATATTCAATTGTATGAAACGCTGTATATATTAAAGTCACATTTTTAAATAAAATTGTTCCATCTAGATTTCGCCATTAGTCTTTTTAAAGCTATTTTCTTAATTTTCCGAATTAAATAACTATGGTGAAGGCAGTGGTAGCTCAGTGGTCACGCACTCGCTTGGGAAACCGAGAGAAGCCTGTTCAAATCTCGGATCTCGCACCATGATATTTTCATGTGCGAATCATTTCCGACATGATTACCACTTGTCTTACGGTGAAAGAAAACTTCGTAAGGAAACCTGCATGTCTGAGAGAACTTAACAAGTTTTTGAAAGTCATGTGCAGTCCGCCAACCCGCACATGGCCAGCGTGGTGGACTATGGCCTGACCCCTCTCGCATTAAAGGGAGGCCCGTAACCAACAGTGGGACGCTTAAGAAAAGGGCTAAATACATACATACATACGTCACAGCACAAAAGTATTATTGGTATATCGCCTACTATAAAGTCAGGGTTCATTTTTGAAATGCAATGCACATTCATGGTTTAACTCCAGGTACCTTTGTGTAAAAAGTACTTACCTATATCTGTAAAACATGATGACATAATAAGATTTAAGATAATCCGGTTTTATTATGTAACCACTCGGGTTCATCTCTAGGTACATTTTACCGGTTAGTATGTCTTTTTTCAGAGATTTTTTATTTTATTCTTATTTATTTAAGGTCTACCAGCAGTTTTACAATTATTTAAAACTAGCACTATAATTAATATCATATATAACATTGGTAAGGTAAACACAACATGCTTCAGAAATACTCGACAAAGAAGAAAAAAAAATAATACATTAAATGTGCTAATTTGCTATTTGTAAAAGTTGATACAAAATATTTTTTTTATACAGCGAAATGGAAAAGTTGAAAATGTCAATTAAGCCACTGCATTGATTGAATATTTTTGTTATACGCGGTATAGTGGAGTTCGCTCCTAGCACCGTTTTTCTAGACATAATATGAAAAGGCTTAATCACATAGAGATGAAACATTTACCCGTATTCACTAATCGTTAAAACGTACCTAGAGACGAACCCGATACTGATTAACAAAATATGCTTATCAAAAAGAATTTTTGTAATTAAAATCAAGAATTTAAACTTCAGTGATTCGATTTCTAAGTGACATAATTGAGAAAACGACGCCCCGAAGCAAAACATTCAACGCACGTAGCGAAGATAAAACTCCGCTTAACTTTGAGACCATTGTTATTGTGTTTCCATTTCTTAGAGATACGACAATTCGTTCAACTCAAACAAAGATAATTTCATTTCGACTTTTCGTCTCGGACGCTTACATGCTGGAGGAAAAGCTAAAATATTTTTTTATTGTAGTGAAACCTCTTTAGTCGCGCCATGAGAAGGAAAAAAAGTATTAGCGTTACGATTTTTGTAACGGAAACGGTTACGCTTGGTACGGAATTGAATAAATAATCGATTAAACACTATTTAAACTATTATAATATAAATATTTCTAAGAATATATTGAATAAAAATAGATATTTATAAAAAATACTTCTTTCATTTATTTTTAAATGAGCGATGGAATCATGTCAAATGGATACCTATCTATTATAAAATAAAAAATTCACTTGAAATTTTTTTATACATATTTGTGTATTATTATTTATTTTATTAGAGTAAATAATTTATTGAATTATTAAATTTTATCTTAACACCATCTATACTATTTGAATAATAAAATATTGTCAAAGTGACCAACTGGGTTCAAGTCCCAGTTCAAAGGCCAAAATTAGTTATTGTATTTATCCGTCAATTGTCATTCTTCTTTGTATTCGCAACTAGAAACTCACCCTTGAGTTCGTTCCTAAGTATTGTAGTCAAATTTTATACCTTAGGTTACATTACTGCAATTTTCATACAGATTTGTAATGTTTTTGGAAATATAATATGACTCACGTTACTCGCTGATATTGTAGCTTTTCATAGGTGAAAGAATTTTTAAAATTGGCCCAGTAGTTTTTTTAGTTCATCCATTACAAACTAACATACAAAGAAAAAAAAATCTCTTTATAATATTATATAGTACAGACGTATCTAGATTAATTCTTCTTCTGCTTAGCTTTCTTTTCTTCAATAAATAATACTTTATTATACGTACCTATGTAAAGAAAACCCCCTTTTAAACGAGTGCTTTTTAAATTTATTACATAAATACTCTTTGATCAATTCCAAATTACACTTTTATCTTTATTGTCTTTGACATTTAATGATATAATTGAGTTGTGTAATTATAAATTTTCCTAGAATTTGCTAAAATATGAAGATTTTTCATATAATTTGTTAATATGTAAAGATACTTGAAATAGAGGCTTTAAACGTAGTTTTTATTATTTTTACAGGTGAGCTATTAATTTTTTGTGTTCTTAGTGTAATTTTTTAAATGTTTTTTTTTATTCTAGTAGTGAAATAAATCTATTATTTTTACAGAAACGCAATTACGTCTATATTTCTTAATTAAGAGAATATTTATATTAGGTACCTAATATTATAAAGAGGCAGAGTTTGATGAACGCGCTAATCTCAGGAACTACTAATGCAATTTGAAAAAATATCTTTGCATTAGATTGCCCGTTTATTGAGGAAGGGAGTGCAAGAGTAATATAGTCTATTCCATACTAACCGTTAAAACTTACCTAGGGACGAACCCGACCGAAGCCAGGGTTAGCTGGTAGTATCATTATAAAACTACGTTTTCTGCAAATATTTCACGAAACATGGAAAAGTTGGGATTTGATTTTGTCGTGAAACCAACAGCAGTTGAAAATCAAGCTTAATACATAATATGTACAACCTCAACAGCTACACCTGACGGACAGATTTTTGAAATACCAGCCGAGTACCAACCTGCACATCTATACTAAGAAATCACAAAAACACCCTATGCCAAGGTCAGAACACCATTAAAAAAAAGATATCAAGTAAGAAAAATATGGATAACTTTTTTGTTAAAAATGATAGTAACACTTGTAAATATTCTATGTGAGGTAATGAGACTTGGATATGAACCCGCTTCTAATCTTTTACTAACCTACGCATTACCAAACCGCTATGACATTGAGTATAATTCATTAATAAAGTAAGTATATAGCAACGATAAAATATTTCTATTTGAAAAAGATAATAAAATGCTATGGATATCTGCATAGCTACAATATTCATCGTGTTTTCCAGTTAACAGTTGTTTTTTTAGGTTTACTCATCTATTAAACGCGCGAGTGCCAAATTTTTGTAAAAAATATTCTAACTGCTCCCGTCGTGCCAGCAATATCGTTGGCAAATCCAGTATAGAAGCTTTGGTTCGATTTTTTTTTCATAAAATACATTTGATAGCTTTGTTTCAAAAAATTGGCCGCACCTTTTCATGTGAGTTGTATTAAAAATCCGATAGGATCAGTCTACAGTTCGTTCATTCATCTATACATATAATAAAATTCTAACAGAATGAATAAATATTTATTTTCAAAATCTTATTGAAATAGTCATTATTGTCGATATAAAGACCGAATCATAGTCTTTAGATTTTTTGTCTGTCTGTCTGTATCTGTCTGGTAACGCACCACGAGAAAAACCACTAGACAGATTTTGATGAAATTTAGTATAATGATAGCTGGTTATCCGGGTCAACATATAGGATACTTTTTACTGCGGGAAAATATCTCACCTCTGAGAAATCTATACTAAACGTAAAAACGTTTGGGACGAACCCGAGTAGAGCAAGGGTGAGTCGCTAGTACGTTTATATTTTTCATCAGTTGGGAAAACAAAACATAATAAATTTCTTAGCATAAAATAATACAGTTTTTAACTATTTAAATAACACTCTTACCAATAATTAGTAATTAATAATAATTTAATTATTGTAACATTTCATACGTTTAGACTGCTTATACTTGCTAAAACGAAGAGTTTTACTATCAGTCTGTATGAATGTCATAAACTCAACAACTACCGAACGGATTTTTATACTGGTTTCATCAGTAGATGGAATAATTTATGAGGAAAGTTTAGGTGTGTACTTTATAAAGGTTTTGTGTAAATTGACTAAAATATTACATTAATTGTTGAAAGTGCCGCGTACACCAATAGAGATATATAAAAACCGATACTTTTAAATTGTATTATAATTATTTTCCGAATTATCAATTTAAACTTTGTAGATGTGTGTAGTTATATATATTCTGATATATGAGCTATACTATTGTAAAGTTTCATTAAAATCCATTCAGTAGTTTTGGAATGAAAAAGTACCAAACATCCATACGTCTATACATCCAGACATTCATACAGCTTCGCAAACTTTCGCATATATATATATGAGTAGGATGTAATATTATGTGTATGTATAAATACGTCAGCGAACAGTATGTCATAATTAGGTTTCAAGGTTTAATTTAATTACATAGCTATTCAGTCAGTTACAAGTGAAGCTAACAAAAGCGTGTTTTAAACATTAACTACTATTATCATTAGGACAATAAAGTATTGCAAGCAAGCTGTTAGTCTGTGTCTAAATACCAATTAATTATACCTTTGCATGGTCTATAGGTTAAAATATTACGTTATGAATACCACGAAATTATAGAAACAAAATTAGTTCTTGTGGGAAATAATAAAAATATTGTCATCCCGACCGATTTTGGCCACAGCGGCCAATCTCATTGAAACTAGCCAGATACACAGGAGATATTATAGTGCACAAGAGTGCACGCGGACACAAGTGCATTCTTGATACTCATATTATTAGTCCAGACAACTGGATTAGTCCTGTCACTCTCATACTCCGGCGGGACGACTACTCGACACGACCAGTGAGAGTTAAGGCGCAGGACCGACGGCTTTAAGTGCTCTCCGAGGCACGGGGGTGAAACACCGCCAACTTCCCAACTCCGGGCTGTTTCTGAGACTTACTAAACAAAACAAAACTCAATAACTAAAGTAGGCCCGATCCGGGACTCGAACCCAGGACCTCCGGATGTGCAACCGTACATGATAGCCACTACACCACCGAGGTAGCCTAATAATAATAATATAAAAGAACTGAACTGAAATTCTATCCAACAGAAAACAACACCGTGCTTGAATGATATATTATGTGGACTATTGAGAAAACGTTACGTACCTAATGTTTAGATTTTGTTATATTTTTGTTTTTTTTTTTATGTTTTTTGCGACTGAAATTGTTGTAGTTCTGCTGTAAAAAATATAAATAATCCTTTAGCAGTTAAAATTGTCATATAAAATATCTTTGTATATAAAATAACACCAAACACTAATTTACATCCTCCTGTAATTTCACAAGTTGTGCTTCTGAAGCGGAACAAATTACTAAGACGGTGGAGTAACGAGCTTCACAGCGTGACTCGCCACAATCACTATTAAAAACTTCTTCCGGCCCTTGAAAATTTGTTTTGTTTTTACAAACAAATGAAAAAATAAGTACAGGCTCAATTATCAATCTCAAATCAATGATAGTATCGTTTGTAATATATTTTCATTCATTCGCCTATATACACTTGTTTTGTTAGGCTCAGTTTGTAGTGACCCTACTTGCTGTGCCAGCGGTCGCGGGTACGAGTCCCACATTCGTGTGATGAGCACGCATTTCTATGCCCTCAATGGATATGTAAACCATTTTCCACCATTACGGCATAAAAACTCAAATTAAGCTTCGTAAAAGCTTCGTAAGCTACTTTGTTACTTGTTAACTGTCAACTACTATAGCCTTTCAGAAATTACTCGTATATACCTGCATTTTAATTAAACATTTCCGGTTTGAGCATCGCTGGCTCCTCATCAACTGTATAATCAGGGTGACATCCGGACTGGAAAAACATTTAAAATTAAGGCAATTAATATACGAGAAGATTTTTAATTTTTTAATCAATGTAATTTTATAAACGGAATAAATATGCCTTTGTTTCTTTAGTAACGTCAGCAAAATATATTTGTTAGTATTAAAAAACTTGAAACTGCTATTTTATATTGATATAAATAATATACTTAGTAACTTTTAACACCTGTAAACTAATATACTATACTAATATTATAAAGAGGTAAAGTTTGTGAGTTTGTGACATTGTAGGGGCTAATTTCTGGATCTGCTGAACCGATTTTTTTGGTAAAAAGATAGTTTGAGACCCTGGAAAGGACATAGGATACTTTTTATCCCGGAAATCATCCCTTAAGATGATGAAAGATTGTATGGGGAAACAATCTAGGGACTTGAGTAGCTAATATAAATATCATTTAATATCCTCTCAAAGTACATTAAAATGAAGTTTCAAATATCGTACTGTCTTATTTTTTTGGTAGAGTTTCGAAAAACCCTTCCTAAATGCTCGTATATGCCTATCAAAATTTCGGAACTGTAAGTTCGGTATATGGCTATGCTGTATATATTCTGGCTAAAATTTAGTAATCAATTTTCAAGAAATTGCTACTACCCGATTAATGCTACAAGCCTACAATGCAATATTATACCGAGGAAATGGTCTTATTATAAAGCCGGGGGGCTACTTTAAATGAAAGAGTGTCCTTAATAATTGAAAAAAAGGCATTTAGAATCCGAATGAAGTAGAACTCGCGTCACTAGTCATAAATGTATTGGAAATTTATATCCTCTGGCTATATTAAATAAGGCAGGAAAGAAATTAAATTACTTATTACGAGCTCATAAAATATCTTCATTCTACATATATTTTGCGGGCAGTATAGCTTGTGAGTTTTAGTACCTCATAATATTTTTTCAAGATCAGAAAAGTTTCTAACAAAAGAAAACTTGAATACTTCAAACCCGTGAGAGGCCAATTTACATCGACTCATTTCGGTCAGTACTTAAAACGGAATTCCGAAGACTCGTGCCAAGCAATTAACTTTTATTTCTTTTTGTAAAGTTATAACACTAATAAGATTTCGCGACAGAATCATTAAGTCGAGGGCGTTTTAAATTTTCAATTTTATTCACCGTTTTGCTTCGCGCTGGCGTAAAGCCAACTTCTTTCCTTCCAGCGTCAGGACGACTTCGCTGGAGCACAGTTTAACCCCAAACTTTTGAATGTCTTGAGGCTATCCAAGTATATTTCTAAGTTATCGCTTCATTTCAGCCACTTTCTTGGATCTGGCTTTTCAATTCCGTTTCTTTAATATTTTCCACGGATACTTCATTTGAACAGTTCTCAAAATGGCAGCGGTGTGAAATTTTATTCAATAAACATTATTTATTAAATACTTTTTATATAAAAAAAAATTAAACTTGTAAGCTTACAAGTTTTGCAAGATTTGAGATTCTTATAAAATTTTATTAAAATAAGTAAAGAGTAAACGACACTGTAAATGGCTGTAGACAATTTCAACAATAGAACTCGTACGTGAAAAGAAATCTGAGGGAGTCATCCATACCAAAATATTAAAGTAAAATAACAACGGCTTCACTAATTTACACTGCATATATATACCTACAGATAAATAAAATTGAAATATTTGTTTGTAATGTCAAAATAACAGTTTTTTTACTAAACGCATATGAAAGTATATGTTAGTAATAAGATTTTTTTAAATTTTTGTCTGTCTGTCTATTTGTTCTGGAGAATCTCAGAAACGAACTGATTTTGACGAGATTTTCACTGGCAAATAGCTATTATAAGATAGATGTTATAAGAAGTAACTTAGACTACTTTTATTTTAGAAAAAGTATTAGGGTTCCGCGCAAAAAAAATTAAAAACCATAAAATTGTTATTTAAAATCGGCGTGCCAGAATATGAGTGAAAGTGACTTAGGTAGACGTATGTTACAGTCATTCTAAGAGCCCGTTACCGCAGACGAAAGCTATTAAGCAATAAAACAATATATCTAATGAACATGGTACCACCGAGGAGGTAACCAATGTATCCCAATTCGCAACATTGTCTAAATTTCCCAGGTCAGTTATAACGTACAGTGGCTATGATAATAATCGTAAACAATACATCTCCGAATATACCTGAAACTGTGTTCTGCTTAATCAAGACTATTAGAATACGAATTATGAATGCATACTCTAATGCTCAATAACTATCCCACGACGGCATCAAATCTGGTTTACGATTGCAATTCAAAATATGTATGAAAATGTATATATATGTATGAAAAGTCGGGTAATTGACAATGTTACTTTTTATGCTATGAAAAATAAATAGTTCGGGATAAAGCTTAGAAGAAGACAGCTTATCGGTTTGAATGTGTGTTTTACTGGCGGGCACACGTTTCAAAGGAGAGTGACGGACTGAATTTTTTTCACCTAACCTATTTCAACGGGTGAAAACGAATTTTAAATACTAATACATAATTCATTTTCACTTAAAGTTACAATAATATTTCACTTAAATTTCTTTAATCTTAAACTCTTTATCCTATTTTTATAAACATACGTATAAGTTGTTTAGAATAACTGCATAGCATCGTATTATAATATTCATGGGTTTCATCGCAGCGAGTATCGTAAATGTGGTTTATTGCAAGCGCCCGCTCGCTGCCTAATAGGGTAATTGTTATAGTGGGGGCACACTGAGTAATAGAACTGATTATTTATAAAGCTGATGACTTCTATCTTTGGATAACTTCAAAAATATATGCGGTTTTTTTGTTATCTATTGGAAATTATAATATTTTTATTCTTTTAATCATCTCATAAAAATTGACTCACTATTAGTGAATGTATTGTGCAATTTGTAATATACCAAGAAAAACATATGTGTATATCTGGATGGAGTATATTTTCTTCGTTTTTTTAAGTCTGTCTAAAGGACAGTAAGTCTAAAATTGTGAATAAATTTCAAATGTACGAGGAAAACATATACCATATGACTTGAAAAGAAGTCTCTTAAGAAAAAAAAACACAGATTTTTTTATTAGGGTTCTACGCCATACATAATATTTCCGACGCAACTGCTAATTAAAAAAATTGAACAAGCCTAACCCTGATAAAACATAGTTGAGCGGAAAAAGTATTTTGCATGCGATATCTAATATATAAAATTCTCATGTTACAGTGTTTGTAACAAAACTCCCCCGAAACGGCTTGACCGATCCTTATGATTTTTTTTGTATTTTCAGTATGTATTTTGTGTATATTCAGTAGGTCTGAAAATAGGATGTATACTATTTTTCCTACCCTTAAATGATAAGGTTGGGCCACCCCAAAAATATTTTGTTTGAACATTTTTTTTATTTGAATTTTTTTATGATTTAGCAATTAAAAATAAATACAACCCTAAATTTTCACTGGGGATGAACCGGACCGGAGCGAGGGTGAGTCGCTAGTTTTTATATAAAATAATAAGATTAGAAATCCAATATGAGGCACCGACCTACCTAAGTGTGTTTATAGCTTAACAATCGTTACCATTTTTACAGAGGCTTTTAAATATTTCAATGAGATGAAGTGATAAAAAAATGTTATTTTCCTATACATTCTATAATAAGCCTTATTGTGTGTAACATTACTATTGATCATTTGCTATAACACTATACTAAATTATCTACCTTTAATAAACAAGCTAAACAATTTGATGTTTATTGTAATATCGATTATCATTTTATTTTTTCTAACCGAATCCAGTATGTTTGTTACGTGAACTTTCTGTCAGTTCTTGTGTATCAATTTTTATGATTATTTTAATAAGAAATAAAAAAAACTTCAAAGCTTAAACGTCCCCAATGGCATATGTATGTTTCAATAAATATTTTTGACATAGAGAGATGAAAATTACCTACTTTTAGTATTTTAAAGTCTATATTTTGAGCTATAAATATTACTAGAATTGACCGCGGCTCTGCCCGCTTTTAAACAACCAAAAACAGTTAGAATTTTATTATATACAGTGTAGATTTCGAAACCTTGGCATATTATTATGATCTTATATTTATATATTTTAACATTAATCTACGAGTATGTATATTTTATATATATATATAATTTATATGTATACACATTTATAATTTCAATGATGATAAATTCATGTTGATTTAATAAAAAGTAAAAAAATGTGTTTTTTTCTGGGTTATGATTAATTCTTATCAATCACTGAAAAACTTCAATATAAAAAAATCAATTCAATTCAAAATAATGAAACCGAAGCCGTAACCACAGAAGTAATGACCAAAACCATTTCTGCTCTAAATACCCACTATCCACAAATTACTTAGAATAAAGTAAATAAAGTTATACAAAAAGGCAACTTACATAAAATACAAACCGTACTTGAATACAAGTAGATACCATGGAGTAAAAGCACGTATCGATTATTCATGAACTAGAAACTACTATACAATAATTCAATGAAGACCTGATAACATCTGCGAATGTTATACTCCTATTAGTTAGCAAATTTATACGCAAAATTTATATGATTTACGAGAATATGTATAAATACGGCTTACTTTTTTTACACAATACTTTTTGGAATACCAAAATTTTGTTAGTAATTTTAATAATGTTTTCAAAATATTGAAATATATAATTCGTGCAAGAAGTGTCTGTGAAATATTTTCTAAGATCTACGCGAATATTTGATATTTTATTTAAAAAACTTTATTTTTTTTCGCAAAATTTTGATTTTTGGTTATCGTATATCATGATCACGGGAGAGACTGATTACTGTAAAGTGTAAAGAATTTGAAACGTTGGGAACCAAAAATCAAAATAAATTCGCGAAAAAATCCGAAGGGATAGTTTTATTTAAGGTATCTGCGAATTTCAAAATAATTTAATTTGTTTTTCTATTTATAAAATTAATATTATTTTGTACGATTTTTTATCAAGTATTATTGTTGTTTAAGTCATACATACAAAAATACATGAAGATACAATATAAAGTACAAAAGAACAAAAACCAAAAACAAAAATAGAGGACTGTTAAACGATAATAATCTACTAATAATATTCGACTCACAATCAGTAAAATTAATATATAATAAACTCTACTTGTCTTTGGTAGAATTTCTAGTTGTAAACTTGAAAATCTTTTACTCAAACGCTAAGTAATTTTCTAAATATTGAAATATAAGCCGTACAAGAACATTGTAAATTTTATTTATACACCATAGCGGCAACGCATCTGCAAGCCTTGCGGTGTTGCAGATGTCCATGGGCGGCGGTGATCACTTTCCTCTTTCCGGTGAGCCTCCTGCCCGTTTGCCCTGTTAGTCCCATAAAAAAAAAGAAAAGTAAGCTTGGAACGCTTCATAAAACATAAACTTCTGTAGAACATTTCTGTACGTGGACGTACGAAATATTTGTAACAAAAACATATCAGTTCGCAAACTAGTTCCAGACGTTTTGTTTTCATTCGATATTCCACTAGGACACAATTTAAACTTTGGCTTTGGAACTATCAGCGTTTATTTATATTTACCTTATATATTAGGGTACAATTGAATAACTCTTACCTCCGACTGACTTCATGAATGCAAAATTTTATTTGTTAGTTTTCCCAACAACAGATCAGAACATATTCGTAGTAATATTATGAAATCGAAACCTAATAATGTATATTATATTACATCATTATACACATAATACTAAGATAACCTACTCATTACGAAATTCTATGAAATCTCTATACTCAATTTCATACAAAGGATTTAGCCCCAAGATCCTGAGAGTCAAATTACGCCCACTTTAAGTACTAAATATCAACCTTCGTCCGTCTCAGGTGTACGATTTTTGTATAAACCTGATATTTTATATGATACGTTAAACCTTAGGATATAAGCTTCATATTTTATGCCTTACAAATGATCAGTATATTTTATATTTAATTGAATGCATTTAAGCTGTGTTTTCTTTTAATATTAAGATGTAAAATGGGATATTTATCATGTTTATCACTTTTGAGAGTCCCCGTGATCGTGAGCTTGTAACAGTGCCGAAATATTGGAAACTCTCAATAAATATTGAACTCTTGTAACGTATTATATGTTGATCCTCTAAAGGTAAAAGGCAAAAAGGACCTATTTTATTACTCCATAAAATGTTCAGCTAAAAGTGATATCAACCACTTGTTTTTACTTGTTTATAATTAAAAAAAAATAATTGAATCATCTTAAATCGTATCCAATCAGTCCAGATTTACATAGGATATACAGACCATTCTACAGTACATCTAGAATGTAAAATACTAGGTCTAGATTTAGAATTTCCATAGCGCAATGGTTTCAAACAACTGCACGGAAATTCTGTGGCCGCAAATACGTGCGTCATTTGAAAGCTACGAACTCGTGCAAACGCCACAAGTACTGTAATATAAGTGTACGTTTGAAGTTTTAGCATTTAAATTCTTAGTGCAATTATAGCTTAAGTTAATTGTGCTTAAAGCGTATTTCTATGTAAGTTAACAAAGAAAATATATAGACGTATAATAAACTAGCGCCTCACCCTAGCTTCGCTCGGATTCATCCCTGCTTACGTTTTAACGTTTAGTATAGATTTCTCAGACATGATATATTTTCCCACAGTAAAAAGTTCTATATGTTGACTCAGATAACCAGCTATCATCATACTAAATTTTATCAAAATCTGTCTAGTCGTTTTCTTGTGATGCGTTCTCAGACAGATAGACAGACAAAAATTCTAAAACCTACGTACGTACCTACTGCGTAGATTCGGCCTCTGTTTTGATAATAATGACTATTTCCATAAGATTTCCAAAAAATATTTAATGCACAGATTCGAGTCATAATTTTATTATATGTATAGATCATAAAATCTATAGGTACATATTTTCAAAAGATTTCAAAAAATGATAACAAAATTTGCTTGACAAGTGGTTTTTTTTTAATAATTTTAAATTTAAGAGTTTATTCGTTTTTTTTAAATAGATAATTATGCCTGAATTAGAATAAATATGAAGCTATATTATAGGTATTTCCATCGATTGAATTGTAGTAATACGAATTGGAGTTACGTTAATTAACTGGTTAAGAATTAGTAAAGGACAGTCTTTAATTATATTTAAATTGGCGCCTAATCTATATATATAAAAGAAAGTCGTGTTAGTTACTTCGCTTATAACTCAAGAACGGCTGAACCGATTTAGCTGAAAATTGGCAGGGAGGTAGTTTAGAGCCAGGAGAAGGACATAGGATACTTTTTATCCCGTTCGACCGCGTTCCAATTTTTATGATATTTTAATTTTTGGATTTCTCTTAGTCCGGAATAGGTAAGTATTAAAACATATAATTAAAATGTGAGAAAGAAAGATTTTTTCTTTTTATATCTATTTAAAACGTACCTAGCGACGAACCCGAGCGAAGCGAGGGTGAGCCGCTAGTATTTAATATATTACACAAAATATAATTAGTGACGTACATAATATAACTTCTTGAATCTCTTCACGACCGCGGACACGCCGGCGTGTCAGTTAACAATAGATTTCTTAGAAATTTAATTAATCTCTTAGAAACTTACCTGGATGTATTAAGCTTTCATAGTTACTGACCATATTTTTGTAATGTTTATTGAGATATATACCATGCTCTTCACTTACTTTATTAAAATCAGATAATTCAGTACTTTTACAAGCGCCATGGTTTTACATCACAAAAATGTGATAATTTAAGTAAAATATAAAGAACACAGCTTCCAGTACCTCATTTTAGTATGACATTATCTATATCTTTGAAATAGTTAATAATAAATTAACAAAGTTAATAATTTAATCACTATAGCCTAATGTTTTTATGATTATGTTACTTTAAAACACTTGCCAAAACACACCACAAAGTCTCACATATCTCACCTAATATCCAACAAAGTGGAACTTCGTGCAAATCCTAAATTGGTAGCTTCTACGAACATTTGTAGAGTTAATAGAATTTAGATACTGCCAAGACAGGTTTATCTCTATACTTGTTTGGAGGATATTGTTGATTTAATATTGTACTGCTGACGTAAATATTATTTGTATAGAAACATAAAATACGCTTGCGGTCTCTATAAATGATCACTTCTCATATAATAATGATTTCTATACTTATCATAATTTAGCAGGTGTTTTTATCAAATTCAAAATTATAAAAGAACTACTTATATATACACTGCATTATAACATAATGAATGATCAATGTGGAAAGATAAAGGTCACCAAATATAATAAATACAGGTGAAAGGTAGAGATGTACTGGTGCATGACAATGATGAGAATCACTAAATATGTACATATTTAAAATGTCCGAATCCCTTAAGTAAGAGAATTGCTGTACGTAATTTTGCATTTTCGATTGCTTGTTCTGACTAATTTAAAGCTTAAATCATACCGTTGGGCCCTTCAACTCAATTTTCTTGTCAATGGCTTTAAAAGCCCGCCAGTTGAGCACAGAATACTTCGCCAACACATATACTACCGTTGGGTCCTTACATACCGTTGGGTCCCTATAAATTAGAAATAGAATAGATTATTAAAAATTTAACTTTAAAGAGGTGGAAGGAGGCAGTGTTATTGTAGACGAAATAATATTACTCGGAGTTCAAACAGGTTGTAAATAAAGTAAAAATTAGATGCATGAGCTTAAAAGTCAGTCATATAAAAAATACCACATGTTCTAAAAAGTGTCACCAATAAAATACAAGTTGAATTGAATATACGAAGGTATAACAAGCTATAAATTTCAAACTACTCGAACTAGGAACCGTCACACAATGGGGTTGACATGATACTTTAGTCTGCAATTTCATCCTTTGTTGCCTACGATTGCTTCATCGACCTACATAGTGATTTTACTTCGTACTACGTTTGTAGGAATCAAAGGTTAGGTTAAGATGATGATTGATGAAGAATACTAATGAGAACTAATAAGCTTTAAAGCTAAGAAAAATTAATACGCTAAAAAGCTAAGGTACTTAACGGTAATAACAGTAATTAACGGTAATACAAATCTTTAAATTTCTCGACTTTTCTTTACTATAATATGCCTGTATTATACATATAAACTTTCCTCTTGAAGCACTCTATCTACAGCTGAAAATTGCATTAAAATCCGCTGAGTAGTTTAAAAGATCTAAGCGAACAGACAGCGGAAGCAACTTCATTTTATACTATGTAACAGAAGAAGATAATATGCATGTTATAAAATTCTCAAAAGTGACCGACGGATAGACACACATGTACAGTTTATACTTACTATATTATTATTATTACCTGTAATATTGTAAACGGTGGTCATTTTATCAGGTGGTCATTAGAGGGGATTTAAGAAAAATTATTCCATATTGTTCTATTCCTTATTAGTTATTGTTATTAATGACTTTCTAAGTAAAACTTCGAGCTTCAGCAATTTATCCTTTACTTAATTACTTCTACAGAATGCCCTACAAAATGACTATCACAACTATGTTCCCACCGTTGGGTGTAATGTGGCGCTATCTATTTTATACAGATTACACATTAATCCACGGTGTATGGCAATACTTTTAAAATATCAATATCTATACATATAATAAAATTGTAACTAAGTCGGATCTGTACATTAAATATTTTTTGGAAAATCTAAATGAAATAGACATTATCTCATTTCAAGGCTAGTTTAAAATATAGCAAACTCATATCTATATTAATTTTATAAAATTGTTAATAATAAAATATAAATAATCAACATCAAATTAATATTATAAAATATAAAATTATAACCAACAAAATATGAATAATCAATAAAATCTATAAATAATGAACAATAATCAATTGAAATACTATAACTAACGTTACAAAAAAATAATTGTATACATAGAATATTATGTTCGGATTTAATGCCATTAACGAACAGCTGATGTCAAACAAATTTAAAAAATCTTTTACATAAAATTGCATCACTTATAATATACTAGCGAATTACTTTCACTTTGTTCGGGTTAATTTATCTCTACTTATACTAAACTACATTGCTTATCCATACAAACTTTCATCCACATTCTCACCCCCTTGAGGCATGATTTCCGGGATAAAAACTATTTCACTCACTAATCATATTTTTTTTTCTTTTAATTTTCTTCTATACAAAACTTGCCTGACAATAACAAACACAAAAAAAGAATTATCCAATTTGGTGCAGTCCATCGGAAGTTATGCGCGTACATACATTTCGGTGATTCATTTTTATTAAATATAGATAGAAGATAGATTTTATCCAAATCCGTCTAGCTGATTTAGCGTAAACCAATTTTTTTTAAAAGACATCAGTTGTTTTACATACAGAATATATCTTTGACAAAAACAACCGTAGAAGGAAAAATGTTTATTTAAATGTATACAAAAAGTGGTAACAGAGGGTTATGTTATTATCATAATAGCGGATCGCAATGACGCGGAGCTGTTCGCCGCAGCCGCTCGCGATCATCGGTGAATTATGAATTTGTTAGAACATTAATTTTTTACATACCTTTTCTTGCAAATTGTATGAATAATAAAGCTGCTAAACACTGTATTTTAAGCCAAAATATTATATTGTATCAGGTTTATTGTTTTTTTCGGATGTACGTTTTAATTTTTTACTACCAATTACTAAAAATTGAAAACCCGTTTGGCTCAGTTTGTAGTGTCAACGGTCGCGGGTTCTGGTCCCGCTGGGGGCATTCATTTGCGTGATGAGCACGAATGTTTGTGCTCCAGTTATGGGTGTTTATATTTATTATATAAACACCCATTTATATTTATAATATAACGTATGTATTTATACATATTGTGTAGTGTACCAACTATCTGGTATCCATAAAGCAAGCCTCGTAGCTTGGAATGGAATGGAGCCATGGAATAAGATCGTGCTGTGTCTTAATATCAAAAAAATAACCCATTCTAAATAGTGTAGAATGGCAGGACCCCCGAATCTGCAGTCGTAACTACATGCTAGCCACTGGACCACCAAGGCATACATGATAAATGTATGTCAACTTTGTATTTACACGCTGAAATAGAACGGGACTGAATAAATATATATACTACTTTCTTAGATTTACGCGAATATTCGACATTTTAAATAAACCTATCTTTTCGGATTATTTCGCGGATTTATTTTGATTTTTGGTTCCCGACGTTTCGAATGCTTAACAGCAATCATGGTCACGGGAGAGACTAAGGTTATAGACGTCTCAAACACATACTTGTTACAGACAGTGCCTACCCACTATTTTACAAAAATGATTTCAAAAATGGCAATAAAGTACCTTACAATATTTGTTGATTTTTATTTCTAAGCATTTTAAAAAAATTAATAAATATTATAATTAATTATAGCAATATTATTTATTTAATTTTAGCTGTTATTATTATAAATATTACAATTTGTAAAAACTTTATTAATTACTAATATTATTTAGTGTAATATATTATTACGGTTAGTATGGAATAGATAGACTATATATTATATATAGGTACAATATACATAGTTACAAAACAAACAGTTCTAAACTTTAGATTTCCCAGCAGTTTTTTTTTTTTTGATTTTCCTTATTTTTTATACTTAAACCACCCTGATACGCAGCCAACAAAACAAAAAGAATTATTCAAATCTGTCCAGACGTTTTTGAGTAAGACTAACGAACGACAATTGATTTTTATATGTACATACATATATAGATGAGAAGATTATCTAACAGACAATACTTTTATTTTTTTAACCTTAGATTTACATATTTTTAAGAGAATATTTGCTGTATTATTTTTGATTATTCTATAAGAAATTGAAAAATACATGTCTAATGATTTATTTCATTATTATATTACTACCAGGGCGACTGCGCTTCGCTCGCAGTTTTTTTTTGTTATATCGTATCTTTTAGATGAAAAAAAAAAACTAAAACTTGAATAAATACAAGAAAAACTAAATTGAAAACTTTGAATCGCGAATAATAATGCGAAAGAAAATCGCATGAAAAATACACCCACATACCAAATTTCAGCGAAATCGTTAGGTAGTTCGCCGGTATAAATAAATATACAAGAATCGCTCGTTTAGACATATTAGATTAGATGATTTATTATTTTTTCATAATTCTTTAAAAGAAACGAAAGATGATCAAAACTGGAATAATCAGAAGAAATTTCTAAGATAATAACTAAGAAAACTCAAAAAGATTTTCATATTAAATTTAATACAATAATCATAGTGCTCTCAACGCCAACGACGTTCCCGCATATAGAAGGAAATTGTGTCGTTTTAGGTTTGAATCTAGGTAAGCTGAAATGTTGGTAGCGTCTGCAGATTATCTGTATTTAAATATATACTGAGGGAAACTATGCTACGTGTTAGAATACAAAGTTTCAACTCTTTTACCAAAAATGTGTAGAATAATAAAAAATCGAGCAAGTGCGAGTCGAATTCGCACACGAAGGGTTCTGTACCATTATACATATACTTTATATTAATATTACTGTTATTCTATCGATGAGCTTCGATGATCGATTACTTACAAACGTTAAAAAAATGTTATTTGAATTAGATTTTTTTATTTTCACACTTTATTTTTATTTTTTAATTTTGACTCTACCTAGTACGGTACGGAGCGGAGGCTTAGTCATAGGGTTCCGTTAGCACCCTTCGGATACGGAACTCTAAAAACGGGAATATAATGAGTTGTTATAAAATTATTATTTATTTTGGTCGTCGGCAAAGTAAATTGTGCTTTTAGCTTAAATGTTATAAAAGTTAATGAAATAAAACTTATTAAATATGTTATAAAAGTCTTTTACAAAAGATTCTTTCGCTTGAAATAATACAAATACAAAAACTTACTTTTCATGCCTCAGTAAGAATTTCATGTTTATCTTGCTTCAAAGAGCATTTTTGACCCAACCGGTAATCGATCTTATACACCTCGCCAATTATTCCCATCAATATTATGTATACTATGCTCCAATTGATAATAATTAGTAATATATTGTTAATTAAAGCTAGTTACGTTATAGTATTATCTAATATATTGAACTCTCAACAGCTTATGTTTGATTTAGACGTAGGAATATTACCTGTATACATAATGAAAACAGAGAAGATCTATAAATTAGTTTATATTACTATCGGTTATGATATTATAATTAATAAAAAATTAATTTCGAACGTTTTATCACTAGACTCTTTTCACAAATCTTCACAAATCCTTTCTTATAGTCGTTTAAAAATCTACGACTTTTATGCATTATTGCATAAAATCAAAGCGAAATTTTAAATACAAAAAAACCATTGCTTAAAAAGAAGGCAATTGTAAAACAATGAAACATTTTTCCTGTTATAATTGTTATATTGACAGTAATTAATAAAATATATATACACAACAGAAAATCATACGTCCGTCCAAACGTCAATGCATATATTCGTCGTCATACTTTTCCTGCCTGCCTGACACCTGCGTAGACGAACACCACAGAGGTTGTACGAAGGCGCTTGATGTCTTCGAATAAACTAGCGTGTAACAGAATATTTAATATTCATATTATAGAATATAACGCTCGCGTTATCAAGACATTGAAATCATTAAAGTCGGTTAAGCCGTTTAGTAGATACGAGGGAACATAGGATCGGACATACCTACATATTATTATGTACATTGTACGTACAGGTCAACGCTGTTGGGTCAAAATATCTATAGAGTTAGTAAGTTAGTGAGTTAGTTTTTTTTTCAGAAACTAAGCATTTTTATTTTAAGTTTTTTTTAAGAAATGTTTGCTACTAAGAGCTTTAAAAACGTCATGACGACAATATATCAAGCTCATTCTTAACTCTTTGCTATAATTATGATTGTATTCAGCCCTTTTTAACGTCCCACTGCTGGGCAAAGGCATCCCTTCAATACGAGGGGGATCAGGCCATAGTCCACCACGCTGCCCAAGTGCGGGTTGGCGGACTACACATATATTTCGAAAACTTACTAGCTTCTCTCAGGCATGCAGGTTTCCTCCCAATGTCTTCCTTCTCTGTAAGGCAAGTCGTAATCATGTTAGAAATGATTCGCACATGAAATATCAGAGGCTGGAGATCCGGAATTCGAACCCGCTTCACTCGATTTTCCAAACGAGCGCATTACCACTGGGCTACCATTGCCTTTAATAATTATTTGATTATAACTAACAATATCATATTAAAACTGATTCTAACTGTCTACGGTAGTTTAAATACCAATACTTAATAGTCCGTTACGTTTATTACTTCCGTGTAATAAGATTTGATTAAATGAAAATATGTTCTAAATTAAACTTTATATCCCAGTATTAAAGCTACTTTTCCCATTTCCCCAAAATGTAATATAGGTTCTTCTATTTTGTACGCATATGCTATGTTACCGAAATTTCATTACGTGCATTTCAAATATCAGAGCGTTAGACAATCCTGCTTGGTATACTTAATAAGCATGTTGTGAACATTATGGGGTCTAACTATGGGAAATGTTTTAAATATAACATACTAGCGACTCACCCTCGCTTCGCTCGGGTTCGTCCCTAGGTACGTTTTAAATTAAAATGGATATAGTATGTTATCCTTAAGAGATAGACATATGCCATCGTGGACTTTTCTGTAGACCTATATAAGATACACAATTCCACCATACATTATTTTGTTATATCTCAAAGGGTTTAGGCAGCGTTTTCGTTGAAAGCTCCCAGACGTCTTATTTTTTCCGACACCTCCAACAAATATCGTTATGTTTTAGCCATTGTGTACAAAAACTTAACAAATTATATATTAAAACCTTCCTCTTGAATCACTCTATCTATAAAAAAAAACGCATCAAAATCCGATGCGTAGTTTTAAAAACTTAAGCACACATAGGGATATAGGGACAGAGGAAGCGACTTTGTTTTATACTACGAGTATGTAGTGATTTTGACGACACGTTTCGCTATGTTGGTAGCATGAACGAATTAGAGACAATTCGTTCATATTTTGTAGTGACCCTACTTGCTGATGAGCACGAGGGTATTTCTCCGAGATTGCGTCCTTCATCTGATTAATCTGGCCAAATAATATTTGGCATGTCTTTAATCATAAGAGTATGTTGAATAGAGCCAAAAATGAAAATAATTTTTGGCCAGATTAATCAGATGAAGAACGCAATCTCGGAGAAATACCCACGAATGTTCTTACTCCAGTCATGGGTGTTTGTATTTATAATATGTATGTATTTAAATTTTAATTTTATATAATTGTGTAGTGTATCAACTATCTGGTATCCATAACACAGGCCTCGTACTTTACCATGTAACTAAATGGTGCTGTGTGTTAATGTCCCAACATATTTATATATTATTAATAACTAGCGACTTAACACCGTTTCGATGTACTTTTCAAATAGCTAAAAATAGTTATTGTGAGTATACCAGAGGAGATAAGACTAATATTTTTACGGGTTTTTCTGTAGGCCTTTTTAGGGCTAATTCTTGCGTTTTCCTGTGGGAATGAAATATTTTCCTGTAGTAAAAGGTATCGTAAATATTAAATCGAGAAATAAGTTATCACTAAACAAAATTTAATTAAATTCGGTTTAGTACTTTTTGTCTGAAATACACACAGATATACAGACAAACAAACAAAAATTTCAATACTTATTATTTTGAGGTCAATGTTCTGTACATAATACGTAACAGTCATTGTTTTAAAAAAAAATTAAAAAAAAATACCACTCCTAAGGGTGGAAAAACAACTAATGATGAATTTAACCTACTTCTAATTGTCATATTGACTTGAAACTTTGCAAGTATTTCTATTTCCGTTGATAGTACAGTGGTTCGGTGTTGTTGACCTGATCTGATGGCAAGGCCAGAAGGTGGATAGGTGGAACTCTTCAACGGCGAATAGTAGATACTTTGAGTTTGGGCTTATTTTGTTTGATTTGACAAGCCTAACACGTTAGAATCCTTACTTTTCTACTACTGTCTACACTAAAAAGGGAAAAATAAAAACTTTTTAACAAAAAAATAAAAACCGACTTCAAACAAAAGCACTAAAAAGTAAAAAATAACTGATTGGTAGTTTTCATTTACTATACATACCTAATCAAATATTTTCGAAGTCGGTGTGCTTTGGCTAAGTAATTAAAGCCTACCTATTAAATACATACTTAATCAAATATTTTTGAAATCGGTGCCAGCCCATACAAAGCAAAGCACACCGACTTCGAAAATATTTGATTAGGTATGTATAGTAAATGAAAACTACCAATCAGTTATTTTTTACTTTTTAGTGCTTTTGTTTGAAGTCGGTTTTTATTTTTTTGTTAAAAAGTTTTTATTAGTGGTTTTGTTTGAAGTCGGTTTTTATTTTTTTGTTAAAAAGTTTTTACTATAAGCGTAGTCTGGCCATAAATACTGTTACAGTTAAAAATAAACAAAATATTACATTTGAATTTGGAATTTGTCATTTTTATATGATTATTCATTGTGTTTTCTCATTTTCGCGCCAATAAATTGTAAAATATTTTGTGATATTATCTTCAAAAAAGAGTTACGCTATTGTATTATTACTTAACTTGTCATTTTTGTGTGTGCTTTTGCACCAATTTTATTTGGTTTTAGAACATATATATGTCGTAGAATGATTTGATAATTCGAATTTTCGCGAAAAACCTAGGGATATATTGCGAAAACACGGTTAATTAGACAATGGTGAAAACTTTCTCAATCTTACTGCAAAAGATAAGGTTTTTGCAACACGAGACGCTCTAGTTCTAGCCGTTTATGGTAGTCACTATTCTAACCTAACCAACCGACAGAGAAAGGAAGGGTTCTTCCAAGTAAGACGTAGCTTCCGCCTTAGTATTTTCAACCTACGTTATTTATAATAATATAGGCTTCTATTAGTGAAAATTTGAAAAATGTTTTTACCATTGTCTAATAATGTGTTTTTTTTTCAATATTCTTAGGGTTTTTGCGAAAATTCAAATTATCAAATCTTCCGACGACATATAGATACATAACACATTATACATATAACGTAACCTAGAATACTTACCGTTACTAACATAAAACGTGAAGGCATTTCTATTCCTAAATTCATATACATTATACAAGTCTGTATTGGATAGCTATTTCGGCTTTGAAACTTTCACGGGCCTCATAACGCCATACCTCTGAGTAAATCAACCGATGCCCTTAAAGGCAAGTAGTTCAAAGGGCTATGCTTCAGAGGAATCTATATGTGGGTGTCAACGACGGCTGGCTAGCTTCTTAACGCTTTTTAACTTAATAAGATTGAATATAAGTTAAAATCTAAGTAGATTAAATGTATTTAAAGTTGTTATTAAGTACTGTAGTGTGCTGGCGGTTCCGTCTGTTTATTTTGCTTATTGAGGGTCGTGATATTATGTTAAACTAGCGGCTCACCCTCACTTCGGGTTCGCCTCCAGAAAAACAAAAGAAAATGATCCCAGTGGTAACGCGCTCGCTTGGGAAATCGAGTGAAGCGAGAAAAAAATCCGGGTATCGAACCTCTGATATTTTCATGTGCGAATCGTTTCTAACATGATTACAACTTGCTTTACGGTTAAGGAAAACATCGTGAGAAAACCTGCATATCTAAGAAAACCTATAAGCAAGTTTTTGAAAGACATGTGCAGTCCGCCAACCCGCATTTGGCCAGCGTGGTGGATTATGGCCTGATCCTCCTCGAACTGTAGGGAGGCCCGTGCCCAGCAGTGGGACGCTATAAAGGGTTGAATACACATATTATGTACATACATATAATATATAAATACGCTGTTTTCTATACAATTTTGAGATATATGATATAGTACATAAGTTTATATGTAAGTTCTCATCGGTAATGTCATTTATACGAGCGAGAGTGCAGTTGAGAAAGAAAAGTGGGGCAAAATCGTCGTGCATAAAACACATTCGTATAAAATGTTATGACACTGAAAATATATATATTTCATATTTTCACACTGCATGCTTTTGGCGACAGTCCAACACATATCTGTGAAAAGTTCTTGTTTGGTGTTGTACACGCGTTGATCCAATATAAATTAGAGCGAGCAAAACTAGGTTTTATATATATATTATGTTAGCGCTATATCTGCATGAATTATTTTGCATATTTTAAACACTTTAGTTCCGTAGTGTACAATAACGTGGTGTATTTACATTCTGTTCTATTGGAAGCATATTGTAAAATCTATGAACATTGAATTTATCTTACATTATCTATACATATAATAAAATTCTAAGTCGAACCTGTTCATTAAATACTTTTTGGAAAATCTTATTGAAATAGACATTATTATCGATACAGAGGCCGAATCTATAGTTTTTAGAATTTTTGTCTACCTGTCTGTCTGGGAAGGCATCGCGAGAAATCCACTTGACAGATTTTGATGAAATTTAATATGATGATAGATCCGGGTCAACATATGATGTTCTCCTAGCCGATTCGCCAATCTCATTGAGATTAGCCAACTGCGCAGGAGATATTATAGTGCTCAAGTGTACACGCAGACGCAAGTTCACTCTCTATTCCTGTCACTCTCATACTCCAGTGGGACGACCACTCGACACGACCGGTGAGAGTTAAGGCGCAGGACCGACGGCTTTACGTGCTCTCCGAGGCACGGGGGTGAAACACCGCCAACTTCCCAACTCCGGGCTGTTACTGAGACTTAATATACAAAAAGACTCAATAACTAAACTTGGCCCGACCCGGGGCTCGAACGCAGAACCTCCGGGTGTGCAGCCGTACATGCTAGCCACTACACCACCGAGGCAGTTGAGGGTCAACATATAGGATACTTTTCACTACGGGAAAATACCTCATCTCTGAGAAATCTATACTAAACGTTAAAACGTAACTAGGGAAGAACCGAAGTGGAGCTAGGGTAAGTCGGTAGTTGATATAGATAGAGAAAGAGATAGTACTTTATTAGATTTACATTTGATATTTAAAAAAACTATCTTTTATTTAACTATCTTTGTATTTTTAAAAATCATTATAATATTTTGTGTGTAGGCGCCGTCTATAATAACTATACAATAACCTTTTAGAAGTCTATAGCCATAGTCTCCCCAGTCCCCCGTTGACCATGATTGCTGTAAAGCATTCGAAACGTCGGGAACCAAAAATTAAAATAAATGCGCTAAAAAATCCGAAAAGATAATTTTATAAGAAAAAGAATTTATAATAGTATGTTAACTACTTAAATATGTAATCTCATACATAATTAATACAAAAAAAAATGTTAATAATATTATAAGAAAGATGAATGTAACGACAGCTTTGTAAATATTAGCTAAACAAAAGATTTCCCATTTAATCCCCATTTTATTATAAAAACTCAAATTTAATAAAGCCATGTCCTGATTCCGCTTTGGAATTAAAGAAAACCACTTTTCAATTAAACTGAAGTTGACAGTCGGTTCACAAACTTCGATGGGACAATTTTTATTTAAATAAAAACTTTGGAAGAAATATTATGGTGAATCTAGTGGATATTTTGTTTTTAACAATGAAATAGTTTTAATTTTATGATGGATATATATACTAATATTACAAAATTGAAAGTAATTTTGTCTGTCTGTTGCCTTTTTATGCATAAACAGGTAAACAAAATTTAGTGTTTAGCAGTGGCAAAAATTAGTAGTAACGCGCTCGCTTGAGAAACCGAGTAAAGCGGGTTCAAATCCCGAGTCTCGCACCTCTGATGTTTTCATGTGCAAATCATTTGTAACATGATTACCACTTGCCTTACGGTGAAAGAAAATAATTTGAGGAAACCTGCATGTCTGAGAGAACCTAGCAAGTTTTCGTAAGACATGTGAAGTCCGCCAACCCGCACTTCAATTTTTTTCCAACAATCCAATTCTTTTCTAGCTAGTTTTCGAATATAGGCAAAGATTTTTTCCTAGTAATAGAAAAGATTCTTGATAGACTGAAATTTACATTATAATATAATATTGACATATGAATGAAAAAAAAAACAAATCTTAGACAACAACACGACAACTTAGGCATAAGTATTAAATCATAAAACAAAAAAATGAATTATAAGTAAAAAAGGCAATCTAAAAATTTAACATTTATTTTATTTTACCTCAAAACAGATCTTCGACAAGAATTTACATATAGAAAAGATAAACTTTGTTACTTAACCTATATCGGAGTAATTACAAGCAAATTGTTTCTCGAAGAACTTGGAAGTTTCAACAATCAGCGACTTCTTGGCATTTTGTAACCAACACCGGTTCAGCTTACGTGGCTCTTGGTAATTTCTATTACAAAAGTTATTTAAGTTGGTCTATAGTAAGTACAGTAAATACGGAATAGGAAAATACTGTAAAATAATTACTCATTATAATATGGATCGCATATTGATTTTAGGATGATAAATAGATATAGATTGTATGTATTCAACCCTTTTTAACATCCCACTAGGCACAGACTTCCCTTCAATACGAGGGGGATCAGGCTATAGTCCACCACGGTGGTCAAGTTCAGGTTGGCGGACTTTACATGTCTTTCGAAAACTTGTTAGTTTCTCTCAGACATGCAGGTTTCCTCACAATATTTTCCTTCACCGTAAGACAAGTGGCAATCATGTTAGGAATGATTTGCACATGAAATTATCAGAGGTGTGATACCCGGGATTTAAACCCGCTTCACTCGGTATCCCAAGCGAGCGCGTTACCTCAGGGCTACCACTACCTTAGATTGTTCATTCGAAGAAGTCTAAGTAAATTGCTCATTTGAAAATAATTAAAATAAATAAAATATTCATAGTGAGTAGAATACAACGTAATTCGCATCCGGACCGCCGCGCGCCGCGAGCGCGCCTGAACTTCAAAAGAAAAAACAAATTGTAATTAAAAGATAACAAACTTTGCCCCGTCCACATTAATCCAGCGTGAAATACATTTCTAAGACGTTTAAGAAATTATCTTAAGATATTTTCGAATTCATTGTATATGATAAGATATTTATTTAAATTTTAATCTATACATATAAATAAAATTCTGAGTCGAATCTGTACATTAAATATTTTTGGGGAAATCTTATTGAAATAGTCATTATTATCGATAATTGCCTCGATGGTGTAGTGGCTAGCATGTACGGCTGCACACCCGGAGGTCCTGGGTTTGAGTCCCGGGTCGGCCAAGTTTAATTATTAAGTCTTTCTCTATAGTAAGCCTCACTAACAGCCCGGACTTGAGAAGTTGGCAGTCTTTCACCCCGTGCCTCGGAGAGCACGTAAAGCAATTGGTCCTGCGCCTTGACTCTCACTGGTCGTGTCGAGCAGTAGTCCCACCGGAGTATGAGAATGACAGGAATAGAGAGTGCACGTTGTATCTGCGCGTACACTTATGCACTATAATATCTCCTGCGCAGTTGGCTAGTCTCAATGAGATTGGCCGCCGTGGCCGGAATCGGTCAGGAGAACATTATTATTATTATTATGGATAAAGAGACCGAATCTATAGTTTTTTAAAATTTTGTTTGTCTTTCTGTCGGGAAAGTATGATAAGAAAACCACTGAACAGATTTTTATGAAATTTGGTATGATGATAGCTGGTTATCCGGGTCAACATATAGGATACTTTTTACAGCGGGATAATATTTTTTCATATGTTTATATCTTGCGCAATCTAATCTATCTAGCTAGCGCTAGTCTCAGTGAAATTGACCGCCGTTGGCGAAATCGGCCGGGAATATTACATTAACTTTCCACTTTACGCGTTTAATGTTCACTAAATATTGGATTAACACCAGATTGTTCAAACAGTAAATACCATTAGCAGTAAACGTTCATGTTATTCTATAAATATAGAAATATAAAAACAAAAGTATTTGTGAAATATATAATATATACAGATAAAGAACACCACGTATAAGAATGTACATGATAAAGCCGTCACGAACATGGCGCAGTAAAATCTGTAAAATGACAAAATAAACGGAAGTGAAGTTAGGCGGTAGTTCGCGCGATGTCAGCCGCAATGTCGGGCTTGTGCTTTATAAATATGATATACATACAATATAGCAGAATTGAGTTTGGAGACAAGAATAGAATATCCATATTCTTGCATATATATAAGTAAGAAATAAAACTATAAGTATTTTCGGATATTTTCGCGGTTTTATTTTTATTTTTGGTTCTCGTCTGTCAGTTTCTAAAACCGCGAAAAAAGTTCAAAAAAAGTTTTATTTAAAATATCAAGTATTCGCGTAAAACTACGAAAGTTTTACTTAAAACAAATATTTTTAGGACTGTCTTTACAATTATCAAGTATAATATTATCTTTGAAATAATTCTTTCAAACTAATTTTATATTCTTAAAAAGGAAAAAAATTAAATATTTTATTGGAACTTTGCTCTAAGCTTTAAACTACATATGTACTACAGAATTATTTTTAATTCAATTTTTTAATAAATTGTGTTGTGGTTGATAACTTATATTACTCCATACTAATTATTAAAACATAACTTGAAATAAAGTATGACCGACTCGCTTTTTCTTAAATCAAAGTTATAATCAATAGCTGTAGTTGAATGACTAAAACTTCGTAACACTAAAACTAAATCTATACTAATATTGTAAATGTGAAAGTTTGTGAGTACGGATGTTTGTTACTCTTTCACGCCAGAACGGCTGAACGGATCTAGAGGAAATTTGGCACAGAGATATATTATAGTCTGGAATAACACATAGGCTACTTTTTATGCTATAGTATCACATTTAGTACGGGTATTTTTAGTAATATATAGCCGTATTGCAGAAACCGACAACCAACCGTCGCGCGTCGGTGTAATAATATAATGTATTTTTATTAATTTATGTAAGTTTTAACTCGTTCTATTCTGTAACGCGGTCAGTCATAATTTAATTTAATATCTTGCAAAGTCTAAAACTGTTTAGCGCAACTACAGCTTGCGGCGCCTTTGCGAGTGACACTTGTTCAAACTACCGTCCAACTTTGCATCGCGTTTGTTTTTATAATTTATAACTGCGTGTTTTTGACATACATAATTTTTTTTTAAATGTGAGTGTCTTCATTTATAAGGATTTTTTGTGATCTAATCATAAAATAGAAGTATGTGTGACTTAACTGACTCAGTGACTCTACTAAAAATACTGTAAATAATTCTATATCCATAATTTTTAATCTTCCTTTTAGTCCAGTCACTGGGTAGGTTCTGAATTACAAAAGGTTAAGGAGAGTTTTAATATATTTTATGTCTTCAATGACTGGAATATTTAAATACTTTCAATTTTATGTGACTTTGGCAAAATATATTGCTAATATATGTATACTAATAATGGAAACTGCCTCGGTGGTGTAGTGGCTAGCATGTACGGCTGCACACCCGGAGGTCCTGGGGTCGAGCCAAGTTAATTATTGAGTGTCTCTGTATAGTAAGCCTCAGTAACAGCCCGGAGTTGGGAAGTTGGCGGTGTTTCACCCCCGTTCCTCGGAGAGCACGTAAAGCCGTCGGTCCTGCGCCTTAACTCTCACCGGTCGTGTCGAGTGGTCGTCCCACCGGAGTATGAGAGTGACAGGAATAGAGAGTACGCGTTGTGTCTGCGAGTACACTTGAGCACTATAATATCTCCTGCGCAGTTGGCTTGTCTCAATGAGATTGGCCACCGTGACTGGAATCGGTCAGGAGAACATTATTTATTTATTTACTTACAATAGGTAAAAAAATAGTCTCACCTAAAAACCATTAACAATAGAATATAATTACACCGTGGTTTAAGATTATTTTATATTTGCAAGCTGCTATATAAATTTAATCAATTTGGATACGCAAATAAAATTTTGATAGTAATTCCAATTTTATACTCTTAAGTGGTTATAATAAAAACTACATTTTTCTTCCTAAATAATCAAAGGAAATATCTATACAAACAAATGATAAATAAAAGTGTGTTGGTAATGTCAAAATAATAGCTTTTTACTAAATGCATACGAAAGTATATACGGTGCCAAAAAAAAAATATCTGTCTGTCTATTTGTTCCGGCTAATCTCAGACGCGGCTGGGCCAATTTTGAAGGGATTTTCACTGGCAGAAAATTTATTTAAGAAAAAGAGTTAGGGGTCCGCGCAAAAAAATTAAAACCCCCGAAAATGTGAACAAAATTCTATCTATCTATCTAGGAACGCACTCGAGTGAAGCGAGAGTAAGTAGCTAGTTTTGAAATAAAATACAAATCTATGCTGTTATACATCAATATATTACAGTTACATAAAATGCCATTGTAAGGCCGGTCAGTGCCAAGACACATATCATATGGGGCAAAAGTGCAAAATTGCTCTTTTCAGTCTTTTTCAATACAACTAGAACAGGGTCAGATAAGTGCAGATGATTCATATAAGACACAATCGAATTGAATTTAAGCGGCTGTAAAAGAATTTTATTTGGCTGCCAAATCTACTACAACGTCTTATAAAGTCTGGAAGTTCTGAAACTGGATTCCTCTTGATTTGTAAGTCTTTGCAACAAAAATAAAATACCAAATGAGAATTTTTAGAAACTAAGCAGTAAGCTTTTGTTTATTACCTGAATAGGTTTTTATAGAAGGATAATGTTTTATTTTTCAGTTTAGCTACTGACAGACTACTGTAGTTTCAAGTTCTTTCAACATCGTTTGTGGGCATACATATTAGGAATAGAAGATCAATGATAGGCAAAAAGTTAGTTTAATTTGCAGCTAAAGAGGAATATCAGTGCTCGATCTGTAATTTATAAGGTTAGACAAGAAAAGAAATTTTAAAAATTGTATTGTAATGACAAATGCAATGGTTAGGTCTTAGAATCATAATATTATGTCAATCCCATATTTTTTTCTTTTTTTTAGATTACTATGCTTCAAAGATTGTAGAATAACATCTATTGTGTAAGCCCCCACATCTGTTAGTTTTTCTTGTCCAAGACTATAACAAAACTGTTGTCAAATAGCATCGACTATCATTTTATGCAAGTTTAACTATAAAACTGCCAGCACGACCACGTCTCGCCTGTGAGGTTTCCCGTCTACGGTAGCATCACCTTAAAGTATTGATTATAAAAATATATTTACAAAACTAACTCGTTTTTTTTTTTTTGTTTCGAAGATGGTCCTATTTTTTCCTTTTTTCCAATTTCGGTCGAGCGGTTTTTTTTAAAAATCAACAATAAATTATGTTTTATATAAATTGCTTAATCGAATATGTTATTAAAAAAACTTTCTTCTTACAAATTACCTGCTTATTACGTCTACACTAAAAATGGAAAAATAAAAACTTTAAAGAGCAAACCGCCTTCCAGACACAAAAATGTAAAAAATAACTAAACGGGGACTTCGAAAATATCTGGTTAGGTATCTATTTTAAATGAAAACCCCGTTTAGTTATTTTTTACATTTTAGTGCTTGAAAGTTGTTTTTTTTAAGTTTTTATTTTTCCATTTTTAGTGTAAACAGTAATTAATGTAATCATACAAATATACCAAGATTTCAGTGAATATTATAATAACAAACATTTACTTCGATTTCGCACGTGTAAATGAGTAATGTTAAAAATTTTACCGTACTAAAATACACATGCCTACAAATTCTCATCATGCCTTCTAGTGGTGAGTTTAAGCAATTGTTCGCACAATATCTTCACCGTGCTGAACAGTGATAAGTAAAATTTTTGAAGCTAGCGAATATCTTTTAGAAATTTGCAGTTTTGCACAAACAAACTTAGATATTTTATATAAGTTAAACAATAAAAGTAGGTGCTACTATTACTTCTATTACACATTTTTTTCTTAATTGATTCAGTTTTATAGAGAGATATAAAAAACTTTCTTTTTACAAATTACCTGCTTTAATACATTTACACGTGCGAAATCGAAGTAAATGTTTGTTATTATAATATTCACTGAAATCTTGGTATATTTGTATGATTACATTAATGAATATTTTCTCAACTTAGTTGAAAGTTGAAATATATAGGAAAACCCATCCAATAGTATAAAATAAACTTACTTATTTTTTTAAGTCTGTAAAAGTTGAAGAATCGTAATATATTTTGAATCATATTTGTTCCGAGTTTCTTTTTAATATACTGCTTGAAGCACACTAGAAACTTTAGCATCGCGAGTTATAAAAGAGACTTAGGAACTCGGAGTTGAGTTTGAGCTTACAACAACATAACACCTAACATGTTTATAACTTGGACTTAGTTTGTCTCAGAACAAAATATTGTCTACTTATCGGTACTAACGCTTACTGCATAGTATTTAAATAGAAATTAAATGCGAAAAATATACGTTTTCTTTATTCTATATCTTTTTTGCTATAATATAATATTTTATTATTAAGTCGATGGTAGATTTTCACAGACTTATTGATATATACTTAATTAAAATAAAAAAGAAAAATTGACGAAATACTTATAAATGTTTATTTAAATAATATATGTTTTTTAGATTTTAAACAAAAACTGTGTTTTATTTTGCCCTTATTCATAAAGCATGCACAAAAAGAGTAATGAAGTAATAAAATCACGTGATTTTTTCTAGAAGTAATTTATAAGCCGAACCGGTGATATAGTAGTCTAAAATAATCTGCTGCGAAGACCAAGCGAGGAATTGAAAAGATTCACTTAATATTTATCAGTTACAAACAAATTCCCAATAGCGTGTAAAAAATATTATCAACAAAGCAGTGATAGCTTGAATACATCATTTTATTATCAAACAGTCATTTACATACAAATCTATACTAATATTATAAATGTGAAAGTTTGTGAGTATGGATGTATGGATGTATGTTTGTTATTTTTTCACGCAAAAACTACTGAATGGATTTTGATGAAACTTTAAAGTAATATAGCTCATACATCAGAATAACACATAGACTACTTTTTATCCCGGAACAATGTACGGTTCCTGTGCGATAGATTTGTTTTTTTTTTTTAGAGGCCAACCTGAGCGAAGCTACGGTGAGCGAGTAGTTTAATGAATACCGTAACACAAAATCGCATCTGATTTTCGAGCAAAATAGATTACATATACCTTTTATAATTCCTTTTAAGCACTGCTTAGTTCCTAAGAAGCCGTCACGGGCCTAAAGTGCAGTTACGCTAAAAAAAAACCGACCAGAAATCCAGAAAACAGTTGTTTATTGAAACAAAGGTTACAAAGGCTACTAAACTTATTCTGTTAGAAATATAAAAATATCACTCACTGATTCATCAATTTATTATAATACACGACCCATAAAACGTCCAGAAAGAGTCAAAGATGATAAATTAACGATATAAATGATAAACTAGCAATCGTTGAAAGTGTGGATCATGTAGGAAGGGAAAATATTTGTCAAAATTGAACCAAAGGGCCTATAGTCATTTATATACGTCATCGGAAATGGCAACCGCTCTAGAACCGCTGAAATAAATTGGGTAAGAATTCGCAAGATAAGTCGATTTTTTATGAATCGTCAGGGTTGATACTGGAGACATTTGATAAGAAAACAGTCGATATGATTATTTGATAGTTGTTATTTCAGGCGTCTGTGCCCAAAAGGTCAGTTGCGACCCTATAATAAAGCGATAATCAATTATTATGATTTAAAAGATACAGCTAGTTATAGAATTATTGAAGAATATGCGGTGCAAATAGTATAAATTAATATAAAAAAAAACATTTTTAAAAACAAGCTTTTATTAGTTTATTTTGACTTTAGGACGGCCTATTATATTACATATATATGTACATACAAACATACCAACTTATATATATTACAAGTTAAATAAAATCTTGTAAAAAGTCAGTGGAAGTAGGTACTTACTCGTAATAAACCCAGATGGTTTTGCATTTAGGTATATTATTACGGCAATTCTCAGCAGGAATATTCTTTTCTGACCTAATGCAAAAAAAATATCACAAGGAGAGCTTATTTTTATAATATGTTTATAAATTAGCGTAGAACCTTCGTGGATAATCCTTCTACCTTCTGTTTAAAACCTTACGAAAATCCATTCAGTAGTTTTTGAGATTAGTCCTAGATTAGTGCGAACAAACACAAACTATGAATTTTATTCATAATTTGTAATGAAGAATAAAAAGTAGAAAATTAAAGGTTTGTATAAAAATACAGGAAGTGTTTTACAGTTTAAAAAAACTCAAGATTTTCATCTAAATTGTTAATTTTATTGTAAATCGCCACAACATACAACAAATATTAAACTTCCGCATCAAAATTAAAGGAGAAGGAACACATGATACAATTTCTGATGAATTATCCATATATTCATACGGATATATCATATGTACATTCTACAGAGCGTTAAAATTACATCAGTTACTGTTGACAAGTTTTGAAACTTAAACCCGCCATCTCTAGATATGACATACTCGTATTTGCCACAAGTAGAGGCAAACTTATGCACGTGCAATGTCACAAACATAATCCACTTACCTAATATTATGTACAAAATTATATTTAAACTTTAATTTGTATATTTAAAGTTAAAATTGCATTACTTAGTAATATTAGTAAGAAGTCGTGTTTTTTTAAGACACCAGTTTTGTTCTATACTATGTCTCGAAAAACTCGGTTTCTCTGAGGTACAAGAAATACCACTTATAATCCTTTATCATTACTTAAAAGTTCCATTAAAAATCATTCAGCCGCGCTGAGATCACAGCGACAGATACGCAGAAAGATAAAAATTGTTAATTTAGATGTTATATAGTCCAAATTACTAATTGAGCTTAATATAACGTGAAATATGACTAAAAAAAATATGGAGATATTTCATTTATACTTATTTATATTTTGTATATATATACATATTTCTGTCATTATTGCCTGCTATAATTTGACTACCTAATTTTTAACCCCCGACGCAAAAAGAGAGGTGTTACAAGTTTGACGTCGATGTCTGTCTCTGTTGTGTGCCTGTCTGTGGCATCGTACCTCTCAAACGGATGGACCGATTTCGATGCGGTTTTTTTCATTTGAAAGCCGGTTTCCTTGCGGTGGTTCTTTTGGTATGCTTGGTTAATATCGGTCCAGCAGTGTAAGAGTATCAGTTCTTTTCCGAAATGATGTAAGGCATTTTGGCGTATGATTACTCGATTAAGTGCTTCACGCGTGCCAGTGTAATCGCAATTAATTTGCGGTTTTTTTTTAAATCTTTAATTTATAATTATCATGAGTTTTTGACAAATTAAAGATAACTGAATAATATGTAGGTAGTGACACTATAACTTTGTAGTGACATTGTATAACACTACTAAAATACATGAATATTTCGCTATTATTAATTTAAGTAAAAAATACAAAATGTATTTAGAAGTTTCGTATTTCTTTTAAATATGTTTATAGGATTTCAACGTACATCTTTCTAAAATAAAAAATAATAGTAGGATGAAACCCATTAGAAAAGGAGGGGAATATTATAAAAATGAAAGGAAAAATAATTTACGGGCGATCTGAGGTCGGGAAGGGGATGGGGGTGAGGTTTTAAGGGTAAAAAACGGTTTTTCTCGATTTCCGGCAAAACTAAAAGTCCTATCGAAAAAAGTCAAATGGCAAAGTTGTAGGTAATAAAAAGATCTAAAACTTTTGTATTTACACTTTTTTCACATAACTCAAAAATTTATGTGAAAATTCAAAAACCAAGTTTTGGTTTTTTATTTTTATCTTTTACAAAAATGTTTTTGTTTTAATGAAATTTGGTGAAAACATACCTTTTTATGTCCCAAATACGCTGTAATTTTTTTTTTTTTTTTTAATCTCCATTTAAAGAGCTTTGTCGCTTAATATGCGACTATGACGCTCTGTTACGTTTACAATGGTATCTTAATTACATTTATAAATATTTAACAACAAATTGTATTGAGGTAACACCGTTCAATTATTATGTATTACTTGCATTGTTACAATTTTGCTAACTTATAAATTATCTTGCTACATTTAGAAGAAGGATTTGAAATACAATATTATACCTCCATCCGTTAAAAAAAATTGAATTATTGGTAAATATTTTGACCGTTGCGCCTCATCCGCACACATTCCATTAATATATGGAAAACATCTTCTAACAATTCCACATTGCAAGCAATTTGATGTAGCAATTATACCATAAAATGCAAATTTATTTAACGGAATGTGTCCAGAGCGGAGGCGCATAGCAGGCAGTATCTTGTCTACTCAAACAGGTCATGCCAATCCAAGACGAATTATTGGGCAGCATGAATAGTCTATTACCAGATGCCTTTTTTCTTTGACCTTTTATCCAAAAAATTCTTTCAGATATAAAATACTTTTTTAAACCAAATAAAAGGACATTCTGAATAATACGGCGCAACTACAAAGTTTCCTTCAATATGTCGCTTCTTTAGCCAATCTATCTACATCTCAATTCCCAATTTATGAACATGAGAGGAACCAATTGTAAACATTATTTTTTACCCTCTTTACTAAAGTTTATGCATCATTTCAAACATCTCGTAAGCTATGGTGTGCTTCAATATTAGATGTACCTCGAGCTATATGTTGAAGGTGAAACTCCTAGAATCAGGAGAAAAATACAATTTTATCGGTATGTATTGTCTGACGTAGCATAATGCTTCCAAAATAGCCAATAGTTCACATGCATAATTGATGATATGTCATCAATTCATAATTGTAAATAGATCTAAAGATTGAAAGTCTAAAAATGCTGACAACCTTAGTCTTTTGTTGATCCGTCTGTAAACATTCTATAAAAACGTTAAATTTGTCGTCAATATATTTTCACATTTATTCATTTCATTTACATAATAACTTTTAGGATTAAATTCATTACCATATGTTAATTTAATTAACTCGATAAATTATGTACTAACCTCAAGTGTTAGTGAAAATAATGAAGTCTTTGCCTACGATGCATGATATGTCTTTAAAGCATCATGAATTTACAAGTTAACATGGAATCCCGATGTCTTTTCACAAAGCAAAAATATTAGACGAATACACTCTGAAGAATTTTAAATTTAAAATATCTGAATGGAAAATGATTTCATGCCATAATTTTACAAGCAAGTAATATCACGGCAACGAAGGGGCGAATACTCAACTCGACTTCCATACTATGAGTTGGTGTGCCTCTTAATAAACCCACCTATTACTCGTTAAAGCCTGGTTTTGAATTTTATCCAATTCTTTGAAGGCTTCACTGCAATCATCAAAAAGGAAACTAGCGTAATTCCATGCGACTGCGGATAATGATAAATAAAATGCTTTTTTTTTTTTTTCTTTTATTTTAGTCTTAAGTGTTGGGAGAATTTTCCCCCCAACCAGATCCGGCTAAACTTTAAAATATTTAAAAATTTGAGTTTTGGCATAGATCATTAACATGTTTTAACCCACCTTAGGATCTGTCTAACCATAATCATAAATATTTTCATTGTCCACAACTTCTAATGCTTTTTCATCACAAAAAACTTATCGAACTTCCTATTTACCCTTCTTAAAAAAGGCAAATTTTACTTTGAAGGAGAGATTATTTAACCCAGCTGATCATTCTTTTGAGAACAACATTGATAGCGATTTTGCATTGATTGTGGAATCTTCTATATGTTTATTTGTAGTATAAGCATGAAATCCTCAGCGAGTTGGAAACATTGACTTATGAACCAAGTTACAGATGTCTATTGTCGCAATATTAAAAAGAAGGGGGGATAAAGGATCTCCTGGGCAGTCTTGACTAGTTCTTCGAGTAAACACTCACAAATTATTAATTTAATTTCTAAATATCTTTTTTAAAAAGTTCCAAATATAACTACAATTTAGGGGCCTACACCTAATCTATTCAAATTTGGAATAAATGAAAAGTAGCAATGTTGTTTAAGCATTTTCTAAATCAAGAAAGCATCCTAAGTTAAAGCATTATGCAAAATCCCATTTGTATTCTAAGATACAAGAATACTTAAACTATCTACGCAGGAAACGAGGATTTCCTAAACCTACATATCCTCACTTGAAAACAATTATATTTTCTAAAAACCACTCTATTCTTTTATTTAAACTGAATGAAAATTTTCCAAATGCAAGATATTAAGGATAGGCCTTATTGATGAAATATCTTGAATGTTACGCCCAGGTTTAGTAAAGGAATTATCGAAATATTACGCCATTGTGAAGGATCACAACAAATGTTAAAATATTATTAAATTATGAAGTAAAATCATTTTAGCTGAATAGGGTAAATGTTTAATCAATTGAAAAGAATTGAATCATTACCTGGAGCAGTATCTTTATTTTTTATACAAGCTTCTAATCGTGTAATGGATCATCGATTCAACAATCATTCCAGGGAGTGAATATAGGACGATTACGGCAAACAAATCGGGGCATAATTTTGTTAGGAGCTCATAATGAGTCAATGTTAAATGTGCCTTTGTAGTCTTGTAACCTTAAACCATCATTTAACACCATACATCGTGAGAAGAACAGCTATTGTCAAGCGAAGTCCAGAATTGATGCCACGACCTATTCTGAGCGATCCTAAAAGTCTTTTGGCGTGATTAATTTTTTCATAAAGACTTTCTAAATTTCCGAGTGTGGGAGCGTCGAAAATTCTAAGAGCAATCGGCGGATAGCTATCAGTCTAGAGGAGTCACAGACCAATAGGTCGAGGAAAAAAATCTAGAATGTGGAATATTGCATAATTTAATGAAAGGGATGAATTTGTTCGCAAGCCTCATTTATATAAGACATAAAACAAATATTGTAATCGTATTGAATATATATTGTACGAAAAGTCATGAACATAGTTCTAAAGAACTCGAATATCCGTCACGCAGCTGCTAATTGAATTCTTTTTTTCGAGGTCAACATCGTAATGTAATGCAGGAAGTAATTTTTACTCATAAGGTGGTCACTTCCAAGTGACTCATAGTAATACCCAATTAAAATTTAACTAAAGATCAGAGGATGCAATGAATAGATCTGCGTATAACTCCTTAAATAGAATCATGAGTTGAAAACGTGTAGAGCTTACCGTTATAAGCAGAATTAATTGATTGATACTAAAGCATTGAAAACTTGGATTCCTCATGTCAGTTTTATTAGGACCAAGAAATGTGTGACATATTAAAATTCCCAATAATAATGATTTACTTCAGCTAAGAAAAAAGATATTCCAGTCTCTTGTACATTGTAATACCATTGGGCAGTATATCTGAGTAGAACTATTAATTTGAGGACAATTTAAAATCTGAACACCAAACTGCTTCGATCCTCTAGAATATTCTTGAACTGCTTGTCGTGAAGCAATTATTGATTTGTGTGTTAAAATGCTTACACCACATAACCGTCATCACCCTGTCGAGTCAAAAATATTATAATCCTAATTTTAATAAAGTAATTGGTTCAAACCAGTTCACATAAGATTGCTATGTGAACTTTTCTGTAACAAGACCTGTTCGAATTGATTTAATTAGGCTTTAAAGCTTCTACAGTTCCATGCAAGATATTTAATTAATAATTACTAATTTTTCTATCCATCACTAAAATATTTAAAAAATTGTTTAACCATAGGTAAGCCCAGAACAAAAAAATTTATTTAACTACTAAAAGTTAGGACATTCATTATGTTTTATCTATCTGTTCATAGATGTATTTTTTAAATTATTATTAAAAAATTTGTTTTTTAATTGATTAAGTTATCTTGTATGGACTTTTGATATTCTGCCCGTGCTTATTTTCTTCTTCATGTTGAAAAGAGAGTTTTATTTCCATCTCTAAGTCTATATCAGAATCTGTAGAAAATCTGCGTAGACATTTTCCCCCCCCCCCCCCCGGAATTTGACCCGTTTATTCTTTTTCTTAGCACTAGGTTTTTAACATTCTGAGATGGAGAGACTTGCTTATGATTTTCTTGTGGCATCTTAGAACTTCTGAATATGATGGGACGCATCTATCGTACATTGGGCATGTACGGAATTCCTTGCAGAGGGAGTTGAATTTAACTATCTTGTAATCTGGGGATGGGTGTACATACATACTAACGCTCTTTTGTACGTGCAATTAAATTATGACATAATCTCGTATTCTCTTTCTTTTATATACGTACAAATTTCCAATGCCATGTGATTTCGGAAACAGTTTCACACATTTTATTATTAATAATAGTATCACAAATTCGGGTGGTTGAGTACATTTGGACAAAACAGGTTATTTGGATGAACACTTTTTTGTACATGGCCAAACTCCAAACATTTAGAGCATGTGTAAAGGGAACAAATACTGTTCTACTTTCACTCTAAGATCTAGTATGTAAATATATCAGAAGATTGAACCCTTAATCAAATCTTAACAGTATCACTAGGAATACATCGTTTTCGAATCGAAGGTTTAGTTTTAACACAAACTATTTCAAGTCCCCTGACAACGACATAGTAGTTATATATGGGAGTTCTACTTCCTGTACATATGAGTGTATCAATGATTTCTACCACAACACCCATTGAAATCAACTTCCAGCTTTTTGTTGAAATCTCAATTCCAAATTTTATAAATCTCCTCACATGCGGATTGTAATATGTTTTAACGCACGTATGAGATTCATTACCTGAAACTTACGTTAATTTTATATGATTAATGTATTTTATTTATAACATCCAAAATTTTTTTGTTCGCGGAATAATTTGCTAAAGTAAACGCCTTCGTAACATATTCTTACCTGTAAGCAAACTGTATAAAATCACTCTCTGAACTATCATTATTTTGTTTTTTTCTTTCGTGTGGACTGAAAATGGTTGCCATTCACCACCATTCCTCATCTCTATTCGTTTCTTCCCAAAGATCATCGTCTCCTCATATAAATTGTTGTTCTCAAATGTGTTATTCCAATATTGCAATAAGAATTCACTGTGTAACATGTTCATTAGAATAAGTCCTCCGCCATGATCAATAAGATCATTTTGCTACGAGAAAAACGGACAGCGATAAGATCGCACTGAATAATCGTTTCTCAGATTAAAGAATAGTAATTACTCCAAGCGATATGAAGCGTAGTGTTACACCGCTCGCAACTTAACACTCTACCGCTGTAATTTCTTTTATTAAAAATATTTATTTTTTCACCTTATTTTAAAAAGATAATATCGAAAAGACCCTATATTTTTCAATCGAAAAATTCACCCGTCCAAATATCAGCTTTTCAAAAAGTGGTATGTTTTCGTTCGTGAAATCTCTACTTCCGATGTGAAAAAAAATATATGTTACTATAGTAAATCTTCTGAGACAATGCAAAAACAAAAACCTTTCTTATTCATACACTTGCTTATCATCTGCCTTATTGCAGATGATATAAACAGATTCATCCATACTGATAATCTGGAGTTGGGAAGATGGCGGAGTTTGATACACATGCTGTCGGTCCTGCGCCCTGATCTTTCAGCGGTCGTGTCGAATTGCTGTGACATCGGAGTATGAGATTGGAAGGAATATGAGAGTGAGAGGAATAGAGAGTGCACTTGTGTATGCGCGTACACTTGTGCACTATAATATCTCCTGTGCAGTTGGCTAGTGTAAGAGAAATTGGCCAAATTAATCAAGAGGTTCTTCATCGATTATATTTATCGTACCTAACATATTTTTTCCACTTTTTGTGTTTGTAGTGAATTAGTCAGTAATTCTTTTTATGAACAATGCTACATATATTTTACAACGGTAGCCCAGAACCCTTAACGTACAAAAAAGCTTCAAATGGTATATTTAAAAAAATGTAAAGATTTTTTATGTTATAAAGGCTAACGCAAAAAACAATTGTATTTGAAGGTTGGGAGTGAAATGTTCACCTTCAGGCTATACGAGTGTTGGATAAAATTAAAATATACACGTCATATTATATGAAGAATGTATTTAAAAAATTCTGTAAGTGAAAAATCAATTATCCCTATTTTTTACACTTAGGGATGTGTCTTTTTTTAAACTAAAATGGGACCTACTTTGAGGTATACTCTATCCAATAAAATAAGAATCATCAAAATCGGATTACACCAAAAAGTCAAACATAAAAAAACATGTCGTATTGAGAACCTCCTCCGTTTTTCGTAGATAAATAAACTGGTCTATAGTTGAGTATCTTTCACCAGTTCATTTCAGGACAGTTTTTTCCGTACCGGTGATAAAGTTTTGATTTACAGTAAGTGAATATATGGTTCATTCACTCATTTATTCTAATTTCGAATAAAAAAATAATTTTCAATTTATTTGAATTTCACTCTCTACGAGTATATTACATAATATTTAGTGATTTTTATTTAGTCCTATGCTTTCATTAAACGAGTTCGGATGACCTCTTCATGCACAGTACAATTTTAGTTAGCTTACATTCTTTTTATTCTGAGTATAACCATTACCTATATTGTATGTATGTATTTAGCCCTTTTTAACCTATATAATATATCAATATAGGAAGTTTAGATTGACGCAAAGTATAGGTTTTGATTTATTTGCCATATGAAAATGTGCCTATTTAATGGCCATATTTTTTTTTGGCTTACGACGTTTATTTTTTACAGCCTTAAGATATCCTAGACCTTAGTTTTAAAAATTAATTTCAATTTAGTAACGTTACATACTACTGAGAAAAATAGATCTTAACGCACAGGCAGAAAGACGAAAAACGAAATGGCCCTACGAAAGTCTTATTTTCTTTTTTATATACGGAACCCCAAAAATTAAAGCCATCGCCATGAAAAAAAAGTATATTTAAGTTTCTTTTTTCATACTATTTTCGTAAACTGGCGAAAGAATTTGAGAATTCACAAGTAGAAGCGGAGTTCTGTAACACGAGAGCGTTTTAAATCTCCACCATCATGGGCCATTAGACGCGTTTAGCTCGGGATTGCAGCAAATTGCTCGGAGCGTTACTCGCTTAGTGCTATACTTATTCTTTTTAACCGACTTCGAAAAATGCATCCTTTTAGCTACTTTTCAAACTGGATCATCATTAGGTTGTCGGGTTTTTTATAGCGTATTTGCTTGAGTCACATCTAGTACGACCGGAAGCGGAATATTTATGGGAGAATAATTTAAACTATAAGTATTTATTACTTTTATGTATGTATGTTTAAAAAACGGATAAGCACGAGTCTGACTCGCATGAGAGTTCCGTAACATGAAACATTAAATATGTTTTGTTTTAATATGCTAATTTGTTACAGTAAAAGTAAAATCAAATATTGAACCATTTAAAATATTGATTTTATTGGCAACATCACTACTCAACGTGTATTCTTCAAAATATTTTTTTTTAAGTTTTTGCATGCACTATTATCTATATATTAGACTTGTACAGGACACCCAATACGCGTATGTGGTGTTAAATTTAAATGTTCACCCCTTAGTTTAACATGTATGGAGTGCTACGCCTAGGTTTATTTATTTTATGTAATTTTGACTATACGAGTAGAAGTGTGTATCGATTTATATAAGACATCTACGTATCAAATCTCAGCTTATATATCAAAATAGCTGTGATATACGGGCAGATGCACATGGCTAAATCATAAAGGTTTATCGATTTGGCTACGGGATCCTAAAAATGATTGTGTTATCGTTTTATGTAAACTCAACAAGTATTAATGATTATTATTACGAAATCATGATAATTTGAAGTAAATATTTAACTCCTAATTTGCGACCACATCATTATTCAAATTAATACATACCTATTACCTTTGTAAATGTATCTACCATTAATTTTGTATTTATGCTTTACCGACTTCAAAAAGAAAGAGGTAATTTCTAATTAATATCTTCTTAAAACTATTCCATATGAGTTTAAAAAAATATACCATTTAGTATGTAATAATTAATTATTTTTAAGTGATTGTAAATTCCGTGTACCTTTTTTAGTTAAAAGTCATCAAAAGCCACAACTTGTTTCATTTTCCACTCACACTTGCTTATTATATTATAAAACTAATATGGATTAACAAGATCTACCTAAGACCATAAAATTATAACGCTCCATATAAAATGAACATGCAAAAACTAATATGTGCCAGGTATATAATTTACGTACTCGTGTTTCATCGTGGCTCGGTCGTAAACACGTTTTATTGAGTTGTTCACTGAACAGAGATGAATATTAAAGTTACTGTAACAACCTACGCTTATTGAATTATTAAGAAATATATGATGTTCTCCTAATCGAATCCGGCCACGGCGGCCAATCTCATTGAGAATAGCCAACTGCGCAGGATATTATAGTACACAAGTGACGCGCAGACACAAGTGCCACTCTCTATTCCCTGTACTCTCATACTCGGCTTGGCTGCAGGGGCCTTGGTTTTTGTGGTTCCCCTGGACGGACTACTCGACACGACCAGGAGAGTTTAAGACGCAATGGACGACCGGGCTTTACGGCAACTAACTCCACGGAGGCACTGGAAGTGTAACACGCCACCTTCCTAACTCGGGCTGTTACTGAGCTTAATTACAGAAGAATCAAATGGCTAATGGCCCGACCCGGGACTGAGACCCAGGACCTCGGGTGTGTGTAGGCCAGTAACTAAGAAATAATATATATATATAGGATATATATCTATATTTATATATATGATGATGATGTTCTCCTAGCCGATTCCGGCCACGGCGGCCATCTCATGAGACTAGAACGGCGCAGGAGATATTATAGTGCACAAGTTACGACGCAAGACACAACGTGCACTCTGATTACTGTTACTCTCATTACTCCGGTGGGACGAGCTCGAGACGACCAGTGAGAGTTAAGGGGCAGGACGAGGCTTTACGTGCTCTCCGAGGCATGGAGTGTAACACCGCCACCTTCCTAACTCCGGGCTGTTACTGAGGCTTAATGTACAGAAAGACTCAATGGCTAAACTTGGCCCGACCCGGGACTCGGACCCAGGACCTCCGGGTGTGTGTGAGGCAGTAACTAAGAAATATATATATATATATATATATATTATATTATATAATATATATATATATAATATAGATGATGAGTTCTCCCTAGCCGATTCCGGCCACGGCGGCCAATCTATTGAGACTAGCAACCTGCGCAGGAATATTATAGTGCCACAAGTGTACGCGCAGACCAACGTGCACTCTCTATTCCTGTACTCTCATTACACTCGGTGGACGACTGCTCGACCGACAAGTGAGAGTTAAGCGCAGGACCGACGGCTTACGTGCTCTGCGAGGCACGCGGGTGAAAACACCGCCAACTTCCCAACTCCGGGGCTGTTACGAGACTGTACTATACAGAAGAACAATAACTAAACGTGGCCCGACTGAGACTCGAACCCCAGGACCTCCGAGTGTGCAGCCGTACATGCTGGCACTACACCACGAGCAGTTACTAGTATATACATCATATATGAGCCTAGTATATATATTATATATATATATATATATATATAATATATATATATATATATATATATCATAGTTTAATGTGACATTTTTAGTAATGACTAGCGACTCACCCTCGTTTCGCTCGGGTTCGTCCCTAGGTATTTTTAAAATGACATTTTTTGTATTTATTTATACACCAATTGTAAAAAAACTAAAACTAAAGGTTAAGTGAAGCTTACCATAATACATTATTGAAAACCACAACCAAATACCTTAAGCGATTTCTGAGATTAGCGCGCACAAACGCACAGACAAAAAGACAAAAATTCTAAAAATCTTTGTTTTAGGTTTTATTGCGTTAATAAAGACCCCCAATAATATTTCTTCTCAAATAACTTCCATGTACAGAAGCGATCAGTTACAGTTTTATTATAAGTTTTGCGACTCATCCTCACTTCGCACCTCATAAAACTTTCATCCCCATTTTCACCCTTTTAAGGGATGATTCCGGCATTATAATCTACTATGTCCTTCTCAGGGTCTCAAACTATCTTCTTACCAAATTTCATCTAAATCCAGTAGACCCAGAGATTACCCCCCCCCCCCCCTACAACCTCACAAACTTTCCCTCTTTATAATATTAGTATATTACATAGATTTAATTTATGGCTACCTTTAAATTCCGTTAGACGAGTTGTTTTCCTGAAATACAATCCATACCTCCTGTACATCTAGAATTTCATGTTCTCAATATAAGACTGACTTATGTTCTAATTGTCATACTCATAATCAAAACTTGTATCTTAATGGTAATCTTTTCTAATCTATTTATTGGTATATATTGACGTAGGAAAGCATATTTGCTGTAAGTAGACAAAATACCTAAAGTGACTTTTTACCACCTTTAGAATCAGAAAAAAAGCCGCATTAAATGACCCGGGTCCTGTGTCTCTACGATGAAAAAACCACATACGCCGTTGAAAAAAGCCCGTACTTATATTTTTAAGCAAGATTAAATGCTGTATGAGACCAAACTTAGTTCATTTAGACATTTGATTACAGCAAAAGAAAGTGCTATTTTGCTTACCATTCTTCCCATTTAAAAACTTAACGCTAATTACAGCATTTCTGCGGCGTGTGATTTTTACATTCGTTTACTTACAGCAAGTTAGGGAACCTAAATTTAGTTTTTGCTATGAGAGAATAATTATGTATTTGCTTTAAAAGTTTCACACCACATAATGCATTTTAAAAACCTGTGATTTAGAAATTGAGATAATCATTTTGACAAATCATTATCATTTTATTTACCGTTACGCCATTGAAAAAATGATAGTACTTTGAAGTTGTGTCAGTGTTACCGCATCGCTACGGCTCCGCCACCCGCCCACCTTCATTCTTGTACGACATTCTGTTATTGTCTCATTATGTTTTATCTTTAATATATAAGAGAAAAATATTTTAAGTCATTGTATATGAAACGAAGTTCCTTTTTTTTTTTTTTTTTTTTTTTAGATTTTTTGCAAGTTTAAATAGAGTTGCAAATTTTGATTTCAACAATTAAAAGGACCCTACTTTGTTTTACCATTACGATCAATTATTTCAACAACATTACATTACCAACTGACCCACTGCATTACAGATTTACCCGCCTGAAATTGATATTTTCCATCTACGCGTACATTTCTTTCTAGTTCAGCTTTTAAAAGTATGATGATTTAAAAAACTTGTTTGCTGTAACTAGCCAAAACACATATTATAGAAACTTTAGATAAAAAGTTTACATTGCAAATGGTGCCTGGCAGTTAAATAAACCTATGCGTCCAAAAATGGTAGCACAATATCTGGATAGGTCAGCCACTATAATTTTTCCGAAATTAATAAAGTTTTTTGGCTCTGGTGAACAATTGCAATATGTCTACTTACAGCAAATATGCTTTCCTTCGTCGATATGTTTATTTAGGTTTTTAGTTTGGAAATTCTAGACAATTCGATACGGTATCAAGAGCTTTGATATTTAATATGAAGCTTTTCTTACGATGGAGCTAGGAGGTACATAATATGTACATATAGTGAAACTCTTCAGATTTTTTTAAATTATAATGATTGAATGTTGTATTGCTGTAACGTACTAATAACTGTCAACTGCGCGGGTGAAATTTAATAGCTGGTCATATAAAATCCTACAGATACTTGTTCCATTTTAATGAAACCTAGAACGAAGTAAAATTTTATTTTATTATTATGAAGTATTATAAAAGCAATGGTAGTCCGGTGGTACTGCACTCGATTGGGAAACTCAGTGAAGCGGGTTCCAACATGATTACCACTTGTCTTAGGGTGAAGGAAAACATCATGAGAAAACCTGGATGTCTGAGAGAATCTAAAGAGTTTTCAAAAGAATATTACTTCGAAGTCAGCAATTTCAATTAACTAGGTGATACTACATTTCGTTGTACATTTTTTATTGTAAAAAAGAACGCTTAACTTAAAAATTAAAGAGCCCCTGCTTATACTTGCTCACAGCTAAAAAGCACGCACGCATCCCAAATTACGAATACATAACGCCAGTTTAAAAGTCAAAAAACTACCACTACGCTCTCTTAGGACATTTAGGGCTTGTAAAGACTTGTCTTCTCCCATAGCCAAAGCATTGTTTCCCCTAATTTTGTTATGAGCATACTATATAGTCTTATAATCATCAATCAGAGGTTTTATACACTCACCATTCTGGTACAGATTTTGCTCCTTGCATATGTCTATGATCTAGATTCTGCCATCTACAATTCTCAGTTTCATAGACCGTCTAAAAAAGGCTCGCGCCTCCCCTCTTCCCCTAGGCTTGGTGTGTACACACGCGTGGACCTGTCTTATCCTGCTACCTCCGACACTTGTTTCCACGGTATGAAGCCAAAAAGTAGGGTTATCGTCGTTTACTTGTTCGTTGGATTACTCATTAACACATAATAATATGTTAATTTTATTTATCCACAGGAAAGAAGTAGTTTTAAATATAGACACATATAAATTATTTATGCTCTTTGTCTTCTTATCTGTTGAGGCATTTCCATACTAATATTATAAACTAGCGTTTCTAGACAAACAAAAATAAATATATCCCACGGGAAACGTATATTTTTTTGGGATAAAAAGTAGCCTATTTGTTATTCTGATGTACGAACTATATTATTGTAAAGTTTCATCAAAATCGAATTAGTAATTTTCATGTACCAAGCTGTATAAGTTACTATAGCTATATATTATTTTAACTATCCCACGGGAACTCTTTCATTTTCCGAGATGGAAAATATCCAAAATGTTGGCCGGGGATGTAAGGTACTACAATGCAAAATTTCCTTTAAATAGGTCTAACAGTTTCGGAGATTAGCCCGTACAAACAGGCAAACAGACAGAGAAACAAAAAATTGAAAAAAATGTGGATTTGTTCTATTTCTCTTCTTACATCCCCCTGACTAGGTTTTTAGCATTTTTTTCTATGTACAGACATTCCACCTCTACAGTTTTATTATATGTATAAAATAGATGTGATAGTTTGTGAGGATGAATATTTGTTACTTTTCACGCCGGAACGGCTGAACGGATCTGGATAAAATTTAGCACAGAGATAGACTATAGTCTGGAACAGCACATAGGCTACTTTTTAACCCGAAAAAATGTATAGTTCCCGTGGGATATTTTTTTTTAAAGCGAGGGTGAGTCGCTAGTTAAAAATAAAGACACATTGTTATCCGTTCTCTACTAAATCAAATCTGGCCTACATACATATGTTTATTTCGTTCCGCTGCATACAGGCTTCTGCTCGGTTTAAAATTACGTTGTTAATGGGAGTACGTGAATAATTAGTGAGTGTAATAACTCAGTAACGACTCGTCCACAGCATTGCTCAGTACGTTTTGTTTTTATTCACCAAACTAAATATATTTAGTAACAAATAATATTTAAAGTATACTTTTTTTAATAATTAATTTATATCTATACATATATATATGACAATACATTTATTTATATATATAAATAATTAAAAAAGAAATTTTCTTTACGTTAGAAGTAAAAAAGCGTAAGAATACCTTGGAAAATATAATGCCACACTGAGAAGAATTGGCAAAAGAAAAACATAAGTTTTGAACTTGTGTTGGCTAAAAATCATTTATTGTTAAAGAGATTTGTTCTTGCTAAAATTATATCGCTAAATAAGTATTTTATTTGAAAATTTTGTCATCTTTTCTTAGTAGATGTCGATGAATATTACGGTTGAATAGGTTAGAGTCCGTGACGGGTTACACGTGCATTGCGATGTATGTGATCAAAACGCTACCAAAATATTGTCGAAAGGTCGACAACCAAAAATCAAAATAATTCTGCGAAAAAATCCGAAAGTATAGTTTTATTTACAAAAATCTTATGCTAGTTGTAAAAATTATATGTTAAGAATCATTCGACCCTCTTTAACGTCCCACTGCTGGGCACAGACTTCTAATGTTGCTACGAACATTACACCCTTTTATGTATATATTTTATTTAGAAAAAACATCACTAAATTAAAAGCTACATTTACGAAATTCTGAAGAGGATTGTAATTAAAAACATTGAGGTTAATTACCAGCTGATTAATAAGAACCTCTTTGACTGAATGCGGATGATTTTATTCTCATTACAAGTCATAAATTAAATTATAATTATTAGTGAGCTCGGTTTAATCGTAGAAAGAAAAGTAATAGAATATAAAATTTAAATTCATTTTAAATATTTAAGCGATTTTCTTATCATCTCTTTTGACTCATTTAAGTAATATGTAATAGATCTTCCATTGATCTGTGTGTTTGTCCACCGCGACACAGTAGGAACGTTAAACCCTTAGTTAACCCTACGCCTAATATCTCACTGGTCGTGTCAAATTATTCATCGGACTGGCGGGAGAGTTTGAAGGGTGAAAGGGAAAGAGAGAGGAACTAGACGACACGTTTGGCTCAGTTTGTAGTGACCCTAATTGTTGTGCCAGCGGTCGCGGGTTTGAGTCCCGCTGGGTGCATTCATTTGTGTGATGAGGGTATCCATAACACAGGCCTCGTAGCTTACCATGGAACTAGATGGTGCTGTGTGTTAATATCCCAACATATTTATAGACACCAGAATATCTCCTGTGCAGATATCAGTGCAGGTATCAGTGAGTGTGGCCGCCGTTGCCGAAATCGGTGGGTTTTCACTATTCATCCAAAAAAGTGAAACGGTGAAAGGGAAATGTAAAAAAAAACATTCATCTATCTATAATGATAATTTAAAATTTAATAGATGATTAAGGACTATTATATATATATATATATAGATAGAATATATATATATATATATATATATATATACACGCCTGCACTGAACAGATTTTGGCAAGAATATAGATTATGAAAGCATGCATAGAGTCTATTTTTAATAAATAATTCGTTTTTATATTTCTTTTTCTTTACAACGAAACTCGTTACTCGAAGATACTTCTTATAATGTAGTTCTTAAAACAATCTCTTTTCTAAGGCATCATAGCATCATTACCAGTTGCGCCCAAATTAAATTCAAAATGTTTTCGTTCAATACTTCCGTTCTATTTATTTTGAGCTAAAATAATTGTTCATTCTGCGTAAATATGCGGCGAGCGGGAAATTGATTGCATAGATTGAATTGCGAATGAAAATTATTTACAGCTTCCCGCTTGTATGTAAATGTTGTGCGTTAGAATATACAGCTTGAAACCAAATTATTAAATCTAACCGCTAATGTTTAATTAAATATACCTACATAATATGTTCAATTACAAATATCTTGAGAAATCTATTTAAGTATATAAAAATCTATTGCCGTTCGTTAGTTTCGCTAAAACTCAAAAACGGCTGGACCGATTTGAATAATTCTGTTTTTGTTTTGTTGGGGGTGTGTCAGGAGTAGTTTAAGAATTAAAAAATAATGAAAACCCAAAAAAAACAGTTGAAAAATCGAAAATTTCAGAACTGTGTATTTTGTGTATATATAATATAATATACAAGTTTATCTATTCTATATCTACTTACCGTCAAAAGGTAAAACGTAACTAGGGATGAACCCAAGCGAAGTGAGGGTGATTCGCTAGTTTGTAATATTAATTGATTATTATATAAACGCTGTAAGGTTACCAAATAAATAAATACCTAAAAAAAAGATTGTCAATAATAGACATGTCGGACCAAGACATGATCTAACTATCTATTTGCCAAGCTTTATGGAAATCCGTTAAGCATCCGACTGACGACTTCAAGATAACTTATATTAACATTTTGTTTACAAGCTTAAATCTATACAAATAAATAAACTTGAAGAGTCTGTTTGTAGTGTCAAAATAACAGCTTTTTACTAAATACATACAAAATCATATACCTACTGTACAGTATATATGATTTCGTATGTATTTAGTATAACGCATGAAAAACACATTTTTTAAATGTTTATCTGCCTGTCAGTTTGTTTGTTCCGGCTAATCTCCGGAACGGATGGACTGATATTGACGGATCCCACCGGAGTATGAGAGTGATAGGAATAGAGAGTGCACTCTCCTGCGCAGGCTAGGAGAACATCATCACTTTAATTTTAGAAAAGAATTAGGGATCCGCTGAAAAAAATTAAAGTAGAGACGTAGGACCAAACGAATCGACGGTAAGTCACTAGTTATAAATAAACAATAAATTAATTGTTTATATTTTATGATGTTTTCAATGGAATATAGTTAATTCGCTTAATCTCATAGAACGGTTAAATAACAAATATTAACACGTTATCAATTAACTGTCTTTACTCTTGAGACACCCTAATTCCATTCAAGGATATGTCACGTCTCAGACTAAATCATTATATAGACGGAGTCCGCCATAAAATTTCAAAGTCAAAAATAGTAGCGTGATATCCCTGTATGCTACTATTCTCAATTTTGTCATATTACATTATTTAAAGATTAAGGGAAATTTTATACAGGAATAAAATAGGATTGATAAAAATTATACTATATTTTTTGTATTGTTTTTATGTATGAGTTTTTTTCCTTAAAAAAGAGTTTGCATAATATATTTTTTTTCTTTATTAAAATAATAGCGACTCACCCTCGCTTTGTTTAGATTTGTCCCTAGGTTGTTCCCAAATACAAAATTTCGTCCCCATTTTCACCCCCTTAAAGAATGATTTCCGGGATAAAAACTATCTAATCTTATTCCCAGGGCTTCAAACTATCTTTTTACCAAGTTTCACGTAAATTGGTCCAGTAGTTTCGGAGCCTATTCAGTACAAACAAACAAACAAAAAATCAAATCTATCCTCTTTATATGTATAGATAAAATGCATTAGTTAAGTAGTTTTCTTTATTAACATTTTTATTTACTTATCACAGTAATGTATATTCTATTAATATTTGTATACTTTTTTAAAATATTATTATTTGGCTTTAAGTTTAGTTCTATGACACTTTGCCTTTATTATTAATTAGCATTGCCCGCGGCCCCACCCGCGTTCAGATGACCAAAAACAAATTCTTAGGTTTTGCATATTAGTATACTCTTACATTGCAGTTTTTGTATTTTTTCTCAGAAATGAGACATTTTCCCACGGTAAAAAGTACCAAATTTCATAAAAATCCCGCCAGTGGTTTTTCTGTAATGCGGTAACAGACAGACGAACAGATACACAGATAGACAAAAATTCTAAAAACTATAGATTCGGCCTCTGTATCGATAATAATGTCTATTTGAATAAGACTTCAAAAAATATTTAATGTACAGATTTGGCTTAGTTACAATTTTATTATATGTATAGATTAATCTGAGCCACACGTTTAATATACTATACCTTTTTTTTTGCTTTTTTTATTAACTTTGGGAAATGCCGAACGCTAATGAGCTACTACACCATGACAAAATGAACACATATCGCGGGTTAAGCAATAGTAATAACTTTTTTAGGTAAGGTTGGGAAATGCATTTACGCTTACCTATATACATACAGGTTATGTGTAACTCATGGGGCTCGAAAAGCCAGTACTACCCACTACAACCCTATCGAAACTTAAAGGAATGTTGAATGACTGAAAAAAACGAAAGGAAGAATCTCCCCCATCTTAATGAGGCGTCGCAGGATTGCTTGCACATTGAACCACGCACGGCGGCTGAAACAGTCCATGGGATTGCTCCCACGTTCCACTCTGCTGTCAGAAAAGTACCAGGAGCAACCCACGTGGTAACCACCAAAGTGGAACTCCTACCAGTGTGTCTTTGGCTTCACGCCCGGCTGGATTGCCGGATGCTAATGAGCAACTCCACCAGGACAAGTTGAACACACATTAGGCATAAGGAATAATAAGACCTCCTGTATTTAACATCTGAAAAATAATCGTCAGAATTTAGAATTTTATTTTTACATTTGTACAAGTACAAAGATTTCTAGTATGCCACCGTTATTTTTCACACAATGCCGTCTCGCTGGAGTCTGGCAGTTTAATTCATTCCGTTTACTGTGCGGTGTTTAAATTAAAACATAAACAGTTCCAGACTCGAGAGCGCTACGTCCGATGCTTATAATTCGGCGTACTTGCTCCGGGTACATTTAAGGCTTACATCCAGTAGTGCGTTCATGACATTTCGTTTAAAAAAAATTTGGGTTATGTATGGGGATTTAATAAATAAATAAATATGTCAGGACATTAACACACAGCACCATCTAGTTCCATGGTAAGCTACGAGGCTTGTGTTATGGATACCAGATAGTTGATATATTATACATATATAATTTTAAATACATACATATTATAAATATAAACACCCATGACTGGAGTACAAACATTCAACACGAATCTTTGTACTCCAGTCCCACACAAATGAATACCCCTAGCGGGACTCGAACCCGCGACCGCTGGCGCAGCAAGTACATGCTGAGCCAAACGTGTCGTCTAATCAATGATACGAGTAATCTTATATCGTTACTAGTAACGATCGTATTGACCTAAATTTCATTCAAATCCATCAAACCGCTTCAACATTAAGGAGTAAACTTAATGAAAGTAACAAAGTTTCACATTTATAACAGTAGTTCAATTTCGCGATTTTTAGAAGCCTAAAATACCCATTAAAAATTAGACTGTTTATCCTTCTAGTTGTTCCTGAAGATTAATGGACTTTAACGAGATTTTTTTTATATGTATGTATGTATGTACATGGATTACTCCGAGGTTTGCAGACTGATTTGGGTAATTTCTTTTTTATCTTTGATATGGTTGAAGCAATTTTAGAGGGTCTACTGGCACAAGTACATATTAAAAGCCAAAAAAGACAACCTTTATTCATCACAAAAAGCAAAGACGAAACGATGATCAATTTTAACAAGAATTTCATTCAAAGTTCCCACTTTCATTCCAGATGGAAAAGTTTTCGTAGCTAAAGCGAAGTAAAGGCGAATTGTCGATATTAAATAAAAAAATATGTTACGACGAAAAATTTTACGAAGCTATTTCTTTATATTGAAATAAATAGATGGCTATAGTAAGTTTACTGTAGTGTATGTTTAAATATTATTACTCTGTGTTATGTTACTTCCTTTAAAATATTAATCTATCTTTTAATCCTTTAAATTCGCTAATTCTTAAAATATAGATTAATAGCGACTCACCTTCCCTTCTCTTCGGGTTCGTCCTTAGACAAAAACAAGTGTATCCTACGGGAACTCTATATTTTTCCGGGATAAAAAATAACCTATGTGCTATTCCAGATTATAATCCGTGCGCCAAATTTCATACAGATCCGTTCAGTTTTGGCGTGAAAGAGTAAAAAAACATCCTTCCATCATCACAAACTTTTACATATTTTATAATATTAGTAAGAATTAGAATAAAGAGAGTATTCGAGCATTCAATCGCTATATTTGATCCCAACACCACACCATAATATTGACCTTGCCAGGATATAATAAACTATGTTAAGTGGAATATTAGTTTTATTATGTTTAAAATACATTCCGATATTTTTTCCACTTGCACGCAGCAAGCCGTACTGGATTTAAAATAGTTGTTTTGAAAAAGCTCGTTTCACCTGCATTTTTGCATGAGCTTTAACTTGTACTGTATTTTATTAAGTGTATAATTTTTAAGCTCCTTTTTTAAATTATACGCTTCTGTATAGGGAAATTTAGATTTTAGAACTACAAAGAATAAAAGTATGGCAACGAGAAAAAATTGTGACGAATTTATTTTGTCAAGGTACAAGGTGAATAGAATGGGTTAAAATGTCTTTATCAAAATTCAAGTTAAAATCGACATTTTGACGTCAAAGTTACGCGATATAGTCGAATATCAAACTCAAACTCCATTTTATGTCAGAAACTGCAGGTTTGTTTTTACATGTGCATGTTGTTTGCTCCGTTCCATTATGTACTAGAAGTACATACGAGTATATACATTTTAGCGTATTGACCGAACATCCATATCAACTTTTACAAAAAATATTTGTCATATCACTTTCCCTTTCATAATGTCCTTAGCACGGAATTTTATTTTAATAATCAGCATTTAATAAACACCACAGACATTGCCCGTGTCTTTTTCTGAGCTATGTCTTTATTTGTTTTGCTACGTTTATATAAAAAAAACCAGTTACCATCTTGATTCCTATTTAATATGTTAAGGCATTTAAAGTTTTTTTTAGACGACATGTTTGGCTCAGTTTGTAGAGACCCTTCGTGCTGCGCCAGTGGTCACGGGTTCGAGTCTCGCTAGGGGCAGTTATTGTGTAATGAGCATGAATGTTTGTACTCCAGTCATGGGTGTTAATTATTATAATATGTATGTATTTAAAGTTATATATGTGTAGTGTATCAACTATCTGGTATCCATAACAGGCCTCGTAGCTTACCATGGAACTAAATGGTGCTGTGAGTTAATGTCCCAACATATTTGTTTGTTTTATTTATTTTAATATCAGAAATGGGTTTTAGTAGCCCATATAAGTGAAGTTGCTTTTTGTTTTTTAATTAAAACACTTACTTATTTAGGATTCAAGTCCCTGTATTATTTAAATTCAACACTTGTTAATTATGTTTTTGTAATACATACTAATATCCAATATCATACATTGATTTTAAATCACAAACAAAAAAAAGTGACGAAGTTAATACACTAATTTAAATTTTTGTAAAGTTGTCATTTTCGCGAAGTGTAATAATAATATATTTACTGCAAAAGCCATTAATTTATTTCCTTTTCTCGCAGACCGTTCCGGTCCGGAATTTTTGTAAATAAATCCCTTGAGATTCGTTACAAAGAGTTTCATTTGCATCTTGTCGGTGACGGAGATCCCTAAAACTAGGTTCCTAAAAAGGCGGAGACTGCTTATACTATGAAGAAAAACTATCTATATATAGTTGTTATAGCATACTTATTAAAACTAAGAAGTCATCATAATCTAAAGTAGAAGTCGGTGCCAGTCGATACAAAGCAAAGCACCGACTTCGAAAATATTTGATTAGGTATGTATAGTAAATGAAAACTACCAATCAGTTATTTGTTACTTTTTAGTGCTTTTGTTTGAAGTCGGTTTTTATTTTTTATCAAACACTAGCGATTCACCCTCGCTTCGCTCAAGTACGTCCCCAGGTACGTTTTGAATAGAAATAATAATATTTTGGGATATGTGTATTTTATTTTCTGTTTATCCTTTTTTTTAAGTATAATGGTTTATGTACAGATTTTGCTTTGTTTCTATTTTATTATATGTATAGATTTGTTCAACATTTAGTAGCCACACTGTTTCTTCCGTCAGATTTATTAAGGCAATTAAACTTGGCGCAAGTTGACAGTTTTTTTTTCTTTGTTTTGGACACTTTAATGAGCGTCCTGAGCCGTTCATATTAAATTCCAACCATCCAATAACGACTTTACTTAGCCTACAGTTACCTGTTTCAACATTATAATAGCTGGGCTTATGTACAATTTCTAGGGTTCCGTACCCAAAGGGTGCAAACCAGGCTCTATTACTAAATCTCCGCTGTCCTTCCATCTGTCTGTCAGCACGCTATTTCATGAGGTATCTCATAAAAGTTATAAAGTTGAAATTGTCACAAAGTATGTATTTCTATTGCCATTATAACAACAAATAATAAAAAAAGGTGGCGAATTTCAAAATGGCTAAAAAAATCGATGAATACAGAGTTTTATATCCTTTACGAGGTACAGTAACTAGAAAAATGCTTCTTTTCATATATCTTGTACAAATAATTCATAATTTGTCAATTAAGAAAGAAGGAGTATACTACGAGTATCTGTAGGGGTAGATATATTTTTAAATTTATATGTGATCACTCTTGAGGTAAAGCTAGTTCTAAGGAACTTAGACATCATGGTAAAATATTATTTCTCTCTATTAGTGGCGTTTCTGTTATAATGATGGCTTCCTCATTTACTTACGATAGTGCCATTTTATTTAAATCTAAAACTTGTCGAATCATAAATACTTATTAAATATGTCTATTTGAATAAAGTATAATTTGATTTAATGATCTTAAACCTGTGCGAAATCAGAGCGGTTCTCTAGTAATAAATATTTATGTGAGCAGAAACGAAATCTGTGACTTAAAATTTAGAAGGCCGTCAAATCAAAATATTTTCTGCACAAAAAAAAATAAATAGCAGCGGTTATTAGGGGCAAAAGCTACTATAAAAAACTAGAAACCAACAAAACCGGCATTATTGAAGCTTACCTGAAAGTTCTCAAATAAATTCAATTATAGAGGGTATAAAAGCTTAATTTTAAGCCAAGTCTGACCAAGGTCCTATTTGATAAGTGTTCGGCTCGAACTTGTTCAATTGACAAGTCAGCACCTCGTTACGATGGGAATTCTATTTCTCTTGGAATATTGGAAAATCCAAATTCTAAACGTCTTGCGCGATGGTATCGCCACACGAAGTATTTCCTGATTTTGTAACATAGATTTTAGTATGGTGGGATTTTATTATTATTTTCAGTAATACTATTTCCTCTTATACTTTTTATTGTAGATTTTTGCTAGGTAAAAAAGGTACTTTTGTTGACGCCTTTTCGACGTTGGTCTTACTTAGTATTATTTTATGGTTGTAAGAATATGAGTCTATATATACACGTTTTAATTATAGCAATAATAAACTAATTTATTTTATTTTTATTAACTTTTAGGGTACTATGTAGGCGATCAAAAAATATTTAGTTATTTAATTATAAATTAATTTGATTTGTAATTTATAACATTCGTCTAATAAAAATTATAAAGATGAATTAATAAGCACATTATTTTGCCTAACAATGAAACCTAAAACTAATAATTTTGTATAGGTTAACTAAGTAATAAAGTTACATCAGTGTAAATCTACGACTACTGTGTTAAGCAATAGTTTCAAATTATAAGGGATTAAAACGCCACATTATAGTGGACTTTACTACATAAATTGGTAGTCCTTTACTGTACCCATATTGTCTCATAAAGCTATTAATGTTGACTATATATGTACTAGTTAGTGACTGACCCCGGCTTATTTCAAGTGTGTCTCATCATATCATCATACCTCATCTCATAGATCATATCTATGTACTGAACATCCGAATCAGTTCAGCCATTACAGCATGAAGGAGAACAAAGATACAGACATACATAAAATTCACAATAACAATAATAAATTAATGTTTAGATTTCGGTATCGTCTGAAAGACCAGGGCGACGCCTTTTACAAGCCCTAAACAATCTCGAACAAACTTTTCTCTCAGGTCGAAACCCTCTCGAATCAAAAAGTTACCAATGCGTAATCCGCTTACTTTACATAATAAAATGAATTATGCAAGTCCTTATATTTTACCTCTTAACTAGTCCCGAATTCAAGCTTTTACGGTAATTTACAATTAAATATTTTAATTTTTAATCAAAGGTTACTCACCTATATAACCTATTTATCTAAAATTGTTTTATCTGTTATGTACCTACTTATGTTATAAAATACTGTGTGTTTCCCCAATAAAAAAAACATGATAAAGACTTCAACAATAAATTACTTTTAGATACTTAAGAATTCTCAAAATTAGGTGCTAACTACTCACATTTCTTAACCTCCGACGCAAAGAGAGAAGTGTTATAAGTTTAATGAGTGTATTTCTGTGTCTGTCTGTGGCATAGTAGCGCCCAAACTGATGAACCGATTTTAATTCAGTTTGTTTTGTTTATAAGACGACTTTATCGAGATTAGCTATAAATCAAGAAAATCTTCTATTTTTTATACAATAAAAGGATACGAGCAATTTCCAAAGATGTAATCGATCCGAACCGAGCTTGTTATCCCGTTACTTCAATGATATTGTAACGATATGGTAAACTCGGACTGATGCTGCTGCATCACCTGGATGGAATCTGCAAGATTCTTAACTCGTAAAAATACTGCAGAGATAGGTATATCATATTTAGGCTCATTGAAATGACCGCATTGATTAAGTTATTGTTTTGGGGTTTTTTTTTAATTTTTAATTTATGATTTTTATATACCAACTCTAATAAGACAATTGTTAGTAAAATCAAAACAAATCTACTATACTAATAATATAAAGAGGTAAAGTTTGTGAGTTTGTGAGGTTGTAGGGGTTAATCTCTGGATTAACTGAACCGATTTAGATGAAATTTGGTAAGAAAATAGTTTGAGACTCTGGGAAGGACATAGAATAGTTTTTATCCCGGAAATCATTCTTTAAAGGGAGAATGGGGATGAAAGTTGTATGGGGAAGCAATGTATATAAATAATCTTTTTTATCAATCTTATAAGCACAAAATCGTCAGGGGAATCGAAACTTTGTTCAATACTTTATTCTTAAAAGACAGCTTTCGGAAAGAAATTATAGATGCAAATGCAATTCCAGTATCGAATTTTCCTCCACAGTTTATCTTCTCTGAATATTTCGTGCGATGTCAATAAGGCTAACGTTATTGATGATGCTCCACGCGCGATACGGTCGGGGGCGAATAGATATTTTACGTGATAAACCTCTGTAGTTCATTGGTTAAAAGGGTCGAATGGGGTGAATTTAGTAGCTTAAGTATATATGTTTAAGAAACCAGGTCATTTTTAGGGTTCCGTATCTAATTTTTTATCTTTCATAGACCGTTTTAAATTGATAGTGAACTTGAAGCATGTAACTCACGTTTAGTTCAAATCCTGTTGCGGTTCTATTTTCTTAATATGGTTTCCCAATCATATATGTATGTACATACTTTTGGTTACTTTGGTTTTAAATTGGTTATACACAAAGATTTGTGTGTTTATGTATATGCGTTTGTTTGTTAGACCTTTACGCTTAAACGGCTGGACGTATTCGGATGGGATTTAGTACACAGGTAGACTGTTCCTTGGAGTGACACATAGGCTACTGTTAGAAACCCAGGGTCGTACCCAATCGTAGCGATGGTTGGTTTCTGGTTTGTCATGGTTTTTTTTTATTGTGATTAATTCAGACAAGATAGATAAATAAGTTACTTTTTTCATTAATCCAGATCCACATATTATTAAAAAAAAACATCTTGTTGTTATACGAAGTAGCTATAAATACTTCTTCTTATAAAAAATTGAAAGATTTTTTCAACTTTAACATATTTTCTTTTACTATAAAGCGAATTTTTCTTAATGTTAAAAATATTTTACAAAATATTCAGAAGTCGAGTTTCATATTGGTGTAGTCGCAGCACGGTGCGCTGGGCGTCCTGCTGTCAACACTTTCATACCCGTGATATTAAAAAAGTTACTTTTAGAAATGTTAAGCTTTACAAGCAGTGTTTTCACCAAAAACAAAGTTTCATATGTGAATATTTTTCTCTGCGATTTATTTTATGTATTTTATAACTATGAATGAATTGTGCGAGCAAGATAACGATGTACCTACAAAATTCTTAGGAACCATGAAGCTTAACTAAACTTAATAAGATTAAAACCATACTAATATCATGCACAGTGTTTGTGTGTGTATGTATGTATATGGGTGTGCGTACATTTGAATGTCGTGTGTCTCCATCACGATAAAACGGCTGGACGTATTTGAATAAAATCTATACAGATAAATAAAATTGAAGTGTCTGTTTGTAATGTTAAAATAACAGCTTTTTACTAAATTATATGAAATTATACACCTACGGTATTTATAAGAAAAACACAAATTTAAAATTTTTGTCTATCTGTCCGTATGTCTGGTTTTTCTTGCTAATCTTCGAAACGGCTGGACTGATTTTGACAGAACTCACTGGCAGATAGCTGAAGTTATAAGGAGTAACTTAGGCTACTTTTATTTTATAAAAAGAATTCAAAAAAATTTAAACGTAGGTACCTAGGCAAAACGCATCAGAGCGAAATGAGTGTAAGTCCGTAGTTTTTAATAAAAAGTGTGAGTAGACAGCTTCGACCTGGACTAACCTATAGACCAATGTTAGTAAAAACAAATACCAAAAGGTGGCGCTGTTGGTGTATAGTGTCTTCTTCTTCTCCCTGCCCATTTCCCAATTACTTGGGGTCGGCGCAGTACATCTTCTGTACTGCTGAAAGGATTTGGCAAAAGTTTTACAACCGGCCGCCTGCCTGACATCAACCCTCCTTGGGAATAATTGTTGGTGTATAGTGTATAATATTCTAAATCCAAAAGTATGTAGAGACGCAACCGAGCAAAGCGAGGATATGTCGCTAGTGTAATTATTCATATGTATTAACAACGATATTAATTTCATGTAAATATTTAAGAATTTAATGTTAACTTTTTATCCAAAAAAAAACGGAATAATTGTCGAATTTACATTTATGATTAATACTTACGAGTTCAACATTATTGGTCCGACGAATCTTCGTAATAAATATTTATATACGAATAACTCTATCAATTTAAATTTAAAACTTTTATATGTTTTTATTTATATATAAAATGTAGAACATACATAATACATATGTACATAATAATAATTTTAGACTGCTAAAATATAGATCCCTACCTTTTTTTAAAATGATTTCTGTAAAGCTGCATTATTCTCGTCAGTGGCTCGATTTTGGTGAAATGGCAATTTTATTAAACAAAAATTTAAAATATCGGTATCTAATAGAAGGTAGGTATACCTTTTTTTGCAAAAAAAACGACTTGTCAAACAAACCGGATGAACTTTAACATCTACTCGAGTCGCGAGGTAATTGAAGTAAAACAACTGTGTCTCTCGTTTGTATTTCACATGAAAATGTGTAGTGAAAATGTATATTGTGAAGATCTCGTTCTTTCTATGTATATGTATAATCAAATACTGTAAAAAATGTTGGATCCCTTAGTTTCTCAGCCTTAGCTATAGTATTCGATATCAAAAATAATCAATCAACAAAATATTTAGATAAAGAACTAACTGACTTCAAATCAAATATTTTCGAAGTCGGTGCCAGCCGATACAAATCAAAACAAACCAACTTCGAAAATATCTGATTAGGTATGTATAGTATATGAAAATTACCATTCAGTTATTTTTTACGTTTTAGTGATTTTTTGAAGTCGGTTTTTTGTTTTTTTGTTATCAACTCTATCGGATATCAATGTACGTGAAGATGAAAAAAATACGGTTAAGTATTTTTAAGTTTACAAATTAAATCTGTTTTTTTCTGGACTTTAGTAATATATTTTTGTCAATATAAGAAAGACTATTGAGTTGTAAAATTTTAAGAAATTTTCTACGGAAAAGCGGGACATCCTGGCACAGGTATATATTTACTTAAGAGGATGTCCCAACAACGGACTTAATGTATTTAAAAACTCTTTTTAATAATAAATCATTTTTCATTTTCATTTCATTTTCATATTGCATATCACTCTATCCTTTCCATCGAAAGGAATTATCTTCCCACCAGAGTTTTAGAGTGAAAGGAATAAATACTGTAGGTACTTGTTTTTGGGCGCATTCTTATGTACTATAATATCTCCTGCAGCGAAGGCTAGTCTCATTGAGATTAGCTGACGTGACCGAAATTGGCCGTAATTTTTTATAAGTATACGTAAATATTATAATAAACACTATTTTTTCAGTTTAATTAGTTTTCTTGTTTTACAAAACTAATAAATGAAAATTATATAAACAACAGTTAGCTGCAAACGAAAACTTAAAGCAATCTCACATAAGCGTGTAATCTTAGAAGAATAACAGGTATTTGTCAAAGTAAGTTACCTTCGAGATTCACTTAAGAGAAAAATCTAAACGTACAGGGATACGCAAACACACGGGGATTTAAGACGCATTACTGTTAGCTTTGGACGGCTTCAAAATATTGTTCTTTTCCTTTAACGGGCCAGTGTTTAGTAGAATTGTGTTTTTTTAAAAGAGTTTTGCTTAAAATACTTTTACGGATTTAGGTCACATTTGTCAGATTAAAACTAAAAGTTTTCTATTTTATTAGTCTCAAACGCAAAAAAAGGGGTACTATAAGTATAACGTGTGTAGCAGTGTCTGTGTATCTATGTGTCTGTCTGTGGCATCGTAGCGCCTAAACGGATAAATAATTATTTTTCTTTGTTTGAAAGATGATCGAGATTCTTAGCTATAAATTAAGAATATTTATTCAGGCGTTTGCAAGCTATCAGCTTTTTTCTTCTTCTGCTGCAGCGTCACTTGGAGTGATAACTCTTTACTATACTGCAATTATATCATGTTGAGGCTCATTGAAATGGCTTCAATGAATAGATTAGTTAGGTTTATAGTGTTAGGATTTTTTTAAGTAGTGTGAGTACTATCTTCTAGTTAGATATTAATTAATTATCAAGTAGTGGTAATAGTAATTTGGCTATTGGAGTACTTTTTTAATTGGTTTTCACTTCTTTACGCCAAAACGGCTTGAAGGATTTGGATGACGTATAGCATATAGATAGACTAAAACTTGTAGTAATATATACGCCTCTGTTTAACACCTAGGAAGAAATGCGAGCGAAGCGTGGTTTAGTCGCTAGTATATATAATATATAAAAATCTTGTGCCACAGTTTATACTCCTCCGAAACGGCTTGACCGATTTTGATGAAATTTTATATGTACATTCAGTAGATCTGAGAATAGGTTTATAACTAATTTTTATATCCCTAAGTGTTAAGGGTAGCTTACCCCGAAAATATATTTTTATTTTTTTGGCCAATTTTTTTTTTTGGTTATATTTTTATGGTGTGCTCCATGCCGCTTTCACTCATATACCACAATATACGCACACACTTACAATAAATGAGATATATTTTCATACTCTAGAAATAATTCATATGGCAAAACAATGCTTGCCGGGTCAGCTAGTAATATATTTAAGTTGATCTACAATGAGCGATAAATACATGATGGCTATATACCGTTAGCTATCTCCACCCCACATAATGTATAGGATTATATTGTATTATGACACGTTTATTTAAATTTGATTTAAAACATAAAAGTAGAGGATAAAGGATCAAAGTAGTAATTGAATATACGAGACGGCTCATCCAGTTTTCTGCTTTACTTCTTCAAACTCAAAGGCCGTACATAAAAGTCTATATTCTTTTAAATATCTGCATGTAAATTAAAATTTAAATATTACATATTTCTATAGCTTTCTTAATATAAGTTACGCAATGGGATAAAATGAAAAAGCATTTCTATTTCAAAGTAGATATCATAATTTTTCATTGACATTAATATCTAAAATAGAATTTTATTTATTATAAGTTTTATATGTATTTTTTAAAAGACACCTCTCGAAAATTGGCCTTCTATATGAAGGTTTTTAATTCAGATTTAGAAAAGTCTTTTGGAATTTTTATATTCATTTTAAATAATAAAGAATTTCATATTACTAATAAGATTAAAAAGCTGGCAGAATATAAAAGTTATAAGAGCTATATTAAGAATAATATAAAATATATATATATATATATATATATATATATATATATATATATAGAGCAAAATGAAACATTAATACTTTTACGCGAATATTTGACATATTAAATTAGTGGGTAGGCACTGTCTGTAACAAGAATACATATAATAAACTTTGAGACGTCTAATACCTTCTCTCCCGTCTACGGTCTCTCCCTTGACCATGATTGCTGTAAAGCATTCGAAACGTCAAGAAACAAACATCTAAATAAATCTGCGAAATAATCCGAAAAGATAAGTTTTATTTAAAATAAAACATTGTGATTTTTTGTAATTAATTTATCACATTAGTTTATTCTAAACCTATTTAGACGTTATTATAGACTCTGTCATCATTACAACTTTATCTGACCAAGCATTAGCAAGTCACTAAATGTTAAAGAGGGTGGAATTCGTAGATAATTGCTTTTGGATGAATATTAAAGGCGGTATATATATATACAATTATACAGTATGTATATGCGTCTTTTAAAATACTTTTGCGTTTGTTTTTTTTTATATTTAACTAATTTGTATTACCCTTACTTATTACATGTTTACATGCTGCCTCCGTGGTGTAGTGGCTAGCATGTACGGCTGCACACCCGGAGGTCCTGGGTTCGAGTCCCAGGTCGGGCCAAGTTTAGTTATTGAGTCTTTCTGTATAAGTAAGCCTCAGTAACAGCCCGGAGTTGGGAAGTTGGCGGTGTTTCACTCCCGTGCCTCGGAGAGCACGTAAAGCCGTCGGTCCTGCGCCTTTACTCTCACTGGTCGTGTCGAGCAGTCGTCCCACCGGAATATCAGAGTGATAGGAATAGAGAGTGCACTTGTGTCTGCGCGTACACTTGTGCACTATAATATCTCCTGCGCAGTTGGCTAGTCTCAATGAGATTGGCCGCCGTGGCCGGAATCGGTCGGGAGAACATCAACATGTTTACAACTGCCTTGGTGGTCTAGTGCTTAGCATATGCGGCTGCATACCCGGAGGTTCTGGGATCGAATTCCGGGTTGGATCAAGTTCAGTTATTGAATATTTCATTAAAGAAATTATCAGTAACAGCCGGAGTTGGGAAGTTGGCGGTGTTTCACCCCCGTGCATCGGAGAGCACGTAAAGCCGTCGGTCCTGCGCCTTCACTCTCACTTCGAGCAGTCGTCCCACCGGAGTAGGAGAGTGACAGGAACAGAGAATGCACTTGTGTCCGCGCGTACACTTGTGCACTATAATATCTCCTGCGTGTGATAAAATTTGCTTGTTCTAAGGAATAATACCTGAGACGTTAAGATATAAGCAAGTGAAATCTCGGGTAAGAATATTTATTTATAAAAACGATGTGTTTTCTTACAAAGTGATAATTAAGTATTAGTTATGTTCTTCGAGAGAGTTAATGAAATATGAGAAAATTCATGTTAAAATTAATCAAATTAAATTATAATATTTGCCAAAATTTAAACACAAGGGTCAATATTGTACATAATAATTTTCTTAAAGTGTCAAATTCACAATTATGTAAATTACAAACCTAAATATCCCGGTAGAATGGAATATTCAAATTAAAATATTTGAACACTAACAATATCATACTAAAACGTATGATGTGAGATGAAAAAGCCTACACAGTATATTATATTTTTACGATCGCGTTCTGAATGAAATACAAGCGCTCGTATCCGTACACGTTCGTGAAACCGATGGACCTTCTTGTGTTGTAATAAGTGTTATATTTGCATGCGTTGAATTAGATAATGAGTTTCGGCTGTAGCTGCCCTAGTTCCATTTAGGCTTTGTTTTAAAACTTCTCGTCGCCTGCCAAATGCGAGGAAAGGAATGAGGTCGGGAGGTCTCGTTAGGGGTTTTTCTTCTCTATCTATATTTTCCTTTGGTCGAGTGTGTTCGCTTTGAATTGGTATAGTGTTGTTGTGGTGGATGTTAGTGTGCTCCACGCAAAATATTGGTTTCATTGATACTTATTTTTATGTTTAAAAATAGCTGTGTTCACAGTTTTACGTTTTTTAAAATGTATTGCTCTAATTTTGAAGTCAACTTAATGTCCTAACGGATTTCTTAGTCACGACAGACGATGTGGGCGTAAGATATTATAGTACATAGTGTATGCGCAGACGTAAATGCCCAAAAAATACCTTTAACCTTCATATTCGGGTGGGATGACCATTCGACACGACCTTGCTTTCCGAGTCACGAGAGTATAACTATCCCTTCGACCCAACACCGAGTTGCTACTGTATAGCGGAACAGACGAATCCACTAATTAATATCGACCACTACTAAGTAGAACAGTAAAGCCGGTAATATATGATACAATATAACATAATACGCCGATATCTCTCAATGCAACATATTAATATCTAAAACATTACTTTTACACATACATATATAATACAAAAAGGTAATAGTAGCCCAGTGGTAACGCGCTCGCTTATAAATCTGAGTGACTCGAGTTTAAATCCCGTGCCTCGAACCTTTGATATTTTCATGTGCGAATCATTTTCCAACACGATCCCATGATCATCATCCTTGTCTTGCTGATCTATTAAACTCATACCCAGCAGTGACACGTTAAAAAGGGCTGAATACATTGAAGATACCTATTTTCTTATTTTTTTATACATAGTTTACATTCTAATTCTAATATTCAAAGCTCAAATTGAAGTATTATCTCATATTGCGTTTGTATAGTCCGGTTTAAAATTCCAGTTAGGATTTTCGCATAGGTATATTTCTAACTGAAAAAAATATTTTAAAAACGCCTCTATTGTTCTCAGTTACAGTGTTATACTCGAAAGGTGGCCGGCTTTTGTTGTCGCTACAATGACTGTTTATTAAACCTTGCGAACGGTATCATATGGACTGAATTTGTTAAGTAAATATTTTTGAAATAGATAGGATAATAGAATTCATATATGTTTTATCAATGTTTTTATATACATGCTTGTTAATTTTAATAGGGCCGATGTATCATGAAACTTTACAAATCTACATCTGAATAATATGCGAATCTGTACGTTTAATATTTTTTAGGAAAATCTTATTGAAATATTCATTATTATCGATACATAATCCGAATCTAAAGTTTTTAGAATTTTTGTCTGTCTGCCTGTCTGGCATCACAAGAAAACCACTAGACAGATTTTGACGAAATTTGGCATGATAATAGCTGGTTATCTGGGTCAACATATAGGATACTTTTCAATGCGGAAAAATATCTCATCTCTGAGAAATCTGTACTAAGCGTTAAAACGTAAGTAGGGACGAACCCGAGCGGAGCGAGGGTGAGTCGCTAGTATTAATATAAGAATATTATACTTTCTTAGATTAACGCGAATAATTGACATCAATACATATAATAAAATTGTAACTAATCCGAATCTGTACATTAATTAATATTTTTTTGGAAAATCTTATTGAAAAAAACATTATTATCGATACAGAGGCTGAATCTATAGTTTTTAGAATTTTTGTCTGTCTGTTACCGCATCACAGAAAAACCACTGGAGAGATTTTGATAAAATTTAGTATGGCGATAGCCGATTATCCGGGTCAACATATAGGATACTTTTTACCGCGGGAAAATATCTCATTTCTGAGAAAAAATATAAAAACTGCATTGTAAGAGTACTATACTAATATGTAAAACATAAGAATCATCTGAACGCGGGCGGATAGACTAGAATAGACTACTCTTTTGTACTTAAATTATTTTGTTTCTTACATAAATTGATTTGTTGTTTATGCATTATATCTGTACTGACATTAAAATACATGATTTGTCATTATGATTAATCGATTAATTCGCTTGTAAAATAAAATTTTAATGAAATATATTTTGATGATTTCACCAATTTTCATACTTAAATAATTAAACTACTTAAATTTAAACGTAAATTAAATATATTTTTATTTAAGTTTTATATGAATGTATGTTTATTGTGTATTCTCAGTACATTCTACCTAATGGACATGAAAAGTCAAATAAAAATGCGACATAACTTCGGATTTACGTGTTACGTCAGCGGGTAATCTCTAACAACTTTTCACTCGGGACGGATTAGGAAGTATTTTATTAAGAGCTTGTGAGCTTACAAGTTACTTGTTACCTTATTAAAAGCTTTTAGATGTTAGCACGCGTGCGATACTATCATGCGAAGTTCGAGAAATATACTATTTTTTAATGTTTTCTACTGACTTCGACAAGAAAATAGGTAGGTAATTACATAGTATTATTGAAGACTAGCGGCTTACCCGCGCTTCCTTTGAGTGCATCTCTAGGTACGATTTTTTTTTTGAACGAAACTCTATTAAAAGCCCCATCAAAATTAGTCCAGCCGTTTTAGTGATAAGCCGGAACAAACAAACAGACAGATTGACAGACAAAAAAAATAAAAATTATGTAATTTTATAAGTACCTACCGTATATAATTCCATAATATGCATTTAGTAAAAAGCTGTTATTTTAACATTAACGACAGATACTTCAATTTCATTTATATGTATTGATGTATAAATAAAAACATACAATGTCAGTATTGTGCAAGCAATTTTTTTATATATTTCTTTAATTAAAATAAAATAATAACTGACTTCCAGGCACTAAAATGTAAAAAATAATTAAACGGGGGTTTACATTTAGAAAAGATACATAATGAGATATTTTTGAAACCGGTGCCAGCCGACAATATTTTAAGATATGAATATCTAATAAGTAAATATGATTAGGTATGAACTTTAATTATAGTTAAAATATTATACATCAATTTGTGATTTATTTTACGTATCGAAATATATTAGATTTGCATTGCATCGGCTGGCACCGACATCGAAAATAACTGATTAGGTATCTATTCTAAATGAAAACTACCGTTTAGGAATTTTTTACATTTTAGTGCCTGGAAATCGGTTTTTTTTGTAACACAATATGTAATTTAATCTTGAATTTCTTGTACAACTAAGGGTTACCAGAAATGTACAAGCTGTACGCTGGCTTTTGGTGTACAAAGAACTTTAACATTTTTTTCCATTACCTAATAACATAAACATTTCGCCCTAGCCCGAACAATAATTAAAACAATTATCCTTCTGTCTGTCTGGTCGCATTCGCTAACCTCTCAAACGAGTATATTTAAACAAGATTTAGTTTTTCAAATAGGGTGATATAGTGACATTTTATCCGGGAAAAACAGATTTTTCTTTATATAGATAGAAAGAAGAAAGCCTTTACCGAGTTCAAACAACTTTTATTATCTAAAAGGTGAGTAAGGTAAGGATAAACATAGGATATTTCATGATACAATATATATATCAATCAATCATCAATTTGTGTTATATATATATATATATATATATATATATATATAAAGAAAACTTCACTAACCGTACAAATATCTCTTAAAAATCCGTTGCGACATCACGTACAAACAAAACTACGTAGTTTTGGCTACGCTTCTGAATGGGTGTATCGTATACACCACGCATCGTAGAGCCTTACGAGTGGCACGCTAAGAAATATATTTAGAAATATATCTAAAAATGTATCTTTTTTTATGGAATGGAATCCATACATCATATAAATCAGTTCAGCCGTTTCTGCGTTAAGGAGTAACAAACATATACACACAAACACATACTTGTAGGTCTGTACACATTGTCATTTATAATAATAATGTGATTTAATTAACAAGTTGTGATAATTTTATACGATTGCAGCAAGTCTCACGTTCAGTGATAATTACGAGTATCAGTGACTTAAGAGTTCTACGTTGTACGATACTGAGAGGAATGTATGCAATACTAATTTTGTTCGCGGCTAATCTCAGCAGTGGGACGTTAAAAAGGCCTAAATAAATATGTTGGGACATTAAGACACAGCGCCATCTAGTTCCATGGTAAGCTACGAGGCTTGTGTTATGGATACCATATAGTTGATACACTACACATATATAAACATTAATTATAAATATAAACATCCATTACTGGAGTACAAACATTCGTGCTCATCACACAAATGAATGCCCCCAGCGGGACTCGAACCCGCGACCACTGGCACAGCAAGTAGGGTCACTACAAACTGAGCCAAACATGTCGAATATCAATCACTATAGCTGTACACTGTACAGTCGATAAGAACTTGTGTTTCTTGAACCGAAGATTATTATCCACTAGTACGTTGAAATTTCTAGCTTCGCTACCGGTTTCAATTTCCACCTTCCGTAATTGAATTATTGTCTCTTTTATTTATATTATTTTTTGTAATTATTTTTCCGCTTCGTAAATATTAATCAATTAATTAGTCAGATTTTAGATGAGTTAGATGAATAAAATAATCGTATCATCTATACTAATATAATACAGAAGCAGAGTTTGTCTGTCTGTCATCCGTTATTTCAACTTTTAAAACTTCATGGTACTTTGTACTTAACACAAGAAAGAAACACATAATAATTAAAGTAGAAAATATTAGGCTAAATTAAGCAAAACAGATTGACAAAGTACATGTATATTATATATACAATTTAATATGAATATGTAAATTATTGGACTATGTTATTAATTAATTATTTTATTCTTGTACTGCAATTTTAATTAATTTATTAATAAAAGTTTTTTTTTAATTTAGGCTTTATTTTATACAGCATGGCAATCGTATAGGTCTACGTAAACATACAACGTTAATCCTCTGGATAGCAGATTGATAGCGTGGGTGTAAACAATGTTCAGGCAAAACAATAAACAATGAACCCACATGTCACCACAGCTTACGATTTAAGGGTGAATAATTTAAAACTACGGAGCTTTTTATGGGGTGTATGTTTTCTGAAAAGGATTTTGTTCTTTATGGAGTGTAATGGCAATTCAACTTTAATAATACTGCCGTTGTAATGTCAAAAAAGGTAAATCTAACATTTATTAAATTTAGAGACGATTCAAAATAATATATATATATATATATAAATCTATTTCTGTTACTATTTTATATGAAAACGGAAAATGTTTTAAAAAGACATAACTGTTGCAAAGCGCTTTAAATACAAGCTTAAAAAAGCAAATTTAATAGTTGTTACTTTTTTGATTTTCATTTTCTCCAATCTGAATTCCACTCGTATTCCTTGAACCGTTACAGTTTAAAGTGTAAAATACACACTCTCTTTACCAACAATCACAAATAATTTATAAAGAGTTATGAAACTTTTTCTTATTTTATTAGTTTTTAAGCTGTGATACATTGGTCTTTAAATCACCTGACTATATAACAATTTTGACTTTATTCGTAAATGAAACTATCTATTCGGATTTTTCGCGGATTTATTTAGATTTTTGGTTCCCGGCGTTTTGAATGCTTTACAGCAATCATGGTCACGAGAAAGAATGAGACTAAGGTTTTAAAAGTATCAAAGACATTATAAAGTTGTTACAGACAGTGCCAACCCATAAAATTACAAAATGAAATCAAAAAATACAAATCGGCACCAAAGTAACTTTGTTAATTTTAATTTTAAGCATTTTTTTCTAATTGTCATAAGTAGTTCATTTGTATAATATGGCAATAAGTGATTTGAAAAACTAAATGATAAGTCACTGTGTCTCTCATTCGTCAACCGTTTTCATGTTGTAAAACGTCTTCATTTGAATTTCAGAATGCGATCAAAATATGTAGATTCCTTAACGATGTTTTTCTACAAAAGCGAGTGATAAATGGCTGTGAGAAAAAACGCACTATTATACTGACATATAAAAAAATCGTTTGAAAAACATTAGGCATTTTAGTAATGCCGCTCTTAAAGTAAGTGATGTGTCTTCATTTATCATTATCTGTTTTTTATATTTTTAAGTGGCTATAAAAAATAACTTTATTAACATAAATATTAGTTTATGTATTACTTTTTGAAGTGAAACTTCTTTAGACGCGCCATGAGAGGGAGCGTACTGGCGTTACGTTTTATGTAACGGAAACGGTTGCGCTTGGTTACGGAAGTAAATATATAGTCACTTAAAAATTATTTAAACTATTACACGCATGAATATTTCAAAGAATAAATTAAATAAAAATAGATATTTATGAGTAAATTACTTCTTTCATTTATTTTTAAATCAGTGATGAAATGTTATTGAATGAAATGGATACTGTTAAAAAAATATTTACTTGAAATATTTTTTACACATAATAAATATATTTTTTAATAAAAAAGTTGCATCCCTGTATTATCATTTATTTTATTGGAGTATATAATTTATAGGATCATTACAATATTTGATTGCTTTAATTTTATCTTAACACCCCTGTACTATGTGAATAATAAAATATTGTTTTACTTTTTAAATCGATAAAATGAGATGTTTTGTCAAAAAAAAACCTGTTTATTACGCCGACGTTAACGCTAGCCATAAGCCTCAAAATACATTAAAGCAATATTTAAAAAAATTAAAATGTCCCACAGAAATGTCCGCGATAGCATGTACTACGGACTTCGAAAATATTTGATTAGGTATGTATAGTAAATGAAAACTACCAATCAGTTATTTTTTACTTTTTAGTGCTTTTGTTTGAAGTCGGTTTTTATTTTTTTTGTTAAAAAGTTTTTATCTATAATAGCATAACACTGTATGTAGCAAAATTAACAATGTAAGTATAACAATCTAGTTAATATAAATAAATAAAAAAAGTATATTCATATCTATTTTATTTTTCTAAACAATATTAAATTTTAGTTATTATAAAATAAAAATATAAAAGATCAAAGTAATAACATTTTGCTCCTAAAACATAAAATTGTTTTACCAGTTATTTGTTTCTACAATCTTTTTAGTTTTCTATGAAAATGCATGAGCTAAAAGATACTTTAGAGTGTACTTATATTTTTAAGGGATCTCAGTGCGCTGTATAATATTATTTATGTAAGAATATTGTAGCTACAAAACGCTTAAAGCTTTAAAATACAACAAATATCTGTATATATTTTGAAACGCTAAGCGCTCTTGCTTCGCATATATTCACATTACAGTTCACATAATATATTATACTAGCAATACCCGTGACTTCACCCACGTTTAAGCTTTCGATCGTTGCGAAAATTCACAGGATGACCCGCTGGGCTAATCTACAGATTGTCTGAAAATTTCATCAAAATCGCTCCAGCTGTTTTGGAGTTCATTGTGAACATACATACACACTTCGGTTTTCATATAAATCTACTACTATTTATGATTACAGAAAAAAAGCGACTCTTGTGACTTCTTAGTGCATGGCCAAAACTTTTGCAATAAATATTTACACTTTATAGATATTTGTATTGATCATTGTATTAGATCCATTAGCAAATAAAACTCTTATTTTCATTATATGTAATTTTATATCCTATTAATATTATAAATACGAAAGTTTGGATGGATGTTTGTTTATCACACCAGCTGAATGGATCTGGATGAAAGGCACAGAGATAGATTATAGTCTGGAATAGCACATAGATTACTTTTTAGTCCGAAAAAATACTATTACCGTGGGATAAATTTATTTTCGTTTTTCACTAGCTCCGAACCCGAAGGGAAGTGAGGGGGAGTAGCTAGTTAGACATAAAAACATATTAAAGATATTGCATTTGTATGCTTAGAAATTATTGTTTATTTAAGTAAGCTTTTGTCTTTCCAAGATTTTTATTAACATCTAGATCTTTGTCTGCCACGTCTTTAATATTGGTCGAGTCTATAGCTTTCCCGTAGTAAATGTCCTCGGAATACACTTGGTTGGTCTTCCTCATAGTTCCGTGCAACTAGAAAAAAAAATTATTTTGATAGGTATTTAAAAACTAAAAGTTAGTAAAATATAAGCTTTTGTTCAGTTTATTAATAATCTAGGGCATTAGTTGTAGACTATACTGACTTTATAAATATACGTCTTTCATTACTGCTTTATACATATTATAAATCATTATATGAAAAAGGTTCTCAGTATATTCAAATATATTTTTAAGATATTTCGATATCATTACTTGAATGTATATAATATGTAATGAATAGTAACAAATAACGAGAAATTTAAAAATACATATATTTCAACGTGAATGGGGTTCTGAGTATATTCTTGATAAAATTATTAGGTACCTTATCCCATAGTGTTAAGTTGAATCCAAAGTTACAATGGAAGAACTCATGGTGTTGGTCATGGAAAGTGGATGAAGGTTGCCACGGCTGCCACCAGTACGACTCAAATTTAATACCCGAGTGGTCAATGATACCGTGGTAGTAGTTATATATATTTATTATGTAGAATGGCACTGAAATCACAAATATATTATAAAAAATCTATATAATAATGATTGATATAATATTATGTATATTGTATACGTTATTCTTTAAAAAAATTTGAACTGAAATTAGTAGCATCAACATCTTCTATTTTATTATTCGACTTCAATTAGACATTTAATTTCGGTATTAAAGTGTTTTTTTGCATTTATTTTGCGTGATATCTTCCCAAACTGGACTTTGGATTATACTTCAACAGATACACCTATATAAATTTAAAGAAAAAAATTAACAGAAAAAAACCTGTTAAAAAATATTTTCTAAGTACTTTTCCATTTAACTTTTTACTTGATATTAATTAAGTGTCCATTTACTATTTATTATAACTTAAATAGACTAAATAAAAATATTTTATATATTATTCAAATTTTATATGGTGGCGTCGCTTACGCTGTACTCTATGCACTTTAATATTCGAGAGAACCAAATAAATTAATAAACAGTATTTATAATATTGTCATGGTGACTATGACAGAGTTTACATTTGGAATAACGTATTGAAGAAATACTTACACCAGTGTACCGGCATGATGAAGAGCGGTGTACACATGGTTAGCTGGAAATGCAAAATCTCTACTGGATGGATAGCAGTGGCAGAGAAGGCAGTGGGCTGTTTATATTTGTGATGAATCTTGTGGAATTTACGGTAAAACCATGGAGTGTGGTAGAGACGATGTATGAAATACGTTGTATAGTCCTGAAAACGAAAAAACACAATATTTTCTTATTAACCTATTTATATTTACAAATTATTTACAGACAAATAAATGTATATTTTTTATAATTTATTGCTAAATGCACCACTTTTGTTTCATGTCAGCACTTGACGCATTCTTTGGAAAACTTTAAATAAAAGGTCTGTTTTTTATTATCCACAAAGAAGTAGCTATTCATCTGTATACTATGGCAGATTTCGATATTTTGATATATTTACATAATATTTTTATATCGCATTACCAACTCGTTTAACAGTTAGCATTGTTACAATTACGTGTATCTAAGGATAGACGTCTATCCTTTGCTTCGTCTTTTACAGGTCGTATTAAAATATCGTCCTATTTGACTTTGACAATGAAAGGAATAGAGTGCTCTTGTATTTACGTACTTGTGCACCAAAACTAGAAATCAGTAGGTAAGGATAAGGATTGTATATCCACATTAATATTACGCTCCCATATTGAAGGCTATTTTTATATAATTCTTCTTACGAGTATTTATTTCTGGTTCAGAATAAAATACTTACAATATAAATAAAAATGACAGGAAACTGCAAGAAAAACCACAACCAGCCGTATTCATCGAATTGGAAGTATACTGACGACGGGTTTTCATTGAATATATAGCACGCAATGAATGCTGACACGGAGCCTGCCACGAGGAGCGCAATACTACCGTGCTTGATCTCATCGAGTTCATGCTCTGATGATAACCACTTAGTAGGCTGTATCTTCCACTCGTGCGCCAAATGTCGTTTCCGAACGTAAAAGTACCACTAAAATCAAAAAGGGGGTCAAATAAATAAATTAATTTTGTTGAACACCTGTAAAAAATTAGTCTTAATTTTTTTAAGCAATCGTATTATTTCTACTATTTAAATTTATAACAGGAATCCCGGGTTTGATTCCAAATTTCAATGCAATAATTGTATTGAAACGGAACAAATTCTGCAATATATTAGAGCTGCAGCTGTAATTACTGCAAGATTTCATCTGGGATTAGAAAGTGTTTCCTTAGATGAATACTGCATTGGTATATTAGAAATCCACATTCTTCTAGAAGTTGAAATGGCGTTTCATCTGCCTCCATACATCTTCTGTAGCCATACTCATGTGTATCATTCAACGTTAGATTTAACATCTTGTTTAAGCAGCAGTGATCTGTGACGGTTCTTACCAAAATGCGTAAGTTACTTCTACTCAGCGCTAGGGCATGGTTACTACAAGTATATTTGTTGTCGTAGGCTTTGATCAGTGATTTAGAGTGTAAAATCCCTGCTGATTCCATCAAAAGCTAAGTTGCAGTTTCAGAGCATATATGCATTCATACAGTACTTTTGGAGATTAGCTCGAAAATCTCAAATCCAGCGTGGCGGACTTTATATATGGTTTATATGTATATAGTGATGCTTACTGTGTTGTTAATTGTAAACGTTGACTAAGTACAGCTATTTATAGTAAAAAATTTGGTTGAATAAGGCCATAACTTCAATTTAAGAAAGTAATGTCTATTTTAGCCAATAGATGGCGCCGTTTCTATTCCATACAAATCAGGGTCAATGTTAAAATGCTCGGGTAGTACTTTCTTAGATTTACGCGAATATTTGGCATTTTAAATAAAACTATTTTTTCGGATTTTTTCGCGAATTTATTTTGATTTTTGGTTCCCGACGTTTCGTATGCTTTACAACAAGCATGGTAACGGGAGAGACTGAGGTGTTAGATGTTTCAAAGGCCACAAAGATTGAGTGTTTGTAATAACTAATATTTGTAACGAAATACAATAAAAGCTGTTGAAAATAAGTAAAAGGTTTCTAATGAGTTGGGACGAGTCTTGCTTATCATCTTTCCATATTTAATTAAACAATTTAATTTTTGTAAACGATTCAATAATGCTACAAAATTATTGTCTTATCTCTAAAAACTCTCAAGCAATGTGGGCAACGGGTATTGTCTTAAAACGTTAAAAATACAAGTCATAATTCACGTGAATTATTTATTTTATAAATCACTGAATATCATACAAAATACAAAACACGAATAAAAAATGCTCTAATACAAGAGATTTTTTTGAGTAATTAAGTAAATTAAGTGACCAACAAATAAAAAATACTAGATATATGTAAGAAATATCTCGATTTAACTATTTTTTACACAAGTTTTATGACCATTTGTGTAGGTCAAATGATATGATAGTGTGACCTCCACAAAGATTGAGTGTCTTTGACCCGTAAATATAACAAGCGTGCAGAATACATGTAAAAAAGATAAGTATGTTTTAATTTACTTGTTGGTCCATCTGTTTGATCGTTTATTTTAAAAATTAATCAAAAAAGTACACCCTCAAATATGTAATATCAGACTCGATGAAATCATTAATTATGAGCTCTTTTGGAAACTAGTGATTCACGTATGATTGGTGTTCTATTTGTTGTAGATTCTGATCTACATTTAGCTAGTTAATAATAATCTAGTTTTAACAAGTAATATTGCTCTACGATTCAAGTGATAATGACCTTGTCTGTATCTATATACTTGTGATACTAATTTATCTGTTAGTATCGTATATAATAATGTAGTTCGGACAGAACGCGAATCACAATATTTCATCATTGTTTTAATGATGTAAAAGTATTGCATGCGTAATATATTTTACTAGCATTGCCCGCGGCTTCACCCGCGTCCAGATGACTAATAACCAAATTCTTAGGTTTTACATATTAGTATACTCTTACAATGCAGTTTTTGTATTTTTTCTCAGAAATGAGATATTTTCCCGCGGTAAAAAGTATTCTATATATTGACCCGGATAACCAGCTACTATCATATCAAATTTCATCAAAATCCTTCAAGTGGTTTTTCCGTGATGCGGTAACAGACAGACAGACAGACGAAAATTCTAAAAACTATAGATTCGGCCTCGGTATCGATAATAATGTCTACATCAATAAGATTTTCCAAAAATTATTTAGTGTACAGATTCGGCTCAGTTACAATTTTATTATATGTATAGACATACATACAATTTCTAATACTTTTACCTTTAATTTTTTGTTTAAATGTAATAATTTTTAAATATGAAAAAACATTTTCCGTTTCATTTTTCAGTTATTGTATGGAATATATCGACCATGAACGATAAAAAATTATTTAAAATATTCAAAGCATGTTTGATTTTATTTAAATAGACTTTTACTAATATTTTTAAAATTAATTCAATTAAAAAACCTGTCCATTAAAAGAAATAAAAATAAAAATCGCTCAATTGGCCAAGATATTACTAAAAGTTATATCCGAATTGGGTATCTCCTCTTTTAAAGTCGGTCAAAAATTTGAAGACTAAGTTTAGTGGGCCATGAGATAGCTATTACGCACAGACTCAGGACAGTTCCGGTAAGAAAGGCGAGAGAGCGATAAGCTTAATAGTAACTTTTTAAATTTCAGTTAAAAGTAAACTAAATTGGTGTGCGAAGTTTCCTTTTATTCCATACTAGCATTGCCCGCGGCTCCGCCCGCGTTCAGATGACCAAAAATCAAATTCTTAGGTTTTACATATTAGTATACTCTTACAATGCAGTTTTTGTATTTTTTTCTCAGAAATGAGACATTTTCCCGCGGTAAAAAGTATACCCGGATAACCAGCTATCACCATACCAAATTTTTTAAAATCCCTCCAGTGGTTTTTCTGTGATGCGGTAACAGACAGACTTCCAAAAAATATTTAATGTACAGATTCGGCTTAGTTACAATTTTATTATATGTATAAGACTAACCGTTAAAACGTACCTAGGGACGAACCCGAGCGAAGCGAGAGTCAGTTGCTAGTAATTAATAAAGACTTACATGCAAAAACCCGCTTAGAGTGAAGTACATAATAAACGACACGGCATGTGCACATAGGAAAATAAGAGTAAAGTGCTCCATCTTCAAGCTTTTAGATGTGAATAATTTGTAGATCTCATCTGAGTTCATCCTTCGCTCGCCCTGAGTGTGTCCAGAGATTTGCTTGAAGGCTGTCACAAGTATTATCACCCATTCTCCTGGAAATATAAAAAAGGTAAAAAAATGACTATACCATACATTATAAAAATGTGTATACAATGTACATATCTATATACATTTTTAATATTATATGAGCAATTCTTGTATGTTGTATATTTGTTTTGCGTATCTCGAAAACAGCTCTAAAATTTGGATCAAATATGGTGGCTAAGCTAGTATATAGTTTTTTTCTGAAAAAACGTAATTTTACATAAAGATAAAAATATTTTGTATAACTAATTTTAAGAGCCTTTTTCTATCTGCTCTCAGCTGACAATGTCATATAGCGCCATCTCGTAAATTTTTGTGGTAGTTGCATTATCATATGAATGATAGCCCACTGCGTGAACTAGAACGAGATTGGCTCGATGATTTAGATATAATATTCACATAATAAAAACAAATAATATAGTTCGAAAGAAGCTACGATCTTTTAACTAAAGCAATAGTAAATATTGCCGATGTGGACATTTTATGGAATAATCGCATCAAAGATTGAACTTTTATATCATAAATACCAAAAATAGATAAAAAAATAAAAATAATTGCAGAAGTGAATAAACTGTGCCGAATGTCAACATCCTACGAAATGGATAAAGGCACCCCCGAGGCTACATGAGGCATGGGGGTATACGATCTGCTAAGGGTTCTTGAAGACAATCATCAAACAGTAACGTACGAATTCTGTTCATAAATTTTCAAAACAACATACATTCTCGTAAGGCACACTAAGAATCTATATAAATCTAACTACACCAATAATATTAAAAGACAATTTAGAAATATGGAGTTTAATCATAAAATAAAAGTATTTAAATAAAACAAACCTCTTAAAGTAGCGCCAAATGTGATGAGACCAAGCGTTGCGACTAAAGATCTTAAAAAAACAGGCAATTTGTCAAAAAGCTTCTCTAAGGGCTTAGAGTGTCTTTCAATAAATGTTACTACTTCTGTTAGAGGGTCCCAGGATGTAGGTTCACACTCTTCTGTCTCATTTATTTCTTCTAACGTCTCACTCGTCTGTCTATGCCTGATCATCATTCTGTAAATCAATATTGTGAGTTAAGTAGCTTCTTGATATATTATTATTAAATATTTGCCACTCTTATTCTAGTTTTATTATTTGAAAAGTACACTATGTGATTTAAATTAATCTTTGAGATTAAGAGTTTAAAAATCTTAACGAAATATGGACGCTGTTAAGATCTGCTGAAGTAAAATCTGAATTAACATCAATCCTATATTTTAGAAACACTGGAGTAAATTATTTCATGCAAGAAGAAAGGGTTTTATAGGTTCATAAATAATATATATAGTCAGAAAAATAAGCTTGTATGTTTTCAGAAATAATTATCTGTCTTTAAATATAGAGAGGCTTATTATTTTAAAACTTTAACTGTATTATTGCAATATCAAGTTTTAATATAGTAATACTAATAAAAGATTCACATAATTTTTCTAATATAATAATATAAATATTATGCAAAAATGATTTACCTAAGTCACTATTCATCACTTATAGCACTTAAATATTAAAACGACTTATTCTTAAATCTTACAATGGACTATTAAATAATTAATCAGAGCTAAGGAAACAAAAATATAAGATGTAAAAAAAAGCTAGTCTTGCAACGCAATTCTTCTAGAGCGCAAAAAGTTGCGAGATCTAATATAAAACCAAGTCGACTAATTTATAGTTAATGTATAGTTACAGTACCTATCTATGGTCCCCCCTAACGTGCGTTCACCTAGTCGTGGTGGTAGTGGGGGGAGGGGGGTGCCCGGAAATGCAGCCGGATGTGAAGCCAAGAATCGCACGGAGACTTGGTCCACTTCGGTGGGTGGTGTACCAGTACTTTTCTGATAGCAGAATGGACTGTGGAGCAGCCCCATGGTTGCTGTGGTCGGCAGATCTGCCGTCAGGGTGTCGTAGTTGAATGCGTAAGCGATCCTGCGACGCCCCATTAAGACCGGGGAGGTTTTGTTGGGTTTTAGTAGGTAGTACTGGCTTTTCTAACATTTGCATAAGTAACTCAAAAAAAATCAAGTTGCATAAGTAACTTTGTAATCGCATACATCGCCTATCTATTTATATAGGATTACAAACTTATGCAGTTTGTTGTATGTCTAGAAAACGGGACTGGAATTGCGGGATGTTTTAGTTTTTCCTTGCGTAATAGGTAATAAACTCTAATGGTGTTCAAAATTTGTAGTAAAAAGTACTGTGTCTTACATTTTTGTGATCGGACAGTGAGTCAGTGACGAAATTAAAGATCTTTGGACTGCAATACTTCTTAAACTGTAGACTTAAATTGAATGTAATGTGGGAATATACACAGTTATATTAAGTCCTTTTAGTTTCTGAAAATTCAAGCTTCTAGCTTTACCTACAACGAAGTTACAAGGGGGTCGAAAATGTCCTGAATGGCTTCGAGAAAAGGATAGTACGTCTTGCCTTTTTTGCTCGACTTGGCGGGGGTACTACCGTGCCCCCAGATTCTGATAACACATTGACTTGAGATTGTGGCTACTGAATAGGTACATAGTCCTATATTATTCGTAATTTTTTGTACTTATTATCTCTGTAGCAAAATATACAGTACTTTTTACTGTACTGTTTAATTATCTGGGAATTATGACAAACTCAATTTAGTAATAATTTTTGTTGTGGACCATTCCACGCTTTTATTTAACTTTTTTAACAATATAATAACAATTTAGAGTATAAATTAACGTTGGTATTATTTCTCTAGCATTTTCTAGGAACTTTTAATATTTTAGTTAAATATACAATGTAGACACGTAATAAAAAAATAATAAAACTAGAACAAGTAATTTACTCTTCACTTACTTATTCTTCACTAGAATGATTATTTAACATTTTATAATTCTAAAGGGTTTTTTCCAATTCAATTTTAAAGGAATTCAATTTCTTTTTAATCAATAATAATAATAAATAGTGCAAAAGATACCTACGATACATGGACATACAAGATATTACCTATGCAAAGAAGATTACAGGCGTAGTTACGCCTTGTATGCTAAATACATTTTCCTTAATTTAATATGATTATAAGAGAAGAACTAAACATTGTCATGTATGTCTAAATACCTTAATAGTAATAAGTAGCGTTTATCTATAACCTAGCGACTTACCCTCACTTCGCTTAGTGTTTACTTCTAGACAAAAACAAGTTTCCCCCATGGGCACCGTATATGTATCCGGGATAAAAAGTAACCTATGTGCTATTCTAGACTATCTCTCACAAACCTTCACAATATTTTAATATTAGTAGGTAATAGGTATAGATCATTTTGATGAGACGCCAGAATGGCAGTTATGTATGTATATTCCTAGCATAACAGTGACCTTGGATTCGTAATAGTATCATTCCTAGATCCTTTCGATGAAATAAGTACAAAACTATACGATTCCTTATAGTAGTGGAAATTTCTAATTAATACGAAAGAAAATATAGGTATTTAATAGCGAACTCATAAATATTGGAGGGATGAGAAGTGTCACCGGCTTCTATTCAGTGACTTGACAGGGGTACCTGTTAGATATTAGTATATTGCAAGGGTGACACATAACAATAGAGAACAAGGCTATTTGTAAATATTAAACCGAAAACTATGAATGCCTATTTTTTACTGACTTCTGAAAAAGAGGGGCATAAAAATACCGCATGCTGATAACTTCATTTAGTATAATTACTAAAAAGTCTCCACGAAGTGAAATAATTTGAAGAGCTTTTGTTTAATAAGTGAAACCTTGACTACTTAGTACTAACTACCTTGAAATGTAAATGAGCGTTTAAAAAAAAATAAAAAATTCACGCAAAAAAATTTCCTACGGATTTTTTTTCTTCCAAGAGTGTTGATATTTTCTCAATATTTTCTATTAATATTCAATAACATGAAAAAAATGTTTATGATTAGTGGCCAGCTTACCCGAAAAAAAAACATTTCTAAATTTCCCACATCATTCTTGACTTAGGCACGTGCAATTTTTTATAAATAATATTGTTTTAAATAAATTTCAGGAGTCTTATAGATAATTCTACAGAACTTGGCTCTCATTAGATCTCAATTCTTTACCACACATATTCTTAATATTGAACTTGGCTCTCATTTTCATATTTGTGTTTTTGATGGGAGTGCTTTTACACATTTTAGTTTAAAAATTAGGCTTTTACTAGTAGTCGTGACTGGGAATAACATAGGAGTCTTACAATTAAGTATGATCCTAATCTAAAACAATTTTACTCAATTTTAAGTAGAAAAGCAGACTGGTGAGTATCTGTTGAGTCTGATTAGTATCATGGGTTAGAGTTAGTACTCAAGTAATAATGCTAATCCTTGTAATATCAATGCATTAAATAATATCAGGTAAACTTAAACAATGTTCAAATTAATGAAAAATCCCGTCTATTGCTGAACAACGGTAGTTCGGTGAATTTTATAACGTAGAGCTTATCGGAGAAACTGGGTTTGTCCTTAAGCGGTGCGAGCACCAAGGTAACAGGCTTAAATAATCACATTATATCTACCAGTACACATTTTTGTCACCTCTCAATAGAGTCTTCATGCTATGCTTTTACTGTCGATATGGAGTGTCATTTTTTGCCTGAAATTACGAAGCTTTTATCGTCTTCATTTGTATGCATCAAATATGTCCCTATTCATTCAGGTCTTAAGTTAGCAGACCCAAACCATAGCGTTTCGTCCAGCGTAGACATCCTGGTATGGGCAGAAATATTCTGGAGTATCTTATGCAAAAACTCAACAAACCTAAGAAAAAACTTTCTAAAATGTTTGAAACTAAATTTGGATAGCTAGTTTCAGGTAGTAATTTGAACCAACGTTTTTTCTTTTCAACCGACTTCAAAAGGAGGAGGTTCTCAATTCGACTGTTTTTTTTTTTTTTTTTTTTTATGTTTGTTACCTCAGAACTCCGTCATTTATTAACCGATTTGGACAATTTTTGTTTTGCTTGAAAGGGTATACTTCCAGATTGGTCCCATTTAAATTTCAAAAAAAAATACCACCCCTAAGGGTGGAAAAACAACTAATGATGAATTTAACCTACTTCTAATTGTCATATTGACTTGAAACTTTGCAAGTATTTCTATTTCCGTTGATAGTACAGTGGTTCGGTGTTGTTGACCTGATCTGATGGCAAGGCCAGAAGGTGGATAGGTGGAACTCTTCAACGGCTAATAGTAGATACTTTGAGTTTGGGCTTATTTTGTTTGATTTGACAAGCCTAACACGTTAGAATCCTTACTATGCTACTACTGTCTACACTAAAAAGGGAAAAATAAAAACTTTTTAACAAAAAAATAAAAACCGACTTCAAACAAAAGCACTAAAAAGTAAAAAATAACTGATTGGTAGTTTTCATTTACTATACATACCTAATCAAATATTTTCGAAGTCGGTGTGCTTTGGCTAAGTAATTAAAGCCTACCTTTTAAATACATACCTAATCAAATATTTTCGAAATCGGTGCCAGCCCATACAAAGCAAAGCACACCGACTTCGAAAATATTTGATTAGGTATGTATAGTAAATGAAAACTACCAATCAGTTATTTTTTACTTTTTAGTGCTTTTGTTTTTCCCATTATTGCCACCATTTTAGCGTCACTCCCAATTTACTAACTTAAAGGAACGTCATAATATAGTGTATGTGTGAGAAAGTGGGAAGAAGTAATTTGTAGATACAATTATGGATTGATACGGAACATGTCGAAATGGTAATTGTCTAAAATTTATTACTAACAGGTTGTTTTACGATATAATCTTATATAACATTTATTATTATATGCAATATTATATTATGTAACATTAATAAACGGCTAATTTTCCTAGTATTTACTATTAAAAATATGCATAATTGAATGGTTACATCGTCCTACAAATTTAAAGATTTTAAAGATTTAAAGATTTTTATTGAACATAATAACATACATATTAAAAACAGTTAGATCGTAAGTAGCTGCATTAGTATAAACTGTGTCGCAGCTATTTACGCTCACCTCGGGACAATAAGGACAGTTATGTTCTAAGGTTAGTACAAATATAATATTAGGGTGTGTTAGCAGAATTAGTTACTATTATAATGATATTAATTTAGTTTAAGCTTATATTTATAAATTATACGAATTCTTAGGAGATGAAGATAGAACAATCAGGTTGGTAGGTTTTATAGTAGCGTAAGTACTACACTATATAATAAATGGTAGGATTTTTCAGACCTACGCTCGGACACTGTAGAATTACATTGTGGTCGAATATCGACAATTTATCACCACTGGGCGGAACTAGTAACACTGTAAAGTGACAGTACTTAATGACAATATGAAAATTAAACGAAGTCAAGAATAAGAATGAGAACTATATTATTTCATGATTTTACTATTGGCGCGCACCAAAACGTGTTTAAGAAAAACAAAAAAAAAAGATTAAAAAAATATATTTGGCTTATCACATAATTATTTTACTAACATTCTTTTTGGTATAAACAACTAATTTTACAATAAAATCTTTATGCGCCCTAAATATTTTCAGTCGCTGTTCGCTAAAAACAGAGCTGTTTTGGAAAAAGGGCAAACAACACGTATCTACTTTTGAATTTATATCATCCAACATTAAACAAGAATATACTAAATTATTTATGAAATTGTGTATAAATCACTCTTTATTTGAGTTAGATTTAACCTTTTCAACGTATTCCTTGATATCCGGATCTTTCTCCATCAGCTTTAAGGCCTCAGGTGAGTCAATTGGAGGGGCTTCCCCGTGGTATGTCTCTTCAGTGTATACACGGTCCACCTTCCTTGTAGTACCATGCCACTGGAAATAGATATCTTATTTATATGCGAAAAATAACGTTTAGGAATATTTTCTACTATAATCTTAAATCATAATATAACCGATTTTTTACGTTTTTCTATTAAACTTCATATTATTATACTTTGATTGAACTTAACTATAAAAAATATTTCAACTATTCAGGTATTTTATACTATAAAGACTACCTTCGGCTTTTATACTATAAATATTACCTGGGCTACCACTACCTCAAAAGGCTTGGAAAACCAACTGAAGTGAGGTCCAATCCCGGGTCTCGCATCTTAGATTTTTCATGTGCGAATCATTTCCATACATGATTACCACTTATCTTACGGTGAAGGAAAACATCATGTCTTATAAAACTTAGCAAGTTTTAGAAAGATATGTAAAGACCGTCATCCCGCACTTGGCCCTCACATTGAAGGGAGTCTCGTACTCAGTAGTGGGATGTTAAAAAGGGCTGACAAATACAAAGATTACCTTATCCCATAGTGACATATTGAATCCAAAGTTGCAATGGAAGAACTCATGATGTTGGTCGTGGAAAGAGGGTGGGGGCTGCCATGGCTGCCACCAGTGTGCTTCAAAGTTGATGCCCGAGTGGTCGATGATACCGTGGTAGTAGTTGTATAAAACTATTGCGTAGTATGGGACTGCAAAATTATAATTGTAAATTGAAAGTTTATATGGAGAATCAATCACTTCTCAAGTAAGGGATATAAAACTCATCATACCTATGTATATACATATATATATAGTCTATCTTTTCTATACTAACCGTTAATATAATTGGACCCAGTTATGCAAAAAACAGCCATGTGCGTAAAAGTAACAACAGAGTTATAAGCATTTTTCTGTCCATAGTGGCACTTGGGTTATGTTTTGTTTTTCTGGTTATTCTAAAATTTAACAATATTTATATAAGTATTTTTTTTTTATAATTATTTTATTTTTTATAATAAAATGCTTATAACTCTGTTGGTACTTTTACGCACATGGCTGTTTTTTGCATAACTGGGTCCAATTAATAACTATACTCTGTCTATCTACTGATTGGCAAATATTATTATTTTCGTATATACAGAAGGAAACAACTTGTAATATGTATTAGTAAATTTACATTTATTTAAGCAACTTAGGTAATGTGTTAACGAATGTAGATTGTAATAATAAATGATAGTCTTTAAATTTGTTTAAAAGGTACCCTCCTTCTGACTTTAGTTTAACGTTTTCCTGATTCTTCGCTTACTTCGCATTGTTCACACCCAAACTTGAAACCCATACTAATGACTCACCCTAGCTTCGCTGGGTGATAAAATAAAAACAAATCTATCCCACGGGTACCGTATATTTTCCGGAATAAAAATTCTATAATCTATTTCTGCGCCAAACATCCAGATCCGTTTAGCCGTTCTGGTGGTATTGAGTTACAAACATCCATCCAAACTTTCGCATTTATATAGTAATAAGATTAAAACAAACTAATAGCTCGCACGCACCCAAGCGAAGTGAGGGGAACTGGCTAGTATATAGTAATGTAGTAAAAACTTACACCAATGTACAGGTATAACGAATAGAGGCAGACTCATAGTTAATTGCAAATGCAACAGTTCCACCGGATGGATAGCAGTGACAGAGAAAGCTGTTGGTTGTTTGTATTTGTGGTGCATCTTGTGGAAATGACGGTAGAACCATGGAGTGTGGTAAAGTCGATGTAGTATATATATTGTATAGTCCTGAAATGTAATAAAAGTTGTATTTCACTTTGAAAGTGCCATTACACGTTCTAAAATTATTTTTTTATTTAAAATATATGGGTAAATGCTTAAAATCCAAACTTATTTTTTAAAGTAAGATTCGTGTTCATATAATATGTTCATAATAATTACTAACGTTGAGTAACATACGTACATATACGTATTAAATATCTCCTTTTTTTGAAGTCGTTCCATAAGAAGTAATGAATGATTAGATATTGTTACTAAAAATGTTATTATTCATTAATATGCAATTTAAAAATCAATCTACCCTATATCTGAACAAGATTGAATAAATTAAATAAAAATCATTAACTTAGTTATTCACTAAAATTCTTCATTCAAGCTAAAACTAGTAAAAGATATTTAAAACTAGCAACTCACCCTCGCTCGCTAAATACTTTTTAACGGTTAGTATAGACACGGTAATATTTATATAACATTACCGTGGTATAGATTTGTCAGAGATGAGATATTTTCCCGCAGTAAAAATGTATGTAAATGTGTTGGCACGGGTAGCCAGCTATCGTCATACCAAATTTTATCAAAATCTGTCCAGTGGTTTTCTCGTGATGCGGTAACAGACAGACAAAAATTTTGAAAACTGTAGATTCGGTCTCTGTATCGCTTATAATAACTATTTAAATGAGATCTTCCAAAAAAATATTTAATGTACAGATTCGACTCACAATTTTATTATATGTATATAGATATACAAACAAAATAATATATTTAGCAAATGCATTAAGCAATTACGGTACGGTATTTTAAATATTTTATAAAATTCGCTACATACTCGTAATAGCGAGTTAATGCAATTTGGATAATAAACTATTTGAACAGTATATAAATAAAATTAACTCTAATTAATTAGCAATGTCAATATCATCGATTTAATCTCAGCGACTAAATATGAATAGTAATTTAATAACATATTATGATTTAATACAGTATTTCATTGTGGATAATGCGAGAGAAGAAATATTATAATTTTATTGATGTTAACACTTTTTTTGACTGAATTTAAAATGAAGGTATTCAATTTTTTGTGTTAAGTATTTGTTTTTTGCGGTGAGGGTTGGCGGACTTCACATGTCTTTTGAAAACTTGGGTTCTCTCAGACGTGCAGGTTACCTCATGGTGTTTTCTTCACCGTAAGACAAGTGGTAATCATGTTGGAAATGATTCGGACATGAAAATATCAGATGTGATTTGAAGCCACTTCACTCGGTTTCCCAAGCGAGCGCATTATCACTTAGCAAGTTTTTGAAAGACATGTGTACTCCACCAACCTGAATACGACTTGATTACGAACTTTAAAAAGGGATAAATACAATAAAAGTTAAAAAATCTTACCATATAAATAAACATTACAGGAAACTGTAAAATAAACCATAACCAACCATATTCATCAAATTGGTAATACACTGTCGATGGATTTTCGTTGTAAATATAACATCCGAGGAATGCTGAAAATGAATTAGTTACGATGAGGGAGACCACCCCGAATATTATCTCATGACGTTCCAACTCTGGTGATAGCCACTTATTTGGCTGGATCTTCCATTCGTGTGCCAAATGCCGCCTCCGGTAGTAGTAGTACCACTGGAATCAAAGTTCACACATCTTATAAAGATCAGCAAAACACCAATCAATGAATGAAGATGAATATATAAATTAGAATTAATGTAAGAGAAATAAGTAGATCTTTCTAAGATCACATTTTTTATTTTAAACCAATATTATTTTTTCGATTGTAAGTACCAATTTATGACAGCTGGTTCAATATTGTTATGTATTTATTATTAAAATTTACAGGAGTCTTAAATGTTTTATACTATCCTACACTATCGTACGCCTGCCAAAGTGTACTTTGTATTTAAAACCCATAAAATTTCCTTCATTTCCGTTACTTCGTGGGAACGGTATGCTTTTCCCAGATTAAATGCCTTTCTTACTCTAAGTCGAATTATCAATTCGCTTAAAGTCAGATTATAATCGTTTTAGCCTTTCAGTAAGTAAGCGGGTAAAACAAAATAAAACCTTTCCCAACACTAACAATTTCATAAATATTATTTACTGTTACGATTAAAAACTATCATAGTTCTAAAACAAAAATTATCTTACTTTATCTACGCGTGTTTATATTAAATTCTAACGGGGTCAAATTTTTGTACATTAAATAAATAGCAAATAACTTGTTGTTGGATCATGTTAAATAAATAGGTATAGATAATCGTAAGTAAAAGAAGTCAAAAAGTCAAATATAAAGTTATAAGGATTTTATCAGCTTACTAGCATTGCCCGCGGCTCCGCCCGCGTTCAGATGAGCAAAAATCAAATTCTTAGGTTTTACATATTAGTATACTCTTACATGGCAGTTTTTGTATTTTTTCTCAGAAATGAGATATTTTCCCGCGGTAAAAAGTATCCTATATGTTGAACCGGATAAACATCTATCTCCAAACCAAATTTCATCAAAGTTCCTTCAGTGGTTTTTCTGTGATGCGGTAGCAGACAGACAGACAGACAGACAGACAGACAGACAGATAGACAGACAAAAATTCTAAAAACTACAGATTCGGCCTCTGTATCGATAATCTTTATATATATAATTCTTCTGTGAGTGTGTATGTCACTGAACTTCTCTCAAACGACTGGACCGATTTTGATGAAATTTTTTGTGTGTGTTCAAGGGGATCTGGGAATGGTTTAGATTTACAATTTTGTCCGCTGGAAAATGTTTTTTTAATTAATTTTTAATTTATTAGTACTTGTTGATTTTGGAATGTTTTACATTGGATCCGACAGACGGCGCTACCATCGCAGTGTCAAATTTTAAATAATATTCGAATTTTAATTTTAGTCTGTCCCGACAGTTAGCGCTGCGATCAAATTAAAAAAAAGTTTTGTTATCATTGTAGACAGGACAACGTCTGTCGGGTCCGCTAGTAATGTATATTTCAATAAGATTTTCCAAAAAATATCTAATGTACAGATTCGGCTTAGTTACAATTTTATTATATGTGTAGATTTAATCGGGGATCTCTTGACAGAGATCTGGACGAATTTCTATTATACTTTTGTACCGCTGTGTTATCTGGCATTAATGTCTAATTTAGTTTTGTCAAACGAAACTACTCGTATTCAATAAAGGCTGCTTACATTTATTCTACGAATTAAGCTATCATAGTTACGAGAAAAATATTATGTATAATCTACAAATGTTCGGAATGAGTTCATCGGTCGAAAATAAAATGATTTCGGTACATTCATACTAAGATTTTACTTAACGTACTCATTATAATCCACTATTTATACTTCGCCCAGTGGTCATGAACATTTAAGGAAAATAGTACAGTAGTAATTAAATGTGCATTTGTTTTGTACATATAATTAAGTATATGTGTAATTAGTTTTTACCAAATAGACATTTGAAGTAATTCTTAGCAATTTTTTATCCTAAATAACTTATAAACATATAAGTTGTATATATTTTTGTGATCGCCTCTTAAAAACCTTTGACATTCGCCATTTTAATTTTTAACTATTTTTATATAGCTTATGACATTCGCGTTATCAAGACGAATCCTACGACATATGAATTATCAAAATCGGTCCACGAGTTTGGTCTTTAGAACGCCACAGGAACATATATATATACATACATACATACATACATGCATACATACATGCATACATACATACACAGTACACACATACATGTATTAGTATACTCATACATACATAGACTGAGAAACACATTATTCTCCTTTGCGTCACTTCTGGGAATAAAAATTGGAACTGTTTCCAAAAAATTTATATTGATAACACTAAACCTCGTCTTTACACTACTAAACAAAAAAAAATTGGATTATTTCGCGGATCTATTTTGATTTTTGGTTCCCGACGTTTCGAATGCTTTACAGCATCCATGGTCACGGGAGAGACTGAGGTGTTACATGTCTTGAAGGTATAGTTGTTACAGACAGCCTACCCACAATTAACACAATGAAAATTGCACCAATTACATTACAATATTTTTTAACTTTAAACTTTTTTATAATTTTAATTATAATTGAATATGGAATATTATTTATTTAATTTTTGCTATTATTTTTATAATTAATACAATTTTAAAAATATTAATTAGTAATCTATATTTAGTGTCGCCATTATTATATTTATAACCATAAAGAAAAATATAAAATATAGTATTAATTATTTAAGCCATATAATTGTTCTATGTGTAATTTAAAAAAGTTAAAATTAATTAAGGATAATAATTTTAATTTAGTTTGCTATTATTTAAAAAACAACTTACTAAGCAACACTATTACTATAAACTTTTACAAATGAAAAATGAAAAATATTAATCTGATAAGCTGTCATTTTGATCTACACAGTAAGAACTTACTACATCTACCTGTCTGTTATATTTATATTTATTATTTGATTTTATTATATTAATAACAGGACCCCATGACGATGGTAGTACCCAGCCATATTCCCTATTGAAATTTGGATGTTTTTTAATTTCTATGGCTTCTCGAATCATTCTAGGGCGATATCGGTTTTCTTTCGCCAGGGTTTGAGGTCTATAGAAGCGAATATAATGGCTTGGGCGGTCCTGGCTATGTTTGCAGACAGCAGATGTTGTATTGCGACGGTGCTTCACATCAGCTATGTGTTCTTTGACACGGGTTCTAATGGATCGCTTTGTAATGTAATTGGTGCAATTTTCATTTTGTTAATTGTGGGTAGGCTGTCTGTAACAACTATACCTTTAAGACATGTAACACCTCAGTCTCTCCCGTGACCATGGATGCTTTAAAGCATTCGAAACGTCGGGAACCAAAAATTTAAATAAATCCGCGAAATAATCCGAAAAGATAGTTTTATTTAAAAATGTCAAACATTCGCGTAAATCTAAGAAAGTATTATAAAAAAAAATTGGTTGTTAAAAGAAGAAAAAATGTACAAAACTTTTTTGCCCTATTACATTATATATATATATATATATATATATATATATATATATATATATATATATATATATATATATATCTTATATATAAAATTTCCATGTGACAATGTTTGTTACCGTACTCCTCCGAAACGGCTTTACCGATTTTTACCAAATTTTATATGCGTATTCAGTAGGTTTGAGAATCGGCTACTATCTATTTTTCATACCCCTAAGTGATAAGGATAAGGGTGGTCCTCCCAGACCCCACCCCAGGGACGAACCCGAGCGAAGCGAGGGTGAGTCGCTAGTATATATATATATAAATAAAATAGAAATCACTGTTTATGATTTTAAAATAGCCCCTGTCTCAATATGAGACTAAAAAGTATAACTTATTTGCGTGATTCCGTAGCTCATGTGGCGAACTCAAAAACATAAAAACTGTAGTTCAAGAAATCTTACTAATATTACTAGTATATATACTGCCTCGGTGGTGTAGTGGCTAGCAGGTACAGCTGCACACTCGTAGGTCCTAGGTCCGAGTCCCGGGTCGGGCCAAGTTTAGTAATTGAATCTCTCTGTATAGTAAGCATCAGTAACCGCCCCGAGTTGGGAAGTTGGCGGTGTTTCACCCCCGTACCTCGGAGAGCACGTAAAGCCGTCGGTCCTGCGCCGACACTTTCACTGATCATGTCGAGTAGTCGTCCCACCGGAGTATGAGAGTAACAGGAATAGAGAGTGCACGAGTTGAGTTATTTAACATTTTGCTTGCCAAATTACGTTTAAAAAGTTGTCTACATTTTCGTGACCATTGTTTTGTTTGTTTTGGAACAAAAATGTCAGAAATGGGTCTAAAATTTAGGGTGTATTATTTTATTTTATAATTTTGTTATGTGTAGATGAATCTAACGATATATAATTCGTCAATTTTGATTTAGTAATTATAAATGGACGCACGTACCACCACAGGATTGGACATACGTACAGGTCAAATACACATCGCTCATTTTGGGCTTCACCGCAGACGAGTAAAAAGCTATTGTTATTATTAAATTAAATATCTTTTCACAACAATTTCCAGATGTTACAAAACTAAGCTCTTATCACTCGCAACGGCCACGTAATGCGGGCAACGGCCAACGAGTATAATCTTAAAGCGTCATCAGTAAAGTCATAGAATACATATCAAATTTCTATTTCACATAAACTATCAGATAAGTGGCTTTGAATGTGATATTCAAAACCATATATATATATAATACGTTTAGGGGAAAGAATTTTTGTAGATTATGGCTTTTTCTACAGAACTATTCTGTATGTTATCTATACATACTCGTAAAATTAATTTCTCGGTGGTATAGTGTCTAGCATGTACGGCTGCATGGGTATCCAATACCATACCTCCGGGTGAAGGTTCTGCTTTCGTGTCCCGGGTTGGGTCAGGTTTATTTATTGATCCCCCTCGATATGTGTTCACCTTGTTGTAGGGGGTGGGAGTGGGGGGGGGTCTCATTACCATCTGGCAACACAGCCGGGCAAGAAGCCAAGAGACACACTGGGAGGGAGGTGGCCCACTTCAGTGGGCGGTGTGCAATGCGGGTAGCTCCTGGTACTTCTCTGACGGCAAGATGGACCGTGAGAGCAGCCCTTGCTTGCATGGTTGCGTCATGTGTGGTCTGCTCCGGCAGACCTGCCGTCGAAGCCTCATGGTTGAGTGCGTAAGCGATCCTACGACGCCCCGTTGAGACGGGGAAGGTCCTGTTGGGTTTTAGTGGGTAGTACTGGCTTTTCTAGCTAGTGACTCACACATAATTACCTGTTTGTAACTATACAGGTGCTATGTATAAATACATTTCCCAACATTAAAAAAAAAGGTTTAGTCATTGAGCCTTTGGTTGATTATGAGCGGGCAGTGTTTTACCCCGTGCCTCTTAGAGTACGTAAAACCGGGTCCTGTGGTGATCTCTCACCAGTCGTGTCAAATTGTCGTCTCATCGAAGAAAGGAGAGTGAATTAAAATCTGTTAAGCCATTTCAATGTAAAGAAATAACAAACATATCATATACCATACTCACAAATTCTGCATTTATAATATGATCGTGATTGTAATAGCAAAGTAGCCACTACTAGCGTGTATAGTTTGTTGACAAATTTTAATACATAGATTTATGATATATTCAATGAAACGTTGAATGCGCATAGACTAACAGAATAATCTGGTGCATCAACTAAGAGAAGCGATGGTAGAGTAGAAATGTACATTTGATTTATATTCAAGCTTATACTAACATTGCTTTTAGTACTATACGTGATCTATAATAATACTACATACATACATATAAAAGGCAATGGCACGACTCGTCAGCACTCGTCAATTTGGATAGGATATTGATTTTACTGCAGGCGGATAAGAAAGGATTTTTCTAAATTCAACGAAAAAGGAGGTAAAGTAGGGGATTATATTAAACTTTTTTTACTCGTTTTTAATGTAAAATGCATAGAAAGTACTATTTCGCTTCAAAATAAAGAAAAATACGTATGGCTTACTCCGAAATTCATCTCTCAAAGGGGTAAAAAGGGGTGGTAAAATTTATATGAGGGAAAAATTATGATCAGAATTACTTAAAAATTATTTTTATAATATTATATTTAAAGTTGTTCAATACAATACAATAATAAAATTAAAACGAGAATATTTCAAATTTCAACCCATAAGTAAGTAAAGGGTTGGTAAAGCGCGAGCTCTTACTGATCTATTGCTGCTGTATTAACGAAACATAAAAAAACATACATAGACTTTTTTTTAACAAAAAATCTAAATCCGTTTTTGTAAAGTTTTGCACTTGTATTTGTTACTTATGCATAATGATAAAAAACAATACTTCAACAAATGAAAACGAAGTATGTGTCACAGGGATGTTTTTGACCCCCGATGCTAGTAAACTGACAATAAGTTAGAAAAGTGAGAGTAGGTGCTCACCTAGCACCCTGAAAAACTCGGGCAAGTACCAATCTTACGTATATCAATTTTACTTTACTTCAATTGATGAATACTTACATGTAAATAACCGCCTACAGTGAAGTACATGGTATAAGACACACAATGAGACGCTATAAAAATAATAGCAAAATTCTCCATCTTCAGGTTTTCAGATGTGAACAATTTGTAAATCTCCTCTGAATTCAACTTTTGATCGCCCTGCGTTTGTCCAGAGATTTGCTTGAGGGCTGTTATTAGTATTATTACCCATTCTCCTGAAAATATAAGAAAACTTAAATATATATTTTTTAAAACAAGTTTCAAGTTTATTTTTTTCCTTTTAGCGCATTAAATTAAAAGTTTGTTTTATTTTTTTTTTATTAATATTAATTTATTTATCATATTGTGCTGTTGACTGAAGAAGAGTTCTCTCATTTGGAGCTAACCTTCAATGCAGTAGCCAAGTTATGATAGACTTTAGAACGAGCTGTGATAATTGAATGTGTTTATAAAATTTTGTGTCTGTACTGTTAGCCGTTAAGGAGTTGCTTCGTCTGGAGCTAATACTAGATAGAGAATTAAGTTATAACTCAAAAACAATCATTGTCAGCTGAATTCAAGCAATATGTAAAATTTTAGTCATGTTAGATAAGAGGAAGTTCTAATTCAGCTTGCAAGATTTGACTCATACAAACATACCAACTAACACTGCAAGTTAAAGAAAAGCTGATAAAAAGAAACTCTACTATTCAAATTTATTCAAATCAAGCAAAGCTTTCTCTACTGGACCGACAGATATGACAATTTTACCTAGTTGTTAACGGCCATATTGCAAATTTTTTTTATTTTTGTTAAGGATTGAAGATCTAATACGAACTTCGATAAGCATTGAACTAAACTTCCATTTTATTCGTAAGAAAAAGTACCAAAATTATTGGAAAAGAAAATAAAAACAAACCTCTTAAAGTAGCACCAAGTGTGAACACGCCAAACGTCGCGATAAAAGTACTTATAAAATCAGGCAGTCTTTCGAAGAATTTTTCTAAGGGCTCTGCGTATCTTTCGATCCATTTTACTCCATCTACTAGAGGATCCCAGTGGTTTTGTTTAGACACTTCTGTAGTCTTCTTTATTTCTTCTCCTTTCTCACCAACACCCCTTTCTCTGATCAGCATTCTGTATGTAATATTATGTGTTTCAATAAAATCGTCATAAATTCAATGCATCTAAAATATTTGCTCCTATTGATTTGATAATTGATCCTAGTTCGCTTTGAAGATTTTTTTTCGTGGATATAACTTTATGATACCTGCTTCATGGCATGTACATGATATACTATTTAAATGTTTTTTTCTACACTAGGTATATTTCGTATCTTTATCACACATGACTATATAAAAAAGTTATCTCTGTGAATGATTACTTATGAATCGTATCTCATCTTGTGGTTGAAATGGGTGTCTAGTAATACTATAATTTGTATAACAATACACAAAATATGGTTTTATTAGTAAAGTAATATAAATTCTGAGAAAATATTATAGATGTGACAATTACTTATAAGTTATACTGATGAGTTTTATTACGATGACATTAATTGTTAAATATTTATAAATTGTGTTAATTAATATTTCAGAACATGTCAATAGGTTAAAAATTATAATTTGGATGCTTTTGTGACCGAAACAAGGAAAAACACCACTAGTTCGAACTTAAACTAATTAAAGATTAAGAAAGTTAAAGGACGAAGAAACTTGTATGTATATTTTTTTTATATACACATAAGTGATAATAAATTTAGATTAATTCGTGTAGAATTATTTTTGGTTAAATTCTACATTATTTTCACTTTCACATTTAACCTAAATATAATTATTCACTTCCATAAAAAAATTATTACATAACTTAAAAATTCTTTACAAACGCTGTACCTGAATCAATATTCATTTGTAACAGCACTAAAATATAAAAACGTCTTGAGCTTAAACTGTACCATTAGCAAATAAATTACTTGACCTAAGACATCACTCAAAAAAACGTTGATAACCCTCTTTTACGAAAATTATATAAATAAATATTATTAATAAATTACTATCTCATTCCATATTCTTAACATAATTTTCGAGAGATACTAATCGTATAACTTTAAAATTTTACAAGATTTAATGATATTATCTAGAAAATATAATTTCAACTACAGTACGTTTTATAAAATAAAGGACAAGTGGCAGTTAGTTTCAGATACACGAGAGGAGAGAGATTTGAGAAATTCGTGCTTCTGCTACATATTGCTGCTGTTAAAATGTCAACGTAGGACATGGAGTTTTATTCGAACATTATAATATGTATTTCGTCAACAAACAAATAGTCAGTCCTATCCCATAGGATTTCCCATTGAATCCCATTAATATTTCTTTTCAAAATCCTTTCTCTGTAAACCTTCTCTATATAATAAACTCTTGTAACATTTCATCTCCTAAATCCAACGATATCATCTGAGCGTTGTCTGAATTATTATATTCTTATTACATTTATTAAGAAGATAAGTAATAATAATGTTTTAAAAAATTACAAATTTATCATATTCAATTCATTTTATATAACCGGTTCATATCTACAGCTTTTGTTATTGTTACATACTCCGTCAGAGCTGATAAAGTCGTGTTCTTTCGTCGCTTTTACCAGATTTATAATGGCAATGGCCTCTTACATAGATATTATGTACTATTTCTGTAATTTTGTTTTAGCTTAACTGAACAACAAAAAAATATTTAGGGACCAACACAACCGTAGATAAAGACAAAATCAGCCAATCAAAATTTTGTAAAGTAAATAAATAATAATAATAAATAAATATGTTGGGACATTAACACACAGCACCATCTAGTTCCATGGTAAGCTACGAGGCTTGTGTTATGGATACCGTATAATTGGTACATATATAACATTAAATACATACATATTATAAATATAAACATACATGACTGGAATACAAACATTCGTATTCATCACACAAATGAAAGCCTCCAGCGGGATTCGAACCTGCGACCGTTGGCACAGCAAGTAGGATCACTACAAACTCCAAACAAAAGGCAAACGTGTCGCCGAAAGTTAATCTATTAGTTTATCTATGAAATATAATAGATACCTATAATTCAGAAGCCAATATATATAAACAAATTCTGAATATCTCTGAGTCTTAAACAAAACTATCTTTTCGGATTATTTCGCAGATTTATTTTGATTTTTGGTTCCCGACGTTTCGAATGCTTTACAGCAATCATGGTCACGGGAGAGACTAAGGTTATAGACGTCTCAAACATAAACTTGATACAGACAGTGCCTACCCACTATTTTACAAAAATGATTTCAAAAATTCAAAAATGGCAATAAAGTACCTTACAATATTTGTTGATTTTTATTTCTAAACATTTAAAAAATTGAGAAACGTCGGGAACCAAAAATATAAATATAATATAATCCGAAAAGATAGTTAAAAAGTAGATCGATTATTTAAAACTAGCATTGCCCGCGGCTCCAAAAACCACCAAAAACCAAATTCTTAGGTTTTACATATTAATATACTCTTACATTGCAGTTTTTGTATTTTTTCTCAGAAATGAGACATTTTCCCGCGTTAAAAAGTACCCTATATGTTGACCCGGATAACCAGCTATCACCATACCAAATTTCATCAAAATCCCTCAAGTGGTTTTTCTGTGATGCGGTAACAGACAGACAACGGCTGAACGAATCTGGATGAAATTCGACACAGAGATAGATTACAGTCTGGATAGCACATAGATTACGTTTTATCCCGGAAAATTTCCCGTGGGAAATCAATGCTAAGCGTTGAAACTCACCTACCCGAGCGAAGCAAGGATGACTATCTAGTTAATAATTAATTTTATTGTTCACTAATTAGTTTATTAACCGTTGACTCACCTTCATGGCGATGTTTTCAACTTACAAGGTATGCTGAATGCAGACGCCTTATCGCGACTGGACTTGACGTGCTAATATTCTGTTATTGATAGATAATTAACTGAAGTATGATGTTATCTTCTGTTCTGGTGCTGGTATAATAAAAGAAGAGAAGTAGAAAGAAACGGAATTCTTTTGTATTCTCTACCAGTCTCCTCGTCGAAGACTACTTACTTGATGGTCTCATGGTATACTCCTGGAAAAAAACATTTAAATATAATGGACTTTCAAACAAGAGTTTGTTAAAGGTTACAAAAAAAGGTTTTGTTTATTTTAAAATGTTGAATAGATATATATTATATTGTTTACACGCCTTTTAAGAAAATTTTATGATATTGCTATCACAGTAATGTAAAATGTAATATTACCGTGTTGCTATTTTTCTGCTGATAAATAGGTAAATATTTAATTTTAATAGGTGTTATGTTTTGCACACGATTTTATTTTTCAATAGAAAAAGCAACAGCTTTATTATTGCAATTTTATAAACATTTATATAAGAAAAGGTTAATCTAAACTAATTCTTGTATCTTTTTTATTAACGATTTAATACTTACCTATTTTGTTCAGTAGTTTTTGAGTTTATTCGTCACGAACATACAAAAATACACATCTTTCCTCTTTATAATAGTAAGTATTAGAGAGTGTAGATGACTTATTATTTCTATACACTGCTCTCTGTTAGAAACTAAATAAATCTTTACACATCATTGTGTGCGTAGTACGGAGATTGCGTAATAGATGGCGCTTATATTATATGAAATCACAAGTAGATTTACAGTATTATTTTAAAAATATCTTTATAGTTATTTGGCATTATATTTTACTTATAAAAATCACTCCTGTAATAGAAATTATATATTGTAATAATTATTACAATAAATTTAAATTTTAAATTTTATTTATCATTGTTAATTTTTTGTCAATACCGCTATCTAGCAGCAAGACTGTTAACTAAATAAAAAGGTACATCCTTTGTAGTATATAGAATACGTAATAGATGTCGCTGTAAATTTTTTAATTAATAATCAAGTATGTATAAGATTTTAAACAAATTAAAAATACTAATGTTTACGAAAACGTAAAGAGTAACAAAATAAAAAAAGTCTTTGTATACTTATTAACGCACGTAAGAAGTTATATATATATATAAGGTTTTTAGAGTATTTAAATGTTTTTTTAATGATTTTTACTTTTTTTTTCTTTTCTGTATTCTTCTCAATAAAACCTTTCATTTGATATCCATAACATGGCGGTGCATAAAAAAAATCTGTCATCTTTGGGAGTCCGCCATATTGGATTTACAACGATGTTACTTTGCTTATTGTGTTTCGCTTATCGAGCTTTTATTTGATATCCATATCATGGCGGTGCATAAAAAAATAGTCCACCATCTTTGAGAGTCCGCCATATGAGACTTACAATCACGTCACTTTGCTTATTGTGTTTTGTTTGTTTCATGAAGCTCTTTCATTGTACGTGTGTCACTGAACTCATCCTAAACAGCTGGACCAATTTAAATAAAAAAAATAGTTTGTCTTTGAGTGGGTCTTTGGATGGTTTAGATTTGCAACTGGACCCGGTAGGTGGCGCTGCAGTCGGGTATATATATATATATATATACATATATAATCACAGCAGTTTGAAATTAATACGAACTTAAACGAAATGATTAAATATTGTGAATACCAAGGCGCATTATCTTCATATTTATTATTCACGAACTGTACAGCATCCACTAATTTGAGAGCGGCTTTGCATCACAAAGGCTTGCAAACACGATTAGCGATCTCGTTGAGATGCGAGCCGCTGGCGATTTCCGTCCTGCATAGTGTTGGCATCTGTCGATAGAAAATACTATTTAAAATGATTTACTTCTAACTTTAGTTTTGAAGATCAGTTCTTTCTCATTGAAGAACATAATTATGTATCTACAATTAAATGTAGCATTAACCGCCTTATGTGGTTAGTAGGTAAATGATATAATGGTTATGAGATATTGTTGTGCCAATAAAACTTTAGAAGTCAATTTCATCTAAAATTACGACATATTTGTTTATACTTATAATATTTAAAAGTTGGCTTACATTAGTTTTAACACAAATAGATTCTTTTCTTTATATTGGCTAGATTTTCTTCGTTTTTTATAAGTAGAGACGAACTGTCTTTGGCGGTTATGAAAATGTTAGTGTCTTTATTTATTTGTTTTTCCTTTACGTAACAACATGTTAAAGGCATTTTTTCAAAAAGTATTTTTGGGCCGGAGAGTAACATACGTTTCGGAAAATAACATAGATTTTTTATGGTGCATCAATAGCTTACCATGGGATAGTAGTTCTTTTAAAAAAATATATTAATTTAAAAAATATTTTACCTCTAAGTTGGTACTTTGATGGTATTACTATATTCACATCATGGGAGTAGAATTCAGAAGAGACGGAGTATTTGGAACCACAACCCAAAATGCAGTATAGGAAATTCAGATTGACAGTTAATAAAAAATATATTATAATAATAAAGAAGTAATAACAACTAGTAATAGTATTATGTATAGTATACGAAGTATTAGGCAGTCAAAGACATACACGTTTAATCCTTGCCGCGAGATGTACCTATATATTATGTATGTATGTATGTATGTTTAAGTCTAAAATTAAAAATGTATTTGTGAATAAGGCTTTTTTTTTACTGTCACGGAATACTTCGTAGATATCAATGTGTGGAACTAATGTCTGGTTGGTTCTCACGTAGGATAAATACATAATTATTATATTACAATGTTGTACACAATTATTATTTTAAAAGAGCTACTGTTGAGTTTCTCGCCGGCTCTTCTCAGCAGTACTGCTTTCCGAGCTAGTGGTAGATTCCTCACGGACTGAGTACACTGACATTGTATTTAAATTTAAAAACGTAAAATTGACGATTCAAAAGTGCTTATAAAAGTCTATTTGAATAAAGTATATTTTGATTAAATTTGATTTGACACATACACATTACCCTCCTTTGCGTCGCGCAGTTGGGTAAAAAAACACACATTGTCATTTGCATACAATTACAAAAATTTTGTATCGTCGATAAATTTTTCATGTCAACAACACTCACGATAATGAATCTGACCGCTCGAGGCACCCTCCGATTTTCCGATCGCATTTCTATTAACTCGCACACTCTGATGATTTATTGCTTTTGTTGATTTTATAATAAGTAATATCATATTCAGGGTACGTTTGAAGAACAGATGAGGATAACAATTTACATAATTCATATTGTATGCCCAATACAAATATTAGCTCCTATAAGTGATAAAACCCACGATATATGTTTAGTACAAACTAATATCACAGTATAAAAATCCACACTGTAGCCAATTGCCTGTTGAATTTAACGGAAATGCTAAATACAAGAAGGGTTGTCAAAAAATACCAGCGAACGGTTTCGAAGTTAAAACATTGTAATATCATCTCGTGGCATGTTACAGTTACACTCGTCAAAACCAAAGCCGTTCAAGTCAATTTTCTTGTTAAAAGCTTCAAAGCATGCCTAAAACCCTTCCCTAACTGTCATATAAAAGTAAGTATGAAAGTCGGGTGCGTTTCATCCGAGTCTCACCTAAGTTATTATATAGTTACCATTGCTCAGTCTAGATGCCTTCGTTAGACGACTTTATGGATTTAGAACCTGTACTAATCCAAAACAAGGAGTCTTACTGATATTGATTTGTTAAACGATGAACATCTTTTTTATCCCATAAAAATTGTATGAGTCCATGTAATTAATATAGCAGTCATTACAATATAACTGATTCATATAGAGTTACTGGTGCATCCATGGGGTGAGAATTCGACGCGGGACGAGGGTGGTGACAGAATTAAATTTGGATTAAATATAGGAAGCTACTCACTAAATACTCAATAGCTATCGACAAGCTGCTCGACGCGCCCTCAATATTACCAATCGCTATATCTATCCCCTAATTCACCCTCTGTGGTTGAGTTATTGTTGTACTGAATTGATATATTTTCGTACAGTGTACATATTATGGATACTATTCTATATGGAAATGTCAATTGCAATGGAACAGAAAGCACGGGATAATTTCTAAGAGTGTTCGAATTTCATTTGTTTTTGATTTTTACTAACGTTAATACGAGTAGGTTCCATATATTAAATCTATTATTTCTATGTTATTTTCATGTGTACAAGGGTTTGACTTAAAACTTATATTACCTTAAAATTTACCTTGGTATAATATGGTAAGGACAAGTTTATCCAAATTAGAACTCAAACTAAGTTCTACGTCGAATTGATAAACAATGTCTGGAATGTCTGTTCAACCATCTTTACTTATATCCCCTAAGAAATATTCCGAATAATTAAAAGTAACAGTAATCCCGTAAATATTATAAATGTGAAAGTTTGGATGGATGTTTGTTAATCAATCACGCTAGAATGGCTGAGCCGATCTGGATGAAATTTGGCACAGAGATAGATAATAGTCTGGAATACCACATAGGTTATCGGCTTTTTATCCCGAAAAAATGTGTGGTTCTCATGGGATGGATTTGTTTTTGATTTTCACTACAGACAAACCCGAGCGAAGCGAGTGTGAGTAGCTGGTAAGTATTATATAAAATACTGACACGTGTTCAAACTATCTGGATACATCTATTGTACTTGAAAAATTAATTTACGATCTGTATTATGTTATTCAATCTTATAATCTCCACAATCGTTTGGTCCAACACAATACTTCCCTTCCATCAAAATCTAATTGCATTTACCTCAAACCGATCTCATTTCAATAGGAAGTTAGGTGGCGGACATTAATCACGCGCGCTTGGTGGCCCTTTGTGTGGAGTTATAGCTAGGGTGGAAATGATGCATGGTTTTGTGGAGACTTTTCCAAAACACCAAAATATGAGGGCGTGTAGTATCAATCAATACCTTTGAAATGTATTTAGTCTGTGTGTGTGTTTAATTTTATTAATTCCTAAACATTAACAACACATTTTAATTTTAAATGTTCAACTTCAATCAGTTGGATTCTTGCTAGCTTTAGCTTTTAGCTTTATTTATATAATATAATTGCTCCACTCCTGAAGGTCCAAAGTTTACTCCTCAGTGCCCAATATATAATCTATACTAATATAATAAATGTTTGTATGTTTTATGTTTGAACGCGTTAATCTCTGGAACTAGTCGGATTAGAGAAATTTTGCTTTTGACAGCCCGATTTTAGAGGATGTTTATAAGCTATCTAATATACGTTACGAATTTTAATATCTAAATTCTAAATCTTCTTCTAAATATCGAGCCAAGCCATGGAAAAAGTTAGTTAGCTATGCAATACGAAAATTAACTACCTCGGTGGTGTAGTGGCTAGCATGTACGGCTGCACACCCGGAGGTCCTGGGTTCGAGTCCCGGGTCGGGCCAAGTTTAGTTATTGAGTCTTTCTGTATATTAAGCCTCAGTAACAGCCCGGAGTTGGGAAGTTGGAGGTGTTTCACCCCCGTGCCTCGGAGAGCACGGAAAGCCGTCGGTCCTGCGCCTTAACTCTCACCGGTCGTGTCGAGTGGTAGTCCCACCGGAGTATGAGAGTGATAGGAATAGAGAGTGCACTTGTGTCTGCGCGTACACTTGTGCACTATAATATCTCCTGCGCAGTTGGCTAATCTCAATGAGACTGGCCGCCGTAGCCGGAATCGGCTAGGAGAACATCATCATCACGAAAGCAATGCAAGCTTTTTTAATTCTGATAAGCAGTTCTAAAGAATAATAAGTAATATTAGTATAGATATGGTATACATTTATCTTCATTTTCTTATTTAAAGAAAATATTTCCCGCAAATCGCAGAATAACAGTCACCCAGTCATGACGTCCCCCATGAAGCATGAGTTATAGCAACAAATTTAATGTAACCCATACAATGGCCCATTGATTTGCCAACTAACTAATGGGACCATGATACGCAGTTGATTTTGCGATTGTAAATTATTATGATGGTAGTTAGTAGTGTTACTGTTTAAGGCAATATATCATTTAGCCATTCGAATTATGAATAATTGAGAATAATATGTTCAGATGGAAAAGACATAATGTTCATATAAATGTGTCACAGTGATCTAAATATTAATACGTGAAGAGAAAACTTTGAACTCCCTTTTAAGCATGTACGAATAACGGAGAGGTATGTACTATGGTATAGTTAAAGTTTATATAGAGAAGGACTGCAGAAGTCAAAATTAATTGAATTTCTTTTTATCCGCGAATTCGCTCGCGCATTTTATTTATATGTATATACCTAACTAGCAGCTCACCCTCGCTTCCACTCGAACCAAAAACATAGCCTGTCCCACGGGAACTGTACATTTTTCCAGGATAAAAAGTATCTAGTAGACTATCTATGTGCCAAATTTCATCTAGATCCGTTCAGCCATTCTGGCGTGAAAGAGTAACAAACATCCAAACATACTCACAAACTTTCACATTTATAATATTTATACAGATTACTTCATTGCTAAAAGATGTAGCATGTTAGATAACCTTCATAATTATTATACGAGTACTTCTTAGTACTTACAAAGTATAAATATGAGGAGTTTGTTTGTCTATACGTGCAAATCTCTGAATCTATGGGCCCGTTTTAAAATTCTTTTGGATATCTATATAATTTTGAAAAAAGGACATAGGTATCATATTTTAAATAAGGATATAAAATATATTTACAAGGTCTTTTTCTAGATTAAGGTATTCTGACGATTCTGAAGGATTCTGAGAGTGTTTTAAATACTTATAATATACTCGTATGTACGTTTACTGTACATGTAAAAATGATACTTTGTTATATAATATTTATGTAAATATTACATATTATATACTGTTGGTGTTCCCATCTATACATATTATAATAAAATTCTAATTGAGTCGAATTTGTACATTAAATATTTTTTGGAAAATCTTATTGAAATAGACATAATTATCGATACAGAGGCCGAATCTATAGTTTTTAGAATTTTAGTCTATCTGTCTGTTACCGCATCACGGAGAAAACCACTGGACAGATTTTGATGAAATTTGGTATGATGATAAACGGTTATCCGGGTCAACATATAGGATACTTTTTACTGCGGGAAAATATCTCATCTCTGAGAAATCTATACTAACCGTTAACAATAAATCACTATACCACCTGTTTTCAATTTATAAATAAGTTAAAGTGAAAGTTAAATCAAGGGTTTTTTTAGGAAACTTCTCAAAAATACCAAATTTAAACTTAAAACGCACAGGATTAAAGAAATTAGAAACTGAGTGAAGCAAAAACGTAAAGCTAGTATTATGATACAAAAAATCATTCTCATTTGCCACAACATAAATTCTAAATCATAATTTATGATCGCGAGAACCCTTCACACTGGGTCGCGGACTTGCTTCATCATTACGCCATTATTGAGTTTTACACAGCATAATGCGGGGTAATATATAGGAGCCTGCGGGGTGACCACACGGGGTCTAAATACTTGACGCAAAGATTAATAAAAATGTAGATGGTACATCTTTTATTTTATACAAACAATGAGTCAGTTTTTTTTTAAGAATTTTTAAATTCTTTTGTGCGAAAATTTATATTTCTAATAATATAATTTTAAATCTAGTTGTGAATTGTATATGAGTAAGTCAGAGAACGAATTTGATCTTCTTAAGCGTATTTTATAGAGACAAAAAAAATCTATATAGGATATGTTATTGGCATTGGTAATAACATTGGTTCAGAACAGGAGAAGGTATCGCATAACTTAGACAAAAAAAAACATCTATACTTAAATAAAGAATCTTCTGTTAGAAATAACAATAATATTTATTAGAACTAACGTTCTTCCAGTGGCCGAAATTCGACCATAAGCATTATTGAAAATTTGAGAAAAACTAAATGCCTAAGTATATATAAAAAATGTTTTTTTCTTATCAACGCTAAATAAAGCTCGTCAATATCTATTAAACAAAAAAAAAGAAAAGGAGATATAGATAGAGAAAGAAAGGAGAATACAGGAGAAAACAGTACTGAACTGTTTTGTCTTTGCCAATTTATACATATATAACTCTAACGCGTAGTTGTTGAAACTTGAACATATTATAAACCTACTATATATTTTTATGAGTACCTCTTGTATGCCTTCTAGCAGTTCTTGGTACACATTAATCAAGATCTTATAGTCGATAACTATGAAACAAGATACACGATCAAATTGCTTTACCGTAATGTTTTACTTCATAATGGCCAATTAAAGTTAGTTACTTATTTTAAATAATCATCCAAACTAATATTATACTCGTAAATGCGAAAGTAACTCTGTCTGTATGTCTGTTACGTTTCCACGCCTAAATCACAGAACCAATTTTGATGAATTTTAGTGTAGAGATAGATTAGACCTTGGAAGAGGGTATAGGTTACTTTTTGTTGCAAAAATAAAACTTGACAGAGGTGAAATAGAGGTTGAAATTTTATATGAGAAAAAAATCCTTAAACACACGTACAATTACTATTTTTTATTTATTTAAAACGTACCTAGCTAATATTATAATATATTTACTTAAATGTAGAAAATTTTAAAGCTAATAACAATAATATTATTATTTAATTCAATAATATGAATACAAAATAATCTCATAGTAGGCAAAAATATAAAAATCGACACGTCTACATCACTACCACACACTTTGCTTTAAGTACAGGGGGTCTTAACCACTACAGGGGGTCAACAATCCTACTGAGTCATGAAATTGATACAAAATTTGGTTTCGATCAAAAGCGGTATTAAAATTTAAATTTATTGTTATTTAGATTGCTTTCAAGGTGATTTTAGATTTTTTTAATTATATACCTATCAAAGCTTCCCTAAGGGTAAGCGATAGTTGAATACCTACATTTTATAATACGAGGGTGCAATGATGACAATCCGTATGAATCCTTACTAAGCCGACGACCTCCTGTAGCTTTTTCCGTGCTATTAAAGTTCAAATATCGTTTTGAAATGTCCAAGAACTAATCCGTATAATGAATAAAGTATAATCTTTAAATATCCAGTAGAATTGATACATTATATTTGATTGATAAAAATACTTTTAACCTGTACATATTTTTATATGTTGGGATATTAACACACAGTACTACCTAGTTCGATGCTACGAGGCTTGTGTTTTGGATACCAGATAGTTGATACACTACACATATATAACTTTAAATACATACATCTTATAAATATAAACATGTTGAAGATTATACACCACGACTGGAGTACAAACATTCGTGCTCATCATACAAATGAATGTCCACAGCGGGACTTGAACCCGCGATCGCTGGCACAGCAAGTAGAGTTACTACAAACTGAGCCAAATGTGTCGTCAGTATTAAAATATTTCGTACACTACGTTAATAAAACATTTTATTATCTGTCTGTCTGACTGAATGACGACGTACAGCCGTCGATCAACAATATTACTGTTGATTGATGCGTACAGCCTAAAGTTTGTCTAAAAACTTGCTATTATTCAAAAATTCTTACTATAAAAATAGTAGTCCATTAGTATTTATTAGATACCTATACTAAGGATTTTTATGAAAAATCATCCCTTAAATATGTTAAATAGGGGATGAAAGCATGAAAGTTCTTGGTATTATAGAAGTTTATCATTTTTTATAGTTTTAGGATAAATAGACAGGTTGTAATTGAGAATGTTATGAAACATATAAACATTTTAAGCTTCATAAATTATTCTACTTTTTGGTATAGTGTGGGTGTAGGTGTCGTCCTCTATATCTATTTAATTTGTTTGACAGCTTTAAGCTGATATTAGTTGACCAACTTCAAAAAAAGGGGTTAAACCCCTATATAGTTAGAACCTCTTTTTGTGAAGTTAGTCAACTCACTCACTGGTTACCGACTCACCACATGGTGAAAAAGGTGGTTGTGTGCTTTTATATGTTACGCGATATCGACGCCAGTACAGAATCGATTTTCATGATTCTCAAAAAAATATTAATCTACGGATGAAGCTTTTTGCGCAATTTTAAAGTCAATGAACTTTTTTAGTTAATAGTTATTTTAAAAGTAAAACTGTAGTTTGGGGCTGTACTATATTAATATAAAACAATAAAAATAAAATAAATTTATACGAATCTATACTAATATTACACATAGGAAAGATTTTTTTGTTTGTTTGTTCGTACCGAATAAGCTCCGAAACTACTAAACCGATTTAAATTAAATATGGTAAGAAGATAGTTTTAGACTCTGGAAAGGATATAGGATAGATTTTATCCCGGAAATCATCATTTAAAGGCGTGAATACGGGGATGAAAGTTTGTATGGAGAAGCAACCTAGAGACGAACCCGAGCGAAGCTAGGGTATATCGCTAGTAATGTATATTTAAATTTCTATACAAACCTTTTTAAATAGAAATTCTCACTAAAACAATAAAATATATTAGCTGTATACAATAGAAGATATAATAACGAAAGATGCTATGTTATTGTGGCGAGCACAAATTAAAAAGCTGGGTTCAGCGTAAAGTAGCCTCAAGGTAACGCATCCCGGTTTATGGCGCAATAAACTACAATTCTCTCTAGCCACCTATCGCTATCGCAACAAATTGCACGTGATATATCTCCCACCATTATTAGAATTTCCACAATTTTGGCTCTCTTGGGATAGCTTTAAGGAAGTTAGAAGAAATCGACTTTGTTTTACTTTGGATTTGTTTTTATTTCTTTAAAGTTATAGAAATTCTTAATAAATATGTTTTCAGTTATTATAATATTAAATTAATTTTTCGAAATTAGTAGTCTGTGGGAAGCATTAAAAATACTGAGAGAAAAAGGCCATTTATTTCCAGCTTATGGGTGGATGATAAGTGTATTTACTCTATTGCTGTTTGAAAGAGGAAAATACTGTTTATTGGTTATTTCTTACAGAGCTACAGACAAACATAAGAAAATAGGAAAAAAATAGATTTCATAGTACTGAGTGCAGATAGGTGTTCATATGCAGACACAATGACTTGAGTTAAACAAACTACTATGAAATCTATTTTCTAAATTATATACAACAATTATATAAAACAAATGTATCTCACGGGAACTTTCTCTGTGCCAAATTTCATTCAGATCCGTTCAGCCGTGAATGAATAACAAACATCCATACATACTCACAAACTTTCACATTTATAATATGAATAATACAGATTAACATAAATAAATTATTTTACCAATTATTTTTATCCATTTATTTGCATTAGCATCTTTTATCTTTATTCAAATATTAATGATTTGTATAGTAATACAATCAAGCAAAAGTTACTGCAATCTTTCATATCGAAACTGTCCCACAAGCCCTAAAATGATACACACCTCCGCCATTACTATACGCTCGTCGACCAGCTAGATTTTATCGCTCCTTCGAACCATTAAACCGACCATAATGAAGTTTCCCCACGATAATGCACTCGAGCATTACGCAATGATTTACAAGGCATAATAAAAGGAATTTAAGGGATGACCCGCGTAAAAATGCTTTCGATGTCATAAAAAAGAGGGATGATGCCGCAGTCGGGTTCTAATGTTTAGGGTTCGGTAACATGTTCCTCTGACAGATATTACTGTATACGCCTTGTTCCGTATAAATTCAATGGCTTTCACGATTACTGGATCAAAAATAATGTAACTATTGATTTTAAAGTAAAATAGCTAGTTTAAATATTATTATTTATTATACAGCTTTTTTTTTAAATTACTTTAAACTCTTCATGTTTGCAGGATATTATTAATGAGAGCTAATAAAAGATAATATTATAAACTATTTACTTGCTATGATTAAAAAAAAATACCTAATTGATAAAATATGGTTTTTCCTATAAAGTAAAAATGTCATAGAAAAACCAGGCTCAATCGCTAGTTAAGTGTACAAAATATAATGCAGGATACGCACAGTGTTTTTGAGGTCTCCATCAAATATAATTTATATGGAATTTTATTATTCATATTTCGGCCTATATTGTGGTTTGTGACGAGTATTTTTATGGGGTATTTGGAGGTTTTATGTATGCAGATGCTCACATAAAGTATGTAAGTGCTGGCAATTTTTGTTTGTGCTATTGCAATTGGACAATTTTATATTTAAACGACTTTCTGAGGGGAGATTTAAAGCATTTTATTGCAGATTATTGTCTATTAAACTGTAAAATACTGTTGGAACCGTTTCGTTTTGTACGGATTTTTGTTTGAGCGTTCATTTTTTCTAATCTATGTATATGATTTTTACATATATTTATTTGTTCTAAGAATCTTATAAAACCAACGCAAATTTTACCCGAAATTCATCTTAAAACTTAACCAAAAAACTAGTTTCCTAAAACTAACCTAGTTATAAACACACTAAAATCCATACTCAAGAATACATGTATTCTACTTATCATATAACATAAAATTTTAAAAAAACTTACCACCACCAGGTACATTTCTAAGAAATTAATTAAAGTTCTAAGAAATCGTTGTGAAGGGATTAATAATAGTATTTTTATTTAACTTGAGAAACGAAAACAATAATTAGCTACTGCTTTTTCCATTTTTAAGAGTACGCTAATAATAATTAATCAATACCTATATATATATATATATATATATATATATATATATATATATATATATATATACATATATATATATATATATATATATAGGGATATATATATATATACCCGCAGTCAGTATAGAACATATGTATGTATGTCCCTGACTGCATAATACACTGTACTATGTTTTTTCGTTAACTTGTTCTCACCTTTTTAGTTCGCTTTTTACGCAGTCTGATTTTTTATTTTTATAAATATATTTTTTATTTACAGCTTTGTAGATTTGATCAGTTAAACATTTTTAGTTTTATTTAACAATCTCTTATCATTGATTATTTTAATCGCCCTTTAAAAATACTGTACTTTGATACCCCACTCGATTGATTCGGACAAAAATATTTTTTCAAGACACAAATTGCCGCCTAGGATCCGCTCTATGACACTTGCGCATCAAGTCAAATTTAACAGCATATGAATTAAAAAAATCGCTTTAGCTGCTTAGTAATTACGAGGGAACATAGATCCGACACATACATACATACAGTTCCTCATAACCCTCCTTGGGCTTTGCCGTAGTTGGGTTAATACGATGGCAGAGTCATGAGCAGGATGTCACGTTTGGCTCAGTTTATTGTGATCCTACTTGCTGTGCAAGCGGTCGCGGGTCCCGCTGAGGGCATTCATTAAATCATTTGTGTGATGAACACGAATGTTTGTACTCCAGTCATGGGTGTTTAATGTTTATATTTATAATATTTATGTATTTAAAGTTATATATGTGTAGTATATCAACTATCTGGTATCCATGACCCAGGCCTCGTAGCTTACCATGGAACTAGATGGTGCTGTGTGTTAATGTCCCAACATATTTATATTTATTTATGTCATTCAACACCTTAATCTATTAGTATGCTATTATTGAAATAATAACATTTCGCGTGTTACCAACATTTTCGATCATAATAACAAATTGAAACCGATTGCGGCGAAGTATGAACAATTAAGGCGGGTGCTCGTAAATTGGCGCGTATCTGATTCAGTACATGAAAGAGGCGTTGCGGCCGACACACATCCTTGTGGTATACTGAGAACTTAGATTTTATAACCAAAACTAGTGACTTATCTTTGGATTTTTTGTAAATTTTGTTATGACAAATTTTATTAATAACCTATGTGCTACTAAATTTGATTCAAACGCTCCATCCGTTTTAGCGTGATTTAATAAGAAGCATACACATTCATAAAAAACACTTAATGGACTGCAAAAAGAAACGAGGCATAATAAATCACAAAATAATACAAGTATATTAAAAAATATATTATTTTAAAGCGACATATATCTGTCACATGGCATAATATTATATAGATATGTTTTTTTTATATTTAAGAAGAAAAAATATTATATTTATAAGCCTCGTCTCATTATACCCACAGTACCAGCTAACACAAATATATCGTACACAGGCGGAAGTTTTGCATGACGTCCGACGGTCGGACTCACCCCTTTAAGTGCCAGCTTGACGTACCAAAGAATATATTAGTGAAAGCTTTATGTGGACTAAATGAAACACAAGCAGTAAATAGTATAGGGGAACACCTGCACCTCTTATGTTTTATACTGGTTATTTTTCGCGGCATTGCTCTGTTTGTGGATATCATTTTTTTTTTGCCTATGATTATTTTCAAAAGTTTAAAGAATTTTCATTTTAATTTTCATTCAAGAAAATAAACAAATAAATATGTTGGGACATTAACACACAGCACCATCTAGTTCCATGGTAAGCTACGAAGCTTGTTTTGTGGATACCAGATACTTGATACACTACACATATAGGTATAACTTTAAATAAATACATATTGTAAATATAAACACCAATGACTGGAGTACAAACATTCGTGCTCATCACACAAATGAATACCTCCAGCGGAACTCGAACCCGCAAATGCTGACACAGCAATTAGGGTCACTACAAACTGAGGCAAACGTTTCGTCATTAAGAATTCAGTTGATAATTTTGAAGTGTTTGATTTAATAACTTCAGAAACATATTCGCATGCGACACAACTTTTATGTCGCATGCGAATCGCAATATATGTCTTAGGGCTTAGTAGTTTCCTTAAAAATAATCATTAAAAACTGGTTTATAATAAAGAAATATAAATAATTTTTTTTTACTCTATATTTATTTAGGGACTTTTATCCTAAGGACCTAACATAATTTTTTGTCATTAATTACCATTTTTGGCTATGATATATGCATGCAAATAGCGACTTTATTGGCATAACACGGTTCCATTTCCGAAATAAATTTTATTTCTCCTGACCTTTCAGATATTTATATCTGAACGGTCATTGGTGTCCAACGACTACTCAGCCTGAGTAGTCGTTGTTGGTGTCATTGTAATATATTAAAGTTTTCGTCTGTTTGTTTGTAAGCTACTTATTACTTTTCGACTATCACTTACTAAAACCACCCTTAGTCTATACATATAATAAAATTATGAGTGAATCTGTACATTAAATTTTGTTTGGAAAATCTCATTGAAATAGTCATTATTATCGATACAGAGGCCGAATCTGTAGTGCTTAGAATTTTTGTCTGTCTGTCTATCTGGGAACGCACCATAAGAAAACTGCTGGGCAGATTTTGATGAAATTTGGTATAATGCTAGCTGATTACCCAGGACAACATATAGGATACTTTTTACTGTTGAAAAGTATCTCATCTCAGAGAAATCTATACTAATTGTAAGCGTTAAAAAGTAACTACGGACAAACCCAAGTGAAGCGAGGTGGAGTCGCTAGTATTGTATAATTTCAAACTTAATAACCTCTAAATAATATGTATGTGGTTCACTTTACATCAGGGTGAAGCCATAACGAGCCAATAGTATAATTATAAAAAAACAATAATTCAAAGTACTTTGAAGCATTCATAATTTATATTATTATTAAGTGTAGATAGTAAATATTTTAATGTTAGTACATATTTATTATTAAGCAAGTACCATTCATCTTGGGTCCGGAAGCACAATATCCATAACTCCGCCCTACAAGGTAATCGTTCCTCGTTCATCGATGCCTAGCGGCGATACTTCATAATTTAGCCTGCCAAAGCTTAGACTAGACAGTTGTATGAATTGATAGCTTTTATAGGCCAATTTGTATTAAATCTAGTGAGATATAAAATTTTGCTGGTAATAGTTTTATATGCGACATGCTCTTCCTTTAAACGGTTTAGTTTTAACTTGGAGCAGGTGTAGCTTTAAAACTTTATTTAATGTCCGTTATTTGTCGGTCGTTATTCTGGAATTACTTCATCAACGAAAAAATAATTGCACATATTCTACGTCTTTATGATATAGATTAGCGACTCACTCTCGCTTCGCTTCGGGCTCGTCCCTAGACAAGTCTATCCCACGGGAACCGTTCATTTTTCCGGGATGATATAAAGGCTATATACACCTTCCTCAATAAACATCAATCTAAGGCAAAAAGAATTTTTCTAATCGTATTAGTAGTACCCGAGATTAGCGCGTTCATACAAACAAACAAACTCTTCCTCTTTATAATATTAGTATAGATGAATGAGTGATATCTATATACATATAGCAAAACCAGACACCGAGAGTGTTTGTAATATTACTTATCAGGATCAAAATAATTTTGCAACAATTTATTTTTGTTTCTTTCAAAACCAGAAAAAACTTTTATTTGATATTGCAATATTGAACATTAACGTACATACAAAATAAAAGAAAAAACAAAACTAGAGATAAAAAAATTACACACGCTACGTAGTAGTTACATCGGAATTCTATAGTACGAACGCTAAATAATCAACAGGTTTTTAAAGGGATCTATCTATACTATTATCATATTTTTTTATAAATGAACTCGAGACTCACCCTCACTTAGCCCGGGTTCCTAGTTACGTTTTAACGGTTAGTATGAAATACAAATCTTTGATTTCCACGGTTTTACTGTACTATACCTAATATGCATGTATTATACATATAAACCTTCCTCTTGAATCTATCTATCGCTGAAAACTGCATTAAAATCCGTTGAGTAGTATAAAAATTCTAAGTGAACAGACAGCGGAAGCGACTTCATTTTATACTATGTACCTAAAGATAGCTTTTCAACACCGATCCAGCTTAAATAGGCCATCAGCTTCAAAGCATGTTAAACGAGTTTATTAAAATACAATTATATAATTGTCTATCTCAAATCGTATCTTAAGTTATAATTTACAAGTTATTTATGCCATAAATACGTGTAATAACAAAAGATAAGAGAGGCTAATACTATAAATCATGGCGTGCCGTTTTATAAAAGCGTGTTGGAACAATGCGAGCTGTACCCGATGCCGATATGTGGAAATATGCTAAATTCAATAAACCTCGACCCCGATAGGGTTGTGCCTAATCATATTGTTACTAAATATCACGTAATGTATTTGTTAGATTTACGCGAATATTTAACATCTACATTAAATATTTTTGGAAAATCTTATTGAAATAAACATTATTATCGATACAGACTCCGAATCTATAGTTTTTAGAATTTTTGCCTGTCTATCTGTCTGTCTGTCTGTTACCGCATCACAGAAAAACCACTGGAGGGATTTTGATGAAATTTGGTATGGTTATAGCTGGTTATCCGGGTCAACATATAAGATACTTTTTACAGCGGGAAAATATTTCATTTCTGAGAAAAAATACAAAAATGTAAGAGTATACTAATATGTAAGACCTAAGAATTTGGTTTTTGGTCATCTGAACGCGGGCGTAGCCGAAGGCAATGGTAGTTTTAAATAATATTATCTTTTTAACGTGATTGCTGCAAAGCATTCGAAATGTCGAGAGCCAGAATTAAAAAAAAGAAACGTGAAAAAATCCTAAGACATAGTTTTATTTAAAACTAGCAACTCACTCTCGCTTCGCTCAGGTTCGTCCCTAGGTACGTTTTGACCTTAGTATGGAATAGTCCTTTTTTTATTTTTTTGTGAGTTTTTCTGATGTTTTAATAGTTATTCTGCTATTAGGGGCGAAGACAAATATAACAAAACAAATATAATAAAAATCGGTTTTAGTGCCTGGAAATCGGTTTCTATTTTTTGTTAAAAAGTGTTTATTTTTCCATTTTTAGTGTAGACGTAATAAGCAGGTAATTTGTAAGAAGAAAGTTTTTTAATAACATACTCGATTAAACAATTTATTTAAAAAATATATTTATTGTTGATTTTTAAAAAAACCGCTCGACCGATTTAGATAAAATTTATATGGGATCACGTGGGAAGTATACCCTTTGAAACAAAAGAAATTCTAAATCGGTTCAGACGTCTTCGAGTAATCGTTGAACATACATAAAAAAAAGATTCCGACGAATTGAGAACCTCCTCCTTTTTGGAAGTCGGTTAAAAAGTCAATAATTCTGTATTAAAAACTGTTTCGGTAAATTGTTCGTTTGGACAAATAATCACTGAGACAGAGTGTGTACATCTACATACATACATAATATGTATACATGCGTAGCACTACACCTGAACAAAGCCACAGCATTTACATAGTGGTACATAAAAAACAAATATCCGTTTAAAATATCCGTTTGTAATAATTTAACATGCAGGTAGCTAGTTAAATGCAATTTTTATGTACACGTTAATGGTTTCCGCCTCAGGCTGAGCTCTTGTGTTTTTATTCAATTTGCAACTATTACACTACTAATAACAGCAAATGTTTGTATGTTTATTTTTGGTACAGGTTAAAAGTGCTGGTCGAATTTAAATGCAATTCAATACACAGATAGATCACTTGAAGTAACATATAGGCTTCTGTTAGTAAAGAAAACCAAAAGATAATATCTGTAGGTACCTGGTCGACCGAGATACGCTCAGTTCTTTTTCCGAAAAAGATATAAAAATTGCATATTTTTCAGAACATAATCTACATATACATATAAATAAACTTATAAAAGCAACACCTTTTGTATGTAGTCATACATACAAAATTTGATCCGAATGGTTAGAGCGTTTTGAGATATACGAAATAAATGAATACATTTACATACATACCGAGATAAATAGAAAACACCAAAGAACTACCCAACAAAGCTAATCCATACTAATATTATAAATGTGAAAGTGTGTTTGTTTGTTTATCCTTCTTTCACGTCGAAGCGGAGTGACAGATTGACATGATTTTTTGTGTGGAGATAGTTGGAGGGCTGGAGAGTAACATAGGCTACTTTTTACCGCGGAAATTATTTAATTCCCACGGGAAAATACTTTTTAGTACAATCCAAAAAAAATATTTATTATTAGAATTACTTTAAACTTGGTATTAATGCTCTTCAATGAAATTAAATAAATACATGTTTTAGCATTTTTCGAAATTTATCCCATAAGGGGGTAAAATAGGGGATGAAAGTTTCTATGAAACTACTTTTTTTAGAGTTTTTTTTTTGTAGTTTTTTGAAGCCACGGGTACTGCTAGTAGTTCTATATATTACGAATATATTAGAGTAAAAGAACTACTAATATATTAGTACAAAAACTAATTCTAACTAACAGCTTCTGGCCAAAATATATACGTTCATTTTAATCTTAGTTGTTTAAAAATACACGCAATTATTTACATAACTAACCTTAGGCGATAATACCGTACAAGTTACATGTATCGCCGCCGGGACGTACTAAAATAATGAACGTGCTGACAGAACACCTATTTGTATATCGATTAACACTGCTGCAAACGGGTGTTATATCGACGATTTGTTAATTATGTACTTATAATTAATCTATACATACAATAAAATTGTAACCAAGCCGAATCTGTACATTAAATATTTTTTTTGGAAAATCTTATTGAAATAAACATTATTATCAATATAAAAGCCGAATCTATAGTTTTTAGAATTTTTGTCTGTCTGTCTGTTACCGTATCACAGAAAAACCACTAGAGGGATTTTGATGAAATTTAGTATAGCGATAGTTGGTTATCCGGGTCAACATATAGGATACTTTTTACCGCGGGAAAATTTCTCATTTCTGGGAAAAAATAGAAAAACTGCAATGTAAGAGTATACTAATGTGTAAAACCTAAGAATTTGGATTTTAGTCATCTGAACGCGGGCGGAGTCGCGGGCAATGCTAGTTGGTTATATTTATATGAGTACTAAAAAATTATAATATCAAGTTTTTTTTCATAATTTAACAATGCCTGTGGGTTTACGTTTGTGTGTATTTATGTTTGTTCAGGTCATAAACAAAATTTGTATTTTATTTGAAAACTAGTGACTTACTCTCGCTTCTTCCCTGTGCCTTATTATAATTTTCCTGCACATTGTTGTGATTGTTTAGCCAGCGTTAAACATGTCAATTTCTAAGTACGACTCGATAGAACTAGTTATAGTGTTTTCCCACAGGAATGAAAGTTTTTCTTGTACTAAAAATATCTTAAATGTTGACCCGAGTTTATTACATAAAATTTATAAAGTATAAACACAAAATTTAGTGAAAGTCGGTCCAGTACTTTTTACGTGAAACGCGAACACACAAATAGACATACAGACAAACAGACAAAAAATTAAGTCATTGTTTTAAAAAAAAAACATGTACAGATTTCGCTGTTTCTGTTTTATTATATATACCTATAGATAGGTTGAATATGGAGCTCAAGTTCCACTTTTAGTAAAGCCATAAATTTTTTGACATGTTTATTTTAATAATTTTAAATGAACTTTTCTTTGCATTTAAATAAGCTTTTAGGGTGTTTTTGTGGATTTATTTTTATTTTTGATTCCCAACGATTCAAATGCTTAACATGAGTCTACTTTTTGTGGACATGATGAGTGGATTATAGTAATATCATCGACAATTGTAGAATCATTTTTATATGTATACAGGGTCATTTTTAATTCACTGAAAACCTTTTGGGAATATACTGTTTACATCATAACAATAACATCCCTAAGAAAAATCTGTCTATTCCATGCTAACCGTCAAAATGTACCGAGGGTGAGTCGCTAGTTAAAATAATTTCTTCATAAACAAAGTATAACCAAAAATGATTATATTCATCATATTACGTAAAACCTTATTAAAAAAACCTTATTATTAGGCTATAAATCAATAACCACTATCGTAGCAGCCCTCACTCAGTAGCGATGTATGATAGTGCGGGTCACGGCGCGCAGGTGATTTACTGCGAAACCGATTATCTGAACGTACGAGTATGCTTGAACAAAATATGTGCACAAGAATAGAAGCTTATTAGAAGGTCAATGCATAAAATGCTTTTCAAATTAAACATGAGTTTTTATTGACTGGGAAGTTACACCTATAATAAACATGGATTTGGTCACCATTTTGTGTGTTCACTGTTCAGACCTTTTAAATGTCTCACAGTTTGGCACGGGACTGCTCTTAGTGCGAGATGAGGGATCAGGATAGTCCACAACTGGATAACTTCCGATTAGTGGACTTCACATATCTATCGAAAACTTACTAAGTTGTCTCAGACATGCAGGTTTCCTTTTGATTTTTTTTCTCCACTGTTAGGCAAGTGGTAATTAAATGATTCGTACATGAGAATATCCAAATAGACTCTAGTCTATCCGATACTGGACTCGTACCCGCTTCACTTGATTTCTCAATCAAAGGCTGTTACCTCTGGACTAGTCAATACCTTGGCTGTAATACTTCCTAAGAATTTTTATGTATACACGTTGATTGAGTTTCAGTTGATCCTTTTATTGGTATTTCATAGTTTGAATTTTACATTCTCTGACTTAATAGTTAAAGAGATAAATCTATATTTGTTAAAAGTAAACTAAAAATTATGGCCAAGATATTTTCAAACTACATGACTTAATACATAATATGTATATGCGTTCTTTTAACCTTTTCTTAGCGATAGAGATTGTAGGATATCCCTTCGTAATAAACCCAAAAATGTATGTGACATAAGTGACATGACCTTGATCTTTTAGGTTTTTATTTAAAGATGTACGAACATGAGTTTTACTTATATCTTCTAAATAGTAGCTAAGGTAGTCATTATGATCGGATGATGTGTTGAGGCTAAAAGAAATTATATTATGCATTTTTAGACCATATATACTTTTTAGTTGAAAGTATAGAACGTTCATTGCGCTTATATCAAAATACTACGCCTGAATCATTCATAGAAATAGATGCCATGACAGATTAAGTTATCAACCTGTGACTATCCACGAGAAGAACTTCCATGAATGTAACAAAGATAGAACACTTAATAGAAAAGAATTGCCATTTCTTGAACATTTTTGAACTTTATAATAAAGAAAAACAACAAAACTGATAATTTTAAAAATATCTGTGTGCAATATAAACTTACTAAAAAATCAAAATAACATTAAATAAAAAAAAAATCAATTCTTATATTTGAATATTTTTAGGTACGTGATTAAGATGGCAATGGTACCAATCATAACTTATTTGTCGAGATGCGTACGAGAGCTCTTACAGTCTCCGCCCATCTTAACAATTCTGTTAGTCGATTTAAAATACACTTGAGAAAGAGGAGGGCTCTTATATTATAAATCAAATAACAAATATGTAAAATATAATACGTCTAAATTTGTAAGAACTATTTTTCACTTCGTCATTGAGAGCTTGTTTTATACCTTAAAAGCTTTTTAATACTTTCAAAACCTTTTTAATAGATTTATATAGGTATATTACAAAGAATTCATGCTTTACTATTTTGCATAGAAATACTGGGAAGTCCAACATCTAAAATAATTGAATATAAAAACAGTTTGTGCTTTGAAATTCGACAAATCAATAAGCTATAATATAATTCAAAGCTATAACATTAATAATGCCATTAAGGCATTCTAATCAATTCCCATTATTATACTAATTGCTACAATTAAATGAGGTAGGACTACGAGTATAAGACAACGGTTGGGATATATCTGATTGAGTCTGGTTTGAGTTAAAGCTAGAAAAGGTTCTCGAAAGTCAAACCACAACGATTCTACCAATAGTTCGAAATAAGGAGCCATTTCTGACAAGCATCAATGATCAAATATGCTCTGCTCTTTGTTAGAATTTGAACAATGGTTATTTTGTGATAAAGCGGTCTGTAACAACTATATAATGCCTTTGAGACATCTTAAACTTTAGTCTCTCACGTGACCATGATTGCTGTAAAGCATTCGAAACGTCGGGAATCAAAAATCAAAATAAATCCGCGAAATAATCTGAAAAGATATTCTTGTAAATCTAAGAAAGTATTAAGTTGGTCACATTTATTTTTTTCCGTAGCTACTACGGAAAAACAATTATTGTACTCCAATGTCGTTATGAATGCCTGCCTTATAGAAAAACATAACTAATCCATAATTGATAAAACTATCAAAATAAAATTTTTAAAATCATAATGATTAGGCCATAAAATCAACTTGTCAACTTTCCCATAAGGGGCGTAACTCGAATTTGATCACAAATTGATGGGAACAAAATAATTTAATGATCCCCGCCCACCGGTCGTTAGCTGCATTGTGTCTAAGGACCTCATTATTAAGAGGCGGGGCAAAACTACTTGACTATTACGATTTTCGAAGATGCTGGATTTTAAGAGTTCTTAGATTCTAAGTATTTTAAGTGTCTGGTTATTATTTTAAGAGGATTCGTTTGTTATCCGACTGCAGTGTAGCCCAAAGGAGAGTGTGTTTAAACTGTATGTATGTATGCATGTATATATGTATGTTCTCTCGTAATTAATCAACGGCTTAACCGATTTTAATCATTCATACGTCCTTTAATAGCACTTCTTCCGTCTTGATAGCACAAGTGTTATAGGGTACATACAAGTATGAAGATGTCATTAAGAATTAAGATTATTATGATTCCACATGGAACTGACCAGTATAGTAAATATTAAATCGAAATTTTTGCGACAATAGTATTTTTTACTATTTTCATATATTGGTATTCTGGTTAACAGTAGGTATACTATGAAAGTGTTTTGTATGTAGTTTATTGTATGTTACTTCGGCGACTTATGTTTTATCAACAATGGTAGAAAATAATTATTATTATCCATAATCATGTAAAAAAACATCCTAATATCATTTTAACTTTAATTTCAAACAAAAATCTCCGTTATCCATGACATTTAAGGAAAAAGCTGGCAGAATTTTAGCCATTTAAGTACAGCGGATGACGAATCATTAAGGCTTTTAATACTTATTATTTTGTGTTTATGGTACCTACGATATTGTAAAATTTTACTGACAATAGAATAAACATGTCCAAATAAATATCATAAATTTATAATCAATGTATACTTTTGTAACTCCACTGAGATGACTCACACCAAAACTGCTATAGGTAAATATTTTACATCTGTCACTATAAACAAACTTCAATAGATTTCTGTTTCGATAACTTTCAATGCTTATGTCAAGAATTGTACTTAAGCACGGGTTTGCCAACATTTTAACAAGGCTCCCTGGAGTGCTGGTAGGGCGTGGCGTTACGCCCATCCGGTTCGAAGGACCATACTCGAATTGTCAACTACCCTCAATATATTGTGAAATTGCTTTTGAAAAACACCTCAGACTTAATCACAGCTATTAGTTCGATTTTGTTTGAAATGTGAAGTAATTTGAATACTATGAATAATAATGATTTGTGTTTATGTATACGCTATGACTATATGCGCTCTTTGTTCATATAATTTGCTGCTGTTTTGATATGAAAGAATGCTTTGATATAAATTTAAATAAATATCGTGGGAGCGAATTTTTACGTTTATTGTGCCTTACTTTTAATTTATGGTTTTGTACGTGTAAATGATCAATGAGCACAAGAAAAAGGAATTCAGAAAAATCGAATTGTCCACTTTTAGAGTTAATTTATAGTTTATGTTTATATTAATATTAGAAATTATAAAATGATCATTTACCTAAATTAAAAAAGATGTATGATATTTCATGGCTTTTAATAATAAGAAAGGTCATGACTTTAATTCTCATTCAAAAAATTTATTGATTTTGTTCATACAAGTCAAGATTATCATGATGTGGGTTTCGTAGATCCTTGATAGAGCAATGCATAATAGCATTTGAATGTATATTTAATATTTTACAGTAATTCAATGAATAAGTTCAAAGATAAGACAATATCCATAAAAACATACTGCTGACAAAATACACAATAGAGCAAGCAAATTTTTCACAAAAAAATATTATAATAAAATATACACGCCCTCATTGTAATTTGTTCCAAGTAATATTTTACATATGAATATAATAGCGAGGTACTTAAATAATCGTGCAAACTGAATAAAGTAGCTGCTCTAAATAATAAAAAGTTGGCTCTTGGCCGAAATGAGACAAGAATGTTCCAAGACTTTGTGTAATGGTTTTGGTTACTACCATAGTTTTTAACTGCTAAACTTTTAAGTGAAAAAGCTTATTAAATAAAACAACCGCATTTGGAGCTTCGTAAAATATCAACATAGCTAAATATGATTGATCTTAAAATTATGAAAGGCATATGTTTTTCCACTTTTAGGTTGAACGCTTTCTGTGTAGATGAAGAGTGTCTTCGCTTTGTATGGGAGTGAGTTGATTAGGAAGCTCAAATTGGATATAGGATTTTACTATAAAAAGATTTTCCTGATATCCAGCCAGATTCTTTAATTTTTAAGGATTTTTTTGTAAGATTTCTTAAGTAATGCACAAATAACAATACTAATATTAAATATCAATATATATGTACATAATTTATCAAAAATAATCAATGTAAAACTTTGACTATATTGATATTTTATTATATCCATGTCTATCTATTTTAAGTTCAAGACACAACTAACATTGGTAGGAGTCTTATAATTTGGGCTAGAACATCGTCACGACCAAGTCACTGCCAAAATAAATGTTGCTTAATACGACGAAACTTTTGAAATATGCTCCGCTTAAATGTGCTGTTGAAAGCGTAATAATTCTCTCCTTTATGCACCAACTTCTGGAACTTTTTGCGCGTTCCTCGTGTATCTTTTTTATTGTGCAATATTTTCTATGCCTTTGTATACACAAATTTAAAACCTTTTACATTTGCTACAAACTTTAATGTCAAGTACTTGCTTGTGAAGTAAACAATAAAAATATTTTTATTTATGTTTATTTGTCTTACATATAATAAAAGTGTAACTGATCGCTGTCTGAACATGTAACATATTTGAGAAAAACTGGGGATCTTTATTAACGTAAAACAACTCAAAACAAAGATTTTTGGAATTTTTGTCTGTTTATCTATGCGTTTGAGCGCGCTAATCTTAGAAACGGCTTAAACAATTTGGGCGCGGTTTTAACTAATGTATTTATAGTAAGCTTCACTTAACATTTATATTTCTTTTATTTCTACTTACGGTTTTAGACCCAGCAGTATAGTCTGTTTGTTGTAAGTCATTTAGTGTTGAAGTGTAATCTAGAATGCAAAAATCAACAGTGATGTCTGGTGACCAAACTGCAGAAGTTCATGTACTAAAGCTAAATAAATATAACATAGTTTTTTTTCCATTAACACACAACTCCACTTAGTTCGATGATAAGCTACGAGGCTTGTGTAATGAACACCAGATAGTTGATTGATACACAACACATATATAACTTTAAATACATACGTATTATAAGTATAAACCCCCATGATTGGAGTACAAACATTCGTGCTCATCATACAAATGAATGCCCCTAGCCGAACTCGAACCCGTGACCGCTGGCACAGCAAGTAGGGTCACTACAAACTGAGATAAACGTGTCGTCATAAAGCCTAAAATTTTTAAACTATGTTATGAATGACCCGTTCACGTTCAAATCCTATATCTCTCTATCCATATATAAATACATATAATAAAATTGCGACTAAGCCGAATTAAATATTAATATATTTTTTGGAAAATCCTATTGAAATAGACGTTATTATCGACAGAGAGGTCGAATCTATAGTTTTTAGAATTTTTGTCTGTCTGTCTGTCTGTTTGTGAGGCGTCAATAATTTTTTGAAATATGCTGAATAGGTAATGCATTAAAAATAATTATTAAAATTATTTCAATGTCAACTTACTTCAATCATTTTTTTCTTTGGATTATTGTTAACGCCAGACTGTCAACCGCTGATATGATATATATTGTTAATATCTCGTAAGATTTTGCCAAAGAAAATTTCAATATTCTTCTTAGAATAACCTCATTCAACAACCTCAACATTATAATAAATATATGAAACAAATATATCCATTCATAAAGCACATTGAACCCAACATCCTATAACCAGTGAACACCTTTCCAATACCAAGTATACGGTTGAATCGAGCGCTATCAGCGCCATTCAACTCAATATGGAAATAGTGTTACTATCTAACGACCCCTTAAGAGATTGTATCTTCCTTGTATAGCTCTATTCCGTAATAATAATACTTTTTAACGATTGAAGGAAAATATTATATGTCATTATTATGTTCTGAAAGACTAGTGCAAGAGGCAGCCTTTTAGCTAAGTTGAATATAGTGGAAATTGGTAATAGAAAATAAAAATATGTTATATTATTAATTATTAATATAATTATTATTAATGATATTAATATAATAATTATTAATTATATTCAACCCTTTTTATTTATTTAATTGTATTCAACCCTTTTTAAAGTCCCACTGCTGGGAACGGACCTTCCTTCTATGCGAGGAGGGTCAGGCCATAGTCCACCACGCTGGCCAAGTGCGAGTTGGCGGGCTTCACATGTCTTTCTAAAATCTGTTAGTTTAGGCTCGGTTCTCTCAGACGTCCCACACTTCGTGCCTAAATGCATTTCCCAACGTTAAAAATTAAAGAAAAAGTTCTCAAAAGTCATGCAGATTTCTTCAATATGGTTTTTTTTCACCGTAAGATAAGTGGTATTCATGTTAGAATAGATTCGCACATGAAAATATTAGAGATTCCAGACCCGGAATTCTAATCCGCTTTACTCAGTCTCACAAGCAAGCATATTACCACTGGGCTACTACTGCCTTTAATATACTATAAATTTATGTTAAAATAGGTACTGTATGTAGTGTAATAAATCTATGAATTATTGATATGATGATGAGATGACTTTGCCGATTAAATTAATACTAACTGCTTCACAGGAAGACAGAGATTTACCTTCTACCTTGTTATACCTAACAATATCCTGCAATAGATGATATGTCTAGACGTTATATTATTCAAGAGTGAACCAAGTGTTTTATATTAAACTAGTTTTTACCTGCAACACCACTCGTATGAGTCCAGGTTATAAATTATCTCTGTTTTAAATTGATTAAAGCTACAAGACATAAAAAAATAGCACGAACAAGTAACAAGCAAGCATACATTCACTTACTCGTTTACTCTCAAATTTTATTATTACATTAACATTAAAATTTAGAACACTAACGACCTTCCTTCGCTTCGCTTCAGTACTTCTTCTTACTTTACAGCCGTGAAGTTTCTATACATAAGATAAATGTAACCTCCCTTGAATCATCTAATTATCAGAGAAAGTTTTATAAAAATCAGTTCATCCTTTCTGGAGATTAGTTGGTATAATCAATCACACAGACAAAATTTTTAGCTGTTGTTTGGGCTTTTTCACAGTTATTCTGTATTTGTCTTTTTCATGGCTTTTTCTCACCATTTTAGAAGATTAATTTAATGATGTCATTTATGTATACTTAAAGAAACGAACGAACTTCTAGATGTTGAATATTTTGATATTTATTGTTAGCAAATTCAATAGTATACCATATTTAATTAAAAATAAACATAATCTTAACAGAACACCATATAGCAAGCGCCAATACGATCTTCAACTGAAAACGACAGAGAAAGTGATGAATGTCCAAAATTCAAAACCTAAGTGAAGCGATTAAGGAAGTTAATAGATAATTTATATCGAACCCCTAACCAATCTTAGCCATCCTATGAACATTATCGCCCATTCGTACGAGATAATAATATTAGATTTACGAGGGCGTGCCGCGGCTTGATTTATACCTTCCTCTCCATATAAATTATGTGCTTTTGATAAGACCTGTTTGCTTACGAGTGCAGAAATGCATGCCATGAATCTGAAGGCTTGAAATAATCGTAAATTGTTCTGCTTGTCGCAAAAAGAAGTGGGTTCGATTTGTCGGTGATATTGCTAACTTGCGAAAGATGTTGTTGATACATAATAATCATTGCATTTATTGATAGTACATATTTTTTTATATAGTTTACAAATATCGTTAAAGAAATTTGATTTCTCATATTTTTTGAGTTTTGAACGATTCCAAAAAAAGAGAGGGTGATAATATCTATATTTTGAATTTATTAGACTGCCTTATTTGATTATTAAGAATAATTTCATACGTAAGGGTATAAATTATTACTGCAATACTACTCAATAATAAGTCTATGAGATGTCTAAACCTTAATCTTTTTTTAGTTAAAAAGAAATTTTTTTATAGCAAGAATTAGTGGAAAATGGAAACAAATGCGCTTGCGCAGGAAGATGCTAGGGATCAGATTTGCTCTATCACTTCTATCTCTAAAATTTACTAAAACTGTACCATTTATATATCTGTATTGAACCCTTTTTAACGTCCCAATACTGAACATGGGCCTACCTTCAATGCGAGAGGGATCAGTCCACCACTATTTGCTAGGTTCTTCAGACATCCAGGATTCCTCACCACGTTTTCCTTCACCGTAAGACAAGTGGTAATGCTAGAAATAATTAGCACATGAAAATATCAGAGGTGCGAGACCCGGGATTTGAACTCACTTCACTCGGCTTCTCAAGCGAGCGCGTTACCACTGAGCTACCACTGCTTATTTTTCATCAAAACTGCAGCTAGGATTATAAAATACCATTTACATATTAATCGGCAAAGACGTTAATTAGACCTAGAATATTTAACTACATCGCCCAAAGCAATAAATCTGTAGAACTTCGCAAATGTTTGTAATGTAGAGACTACCCAAACTAGCTTTTAGATTTGTTGAGATAAACACAAAGATTAGCAAGTTTATTAAATTAGTAGCGTGCTTGGTTTTAATTACTATATATTATGAAAATTTCGCTATTTCTGTCTGTCCGTTTGTACTCTGGATATTTTTTACATTATGGAAAAAATTATATAATTTATGCCAACTACTTACATTTTTAGTTAAACTGTCGGTTTTTCTTGATAAAAATTATTATTACAAGCACCACTCCTTCATACACATAAAAAAAGAAGGAGTACTTTTGACAGAGTAATATTTCGCTTTTATTTATTACCTATGGATTAAAATTAAATGTAGGCATAAGTGTTCAATGTACACATATTTTTTTTCTTTTGGGCGATTAAAAAAAAAATTTATAAACCATCACAACTTTACTTATACATTTTATATATCGTAACGACCTATATTGTCACTCTCGTAAACTATTATAACTCACTATTATACTAAAAGTTACTAATTTTCCTTTACATAAAACCCTAAAAATTAAATAAACGCTCTCTTTGAAAATAAAGGCACCTGCGAACTCAGCACAAATATGGTTAAAAGATTCATTAACAATAGCATTAATAAAGAGATCTATATATCCTTAGTCCAAGCTACAAAGCTTATATCAGGCGAGTTTATCATATTTAATGTCCGCACGTTATTTATGCAATGTTGCAACGTAAATTGCAGTTACGCCCCGAGATCTCAATGTATGGGCCAGATACTGGCGATTTAACATCAGCACGCCGTTCAAATGCAAATTGAAGTTATTTGTCTTATGGGAAGCAAGAAAAATGGCGCTAATTTGTATAATAAATGATGGGATCCTATTTCTAAGTTACATTGTTAAGTACTGAAGGTCTAATGTTTTGATTAAAATAATTTGTTACGTACTAGCGATAGGCTTTGACTTTTCCTAAATATCTATACATATAATAAAATTCTGAGTCGAATCTGTACATTAAATATTTGTTGAAAAATCTTATTGAAATAGTTATTATTGTCGATACAGAGGCAGAATTTATAGTTTTAAGATTTTTTTGTCTGTCTGGGAACGCATCACTAGAAAACCACTGAACATATTTTGATATATTTTGGTATGATGATAGCTAGTTATCCGGGTCGAAGCTTTTTACTGCGGGAAAATATCTCATCTCTGTGAAATCTATACTAACCGTTAAAACGTACCTAGGAACGAACCCGAACGGTAGCGAGCGAGCAGGCGGAGCGGTACTGGTACTATCAGAAATTCTGACACAAAAAACAGATAAATTTACAAACGTAATATCCATTATGTCACAATCAAAATTTTACTACAATCAATTGTATATATGTAATTGCAGTACAAACATGTACCTATTTTTAGTTTAGTTTTTCATTTAAAATTGTGTAACTTTGAACCCTAAAGTAATATCTATTAAAAATAATTTAAACTTTGAAGTCTCAATTACCTTATAGATGTATTGAGATAAAACCGGATGGAATTCACCCGTCTGCAATATATTGCTCTCAAACGGCCGTAGGCGTTTTCAATGGGATGCTGTTGCAGAGTACACACGTGGTAACTTGATCGATTTACTGCAGATGGTTAATGCAATAAAAAAATTAATATTTTACATTGTCAGTTATTAAATAAGTACTTATAAGCATTATTTATAAAATCAGAGATATGGAGCAACTTATAAGTATCTAGGTACTTTTATTAAAGGTATAAGGTATGATATATGTATATTATATATTTTTATAAGTAATATATGTATATATGTAGGTATATGTATATTTTATGATTATTATTACCTTTATTTCTAGTATATATTTAGTATATTTTTAGCACTATATTGCCCGCTGACATCTTCCACATCCAGAAGTTGACTGGAAGAGAACTCTTTTAGAAATAAGTGCACCTTTGTGAACTATGTTTATTGTTGTTTTTTTCTGTATCACATTTTAAGTACAATAAAGAATATAATTAAATATCATACAAATCCCTCTAGTCGTTCCTGCGTGAAGAAGAACATACATACATACAAACTTTTATTTAGCATTTCTAATAATTAAAGTAGTTATTAATTTATAAGTTTAGTTAAACGGTATAATTTGATATTTGCTAAGCATATTTAAGACGTCTTTATATAAATAGGCAAAGACAAAACATTTCAGCCATTTTCTCCTCTGTTTTTTTTTTTTAATTTGTCAAGTAATTATTGATAAGATTTAGTTTTTATGTATTAATAAAAGAAATTTGGAAACGGATTTTTTTTAATATAGGTACCAACCCGCACTTACCAGCGTGGTGGTCTATGTCCTGATTCCCCTCGCACTGAAGGGAGGCCCGTGCCCAGCAGTGGAACGTTAAATATAAATTTTGAGCATTTTTCTCCATTTAAAAACCGTCGTGATAAAATTTCACTATTAACTGGTTCTACATTGTTGAGAGTTAGTTAAGTTTACAGGTTTTTAATTTTCTTATTTTTCCTTAAAAACACAAAAAAATTATTGAACACACAAAATAGGCAAAGATAAGATAATATTATGATTTATGAATAATATGAAGAAGTTAATGCTAATAATATTTTTCATCATTGTAATAAATTATAAAAATGAATTATCTGAAATATTACTTCGAATATCTTCTCTAGAATCTGTTTTAAAAACATCTATAAATTCTCTCTGCGTGGGCACGATTACCTTTTATTACATTGTATTGCTGACCAAATTGCAACTCTATCACAACGTAATAGAGTAAATTTTAAATCATTTCTCCTCTATTGCAGCTTGGAGCGTCACTATTGTTTCTCGATTTGCCCCGAACATTACTTTTTATAGTCTTAAAGTCGTTTCGATGTGTTTTCTTTGTCATTTATATTTTATATTTTATATGAATTGTTTTTACTTATATCACCTACACCCACGCTTTACGAAGAACATAGCATATGATACTAGCGACTCAACCTTGCTCCGCTCGGCTTCATCCCTTGGTACGCTTTAACGGTTAGTATAGTTTTCTCAGATATGAGATATTTTCCCGCAGTAAAAAGTATCCTAAATGACTCGAATAACCAGCTATCATCATAGCGAATTTCATCAAAATCCGTCTAGCGGTTTTCTCGTGATGCGCGATTTTCCCAGACAGACAGACAAAAATTCAAAAAATTATAGATTCGGCCTCTATATTGATAATAATGACTATTTCAATAAGATTCTCCAAAAAATATTTAATGTACAGATTCGACTTAGAATATTATTATATGTATATATAATTAAAATATCGTATTATAATAAATATGTCACTTTTGGCCGAAATCTACTTCATTGATATTTAATCTTTAGTGATATAATGTAATAAAATAATAATGGGGTCGAATTGAATAATAAATATCTGAGTTTAAATTAGAAATGTGGAAACAACATTTCTATAATCTTTAGAACTGCCTTCTAAAGAAGACTCAAAAATACTTGAACGAGTCTAATTAACCTTACTTCTTACTATACTACTATAAATACAAAAGTTTGGATGGATGGATGTTTGTTACACAATCACGACAGAACTAAACGGATATGGATGAAATTTGGCACAAAGATAGATTATAGTCTGGAATAGCACATAGGTTACTTTTTATTCCAAAAATGTTCAGTTTTTGTGCGATAGATTTGTTTTTGTTTTTCACAGAGCAAGGGATCGACTATCTATTCCATACTAACCGTTAAAACGTACCTAGTAAAGTAAAGCATGTTTTGATTTTGAGCTTATTATACTCATAGATAGTAATTATTTCTATTGGCAAAATAATATTTGAATCGAATGAGAGGTTTAACAGAATTAACAACTTTTATAAGCATGCACAATTTATCGTTTCACCTATGCGTTTTTCGTGAGAGATATAAAAAATGCGCTTTTTCAGAAATAAAGGTAAACATAAAAAACAAAACCTTATCTAATTGAAAGTTTGATCAAAATCGTTAAAGCCGTTTCTGAGATACAAGAAATAAATTTATATACGAGTACATACACGTATGTATTACTAATTTAATATTATTAGATAGTATTGGAACACTAACGTACAAAAAGATAGCAAAAGTAACAATTTCCACGTTTAATGTATTTTGATTGAGATGTCTAACGTTGATGTAAAGTGATTGTAGTCAGTCTTCGCTACTGGAATATACATCAAAGCGGGTCAAAGATACTACATACTACATGGAGTTAGACTTAAAAATAGATTATTGTTATATTTTAGATAATATAATATTAGTAATTTTGTTTAAATTTATCTTTTAATTTTAAATCAAACAGTCTCTCTCTCTCTCTCATTCTCCGACCACGATTAAGATAAATCATTCGAACCAAAAGTCTAAATAAATCCGCGAAAAAATTGGAAAACATAGTCTTTGATTTTCATTTTTTTTTATTTACATGTTAGAGTTCGTTCCGTATAAAGTTTCAAAAAATACTGCAATTTTAAGGGTAGAATAATTAATTTTATTGATTTTAATGTCGTGTTTTTTAGACGAAAAGCCATTAATTGTATTGCAAATAAACTATTTAATTTAAGTCAGTGAGTAGAAGTAAGAAGGGTAATTAAAAATAAATAAATAAGTAAATTAATAAATAAATATGTTGGGACATATTTGTTCCAACTTAAACTTGACGCACTGTTGTAGATGATCCGCCACTAACGCCGTCTATTGAAAGTAATCCGATGTAATGATTCCCATACAAAATAAACAGTTTTAAACTTTTTTTTATTTTCCAGGTTTTCTTTTGTTTTTTCTTTATTTTTTTTATACTTAAACCACCCCTGATACACCCTCAACAAAACAAGTAAAGAATTATTCAAACCGGTCCAGCAGTTTTTGAGTTTTAGCGAGACTAAGGGACAGCAATTTATATAAATATAAATGTCAAATATTCATGTAACTCTAAGAAAGTATTACCGGTAAAAGAAATTATAAATGTAGGTACGTATAATGATAAAATAACGAGTACTACGTCTGAAAACGAACTAACGCTCGTGATAACCTGAGGTTAAGTCGTGGCCCTCTGAAATGCTGCTGAATAACTGTGACAGTAATCGATAAATGAATAATAACTACTTTAGATTTTATGCGTTTCTATTCTTACCTACCATTTTAATGTGGACAGTTTGATGAGACACAATGGATTGATGACATTTACATTACTAAATATGAAAATATATAATAAATAAATATGTTGGGATACAACACACAGCACCATCTAGTTCCATGGTAAGCTACGAGGCTTGTGTTATGGATACCAGATAGTTGATACACTATACATACATATGTATATTGTAGTGTATACATATCTATTAAAATATTAATTATTTATTGTTCATTAATATATGTATGTGAGTATATGTAATAGTATAATATCATCTGTCGTCTCGGGTGAGGCGCTCAGCTAGCCGCGGGGTGGTGGGTCATTGGACAGCCAACCGGCGCCGAGTGAAGACTGAGTGCGTACACGGCGAGCCGATATATATCTATTTGAATATTCCTATCTATATAATTACTAATAATAAGTATTATTTAGTGAATCATTAAGTGCACATTACATATATAACTTTAAATACATACATATTATAAATATAAATACCCATGACCTTAATTTAAAGTGTTTTATAAGGTTATGCTAAGTTTTAGATACAATAAAAAGTAGGTTTAGTTTTTGAAGGTAGCAGGTTCAATTTCTAATGGAATTAATAGTATATCATAGTTTTTTGGGCTAAAGAACAGTTAATATAGTGCTAATAAATATAAGCTTTATTTTAACTTTATAATGATAATAACAGCTGAATATTTTTGTTGTTGGTAAGCTATATATGTTTGACTAGCGACTCACCCTCTACTACCCTCTACTAAATCGGTTCAGTAGATCCAGAGATTACCCTCTACAACGTCACAAACTCACAATTCACAAACTTTACCTCTTTATAATATTAGTATAGAAAAGTATTAATACCCGGAACAAAGTCAAGTTTTAAAAATTCTTAGTACTTAGCAAAAGGCTCAGAAGCGAGCATTTTTCACAACAATCTATTTATTTTAAAAGTAATCACAACTTTTACTATCTACATCACGCTACGGCCTACGACCCTTCGAAACAGAATGAATTATACATAAACAAACTTCGTAGGCGGAGTCCCGGGTAATTATATCTTATAATATAGAAAAATCCATATTTGTTTGTTTGTTTGTTCGTATTTCATGCGCTGCTATGCCATTCATCAGATTGTAATAAAATTTTGTCAAATTATTGCTTGCATTTACGCGAAGATTATAGATTATAACTTACGGTGGTATCGGCAAATGTATTTGAAAGAGCATTTTTGCCGAAAAAAACTGTTTTCATACGATAACAGGCTAATGCTGATTAAAATTTAGAGATACTTCAAAACAATGTACTTGAAAATTGTAGATCTTAAAAATTCCTACAGACAGTCCATGATATTATGAGTAGGTACCAAATCTCTATCAAAATAAAATAAAAATATATAAAAAAGCTAAAATATTTATGCCCAACAAAACGGCTATAACAATAACATTAGAACGACCGATCGGAATACTGGCGTCGTAACAAAATGGCGTCATAATTCAAAGTAATTACGAAAAACAATGAAGCCGTAAATAAAAAAAGCCATTCCCATATCAATTGAGGCGCATCGCGTCCAATTTAGACGGGTCGTCGATAAATAAAAATTAATTGCGAATTATTCATTCAACTATATGAGTACCCATGGCATAGATTAAAATATTTATAGAAGGCTTACACCGTATACATATGTTTGATTATTATTAATTTTTAGGTTGCTTCCCCAAACAAACTTTCATCCCCACTTTCACCCCCTTAAGGGATGATTTCCGGGAATGTGGTCGGAATTAGAATATAATAATTATTGAAAATTTGAGAAACACATATGTACCTACATGAAAAAAAAAACCTATCCAAATAAAAAACTAACTGTTTTTAATTTTTTTTTATTGTAAACACTAATCTCGTCAATAACTACTAAACAAAAAAACTATTGATAAATAGAGGAGAAAAAGGTACTGATCTGTTTTGTCTTTGCCTATATTATAGGTAGGTATAGATTTATTATCATCGCCTAACTAATATTATAGATCTAAAAGTATTTCTTTGTTATTTGTTCTTCTTTCATGTTGCAGTAAAGCATTGTTATTTTATCAAAAGCGGTTTTATTCATAGAGATACTTTATGGAGATTGAGATGAGCTACTTTTTTATAATAGACAAATTAGTACCTAGTTCAAATTAAATGCTATGTAGCTTTATCATAGCAATATGGTGTGTTTAATTAAAACAATGCTTTTAAAAATTAAAAAAAAATATTTTTTTTTGAATTTTTAAAAATATAAAATATAGTTTCAAACTTTATAAAGACTATTTTGTAAAAGTTATTACTTTTACAAAATAGTCTTTATAAAGTTTGAAACTATATTTTTTTATAATAGGTACCTTACCTATTACAAAAAAAAATTAAATATTATTTATTTCAATAATAAAACGAAGACTTTGTTTCAACATAAGCAATAAACCTTATGAATCAATATCGAGCCTAAGATTTTTATCTACCTCTGCTAATTTACTTTATAACTCTGAGTAAACGTTGCAGAAGGCGATATTATTATTAATAAAAGCTAATTTAATGTTCAACTTAAAGTGGTAAAAAGAAAATTACCAAAGTAATATAGAGTGAAAGCTTTACGGGCACTATTAAATTTTCAAGCGATATATTACCCATAATTACCGCTTGTAAATGTACTGATCTTATTTTATGACCTCACATATTAAATTGAGATGAGTTAAAGAATATACATGTAATTAACTAGCAAATTATACGGCTTCGGCTTTGTGTAAGTAAGGACAGGATAATTATTCTTTAGCTAACACTTTAAAAGCAGGTAATTATTGCATCACTAGGGGAATATTTTTTCCTTGTAATTCATATATTACTTATTTTTTTAATAAATAAACTATTTGACCTTACAGACATTATCCTGACCTTTTTGTTTGTGTCTTTAAATATCCTGAATCTTGATAAAAGCGCTAGTCCAGATGGATGCTGTATTTAAAAAAAGTTCAAAAAAATTACTCAAGTTCTCCTCTTTCATAATCGGCATGTGAATTTTGTGTCACATAAAATATTTTTACTTAATAATATTACCTATATATTTTTTAGTTATTATTGTTTTCACTATTAATATATTCCAGTAAGCACAAATTTCGGCCCAATTTGGTTACTTTGGGTTCCTTGATCCTAAATAATATTCCGTGACGAAACTTATAAAAAAATTAAAAAACTATAATCTCTACCCACATACGCCCAAGAACCCATGAAAAGATGAAAGAAACAATATAATTCAAGGAATTTACACGAACCTCTAATAACTTAACAATCTAACATTATATAAGTGATGCTATGTAAAACCTAGTAAGAATAATCGAGCTATTACATCATCTAAAGTCTAAACAGTACCGGTGGAACAATCATTATACAGGAGAAATTTGAACGATTACTGAGATATTATCTGCCAATTTTCAACTAAGCAATGTGCCCTGTATAAACAAGATCGTATACAATTGCAGTGAAAGTCGTGATAAATCAAAGTACAATGAGTACTTTTGCAATGGATACCGCTTTATTTGATTTAAGTTTGCGGACGTTACACGACTTGAATGTGTGCAAGAAGATAGTAGAACGATATGGATCGTCTGAATGATGGGAAATTGACCGACTTCAAATACGATGTAGACAATTCAGTTAAAGGTTTTATTTTGGCCATTTTAAGTGAATTTCAACCGACTTCAAAAAGGAGGAGGTTCTCAATTCGACTGTATTTTTTTTTATGTTTGTTACCTCAGAACTCCGTCATTTATTAACCGATTTAGACAATTTTTGTGTTGTTTGAAAGTGTATACTTCCAGATTGGTCCCATTTAAATTTCAAAAAAAAATACCACCTCTAAAGGTGGAAAAATAGCTAATGATGAATTTAACCTACTTCTAATTGTCATATTGACTTGAAACTTTGCAAGTGTTTCTATTTCCGTTGATAGTACAGTGGTTCGGTATTGTTGACCTGATCTGATGGTAAGGCTAGAAGGTGGATAGGTGGAACTCTTCAACGGCTAATAGTAGATACTTTGAGTTTGAGCTTATTTTGTTGTAGTCGGTGCCAGCCGATACAAAGCAAAGCACACCGACTTCGAAAATATTTGATTCGTCAGTATGTGAAAGAAGTACAAATCTATAGATTACTTTCGAATTAATATAATACAATATTAATACTAACATTTCTTTAACAACAGGATTTATTTAGTCGTAGTAGAAAGAAAATGTTTATAAAAACAGCTTTCACAATAATAATTTATGATTAGATTAAAATCAATATAATAAGCTTATCATAATTTCATTGCATTATCTCGACATAATTTATTATAAATTTTTAATGACCCATGCAGTCACAGGTTTTATCAGTTTGTAAAAATTGATGGTTGCGTGTAGTCATGCAAAACATATATATTGTTATACTAGCTTTTATCCGCAACTCTACGTGAAGCAACATAATACGTGTGTATGTTTATTATTTGTACCATAACCACTTAACATGTTCATACTTACAGATAGATAGTATCACAGTCTACTTTCTCATATCAAAAATTAATCTACTCCTCCAAATATTGACTTCTAATCATTAATTGTTGGAATGGGTCCTTGTAATACGTTATTCCCGGACAATTTGTGAATGAGGGAGGAACTAGAGGGAGGGAAATGTAATATTTTGGCCGTCACGACACTTTTTATTATTTAATAAGAGCACTAAGAGTAAAAAGCTATAACTTCGAAGTCTAGTAAATAAGAACTAACACAATGTATGGCTTCGAACCCCTTTAAATGTAACTATTTTACCTACACACGAACTTAATAAAAATCATTAAAATAGGTTAACTGTTAGCAAAGATATGGAGTGATATCATAAAACAACATACATACATTAAAAATATGGTTCTTTTTTGAAATTGTTAAAAAATTTAAAGAAATTCAGGTAGAAAGAAGTTATATTACATTTAAGACGTTACATTTAAAAATCTATATAATATCTTTATGTTGCATAAGTTGATTTTTAGTTTAGTTAGTGAGCTTTAGTTGTTATCGATATTTTTTTTGAAACAGTTATTTTTTTTATATAGATAGATAAATTTTATTCACATAGTATCTTTTGTATAATATTTAATAATGATTAATTATAATACTTTCTTAGATTTACGCGAATACTTGGCATTTTAAATAAAACTATCTTTTCGGATTTTTTCGCGAATTTATTTTGATTTTTGGTTCCCGACGTTTCGAATGCTTTACAGCAATCATGGTCACGGGAGAGACTGAGATGTTAGATGTCTCTAAGGTATTATATAGTTGTTACAGACAGCCTACCCATAAATAACAAAATGAATTCAAAAAATTGAAAAATGGCACCAAAGTACCTTACAATATTTTATCTTTAAAAATATTTTTATAATTTTAATTAGTTTTATAATTGAATATGGAATATTATTTATTTAATTTGAGCTGTTATTATTATAATTATTACAATTTTAAAAATATCAGTCTCTCTCGTGACCATGATTGCTGTAAAGCATTCGAAACGTCGGGAACCAAAAGTCAAAATAAATTCGCGAAAAAATCCGAAAAGATAGTTTTATTTAAAATGATTAATTAATTAAAGTCAAATTCCTACAACTAGGAGAACACCAGTCGTAATAAAATAGTTTGACTAGTTTAAAAAAAGCGGAAGCGTACGAACGGACAAAAAATTATTTTGTTTTATACTGTTCAAAGATCATAAATCATATTTGCTATCAGATTGTAAATAACGTGTAATCGTATTGCCCTATATCTTACCTTATAAACTTCGCATTGGTTTTACCGCAAATAATATACCTCAAGGATATATAATGATTAAGCGTTTCAATGATAGATTTATTGTAGCTAATGATTAGTGTTTTATAAATTTTCACATTTAAAATATTATAGATTATTATATGATGATGATGATGTTCTCCTAGCCAATTCCGGCCACGGCGGTCAATCTCATTGAGACTAGCCAACTGCGCAGGAGATATAATAGTGCACAAGTGTACGCGCAGACACAACATGCACTCTCTGTTCCTGTCACTCTCATACTCCGGTGGGACGACCACTCGACACGACCGGTGACAGTTAAGGCGCAGGGCCGACGGCTTTACGTGCTCTCCGAGGCACCGGGGTGAAACACCGCCAACTTCCCAACTCCGGGCTGTTACTGAGGCTTACTATACAGAAAGACTCAATAACAAAATTTGGCCCGACCCGGGACTCGAGCCCAGGACCTCCGGGTGTGCAGCCGTACGTTCAGCCACTACACCACTGAGACAGCTTATTTGTATGTAAGCAATATATAAATATAAAGTTATGTACATACCTATATTGTTTATATATGTATTGTAACAATATATGTGAATGTACAGTGTACACACATAAACCACACTTATAACATTGTGGTGTGATGGCAAATAAAATGATTTGCTATTCGTGTATCGTCTTCCTAACGCTAATTAGCTAATACCTTCATACAACTTGATCACGGTAATATATGCATTACATTACCGTGACTTGATTGTGATGTCTAACAAACGTTCCATGCTATTTAATTTGTTTTTCGATATCTTATGGATGTAATTTATATGTTTTTTAGGATCTTTTCTGATGTAACTTCGAACTTCAATGATATTATTATATTAGATAAGTATAAATAGGTTTTCTTGCTTGTTTTTATAGTTGCAAACTAAAAAGGTTTTAAAAAATGTAGGAAAACCTCATGACTCTATATATAATTTTTGTATTAAACTAGTAACTTACTCTCACTTCGCTCAAAAGCTTTATAGGTGCCTTAAGGAAGCTTTCATGTTACCCCAGATTATTGTCTATCTACGTAATAAATTTAATCGAAATCGGTCCAGCCGTTTCAGCCTGAATAGGTAACAAATGGACACAAATACATACACACGCTTCCCATTTAGGTAATGGAAGTAGAAATAAAGTAGTCTAAAAGTAAAAGTATTCACAAAGGTAATAATAAAATTAATCATGATTTTTCTAAAGCTTTAAAACCTCAACATTCGACTTACAAGTAAGACGTTTAACATCAAGCAAAAAGAAATCCACTTAATAATTCAATAAATCTGCGTAGTTTATTATTTACGATCAACAAGGGCGGGGCTCAATGACATCTATATATATAAAAGAAAGTCGTGTTAGTTACTTCGCTTATAACTCAAGAACGGCTGAACCGATTTAGCTGAAAATTGGCAGGGAGGTAGTTTAGAGCCAGGAGAAGGACATAGGATACTTTTTATCCCGTTCGACCGCGTTCCAATTTTTATGATATTTTAATTTTTGGATTTCTCTTAGTCCGGAATAGGTAAGTATTAAAACATATAATTAAAATGTGAGAAAGAAAGATTTTTTCTTTTTATATCTATTTAAAACGTACCTAGCGACGAACCCGAGCGAAGCGAGGGTGAGCCGCTAGTATTTATATAGAAACTGGTTATAGCTTGCGGCGTTACTTGTCATAATTTATGAATAAAACAATATAAAATGAGACGTGTTTGTTAGTTTATGTATGTATTAATATTTCAATTCATTTTTAAAGCTCGGTCGATTCAGATTATGGGTAAGACTTATTCGTTGTTTTAGAAATACATAACCCACTATATTTTTTATAGTTTCATATGTTTCTACGTATTTTAAAGCATCCTTATTCCGTAGTTTACTTAAAGGAAGTTAGATAAAAAACAGCATGCAAACTACAATATGACATAATACGAGTTTAAATCTAAATCATTGCGTATGGCTAGCTTTAATTTACAACGTAATATCAATATATTAGGATAATTATTTAGAGTAGTTTAGATAGTTAATTAATATAATATATCCGATATCGAGTAAATCTTTACGTACAAACGCAGTCCACGACTAGTTAGCCCAGAAGTAAGCTTGGTCTCGTTGGCTAGGTACGGCAATAAATCTGACAATCTAGCTTGACAGGCTGGCAGCGCGTATTAACATAATAAAATCGTAATGGACGGCGCGTAATAACCGACGTGCAGCGTTGAGGAAATCGTTATTAGATCCTCTGTGGAACAAAGAAAGTGATAGAGTCGCCATGTTTATAAAGTATAGTGGACAATTTAGTGGGTAGTTGTAAAATTACGAGAATGATGATATTGGCTATATAAATTTCATCGTTATTGTTTAATCGATAATGATTATTGTGTCAGAATGAATAATAGAGTATTCAGAAGTTGTTTGTCAGTGTCAGTGGCAACTATATGTATGGTAAAAGAATTACTAAATTTTGAATGAATCGATTTTTTTGAACAAAAAAAGTAGAAATAGCATCTAGCTTAATATTTTTGCACGATAGACGTTTATTTCCATTTATCATTTATGTTTAAAATAGATGAGGAATAAAAATATTATATTATACTCTTTATATGTACTCAATTATTTTTTTATAAAACCGTTACGTACACATAAATTATATTACTAACATTTATTTAACCCACATTTAATCAATAAAACCTAAGCATCTCCACAGTTTTCCGAGTCCACTCTCGCACGGTGGCCGCTAAACAGTGATTTATCACGAATATTCATTTCAACGGCCTGCTGTCAGATCGCGCGATTACAAGCGATTTATGTCGCGCGACGCGTTGCTGGCGACATGTGAATACGTGAGATTAGATTCGCGACTCGAGTGGGATTGTATGGATGCAGTTTAAATTTACTTTATATATTCATTAATTGTATTTTCATATTTTTAAGGTATAATATATATGTATGTATATAAATAAAAAATAATATTTTTTGGAATGTTTGTTCTCATGCAAGATTTGAGAGCTTATACCCATTTAGATCGATTGATACTTGATATCACATAAAATACTAACGGCTTACCCTTGCTTCACTCGGATTCGCCTCAAGAAAAACAAGAACATGCTGTTCATTTTTCCGAGGTAAAAAGTAGCCTATGTGTTATTCTGATGTATGAGCTATATTATAGTAAAGTTTTATTAAAATCCATTTAGTAGTTTTTGCGTGGAAGAGTAACAAACATCCATACATACAAGGCAATTACCTTTTTTATTACATAGTATTTATCGTATTTTGACATTTGTAGAGAATTTGTATTCACAATATGATTGTGATGAAACTTTGCTGAGATTTTCTGCTACGCTTATGAAGGTTCCTGGACACAAAAAAAAAGATCTTTTCTTTTTATATTTGACCTCTATGTGGTAAGTCTATGCATTATGCCAGACTTTTAATTCTGGGGAAGCACCTGAGCGAAGTGAGGATTCGTAAGTATTGATATAAAAGCTTCAAAAAGTTTTTATTTTTAGGTAAGTAATGCAATTAAGTAAGTAGGTAAAATATGTATATATTATTATCTATTTTAATTACCAAGCCGATACAAACCAAAGCACACCGACTTCGAAAAAATATTTGATTAGGTATCTATTCTAAATGAAAACCCTCGTTTAGTTATTTTTTACTTTTTTGTGTCTGGAAGTCGGTTATTTTTAAGTTTTTATTTTTATAATAATTTTTGTGTTTTATGATGCAGCTGATGATAAAATAATTTTTAAAATCAATTCCGTAGTCTCTGAGTCTATCGATTTTAAACAAACAAATCTTTCTTTTATTAAATATTAATATAAATATGTTAAGTAGTTGAAAGTAAAGTAAAGCGGTTTCGACACAATACACGAAGAAATATAATTAAATATAAATCAATAAGTGTTCAAACTAAATCCATTTAATGGGAGTTTGGTTTTAATCTTCTCAAAGGATAAATCTTAAATAAAAATCGCCGACACTTTACTTTCAAATAGCGATAACATTATGTAAGTAGCACATTTTTTCAACATATTTATTATATAAACTATTAACTAATTCTCATTATGAGCATTTACTTTACAAAAAACACACCATTCTATTTTTTCACCGGAATTTCGCGTCGTATATCGCAATTTATAGCGGATGCTACAAATATATGAGAATATTAAATCAAATTTATTGTACTGTGTGGAACGATTCGATAATTTACTAAAATATGTATATGTTTTTCATATAAATTACGTATGACTAACTAATGCCACCCAAGTAGTATATTGCTATGGATTGAAAGAGTTAATTATTTTTAATTATAATCAACAAATATTGTAAGGTACTTTGGTGCCATTTTTGAAATTTTAAAATCATTTTGTAAAATTGTAGGTAGGTACTGTCTGTAACAAGTATTTATAATGAATTTGAGATGTCTAAAACCTTAGTCTCTCCCGTGACCATGATTGATGTACGAAATTATCGAAACGTCGGAAACAAAAATCAAAATAAATCCGCAAAATAATCCGAAAAGATAGTTTTATTCATAATAGTTTTTCACATTTAGATCACGACCTTTCTATGTGAAATTGCGTACCTATTATCGCAACGGAAAAAAACTATTTTTATTCGATTTTCGCTATTTTCTCTTAGTTTTATGCTCAAGTAAAATTCGAAATTAAAACCCGGATTATACATTACATGACTCTATGTAGAGGTCATTGACTTATGAGTTAAATAAAAATGCGCACACGCATGCGAAAGTTAGCAATGCATATATTTAAATTTAAATGCGAACAGTAATTATAATGACTGACCACCCAGCTTGCATTCAATGACACGAGTCATTCCCTTCAATTGTCATTACCTACTTCATAGCCTCGATTAATATCGTCGGAATCAACACTAATAACAGGGAAATAAATCAAACAACATGGTGTAGACCACACAAGTAGCATTCATCATTGTGCACTTTATTTTGCCATTGGCTTTAGAAAGTTGTAAAAAAAATGGTTTAAATGATTCCTTATGTATATATATTTGCAGGTAAGTTTGTATGTAATCTCACTTTCCCGTATTTTAGTGGTCATAGTTTTAAATGTTTTAAATATGTTGGGACATAACACACATCACAATCTAGTTCCACGGTAAGCTACGAGGCTTGTGTTATGGATAGCAGATAGTTGATACATATATAACTTTAAATACATACATATTATAAATTATTATATACACCCATGAGTGGAGTACAAATATTCGTGCTCATCACACAAATAATTGCCCCCAGCGGGACATGAATTCGCGACCGCTGGCACAGCAAGTAGGGTCACTACACACTGAGCCAAACGTATCGTCTATGTTGTTTATGGTTTAACTAACTTTTGCCTGCGGCTTTGCATAGCTTATGAGTAATATTATATTAGAGCTGATATGAGCTGAATGATGAGCTGAATACAACATTTAAAATTTACATATTTACAGTTATTTTTAAAGTAATAGCCTTAATTCTATTTTTTTTTGTTATAACTCTTGCGATATAAACTATTCTTAAAAAAAGCAATCAACTATTGAAGGAAACATCAAGTAACATATTAAAATACAAAATCAGTCAAGGGTGAGTCGAATTCGCACACGAAGGGTTCCGTACCATTGTACATGTCCTTTTTAGTTTTTAATAATATGACTTTTACTCTATGCCTATAGGATATTAACTTCGTTGATCGATTACAAACGTTAAAAAACGTCTCTTGTATTTTTATTTATTTTTAATATTTGTTGTTACAGCGGCAATAGAAATACATACTCTGTGAAAATTTTAACCCTCTATCTATTACGGTTCATGAGATACAGCCCTCTGACAGAAGGAAGGACAGCGGAGGCTTAGTAACATGGTTCCGTTGGCACCCTTCGGGTACAGACTACAGAATCCTAAATAAGACAAACCTACACCTAAATTTTACCTATCTTTTTTGAACTCGGTCGAAATTATCAGTCTTAAATCAAATAATATGTTACATTTTACACGTTACTTGAATCTTCACTATAATTATGTACGTAGCTACTTCTCACAAATAGTGCATCGATGTCTATAATTTTCCTGTCTAACTAAACCTGATGCTGTGATTAGTACCGGAAGTACATCTTCACAGGCTACTTTACGACTATGTTGTTATCTCGTCACTATACCGTAATTGTATAAAATATTTATCCCATAAATATTATATTACGAAAGTTTGGATGGATGGATGTTTGTTACTCATCACGCCAGAACGGCTGAACAGATCTGGAATAAATTTGGTATAGAGATAGATTATAGTCTGGAATAGTATATAGGTTACTTTTTGTCCCGGAAAAATTAACGGCTCCCGTGGGATAGATTTGTTTTTGTTTTTCACAGAGCAAGTTATCGACTATCAATTCCATACTAACTGTTAAAACGTACCGAGGGACGAACCCGAGAAAAAGATTGTAATAAAGTCAAAGTTACAAAAAGTAAAAATATAGGAGTGTTAGAGTTTTCTATGGAGCCAAATAATCAAATGCCAAATCGTGATTAGATATTGTTCCACTTCACATATTAGAATATCATTATATGTATACCTATATTTTGAACTATGAGAATTATTATATAAATCTTTAAAAAACGATGCTCCAAAAGACAAATGTATTCAGCCCTTTTTAACGCCCCACTGCTGGGGGTGGGCCTCCCTTCAGTATGAGTGGGATCAGGCCATAGCCCACCACGCTGGCCAAGTGCGGGTTGGCGGACTTCACATGTCTTTCGAAAACTTGCTAGGATCTCTCAGACAGCAGGTTTCCTAACAATGTTTTCTTTCACCTTAAGGCAAGTGGTAATCATGCTAGAAATGATTCGCATATGAATATATCAGACGTACGAGACCCAGAATTTGAACCCACTTCATTCGGTTTCCCAAGCGAGTGCGCTACCACTGGTCTACCACAACCATAAAAAAGGCTCTAAGTAAATTTAGTTTCATATGAAATCGAACGTGCAGCTTAATGTTTCAATTTCCTTCCATTCAAACATTTTAGTTTATTAAAGGAAGCCTTTATTAAAAGTTCAAGATGTTGCACAATCCAGAAACTTTAAAGAGAAATCGGTAACAACGCCAGCACTATAAATCTTCTCGCATCTCGCAACGGATATAACAAAACAATTCATGTATCTAATCCTTCTGTACGTTGTTAGATAGTCTAAGGGCTTTTACGCATGATCGCATGATGGCACTTTTAGTACCTACGTATTTTTTAAATTTTCGAATATTCTGTATATTTTAACCTTATTTTCTGACAGTACATTAGTAATGATAATAACATACCTCCACAAATTTTATTTATTATATATTTAAAAGAAGACAAAATATACAAAATTTACATGAGGCTGCCTTATTGCTAAAACTGTGATTTCTTTAAGCAAATAACAAATTAAGATAGAAGGGGTGTGAAAATTAAAGTAGACTCAGTTGTATTTAGCATTAACATGTTGTTCGTGCATCAAGTTTATTAATAAGTAATATATGTATATAAAAAAAAGTTAACGTCGATCCGTTCCTTTTTCCTAGCGAAAAAGGACCAACAAATCAAGAAACACTTTCATCCAGGTGATAGACCTTTGTACTAAACATCCAAATCATCTAGCCATTTTAGCGTGTAGGAATAAAAAAATAAGAGAAGAAAAAAATATTTAAATGCACTTATTTTTATTTTAAAAATAAAATGAAATGAAACTTAATATTTTTAATATTTAAGGTACTTTATTATATCCCGTCCGGTTGTTCCACGAAGCTAGTAAGAGTCGATATGTACGAATTGTAAGTTTTCTTGGCTTTCTGTAATCGTAAGATGTGTTTGTTCGAGAGGCTTCATTTCTACATATATTGACATTATACTTTTTTTTCATATTTAACTGGTTCGACTACAGGCTCAGAAAACCTTTTTTTAAATAATTTATTGCAGTTATTATTATTATATTTAAAAATAAAGGAATATTTCTTTTGAATGAAACTACTTATCTTTACTAATTAAGGTACCGTTTTCCATGTTTCACCCCATATAACAGGAGTCCCATATTAATATCATGATTTCTATATAATATTTATGTCTTATAATGTGTATATAGCCTTAAAGCAATTCTCCACGGGCCATATTTCACACCGGGCCGTAATACGAATAATCGACGTTCGACAACTTACATAAATAACGTCGTGTAGACTAACGAAAGTTAGACACTGTTCCTCTGTACGAAAACTTTAAATCTGTTTAGGTTACCTATGTAATTGCTATGTATTTATTGTTTATATATTTATTGCACTAACAATAAATCACACGTTTTTTAATTAGAATAGAGTTAGATTTTTTTATTTATTTACAGAAAATTACAGAAAATGGTATATACATAATATGTAAAATATTTAGATAAGCCAAAAGGACTAAGTATTAAAGTAACTAATAAATTAAAGTAAGAAAGTGCTATTGGACTTTACCTCTTTTTTGCTTTATATAGGTAACTATATATAGTAACTACATAATATTATAGTATTATATTATATGTGATATTATAAACTAGCATTTTAGCGCGACTCCGCACGCGCACTGTTAAGTTTAATTAAAATCCGTTCAGTAGTTTTTGCGTGAAAGAGAAAGAGTGACAAACATCCTTAAATCCTCACAAACATAAGATTAAAGTCCTCTTTCGAGCTAATTTCAGAAACTACTATACAGATTTTCATACGGTTATCACCAATAAATAGAGGGATTTTCTGTAAAGGTCATAAGTTAAAAAATTCTTTATACAAACATTTAATTAACTAAGTTAAAAAAAACGTATTTTTTCCTATGTTAGTTTCACATAGAAAAGAAATGTTATGTCGCGTCCAAAATTTTCGTTATTTGCAACGGTCGTAGGAGCTCGCGGCTCGCAGGTAATAAATCGTGTTAAACAAGTAGGTTGGGCGTTTTATCAAAGTCAATCGGTATCGCGCCGCCGGTGTTGAGTAATTGCCGAGCCGGCTTTTGTTTGCTGTACGTACACATGACAAAGTACAATGCCTAAGACCATGATGTATGGACGACGATATTGTTAAAAGCGAATTTTCATTGTTAATTTTGATTTGAATATGTAATTATTTTAAATGAAACCATCTTTACGAGTTATTTCGCGAATTTATTTAGATTTATGGGTCACGACGTTTAATCGCGACGAAAATCAAAATAAACGCGTAAAAATCCGAAAAGATAGTTTTATTTCAAACTCACATTGCCCGCGGTTACGCCCGCGTTCAGATGACCAAAAACCAAATTCTTAGGTTTTACATATTAGTATGAGGAAATGAGATATTTTCCCGCGATAAAAATTATCCTATATGTTGACCCGGATAATCAGCTATCATCATACCAAATTTCATCAAAATCTCTCCAGTGGTTTTTCGGTGATGCGGTAACAGACAGACAGACAGACAAAAATTCTAAAAACTATAGATTCGGCCTCTGTATCGATAATAATGTCTATTTCAATAAGATTTTCCAAAATATATTTAATGTACAGATTGGACTCAGAATTTTATTATATGTATAGATTATATATTTACACTTAATTATATTTACTCAGTTCTACAAATTATAAGTTAACACGAAACATGCATACTTAAACACTTGACCGAGTTTTGCTTTTTTATTCCTAATGCGCAGAGTTGACAGGTGATTAGGCACCATTCACATTTGCAAGTTTCTAAAGTACGTATTCTGGTGTCAATCAATTTTAAATATGCAGTTTGGTAAGATCTATTCAAATTATAATGTCCATATTCATTTTTGTCAATGATGTACATTGTATCTATTTAATTCTATCCAAACTTTGGTAGTCATAAATAAATATAATAGAAACTAGCGAAGTATCCATGCTCCGCTTAATACCTTTTGTATTTATAATCCACTAGGGACAATTTTTTTTTGAGCGGAACCCTAATTCTTTTTCTAAAATAAAAATAGCCTTTGTTACTCTCTATAACATCAGCTATCTTCCAGTGAAAGTCCCGTCAAAATCAGCCCAGCCGTTTAAGAGATTATCCGGAACAAGCAGACAGACAGACGGACAAAAAATATGTGTTTCTGATAAATACCGTATATAATTTAACATTACAAACCATACCATATCATACCATAACATAACATTAATATTTTAACATTCCAAACCGACACTTCAATTTTATTTATCTGTATAGATAATATACTACATGACGTAAGCGAAAAGCGAAATACTTTGGAAAATGTCTATTACTAACAATAACCTATGTTTCAACTCCAGAAAATAGTCTATCTGTGTGCTAAAAATTACATCCAAATTCGTCCAGCCATAATCACACATACCTACAAACTTTCAAATTTATAATTGATGCATGATTCATTGGAAATTTTAATTTACAATCAATTCTTTTCTCTCGTTAATGACTTTGAAGCGTGTCAGACTATCATTTATATTGCTTATATCATATCATCATATAGAATAAAAGAACATGATGATAATCAATCAGTAAAATAAGATATATTCTGTTTATATTGAACTAGCGACTCACCCTCGCTTCGCTCGGGTTCGTCCTTCAATTTATTCCCCATAAAAACTTTCGTCCCCATTTTCACCCCCTTAAGGGATGATTTCCCGGATAAAAACTATCCTTTGTCCTTTCCAGGGTCTCAAACTATCTTCTTACCACATCTAAATCGGTTCAGTAGATCCAGAGATTACCCCTTACAACCTCACAAACTCACAAACTTTACCACTTTATAATCTTAGTATATATTTCAAAAGAAGACATCCTCTCTCAAAAACGGACTGTATATTAACGACTATGAGATATTTTATCGAACGATGACCAATAATAATTAATTATGGTGAATAATAAAACATATTTTTTCTATAGAAATAGATTTTTTAAATATAAATATTTATGTCAACTATGACAATAATATTTTATTAATACATAGATAAATATTTTCAGTAAATCACGCTATTGTTATTTATTTTGACATTTATTTTGGCATATTCTATCTATATAAATCTTTAGTCTAACCGTAGACCGTAGAGTGATGTAAGATAACATAGTCTAAGAGTCTTTCTTAATAAATAAGCTATAAAAGGCAAATTGAATTTTTGTAATTAGATCAGTATATTCAGCCCTTTTTAACGTCCCACTGCTGCGCACGGGCCTCCCTTCAATACGAGGGGGATCAGGCCATAGTCCACCACGCTGGCCATGTGCAGAGCTCACTTGTCTTTCGAAAATTTACTAGGTTTTCTTAGACATGCAGGTTTCCTTACGATGTTTTCCTTCAGCGTAAGACAAGTGGTAATTATGTTGGAAATGATTCGCACATGAAAATATCAGAAGTGCGGGACCTGGGATTTGAACGCACTTCACTCGGTAACCCAAGCAAGCTCGTTACCACTGGGCTACCAATGCCTATCATAATTAGACCAGTAGATTCAGAAATAAACGCATTTAAACAAACACACAAATTATATGTTAGCATAGATTACATAGAGTGATATTAGTTTACGAAACAGCTAATATGGAAATCTAGTCAATAGTTATATTTAGTTCAAAACTATTTTTGTTTAATAGTATTTCATAGGTAAAGAGCAATGTATGTATTGTATTCAGCCCTTTTTGACGTCCCACTGCTGGGCACGGGCATCCCTTCAATATGAGGGGATCAGGCCATAGTCCACCACGCTGGCCAAGTGCGGGTTGGCGGACTTCACATGTCTTTTCGAAAACTTCCTAGGTTCTCTCAGACATGCAGGTTTCCTCACGATGTTTTCCTTCACCGTAAGGCAAGTGGTAATCATGTTAGAAATGATTCGCACATGAAAATATCAGAGATGCGAGACCCGGGATTTGAACCCACTTCACTCGGTTTCCCAAGCGAGCGCGTTACCACTGGGCTACCACTGCCTATGAGCAATGTAAATGTAAATAAGCCTAAATAAAAACTTGTTACATTTTAAAAGTGTGTATTAAGCCTTTTCCAACCACACCCGTCTCCGTGTCGAGTTGCAGAGCCGTAAATCAAAGGTAGCACAGAACATAGACAAAAGTGTAAGTGACACGTGCGATAGCTTGCCCGTCTTGTTGCGATTGTATTGCATTTGACAGCAAACTTGCTCAACCGCTTTACCCGTCATTGTAATACACGATAAATCAAGGATCATAGAACAAAAATGTGAATTTAAAAGTTTTAGCTTATTGTTGCATCAAAAATTAAATATGTACTATAACATATTTCGTCTGTTTCTTCCTAGTGCAATTTCTATACGAATATATGTAGTTGTTATATAAGATATTTTTGAATATAATTATTATATAAGACAAAATTATTATATAACATATAATTTATTAATTTTACCTTATTTTGTAAGTTAAAATAATATTTCTATATTGTATCATTCCTTTGAACAAATATAATTAAAATTCTACTAGGAATATTGCAATCTTGTAGTTAAACATAAATTTTATGAAGAAATAAAAATGTAACCATACCATTTCTAAAGTTATATCTATAGACAAATGCACTGGAAATAAATGGAATACGACATGACATGCGTCTCCGTGTCGCAAATGTATGGTATATTTTATGAATACTAATCGTTGGCGGTCGAGTGAATTAGCGGTTACATATTAAATTAGATCTAGTTTCTGTAAGACTGTATTCGTAATTTACATAACGTGTCAAGATATTAAAAGAATATATGGAAATTTTGATGTAATACATAATAATACAAAATTTGGATACGGACTTGCCTTGATGATACAATTTTAGTCTACTAACTAAAGAGAAAAGATTTGTATTTCTGTATGTTTGTAGCGAATAAACTTACAAATTACTGGACTTATTTAGATGAAATTTGGTAAAAAGATAGTTTGAGACCCTGGGAAGGGCATAAAATATTTATTACGGTAGTTATCCCGTAAGGGAGTAAAAATTTGGATAAAAGTCTGTATGGGAAATCAACCTAAGGACGAACCCGAGCGAAGCCACGCTGTTATAAATATGTTATAAATATTAAGAAAACTTGTTAAAAAGTAAAATAAAAATGGTTAAAAAGTTAAAAAAGTTACTCATTAAAATAACAAAACATTTTGCAATGAAACTGTGTATTATGTTAATTATAATTACTTTTAGAATAATTAAGACTAACGTAATTATACTATTTTTTCAGAATATAGAGCACGAACTTCATTCAATGCAAAAATATTGCAAAGCTAATAACATATAAAACATTTAAAACAATAGAACATCAAGAGATCAACAAAATTATTAATATAGATCAAACGACTTTCCGCCTACGCCAGCCCTACGATAATAGAAGGCGACGAAAGGTTGTCGCTCCACGAGCTGTCACGGCGACGTTGACAGCATGTCACTGGCCTGGTAATTAGCTAATTGTTGCCACTAGCGATTTTACCACTTCCATTCGATTTCGAACTCTATGTCCCAAAAAATAGAGTCGATTCTACATCATAACTCAAAAATGCAATTTGCCAACCATAATTGCAGCCTCATTACGCGTTATTATTCCCTCTATTTACACAATTTTATAACTTATGACCTTTTTTTTTTTTTTTTTTTTTTTTTAACGTTGGGAAATGCATTTACGCACGACGTGTGGGACTCACCGGCGTAATACAGCCAGTACTACCCACTAAAACCCAACAAAACCTTCCCCCGTCTTAATGGGGCGTCGCAGGATCGCTTACGCATTCAACTACGACGCCCCGACGGCAGGTCTGCCAAAGCAGACCACCACAACCATGGGGTTGCTCCAAGGTCCACTCTGCTATCAGAGAAGTACCAGGAGCAGCCCGCAAGGTACACCGCCCCCCGAAGAGGGCCACCTCCCACCGCCCACCGAAGTGGGCAACCTCCCTGTGCGTTTCTTAGCTTCGCTACTACTACTGAGCCCCCCCACCACGACAAGGTGAACGCACGTTGGGGGGGATAACTTATGACCTGCAAAATACGATCTTTTATTACTTTTGTTGAAATTAAATAAGATTTTGACGTCAATTTTGGGTGACACAATGACCGAGGGCTCTATATTTTGATGTTTGACACAATGTCAACGTTCTCGATATCAGTTGACGTTTTAATCTGACACGCGTTGTCAATCAGTCATTCAGACATCATGATTCATGGGCTAATGGCCCTCTTTATAACACTCACTCGAGCTTTTTTACATGACCGCCAAAAATCGATAGTCAATTGATCTATTATGTTTGATTCGACGTATAAATTCAAAATATTACACATATTTTATTACTATATTACAATATTTATTAGCAACACACTCTCGCTTTGCTCAGGTTCGTCCCTAGGTAAGTTTTAAAGGTTTGTAGAGTACATAGACTATATATTACATGATATATAGCCTATAAGCCTTTTTCAGTAAACGGGCTATCTAATTCAAAATTAATTTTCAAACGGATTAGTAGTTCCTGAGATAAGCGCGTTCAAAAAACAAATAAACAGACTCTGCTTTATTATAATATTACTATAGAATATAGATTATATTAAAAATACATACATATATTTACATATTATAATAATTTGCTCTAACTGTGTAGCATAATTTCTTTTTAAATATTTTGCTAATTATAATAAGCTAATTATGCCTAACTGGCATGTTTAAAGGCCATGAAGAAAGAATTAAATTGCATTTATTACGTCACGCCATGTGAGTTTTTAGAAAGGTAGTTAAGTTTATTTTATAGCCCCCACTAAAAATAGTTTTAATAAAAATATATTATAAAGTTGTTAAACAAAATTTAGTAATAAATCATACCTGTTCGTATACACGCCGTGTAAATTTATGATGGAATATAAATTAGTTAAATGAATAACATTATTCATAGGAAGATGCCAAGTTAAATAATTTGTAAATTATTTACATTTATATTATGAAAAGATAATTAATAATGAATTATTAAATGTAATTTTTAATACGTGTTATTTGTATTTTTTTACCTTTTATTAATATGTGTGGATGAATTAGATATTATTATTTGTAAAACTATTTTTAGGGTTCCGTAAAGTTGGTACAATGTAGTTGAATAAGAGGGTTGTTGTCATGTGTGAACTGCTAGAATGTGGTGAGTTGTGTTTTTTCCCTTTTATCTATTGAATTTTCGAAAATTCTAAAATGATTCGAATAATAATACTTAAAAAAATATCAAAAAATATTATAAAGGTACTTACTACTGCGTATTTTTGAGTGGATTCTTTTTTTACTCGTATCTAAGAAAACATAAAACAAATTCAAAGTCTCGTGGTACGAAACCTTTAGCGAGCGAGCCATACACACACTTGACCGATTTTATTATTTCTATTTACAGATAAATCAAACTTTTTAGTGATTTATTTTTTACTTTAACGACTTGCGTATTTTAATGTTGCGGTGTTTGACTTTTGTGACACATATTTTGTTTGTGGACCACAAGTTTGATTCTCATTTAAAGCAAAACGACCATATTAATGTTGACCTGGTTAAAGCTGTATAATATTCATAGATATACCTTAATATTATATAGATGAAATCATACAAGTTGAATTTATATGTAATTATATGTGTGACTTCTATTATCGTACTATATTGTATACGTCATGGCTTGGCACAAAGCAACAAAATGATAGTGCAGAATTTCATGTTCAACTTGTATTCAGAGAACGTGCACACCGCAAGTCTCCTAATTGACACGTTTGTCAGATATCTAGTGATGGCCCACGCTATATGAAACTATAAAGCGAAAATATTTACAAAATATTTGTTGTTTCTTATTTTTAATGTTATATATTTATAATGTATATAATGTTGTTATAGCTTCAAGAATCTTTTGCACGAGATATCAACACTCTATTTTTCAATTTTTATCAATTTTAATTTATAACTTTGTTCTACAGTTTTGTTTCTAACACGGCCTTAACACCTGTTAGTCAATATTATATAAGAACTTACACTGAAAGACGTGTTCCCCAGAAATTTAATAGAGCATGATTGATATACATAATTATTTCAATTAAACGTATTTTTTTTATTTAAACTTTAATTGATATTACAAAAAATTATCAATGTTGAATGAAGCTTAAACAATTATCTGTAAAAAATATTCTATAATAAATACGTTTAATACAATTTAAAGTAAATTAAAAAATGTAAAAAAGAGTTGTGTTTTTTTTTCTAATATAATATAGCTTCTTTTGAATACTTCTTGGATCTTAGTAAATTGTTTGTATATCATTAATATAACTGTATTGATACTGTTCAGTGTATATGGTTTTTCTTCACAGCAATACAATCGCCTGAAATCTAGTTCTATATAACTTACTACTTACTACGATGAGAAATACTTAGTAAATTATAAAAATAATAAAAAATAAAAATAAAATAGAAATCTTTTATTATCAAGCAACATAAGCTCATAGTTGGTTAGTACAATATAATTACTTAAGAAGTATGTTAGTAAAACAAAATACAAACAAAATAAATAAATAGCTACCACAGGGAGATCGATCCAGTCACATTTTGTACATGTAACTTAATAAACCTCCCCAAGGTCGGCCCATCTAGTCTTTCCGCAATTACCTTCAGGATACTGTTGGTGCTTACCCTCACCCTTTGTATTACTGACACCTAAAGCATCATATTGAATAGAAAGTACTAGCAACTATCATTTAGATACACAGAATACAAGAGATCTATATGTTATTCCAGTTCACAGTCCATCTATGTGCTAAAGTACATCAAAATTATCCAACCTCTTCAGCATGAAGACAAACAAACATACAAACAATACAGATACAAACTTGTTTATTTATATAATTATAGTAGTTCGATTTATCGAAAGTTTTTTGGTAGCACTTTCACGTCACTAGTCCCCATCATTGGTTGACAGCGGAAGCCGACACGGAAGCAACGTCTGTCAGGACGACTGTGATTATGCTTTACGTTACTGTCAGGCGTTTCTTGCAAATAATTAATTATGTAACCGTTTTACGTCTATTTATATTTATTACTAGCATTGCCCGCGGCTCCGCCCGCGTTCAGATGACCAAAATCCAAATTCTTAGGTTTTACATATTAGTATACTCTTACAATGCAGTTTTTGTATTTTTTCTCAGAAATGAGATATTTTCCTGCGGTAAAAAGTATCCTATATGTTGACCCGGATAACTAGCTATCACCTTACCAAATTTCATCAAAATCCTTCCAGTGGTTTTTCTGTGATGCGGTAACAGACAGACAGACAAAAATTCTAAAAACAATAGATTCGGCCTCTGTATCGATAATAATTATATATGTTTCAATAAGATTTTCCGAAAAATACAGATTCGGCTTAGTTACAATTTTATTATATGTAAAGATTTGCATATATTAATGTTGATTCGTAAAACAGTTTTTGTATTTTGGTTTCGTATTGTTTTTGTACTACAAAAATAAGCACTTTTTAAGTATTTAATACTTTTTTTTAGATATTTTAAATAATACTATCTTTTCAGAGTTTTTCGCGGATTTATTTTGATTTTTCGTTTCCGACGTCAAAGGAGAGACTATAAGATAAAAGAAAAGATAGTATATTTAAAAATAATGTATTTTACTTGAGCTGATTTTATACAGACATATAATAAAGTAATAGTGACCTCCTTTATGTGATTATAAAATACGAGTATATAGGTATTATATTCAAATTGATTATAACTACTTAAATGACAAGTCCTGTATGCCTATGGAATTCCATCTGTTTTAACAATTATAAATTATTATCGTACTACTAAAGTAGGTGAAAATATACGTGAGGATGTTAGATAGAAGCTAAAAATATATAACATCGTATAAATTATGTGTTGCGATTTTAGATCAATCTTACTTATAAATAAGTAATCATTAATTTGGTTATTTTTTCTAATATGATTTAATAGATAAGCGAGTTCTGGGCTTTAATACTTAGATACAGTTTTCAGTAGTCTCTATCAAAGATCAATTTTAATGTGTTAAGCATCTATATTTTAAGAGATAACATCTTTCCAAGATTGTTAAATAGGTGAGCCAGATATTAGATTAGCATCGAGGATATTTATCGACGTAAACTAATAATTCTAAAAATATTTGGAAGAAGGTTTCTCCTTCTGCTTTATAGAAATACTGGCGACTCACATACTTTTTAAATATTAATACATTTTAACGGTTAGTATAGATTTCTCAGAGATGAGATATTTTGCCGCAGTAAAAAGTATCCTATATGTTGATCCGGATAACTATCTATCATCAATTTTATCAAAATCTGTCTAGTGGTTTTCTCGTGATGCGTTCCTAGTTAGACATCCCGCTGTATCGATAATAATGACTATTTCAATAAGATTTTCAAAAAAATATTTAATGTACAGATTCGACTCTTTTTCTTCTTTGACTTAAGCTTTCCAAAACAAACGGTCTAATCTTCTTTGATATTTGCGAACCGGATCTAATACAGACGCTTAAAGTCGCAAACTAAAGCTAGAAGTAAATAAACCTAATCTTTTGATATTTCATGAGCTCACACCTGCAGATCGTAATCGCAGTGTAATTATAATGTATTGTCAAAAACAAGATTAATTGCCTTAAAATACAGCGATAAAATTAAATTTTAAAATTTTATTAAACCTACACGGTGAATGTACTTATGTATTCTATTTACTAAATTACCTTGCACTTTGAAGAAAAACATCGTGAGGAAAGATTTTCGAAAGATAAATGAAGTCCGCCAGCCCACACTTGGCTAGCGTGGTGGACTATGGCCTAATCATCCTCGTATTGAAGAGAGGCCCGCGTCCAGTATTGAGGAGACGTAAAAAGGGCTGTATACAATTTACCTTTTGGCTATTGCGATTTATATACCATAAGAACTATTTAAATATTTGTATAGAGATAAAGTCTTATTCTATGGAACATTATAGCTCTAAAATTATATTTATCCAAATCCGTTGCAGAGTAAAAGAGGGACATCGGAACATACATACTTTTGAGTTTGTAGTATAGATACATGTTAGCCTCTATTCAGAATTAGTTAAGATATACTAAAAACATACATCCCAATTGTAACTAGCGAACCTAGAACAATGCATGAAGGTTACCAACTTCTGCAAATTACTAGGATGGGCAAAGTTGTAGGTAAGAGAAATGTTGATAGAAGGAAAATGTCCTAGCTCTGCAACATCCGAAAGTAAACCGAGATAAAGAGGGTTGAAGATCTGTTCAGGCTAGACCTGAACAAAGAAGAATTTAGGAGGATGTCTGCAGACCTTCAGTAATGGAGGGGCACTTGAAGAAGTAGGATTATAAATATTTTTTTATGAAGTCAATCCAAAATTATACGCAAGAGAAAGCAAGAGGGAAAGAGAGGATCCAATTCTTATGTAGAACAAATATTTTGCTTTCTTAACTTTGCTTTCTTAACTGTTTAGTAATTTCATTCAATTTTCCATGACAACTAATCATAAAACTATTTGATACAGGACTAACAATACCCACGATCTTGTTCGTTCAGACCGTTCCTGGCGAATTAAAAAAATAACATGGCATTAATATTTCTTTTGATTTTGTTATAAGTCATTCAGTGAGTGAATGTGTTCTATAAAACAGAAGAAGAAACCTTGTTCCAAATATTTTTAGAATTATTAATTTACGTCGATAAATATCCTCGATGCTAATCTAATTTCTGGCTCACCTATTTAGCAATCTTGGAAACATGTTATCTTTTAAAATATAGATGCTTATCACATTAAAATTGATCTTTGATAGAGACTACTGAAAACTGTATTTAATTATAAAAGCCCAGAACTCGCTTATCTATTAAATCATATTAGAAAAAATAACCAAATTAATGATTACTTATTTATAAGTAAGATTGATCGAAAATCGCAACACATAATTTATATGATTTTATATATTTTTAGGTTTTATCTAACATCTTCACGTATATTCTTACTTACTTTAGTAGTACGATAATAATATATAATTGTTAAATGAGAAGAAATTCCATAACAAGCGTAAGCATTAAGAATGCAGGACTCCTCATTTAAGTGGTTTAATCAATTTATTTAACATAAAGATATCTAACAAATATAAAACACGTTTGTTATTGATGACCGATTCAATAAAGATATGGCTAGAGCTAATTGAAATCAATATATCAAAATTACATTATCATACTTAGTATAAAGATTTGCTGCAGATTATTTAATTATATAGTCATTGAAACTTTGTACTGCCTACTTATAAGGACGAAATAATTTATTTGAAACTAGCGACTCGACCTTAATGTTTCCATATGTGAAATGAAATAAATAATAAATAAATTAGTTGGGACATTAACACACAGCACCGTCTAGTTCCATGGTAAGCTACGAGGCTTGTGTTATGGATACCAGGTAGTTGATACACTATACATATATAACTTTAAATACACACATATTATAAATATAAACCCATGACTGGAGTATAAACATTCGTGCTCATCACACAAATCAATACCCCCAGCGGGAATCGAACCCGCGACCGCTGGTACAGTAAGTAGAGTTACTACAAACTGAGCCAAACGAGTCGTCAAATAAATCATAGTATAGAATAGCAAGTTATGAAAACTATATTTTATGGCTGGTCTTTAAAATAAAATCTTCCTTTATATCAAATATCAATAGTTATTTTAAATAATAATGATTATAAATAGTAATTTTAGTAAGTAAAAGCTCTCTTCTCTCTTTCACTCAGCCTTTTTTAATGTCGTTACAAATCATCTATACATAAGTATAATCATATATATATAAAAATCTATGTGACATACATACCTAGTACCTACACTAGGTACGTTCCCTATGGACTCCAAAACGTCTGGAGCGATTATGATAAAATTTTCAGGTAGATTAACTCAGTGGATGATCCTGTGTGTTGGTAGCGATCGGAAGTATAGGAAGCCGCTGGCAATGCTAGGACATTCCAAACATTTAAAATCTTTTTATTTATTAATTTATTTATTTGTATGTGTCTTAGGAATAATAGTATGGTCTAAAAATCCTTATATTCAATTTCTAATAGAAAGCTACATTTCATTAAGTACACATCTAATCATTTCTAATAGGCTATTTTTCATTGACGTTCCCCGCATGTGGAGCCGCGGGCAAACTCTAGTTATTAATAACGAACAGTAGAAATGATATATTAACCGGAAGCTCGTCAGTCAACGCCTACGCTCATCATACATATGTGAAACATTTTCGTGAAGTCCAATAAAATATGTACTTATAAATTAAACTAGCGACTCACACTCGCTTCGCTCATGCTCGATAGGTTGATTGAATACAAAATTTCATCCCCGTTGTCACCTTCCTAAGAGATGATTTCTAGGATAAAAACTATCCTATGTACTGCCCAGGGTCTCAAACTAGCTTATTACCAAATTTCATAGTAGTACCGGGTTTTTTTTAATGTCGGGAAATGCATTTACGCATATCACCTGATCCCCCAGGTGATGTGGGGCTCACCGGCTAGAGGAGCCGATACTACCCACTAAAACCCAACATCCTTTCCCCCTGCCTTAGTGGGACGCCGCAGGATCGCTTGCGGGTAACTACTGGGGGTTCAGTAATACCACAGATTACTTCCTACAAACAAACTTGCAAACTGTTCCTTTAGCCATGTAGCTAGTTTGTTACAAAATTATTGTAAAGGCATTGGTAACGTTTTTTATTTATACAGATAGTAACCTATACATATAATAAAATTTTGAGTCGAATCTGTAGATTAAATATTTTTTGGAAAATCTTATTGAAATAGTAATCATTATCGATGTAGAGGCCGAATCTATTATAGTCTTTAGATTAGAATTTTTATCTTTCTGTCTGTATGTCTGGGAACGCATCACGAGAAAACCATAGGACAGATTTTGCTACAATTTGTTATGATGTTAGCTGGTTATCCTGGTCAAGATATATGTATACTTTTTACTGCGGGAAAAATCTCATCTTTGAGTAATCTATAATACTAAACGTTAAAACGTAACTATGTTCGTACAAGTTTCGGTAAATTTTTTTACCGAAACTTGTTATTTTCTTACCAGCTATCATCATACCAAATTTCATCAAAATCTGTTCATTGGTTTTCTCATGATATGTTCTCAGAGAGACAAAAATTCTAAAAACTATAGATTCGGCCACTTTATAAATAATAATGTCTATTTCAATAAGATTTTCCAAAAAATATTTAATCTACAGATTCGACTCAGTTAGAATTTTATAATATGTATAGATTTCGCCCGTGAAACAATTGTGCTTATGATACGTCGATTGAAAATATATATATATATATATATATATATATATATATATATATATATATATATATATATAGGTTCAGTTCCGAAGTCACCTGGAAGACAAGGTCAAGCTGGCATCCAAAAAGCTAGGTGTGCTTAATAGAGCGAAGCGGTACTTCACGCCGGGACAAAGACTGCTTTTATATAAATCGCAAGTCCGTCCCCATATGGAGTACTGCTCACATCTCTGGGCGGGAGCACCGGCATACCAGATTGGGCCTTTTGACTCGGTTCAGAGGAGAGCTGTGAGAATTGTCGACGATCCAATACTCACAAGCGATATAGGGCCCCTAAGTCTAAGAAGAGATTTTGCGTCCCTATGTGTGCTCTATCGTTTGTACAATGGGTTGTGTTCCGAAGAATTGTTCGAAATGATGCCCACGGCCACTTTCTATCACCGCACCGCTCGCCATCGACAGCGAGTTCATGCTCACACATTGCAGCCCAAATGGTCCCGTACAGTTCGGTTTCAGAGGAACTTTCTCCCACGGACCATCTCGCTGTGGAATGAACTCCATGCCGAGGTTTTCCCAGAGGGCTACAGTATGGGGTTCTTCAAAAGGGGAGTAAATAGGTTTTTAAAGGGTCGGCAACGCGCATGTGATGCCCCAGGTGTTGCAGGCGTCCATAGGCTGCGGTAACCGCTTACCATCAGGCGGGCCGCATGCCTGATTGCCACCGGCGTGGTATAAAATATATATATATATATATATATATATATATATATATATATATATATGTATATATAAAAAATAGTAGTAATAGTAGTATAAATTTTTTTTTTATAGATTGAACGCGAGCGAAGATGCGGTTTCTGCTAGTAACATAATAATATTTTCCATTCTAATAATAACGCACCTTTCATCTTTATCCAAATTCATTATTAGATAAAAAAAAAGTCAAAAAGTTCATGTGCAATTGACGTGTATTATTATGAGATTGTATTTATATTGTACTAGCATTGCCCGCGGCTCCGCCCGCGTTCAGATGACCCAAAACCAAATTCTTAGGCTTTACATATTAGTATACTCTTACTTTGCAGTTTTTGTATTTTTTCTCAGAAATGAGGTATTTTCCCGCGGTAAAAAGTACCCTATATGTTGACCCAGATAACCAGCTATCATTATACCAAATTTCATCAAAATCTGTCCAGTGGGTTTCTCGTGATGCGGTAACAGACAGACAGACAGACAGACAGACAGACAGACAGACAGACAGACAGACAGACAGACAGACAGACAGACAAAAATTCTAAAAACTATCGATTCGGATTCTGTATCGATAATAATGTCTATTTCAATTAGATTTTCCAAAAAAATATTTCATGTACAGATTCCACTTATTTACAATTTTATTATATATATAGATATAGATGTATTAGATTGTCATATATGGAGGTTTTCGACGAAAATCATCTATTAGTGATACTACAACTTACAAGAAAAACGAAGAATGTACAACGACCGCCTTTCATGATAACTAAGTCGCTAAAGATTTTCAACAGAACCTGCAATACTTGTAAAATTGTTTGCATTTAACTCAAGATTGCATATTATATTGAATATATTAGCTGATATTTTTATTTTTTGCATAACATTAAAGGGTTTTTAATAATATAATACTATTTTATGCTAAACAAAACTATTTTACTAAATAACTAACCAATAACTTATTACGTATTACGTAATTAAAAAAAAATATTTAAAAAAAAAGAAATAATATATTTTTTAATATATGAGCAAAATAGAAGGCAAAAGCTAGTTTTTTTGCTATATTATTTTGCACTTGAACAGAAATTAATACCTTATTCCATTCCCCTACAGTGGCAAGTGTGTACAGTCGCTCAAATATCAAATAATTCAAATATTTGGGCAGACCTCATCCATCACTTACTGATGATTGATAGAGTTGTTTCCACATACGTTCAAAAACATAAAATCTTAACTTCACTAAACTATATTGAAATATAAACCTTATAATATATAGCTACAACCCGTTTTGCTTTAACTTTCATAGTGATAGATAGCTTTTGATAGTTCTAAAATGATTTGGAACTCTATTTCTGTATTGTTAAGGTATGTATTAGTTTGCAAGCCAATTTTATAAGTTATAAGTTGGCCCTAATAACCATTGCGTCTGTTTGAACATTTGTAAAGGGACGTTTACTCGTTTGACTTTATTATTTGTGTTTTACTTAACCATATAATTTATTGATGCTGCTATTTGGATTTAGATATGTTATTTATTGCTAATAAAATAGAATAATACGAGAGTGGAGTTGTCTACTATTGCAAATATATTTTTAATAGACTTATTTACTTTATTTTATTTATTTATTTAGAGCACTAGCAATATGCATTATATAATAATAATGCAAGATGATTGTCTTGATATGTATATCAACGAAAAGTGTATATAACGTTACCAAAGAAATAAATTTAAATAATATTTTCTTAGATTTACGCGAATATTTGACAATTTAAATAAAACTATCTTTCGGGTTTTTTCGAGGAATTATTTGGATTTTTGGTTCCCGACGTTTCGAATGCTTTACAGCATTCATGGTCACGGCAGAGACTGAGGTGTAACATGTCTCGAAGGTGTAGTTGTTACAGACAGCCTACCCACAAATAAAAAAATGAAAATTTCACCAATTACCTTACAATATATTTTTGATAAATACATTTAAACTTAAAAAACCAAAAAGATAGGCAATACTTAAAATTTTGACTTATACAATTAAAAGTAAAAGTAACTTAGAAAACTTATTATTAACTTTATACTTTACATTAATATACTTAAGACTTCGAAGTCGTTACTTAGTACTTAGTGGAGTTTGTCGTTGATTTTTTTTGAAAAATGTATTCAGTTTTAACAAATAGAAAAGAAGAGTAATTATTAGTATAGATTCAAATACCAATAAATTAAAAAGATTGCACTGGCACACGTGAAGCACTTAACCGAGTAAAAGAAAAGAGCTGATACTCTTACACTGCTGGACCGATATTAACCAAACATAGCTAAGAACTACCGCAAGGAAACTGGCTTTGAAATGAAAAAAAAAACTGCGTCGAAATCGGTCCATCCGTTTGAGAGCTACGATGCCACAGACAGATACACACAGACAGACAGACAGACATCGACGTCAAACTTATAATACCCCTCTTGTTCCGTTGTGGGTTAAAGACTAAAATACGAGGGTTAGTAATCTTATTTTACTTACCAATCTCCTTCCCGTCTTCTCTATTCTACGTGACATTGGCGAAGTAATCTGTGCTCAACTAGCATACTTTGAACTCATTAAGAAGAGAATTGAATTGAAAATAAGAAAGTCCTATTTAATGGTAACCCTAGACATAGAGTGGACTGAGTGTTTCTTTACCAGCCGTCAGCTAAAAATGGTGGATAGGTGCGACAGAGACAAAATGAATGTGCGGCCAGAAGTCTTTGTAGTATCATATATTTTTTACATTCCATTTATAAATTCAACTGGCCGCATGTTCGCCTCCTCTCTTTCTAGAGAGTGGTCAATATCATGAGAATATTGCTCAGTCCATTTCATACGTCTATAATGGTAATTGACGAGTGCGCTGTATTATATTGCTAATTTTCTTTTATCTGTGTATTATAATTTTGACATATCCAAGTTATTTATTTTCCCTCTTAATAATTCATTATAATGTCTTCAGCAGCATCGTTAATAAATCACGATAATTATCATACAAAACATATAATATAAGCTATTAAAGGCAAATTTATTTGACATTTTTATGTTATTAAATAAAAAAGAGTTTTTAATAATCAATTCACAATAATGATGAGATTTATATTATCTAATGATGTAATGTATTGGAATTTAAAATGGTATAATTTGAAAAACAAATATTATTGTAACGGGTTTCAATGAAACATATTTTTTATCTTTATACATATATATATATATATATATATATATATATATATATATATATATATATATATATATATATAATAAAATTCTAACTGAGTCGAATGTGTACATTAAATATTTTTGGAAAATCTTATTGAAGTAGTCATTATAATCGATACAGATGCCGAATCTATAGTTTTTAGAATTTTTGTCTGTCCACTGAATAGATTTCGATGAAATTTGGTATGATGATAGCTGGTTAAGTCGCTAGTACAGTAGTAGTATAATAAGTAATTCAATTAAAATGAAAGAAACTAAGTTATCTCATACGTTACCTTGACCTTCAGGTCCAACGCCAGTAATTCGCAAGTCATTTAGCATTTTATGTGCAATTTATTTTTACGATCGTACATAATTGAAATAATAAAATTAAATCTATAAAATAGTACAATTATCTAAAATGATTCAGTATATTGAGGTAATTGTAAATATGTATAAATGTCTTATATTTCATTACAAGCAACTCTCCCTCGTTTCGCTCGGGTTCGTCTCTAGGTTAGTATCGAATATATAGACTATATATTATATATATATATATATATATATATATATATAATTTTTTCCGAAACTTGACGCATTGTCGTAGATAATAGTTTCGCCATTAACGCCATCTATTGGAATTAATGCGAAGTAGTGATTCCCATACAAAATAAACAGTTATGAACTTTTCGATTTTCCAGCCCGTCTTATGGGTTTTCTCTATTTTTTTTATACTTAAACCACCCCTGACACACCCTTAAGAAAACAAAAAAATATTATAATCGATCCAGCCGTTTTTGAGTTTTAGCGAGATAAACGAACAGCAATTGATTTTTATATATGTATATAGATTACTTAAATATGTACTTAATGTGAATATCAAATCAATAATATTAGAACTTATTTGTGTTGCAAAGGAATATTTTAATGCGTAAGCTTATATAAAGGAGGACTACAGTAAACTAAAATTTATTGGCTATCTTTTTTTTAGTAAACATATTTTATTATTCCATTTCTAAAAGCTAAAGCATCAAATTATGTTAGATTGTTATAAAAATGTTAGATAGCCTTTAACCTCTATTAATACTATACTAATATATTCAATTTAATTCTACAAAGTCGAGAGACATTCATAATAGAGATAGCGTATAATATAAATTAACATTGTAAGTTGTTTTTTCGGGTTAAGCTCAAAAACTACTGTGCGGTTTTTTATAACTTCATACGCGAATATAAATTGGGAATTTCTAAGAAGGTAGACTCTATTATAAATATTTTGCAATAATAATCAGTAATGATTTGTGATATTTATTAATTGAAAAATTCGTCTCTTCCATGAGCCCACACAAGTAGAGTGGCAAGCCATTAGTCAATTATAATAAAATTATAAAACAAGGTTAACTAACACGCAACAATCTATATATAATATGTACATACATACAAATAAATATTTTATATACATATAATAATAAATATAATCAAAAGACATTCATAAATGAACAAGAACAGAATAATATATCATAGAAAAGCTGCTTATAATGCACCAACAAAGCGACGTGTTGTCGCCTTCAATCGTGACAGACAAACAGACATGAGCGCTTCCTGAGCTTTCAAAGAGCGGAATTGTGTAAACATTACTCTTGTAACGTCAATTGCTTAATGTGACAATCAAATATCAACGTTATGCGAATAATATTATAGTTCTCTTTCTACTGTTGAAAAGATAAAAGGTTTTCGTGCTACAGCTTGTGAATTAATAAGGATTTTTAACCTTATTTCTTTAAGAATACGGTTGATATTGGCTTGTGTATTTATATAGAGTTCTTCAAACACTTTGCAGTATTCAAGTAAATGGATTGGCCGATTGCTGTAGAGTGCGGGTGGTCACTTTACCTTTGAAGGTGTAAAATGCACAAGTTTTTATATTATGAGGGGTCATTTTCGGAACAAAGTCATTGTGTGGACCCCCCGCAAACTGTGATTTATTAGACTGTATGTAATGACGTGTATCTACTGTACTAAATGGTTGTATCTTTTCCATTTATTTTTTTTATTTTTCAACTTTCTCATACTGTAAAATGGAGCAATAACACATTTTACTCTCCTGACTCTCCTCTTTTCCAGTATTTCAACTCTAAAATTATCCTGTATATTGATCATACGTTTACCTCTTTTAAAATTAAATCAATGATCTTCTATCGCCTCAATAGGGGATACCAGTAAGTACACTATACCATGGAGTTACTCTATATAACTTTATATTAATAAATATCTTTTGAAAGACTTGTAAAATAGGTTAAAAATAAGACTAAACAATAAGTGATATTAAATTTAAAAAATTAAACACATTTAAAACCTTTTTTTATATTGTGTAAATACTAAAAAATCTCACATATTTTTACACTAAATTAGCAAAATATACATAAATAAGAGAAAATTACAAAAAAAAACTATAACTTCACCATAAAAAGTGCATTCACGTAGCATTTACTAACAAAATCTCATCAAAGGCTATTGAATACAACCCATAACAAATTCGCAATATCAACCGCTGGATTCGAACCCGTGAAATGTGTGTTTGTCATTAGAGTCTTCACGGCTTTTATCCCATTTATTTCCCTTTTAAATCAAAACCATTGTCAATTTACCACGGCTGCCTATTCACGGCGACCGATTATCTTGCCACAGAGTGTCTAAATGTTCTTTAGAAATTGCTAAAAAAATCCAGTTAGCTCGAGTTTGTGTATTAGTTATTTCTACTCTACGGCCTGTTATATAGGGTGTGCACCCTATTGAGAGCCATTGTAGGGAACTTGATGAATCGCTCTAACACGTATTGTCAGACTCCCCACAGCTGTCATCTGTCAAGGATATCTGACACTTGGACCCGTTTTTTTGACAATCTCCTTTGTATTCACTATAGAATAGAATGCGGCGATTTCGATCGCTTAATATCATAGGGGATGAATTGAAGTCATAAATAAATAAGCAGTGTAGTGGTTTTTACATCGTATTGTTGAAATTCGTTGTGGTAGATCGCGAGGCAATATAAGATAAATATTGTCAGCGTAAATTGGTATTGCTATGATATGAGGGCAAGTATTTTTTTAGTACGTTAGTTAAGCCTTGGCCAATTAAATAGCTTTGTTGCTATTTTCGCATCGTTTACCCCTTGTTCAATTGATATTTTGAAGTTACAGTCTAATATCGATGGTTTTAGCTCGATCTATTTCTGTGGAAAATTTTGTTATAATTTTTGAGCTATACTGTTTGTGGTTTATTGTATGATAGTAAGATTTATATATTCTTGATTGTATTAAAAATACAGCATTCAAAGCTTTTTTACTATTTTAAAGTAAAATATTTTGAAATATTAGTTGTTTATACCGACGTTTTTAACTATAAAGAGCTTAAACATCATTCCATTTTAAGGGGTCCTAAAAATTATTTTTTCAAATTTATTTAAAAAAAAATATATAAAAAATCCATTACAATAACTTCACAGTAAGTGAATACACCCAAAAAATAGTTTAATGCGATTTAAAAACCACATCTTCAATAGAAGTCTGTTGAAAATTAATAAAAATTCCATATTTTTAATTAAACACATTAGCTTCTTACAATTATTATAATTACAACACAAAATCTAATGCAATACACTAGTTCTAATGCAATTAATATACTCAAAAAATTGAGTTTTATTAATAAGTAGTTTAATATATTTTCAACCATACATAAGAGTTGCGTATGTTAAAACAAACACGTGCAAACATATAACATAGCGTATTCTAAAAATATGACAAGGCAACGCCGCAGGCCGTAAAGGGGGCTATAATTTTGAATTATCGCGCGGCGCGATGGCCGGAGTAATGAAACAAACTGTAGATCATAATTCCACAGTCGACGCTAAATGGCAGCTCGTTTTGCAAATTTTTTTATTTACCGCCCTACCTTGGATCATAAAGTTTGACAAGTTGAATGAAATTTAGATGTTTTATCTTTAACTTGCAAGGCAGTTTTTGTACACTTTTTATTATAATATAATATATGTATATAAAAACTAAAACGCAGTGGTAGTCAAGTGATATTTTTATCGCTTGGGAAACCGAGTGAAACTGGTTCAAATCCCGAGTCTCGCATCTCTGATATTTTCATTTGCGTATCGTTTTCAACATGATTACCACTTTGGTTATGGTGAAGAAAAACATCGTGAGAAAACCGAGAAACTAAAAAGGTTTCGAAAGACATGTGAAGTCCGCCAACCTGCACTTGGCCAGCGTGGTGGACTATGGTCTGATCCCCCTCGTATTGAAGGGAGACCCGCGCCCAGCAATAAGACTTTAAAAAGGGCTGAATACGTATAAAAACTGAGAGAAAAAAAGTAATTTTGGTCGCTCAAGTTCTGATTGTATCTCGCGCTTACTATTACATTATTTAAAAAATACTACATTGACGACACGTTTGGCTCAGTTTGTACTTGCTGTGCTAGCGGTCGTAGGTTCGAGTCCCGCTGGGTACATTTATTTGTGTATTTAAAGTTATACCTATATGTGTAGTGTATCAACTATCTGGTATCCATAACATATATTATTAATGTATTACCTATAAGTATAACAATATAGTTAAATTAAGTGTTGAATATGTCAGTGTTTGGCTCATCAACTATATTTACTATACAAAATATCACATAGATCCGTTGATGCATAAAGTAACTTATTTTCATATTTGCAATATTAGTAAGGAACAAATGCTTATTGTCAAACTTATGATTAAGTTGAAATAGTATAAAAATAAACATATTAAATTTATTAGTATAGAAAAACAAATATATTATAATATAAGTAGAGAAAGCGGGTGTTTCGGGGAAAATTCATTAGACTTTCAGTAAAATTAGAGACGTTAATTCTCAAATATTCAACCATACCCCATATTATAACTCATAAACATCAAAATTAATTCATGTCATACCATTAAAAACATCACACGTCACATAAAGAAGAAATTACTATGTACAGGTGTAGCGTGTTGCGCCAAATTGAAATATATAGAGCCATATTCATTACAGTCGAGAGTAACTCAAACTTATGGTACCTTTTAGGAGTTTAAGAGCTCTCTCAAACGAGCAATGCACGTACGTTCCGTGAAAAACACGACTGCGCGGTATAAAGTATAACTGCCTATTACGCGGTAGAAGTACTTTTATGATGAGATCCCATATTACGACGAGGTAAGGTATAAGGATTATAAATGATTATATTTTTGAATATATATATATATATATATATATATATATATATATATATATATATATATATATATATATATGGATATATAGCAGGGACTGGCTATAGTTAGTGAGTTTTATCGTTTTTTTTAATATTTTGTCTTTATATGTGAAGAGTGTTGGCAGATCTGTATATTTTTAATTTTTTTCTGTATCTTAAAATTGTATATATGTATGTGATTTTTCCATAGAAGAAATTATAAATTTTAGTTCATTTATGTTTGTATTTATTGTTATTTCAATTATAAATATAAAAAGATTCACACAATGTCAATTTAAAAGTGTGATATCTGATGACACACAAAATAAATTTAAATAACACAATCACTTCAATGATTTATCAATGTCATTCCATGATACGGCACAATAGAGTGACTTAGCGAATGCCTTCAAAATCTACGCAAACAATAACATGAAACCGATTTACGAAAATTTATGGACACTCCGAAGATCCACGCTCTGCGTGAAAGTTTTGTTATAAGAGATCGCAGATGAAGTAAAAAAAATCGACTCTAACACCTTCGAATAAAAACTCTACCAATGGCAAAAGATACGTAGAGACGCAAAAACATGATGAACGACTAGACAGACCGTCTATTATACTCTAATGTTCCAATATATTATATCTCAAAAGCGGCTTCGCGTGATAAATTGGCCAGACACAGGATATTTTTTTGTATAGAACAGATGACGGTTTTTTGCAAACGTGTGTTAATTTATAATTTTTATTGTTAAGGTTTGTCGTATTTAATTTTGATCAGCGCGAAATCTGTTAGCTTTTTGTGACTAATCGATATTTATGTTTGATTTCAATAGGTTTTTGTTTATTTTTTTTGAAATCGCTACCATGAAATCGGATTTCATGTTTAAAATTAAAAAAAAACATGACGTTTAAATTATAGCTATTAACTTCATTATTAATATGTTTAAAAAATCAGTCATAGCTTATTCTGACTGATATTATGAATTTAGCAATCAAACAGAATAGATGGGAAGAAATAAAAAAAAATGAGTGGAAAAAATAAAAAAGCCAAGACTAGACGTTAGTATATAAATATTTACTAAAAACATACCTAATTTCTAATATCTATTTAAGTTAAAGAATTCCATCAAAACCTTTTGTCTCTCCACCTTTTTTATATGTAACTAGCATTGCCCGCGGCTCCGCCCGCGTTCAGGTGACCAAAAACCAAATTCTTAGGTTTTACATATTAGTATACTCTTACATTGCAGTTTTTGTATTTTTTCTCAGAAATGAGATATTTTCCCGCGGTAAAAAGTATCCTATATGTTGACCCAAAAAACCAGCTATCACCATACCAAATTTCATCAAAATCCCTTCAGTGGTTTTTCTGTGATGTGGTAACAGACAGACAGAGAGACAAAAATTCTAAAAACTATAGATTTGGCCTCTGTATCGATAATAATGTTTATTTCAAAAAGATTTTCCAAAAAATATTTAATGTACAGATTCGACTCAGTTACAATTTTAATACTCGTATATGTATAGATATAATTATTACTTCAGTAGGAAACACAAAATTAAAAAAAATATCTAAAAATATACTCTAAAACCTAACGTTTGGCGATATGAAAAGCGTAGCATCTATCCACGTCTCGTAGGCCGTAGAGTTGAAATATGAGCCGTATATTATTCACTGATATTGCCCTATATATCACGTAAGGAAATAATTCATTCAAAAATTACTTTGACGACCGCTTTAATAGGCTAGTTAGTCTATTTACTACTACATATTATTATATTTTTATGTCCTGGGTAGGCAACGTCGAGTTTGACATTGGGGTATTTGTTGATAAACTCAATTAAATCAAATATCTATACATATAATAAAATTCTAACTAAGTCGAATCTGTACATTAAATATTTTTTTGGAAAATCTTATTGAAATAGACATTATTATCGATACAGAGGCCGAATCTATAGTTTTTAGAATTTTTGTCTGTCTGTCTGTCTGTCTGTCTGTCTGTCTGTCTGTCTGTCTGTCTGTCTGTCTGTCTGTCTGTCTGTCTGTCTGTCTGTCTGTCTGTCTGTCTGTCTGTCTGTCTGTCTGTCTGTCTGTCTGTTACCGCATCAGAGGAAAACCACTGGAGGGATTTTGATGAAATTTGCTATGGTGATAGCTGGTTAGCCGGGTTAACATATAGTATACTTTTTACCGCGGGAAAATATCTCATTTCTGAGAAAAAATACAAAAACTGCGTTGTAAGAGTATACTAATATGTAAAACTTAGAATTAATTTTTGGTCATCTGAACGCTTGTGGAGCCGCGGGCTATGCTAGTTTAATATGAATAAAATTATTTTTCTTGGGTTTAAAGAATAATAAAACAGATATCAAAATAATTTTAGTTTTAAAAAAATTCAACAAAGTAATTACCGTGGATAGACTGTATATTATCTGACTCTTCAAAGCAGATCAAATGAGCCGAAACTCGAAGATTTTATTAGTAGCCAATAAAGTGTAATAGTATGCATCTCTCGGCTTTATTATCAGATTAGATCGATGGTAAAATATAGTATGTATGTGGTGATGATATGATATGATGCTTTAATTTTACATATTAACAAAGTTTAATTCAATTCTGTTGTTAATGATTTCAAAGCGTGTCAGTTGAGCACAGATTACTTCGCCAATGTCACGTAGATTGGAGAAGACACGAAGGAGATCGGTCAAATAAATTTACAATTTATATTCATACTATAAAAACTAGAATATTACGGACTTTTAACATTTTATCACATCTTATAGTTCTTTACACGCGAAATGTATAGAAGCGTGGAACGTAGGAAGGAGAGCCACAGTCTCTCGTGCTGAGGAATGTTCATAAAGATAATGAAAATGTAGAGACTGTCTGACATGTATAGTAATCAGCATAAGTAAACACAATATACTTATTTTTACTCAAAATAATCGTAGCCTTTCAATAATATTAATCTATCATATACTAATATTATAAAGGGGAAATATTTTTTGTTTGTCTATTTTACCAAATAATCTCTGAAACTACTGGACTGTTTTAGATGAAATTTGCTAAGAAGATAGTTTGAGACTCTTGGCAGGACATAGTGTAGTTTTTATGCAGGAAATCAGTCCTTAAGAAAATAAAAATGGCGAGGAAAGTTTGTATGGGCAATCAACCTAGAGACGAACCCAAGCGAAGCGAGGGTGAGTCGCTAGTATCATATAAACGTTTTTCTTAATTTAAAATATAAATAAAAATACGTTTAATTTTCTAAATAATATTAATTTATTAGAAAACAACCACCAGGCTTAGTAGTAGGAACTTGTCTTGTGATCGGAGATTCGGATTCTACTCTCCTACAAAAGATATATATTTTACGCATTGTATTAGTATTTATAGCGATCTGAATGTGTTTTATTGTATTGTTTGAGACACAGTTATTGAAAAGCTAACGTAATGTTAAGACGCCACATATTTTCCATCTTCTTTGCTTACTAAAATTTTACAACTTTAGCTTCTTGTGTAGTGTATATTGTTCACAGCGTAATCTTTAAAACGTGTGAGTGAACGAGTGACTGCGTGAATGTTTGTTGCTAGTTCTCGTAAAAACAATCTAACAGATTTGAATGAAATAAAGGATGTAGATAACTTATAAGTTAGGGTGAAACCTAAATTCTTAATAAATATCTTTGGACATTAATACACAGCACCATCTAGTTCCATGGTAAGCTACGAGGCTTGTGTTATGGATACCAGATAGTTGATAAACTACACATAAATAATTTTATATACATAGGTACATATTATAAATATAAACACTCATGACTAGAGTACAAGCATTCGTGCTCGTCACACAAATGAATGTCCCCAGCGGAACTCCAACCGCGACCGCTGGCACAACAAGTAGGGTCACTACAAATTGTGCCAAGCGTGTCGTCCTACATTTAAATTGAATTAATCCTTTTTTTCAAAGTACTTACCAAACAAAAAGTATTCATAAATATTTCATACATAAAATAACAGTAGTAACAAAATAATGCCAGGCTTTGATGAGATTAAAAAATAAGAAGAATGTTCACGTATCTCGTTCGTAGCGCTGAAATATGTGTGTAATATTCAGGAATATTGCTCTATACATCATGCGGAGATATGATTCACAGATATACGGCACTTCGATAACTTAAACGATTTTTTGTTTCAATTTGCCAGAACTGTACGTTTTCCTTTTGTTTTGTTTTAATGTTATTAATAGGAATATGAGCTTAATAAGCTCGTTTACATATTTGTTTTTGCATATTTGCTCTTACAATTACTTTCAACGACCTTCTAACCTAGAGGATAAACAATAATATGTGTTACTCCAGATCATAGACTATCTATGTGCCAAATTTCATCCAAATCCGTCCAGCTGTTTAAAAGTTGAGGAGTAATAAACATACACACATACGAACCTTCGCATTCATAATAGTAGTTAAATAAAAGCAACAATAAATCTGCGTAATTGTTTTACGAGTATATTAAAACTTACGTTACGTTTTAATGTTTAGTATAGATTTCTCAAAGATGAGATATTTTCTCGCAGTAAAAAGTATCCTATATGTTGATACGGATAACCACCTATCATCATACCAAATTTCATCAGAATCTGTCCAGTGGTTTTCTCGTGATGCGTTCACAGACAGACAGACAGACGGACAAAAATTTTAAATTTTTTGATTGATAAAATCTGATTTTCCAGAAAATATGTAATGTACAGATTCAACTCAGTTAGAATTTTATTATATGTATAGATTCTTTAACCTTTACGTTCAGGGATTCACGTCGGTGTTTAAACGACACGTGTGATTTACGAGACACGTTTGAATAAACCCACTAAAACGTGTCTTTGGAGTAAATTATGTGGCCTAAAGTCAGTGGGTTGATAGCTATCTTGTTTTAGATGGTTTGCACATGTTCACTGTTAGGTCTTGGAAGTTTATTGCATTAAATAACTTATATATGTAAAATAATTTATATGTTTTCTAAACCAAACTAATTTCTATGGATTTTAATACTTTCTTAGAATTACACGAATGTTAGACTTCTATACAAATATTATACAGAGGAAAGATTTTTTGTGTGTCTGTTTGTTTGTACCGAATAAGCTCCGAAATTACTGAACCGATTAAGATAAAATTTGGTGACAAGATAGTTTGAGACTCTGGGAAGGATACCAAATAGTTTATATCCGGGAAATCATCTCTTAAGGGAGTGTAAAAGGGGATGAAAGTTTGTATGGGGAAGAAACCCAGTCGCTAGTATTAAATAAAACTGTCTTTTCGGATTTTTCCGCGGATTTATTTTTATTTTTGGTTCCCGAGTTTTCGAATGCTTTACAACCTAAGTCTCTTCCGTCACCATGATAGCTGAAAAGATAGTTTTATTTTAAAAAATATGATTTTTTCTAGTTAAATTTATATTAAATAATTTGTACAGTATTTTGGGTTCGTGTATGAATGGCTTATTAGAATTACTACGGTTGAGATAGCGTGTTCCATTCTTGTATGACATATATCATTGCTATTTTCCATTAATATTATGTGTCGGCGCCACATCGGCACCGAGAAACGGAGCGCAGCCGCAGCTCTCACGCTATTGGCTACCCGCAGCCAACGCTATTGGTACCACGCGCGGCATGACGCGATAACAAGCCAATCACAAGATCGGAAAATCACGACATACGCTCGCTACGTTCTCAACCTACGCTAATGATGCCAACACATTACCACCTGTCACGGCATCGAACGCGCGTCGTGTCCTAAGCTAATTTATTTGCCTAAAGTACTAATTGTAATTATACCATTAAACCTACATATTTTTTTTATTTAAAGTTTGTTCCCTATCTCGAACAAAAGTGGCGACCGTGACAGGACACGACGACTTGCACTATAATCTTTGTCGAGTCCGGCAGGTTTTACAACAAATCATCGACGCCGAAACAGACAGCCATCATCATTGAGGTGTTCGGAGCCAGCAGAATAAGAAGAGGACCGTATTGGAGGTGCCTACGTCCTGGAGCCGCCTAATCAGCTGATCCCACGGCTGGGGAACCCGGATACCTACCTACCTACCCGCATCAACTGCCTACGATCATAAAGTGAGCCCGTTCCTATCATTCTTCCTTGTTCTATCCTCTTCTATCCTTGTATATACTAAGTGTCTGTTTCTCTAAATGTTTGGTGATCTAATCAATTGCTAGCAAACATTGCATGTCCCAAATTTAGCGGTAAGCATTTTGCCTAATCATCCAAAGGGAAATTGCGAGCTAAAGTCATTGCACGCTGCCTAAAATTTTCATCTGCATTTACCTCACTAAATAAATAAATAAAAAAAAACCCCTAAATTAATTAGGTACCTACCTAGCCATTTTGCTTAACGGTTATCTTTATACCTACTTGCCCACGAACCATTTCGATAACATACTTAAAATTACATTGGTGCTTACTGTCCCAAGCTGTGTGCCTACCTGCTTCTATCAGCTGTTTAGTTTGCTGACGTTGATTCCAGCGTAAGCAGTTTGTTCGGGATCAGCGGTCTAACGGCGCGTGCCTAGCTGCTGGGTGCCTATTTCGTTTAGCTAATCGCCCGCTTCGCTGACAAGAAACCGGACCTCCACGCCGCGCACCACGGACCACGAAACGAGGAGCGTAACGTACCTATTTTATCATTTTCTGCCATTCTGATATCTCATTGCAATGACTTCTGAACTAAAATTTAAAGAACTAAATACAAAGCGCAGTTCCATTAAGGGGCGCATGACTAAATTTAAAATATATCTAGAATCATTAGTAGCTTTGGAAAGTATTTCTGCCGTAGAAGTCAACAAGCTAGCAATGAAGCTATCTAGAATGGAATCATTATTCATTGAGTTCGACGGGCTGCAGAGTCAAATAGAGGTGCATAGCGAGGCTAATCAATCTGCTGAATTGTCCACCCGCGATTTTATAGAACAAGAATTTGATAATTGCATTGCTATCGCTCAAGATTTAATACAGCCTAACAGCTCAGCTCCCAAGCGGGTGGAAGGTAATGTTTCTAGCTGTTCCCACTCCAATGGGTGCCATCACCTTGAGCACAACCCTCTGGGGTTCAAGTTACCTACAATAAACATACCCAAATTTGATGGCACCTATTCTAAGTGGTTGGAGTTTAAAGAAATATATTCTTCACTAATTCATGACAATCTTGAAATAAAAAATGTACACAAATTTCATTACCTCTGCACCTACTTGGAGGGTGAAGCTGCCCGGGTACTAAGTAACTTAGAAGTATCCGATAAAAATTATGATGAAGCTTGGGCACTCCTCTGCAACCGGTACGACAACAAAAGGCAACTAATCAATAACCATTTAAAATCATTATTTGCTATTGAGTCTGTACGGGAAACTGACAGATCTCTTCGATTCATTATCGATCACGTAACAAAAAATCTACGAGCGCTCAAAACGCTGGGGCTACCCACTGATAAGTGGGACGTCCTTATAATTTATAACCTGGTGGCAAAGTTAGACAGCGGTACTGTTCTTAAATGGGAAGAACATAGAAACAATTTAACAGAAATCCCCACACTAAATGATTTTTTCTTATTTCTAAAGAACCGTGCTGATGTTTTAGAAACTGTGAATCGAAATAAAACAGACAAACAGACAGTAACTAAACAGGTAACCCACCACTCAATTCCACACAAGAACCAGACTAGAGCATTTGTTGTAGCTACGCCTAAAGAGGCTTCCAATTCTTCTCGATCCAATTTTGAGTGTGTCGTTTGTTCCGGTAAACACCGCATATATGAATGCGCCTCATTCAAGTCCAAAACGCCCGAAGATAGGAACTCTATTGCCGAATCACTTAATCTGTGTTCTAACTGTCTAAGGTCAGGTCACAATAATAAGGCTTGCCGCTTGCCTGGGACTTGTCGTTCATGCAAACAAAAACACAATACTTTGCTACATATACCAACAGTAGAGAGTAGAGTTGCCTCAACTTGCAACTTGCCTTCGTCAGTAGTTATGTCTGCCTTGTCTTCGTCAGATATTCTTTTGTGCACCGCCAAGGTGCGACTAACTAATCCTAATACCAATGAAACTATATGCGCACGCGCTTTACTTGACAGTGGGAGCCAATCGTCTTTTATCACTGAGAGTGTAAAGCAAAGACTCAATCTAACTCCTCAGCCATCAAATGTCAACATTGTCGCTATAGGAAATAATACTCTAAATCTAAGTCCAGAGCGCTGCTCTTTAAAACTTCAATCTAATACCTCGTCGTTTGAAGTCTCTATGTTTTGTCTAGTATTGAAAACTATATCTGATGACCTACCCAAGCATCATTTCAATATTAGTTCTCTAAAGTTAAATAACTTGGAGCTTGCAGACCCCAGCTTCAACGAACCATCCCCTATTGACATGCTTATAGGCTCTGACCTGTTCTGGGACCTGATAGGTTCCGAACAGCGGTCTCTAGGGTTGAATAACCCTAATCTTCATAGCTCTAAGCTCGGATGGCTCATTGCAGGTCCTGCGCATATTCAAATGCAACCTCCACCTAAAAGGTTCCTAACCTGCAACTTTCTTCAAAGGAAGGATAAGCTCGAGGACATTCAGGAGGATCTATCTAAATTCTGGGAACTTGAAAATGTCCCTAAATCCCAACCTCTATCTAAGGAACAAAGGCTTTGTGAGAAGCTTTTCATCTCTGATACTCGCCGAGAAAGTGATGGTCGTTTTTGTGTAGGTATCCCTCTACGGGATGAACCAGATTGTCTGGGCGAATCCTACTTCATAGCAAAAAAAGGTTCTATAATCTTGAAGCTCGTTTTAGAAAAAATCCTGAATTGAAAAACATGTACTGTGACTTCATTCACGAGTACGCCAACCTTGGCCACCTTTCAGAGTCTACAGAGACCAAACCCCCAAATTCCTATTTTCTCCCTCATCACCCAGTGATTCGAGACAAAAGTGAAACCACTAAACTTAGAGTTGTGTTTAACGCCTCTGAACCCACTACTTCTGGCCTATCGGTAAACGACTTACAGATGGTGGGCCCCACTGTCCAAGACTCTTTGTTTAACATCTTAGTTCAATTTCGTCAGCATCGATATGTCATTTCTGGAGATGTAGAGAAGATGTATCGACAATGTAGAGTTAGAGAGTCTGATCGCAATCTGCAACTCATCTTGTGGCGCGACAATGAAGATGAAAAATTGCGCACTCTAAGGCTCAATACTATAACCTACGGATTTGCGAGCTCTAGCTTCCTCAGCACCAGGTGCATATGGCAAATCGGCGAGGAATGTGACGACTCTACCATCAAAACTATTATTTAAAATGATATCTATTGTGATGACTTATTGACAGGGGCAAGTACTGCCGAAGAGCTACGTCGCATTCAACGCGCGGTTTCCAGTGAGCTGGCTAAAGGCTGCTTTCCACTTAGAAAATACCGTTCAAACTTACCTAATGTCCTAGAGGCTGATCCTAACAATAATGAAAATCTAATCATCAGCAATGCCACAAGTACCCTTGGTATTGGCTGGTCCCCTCAATCTGACAGTATTCACTTTCCTCTCGAACATTCGCCAAGTACTATCTTCACCAAAAGGGCTATCTTGTCTTTAGCATTCAAGATATTTGACCCTCTAGGTCTATTGTCCCTGTGCACTATTAGAGCAAAAATCCTTCTCCAAAAACTGTGGAAAGAAAAAATAGATTGGGACGAACCAGTTCCCTACTCTATCCAAGTCTCTTGGCAAAAGTTCAGCCAGCAGCTTAACGCTCTATCGTCTCTAAAGGTCCCCAGACGGGCCCTAGCCAATTCAAACAATGTAGAGCTTCATTGTTTTTGTGACGCTTCACAGGTAGCCTATGGAAGCTGTATCTACCTACGCTCTATAGACGGGAATGGCAACGTGCATGTAACTTATTATGTGCCAAGGCTCGTGTAGCTCCCATCAAAGCTTGCACCATCCCTCGTCTAGAGCTCTGTGGTGCTTTCCTTGGAGCTGAATTAAGCTCTGCTGTCATTAAAGCGTTGAGAATCGAACTTAAGCGCTGCGTCTTTTGGACTGACTCTTGTGTGGTTCTAGGTTGGCTTAGATCTCCCGACAAAACCAAAACATTTGTAGCAAACAGAGTCGCTGCCATAGGCGAACTCACCGACCCAAAGGCTTGGCGCTATGTTCCCACTTCTGAAAATCCTGCTGACCTCGCCTCACGAGGTGTAGATCCCCAAGAGGTCAATGATTCAACTATATGGTGGCATGGCCCTATGTTCCTCATGCAACCTGAGTCATCCTGGCCAATCTTATCAGCTGGCAATGAAGTCAACTTACCTGAATTAAAAGCGATGCACGCTTTGGTGGCGGAGGATGTACCTGCGGTACCCCTAAACTTTCAAAAATATTCTAAACTTACTACTCTTCAAAGAGTCTATGCTAGAGTCTTTAGATTCATACACAATTGTAAAAACAGTAATAATAAGCTGACGGGAACTCTACAAGTTCATGAACTAGAAAAATCCATGACTGTTCTCACTAAAATAGCTCAAAATGAATCCTTCTCAAAAGAAATAAACTCTCTACAGGCTAAGAAAACCCTCAAGACGAGCACTCATCTCTGCTCATTAAATCCCTTCCTAGATAAGAATGGCTTACTTCGTGTTGGAGGAAGAATTGACACCTCTGCCTATCCCTATGATAAAAGACATCCCATTGTTCTAAAGTCAAATCATTATCTCACTAAGCTTATTTTTCAGTATGAGCACATCCACCTATTGCATGCCGGACCCCAGCTTCTACTCTCCTCTATTCGAGAGCGCTATTGGCCTATAGGAGGTCGCAGGCTCGCTCGAGAAGTGACAAGAAATTGCTTAGTTTGTCGTCGCTTCCAAGGCGACACGATGTCTAATATAATGGGTAACTTACCTGCTGATAGGGTAGAGCCTGACTTTCCATTCAGTACTGTTTGCGCTGACTTTGCCGGTCCATTCGTAATAACAGATCGCAAAGGACGGGGATGCAAGATAACTAAATGTTATCTGTGCATCTTCGTATGCTTTAGATATAAGTGCCTACATTTAGAACTAGTGAGTGAACTAACCAAAGATGCTTTCGTGTTAACTTTAAAACGATTTATTGCTCGTAGAGGAATGCCTAGAATCATCTACTGTGATAATGGTCGCAATTTTGTAGCTGCCGCAAAAGAAATTGGTAGTTTTTTGCAAACAAATAGTGACTCTATATGTGACTTTGCTGCCCGGCGGGGCATAGAATTTCGTTTTTCTCCCGTTTACGCTCCTCATTTCAACGGTCTAGCGGAGGCCGGTATCAAGTCGGCTAAGTTCCATCTGCATAGAATCCTAGGACAGTCTCACTTGACATTTGAGGAACTGACCTCTGTATTTGCACAGATAGAAGCTATCCTTAATAGCTGACCCCTTTGTCCTATGAGCCCATCACCTACTGATTTCCAGACTCTTACCCCTGCTCACTTTTTGATTGGTAGGCAAATGACGGCGCTACCCTCGCCGAGCTATCTGGACTACGGGACGCAGCGGCTCGACCGGTTTCAGCGCCTTGAACAAATCAAGCAGCACTTCTGGAGTCGATGGTCTTCGGAATATGTTGGAGAGCTACAGCAGCGTACCAAGTGGCGAGTGAAGTCCCGAGATCTCAAGCAAGACGATCTAGTCTTAATAAAGGAAGCCAATACACCACCCCTATGCTGGCGCCTAGGAAGAGTAAGCAGGCTCTACGTCGGGTCCGACAAAACGCCTAGAGTTGCCGATATAGCCACAGCCAATGGAACTATAAGGCGAGCACTCAATCGCCTGGTTCTCCTATCACCTGACGAAAGCCATGATGCTTGAAAGCTACACTGGAGCTTTCAAGGGCCGGGAAGATGTCGGCGCCACATCGGCACCGAGAAACGGAGCGCAGCCGCAGCTCTCACGCTATTGGCTACCCGCAGCCAACGCTATTGGTACCACGCGCGGCATGACGCGATAACAAGCCAATCACAAGATCGGAAAATCACGACATACGCTCGCTACGTTCTCAACCTACGCTAATGATGCCAACACATTACCACCTGTCACGGCATCGAACGCGCGTCGTGTCCTAAGCTAATTTATTTGCCTAAAGTACTAATTGTAATTATACCATTAAACCTACATATTTTTTTTATTTAAAGTTTGTTCCCTATCTCGAACATTATGTTTTCTCTTGGTTCAGATCAAATAATATATTGAAGAACAACCTCAAGTTAAACCTTTAGTAGGTCAAAATACCAGTATAGGAATTTAATAAAACTCTAACCCTTAAAGAAAAAGCTGTATACTATGTAACACTTTTTGTCTATAATAAATCAAAATTACAACTGTTCTATCATAACAAAAGAAAAATTAGTTTACTTTAATTTCACCATAAAAACCAGCAGAGGACTCAATCAACATTCACGATATTCTCCACCTTTATCTGATAAAGTACCAAGTTTTGATGTTTTTAACTTCCTTAAAAGCAACCCCCAAATTGTATCTGAAAAGTAGCCCTCATTAATAATGTATTTTTGTTTTCTAAATACAAAATCTCATCAACAACGTTAGAGCCGTTTCTGAGATATACGCGAAATAAATTTATATACTTACATATATACAAGAATTGCATAATAAATTTAATATTATTAATCAAAAAATGTAAAAATACAATTTTATGAGAAAAATATATTCGAGACAGAGATAGATGAATGCTACAAAAGGCTAGGAAAAATTAGAAGTGTCATCGTCGTTAAATAAACTCTGCCCCGCGGAAAAAATACGTTTTGTACGCCGTAATATTTTAAAGCTCCCCTTCGTAACAAAATGACTGTCGGCAGTCGCTTTTTCTAAACAGTATGGTGCAATTTCTACATTATTTTTGCACGAAAAAATAATATTTTGATGAGAAATATATATATATACACCTATAATAATATTATAAAGAGGCAGTTTGTTTGTTTGAACGCACTAATCTCAGGAACTACTATTCCGATTTGAAAAAACCTTTTTGCATTAGATAACCTGTTTATTATTTATAATATATTTTTTATACATTTTGACAATTATTTCTTTAATATTTTTTTTTCATGGGGGTATACTCACGATAAAATAGTGAAGGCATTATTAATTCGATTTTGTCTTTTCAGATTATCAGTATGCATGAATCTGTATCATCTGCAATAAGGCAGATGATAAGCAAGTGTATGAAATAAAAAAGGTTTTTTGTTTTTTGCATTTTCTCAGAAGATTTAGTATAGTAACATATCATTTTTTTTCACCATCGGAAAGTAGAGATTTCAACGAACAGAAAACATACCAACTTTTTGAAAAAAGCTGATATTTTGACGGGTGAATTTTCGATTGAAAATTAGGGTGCTTTTTCGATATTAATTCAAAATAAGGCGAAAAAATAAATATTTTTAATCAAATAAACTACAGCGTATTTGGGACATAAAAAGGTATGTTTTCACCAAATTTCGTTAATTTTTTTTTTTTGTAAAAGATAAAAATAAAAAAACAAAAACTTGGTTTTTTGATTTTTTCACATAAATTTTGAGGTTATGTGAAAAAAGTGTAAATACAAAAGTTTTAGATCTTTTTATTACCTACAACTTTGCATATGACTTTTTTCGATAGGACTTTTAGTTTCGCCGGAAATCGAGAAAAAACGTTTTTTACCCTTAAAAACGGACCCCCATCCCCTTCCCGACCTCAGATCGCCCGTAAATTATTTTTCCTTTCATTTTTATAATATTTTATTTTATTTATTTTTATTTTTATTTTTATTTATTTGGTAATCAAACAGCGTTACAGTATTACTTAAGATTGCACATTGTACACAAAGGAGAGTTACAATAAGGCCAAAATTAGATTACACTAAAAATACTATAATAATGAACAACAGGCATCAAAATGGTAAAATAAAATGTAGATATTCAAAAGATGTTTTAGATCTAAAGATAATATCTATTATGTTGGTGCAAAGGTAAAAATATAAAGGTGTATGTGTGCGTGTGTGCTTGTGTGTGTGTGTGTGTGTGTGTGTGTGTGTGTGTGTGTGTGTGTGTGTGTGTGTGTGTGTGTGTGTGTGTGTGTGTGTGTGTGTGTGTGTGTGTGTGTGTGTGTGTATGTGTGTGTGTGTGTGTGTGTATTGTGTGAAGTTGTGTGTGTATGCTCAAATAATAAATTCTATTATTATTACTTAAAATAAACAAATCAATGACTGCTCACGTATTATGACTTAATGGTTATACTTCTTTTTTTTTATCTCTTTTTTAAAGACTACTTCAGATAACTTAAATATATCCAAATCAGAGTATTGTTCATTATAAATTTTAACTGATCGCGTTAAGATGGAATTTTTGGCATATTGGGTTTTAGTAGGAGGTACATATAGCAAGGGTGTATGGCGCGTTCGCTGCTTTGGAACCTGAAAGGATATGTTTGATAGAAGTTCAGGGCAATCAGTCTTATTGTTTAATATTGCGTGCAGCAGTTTCATATCGCTTTGTGCTCGTCTACTTTCGAGTGTTTCTATATGATAATATTCATATGCATCACGATCTGTATCAAAATTTTTGTAATTTTTAAATTGTAAGTATTTTACAAATACATTTTGAATTTTTTCGATTCTCTGTATATCTGATTTATGATAAGGTGACCAAATACTACTGCCATATTCTAGTAGACTTCGTATGTATGCAAAATAAAGCATTTTGATACATTCTATATTTTTAAAACTAGAGGTTGCACGCTTAATAAACCCGAGTTGTTTATAAGCCTTGTTGATTATAATTTCATAATGTTCGCTAAATGTTAATTTTTGGTCTAATGTAATACCTAAATCCTTCACTGATGAGACCTTGCCAATTGTTGCTCCGTTAATACTGTAAGTGTGGTCAATAGGTTTAAGTTTTCGGGTAAACGTAATATGATGACATTTATTAATATTTATCGTTATTCTATTTGTCTCATAGTAGGTAGATAGCCTATCTAAGTCTGCTTGTACTTTTTTGCAATCTTCAATAGTACGAACTCTGAGGAATATTTTCTTGTCATCAGCAAACATCAGGAAGCGAGAGTGCTTAAAGCAGTTACTTATGTCAAATAAGTATGCGTTATATAAAAGAGGTCCCAAGATAGAGCCTTGAGGTACTCCCGATGATATATTTAAGAAGTTACTCCTAGCACTTCCCATTTTAACTGCCTGCATTCTATTTTTAACGTATGACGAAAACCATCTTAACAGATTTCCATGTATACCCAGAAGATCAAGTTTACGCAATAAAATTACATGATCAACTCGATCGAAAGCTTTTTCGAAATCAGTGTAGATTACGTCAACTTGGTCTTTTTCATCCATGACTTTAAGGACGTAATCAGTGAAAACTCCTAAATTCGACACTGTAGAGCGTCTTTGCATAAATCCATGTTGTTCGATAGGAATGCATTTTTTAATATTAAAATTAATTTTATCACGTATTATTTTCTCAAATATTTTGCTCATGACATTTAATATAGAAATAGGTCGATAATTTGTTATTAAAGATTTTGATCCACTTTTATGAATTGGAACTACTAATGCTTCTTTCCATTTTGTAGGAAAGCAACCAAAAGTATTTATAGATAAATTAAAAATAATTGTAAGGGGTCTAGCCAAGCTTTTTGCACATTTTTTAAGAAATATAGGCGGTATGTTATCGCTTCCAGGGCCTTTACTTACGTTAAGCATTGTTAATTGTTTCAAAACAGTACATTCAGTTATGATGAACCCAGAAATCGAATCATTTACGTTATTCGTTTGTAGATCTAAGTCTTTATATGATGAAGCAGGTTTCATAAATACACTGTCAAAATGCCTACTAAATCCATTGCAAGCTTCGGTCTCTTCGGTGTAAATATTATCCTCGTAGGTAAGAGTATTAGGATAGCTACTTTTGTTGTGTTTTAATGAGTTCAAATATGTAAAAACAAGTTTAGGTTCTTTTTTGATATATTCTTGCATTTGCAAAGTATATTTGTCAAAACATTCTATTTGCTTAGATTTCTGTCTTGTTCGAAGCAAAGCAAATTCATCGTAATCTCGAGGGTTATTATAGGCTTTCCAACGTTTATGGGTTCTTTTTTTATCCCTGATTATATGAATTAACGCTTTTGTATACCACACTGGAAATTTATAAGAGTTAATATTTTTATTAGGTATGTATTCAGATATTAAATTATATAATATAGTGTAAAAAGTATCCATGACGTCATCTATTGTCCGCGCTTGTAAGGCTAGGTTCCAATTAATATTAAGCAAATGATCATTAATTTTTTCATAATCACCTTTATAAAAGTTTGGTTTGCTAATGGGTTTGTGGCGAAAAGTACGTATATTTAGATTTGTTAAGCTTATTTCTAGACATGGGTGATGTGCATCTTCCATCACGAGGGGAGTCTCGGAATGAGATACATTAATATGTGTATTCGCAAAGATAAGGTCGAGAATTTCATTGTTTGAATTCAGAATATTATTATATTGCTTGAGTCCATTTAAATTGCACATATCTAAAAAGTCCATGGCCGCATTTAATAAGGAAGCAGAACTGTAGCTTGTATGTATAGGTCCATTTTCAGTCCACCTAGTATTACATAGATTGAAATCACCTGCTATAAAAAAATTCCCTCCCCTCCTTCCCCTCCTTTTCTAATGGGTTGCATCCTACTATTATTTTTTTTCACTTTTTATTATTTTTAAAGGCTTCTACCCTGGTCTATTAACAGATTTCCATAAATTAATTGCACAGTTTTTTTTATTTTAGTTGATTGAGTGCCAAATAAATTTTAAGTAAATATTTTCCTTTAAGTATATTGCATTTAAAATGACTTTGAAATCTAATATTTTTAGTTAAAAAGTAATAATTAGAATGAACTATGTCCATTTTGATAAAATCGCTCCCTTTTATCACTTAGGCCTTCAATCTGTAATAAAATCCTGAGAAGTTCTTTACTTGCGGGGCAGACGAAATAATTTATGTACCTAGTTTACGAAGCACTTTCGCGAACAAATGGGCGTAGTGAGGTGACTGACAACTCTGTTGCGGACTTACATAAGATTGATTGCTATGATATTTGTGTACATCACATTTATTGTTTTTCCAAAATAATTATAACATTTTCTTTTAAAAGAACAATATGTAAATATATGTTGTGACATAACACATAGCACCATCTAGTTCCATGGTAAGCTACGAGGCTTGAGTTATGGATACCAGATAGTTGATACACTACACATATTATAAAACTTTATAAACATACATATTATAAATATAAACACCAATGACTAGAGTACAAACATTCGTGCTCATCGCACAAATGAATACCCCCAGCAGGACTCGAACCCACGACCGCTGGCACAGCAAGTAGGGTTACTATAAACTAAGCCAAACGTGTCGTTAATATAAATATTTATTAATACGTTTTGGTATTTTTTGCTCAATACAACTACACGCTATTTAGTATGTTCTGAATTATTATGGTGATACGAGCTTGTGTTTTATAATACTAAAATGTTGTTGCCTGAGCTTAGATTACAACGTTTTAAATAACTATAATAAATAACAGAACAGTAAAATGCTAAATAAGTCACTTTGATGGGTATACTTATGTATTAACAACTTAGTCAAGTCACGAATTGTGGTAGCGAATACTCATTACGGGACGCTATCAAGAGAAAAATTGTGATAAAATAAAAAAAAGCGTGTTTGATGGTAATAATTTTAACTTTTACATTGTTTTTGCTTGGTAATGTTTTAAAATAAATCAATTTTATTGTCCATTGTTCAAGCTTTAGCGAACTTGCTCTTACACTCTGCCATTAACATTTTTAATTGAATTTTTCCTGTACATAATATGTTTTACTATAATGATTATAAAGTTCCAGTCAAAAGTATATTACTTCAAACAGTTACGTAGTAAAGAGTTCTAAAGATCTGTAACTACATAATATCTTGGAGGTCGCGGATTCGAATCTTGCTCTAAAACTATAATGAGGGCTTTTAAGTGTGCAATATTATTATTTTTTGATAATAGTACAATGAGAAGTTAAAAAAAATAGTATCCCTCCTATTATAATCTCCCTCGTATTGAAGGGAAGCCAATGCCCAGCAGTGGGACGTTGAAGGCTAAATATAGGTATTCTATTTAAGAAGCTATGGTTTATATTTTGTTTTGAAAATAAATAGAAATCTATTGTAATGTACTATATACTAAGTTACCTTAATCCATAAAGGTATACAAATACTTTCAATAATGCAAAAATTTTGTCAACAATTCGTCGCATTAGTGCTTATTCGTTCAAACCTATTATACTTTACAGTAGAGAGCTTTTTCCTTTATTCCAAAAATAAAGCTTTATTTCTAAGCTTTATATTCATATTAAGATAAAATACATCTTTTTTTAGCTTTTTTGAAGTTAAATTTATTTTTTATACCAATAGAATAGACATAAACGTCAACAATACTGTATTAAAAACTCTTTATAAATTGGTGGTTTTGACAAATAAGCACTGAGACGACGTATTACACGGATAACTAAGACAAATGACATTATATTATATAGTATACTAGCATTGCCCGCGGCTCCACCTGCGTTCAGATGACCAAAAACCAAATTCTTAGGTTTTATATATTAGTATACTCTTACATTGCAGTTTTTGTATTTTTTCTTAGAAATGAGATGTTTTCCCGCGGTAAAAAGTATCCTATATGTTGACCCGGCTAACCAGCTATCGCCATACCAAATTTCATCAAAATCCCTCTAGTGGTTTTCCTGTGATGCGGTAACAGACAGACAGACAAATATTCTAAAAACTATAGATTTGGCCTCTGTATTGATAATAATGTTTATTTCAATATGATTTTCCAAAAAAATATTTAATGTACAGATTCGGCTTAGTTACAATTTTATTATATGTATAGATTATGTTAACGAAACTCAAACTCATATATCATTAAGTTATGTAGGTATAAAATGGAGAATCGTGGCTATAAAGCAAAAGTACAGATTGCAAGGCGAGGCGACGACGGCTCATTAGCCCGATGCTATCGAACAAATACCTGTGGCTGCTTCTATAGGAATACGTTAATGGTTCACAGGAATTGAAAGTATCTTTGTAAATGTGTTTTGGGTAGATAAGAGCATTTATATGGCATTGAAGATTTTTTGGAGTATGGAAGAATGATTGATATGTTTTAATATTAAGTTAATATACTGTACCTACACAAATTAACTAATTTTCTCACATCAGAAGGGGTTAATAATACTTTCTTAGATTTATGCTAATATTTAACATTTTAAATAAAACTGTGTTTTCGGTGTTTCCGCGAATTTATTTAGATTTTTGGTTCCCGGCGTTTGTCACGACTCTATCGTGACCGTGATTTTTTAAAGCATTCGAAACGTTGGAAACCAAAAATTTACATAAATACGCGAAAAAATATGAAAAGATAGTTTTATTTAAAAAAAACCTGAAGGGTTTTTAGAAGAAATCTCTTTAGATAAGTCATTTTTGGTTATATTCTGTTTCTTTTACATTTTGTAAAATATATATTTTTATGGTACATAAATAAATAATTATTTCTTAAATTAAAAGAGCACTGCTTCAAAAATACTTTGGAAATAATTATTCACTTTTAAAGATTTTTTTTCATCATCAATTGTATTTCATGAACCGTATACGAGTATAATTCCGCAATTGAGTTATTATTTCCGAAAAAACAAAACAAGCACAGGCTACGTAATACTATAACATAATATACACTATAAAGTATATAATATTAATACATAATTGAAATAAATACATTAATTTATGAATATATAGTTTAAAATAACATAAATCTTCTAACAAAACAACGATTTAACCCAAGAACCAAGATTGCGGTTTGTACACCGTCAGGTAGCGTTTAATCCTTTCTGTCACATTTAAATTTTCACTCGCACTAGCCGGAGTATGCCAACAAGGGACCTTTGATTCATTAGCCGTCATCAAATATTCAGGAACACCGCATCTACCCTCCGACGGCAATTATTAACGTCGTGTCTCGACACGGCTATGGTCGAGTTACTAGCAAGTAGATTTATTGTTATTACACCACATTTCCTTCGGGTAACGTTTTAATTACACAGATCGACGATAAAACATCCTAGGGGCGCACTTTTCTTCATTAGAAGACAGATCGCCAGCTCTACGCGAGATTTATATCTTAGCTCTTAATGGTCTTTCGATAGTTCCATTGTTCTCAAAAATACTGATCATATTTCAAGTGTTTGTCAATATGTAGTGGTATATCTGTACTTAAATCAGATTCGATTCTCATCTGTGGTAAATACTTACGCGCAGAACTATTTATTTCATTAATCCACTATCTCTTATAAAAATCACTAACTTACAATCATGTTTAAATTGTCAGTTATAGTATGACATTCATTATTATATTTCAAGCAATAACTTATGCGGCATCGTTTATCAAATGACGAGTTATATTGCGTTACTCCAATACAAAATTGATGGCCAAATATCGTAAATCACGTTCAGCAAAAGCTAAAAGTACCGGACTCCGTGAAAGGAAGTTCTCAATCGGAAAACGCACCTTATTAAAGTTGTATCCGTAAAATGTTTTCCGGATCTAGATCTTTTGATATCCAATACCGAGGGAACGGTGTGTAGAATACAATTACTTATCATTTTTCCCGTAAAACCATCGTCAAACAATAAGCTACCTTAACGAATTATAATACACCGTGATCGTATAAACAGTTCAGATTTGTTGCTTGCCATTCAGAGATGGTCTGAACGAGTCATTAATTATAAGCATTAACATAGCTATTTACATTTCAATAAGAGCTTTTTGTGTTCAATTCAAAACAGTTAGCGTGAAATGGAATATTCAAGAGTGAATACAATAAGTACGATATTAGCTTGAGTGGTGTGTGAACTTACGTCGCATCATGTGACGTAGGGTCGTCCGTAGGCCATTTGTCACAGAGGCCATTTGTACTTGTCGAATCACAGCCATTAGATGAGAGTGTGTGACCGCGTGGGGCTGTTTCTTGTTCATACATAGCGATTCCATAGCCAAAATGTGTCACAGAGTAGCGAAACTTTATCTTAAAAAGATCCGAAATTACCAGCTTTCTAATATTTAGTATGATAAAAATTTAGTCTGTGACACGAGTTTCTGGAGAGACTTCAATAATGTACGTACAGCGAGGGACCATTGCTCTTGTCAATATCGTGCTGTATGAGAGGAGTTGTCCTGTCGATTTATCTTACTTTGCGGCTATTGTTACAGGCGATCGAGGTTATAGCTGATTTATACTCAGCCCGACTAATTACAAACGAGAACCGACCATTCATTTCCTTTGAAGCAACCTAATGTCTTTGCACGACGTTTAAACGTATCTTATGAGTCACTTTAAAGTCGCTAGTCCGAACTTACATTTTGAAGCGCAATAAATATATTCGCATAAAAGTAAAGTTTATCTCTGTTTCCTTTGAAGTACGGTCCAAGAAAACAAACAGAGTAATAAAGAATTCCTTTATCGGAGCTACGAGTCGACACGCGAGCTAATTTACAACACAGCCGTGGGTTTTATCTTCATTAACCCATCGATTCACAATTAAGACGCGGAATAAATCTCCGGTAATGCGTTCCCGTCCGCACCACGCCGGTAGATCCTACTTCAAACAGTTGTTATATATAAATAAAGCAGCACAGAGGCAACTCGATATATTTCTGTCTGCGGCAAACTTTACAGATCTATCGACGTTCATTCCGACGACAACTGAGTCTAATGTTCACACAAATATATACCTTACTAACGATTGATGAAACACGTTATAAGTTTTAACTGTTACTTTAAAAGTCTTTATGGAATTTTTGGTTGGTTATCTCGTTAGTATATTTTAGTCGATAATAGCATTAAAAGTTATAAGACATAAGTCGTTATTGACGATGAGCTAGCTTCATCTTATTTCCAACGTAACAGCCGATGCTCACATTCGATTATCTGACCGCGGTATCCGAAGCATTACGCTTGATGTATAGTAGGCGACTGTGCAGGATTGTCGGCCATCGCTTGATTTACTACAACCATTTCTTCTTGGCATTTCGTCGATGGATACCCATCTGTCGCTAGTGTGACGAATTGTAGCAATACGAAACGTACGAGCTAATGAATTGTCCTAAATAATTGGGATAGTATTTTATATTGAGATCATTTGTACCTTGATCGGCACATTTGTTATAGTCTTGATTTGTGCGATATCTTAACCTTCGCGCTCACGTATACGTCTTCTAGTAAGATTAACGATGGTCTTAAATCTCCTACACCTGATTTTGTTCAGATATCAAAGTGTCAAGGAAACAGGCTCTAACTTAAATTGGACCACCCGTTAAGTAACAGATACAAGTTATTACGTGCTATGAGATAGCTGTGATTTATAAACTATTTAAACTTTAAATTATCTGACTTTAAATTGTTATAACATTTGTTATTTTGTTCCTTCGATTTACTATCGCCAATTATAGCATCTAGGTGCTTAAGCTTGATTAAATCTTTTATGAACTTAACAAGCTCCTGTATAAAAACAAACTTTAATATTCGCAATATACAAATATTAATTAACTATAAAATTTTATAGAGTTATAAACAGTAGTTGTATATTTTGAGTCCTTCCAATGGTTTGAAATCAGATAAGATCTCTCAATGTGCCATCAATATCCAGATTTGTTTACAAAATCAACGCAAGCGTGTCCTTGCAAAGAAGCCGGTGGAGATAAGATTGACTTTGATGCATACCGAGGTCTTGACAGGCGTATGCAGTCATCGTGCTTAAGGCTCGAACACATGCTGTAAAAATTTTCATACTTTCTCATATATAATATGTATAGATTATTTCTATTAAAATCTATACAGGTAATAAAATTCTAAGTTGAATCTGTACATTAAATATTTTTTTGGAAAATATTATTGAAATAGACATTATTATCGATAGAGAGGCCGAATCTATAGTTTTTAGAATTTTGTCTGTCTGTCTGTGACTGCTTCACGGAAAAACTACTGGAGGGATTTTATGAAATTTGGTATGAAGATAGCTGCTAACAAGGTTAACATAAAGGATACTTTTTACGGCGGAAAAATATCTTATCCTGAGAAATCTATACTAAAGGTTAAAACGTAAGTAGGAACGAACCCGAGCGGATCGGGGAAGAGTCGATAGTTATTCTATATAATGACTTCTATATACACATGAATATCCCTCGTCTTTCTACGATGTAGACAAGATGTGTTTCTGTTCTCGTTGAGAAACAGATGGCCTTAAATATATTGAAAGTTCAAATTTAATCGTTACACAATTATATGTATATAACATATCTCAGATAATGTTTAAGTTTCTATTCATCAGCGATTGTAGAATGGCCAAATCTTGTCGCCTTTATAGCAAGAACGCTCTATTCTAGCAATTGAAATGGAATATAATAATATTTTTAATTAAAAAAATACCCAATTATAATATTTTATTACAAATAAGTATATACTGCCCCTTACCAAAAACCGTCTGCGGTCTGTCGGTGCGTCAGGAGTCAGAACCAAACTAGTTTCGTATCTCAAAATGGCAGTAGCATTTTATGTTTCAAACCGAGATGATCTGATAAAGACAGTGATGGACGAGCGGTTCGCTTATTATCCTGCTATTAATATTTAAAATATTAACAAGTGAATACGTAATGCTTGGTTAAATGTATATACAATTTGTTATACTATAATGGTACAGGCCACAGATACATCTCAGGCTAGAACATATTTGCGTAATAATATATAGTAATACACCTCAAAGTATATAGCAAAATCTAATTATTAACCATAAAAATTTATACTACAAGGTATTTACATAACTATATATGATCTTTTCCTCGTGTATTTTTAATGGTTTGTATATTCATAGCTTATAAATTACTGTCTAAAATATATAATCAATAAAATACCTATGTCTTATTATACTTGCATTCAGCCCTTTTTAACGTCCCACTGCTGGGCACAGGCCTCCCATCAACACGAGGGGAATCAGGTCATAGTCAACCACGCTAGCCAAGTGCGGGTTAGTGGACTGAGCACGCCTTTCGAAAGCTTGCTAGATTATTTTAGATATGCAGATTTCATGATATTTTCTTTCACCGTAACACAAGTGGTTTTCATGCTGCAAATGATTCGTACATGAAAGAGTCAAAGGTGTGGGATCCGGGATTTGATTCTGCTTCACTTAGTTTTCCGAGCGCGATACCACTGGCTTTTTATATAGCTATTTTTTCATAATATTATAAAGAAGTAATCGTAGTAAATAAATAGCACACGGTGTCCTGAAAGCATTGGTCTGAGCAATGCACGTAATCTGTCACGTCGTGAATTAATTCCATCTAACATCTATTATACAGACTGCTAGAGTTGCCATATAGGTAGTTTTGATATATCGAGCTACATTTTGGTTTATTGAGTGATTTTCTTTTTTAAATTAGTCCATTTTTTTTGAAGTAAATTAATCAATCACCTTTATAAAGAGAATTTATAGAAAGACTAGCGACTCACCCTCGCTCCGGTAGGGTTCGTCCCTACTTACGTTTTAAAGTTTGGTATAGATTTCTGAGAGTTGAGATATTTTCTCGAAATTAAAATTATCGTATATGTCGACCCGTATAGCCAGCTATCATTATACTAAATTCCATCAAAATCCCTCCACTAGTTTTTCCATGATGAGGGAAAACTATAGATTCCGTCTTATCGATAGTAATGTCTATTTCAATAACATTTTCCAAATAATATTTAATGTACAAATCCGACTCCATTATATGTACAGATAGCTTAATAATTTAAAAATTCTTACCTAATGTAGGTCTGTCATGTATGTATGTACCTAATATACATATATACATGAGTTATTACACGTAAGGTGGAAGCATATAAAAAGGCAATTTGCTTGTATAAAGCTTCATGCAATCTCGCAATATATTCCCATAGATAAAGCCTAGATGTAATTTTATATGTCTAAGTATCGACATTCAATACGGTGCCACTCTAAACACTTCCAACGAGCTTCGGTAATTAAAACTGATACTCGGATGATCTTCGATTATCTTTATTAAAAATCCATGCTTCATTTGCTTCATTAATGATACAAGACGGCTTATTAAATACGAGATTATGATGGGACTGCACGCGACGAAATTTCGAAATAGAACCGTGACAAGTGGTTTTTGCGTAATCTATTGATTTCCTTTAAAGTTTCATAGACAATATTTAAATAGACTTTGATAAATTATTTATATTTTACCGATGACTTTAATTTAAACGCATTATTTAAGTAGTAAAGAAATGTTTTTTTTTAATTTTTAAATCGACAAACGATATATTACATTATATTGAAATTGGTATAATACTAGCTATATTAATACTAGCAAGCGGCAGACGGTCATAGTAATAAATAAAAACATAAAAACCGCATAAGATTAATACAAGCATTTGTTTAACGACCTCGTATATATTTAATATAAATTCGATTTATCACCATAGCTTCTATAAATCATATAGTTCAAAACTGACATGCAGATGTCAAAATAATGACCGATCTTGCTTCCGTTCAACATTTCACCATAAAATCTGAAAGGCTTTAAACATAAAGGCAGTAATTACGTAAGCGGACATATTGACATCTCTGAAAGGTAATCATAAGCTAAAATTTATCACGAAGTGAATCATTCATGCGTTAAGACAGCTGACAGAGCGGCACATATATTATATTGATCGACAGCCCGACGTTACTTGTCACGGGGATAATGTTGTTGCCACACTTGTTCTGCTGTGCATATGAAAATTAACCCTAAATCACCGTGTCAGGGTTTAAACTACCTTTTTTCAACTACAAGCATAAACGACCTTTTGAATTTACACTCATATAAATCTAACGAAAAGGACAAAGTCTCAGTTGGTCTGGTACAATCAAAATTAAACCTTATTGTAACTGTTGTTAATTCAAATTTCAATAAAACAGGTTCTCTTTGAAGAATTATAGGAATCATGGAGTACGACAGGGCAGCTGGTTTTAATAGATTTTCGAATTTCAACTCTGGTTTAATGGAATAGAGTTTAAAATTAGTTATATTTGGTAATTACATAGGACTTTAATGAAGTTAGCAGATTCAGAGCGCGGTAGCGAGACGTGTCGCGGCGTGTCATCGGAACGCAATGAAGATTTATGAACAAACCTGTACTATGTACAGTCGGAACCATATGTTGTGTGTAACCATTAACTACGGAGTGAGGTCTTGTGGACCCCTAACTTTATTTTACTCATACAACAATATTATTTATATGGTTTCTTGAAATAGTATACAATATATAATTCAGACTATGTATCATTTTAAAGTAAATAGTTGCTTATCTTCGTTTTAAAAAAAAAAACTTTTTAAAATGTATTTTTATACTATATTTAAAATAAGGAGTTAAAAAGCTTATTAACATCAAAATAAAAATATTCTTCAGTGTCAATAAAAGTCCCATTCATTAATTAAGTAGAAGCTGGGCACGTAAGGGTTAACCTGATAATTTTGATCAGCTGCTCGTTTCAACTGCATTGATAAATTATGCAGCTTCAATGAGCGCGAAGAAATTTAATTTGGTAAGGAATAGAAATGGCTAGTGAAAGAGACTTGTCTAATAAAATAACGAATGTTGTGAATAGAGCTCTTATTAAAGGTGAAGTGAAACTCACTTCTACGGTTTTGATGTTTTCATAATGTAAATTTATTTATTAAATTCATTATCATAAAAAATAAAGAAAGTTTTGTAGTTTATAAAAATAAATATAATAAATAATACGTCACATTGACGACACGTTTGGCTCAGTTTGTAGTGACACTACTTGCTGTGCAAGCGGTTGAGGGTTCGAGTCCCGATGAGGGCATTCATTTCTGTGACGAGCACGAATGTTTGTACTCCAGTCATGTGTCTTTATATTTATAATATATTGTATGCATTTAAAGTTATGTATATATATGTAGTGTATCAATTATCTGGTATTCATAACACAAGGTGCTGTGTGTTAGTGTCCCAACATATTTATTATAATTTAAAAATATACATAATCTTTTTAGTGCATAAATGAAATACACTTATAAATATAAAAAAAATATATTAGAAACTTACCACTTATTCAAAATATTTCAATTAATAATATTTTTAAGTTTTCTATCAATAAATAATAAGTATTTAGCATTTAGTAATATCAAATTTAAATGTTACAGGTTGCTGACGTTCGCCAGAGAGGGATGGGCGCCAGACACGTACCAAGCATACCAACTTCTATCACTTCTCCCAATATCCTCATTCTCGTCATACATTCATGGGAGTACTAACATGCTTTGGGCGTTAAAATAAAAAGGCGATAATTGATATATTTTGAACCCTTATGTTTCTATTTTTGAATAATACTCCTTATAGTACTGTGAAAATTGCAGGTTCGATTATCAAAAGAAAATTATACTTTTTATGAAAGTTTCTTTTCATCTTAAAGTTATCACAAGTATCGTCATTATAAAACTTTCGGCGAAAAAACGAGATTGAAGTTAAGTTTTTAATCTCTCACTGCTGACAAATGTATATAAATTATTAAGATTTTTTTTAATTCTAATTCCCTACATAAGTACTTAGTACTATTTGTGGGGTTAAAGTCGATTATGAATTTTAACTTGTTTTTCACTTTATTATAAAAATATAATCTTTACTACTCTTTCCAGTCTTTTCAACTTATATTTTAAGTATAAATTGCCTGTGTTTTCATTATATACATATATGGGGATTGAATTATGAATGAATTTGAATGAAATTTTATATGAACGTTATTTTAGTTACCTTCATGGTCAATATACACTGATAATGTATGGAATAAACTAATTCAATAATCGATGCATTTGGTAGTTTATATTTGTATTTAAATAACATCAAGTCAAAATCAAGTAGTACCTACAATATTTTTACCTCATTCTTTATAGCCTCGGGTGGAGTGTGAATTGAAAGCAGCTTAAAAGCAATGCATCCTACTACTTTAACATTTTGAACAGATGGTTATTCTTTATTACTGATTACCAATATTTAATACAGTATTATTTTTAAAGTTATGATAAAGCATTTCAGCATTTATCTTTTGATCTAAAACATTACTTACGATGCAATTTAAAATAATCATTCTATGTCAAATATGAGAATCTCCCTTATTTTGATAACCTAACAATTTTCTTACATTTACGCAAAAAAATATATGTTCTATAATTTTACCAATATTTATGATCGAGATGTTTTTAAATTGATTGGTTTTTTATTTTTTTTATCGACGTTTCGAATGCTTTCTCTCTCTTTACGAAACTCTCTCCAGAGACCATCGACCAAGCTAAAATGAAACCGCAACCAAATCTGAAAAGCTTTCATTTAAAAAAAAACATAATTATCGCATCACAATATTTGTCAAAGAAATTACTTAACAAACACTAAAAAAACATCAAAATTTTTCCTTCCTCCTTGAAGTCAGTCTAGAATACGTCCCCATTTATAAATATTAGTAAGGGCTTCTTTTAAGCTTTTAAATGATAAACACGAAAGCTCTCTATAGAGCACTATAAAAGAAATGTAAAATCGAGACGGCTTTGTGAAAAGGGATTCCCTAGTACCGGGCTGTAGGTGTCTCATTACATATTAACGCCTCAGGAATTGAGAACCGGTTCAAAGCTCATGCCAGCCGCAATAAAGGCCTGGTGTTGGATCTTTTATGTCAACAGTTGAATCCGTAGCTTATATTAAGCTCGCGTTTTAAACGATGACATGATAGCAATATAAGTGATGGATAAAAAAAATAGTGTATCCTTGCAATAAGTTATGATATTATGTAAGTAATTTATTATAGTATTATTTTTTATATTTTTGTTACCTTATTACTTAGCTAGCAGTCAGTACCCGCGGCTTCGCTCGTTTTCAAAATTCCGATCGCTACCAAATTTCATAGGAACCCACTGGACTAATCTGAAGATTGCTTGAAAATTTCATCAAAATCGCTCCAGCTGTTTCGGAGTCGATATAGATTAACTTGTGATAGCTACACATTTACCTTTCAATTACATAACTAATAAAATATATTTAATTTAATATTTTTTAATTGTAAAATAAACAAACAATATATTTTTTAATTTTTTTTTATTGTTATTGCTATAGATTTAACAAAAAAAATACATAAACAATCAAACAAAATATCAAAAGCACCAGCGACAACGTTTATTGACATTATAATTCTTTCATCAATGGATGAATCAAAAGTAATAAATTAAAAAAAAAAAACGACAACAATCCCATCAAATTCAACACAGTAGTACAAAACCAAACTAATCCCACCAACCATCATTATACCAGTCAGTGTTCAAAGGAAAATTGATTTACGGCTGCATTACGCCATTATTTTATGATGCGAGAACGCTCACAAATAAAATACTAACAAACGTTCAACCGACATCCACGACTATTATATATATACAAAAATATTACAATACTAAAAAAATATACCGTAACTCTTATTGTAAGGTGATAAGGGTGATAATTGTGTGACAAAGTCTTATGTAGCAACGTAGTAATTCGGTCACAGACCGTCATAAAGCGAATAAAATACGGCACGAAGAATAAATGCTCGTATAAGCGCTATAATGTCTGTCAACATAAAATATTGTATCCTGTAAGGGAGCAGTTCAAATTGTACTTCTATTGCAGTATTAATCTTTGTCGCGAGACGTGAAATTGCACTGTGTTTTCGACGTTTTTATTTGGACGCTCTACATTTTTGGGTTTCGGAGTTAGATAATTTATTTATTAACATATAAGCTGCTACTAATCATTTATTCTGAGATAACATATTATTGAATAGATTAATTTAATCAAAATTTATTTATGGCAATATAAATTTAAAATTAAACAGATTATTTCCATTTCTTTAATTTAAAGTTAAAATATTTTAGCAACAAAAAAGATAAAATTTTGTTGTTTTTATAATTATTACGAGAAAACTATTTTATGTAAATAAAACTATCTTTTCAGTTTTTCTCGCGGATTTATTTTTATTTTTGGTATACGACGTTTCGAATGCTTTGCAGCAATCACTACACACTTTCACGCCACAAGCAAGCAACAATTTTTTTTTGTTATATTTATGTAGATAGTCTGTAACAACTATATAATGCCTTTGAGACATCTAAAACCTTAGTCTCTCCGTGACCATAATTACTGTAAAGCATTCGAAACGTCAGGAAACAAAATTCAAAATAAATCCGCGAAAAAATCCAAAAAGATAGTTTTATTCAAAATGTCAAATATTCGCGTAAATCTAAGAAAGTAATGCTTTTTTATATTTCTTGTATTTAAAGAAAATATTAATACCTACACAAAGAACACATTTCTGTTGTTTTCTAGCCATTACGTAAAACCACATTATTAATTATGTTATAACAAAATTCATTTCATTTACTTCCACGGTCATTAAAACCCATATTTACATGGCATACTTTAAAAATGTCTATTCATCACCGTCGTCACCACCAAACCTTTGTGTGAAGAAAAAACAATGCGACATTAAAATTATAATTGGTTGATACCAAATGTCGCACTAACAACTGTCTTTAATAACTACAACACATAGAATATAATATAACAGAAATGCTATCGAAAATATTCAAGTAATATACTAAATTATGATTTATTTTACATGTAGATCACAAAAGATAATATGAAATGAAACTTGCTTATTTTTTGTTTAATGCTGAATTTTTTATTAAAAAAATATTGATAATAACGCGAGTCTCTATATAAATTTACGGTAATTTATAATGACAACCTCAGTACCTATTCTATTCCTAGTTTAGGAATAACTAGCGATTCTTTAAATTGCCTAGACAATTTTTAAATTGACATAACTTTTTCATTTGTGAACCGATTGAAATAAAACAAATACTATATGTTAAAAGAATCTTACTACAATATATTAGTGAAAACCGCATCTAAATCAATTAAGCCCTTTCTGAGATTAGCGCGCACAAACGCATAGACAAACAGACAAAAATTCAAAAAATCATTGTTTTGAGTTCTATTGCGTTAATAAAGATAATAATATATTATCAAATATCTTCCATGTAGAGACAGCGATAAGTTACAATTTTATTATATATATATAGATATAGATTGGAGGAATTTAATAGTTAATTATTTTAAAAAAATATACAGTGACGGCAAAATAAAAACAATTGTTGTTTTATTATATTGAATTATGATCGGACAATTATCTTTTTTACCACATCTATACTATATTCTACTATAATGCATGAGAAAAACTTGGCGTAATAATCACCTTTGTTTGCAAATTGTAGAGGCTTAATTATTGTTCCATTATTTATTTTATGAGACAATTCTCCTTTTATTATACGATAATCTTTTTATGCTTTGTTTAATATTTTTTAACTGGTATTAAGTATCAATGATGAACGGGTTGGATGTAATAATAATAATTTTATGATACTATTTTTTCATAATTTAACTAGCCATTTATCCTTACTTCGCTCGGGTGCGTACGGTATTTACGGATATTTACGGTATGCGCATTTTAGTCACAATTTCATGGGTTTTAATTTATTTTCTGATTCTTTTTTTTATAAATTAAAGTAGTAATTCCGTATACAATCAGCTGTCTGCCAGATAAAGTACTATCAAAATCGGTCCAGCCGTTTCAAAGATTAGTTGGAACAAACATACACACAGACAAAAGTTTTAAAAATTATTTTTTTCAAGTATCTTAAATGCTTTCATTATTATGTATTTCGTAAAAGCTGTTCTTTTGACATTACAAACAGATACTTCAATTTTTTATCTGTATAGATAGGTAAGAAAGTATTAACATTAAAATAAGAAAAAGAAATATTAAAAGGAAAATAATATGACTATAATATGACGTTTTATAATATCATAATCATTAGAAAGCTATTATAATATTTTTATTAATTTGATTTAATTTTCTTGAATACTATTAAAGTATAATTTTGAGTTATATAATAAAATAGTAAATACATAATATTATGTAGAGTCTATAATATAATAATTAGAATATAGGTTCTAGTTAAATTTCAAAATATGTATAGTCAATATATGTCAAGGTTATAAAAACAAATATATAAAACGAAACGTGTAAATTAATAGATTGCCAAAGCAATTACGATAGTAGCGTAAATTGTATTAAACGCTCTGTAATTGCATTTACCTTTAGACATACATATGTCAGTTCTGTTGTTCAATTTTTGTTATTTATACTTTATGTACTAAGTTATAAGAGAAATAAAAAAAAATAAAGTTAGTTATTTATTTTAATTTAAACAAGATAGAATAAAGGAGGGTATGGTAAAATATGTGTTTATATAATATAGATTAAAAGCAATGCTAAGAATTTTCAGAATGTTTTAAAATGCCAAGCAAATTGTTTTTTTATAAAAATGGTAATCTTTAATGGTCACGGCATAGGTATCTGCAGTAAAGCGTTCAAAACTTCGGGAAACAAAAGTCAAAATAAATCAACGAAAAATGCCGAAACGATAGTTTTATTTAAAAAAAAAAATTATATTAATTTTTATATTTAACTCTATCATTATCTATTTTTTAAATCTTATCATTCTCATCTTTTTGATGTTATCAAACACATCAAAATGTAAGGTCAGTTATTTTAATTAATTATATTCATAAGATTACTTAATTTACTTCTTCAACTTGTACCAAACGTGAATCAGCCTTGTAATTTGTCCCCTATCGATTAGCGGCAATTGTCACATATCATTTCATATCTTAGTACCTTCACGTCGATTCATGGTTATTACATGGCATGCCATATAAATATTTTTAAACTATTGTTTATAACAAAAGAAAATTTACTGTATTGTTACTGTTTTTTTATAATTATAAGCAAAGAGTAGTAGGTACAATTTTTACTTGGCACTGTTTGAAGCGGAAGTTACAAGTTCGATTACCGCACGTAGCAAAATACTAGACTTCAAAAAGATTGATGTATTGATAGGTATAGCTTAAAGATATTTCCATTGGCGAAAAAACGTTATTTTATTTTTATTCTACAGATATAACTATAACAAATAATAGAATCTATTCCACAATCTATAATCCCAGATACAATTTCGTACAATTTGCTTTTTTACAAATCAAATTTAATTTAAATAAATGAACCTTTACAATATAATGTGTGTTATTTCTCAACTCTATTGTATAGCAACAAGCAGTGCTTTACAAAAGAAACTAATATCCCAGAACCTATTTATCAAAAAATCCATCTTTCACTGATTCCATCACGCTTTGTCAACTGTCTTGTCATGTTCACTGGTGGGGTACAAAAGACCGCACACTTCATTTGAGGGTCACAATACGCTCACACAAGTTTTAAATGACCCTAATACGATAAAGGGCATGTATTTAATATAAAATAGTGCTATTATTATCCGTTACACAGAAATTCAGGTAAAAATCAATTTACATATGAAATAATTCGGCAATAGAACCACCTATTGGAGGGACTAACCCTATAATTCAGCGCAGGTCTTTATTATACCGTATGCGTAATTTATACGCTGATATGTTAATTTACTTCACCTTATGTTTATGGTAATCGTAATTGGTTATTTCGTTACAGAGATTGCACTGACGTATCCCATCAATCTCTTGTTCAACTGTCGCCTATAATCACACCGTGAGAGTCAGACCCATAAGCTGTCGTATTATTGAAATGAACGATTTTATCTCAATTAATAATCTGGGATATTATTTATATGCGCTTTTGAAATATTTTAATGTTTTTATTAATTTTAATTTACAATCATTTTGTTTTATCTTAGGCAAAGTTTTATTACTTTTTAGTACAATTAAATTAATGCAAACGTAAAGTAAAAATTTGCCGATTTTTGCCATTTTTAATTTGTATAGACCACCTGTACTTTTATTTTTACTTAATATAAACAAATTAAAATGCATATTTGTCTATTTGTCGAGGCATTTAACTCAAGTCATATTTAGATGTTATACAAATTTATTTATAATTAAAATAAATACATTTTCAATAAACGTATGACTTATTTTAGTTTGACTTTGAATCAAAGTATACAGCGAAGGTGCATAGATCAAGTTGCTCTACACTTTATTATATCTTTTACTAATAATTATCATTGTATGTAAAGAAATATGTAAATTTTATTACAAACGATATTTTCAATTTTATTGTACATTATCTAATTTTAAATTGTAATATATCCACGCTGTTAATATGCGATACGTTTTGAATAATAAGTTCGTATATCGAAATATTCAATTACATATAGAGTACCTATTAATTATGTATTTTATGTATGTACATATTATAGTAGTTTTTTTAATTGTATATACTTTATTTATAATAATATTTTTAATAATTATTATTTATAAAAAAATATTGAAGGCAGGTCCGTGCCCAGCAGTGGGACGATAAAAAGGGCTGAATACAAGGAAAATTACAAATATGTATACTTAAGTATATTATGTATACACAAATGTACATTTAATTATGTACAAGTCATGTCCACGTGGAATAGTGGCAAGAATGCTATCGCAAAGTAGTTACTTGGTCTGTATTATAGAAGTTCACTTTCACTTTCCATTTATTGTTCTAACTTTTAAGCTGTTTTTTCTTGAAATCGTTGAGATGATTATTGATGTTACATATATATAAAATATTCATTAAAACGTCATGAACATCAGTTTACAAGGAACGATGATATCGCGTGATATACGCACAGAAATGTACACCCGAATTGAGTACTTCCAGTTTTTGAAGTCGGTAATTAAGTGCGAGTTAGAGTTTTTACAGTGTATTGGTATAAAGAAATAATTAGACGTGGACTTTGTTTTTTTTTTGGTTTGATAATTTGGACATACTCGTACATCAATTCATTTTTTTGTTTCATTTCAAAATATAAATATGTGTTATTTAACAGAGTCCAGTTTATTGTATACATGAAAATATACGAGTATAATATATCGCATTAATTCATTCATTATTAATTAATTAATCCCATTAAATGCGAAAGTTTGGATGGATGTTTGTTACTTAATCACGCCAGAACTGCTAAACGGAACTGGATGAAATTTGGGACAGAGATAGATTACTCTGGAATAGCAAATATGTTACTTTTTATCCCGGAGAAATGTATGGTTCCCGTGGGATAGGTTTGTTTTTGTTTTCCTAGAAGTGAACCCAAGCGAAGCAAGGGTGCGCCGCTAGTATCTACAATTAATAAAATTATATTTTACGCTTCAATACTATTTTTAAATCTGCAAAAAATATTTGTTTAATGTACATACATACTTTGTTTTTGCCACCAATTTCACCTTGAAGTAATATATAGCGCTAAATAACATATAGCGCTAAATAACATATACTAAAAATATCTTTTTAAATTTTTATTAAATTATATTTAATATGTATTTAATTATAATATTTCCAATTATTCAATATTAATTCTTTTCATTTAGATCTACGAAGCAGTGTTAGTTTAGACGATGTCAACTAGATGGCGTTAGTGGTATCGAATAGCAATGTTCTTTAAATCAATGAATTGCAAACTATGTCAAAGTCGCTAAGTTATCTAGAAGTTAAATTGTTAATTTTATAGTATTTGTGATTGATTATAATATAATCAAGTCAGTAATAAATTATATATTATATTATTTCATATTCATTATGATTTATATTTCTGCTGTGCCCCATTTGGCCCAGTAGCTTTTAGTACAATGTTAATGATTCTTGATAATTTATGATTAAGCTGACGTAATACTCGTTTACTAGAAACTCGACTGACTTCACATAGATCCTTTATTGACTTCTTACAGCTCCGTTTTTATTATGTTTATTTTTCGTGTTAATAAGTTTTTAAACAATTACTTAGACAGAAATGTACCTAGTCTTTCGCATTTTAAAAATTAAAGATTATTTTATATAAAACATTATTAAATATTGATAAGTAGAAAAAATATATGTTATTTTTGTCATACAGATAAAATTCAGGGATTATCGCCAAATTGCGTTTTATTTTTTAATCTTAAACTTAATTAACTTTTCTATTTGTCCCGATAACTTCACGATATTAGATAGATAGATAGATACTTTATTGTACACCACAAAGAAGTATACAAAAGAAGATATAAACAATAGATGATGATGAGGAGGCGGCCTTATTGTTATATATATTCAATATTTTTTTAGGCTGGTTAAAACACCAATATAATCAGTATAACTTATTATACAGGAATTGATCCCGCAAGTTTAAAGAAAACGACTAAATAAATTAGCACTGTGCCAGCCACTTCCTATTTTATAATTATATTCATTCAGTAATATATTGTAATTACATTAATGCTAAGCAATGACTAAATAACAAAATTATTCAAAACATTTGATAATTTATAACAGCTGATGACATTTAAATAGCGAGATTCACTTTTTAATTCACAAGCGAAGAACTTTATTTTATGAAAATGAGACATGTCATATTTAATATTTTTTAATTATATTATGTATGTTTATCATATTTAAATTATGAAATTGAAAAAAAAAACACTCATAGAATTAAATTATAAAAAAGTCACACTCTGTGTCAAACTACTCTATCCGCTGTCTCTTACTTTTCGTGCGACCAATTATCCTTTTGACAGTTGAGTTTTCGACATGACATGGGCCTAATCAAAATAGCATTTATTAAAAAAACACCGAATGAACAAAAGCTGACAGCTCACGGTTTTATTATTAATGACGTTGTGCCTCGTACCGATCCACGTTTTTTGTGTTTCAATAATTTAAATTTGTTTTGTACATGTTTTTGTGTAAGTGGGCGGTAGCGAAGTATAGTTGCGGGATTGCAGTCTTGCTTTATCACGTTACACGTTGATTGACGGCACTAATGTGTACGTTAGAAGTGTATAAATCAATCACCCAGATCGGTTTATTGCTTCGTGCCAGTTAAAATGATTTAAATGCATAATTTACTTTATGTGAATTCTTATGGCACTTTCTCATTTTCTCTGATGTACATTAATGTGTTGATGTAAATGCAAGATATTTTCGTTTCATAAATTAGATCCATTATGATGTTGTCCGTTATAAATATTAGTGGGCGTGGAATGTGTGATGTAGTGTTCATGTTTTGGTTTCAGCGATGATATAAAATTAAAAACTTAATAATTCTCATAAACATATTGTATTTGAAATTTTTCATTTAATATTAAACATAGATATTATTTACATAAATCATTTGGCTGTACATAGTCTTTATAATGTAACCCCTACTTCACCCGCAGATACAAAGTCCGTCGGCAAAATTCACTTATATTATATTTCTATTTAAGATTGCACTATTCACTAAATTTGTCATGGCGACATACGCCTTACATCATCAATTAGTCTATCATGATATCACAGAAGAAAATTGGACAGTACAAACATTAAATATGTTAGACGTAATCCTCACTACACTTAATTACTGGTGCACTGCAGCGGCCCCGATCCGTTGGCCGTACATAGCGTAAGGCGAATAAAAAGGTCCCAGGGCTGGATTGAAAGCACCGTAAGGGGAAGCACCTAGGCTGGCCGGCAAAGCTTTGGAGTAAGGGTGATATCTACTTGCTGAGAGAGGGCTCAAAGGTGCCGTCGGATAAGCGCTGCGAAGTCCGGCGGTAGTAAACAAAGGGTTTAATGGGCTTAACAGCGATTGCTGTGACGAGGATGAAGTTGGTGTAGACCCATCTGTCGTGTGCGACCTCAAGTGTTGCAAGAGTTCTTCTGAATTCCCAAAACGTTTGCCGCAGTATGATTCGCCAACAATCCAATTGCAAACGTAAGGACGGCTCATTTGAGAGTAAGGGAGGCTTCCAGCGCCTTGCTGAGAGAGCGCCATTGCCATAGCTAAATTATATTTTTGATGTTCACATTGTGTGCATCCGGCGGGGCAGGCTCCATTATTCATTAGAAGGTGATGGTTATTAACTGAGAATTGACATCCGGAACAGTAAGGATCTTTGCAAACTGGTACCAAAGTTTCACCGCCCGCCGGTGTTTTGACTCTTGCATATCCTAAGTAAGGATTAGGAGACGCTCCTGGGAAACCAGCGGCGGCCGCTAAAATCGCAGCGTGATGTGCGCTTAATGGAGCCCCTGCATATGGAGGACGAAATGCGGGATTCGCATGTTGTTCCATTCCAGGTGGACAACATAAGCCAGCTAGCGGATTGAATCCCGGTAATCCAGGTATGTTTTTAAAAGCGCCTAGGTGATCCTTTCCATGTCCTAGTACTTCCAATCCAGATCGGATAATAGGACTTGTACCAGAAGACCCAGCTGATGATGATTTATGATCATTGGATGGGCTACTTTTTCCATTATCCGCCGTAGGCGGAGTGGACTTTCTACCAGGCGTACTTTTTCCAGATTTTTTATCATCTGAACTATCAGAACTAGCTTTAGATGGTGGTCGGGATTCCTCAGGTTTCTTCGTCACAACATTGGTTTCATAAGGCTTAAAAGCTAAATGTTTAGTTTCAGGAGTAGAACGCGGTTTATCCGGCTTACTAGCACTAGGTGAAGAACGGCTCATTGTATCACTGTTAACACTATTCACTGATTTCTTCTTATCGTGTGGAGGCAGCAGAGGCTTTGTCGGTAAAGTGTCTGCACCGATTTGGCTGCAAGTTTGCGCCAAAAGCGCAAGCGGGCTTTTTTTGGAGTCCAACTGTAACAAAAGAAAAAAGAATTAAATAACAATTCTATAAAGTAAAATTTATTTTTTAATATTTAACATTTAATAATTAAAATAAAATTAAAAATATTTTTTTTTATTTAAATTCTAAAATAAAATAAATACTTACAGAGGAAGGAAGCGGTGTTAAATAATCTGGCTGTAAATATTGATTGGGGTTAGTCGTCATCATTGCTCCGTCTTCAAGTACCACCATTTGGAATTCAACTTTCACGATCACTACACTATACCCACTGTCAGTTCTGTTAACAACTAGTCTGTGACGCGCGAAATGTAAAACGAATGCGTGCGTTCGAGACGGCGTCCGAAGTGACTGTGAGAGACGAGACCCCACCAGCGCACGACGTTCCGTACCCCCCTCCGCGCGAGCGAGACGTCGATATCTCAAGTCTTTGTTAGAGGAGTACAGCTATATATCTCCGCTGCAGCACACAGTCATAAAAAATAAAGCGGAAACGACACATAGCTGCATTGCGGTAGGGGAAAAAGGAAAGGCGGCATGGCGGGCACGGGTGCGGATTGAGACGTGCGATGGCGTTGGCGGCGAGCCACCCATGACGGCTTTGAGCCGCCGCTCTACCTGCCCAGTCTACACTCAGCTTTTTTGTTCCGCGCCACTTTTATTACGCTTTCGACAACGCTCTCGCCGGCGCTTTGCTGCTGACATATTCGAAACTACTTACTCTTTTACAGTCGCCTTTGTTCTGTACTCGGTTCAAAGGGAAAATTGATCCGTTTCGACGTAACCGTTTGATGTCAATTTTTTACGAGCGTTTGGTATATCACTCGATATTTCATTTTATTGACGGTGCGAGGTCCATAACGTTAATGTTAATCTGACACTAAAACCTGTCAAACACGGCCCCGTTTCGTTGCGATCAAATTAAATATGTCAATTTGGGAACCCATATCAACAGCTGCGAGCGACGTCGGGCCCTTTAGAAATATAGCTTATTGTGTCCAAACAAAGATACTAAGTATAACGTATGGGCGGACGACAGAGGTCGTAAATAACCCGGCGGGTAGTAATATATTTGACAGTGCGCGGACATGCGAAACAAAAAACATGTTTATTGCGATATAGGGCCTCGAGGGCCGGAGTTATTCTATAAATAAGGGACCTGACCATTTTAGTGTTTGTTTAGGAGTACATAGGCTGTTATTTGGTCTAGTTAGCGTCTAAATCATGGTATACGTGCGACGTTATCACTTTGTTGGCTGCTAAATTGAAATGTTTTGCCAACAGTATTTAGTTACACGTCGCATTTAGTTTTATTTGGGCTGGTATTATCAATTGTATCATTATAATGTTATAATATTATACTTACATTTCTTTTATATTTTAAATTTTTTTACGTAACAAATAATATTAATTTGATGTAATGTAGATTTGAGTTCAAGTACTAAATACGAGGCTAGAGTTGTATATTAATTTAAGGCACTTTTATTAATTAATAAATATAATACATGTACTTATAATATTTGCTAAGAAGATTTAGTATTTAAGCTTAATTTATTTATAAGCAGATAAAAATCCATTGAATGGCGTACCAATGACCTGAACTAATGGGGTTTTATCTCCAAAGATAGCTTATCTAAATGGATTTATGGGGTTGTTGGATCGCGATTAGATACCCCATGTTTTGACATAAGTAAGTATTATGACCAAATTGATGTATCTGAAGCAGACGTTTGTTTATCGGGCTACAGTTCCCATTTAAAATTTGACTAAAACTCATATTTAATAATGCCGTAACTATTAAAAAGTATATTTCAAAGTTTAACTTAAATTTGCTTAGAAAATGTTACATACAATCAAAATCTAATTCGATAATAGGATTGTATATACAATAGATTGAATTTTTCACTTAATTCTATTATAATGAAACTATAAAAGCTCCAAAACCGCTGTAGTAACAAAATCCACCGCAATCAAAGATTCGCTTGAATAAACGTAACAGGTTTACAAAACCAATTATTCGCCGTCGGTAATTTATTCATGTGTAAACAGACATCATTATGGATTAACAAGAAAAAAGTAAGCAAAAACTGCCGAAAGGCATCTAAATCATGAGATGGAATAAGTAAGCTTGGTTTAGCTACGTTTTTTTTAGAGTTCCGTACCCGAAGAGTACCAACGAATCCCTATTACTACACCTCCGCTGTTCGTCTGTCCGTCTGTCAGAGGGCTGTATGATATCTCTTGAACCGTAATAGGTAGAGAGTTGAAATTTTTACATAATATACAATATTTATATGCATACGCTATAACAACAAATAATAAAAATAAAAAAATTTGAAAAAAAATACAAGATTTTTTTTTTATGTTCGTAATCGATCAACGAAGTTCATATACATACATAGAGTAAATATCATATTAATAAAAACTAAAGAGTACATCTACGATGGTACGGAACCCTCTTTATTTCTTTTTGTGCCAGAATTTATAGTTATTATTATACTGTGTTATTGATTAATACAAGTATTTTTGTGAATTTGTTGATTTATATTATTACTAAGTTTAAATATTTCACAATTATCCTTATTTAAAAAAGTTAGCTTCGCTTTAAATTGAAGCTTGTTATTTTAACAAAAATTTAAATTGCTTTACTAAAACAAAATTATTATTTTATTAAAAAACGTAATAAAATTATTTTTAGATCTATAATTGATTTTATTTCTATACATAGTATAAACCAGTCGCTCCCGCTGGTTGCACGCTTAGATCTTTCAAACTAAGCAACGGATTTTAATGCAATGTTCAGCAATAGATAGTGATTCAAGGATAATTAAAATAAAGATTCAAGGATATAATATATAACCGAGCGAAGCAAGAGTGGGTCGCCAGTAGAAGATAAACTGAAGTAATATGTGTAAATATATTAAAATATAGTAGTTTCCGGCTATAATATGTAATATAAACGAACATTTATTCTCAAAAACATACCTTCTGTATACCATATTAGTAAATAAAAAATAGGCAAAGTCAGAGATATAAGTTAGTTTTATTACATATAGGAGGAAGTATTGCTGACATGTCGTGTCGTCACTCACCGTACGAATAGACGCAGCGATTATGACGAGCGGATGCGGCGAGATCAAAGTCATATTCAGCTGTCAACTACCACAGGCCTTAATGGTGCGTTACTTTACTACAGTAACTAACGTAAAAGATATCGTTTTGTTATTTCTATTAGAAATTATTTTGGTAGATATAAAAGAAGTCAAGTGGAGAAGCTAAATTGTATAGTAAAACTACCCTCGGAACCAACTCTACAATGTGTGGCAACTTGAATAGATAAATTACTTCAAAACTTGAAGTTTCACTTCAAAACTAAAGTTTATTAAAATACGCTTCGGTTAAAAGATTTTCAAGTTTCTTAGCTAATTACTAATTAGCATCTTAAAGGAATAGTAATTTGTTAGTGTTTTTTACGACACGTGATATACTCGTTAGCGAGTATCGAGTACATCAAACTACGCTCATTAATGTTGTAGAACTTTATGATGTCGACGGCCTCATTATGAAAAGACGACTAAAGTGACAGCCGCTCATCCATTAAGTACATAATCTTTAGTCTCTGAATTATCAATACAATATGTGTAAATGAATGATGGCTATTGGCTAAGTTTTAATAAAATTTTATTTTTTATATGAAGTTAATTTTATAGTTTGTATGTTCATGACTTTTTATTACCTCGTCTCGCTAAAACGGCTGGATCGATTTAGATGAAATTTGGTACACAGATATACTATAACCTAGAATAATACATAGGCTATTGTTATGCATCTAGAATCACACCCGAGCGAAGCATGAGACACGATAAGGCATGATTGATATATTATTAAACCCATATAAGTAAAATTTTGTTTTTTGAAGTGAAACTTCTTTAGAATCGTTGTGATTTGAAACTTGATGAATCGAAAATGTGACACTAAAAAGAGACAAACAATATATACATACAATCTATACATATAATAAAATTCTAAATAAGCCGAATCTGTACATTAAATATTTTTTGGAAAATCTTATTGCAATAGACATTCTAAATCTCGAATCTATAGTTTTTAGAATTTTTGTCTGTCTGTCTGTCTGTTACCGCATCACGGAAAAACCACTGGAGGGATTTTGATGAAATTCGGTATGAAGGTAGCTGGTTATCCGGGTCAACATATAGGATACTTTTTACCGCGGGAAAATATCTCATTTCTGTGAAAAAATAGAAAAACTGCAATGTAAGAGTATACTAATATATAAAACTTGAGAATTTGGTTTTTGGTCATCTGAACGCGGGCGGAGGCGCGGTCAATGCTAGTATACAATAAATAATATATAGGATTAAGCCTGTAGCAGAAAGCCTTAAGATTATGAGATAGAATACATTGCCCTTGTGATAGAATACCTAACCGTGGTTATAGTCTGACAAACACATAATTCTTTCCATAATATACATAATATTGTATTGTAATATGTTTAATATGCCATATTTAATTAAAATTGTTTTGTTTTAATTTAATTGCGATATTTGCCAAAGAAGTTTTACTTCAACCGCGCCTAAAGGTTACACGCACCCGTATTTTTTTAATATTCTAGTTAACTAACAATGCAATTAGGATTGAATCGAAAAAAAAGCGGCAATCTTTTTATGAAAATGTTTTTTTTTTTTGTTAAAATTTACTGTAAGAATTTATATTTACGCTCTTTTAATTGAGTAGATTGTTTTTTTAAGAATTATCTCCATAAGGCACAAAGTTAGAGTCAAAATATGTTATATGAATAAAATATTGCCATGAAAGAAGATTGCTAGTAGTCCGATATATACGAACTAATATAGAGAACGTCTTAGAAGCGAGAATAGTCCCCCTAGACATACCATTTATGATCGTATTGTCGATACGTTGAGAGCGGATGCGGCGAGATCAAAGGGATCTCCTCCAAATTACTGTTTACGTTGCCTTGACAGCGACACAACTGGGCTTTGTTAACTTTTCTATGTGTAAAAATAGTGGTTAAGTTAGAAATACCAATTTAAGTATAAGTAAATGATGCTTTAAAAATATTATAGACATCGTATTTACGGCTAATTTTGATATATCAAAAAAGGTACAGTATAATTTTGTTATGACTTGTGAGTCAAAAAAGTATTATGTTTTGTTAATGATAAGTAATAGAAATCAAAAATCTTGATTTGATTTAAGGACAAGTATCGTTTTACTCGTGGGGTTCCGTCTTAACGCAACCTGTGGAAACCTAAAAATTAAATTATCCATCTAGTTAGAGGTTAATAACTAATATGCCTAGTTACGTTACGACCCAAAAATATTGTTGGCTGAATTTTAATAAACACGTATTTCCTATTCATGAATTGAATGATTTTTATAAGCTCCTATATTAATATATTTTTATATACATATACGTATATATTATATATGTGTAATTATATGTATATACGTAAACAAAACTCACGTAAACTCAATTAGTACTAAATAGAGCCTCACTTTTACAATCGCCATTTACGTGAAAGTCTATTCGCATTCACAAAGTATCTTTTATTGCCAAATTTAAACAGCGTTATACAGCTGCCATAAAATCCAACATCCCCTAATTGTAATATTTACTACTATGTAAATCTTAGTAAGCCGAGATAAGCAAATAAAGCTTTAGACGTGTCTTATCTCTACAATAAGGTTTTATTGTGCGTAACCTATTGTTGTATTCAATTTTAAGAAGGTTAATACTTTAAGGGCAAAGGGTTTTTAAAGAAGGGTAGATAATGATGAATAGTGACTTTGGAAATTTCTAACAAATATTATATAATAATAAATAGCTTTATTTTATACTTAATAGAAACAAAGTATTTTAAGCCTGCTGTGTTAATGTTGTTTGGTTGATAGTATGTAATATAATATATTACAACTCAGTTATTATAATGGCATTGAGATTTCATATAGATTCTTTTTAATATATAATCATAAAACTAGCGACTCACCCTCGCTCCGCTCGCGTTGTTCCCTAGGTATGTTTTAACGTTTTGTATAGATTTCTCAGAGATGAGATATTTTCCCGCAGTAAAAATATCCTATATGTTGACCCGGATAACCAGCTATCATCGTACCGAATTTAATGAAAATCTGTGCGGTAGTTTTCTCGTGATGCGTTTCCAGACAGATAGATAAAAATTCTAAAAACTATAGAATCGGTCTCTGTATTGGTAGTAATGTCTAATTCAATACGATTTTTCCACAAATATTTAATGTGCAGATTGGACTCATTTAGTTTATTATGTGTATTATTTGAAGTGTAGACGGAGATTCAATAGATATTATATAATTTTTGACAAGTTGATAAATTCGATATAGCTAAATTAAAAACAATATTCGCGCTTTTATAAATTGCGCTATCATATAACTGCCTCGTTGGTCTAATGGCTAGCATGTATGAATGCAGATTCTGAGGATCTGGTTTCGAGTCTTAGTAGTGTCAAATAATCGTACCGTCAAAATTTGAAGTGGAATAAATATGTATGACAAGATCTGAACAAATTTGTTATTTCTTTAATTAAGTAAAACTCACGTAAGAATCTAGAATCAAATAATCTTACTAAAATTATGAAAATAATTATAAATGCAAAGAGACTATAAAATGCGAAGATCATTAGTTATGTTCAAATACCTATAACTAAAATGAATAACAGCGTAGGATGTATGTAAAATGTAAAAATAATTTTCTTGAAACAAAACGAGCTTAAGTCGCAATGAATCATCAAACCAATATGTCTTGTTAAATCTTAATTTTCATTTTGACGGGTGAAAAATTCTATCGCGCAAAAATGAGGGTACCAGTAATAAATATGAGGTGAGACGAAATAAATATTCCCCGAGCTGTATCAGTATTTATGGTCGCAATAAACGCGCTTTGTGAAATGCCGCCGTTGTAAATAATTTTACTGTGCCATGAGCCTTGTAACACTTACTTGGGTGGCCACTAGCTATGAGATTACTGCAGTAATAATTATAATAATTAATTCAGTAATAATTGTATATTATACATTTGACCCGTGCGATTTTGTCCACTGAATAATCATCGTAATAATTGTATATGCAAATTTTGTACAAAGTTTTTTTAAAGAAAACAATGATTTTAAACTATTTGGTTGAATTTTTTTCACTAGCGGAGAGTATGATTTTCAAAATGATGAATCATTAATTTTGGAAAACTATTTGGAATTATAATACATATATTGACAATCAATACATATAATGACAGTTTTTAGAAATAATCATGTAATTACATATAGGTACATATAATTATAATTTGTTTTAAATTAAACTACATATTTTTTGGGTTTTTTTGCGGATTTATTGAACTTAAAATGTCAAATATTTGCGTAAATGTAAAAAAGTATTATTATTTGATGAATTGATGTCAGCATTAACACGTATTTAGTCATTTATTACAAACTTCCTAGGTCATGGATTTAATACTAGAATATATCGTATGGTGACATCAATTGTTTAAGTGAACGACTAGCCAATATTTATAATACATAAAACGTTATATATAATATATACTTATACATTTATAACTTTACACCGCCTCGCAAGGTAGTCAGAGTCTAAGTACTTACGTTACGATCGCTTCGATCGATCGCTTTTTCGCTACTTTCGCTTCTTTCGCTACCATTGTTCTTTCATACAGACTCTTCGGAGGATCTTCAGACTTTTAACAGATAAAAGGTAATATATTTCTTAATTACTAATATTTTGTTTAAAATAAAATAAAAGTTACATACAATTTAAAATTAAAATGAGTACAATAAAAATGGCCGTAGGTGACTCAATGCGACCATGTTTGTCTTCATTTACTGGCCCCACAGGATGTCGGTATCATTCAAAAGTACCGGAAACAATGCTTAATGACGACTATAATGAGACAATTGTCCCATCTCCTATTCTACGAGGTGGCGCTACGTGAATGAATATTGTTTGAAATATTGTATAGTTTAACTTATTTATGTAAGGCATTGTTGGTACTTGGTAGCTTTTAAGTATGCCGACAGATTCTTGGGTTTTTCAATTTGACATTTTCGAGCGTTATTTAAGATATTTATTGTATTTATGTGTTAAAGTTCATTTAAACGTAATGTGATGATGATTATTTAAGTGATTTTTTTTAAATGCTTTTTTGGCCATTCCAAATAAATTACTGGTACATGTTTTTGTTGTCTTTATAAATATAATTATAAAAAAAATAAACGAAAATATTAAAGAGAAAATAAAGGCAAATTAAAAATAAAGTTTTGTTAAAAAAAACGGTACAGATAGTTAATTAAAACATAAAAAAACTGTTATTTAAGTTGCAAAAAATAAAAGCTTATTTATTATTATTTATTACTTGTTTTTGTGCGGTAGTACTGGTAGCTGTAACTGGTAACTACAAATAACTATTAACAACATATATATTCTTGATATGATTATATACACAATCATGACTTTATTTATCTTTCAATTTCAATTCAATTCAATTTTTTTGTTAATGGCTTCTTTATTTATTTTACTTCTTTTTTTTTCTACAAAATAAATCTAGAAGGCATTACATAAAATTACCAAAAACAATAAAACAACCAAATGAATAAACAAGTGATACTTAGTAAAACCAGAAGCATGTGGTCATAAACCGTATAAATATGTAAACTTAACACACTAGTGTACAGTAAATACGCATTTAACACATTTTCGGAAACAACAAATACGTTTTCTTTACCAAAAATTTTGACTACTGTTGCTTTGAAATAAAGTGGATTTTTGTATACCGAGTGCTTAGTTCTTGTAAGATTGAAGGCGATGATATTAATAATAAACATTTATGTGGGTCGTTTGTGCACAGATGCTTACAGAACTTTACCTCAATCCCTAGAACCCTTTTAAACTATGTTTATTAGTCACGTCAAAAATACTTAATAAAATTAATACTACTGATAATAATATCAATAATTTGATTTATATTATTTTAATATACATAATATAATATTATTTAGGTACACTATATCTCACTATTCATATGGCATTGCTATGAGAGTATATTATTATAAGAAAATTAAAGAATTTTTATCAAATACAATATTACATACATATCAATAATTACAAAAAGTAAGACAGTTATACTTGGTTATGATAATTGTAATCCTAAAGCTATTATAACTCATGCGAATAACTTTAATCTTTTTATAAATAAAAGCATCTGCGTGTTTACAGAAATCAGTCACGTTGTAAATCTGATGCACATTATGTAACTAATAAATTCTTTAAAGTAACCCAAATATCCATAACAAAACTTAATTCTATACAATAAATTACACGAGCGAAAGCACATACATTGTAATGTTTAAACGATCCGACATATCGAAGTTTGTGCAAACCTCACAATTATACGACTACTGTAGCGGAAAACAGGCTGGTTTTCAACAAAAGCTTTAACTCCATGTTATATTACGTATACAGTATAAATAAATGGTGGCCCACAATAAAGATAACGATAAATAAAATTCACTCTTGCATCTTCCCCTTTTTTATTGGCAGGGGGTAATTTTAGAGGGTGTTTTCTGACATGTTCACCAAAATAACTGAGCTTATCATCAGTATAAAAATTATCATCCTCAAGCTTTATTGTTTGGGAATAAAGTATACATTTCTTTGTTTATTAAAATTTGGAATGATATACGTAAGATGGTGTTTGGGTAATTTATATTCCACTGATGGGTTACTGGAAGTTTACGAAATTGTTAAAGTCAGATAAAAGGGTGCTATTTATTTTGGGGTCGCATGCAGAGTGTGACGGGACAGACGTTATGACTAATCATAATTAATGAGGATTCAACTATCAAAGTCTTAAAAGCTTGAGATTATCTGTGAAATATTGTTATCGTTGCTTTTTTCAGCTATTTCGATTATATTTACAACTAGCATTGCCCGCGGCTCCGCCCGCGTTCAGATGACCAAAACAAAATTCTTAGGTTTTACATATTAGTATACTCTTACATTTCAGTTTTTGTATTTTTTCCGCTGTAAAAAGTATCCTATATGTTGACCCGGATAAACAGCTATCACCATACCAAATTTCATCAAAATCCCTCCAGTGGTTTTCCTGTGATGCGGTAACAGACAGACAGACAAAAATTCTAAAAACTATAGATTCGGCCTCTGTATAGATAATAATGTCTATTTCAATAAGATTTTCCAAAAAATATTTAATGTACAGATTCGGCTTAGTTACAATTTTATCATATGTATAGATTTGAGCAATTATAACAAAATATTATTTCATCATTTGTTGCTTTATCCTCCTGCCTACCAGAGACACTTTTTTTGGAGTACGCTCTTGAAATTTTAGTATAATATCGGTAATAGGGTATTATATGCTGGAAAAATAGTAAAAAAAATCCTATATCTGGAAAACCGGTTTTCCACTATGTCCTATATGTAGGACAAAGTGACTATATTACTATGTGATTTGTGTAGGACATAGAATAGTTTATAAATATAAATTGTAATTAGAAAAGAAATAAAACACAAATACAACATATTGTAACCTTTATATTATATATAGGCATTATAAAGTTTCTGAAAAAAACAAAAAGAAAACTTCTTCTAAATAAAACTTTCAAAATTAAACATTTCTTGTCATAAAAATAACTAAATATTATTATGAACTTACAAATCAGTTGCAATTAGGAATATATTTAGATATTAATTAAGTTTTATCGACACTTATACCCTTATTACTACTCTAAGTTTTGGTGAAAATCGGAATAACAATTCCTATTTGGCGTGAAGCAGAGATTAATATCACATTTTTTGCAAAATACTGTAGTTTTTTAGATGGCAAATGTAGTATAACCTGATAAATCACCACGTCACAAACTGCGCCTTGCGACGTAGCAAGAACCTTTAGCCCAACAGGGTTTGGTTTGTTAGGACAGTATTGGTGCATCGGACATTTTCCAGTAAACGGATTAATCATTTCGTCAATATTCTTGGGCCGGTTTTATTCGTGACACATCTCCAAGATTCGATTAAACAGCGGCTGTATTTTCCAATTTTTTTGTATCTTCTGTTCTGCTGTCACTTCAGCATCATAAACACACTTCAGCCGTCGTCTGATAAAAAAGAATTTGTTCCTTGTCATAGCTATTGCAACTATGGAAACTTTCCACTTTTCTGACCAGTACATATCAATTTGTGGATACTGCAGTACTGACATTATCATTGTTATTCCTATATTCTGAATCTAATGTATCCTTGGTCCAGGTATCTTGAAAGCCATCATTATGTTGACGATTCCTAATTGCAATCTGGTGGGTTGACAAAGGCGACGATTGCGGCCATGAAGTATCCTCGCTCAAACTACCACGTCCACGACCGCGGCCACGTCTATGTCCACGTGAAACACTGCTGCCACGTCCTTTTGAGCGGGGCCGTGATGACGTCGATGCGATATCAGAACTGCTAGAGAACGCCGGGGAAGCAGCTGCAGGAACCAATGTGTTTCCCTCTTCATCTGAACTGCTTGACTCACTGATTTGATGATCATTGGCTGTTTGGTTAAGTTCTGGCGGCACAAACTTCGAATCTTCATCTGAATCATCTCCTGAAAATTCAAACTCAGAATCGTTTAAATCCTCCGCTATTCCATTGTCCGTTAAAACTAGAACAAACATAAGTAAGATAAAATATCTATCAATGTACTTTATATAGTACATCGGAAGTCTAAGTACTAAAACTTTTATTGCCTACATTTGTCTTCTGCAAAGGACATAAAAAAATACAATACGTTGTCTTGCATGTTTTTTTCAATTACGCGAAAATACAACTGCATATCATCATTTTAAACTTCTAATTACTTTACTATCGCAAGAAATCCAATAAAAATTTAGATTTACATAAGATTTAAATCGATTAACTTACCTCTGCGCGCAAGCATCGACACATGTCTGTCTTCCATCGCCATTTTGAAAAAAGAGGATCACATGGGAACTGACATTTATCTCTATTTGGAAACTCATATAGTCGATAGATGTCACCACGCAAATATTTTGGGATTACGATGTTAAAAACCGGTAGTATATTTTTTTAATTCCTTTGTCCTGGCTGTAGTACAGATGTAGGCAGGAGGTTATATAAGTACCTACATATTTAAAAATATGTGTATCTGTATATATAAGTATGTCATACAGGTACAAACTAACGAATATATTGTTATACATACATATACATATTGTAATACTTGTCATTCATTCGATTAAGTCTATGTGGACGCAGTCGAAGATTTCTAGAGCATCATCAAAGTAGGGTAAGTTTAATGATGCCTACAACTTACATATATAGTATAATTTGATATTTATTAGTGTAAATCCTATGGATACGACTAATAATTACCTAAGATTATGCACAAATTTGAGGTGGCCCGTTAACACAGCACATATTTCAATTCGTAGTGGTATCAAATGACAGATGTCACGCCCAGGAGTGAGATATTAATAGGCTGAATGTCAACCGTGCACCAACTGTATATGAAACTTTGTATGTTTGTACATATGTGTGTGTTTGTTACACCATTAAGCTGAAACTTGACGAATTTGATTGAAATTTAGTTTACAGATGTATGCCCTGGAGTAACAAAGAGGGGCGAAGCTGGGGTAAGTTGCTAGAAACAAATAAATTTGGAAATAGTAAATATACACTAGATATAGCGATAGACCCATACGGAAGAAGGTAATCACTTTGCCTACACTAAGACACCTAATGCCATGTTTGTATCTAGTAAAACAGTGTTATCACCCCGAGCCAGCGTAGGCGCACTGTTACGACTGAATAAACAACCAAATACCACTGAAGTTGAGTAAATACGTTAATCATATCATAGCAATTAAATATTCTTACCTAAATAAGTAAAAATCATATTTATACACTGACAGATGTGTTTGCTTTTACAAAGTACATAAATATTTTCTGTTTCTTGACAACAGGTGAAAATTTATAGCTCTGTGAAGCCATTAGTGGTGACAAGGACGCGAGTCAAACTAAATAATACACTCTATACACTATTCATTTTACATTTTTCACTGACGATTTATTTAGAAACGCTACTGAAATTGATAGAAGAGATGCTTTAATCTCCACAAAATAATTGAAACTGTCGAATTAGTACATTATGTTTAATGATGATTTAAAAAAAACGTGACAGACTCAGAGTGGCTTAAGGTTTGAAAGATATATGATGGATCAACATATCATCAAGGCTTGGCAAATAGTAATTAATTCTAAGGTTAATTCTTTTTAATGTTACGTGTATTTTGGTGCGTGATATTTAAATTTATGTGTTTATTTAAATTATAATGATAAACTTACTATCATTTAATATCATGTTATATATTTCTCGTAAGAACCAAAACGAATCGTAATAAAACTTGGTAAATATAAATAAATCCGTTTTTGTTAGAGTGAAACAAGTCAAAGTGAAATTATCCGAGCTTTGAAGCCGTGTGCATGAAAAATTCATTTGAAACAAAACAAGAGGGAGACGTAGAATAATAATTTGAATAAATATCAAGTCCCGTACCGGTGACGTGACAAAAGCGGGTTCAGCCACGCGTACTTATGCGTTGTGATGGTGTAATTTGCAGGGAACATTTGGCGAAGAGAGCGTAATGCGAGACGACGGTTTCACATACGCAAAAATGTTATTAAGTTTTTAAGGACAACGTAGTGTCAGACGTGACGTGTGACATTTTTCTTTTTTCCTTCACAAAATTATTATTATTCCCCAGCGGTGATTACCTAAATGCAAGATAAGCTTAGCGAGGATTAACCATTGTTTTTCTTTCTCTAACAGTCTTAGCCTAATTGCTATTCCATTCACATGTCTCTTTTCATGGAATAGAAGTTAGGAGCGCATTTTATGATCTACACATCCCCTCTTCCGAGAAGGCACAAAAGGGTGCTAAGTGTTCTCGCAAACACAAAAATAATAACAAAATCCCCGTGTATTTTGACAACATAATACTCGATGGACACAAAAGCCGTCACGTCACGAGCAATCGGTTTCGCTTCCCCGCCGCCCTTTGAAGAGGGTTTTAAACAGGTTTCGCAAATAATTTATTTAAAAGTTTTTTGTCCTGCCGTGGCAGTTGGTACACCGTGCTACCGTTTGACAGGATCCGTGATGAAAGATTTCTTGCAGATTATAATTGACAAGATCTTTGTTGCCTTTGACAATGGCATTAAGTATAAATTGAGTTCTTTGTGTCGGTTGGAAGATTAGCAGAGCGGTTAGTATATTATTCCACGGGTTTATAATTGCAAAACTTGAATTTGAAATTGAACGAAGGGATCGACAATGTGATTCTGGCTATACGTAATCCAAAATCCTTTAGATGCTTTACTGGGATTACATCTATATAGCAGTTGAAATGTGAATTGGCCTTTACCAAGAATTAGGTTGTCTCTAAGTACTGCGTAAAGTTAGCGATTAGGCAATTCTTAAGATCGCCTTTAAATACTGATAAGTGTATTTTTTTACTATCTGTAAACTCTAATTGTGTCAATATAATCCTCTTGAAATGTTTAGTATTATAGTTTATATTTGCACGTAGTATGTAAATCATTATTTAGATTTCAAGAACTATGTAGGTCGTTCAAACCTATTTCCTTTTAAGATAAATTTTCGAATTTATTACTATTAAAATAAAAGTCATGTGATACAACTATATTTATGTATATGTTATAAAATCTTATATAAATGATATGACAAATATTTATGTACGTCTTCATAAAATGCTGATAAAATGAACTGACAGCAACAAAACATCAAATAGCCAGATGTAAAATATTAGCAATTCTAAAGACGTTTTAAATGCATCTGCCACCTTTACTTGCACGAACAATTGACATGGGTATTGATGTCAACACATATTTTATTAATATCCAAGCTGGCATGTAAACGTGTGTAGATTAGCCATTCATGACTTGACATTTCGCTTGAATTATGCTAGAAGTGGCAATGAAATCAATCTAGCAGAAGTGGCCACCCAAGCTGATGGAGCGTGGCTCAAACCTCAAACTAAGTCTTCAAAGAATTGTCGCCAAGCATAAATGTAATCATTTAATCGAGATTCCGTACAGAGTAAGTCAAATATGATGTAGTTCCAACAGTATAGAAAACCCATACTTTCCTGACCTATTTTATAGGTTTTTAATCCCTCCACGACCGAAGACACGCCGGCGTGTCAGTTAACAATACTAGATTCTTGAAATCGAAACTTCACGCAAATACTAAAAATATATTCGTATATATGTAGTTATTTTTAAGTCCCATTTAACATTTAACACAGTCTGAGTCGTTCTAGAAATTGCTTTCATTAGAACGCAATAAATTATCATTAATCAAATCGTTGCTCTAAATTGAATTGTCAAGAATATTATAATTGTTTCTATTGTCTTTTGCTACTTTAAATTGTATTTGAATTTCTTTTAATTAAACCGATAGTTATTCAATCAAACGTCTCTCAATATTTAGAGGTCTTGCTGAAGGTATCATAAAAATCGTTAACAGTTCGGAGTTCTGTGAAAGTTTTGATCTTTTTTTCTGCCGAACCCGAGATACGTTGTAGAATATAAATTCGCGGTGCAAGAGCATGCATACCAATGAAACCTCGTGACGTGCACAATGTATGGAGGCGACGAATGCAGGTAAAAACTTGGTGGCAACTACGTGCTGTCTGATGCCACGTTTCCGACTCGCTAAATGGACTTATGAACGTATTGTATGCGATGAGATTGGCCTCGCTATTTTAATATGTGATGAGGTTACTTTTTATTGTTAATTTGCTTTTATATTTTTTTATTATTACGTGTAAGATTTTTTTAACACACAGCACCATCTAGTTCCATGGTAAGATACGACGTTTGTGTTATGGATACCAGATAGTTGATACGCTACGCATATATAACTTTATATACATACATATATAATTATAAACACCCATGACTGGAATACAAACATTCCTGCTCATCACACAAATGAATGCCCCCGGCGGGACTCGAACCCGCGACTGCTAGCACAGCAAGTACAAACTGAGCCAATCGTGTCGTCAAATATTATTATTATATGTTATAATAAGAATATTATCTAACTAATGACTTACCACACTCCGCTTAAGTGTATCCTTAGGTGCTAAGCAGTAATCTATGTGTTACTCTCGGTCTAGGTCATAGTTTATCTGTGAACTCCAAATCCAGCCATTTTAGCGTGATGGAATACACAAACTCGTATGTATATACATACAAGCTTTCGCATTTATAACTGTAATTCAATTTAAATATATACATGTTTAGTGTCCTTACAGATCAAAGAACATATTATTATTTACTTATTTATGTACAATATAATAAAGTAACAGAATGTCGACAAAGAATAACTTATCTGTTTAAGAGATTTCTTCCAGAAACCCTTCAGAAGTGAGAAAATAATTTAATTTAGTGCGGTGTAGGTACAGCATTAAATGATATAAACCTTATATTAAAATATATCAACTAAATATTATCGTTATTAGGATGGAAATAATTATTTTAGTTTGTAAACAGTACCAATTCAATGATAAGTTTGCGACTTTATAAAATAACGTAGAATTAGTTTATACATTTCTATATTACCAGCAATTACAATTTTTAACCGACTTCCAAAAATGACTTTATATGTTCGTCTGTAGGTATGCATATTTTTTTATGTATGTTCACCTACTTTTGGAAACGGCTGACCGATTTTGTTAGTTCAAATTATATTCTATTAAGGTAAGTCCCGAGGTAGTCTCATAAAATTTTCTTTGACATAGAGGTTCAATGAAAATTATTATGATTTCTAACACATTTTTATTTATAAAATATAGCCTAAAGCACTCGACAGTAATGTGGTGTTCTATCAGTGAGTGAATCAGTCCTACTAGTTGTTCTGGAGATTAACCTCTACATACAAACCTATAAGCTTTTCTTCTTTATAATATTAACTGGCGACTCACCCTCGCTTCGCTCAGGTTCGTCCTTAGATACCTACGTTTTGACACTTAGTATAGAATAGATTTTTTTCATTGTTTTTTTCGTGATTTTTTACGGTGTTTTAATAGTTATTTTGCTATTCGGAGTAAAGACTTATCCAACAAAATAAACATAATAAAAATCGATCCAGCAGTTCTCGAGGTATAAGTTTTGTAACAAACTCGACTGTATTTTATATAATATATTATATATGCATAGATGTAGATCGTTATCAACTCATTACAAGCTTATTATAATAATTTACCTACCTTTATCATAACAAAATTTTATACAAAAATAATGAAGAAGAGTCCACTTGCGTTATGATAATTAATACCTTTTGAAGCTTTGACTCGAGTTATTGTCTTTCGACAAAGGCTATTGAGTGCCATTTAAGGGCACAAAAAGGTCCGATTCAGGATAAACATCGGATCTCGTCAAACGTCGGACGATGTGTCGAATCACAGGGGAGAGAAATGTCAATGGAGTATATATTTCCCTTTAGGCAGCATTTATGTTGTTTTCGATTATTTATCTAGCTGTTATCCGAGATTTTGTACACGTGATATTCGTATTTTGCGTAAATCCAAGAAGGATTTTGCGAATGGTATTTTACAAAAATGAAAAAACTGTCTCATTATTTTTAATAAGCAATATTTTTACTTAATTTAATTCAATATTTTGATGATGAAATACATGTAGGAGATAATATACGTGCACATATAATGTAATTTAAAAAGTATAAGTTTTATCCTGAAAATGAGATACTTCTCCGAGATAAAAATAGCTTATGTTACTTTCTAGCCCACCAACAATCTCTTTAAAATACACATCAATTTATCGCTCCATTCCAACGTAATTATTGGACAAACAAACAACCAAACAAACACACTTTCATGTTAATGATATTAGTGTTAATCAAACAGTAAACATATATTCTAGAGATACTTAGGAAATAGTCTATTTTTATTGAAACACCGTTTATTTAAATAACATATTGTACTTAGTAAATTTAATACAACCTATTAAAATAAAAATTATATACCTCTTCCCCTAAAACTAACTGCCATACAAAAGTCATACAAAAGCTAAGCCCAATACAAAATAAAGCCTAACATCCCAATGCCCCAAAATTGCCACAGGGACAATTCAAACCCACACCTGTTGATTGGAAATCCACCCGTGTAACCGCAGGACTTGTCACGACCGACATTGATGGACAGCTCGCTCGCAGACATGGTAATGACGCTACTTACCATATTATAAATCGCTACACTGTTTTATCAACTAACTATGCAGCCGATTTGAAATTCACATTTGATGACATCTCAGAAATACGTAACATTGATGTTAATTGACGTAATGTGGAACGAAATGTAGTGTTTAACCGACTTTGAAAGGAGAGGTTGATTATTTGTTTTAAATAAAACTATCTTTTTCGTGGACTTATTTTGATTTTTGGTTCCCGACGTTTCGAATGCTTTACAGCAATCATGGTTATAAGAGACTGTATCTTCCGAGAAAATCAAAATAAATCCGTGAAAAAATTCGAAAAGATAGTTTTATTTAAAATCTCAAATATTCGCGTAAATCTAAGAAATTATTATTGTTTGTTTGTGTTTTAATATTATACTGTTTGAATTTCACTTATATTTGTAAAATAGTTTCAATACTTTAAAAATATTTCAGTTTGTTTAGAAGAGCTTTTAATTTTAATAACGCCTAATTTTTTATAGCTAATCTATATATTAAAAAAACAGCACGAAAGAAGACAAACAAGTATTTCCAAATTTATTTTTCAACCATTATCAGCTAGTAGTATTATAAAATGTATAAATGCCAATAAATTAAAGATCAAAAGGCATTAAGCCTTACGTTAACACGAGTTGATTAGTTCACTATCTCGATCTGTTATCTCGCGTTTGAAACAAGCGAGTGTAACAAATTTCATTCCGGTTCAATTAACTTCATAGCCACTTCGCTTTTGTTATGATAAATCTCTTCCATTCGTCTTTCTTAATTGAAATCTTTATTTATGAACTGTCATGGCCTTGATTAAGATACATTTATTATTAGATATTTTTTTAGATTTTATGTTTTAAGTAGCTAGAATGATTTTTAATAATAAAAATAATATTTTAAATTTATTTTTTAATTTTGATTTTTCTTTTATTTATTTAATCATTTATTTCAGGCAATATTTACAAAAGTATGTTAAATATGTAAACAGAGGCCCATAGCATATATACTCGTACCTTAAAACTAACATATACTTATATTAATTATAAAACTTAAAAACTGACTGACTTTTGGTTCCTGAAGTTTCGAGTCCTTTACAACAATCATGGTTACGGGAGAGAGAGAGAGAGAGAGTTTTTTTTGGCTTTAATTTTTAACCGATTTAAATGCCCTAGAAGTACCCAACTAACAATAAACTTGATATTTAGTAGAGGTAATAATTAGTAATATAATAATGATTTTCATAACTCTTTTTCATTAATATCGAAGGTAGTCTTATACAGATCCCCAATCCTGAATCTTTCTAGGAAAAAAACACTCCTTAGAGTTGAATTAGTAATTCAGAAGTAATTTTAAAATTATCACTTAAAAATCATTTTTTAATATATTATATTCTCTTTCTAGTAGGTATATATTGTGTTCTCTTCGCCTGCTAATTTTATAGAAAATATATCTTGAATAAGCTATAACGTCAGACATTTGTGATAGTGTCGGGTATACACTATACAGTATTCCACTGTATAAAGATTGTCAGTCATATCTCAGATTAAATGCAGTTAAAGATTGATTATGTATAGTGCAGTCATGGTCGAATGTCACGATCTTTAGTTATACATTGATGTTGGAAGCTGAACTGCTTTGATAAATCATGACTTGAATGAAAAAGTTATAACTTATAAGTAATATAATAATGTTACCGTATTCTTATAATAAAACTAGCAGACCCAGCCACGCGTGATTGCGGCACACTTATGAAAATCGTTAAATTTGCAATAAAAAAAGAAAATAATCGGGATAAAAATTATACTATCTTTTAAGTTCGAACAAATCACACATTTTGAAAAAAAAATCGTTAAGATCAGATAAGTAGTTTCGGAGTTCATCGCGAACCAACATAGTGACACGGGAATTTTATTTTTACGGGATTATTATTATTGGTATTAATAGTAATTAATGTAGAAAATATCAGAATTCTTTCTAGTTATCGACAATCAAATTCAAAAATTCAAAATTCAAAATATTTTATTCAGTATTGAATTATTACAATTTTTTACTGAACGTCATGAGTCTACGATCAAAATACTAAGCGTAAACGAGACTCGAACCTGTGCCTTCTGGCTTAGATACTACATAGATAAAGCAATTTAATCTTTACACCAAAGGAAATTCGATAACCGATAAACCGACTTCAGAAAAGGAGGAGGTCTATTCAGATGTTATTATTTTCGTTTTTTGTGTATGTTACTTGATATCCTTGTCTTTTGTTGATCGATGAAAGATTCTTTTTTTAAACGAATAGACTATATCTTGAGGGTTTTATTATTTTAAAAAGTTTGATCTTAAAATGCTCATATTAAAGAGGGTGTGATTATTAATGTTAAAAAATTTTTGAAGTCGTAATATATTTTAATAATACTAATAATACCTATACCTGAAAGTTTTGATGGATGTTTAGATGTTTGTTACTCAATCACACCAGAACGGCTGAACGGATCTAAATGAAATTTGTCACAGAGATGGATTATAGTCTGGAGTAGTACATGAGGTATTTTTTATCCCGGAAAAATGTTCACGTACAATTCCCGTGGGATAGATTCGTTTCTGTTTTTCTAGTACTTAATAAAATAAGTTATCATGAAAATTTAAAATCAATTTATTCTGTTTTTACAGTATTACAACAGTCCGAGAGATAGGGAACATAAATTAAATGTTTAGCAATAATTAAAGTGGCCTATTCAAATTGAGATTGAGATTTAATCAAGGCATGTAACGAGCTGCCAGCTCGACAAGGTGTTAAATAGAAATCAAGTCAAATCAGCATAACAAATAAGCGTTGGAGGTAATTTCGAAGTATTTCACAACCGATCGATAGAAGCTTTAGGTGTTTTAAAGGTGTCTTTATAAACTAACTAAATATGTAAGTATCTTTATAAATGCACTTTGGTTGTTCGTTTTCTTGGTAATGTCAAGATTGTAAAAGTAATGTTGTGTTTTCATTGGAAATAAATAATCGTTCAATTTATAAGAAGTCTTATTCAATTTTATTGAAATAGCCTAGCGACTCACCTTCGCTCCGCTCGGGTTCCCCACTTACGTTTCAACGTTTAGTATAGATTCTTCAGAAATGAGATACTTTTTCTCAGTAAAAAGTGGCCTATATCTTGACCCGGATAACCAGCTTTATCAAACCAAATCTGTCCAGTGGTTTTCTCGTGATGCGGTCACAAACAGACACAAAAATTCTAAAAACAATATATTCGGCCTCTGTATCGATATATAATGAAATATCAATAAAATTTTCCAAAAAATATTTAATGTACAGATTCGACTCAGAATTTTATTATATGTATAGATAGACAACAGTAATCCAATAACTTTGCCTATAATAAAAAACTGGAAGTTGACAATTTTTTCTACGTTATCCCGTCTGTTAGTTTATGCTATTGTTCTTTTTAAAACATTAAATAAATATCAATGCGGCTTTTAAATCACTTGGAAGATTACTTCATAGCGATTTATGATCTGATTAAGTACTATAATACAAGTCTCATCTTTGTTGGTTAGTTCTTCACGATGAAAGGCTGGGCAGATTAAGATAAAATTTAGTACACAGATAAATATGTTGGGGTATTAGCACATAGCACCATCTAGTTCAATCCATGGTACGAGGCTTGTGTAATGGATACCAGATCGTTGATACACTACACATGTAAAACTTTAAATGCATGCATATTACAAATATAAACACCCATGACGGGGGTACAAACATTCGTGCTCACCACACAAACGAATGACCCCAGCGGGACTCGAACTCGCGACCGCTGGCACAGCACTTAAGGTCACTATAAAATGAGCCAAACGCATAAGCTTTGGCCAGGAGTAGGACCAGAACAAAGAAATATCTAAATATTTTTGTTCTTTAATTAGGAATATTTCATAGATATTTCAAAATCTAATTCTTCGCTAGTCCCTAATTTAATACTAAATACTAATATATAAATACGAAAGTAATTCTGTCAGTCTGTCATTTTTTAACAGCTTAAACCGCTCAATAGATATTTATGTTTGACAATGACATTTATAGATTGCATAGTCGAGTCTTATATATATGTAAGTATTATCTTTTATCCACACCCTACTTAATATGATGACCCGAGAGGAACCGCGGTCAAAAACGAGTCTATAAATATATTGTATTATGTTATCTTTACTTACAGTGCAAATGAATTTGATTAATTAATATTAAATAATTCATTATTGTCACATTTTCCATCAAAATTACACAATATTTTAAAGCAAATTACGACCTGTCGCACTATATAAATACAACGAGTGGTGTCTGACGTGTAAATAAGAAGTTATTATATTTTTAATATAAATCCTATTGTAAATAATACAATAGGCGACAGTCAATAACATGATATCACACATGACCGGTTTAGATAGATAAATACGGTTTATTATACGGTTTATTATAACGGTTTCTCATCCACAGGAGTCATTATTATAAAGCTTCCTTTTAAAATATCTATTCAACGATCAAAATATTATGAATACATTTTTTTATTATTACTATTAATATTTTTCTTTTAATATTATTATTAGCTTTTTTAAAATCATTCAACAGGTTAATTGTGATACTACATCGATCATCTATAGGTACTAATATTATAAAGAGGTAAAGTTTGTGAGTTTGTGAGGTTGTAGGAGGTAATCTCTGGATCTACTGAACCGATTTAGATATAATTTGGTAAGAAGATAGTTTGAGATCCTGGGAAGGACGTAGGATACTTTTTATCCTAGAAATCATCCCTTAAGAAGGTGAAAATGGGGATAAAAGTTTTTATATGGAAGCAGGCGAGGGTGAGTCGCTAGTTTTCTATATATAGATAAAATATTTTTTTTTTCATACTCAATATAATTTTTTATCACCTACCATAGGCAAGTAGTTTTAACCTAAGATCACATTATGATACTATTAATCCCATATATATTATGCCATATGTAACTAGTACCTACCTATATTAGCCCATTGTTATTAATATGTATTTTTGTAAGTTATAAAAGGTTCAAAGCCCTATTTTAGTGTATTTAAAATATTACAAGTAATTTTTTAAAATACTTGTTTTTTACCTAACTTAAAAAAATGACGAAACTTAAACCCGACTGTAAACCCTAGTATATACGTTAAGAATATACATAAATCCAAATAAAGGTAGATAAAAACCAAATGTAATAACAATTAGCCAAATGGGCCTTTAAAACTTATTCAAATTAATCCACAAAGACCCTGACATACATCAAGTTACCTTTTCAAAGGAGATAACGATAACAACTCACCAAACAGCAAAAATAAACGACTAATTGAGAGAGGAAATACGAAAAAAAACACCTAAACCACCTTTGTGGAACCCTCTATTATCTAATCCCTGACGTGTTTACGAAGCGGTCAAATTTCATATCTAGCGATCTCTTTGAGCCTATATTATTTTCATTATGTCGAAAAGCTTGGAATCTGTGTTATTGTTATGCCTTGCTTGAGGTGTGGCGTTTTTTGTTTGTTCTGAGTCGTAATTTATTTGGAACTTTCTTGTTTTGCTCTATAACGTATTATCCTCTCCGGCTGTCAACTTGTACGGCTGTGGTGAATAAAATTGAAAACGCTTACCGAAATCTTCGGAGAGTGATGGGTTTAAATCGATTGATTATATTATATTTTTACTATTATAATTTTAATAGAGTGTGTTGGTTTATAAATAATATTTAAATATGTCAATAAGTTATTGAGGGTTTATTTAAATATTTTATTAGTATGGTTTTTAGTATGTTATGTCAGCAGGAAAATGCGTTGTCTTCAGTGAGTTTATTTTTCTTAATAAATTGTTAAATAATTTGTATAAGATCCCATATAAAAAAGTTACCCCAAATTATAACTTACTAGCGGTTCACCCTCGCTTCGCTCGGGTTCGCTTCTAAAAGAACAAAAAAAAACCAAATTTATCCCACGGGAACCGTACATTTTTCCGGGATAAAAATAGTTGCCTATGTGTTATTCCGATGTATAAGCTATATTATTGTATTGTAGTAACAAACATCCATACATCTATTATACCTCCAGACAATCCATACATCCTCACAAATTTTCTCATTTATAATATTAGTAGGATATGAATTTTACAAGTACATATTATGTATAGCAAAATAAGTCAGATCATCCTGGCACAGAAGACCCTACCCCAAATAAAGTTGGAAAAAGGGCAGGAAGAAGGATAAGTATAGCAAAATGAACTATTTCACTACATTCAATGATTACTTTCTTTCGCTCTTATTAGTTTCTTTCGCCAGTTCTTCTCAGGTCTGAGGCTTCTTCTTTCCAAACTGGTAGTAGACTCATGACGTTCAGTAAAGAATTGTAATAATTTAATGCTCAATAAAATATTTTGAATTTTGAAAAAAAAAATTACTAAATTTCCCATCCGTAATAAGATTACCGATACGAAGAACTTATCTCGATCCGCCGTGAACTCCTGACAAGTAGAAACATTAATTTGAGTGATTTATATTTTCCGTTATACGTTACTTAATGATTGATAAATGGTACCAAGTGCCTCGGACACAGCTTTATATGGCATTAGTGTCACTTTGCGCTATTTATGCTAATATTTTAATGGTTTCTACATTTATATTGCTATTGGTAATCAACTTGGTGTCATATTCGATTGCTTCCACAACAACCTATTAGATGCGTTTAATTATTTCATTACTATGGAAAAAAAGTAATACTTATAGGTACAGGATAAGGGTACCTACGTAAGGATGCAATGTGCGTGCCCCTATTTCTGTATTTTCAGTCACCATAAAGGATTTCCATTTTATATCAGATTAAAAATATTTATCTTATATGAAAACTAGCGATTCACCCTCCCTTTACTCGGATTCGTCCCTAAGTAGGCCTATAAGCGCACAATACAAATCTTAGGATTTATCGGCTTTTCTGTACTATAATATGCATGTATTATACATATAAACCTTTGTATTGAATCACTCTATTTCTGACAATTGCATTAAAATCCGTTGTTTAGTTTAAAATAAGCGCACAAACAACGGAAGCGACTTTGTTTTATACTATGTAATTATGTATAGATGTTTTGCTACTATTAAGACAAATTGTATTTTGCACGTCAACTTTGCCAGATGCGAGTTTAAAAGACATACATATTTATCAGTGTCACACCCAATTTGAGATAACATTACGTTATTAATTAGCTTTATTTGTATATAAATATCACTTAAGTAAATAATTTGAAGACAAGATAAAATCCTACATCAAAACATATAAAATATTGTTATATTATTATGACGAAGCATCTCTATAACTTTCTTATTCGTGAATGTCTGAGTTGGCAGCTACCGGTTTTTAGCTTCAGATTGACGGCTGTCGGCTTCGTTTACAGCTGTACAAATTTATCTTTACTACTAAAATAACTCTAAATACCTTCTAATAGAGTTAAATTTTGTTTGTTTTGAGAACAAAATGTGGGTTATGTCGGCATTCACCACGGCGCCGGTCGACACGACTAGAAATTGAGTATCATCCACTTATGTATTACAGGTTTCTATTCAGTTTTAATCATAATCGGGACTTAAGAGTGCCGCAGACAGCAGACAAAATATCAGTCGATAGTTTACACGAGTTAGGTTAAATTAGTATTTAAGATAAGCGCTATATTTTTTTAAATTGGCTACATTACAGAACTATTGACTCCGATTAGGAGTCGAGCATATTTATATTATAATTTTAATTGCAGTAGACATAATAATTATATATATAAAAGATATGACATAAAAATTACGTGAAAAAAGGCTTTTTTAGCTCTTACTAAGATAAAACAGCCAAAAACAAAAAAGCTACTGAATATTTTTTATTGTCTGTATATTTGTTTATTTAAAAAAAATAATTGTGAAGTGATAACTTATTACTCAGGTCAACAAACTCAACATTTAGGATACGTTTTACTACAGGAAAATATTTTATTGACACAATAACTGGTTCTATCAAATTATCCTTAGTTAACTTGTTATTTACTAACTTTGGCAAAACTTTAGGAGATATCTTCATCAAAAAAATGTACTAGAAAATTGTGATTCTTAAAAAGGCCTACAGAAAAGTCTGCAATAGTACATGTCTATCTCCAAATATACACTCAGAACAAATATTTTTATACTAATTACGAACCCCACTCGGTCGATAGAAAGTCTGTTGTCTGCAGAAACTTTTGAGATGCACGGCCCGAGCCACTTCTAGTGTCTATAAAGATAATGCGCTATCAAATATCGTAGCGTTAATGAATCTTAATATCAACTTTGACGCTTTTGAGTCGTCGCCTTTACTGCAATGAAGATATACTAAAGCTTGTGTGAGCTTTGTGATCGAAAGTTTTGTATCAAACAGCATGTTGTTAATTTTCTTTGGTTTTCTCACTTTGTATTCTTTAAGGCTCTTGATTATATGGTAAATACCATATCTGGTATTGAGGGAAGTAGCTAACTTATTTGGCTGCGGATTTTGAAAAATTAGGCTCCAGTTCCGAGCAAATATTTTACGAGTTTTAAAAATAACATGTTTAGTAACTGTAAAGTTTTGAAATCAAATAAAATCAAAATATTTTATTCAACATTAAATTATTACAATTTTTTACTGAACGTCATGAGTCTACTACCAGTTCGGAAAGAAGAAGCCTCAGACCTGAGAAGAACTGGCGGAAGAAACTCAGCGGGACCAATATCTTTTCTTAAAGTATGATCTTTTTTTTAAAGTAAAATTATAATTTACAATATTTCTACCAAGTTCAAGTAGCCTGGAGGCGATCATTTCATTCCCAAGGTGTGCCATCTTCTATAATATTTCAAATCACCATTCCTAGTCGAATAAACAAATCTAAATCTTCATTCCAGAATCCTAATCTCATCAATCATTTTAACATAAGTGCAGACTACAAAAGTCTACCCTGTTTGATTCCCGCGTAAAATCAGCCTTCTAAACCAAATTTCGATCAAGAAGATATTACTTACATTGTTGAAAATCTTTAGATACATTTTTTGAATACAACTGCCCCATCATTAGAGTACGTATATAAACACATTGATAAAATCATAATAATCTATGCAGTTCATGAGAACTCCTACAAGACAGTAGTAAAGAGATAACCGTTCCAAGCACATTATGCTATTGTGTTGGTATCTGAGAATACTTTACAACACAGAAACCTCAAATAAATCATCTGAGTTGATAAACAAAAGAGGTTGCTCAACCGCTTCAAGGTTTTGACTGGTGGAATTTATTAACGAAATTATTTAAAGACAATGAGAAATGTTTAGAAGCGGAGACAAATGATCGAAACAATTGTTGAGATAAACGTTAGGTAGAAAAATTTTATGTCAGATATTATATAGCATATTCGCATTTTGTTAGCTACCTATCTTTTATTATAATATTGTAGATTTCAGATTAAAATTTAATACAAGTAATTTTATAAACATAGAAGTTTAAGAATATACAAAATTGAATCTGAGGAGAGGTATTTAGAATGAAATATATTAAATTATCATATTAACAAACAACTAAACAGTCTCGGTAGTCTAGTGGTTAGTATGTTCTAGGTTCGAGTCCCGGGTCGAGCCAAGCTTAGTTATTGAGATTATCATGGAACTCTCAGTAACAGCTGCCAGTTGGCAAGTTGGCGGTGATATACCTCTGTGCTTCAAAGTGCATGTACAGCCGTCGGTCTCGCGCCTGATCTCTCACCATTCGTATGAAATTTTCGTCCCTCCAAAGCTTAGAAAGTGACAAGAAAAGAGTGTGCACTACTCCTGCGCACATAACAAATCTTAATGAAAATGGCCGCCGTGTCAGGAATCCGTCAGGAAGACTAGTTCATTCATTCTGCCTAATTGACCCTTGACTCTGCTCGCGTCGTAAATACGTCGATAATAATATGTTAATGCAAGATATAAACTATATTTGTTCCGCAATTTCAATCAAATGCTTAAATTTCGGGCTGTCATATGTCTGACACAAATTTTCGCATAAATAACATAACATTAGTGAGATTAAAATTGTTTTAAACTTTAAAAATCCCATTTAATATCTGTCGTCGATAATATTGTCAAACTCACAACAACCTGTATAAAGGTGTTCTGTAAATTGCATTAAAAATTGAACAGCTTCTCTTTTCTTTTATCTTATACATTATTATCAATGGTTATCCTTACATACTTAGACCATAAATTATTTTAGAAGTGTCATAATATCAATGCAACACTATACTTTTTATATAAATACAGAAAGTAGTTCTACAGATACAATTTATTAATAACCGAAAAAGTGAACGGTTATTGGATTGGTTGTTTGTGTGTCCTTCTATGTTAGGTGGCAAAGGATTCGGTCTTCTAATTGTTTTATGTAGAGACATTTTTATAAGTCGTAGAATGATAAATTATATTTTATCCCAGTATAAAATTTAGTCCCGTGGGATTAATATTATGTTGGAAGTTATATATAATACTCTTAAGTACGTCCATTGGTGCCTGCCTCGCCTATGTGATACTCCAGGGCTTAGTCCATCTTTGTATTCGTCTAAGTCCGCCCAGCTGTTTGAGCTGAAAGGAGTAACGAACATACACACTTACATTTCGCATTTAAAATAGCAGTCCCATGTATTGCAGAGGAAGTCAGGGCTTAAACAAAGTGAGATAGGACCACCGGTTTTATATAACCTTTACATGATATTAAAATTCGCTGTTCTATGTTCTCATCGATCGTTCATATTTGATTGATGATAATGAATAGCAGCTTTACTGTAGGTTCATACTGATTTATTAAACAGAAAACACCCAGCTTAATTTACTTGGGAAGTAATATTTTATACATTGCAAGTACAAGGTGGTCAGATTTGGGGTTCCGCGTTTTGGGTGTCTGTAGATATGACGTATTTTAGTATATTAAGTTGTGCCGAATTTTGTTTGACAAAAATAATATAAATCAAACGTTTTACAAATGATGTGGCTCTTCTTTTAAACTAAATTAATTCAACACTAGTTATCTAGTTATGTATTTCTACAATTCATATCCATACTAATATTATAAATGCAAAAGTGAGGATAGATGGATGGATGGATGGATGGATGCATGCATAGAGAATTTTAATCTTTCACGCCAGAAACGCTGAACAGATCTGAATGAAATTTGGCACAAAGATAGATTATAGTCTGGAATAACACATAGTTTACTTTTTATCCCGGAAAAATTCACGGTGCCCGTGGAATACATTTATTTTTGTCTAGGGACCAACCTGAAGCGAAGCGATGAGTCGCTAGTAAATTCATAATATATTTAACATGTATACAATAATATATAAATTTTTATCTTTTAGCTGATGGGGCATTATAATTTAATTAGAGCGGGTTCAATGAAATAATTGTGCCCCAATTATTAATACATACAAAATCTAAATGAACAGCTGCAGAACCCAACTGCACTAAAAACACGTGATAGGTAGTCGGTTTTAAAAATTTAATTCAGAATTTTTTTGTATATACTTTACTGATGTTTTAGTTATACTTAATCAATTATGACTTTAATTAGTGCCAGGCCACTTGTGTTTGTAATTTACATTTATTTATTAAGGTGTATGAATTTCTCGGTAATAATGTATATATGTACATATAATATTATTATGTATGTATGTCAAGATGAATTGCTGGTAATTAGTTTTAATGAATTGAGTGATAAACCGTTAAATGTGAAGTCAAGTAAATGTAGTGTGTACCAAATAAGTTCAGTATAAAATAATAAAATTGTGTAAAAATAAGGTTAAAAATATGCATTATTTCTTGATAACATGTTTGTATTTTCTATATTTGGCATGTAATTAACGATACATATACATATATTTATAAAAGTTTAAGCTTCTGTATGTTTGATAGTCACTTGAGTTTTGTGGAATTTACTTATTAGGTATATTATTTTGAAAACTAAAATTATAGCTTTATGTCAATTGTAAACTATTTTTTTTGTTATAGGAAAAATTAGAACCAAAAACTAGTATAGAAGTTGCAATCTTTCAATATTAAAGTTATTAAATCTAATTATTAATTTACAAAATTCGTTGGCTTACTTATTACAAGGTTCTATGTTAATTTTAATGAAGTTTAGTAATTTTTACATAGAACTTCGTTATTTTGTTATCGTAAAAAAACAACATACAACTATGTAAAATTGAATATTTTGTGGTTAAGGTGCCGCTATCTAGTGGTTTGTTTTTGCAAAACCGTAGCTAATGACACATAGAACCTTGTAGCATTAATAACTGAATAAGTACTAAAATTGTAACATAGAACCTTGTAATAGTGAGCCAACGAAATGTAAACAAATATAATGTAAATCACACGTCTCTCGGTGTACATAATTAGCAGCAATCGAAGTCAGATACATGGGAGATGAAACAAACACAGATTTTTTAGGATATAGGACAGAATAAAAAAAAAACATATTCTGTAAAACGTTTCGATCGTATAAAGCTGCTAATTTCTATGCCAAAAACACGAATTGAAGTTTGTGAAGGTTTGTTAGAAACATCCTTTTCAATTTCGCCGCATCACATTCAAAAAATTCAAACTTGATTGGCGTTTATCCGCGCGAAAAACAACACCTTTACGGCCCTGACACGTGTGATTGATTGCATAATTAATTTTATTTTACATATAAAACTGCCGACGCACATATCATGTATGAACTGTCAATTAGACCGACAGTTCTGACATGGGCACAGTATAACGAGCTCTGCCTTTTTATTTTATTAAGCGTTAATCTAGTCTTTAATCAATAAGTTGACAGTTGCCTTGCAAATGTGTATTAAAAACCATATTTTAGTTTAAAAAAAATAAATATGTTAAATATGTTAAGACACTGACACACAGCTCCATCTAGTTCTATGGTAAGCTTAAGCTTGTGTTATGGATACCAGATAGTTGATACACTACACTTATATAACTTTAAATACTTACATATTCTAAATATAAACAAACACCCATGACTGGAGTACAAACATTCGTGCTCATCACACAAATGAATGCCTCCAGCGAGACTCGAACCCGCGACCGCTGGCACAGCAAGTAGGGTCACTACAAACTGAGCCAAACGTATCGTCGAGTTTTTCCCCAACACGTTTATTATTTCTTAATAATTGGCCGATCATCATAATATTGTTGTAAATTTTAAAGTTTCTCTAGACAAATGAAGATTCATTAACATATTTATTCAAATTCGACGTTAATAGCAAATATCTCAGCTGTGTCGTGTTTACATGGTCATTGCAATAAATTATGTTTAATTTATAATGCTACATTTTTTTTGTAAAATTAATAGTTTAAACTTAATAAAATAGATTTTATTGCCTAATTAATTTTGGGATGAAATTCGCAATCTTAATATATCAAGTAAATATACATTTATATGCAATTATTGCACGTAATTTTCATATAAGTAATCATTTTACGTACCTATAATGTAAAAATAATAACGAGTGAAGACCATTGGTTCCATTTCCAATCTAATGATAACCAATTTTTGCGCAGTCTATTAAGATTAAGTGAAATTGAGATAGAGATATTTTACAAAGCTTTCATAGTAAGAACTTTGATTCTATCCTGAATCCCTGATTAATTCATCAAAGCTCAGCCCAAAGCGCTACTTAAAGGGCTATAGTTGTAGCACCTGTATATTTCTGTAATACCATTAACAATCTTTTAGCCGTTAATTTTCAACCGTGACCATGATTGCTGTAAAGCATTCGAAACGTCGGGAACCAAAAATCAAAATAAATTCGCGAAAAAATCCGAAAAGATAGTTTTATTTAAAATCTTTTAACCCCTAAAAATTGAAAAATAACAAAGCTTCTTGTTGTAAACTGCTACTATTATATAATGTAGCAATAATAAAAAAATAAATGAATGTAGTTCATTGTATAATATATCATAAAAATACTGTCTTAGATTTACGCGAATATTCAACATTTTAAATAAAATCTATAGATACATTAAAATAAAATTGTAACTAAGCCGAATCTGTACACTATATTTGTTTTGGAAAATCTTATTGAAATAGACATTATTATCGATACAGAGGCCGAATCTATAGTTTTTAGAATTTTTGTCTGTCTGTTTGCCTGTCTGTTACCGCATCACAGAAAAACCACTGGAGGAATTTTGATGAAATTTGGTATGGTGGTAGCTGGTTATCCGGGTCAACATATAGAATACTTTATACCGCGGGAAAATATCTCATTTCTGAGAAAAAATACAAAAACTGCATTGTAAGATAATACTAACATGTAAAACCTAAGAATTTGCTTTCGGTCATCTGAACACGGGCGGAGCCGCGGGCAATGCTAGTTTTAAATAAAACTATCTTTTCGAATTACAGCAATCATGGTCACGGGAGAGAGTGACCATTTAAAATAAATTTGCGAAAAATTCGAAAAGATAGTTTTATTTAAAATAAATCATAAAAGCTAGCCTAAATTAATATGCTTACTGTCCAACAACAAAACATTATAAACATATATATACCATGGGCATATTGCTTATTTTAAACCCGATTTGCCACACTAATCGTTATAGCCGATTAAGCGAGAACGGTTGAGTCAAAGTTTTAAGAGAAATTTTTATCTTCGCTTGTCATTTCACGCAATTATCATTAATTCGCACATATCTCACGTTTATGTTCTGCCATTGCCTCAAATGGCCGGCTATAAACGACTCTGTTTTTGTGTTTTCTCATCATGCCATATTAATGCTGTATCGATTTTTATTATAGTTTTACAAAATGATTATATCGTTTTCGGTGAAGAAGTTTTTTTATTAGATTGCGTAGTTTATGTTATCTTAAGTATGAGTGTTGTAATGCTTAGTCTACATCACAAGTAAATGTCTTAATTAAAGAACAAAAATTACATCTGAAGTAATTTAATGAAAATTGAATTTCATTCATCACTAGCGACTCAACCTCGCTCCACTCGGGTACGTCTCTAGATACGTTTTAACGGTTAGTATAGAATTCTCAGAGATGAGATATTTTTCCGCAGTAAAAATTATCCTATATATTAACCTAAAAACCCAGCTATCATCATACCAAATTTCATCAAAATCTGTTCAGTGTTTTCCTGTGATGCATTCCCAGACAGATAAACAGACAGACAGACAAAAATTCTAAAAACTATAGATTCGGCCTCTGTATCGATAATAATGACTATTTCAATAAAATTTTCCAAAAAATATCTAATGTACAGATTCGATTCAGAAGTTCATTATATTTATTTATGTACAGATTACAATACAGTGAAAATAACTAAATTTCAAATATTCGTTAATTAAAAATGTGACACCACCTTGTGTTAAACAAACAAACTTTTATGTATTCTATATACATTATTCAGGTTTTCGCTTTCTTATGAGTCCATATCTTCCAATCTGAATGCTTGCTAAGGCGTTTACTCACACATCAGATTGGTAGTGCAACTTTTTTGACGTTCCTTGTAAAGATGGCTGTAAATTACCATTTTGCTTTGCTAATGCGCTATATTTTTTGTATTGACATGTATGTTATTTACGTTTTACGCATTGAAAATACGAAGAAATAGAAGTATGGTTAAAAAGTTGTTAATAAGATTGTAAATTTCTAAAAAACAATGTTAGTCGTTAACATTTTACATACAGATAGAATTGTTTTTCCTTAGTTTCGATTTTTTTTGTAATGATAAATGATGATGATGATACTTTTTTTTTTAAATATAGAATTATACATAAAATATACAGTATGATTAATAATAACAATCATGAATATTGTTATGTTAACCGCATGGAATAAAATGCTTTTTTCTAAAATTTATTTATTTTATAGATGATGATGACGATGTCTTGTAGTGTTCATTATTATTTCCATCAAATTATTTTTAATTAATTAAAATAAAACTAAATAACTGTCTTTTTCTGGAGTTTTTTTTTATTAAATCTTTTTGAAAATAAGACGATGATAATAATTATATGTAATATTTTTTAAATAAATCTATTTTTTGTGATTTTTTTTTGCGGATTTATTTTGATTTTTGATTCCCGGCATTTCGAATGTTTGACAGCAAATATGGTCACGGAAGAGATGACACCGACTTAGAAAATATCTGATTAGGTATATATTCTAAATGAAAACCATTGTTTAGTTATTTTTTACATTTTAGTGCCTGGAAGTTGGTTTTTATATTTTTTTAAATGTTTTTATTTTTTAATTTTTAGTGTAGACGTAATAAGCAGGTAATTTGTAAAAAGAAAGTTTTTTAATGCCATATTCGATGAAACAATTTATTTTAAAAAAGTATTTATTGTTGATTTTTTTTAAAAACCGCTCAACCTATTTCGATAAAATTTATATGGGACCACCTGGAAAGTATATCCTTTAAAACAAAAAAAAATCCAAATCGGGTCAGGCGTCTTTGAGTAATCGGTGAACATACATAAAAAAAAGATTCAGACAAATTGAGACCCTCCTCTTTTTTGGAAGTCGGTTAAAAGTGGCACTAAAGTACGTTACAATATTTGTTAATTTTTTTTATTCATTTTTTATAAGTTCAATAATATTTTGTATTGAACGTCGAACATTATTTCCTGTGTAGAGCTACACTTAATACAAAAATCATTTCAAACCCGACATTCATAGAAAAACTAAACGTCCCGCTCAATTTGTTCCAATAGCTCCATTCAATCGAGTGTGAGTTATAAAGACCATTTTATGTGATTCTTGGTCGATTTAGTTAGTGAAAAAATAGCTTTTTCATCGCTTCAATTACAGTTTTCACAAGTTTTATTTTGTTTTATGTTCAGTTGTTAAAATAATAAGTTTAAGTAAAAAATTGACATAAAATGTACCTCACTCTGTTATATTATTGTACAGAATATTGTTTATGACCGAAAATATTAAATAAACATAACCCGAATGCGTAAAAAGCGAAGTAAAAAGAAGGGAATAAGTTATCGAAAGAACACATACCCACATACAAACATACATACATACCTACAGGTCAAACACATAACCCTCCTTTGGGCTGCCGTCGGTTAAAAAACAGTTATAACTAGGTATAGTATCCTGGTCAGAATAAATACTTGTATTAGCTATTTATCTACATATTATTTAAAAGTACTTAGCTTTTCATTTATGCTTTTTTTTTTTTAACGTTGGGAAATGCATTTACGCACGAGGTGTGGGACTCACCGGCAAAGCCAGTACTACCCACTAAAACCCAACAAAACCTTCCTCCGTCTTAATGGGGCGTCGCAGGATCACTTACGCATTCAACTACGACGCCCCGACGGCAAGTCTGCCGAAGCAGACCACAACAACCACGGGGTTGCTCCACAGTCCAGAGAAGTACCAGGAGCAACCCGCATGGTACACCGCCCTCCGAAGAGGGCCACCTCCCACCGACCACCGAAGTGGGCCACCTCCCTGTGCGTTTCTTGGCTTCGCGCCCGGTTGGGTTGCCGGGCACTACTGAGCCCCCCACCACGACAAGGTGAACGCACGTTGTTATGCTACTTTAACCTCGTGAATCCTGCGTTTATTCAACAGCAATAGTCCTTACTACCTAATATACTATGTCAAGTAACATATCAAGCATAGTGCTTCAGACCGAGACAAAAAAACGGTTTTATGTAACATTCGAACTGATTGATACCTTGACTTTTGTTTTTTTTTTTGGTATGATAAGCATCTACAACACCTTTTTAAGAAGGATTATTGAAAAAAAATGTATTACAGTGAGTACGTTAGTCTACTTTAAATTAAAAAAAACAACAAAAACATAACGCGATCTATCTTTCTAGGTACCTGCTATTAATATCATCACTCAATTATTAATTCTCTATATCCATCGTCGTTTTCAAATGAAATTCAATTAAAGCAATACTTTTTGTGTTGAATGTTAATTCATACCCTTCAAAAGCTGATTAGGTAACTATAATTAACATATTTTAAAAAACCACATCCATACAAGTAAACGATATAATGTATTCTGCCAATTAATTACAATTACTAGAATGTAAATTGACGAGAATGTATAACATCCAAATTAATATTTAATGTAACTAATTACTTTGTTTTTCTATTTGCTGCTTTCTCTCCATAAAATATGTGATAAATGAGGCATTTCATTGATTTCTGGCGATCGCAATTGTTTAATTAAATTTTAAATAATAGTGATGTAGCGCAAATATTATTTTGTTTTGTTTTGAAATGTTTTTATATTTACCTTTAGATATATAATGTCACGTACATAGATAATAATGAAATATTTATAATTTCTGCACTTAGTACTTTAAGCTTTATACGTCACGCCATTCTTTTGCTAAGATGATTTGAAAACGCAATTGATACACTATTTATGTATGACGACTTTATAAAACAAATAGAATCATTGGAGGTTAAGTGTAAGTATATTTTATTTAAATGTACGTACTGTGCTTGCTTTAACGTGTGACGCTACTCAAATAATACATTGAGTATATATATACATATGTATATTTGAAATAATATAGGATATTATTATTATTTTCGCACTTTCCTACCAATCTAGGCAAGTACCGTCTTCGTGGAAGACCGCCCATGTGCACCCGGTGCCCAAAAAGGGCGATAGATCAGACCCATCGAATTACAGGCCTATCGCTATTACCTCTCTTCTCTCCAAGGTTATGGAGCGTGTTATTAATACCAAGCTCCTCAGATACCTAGAGGAACACGATTTGATCAGCGACCGGCAATACGGTTTTCGCCACGGTCGCTCGACTGGTGACCTTCTAGTGTATCTGACACACCGGTGGGCTTCAGCCATCGAGAGTCAAGGTGAGGCGTTGGCAGTTAGCCTAGATATAGCAAAGGCGTTCGATCGGGTCTGGCACCGGGGTCTTCTCTCGAAGTTGCCATCGTACGGACTACCCGAGGGCTTGTGCAAATGGGTTGCAAGCTTTTTATCTGGTCGATCCATCAGAGTCGTCGTTGATGGCTGCTGCTCGAAAAAACTAGATATAAACGCTGGCGTCCCGCAAGGTTCTGTGTTGTCTCCAACGCTTTTCCTTCTGCATATCAATGACTTGCTGTCTATTGATGGCATTCATTGCTATGCGGACGACAGCACTGGAGACGCTTTCTACACAGGCCGTGCAAACATCCCTCGCTCCGCTGTGGTAGAAAGTTGCGAACAACTTGTGTCTCAAATCGAGAGTATTCTTTCCAGAGTCTCCGATTGGGGTCGGGACAATTTAGTCCAATTTAACCCCTCCAAGACACAAGTTTGTGCGTTCACCGTTAAGAAAACGTCATTTACTGTGGCCCCTCAATTCCAGGACACACCCATAACCATCTCCAACAGTATTGGTATTCTTGGTGTCGACATATCCAGCGACGTCCAGTTCCGAAGTCACCTGGAAGACAAGGTCAAGCTGGCATCCAAAAAGCTAGGTGTGCTTAATAGAGCGAAGCGGTACTTCACGCCGGGACAAAGACTGCTTTTATATAAATCGCAAGTCCGTCCCTATATGGAGTACTGCTCACATCTCTGGGCGGGAGCACCGGCATACCAGCTTGGGCCTTTTGACTCGGTTCAGAGGAGAGCTGTGAGAATTGTCGACGATCCAATACTCACAAGCGATATAGAGCCCCTAAGTCTAAGAAGAGATTTTGCGTCCCTATGTGTGCTCTATCGTTTGTACAATGGGTTGTGTTCCGAAGAATTGTTCGAAATGATGCCCACGGCCACTTTCTATCACCGCACCGCTCGCCATCGACAGCGAGTTCATGCTCACACATTGCAGCCCAAATGGTCCCGTACAGTTCGGTTTCAGAGGAACTTTCTCCCACGGACCATCTCGCTGTGGAATGAACTCCCTGCCGAGGTTTTCCCAGAGGGCTACAGTATGGGGTCTTTCAAAAGGGGAGTAAATAGGTTTTTAAAGGGTCGGCAACGCGCATGTGATGCCCCAGGTGTTGCAGGCGTCCATAGGCTGCGGTAACCGCTTACCATCAGGCGGGCCGCATGCCTGATTGCCACCGACGTGGTATAAAAAAAAATTATTATTTAGGCATAGCATATTGGTTATGTTAATATATTTTATAAACCCTATAACCAATAAGGTTATAGGGTTTATAAAATCTATTTAGTAGTTCCCAATATAATTGAGTAGGTACATACGAATAAATAAATTTGATTTTTATAACAAAAAAGCAATGATAAACACACATACTGGCTAAAAAATTAAACATTGTAAATAAGTCCTAAACACACTATCATATTAAATACCGCTAAAACCGTCTGATATAAATTAATCTATCAAGGCATAATCCGAGCGTCGGAGCTGTCAGGCTACTTGTCAACCGAGCTGTCAAAATTATGACGCATGAGCGCCCACCACACGGTGTGTTTTTTTGACAAGGGTTTTGTGTTATGCGTTTAATATTGTAGTGTATAGGCGAGGTTAATTTAATTTTTCGTGTCGTTTAATATTTATAAATATTTGTATTGTTTTAGGCAATCATTCTTAAATATATTTTCTTTAATTTTTGTTATTTACTTTATTAAATAAAACTGGCTTGTTTAGTAACATGATAAGGTACGTTTTAACGGTTAGTATGCTATAGATAGACTATATATTATACGATATACAGAGTGGAACAAATCGATGGGACATGGAAGAAGAGTACCTTAAATATTGAAGTTATCAAGATTTACTCAAGAAAACCATTTATTTATTTTTTTAAATAATAATAACTGCATTTAAAAAAAAACTTATCTGAACCGAGGTCGAACCAAATAAAAATGCAAAAAATGACACCATCACTATTTTATCGATTTAATCGATATGGGAAGGATAAAATCTCTCAAACAAACATTGCGTCTTAGAATTGAAGAAAAACGATGAAATCTTACAAATTATACATATCGACTCTAACATCGTGGAACAAATGCATAGGACATGGAAGGAAAGTGTGTTAAACACTGAAAATATCAAGTTTTAATTAAAGGAAACATTATTTTATTTAAAAAAATAAGAATAAGAATAAATTTTTGCTTAAAGAGGTTGACCTGTAAAGTAGAAGTAAATCTTTATAACTTTAATATTTAAGATACTTTTCTTCCATGTCCCATCAATGTTCTACTTGTATAGCATATAGCCTTCCTCAATATACGGATATTTAATGCAAAAAGAATTATTAAAATCGGATTAGTACTTAAATTCTGAGATTAGCTCGTTCAAATAAATAAACAAACAAATTCTGTCTCTTTATAATATTAGTATAGATTGAAGTTTTCGTTCGTGATTTAAAAAGCTACGTTTTAGCTTATATGGATGGTACTGTTATACCTCTTCGCTGTATGGGTTATTGCTTATTTATGTTATAGCCCTACTAGCTATCATAATTTTGTACTCTATATATAATATGTCCTTTAATTTGTATTAAGTCAGTTCGAGAGTATCATCGGTCGAGAGCACTAGCTCTTCATATCCCATATATATTGTATAAATAATCAATAAAGTTATTATAGTGTTTTTAGTGATAAATAAATCTTTTTTTTAAAAAGGGTCTTATCCAGGGACCCATAACAGTACGATATCAAATGCGCATTAAAGCTAGCAAGCCAAAAAGTTTTTACGTATAAACTAATACAAGATATAGCATTTCACTGATATTACAACGATATTTTAAATTAAATTATACTTTCCTTTAATACTTTCTTATTCTTATCTCAATTAATATGTTAATTTTTTTTAATTACGAAGAAATTTAAATCAGATCAAAGAAACATAATTATATCTTAGTTCTGTTAATTTACTTTGTAATTTATAAATTGTCATAATTTCCATAATAATTATCTGTAAAAGGAAAATAAAATAATTTTATTAATGATTTCACTTTAATTTATATCTTTAGTCCTGTACTTTTCTATTAATTGTAACAATTTTAGTATTTTTATTAATTATTTTAAACAAAATATTATATTGCTTTATCCTTCTTGCAAACAGAAACAATGACACGGAATAACTTCACTATTTATACGATGATAACATTATATACACCAGAGGCTTATATAATATATGTATATGATTCTATTATTCCAAGTACCTATACCATGACATGAGTTAATAATACAAATAACCAATAAAGGATGAGCAAGTTACAGTTAGTATATCTGAGAGTAGTAATGGCGGCTTACCAGTCAAGTTTGAATCTCATTTTCAAGCTGATTACTTTCTATAATGTATGGAAAAAGATATATATATTCATATAATTTGCTCGAAGATGCGTGGGAGAGACAAAAATACATCCCAGAACTAAATTTATACATGTCTAGGCTCTGTCAAATCAACATATCGATAATGATAACTTTATACCCTTATAACCTTTAATAATGCCCTTGATTGATTAATCTTTTATTATCTGTACCGTGTGTTTGACATAATCCATGGCCGCAATATGTCAGGCGTGAGCGGACTGTCACGCGAGATGCTAGCTGTCAACGTTGTGTTTGAAATGATGTGTAATGTGTTATAGTAAATTTTAATATTTATAATATAATTCAATTTACCTTTGTATAAAAATTTGTATAGGATAATAATTAATAATCGCAAGTTTGATGTAATATAATATGAATAATTTTGTTGCTTCATTTAACGGCTCAGTTGAGTTTAATACATAAAATAAACTACTATCCCACGAAACTCGAACCTTTGAACGGACATACTCGTAATTATCTTTTGTTAATCCAAGATATGGTTCATCTATGGTCCTGGTTTCCTCTCAATATGCTTAATAAATAATAAATTTATTAGGACATTAACACACACCACCATCCAGTTCCATGGCAAGCTACGAGGCTTGAGTTATGGATACCAGACAGTTGATACACTACACATACATATATAACTCTAAATACAAACATATTATAAATATAAACAACAATGACTGGAGAACAAACATTCGTACTCATCACATAAATGAATTCCCCCAGCAGGACTCGAACCCGCGACCGCTGGTACAGCAAGTAGGGTTACTACAAACTGAGCCAAACGTGTCTTCAAAATGCTTATAAATGTACGCGTGACTTATTAACAAATATGTAAATCTGAATTATCTTGCACATTATATTATTACTCGGATGGGTTACATGTTCAATTTATAAATATTTAATTATCGATCGTATAGATGTTTTTCTCGAGCTAGTTAAGGCAAATAGAAAGAATTCCACACAGAATGCAGTATCGCCGTATTGCAGGAGGCCGTAAAAATAAAGTCATTAAAAGCTATAGATAAAATTACAATTATGTATGACACACTATAATCGAAAATGTTATTATTTTTATTTTTTAAAAGTTGAATATACAAGATTTTGTCATTATTACTTTTTAAATTATGATTCGTGTCGTGGAATTAATTATTATTAATCGTGCAGGTAGCGTTTAGAACTAAAACTGATTTATCAGTAAGTAATTATACACGAATGTTATTAAAACTATAATGGCTGAGCATAAAAATAACGATTAAAAGTTACATTTATAAATAAAGACAATATTTCATGTTGCAAACTCGATAAATGCTATTTAAATTTTGCATTCATATCGTTCAATGCACAAAACGATTTGCAAAACTGTACAAGTTGAAGTTAATTAAGCGTACCAAATATTCCCTTTACATTTTTGCTGGAGCAGTCGTGATGGATTAATCTTTTATTATCTGTTACGTGTCGCTGTAATGTGACATAATCCACGGCCGCAATATGTCAAGTGGACTGTCACGCGAGCTGTCAACTGTCAGTGCCGTTAGTCGAACTAGCAACAGTTGATCCTAATAAGAAAACGAGGTTTTAGTCTGAATTAACTTATTAATTACTCTGTATTAAGGACACGTTAGCGTGTTTAATTTATGCAAAATAATTATTATGACTTAGATTAAGTTGATTACTATAGTTATTTCTAAGGTATACCTTATTATCCTAATAATATTTCAATATTTTTATTATATTAAAAGTAGGTATATCATAGGATATGTAATATAGATTAATATATTTTTCTTATTTTTTTTCATGACAATGTCTGACATTGCTCTTAAAACTTAGCAAATGTATATACATTAAACATAAATAAGAGGATCCACCGACCATAGTGTATAAAGAAGAGGAACATGACATTGAGTGAAACGGAAGTGGAAATAATTGATCTCAGTCTTTCTAGCAACATTGTAGGATAGTAATGTAAGTAAAACTAATAAATTAACGTAAAAAGTTCTTAGTACCAGACTGCACAAACAGCAATTAACTACATTAAAAATCATATCAATATTCCACGCATGTTTGCTATGAATAATTCACTTATAAAGGCACTCGATTAAAAATTCCTTGAGATCGTTTAAATAATTTGAAATTTTAATAAGCATGTGTGAAATTTATTTTATTCTGTATACATACTGCTTACTAATTAGCACAGCGAAGTTTTTTTGTACGTATTCGTATTAAGGCTATGAACAAAATTATTATGGCTATTAACACATAGGTGCTAATTACTATTCGCTCGTATAAGGCTACGAAACGTCATACTTGTTTATCTATACATATAATGAAATTGTAACTGAGTTTCACCTGTACATTAATTATTTTTTGAAAAATCTTATTCATTATTATCGATACGGAGGCCGAATCTATAGTTTTTAGAATTTTTGTCTGTCTGGGAACGCATCACGAGAAAACCACTAGACAGATTTTAATGAAAATTGGTATGATCATAGCAGATTGTCCGGGTTAACATATAGATTTTTTGCGGCAAAATATCTCATCTCCGAGACATCTATACTAACCGTTAAAACTCTAGGGGTGAATCCGAGCGGAGCAAGGACGAGTCGCTAGTCTTCTATATAAATAAAAATGAATGTTCGTATGTTTGTCCTCTCTGCGTTTTTAAGCCATTGATTCGATTATGATGAAACTTTGGTGGGATATTCTATATATGTCTGCAAAGGTTCCTGACGATGAAAATAGAATTTTTCTTTGGATTTTTCTTTTATGCGTTCCTAAACCATTTTAACTCAGGGGCGCACCTGAGCGATGCGACGGTAAATCGCTAATATTATATAATATATGTTACGATAACATGAGGATTTTAGTTAAGAATGGTGGTGTACTAGATAACAAGTTCGATTCCAGCATGGGGACTATTTATGAACTACATATAATAATGTTATAAGTGTGAATGTATGTAAAAATAAATATACCTTTGTGTTATGTATGTCTGTCATTTCTTCACGTTGTAATAGCTCAATGGATTTAAGTGAAATTGTTCTCCATTCTAGGTGACATTGGCAGACTGAACGAAGAACTGGAACGCTTTGAAGCCATTAACAAGATAATTGAATTGAATTGAGTGAAGAGAGTTCGATATGTAGATATCTTATATTCTAGGTTAATAGGAAGAAATAATTACTTAATTCTTTTTATCGAAGTGCACACTACGTAAATGGTCCCTAATAACTAGGTACTTAATTGTGGTTAGCAAAATTTTACATACAGCTCTCATAAATTATACTGTTTAAAAATAACGAACGCAAAAATTGTTCTTTACAACACTTTTATATCCACTTCTATGCCAATTGATTAAGTGGAAAGATCTGGCAAATAAAAAGGAAAGGCCTGGGAGGAAAACATACATAATTAACAACCGAGGTCATATCGACAGTAGCTATTTAACTGTAATAAAATTATAACTGTTATGTACTATATAATTAATTGTAATATTTCACTTTAACAATGTTAAGCTTAATAATAAAAAAATTACGACGTAATTTTAAGCAATTTTGAAATGTTACTTTATATCATTAGATGCAGTGGATGGGTTTAAACCTTTATGTTGATAATTATATTTTAAACTACCGACTTACCCTCGCTTTGCTTCGGGTTCATTAATAGACAAAAACAATCTATCCCACGGGAACCGTACATTTTTCCGGGATAATATATAGAGTATCGGGCTAACTAATGCAAAAATATTTTTTCAAATCATATTAGTAGTTCCTGATGTTAGCGAGATTAGATTTAACAAAAACACAAACAATCAAACAAACAAAAAGACAAACTCTGCCGCGTTATTGTTATAATTCTTTCAATGTCATATTATAAGTATTCTTAAATAGTATTGGTTTTTAAATTATACTACTATTAAAAATTATTGTTAGTAGTGGTCGAAGCATAATTATTATTAAAAATATCAGAAAAAATATATGAATAGAATTTACCTATCCATATAAATAACTGTTTCCTATTTTGCATTGGTAACACTAAAGTTTGTAATATTTACTAAACAAAGATAGAAAATCGGTTGACAGACAGAGGAGAAAAAGGTTTAACTTTTTTGTCTTTACCTATCTATTTAAAAACATTCCAATTTTTTTTTGATAGCATTAAAGCTCGTTAAAAGCTACGAAATAAAAAAAACGGTTAACAAATAGACGAGAAAAAGTACTTAATTGCTTTGTCTTTACTTATTTATATATAGATGCATAACTTTTTACAAGAGAGCTAAAAGAAGTTAATAAAAACTTTAAAAAAAATAACCGACTTTCAGGCACTAAAATGTAGAAAATAACTAAACGGAGGTTTTCATTTAGAATAGATACCTAATCAGATATTTTCTAAGTCGGTGCCAGCCGATGCAAAGCATTCGAAAATATCTAATATATTTCGATACGTAAAATACATATTTACCTATTACATATTCATATCTTAAAATACAATTCTTACAGCTGCACCGTTTGTTTACGGAACCCTAAAATTTGCAATGAAATAAATTGATATATCAATAGTTTTTATTAACAACATTACATCATGTCCATTTCCATTCCAACATAAATTATGATTACATTCTATTACACAATGACGTTTGCAAAAAACTTAATAGTGATAATTTCACTTTTTAGATAGTAAAAGCTTTTTTCTTGAGTCATACTCTCAATAGATTGGACCCCTCCTATTACACTACATATGGAGCGACTAAATGATTTTATAGCAAGTTATAACTTCTGTGCACTAGTGTTTGCGCACATACTTGTGCATTATAATATCTCATATGTTACAGACAGCCTAACTACAAATTAACAACTTGGTATATAATCCCTTTGAGACATCTAACACAGTCTCTCCCGTGACCATGATTGCTGTAAAGCATTCGAAACGTCGGGAACCAAAAATCAAAATAAATTCGCGAAAAAATCCAAAAAGATAGTTTTATTTAAAATGTCAAATATTTGCGTAAATCTAAGAAAGTATTAAATAAAATGTTGTTCAATACGAGGTAGATCAGGCTGCAGTCCACCACGCTGGTCAAGTGTGGATTGGCGGACAGTACATGTCTTCCGAAAACTTGCTAGGTTCTCTCAGACATGCAGGTTTCCTCACGATGTTTTCCTTTACCGTACAAAAAGTGGAAATCATGTTGAAAATGATTCGCACATGAGAATATCAAAGGTGCGAGATCCAGGATTTGAACCAGCTTCACTCGGTTTCCCAATCGAGCGCGTTACCACTGAGATACTACTGCTGAACGTTATTGTTCAGCAGTGGTAGCTCAGTGATAACGCGCTCGATATAATTAAATAAATATAATTTTATATATTTAGTTTTGAATTTCTGAAAGTTATATTATTTTACACTAATTCCTGTTATATGAATATTTTATTGAATATTATTTTAAGTTTCTAGGTCACTTTGTTGGTTAATTTTATACAATATTATTTTAAATGCCAATTTAAACATACAAATACAGTAGAAAAGACAATATTCGTAATTTGTTCTTTTTTATAACCAACCATTGTTTTTTGCACAAAGGTAATAAAGCTGTATTGGCAAATTAATAAATTCTTAACTATCTCTTTAGAGTTCCGCAGGTAAAGGCCGAAAACTTAATAATTTTATTATAATTTCGTCATGTTCGTCTGTTTGTTTCAGATTATTGGTTCTCAATAGTTTTAATATGTAAGATGTGTCAATTATTAATATTATACAGTGAAAATTATGAATAATATATATTTACCTTGATGGTGAAAAAAGTTTTGGGAGCGAACGTTTAGTGTAGAATTATCTTTAGATAGATCTGTAAAAATCATCAATCATGTGATTAAGTAAGTTACAAGCTTCTAAAATCGAAAATGTTCGTACACCTTTACCCCTCTAAAGTAACTTTTAAAATATGAATAATTTCGTGGTACGTACCCATTTTTCTATTTTGATAATATAGTAAACTAAACTTTTATTTCGCAAAATTTTGAAAGAATAGTATTAAAACCTTTTAGTTTTAACCTATCAAATTTAACTCTATATCATAACAAAATAAAAAAGACCTATCAAATTACGTTAATAAAATTAGCACATTTAGTGGTACGAAACCATCGGTTCACGAGTCAGACTCGCATTTGTAAATTTTTTTTCTTTTTCTTGAAGGACTTGTATATTAGCATTTCATTTAATTTAATCGCCGTATATACTTTTAATGTAGCGCTCACATAAAATTAAGTTTTATATAAACGAATATATTTACATAATAAATATTTTATTTAAAGTCTTGAACAGCACAAATGGGTTTTCGATACATTTATAAATATTAATAGCGAATAAGTTAACATTCTAATGTATTGTTAAAAGAACCAAGAATTGTTGCAATACCTTGAATTTATTCTGAATTTATATATTTTTAAATACAATTCGTACCTATTTTTTTTTCTTTGAATTTTTTGGCGAGTCACGTCCTTAACACTTTTGTTGGATTTCATGGATTTTACCTTTTAAAAAAGATATATTTAGTCTTATACTTATTATCTTTAAACTAAATAACTTAGATGTTAATATGATGTTTTTACTATCTCGCTTTTAAACCTCAAAAGCCTGAATCTAAAAAGATAATGTTCTAATTAAATAGTGTAATAAAAATATAATAGTGTACTCAAGGGCAGTGGTAGTCTAGTGGGAAGACGCTCGTTTGGTAAACTGAGTGAAGTGCGTTTAAATGCCGGGTCTCGCACTTCTTATAATTTTATGTGCCGATCATTTCCAAAATTACCACTTGTCTTAACGGTGAAGGAAAATATTGTAAGGACACCTGGGTATATGAGAGAACCTAACAAGTTTTCGAAAGAAATGTGAAGTCCGCCAACCCGCACTTGGCCAGCGTGGTGGACTATGGCCTGATCCCCCTCGTATTGAAGGAAAGTCCATGCCCAGCAGTGGGACTTTAAAAAGGGATGTAAGTATACAGTGTACCCAAATCATACTACCGTCTAGATCTATTATCATCTTCATCAACTGGTTAATGTTATTATGCTTTACAAAGTAAAACTCCTTCAAAAAAAGAGAAAAAAAATTTGTAAGTTTTTGTCTTTTTATAATTATTTTAAATAAATTTTATGACTGACATTAAGTTTTTTCCGCTTTGTTTTTATTACTAAATAATAATAAAAATAAATAAAGTGTTACAATTTTTTTTTAGTAAAACTAATTAGTCACAGATCTAAAGATTGTGTTTCTCATAATATTGTTGTTTTTTCGTTGTCATTCTGAGAATGTTGTTTTTGTTAATATTAAGGATATCAGTACCGACTATAATACGAGTATGTATGAATAGGCAAAGACAAAACGGTCCAGTACATTTTTCTCCTCTGTTTGTCAACCGATTTTTGAAGTTATACTTCTTTTGGCACGTTTGGAAAAAATTATGATAGTAAAATTTTTACGGTTAAAATTACGAAGTTAGCTGCATTCCTTTTACAAACAGAGAGTTGTGACATACGGGATGAAATCTTTAGCTATTTTTGTTCTGTTACGTAAGAGTTATCAATATTTTTTTTGGAAACAGTAATATTTTTTTATATACATATACTGGATGACAATCTTATGTTACTTCTATATAAATGCGAAAGTTTGGATGGATGGATGTTTGTTACACAATCACGCCAGAACGGCTGAACGGATCTGGATAAAATTTGGCATAGAGAGAGATTATAGTCTAGAATAGCACATAGGCTACTTCTTTTTCCGGAAAAATGTATGGTTCCCGTGGGATAAGGATGGTGAGTCGCTTTAATAAATAAATAAATAAATAAAAATGACCTTTGATTTTTACCGATTTCCAAGTAATTAATTTTTAACCGACTTCAAAATCACTTTAAACGTATTTTTTTCACTATCAGGGAATTTCAATTGCGTTTAACGTGGTAAATCGTTTTTTTTTTGTTTTTGTTTCACAAATCTAACGAAGTATAATCCATCAAAATTGGTTTACCCGCTTTGGATATAGATACATACATATATAAATGTAGGTATATATAGGACGAATATATACTAAACCCTCTTTTTTGGCTTCCCACAGTCGGATAAAAACTGAAAATCCTTAAAATGAATTTAAAATTGATTGTTTCTATAAAATAATTTTTGACGTTAAGATTAAAAATAGCTTGCATACATTTACATGCCAAGTTTTAAACGTTATTTGTGGGCCAAGTAATAACTTCTCTTTGTTTTGCGACGGCTTAAGTAATATGTTACTTAACATTACACACCACGTTCATATATTTGTATGTTCATGAGTCATTAAAGAACACGTACATAGATTAGTATGGTTAGAGCTTTTGTTACTTACTTTCATACTTATGAATAAATATTAATTAATAGCAGTAGCTGTAAATTATGCAAAACTATAATGTATTTTTTGTGAAATCAGCGTAAAGGTTTTTTATATTAAAAAAATACAATAATACGGTGATTTCCCATACAAACTCTCATCCCTATTTTTACCCCCTTAAGGGATGATTTACCAAATTTCATTAAAATCGGTCGAGTAGCTTTTGAGTTTATTCGTTACAAACATACAAAAATACAAATCTTTCCTCTTTATAATAGTTGTGTAGAAATGTAGATGTAGATAATATCACAATATGGTAAATGTGAAAATTTGTACATAACGTGTGTTAGTGTCTGTCACTGTGTACCAACTTCTTTACGTTCAAACGCTTGAACGATTTTTTATGAAATTCAGTACATAGATAGATTATTGCCTGGAATGATTCATAGGTTATTTTAGGCTTTTACGGTTGAATCGATAGCGATTTATATTTTTAACCTTAAAACTAGAATTAACTAACCACTTTTTACCTAATTAAGGTTTTTATGTATAAATAAATTGTGCTATATTTTGTTGTAGATCCAAGGTTTATTAATGATTTACTCCCTTTTACACATTATAATTTAATATAGCTTTAATAATCTTCTTTTATCGACCAATCTCCTTCGTCATTCGTATCTTTACCATTCTACGTGACATTGGCGAAGTAATCTGTGCTCAACTGGCACGATTTGAAGCCATTAATAAGAAAATTGAATTGAATTGAAATTTCTTATAATAAAGCAGAGTCTAACAGAAGTTAGTCTGTGCTATACCGTTGCATGACGTGACTCGTTGTCAGCGTATGAGTGATGGCGTGCCGCGTCGACGTTAGCACCTGATTTATTACTTCCGAGCCCCTCTCCCCACCTGCGTACAGACAGCAGAAAAATGATTGTATTGGCAAAAATATGTTATATACTAGTAACATATCCTTATTTTGTTTGCACGTGTCCCTATGTACGTGACAGTAGGGTATGCCGTATGTTACTCCAGGTTTATCTGTGTACCTACTAAATTTCATTTTAAACTTTAATATTATCGATAATTGAATGTAATGTTGGATCCAGGAGACTATGGAATTGTTTAATTGATACAAAATAAAACTGTGTTTTGGATCATTTGATTGACGTTTTTAGCAGTGACATTATGGTACTTACATCAAAGGCAGTTTTTATTTATTTAAAAAATTACATATTTATTTAGATCTGAATTAAAATGTTATTATCTATACATATAATAAAATTGTAACTAAGCCGAATCTGTACATTAAATATTTTTTGGAAAATCTTATTGAAATAGATATTATTATCGTTACAGAGGCCGTATCTATAGTTTTTAGAATTTTTGTCTGTCTATCACCGCATCTATCTATTACCGCATCACAGAAAGACCACTGGAGGGATTTTGATGAAATTTGGTATGATGAAGCTGGTTATCCGGGTCAACATATAGGATACTTTTTACTGCGAGAAAATATCTCATCTCAGTGAAATCTATACTAAACATTAAAATGTAAGTAGGGACGAACCCGAGCGAAGCAAGGGTGAATCGCTAGTACTTTTATAAATAAAAAGCATTACTTAAATGTAAGATAATATTATAATATATTTAAAAAAAATAGAGAAGGATAGCTTTTTGATAATATGTATATTAAATGCAGTTCAAACACAGAAATAATGACAATAATTTTTAATAGATCTTCTTCGTTTATGGTTATAAGAACATAATATTATGTACAAATATTCCTCAAACTTGAAGTTAATGAATATATCATTTAAATTTCATACAAAGTAACATTTGCCATTACTTTGCAAAACCTATCCCATAAAATACCTTTCAGAGACGTCAATAAAATACAAAATTCAATTATTGAATTATAAATACCTATGTATATCTTCGACATTGTATGTGCAGTGTGCATTATTCATAATAACACAATTGTTGTTTTTCTCAATTATTTGATAATAATTACTTATTGAAAAATTATATTTAGTAACTAGCGACTCACCCTTGCTCAACTCGGGTTCGCTGCTCGTTACGATTTTAACGCTTAGTATAGATTTTTCAGTGATCAAATTTTTTTTCACAGTAAAAATTATGTTGACCCGGATAACCAGCTATCATTATACTAAATGTCATCAAAATCGGTCCAATGATTTTCTCGTGAAGCGTTCCCAGACAAATAGACAGACAGACAAAAATTGAAAAAACTATAGTACATTCGGCCTCTATATTGATAATAATAAGTATTTCAATAAGATTTTCCAAAAAGAATATTTAATGTACAGATTCGACTCAGACTTTTATGTTACGATTGAAAATCAAACTTTGTTATTTTTGTCTTATTCAGTCATTTAGATAAAATAAAAATATTCATATCATAAAGCAATACAGAAACGATGTCAATCGGTTGCGTAGTAGGTCCATCGTAAACGCCAGCCAATCCACAATCGCGTATATCATGCTGTTTTATGAATTGTAAATTTCTCGTTATATAGTCTTTAGTGGGCCATATTTCAAACAGTATTAATGCAGGGTTGACTCTAGATACAACATTTAATTTAAATTCACAATACTTTAAAGTTTTTATCTTAGCTCTTTGATGTCTTTTATCGTTATTCAAGTCTGTTTTTTGCTAGTTGGTAGCTTAATATGTTTATTAAAGAACTAGCATTGCCCGCGGCTCCGCTCGCGTTCAGATGACCAAAAACCAAATTCTTAGGTTCTACATATTAGTTTACTCTTACATTGCAGTTTTTGTATTTTTTCTCAGAAATAAGATATTTTCTCGCGGTAAAAAGTATCTTATATGTTGACCCGGATAACCAGCTATCATCATACCAAATTTCATCAAAATCCCTCCAGTGGTTTTTCTATGATGCGGTAACAGACAGACAGACAGACAGACAGACAAAAATTCTAAAAACTATAGATTCGGCCTCTGTATCGATAATAATGTCTATTTCAATAAGATTTTCCAAAAAATATCTAATGTACAGATTCGGCTTAGTTACAATTTTATTATATATATATAGTTACATAGGTATGATAAAATTCTGAGTCGAATCAGTACATTAAATATTTTTTTGGAAAATCTTATTGAATTAATAGTCATTATCGATTCAGACGCCGAATCTGTACTTTTTAGAAAAAAAAATTGTATGTCTATTTTGTCTGTCTGTTTGTCTGCCTGTCTGTCTGTTTGGGAATGCGTCAAGAGAAATCACTGGACTGATTTTGATGAAATTTGGTATAATGATAGCTAATTATCCGAGTCAATATATAGGATACTTTTTACTGCGGGAAAATATCTCTTATCTCAGAAATCTATACTAACCCTTAAAATGTATCTAGGGACGTATACGAGCGGAGTGAGGGTGAGTCGCTAGTCTAATATATCTTGTATTGCTTCCCAATACATTTATGAAAATGTTTTGTATGTTCACAAAAATATTTGTTATTTTCCCTAGAAGTATGACCGACATAATATTAATGCCACAAGTGCAAAGTTTTAGAGCAAGTGCCAAGAACCATTCAAAAAACTTCTACTGGTTTGCTGGATATAAATAAAAATGTTTTTAACGTTCTAGTATTAAAAGCATACGATAAATAATTGTATACAAGAATAGATATAGAAGATGATAGCACAACTTTAGAATGATGTTATCGCCTTCAGGGAATTTCTACAAAAAATCTAAAATAAAATTGTATAGTTCCGCTAAGATTTTAAGATTACTGCAGGGTGGAATATAAAATATTAATAGTTGACTATTATCGTTATCTTATTTAAACTGCCTCGGTGGTGTAGTGGCTAGCATGTACGATTGCACACCCGGAGGTCCTGGGTTCGAGTCCCGGATCGGCCCAAGTTTAGTTATTGAGTCTTTCTGTATAGTAAGCCTCAGTAACATCCCGGAGTTGGGAAGTTGGCGGTGTTTCACTCCCGTGCCTCGGAGAGCACGTAAAGCCATCGTCCCTGCGCCTTAACTCTCACTGGTCGGGTCGACTGGTCGTCCCACCAGAGTGTGAGAGTGACAGGAATAGAGAGTGCACGTTGTGTCTGCACGCACACTTGTGCACTATAATATCTCCTGCGCAGTTGGCGAGTCTCAATGCGATTGGCCGCCGTGGCCGGAATCGGTCAGGAGAATGTTCTCCTGTCATCATCATCATTATCGTCATAATCATCATTATCGTCATCTATACTAATATTATAAAGGCAAAAATATTTTTTTTTTGTATATTTGCTTCTAATAGATAAATTAAAGAACGGCTGAACTAATTTTACAAACTCTTTCACGTATCACAAGCTACATTAGCAGCAAGTAACATGGTCCATATTTTATTTTCAAAAAAATTAGAGATTCCCACGAAATGTAATAATGTAACCTAAGGTATCAAAAATTTGTCTATAATCGCTAGTCTAGTATGGTCTATTAGAAAGATAAAATATTAAAAAAAATACTAAGTGTATCACGACAATGCCCATTATGAAAAAGGTAGCGGGTTTTATTCTCGTAAAAGGCAAATACTTGCGTTTACTCTATTATTTCTTTCCGGTCATGTTTAGGCGAGTAAAGGTCTGACTCTATGATGATATGATGATGAAATTATCATTTATCACAAATTAAGTGTGCAATAGCAGAATGGTGGAATATTTTACATATTTTACAAAAAATAGTAGTTTTTAGTAGAAAAAAAAAAGATTCCCAAAACAAAAACTATGAAAAAAACACGATTTCCTTATTACAAGGATAATTAACATTAATATTATTAATGTGAACATTTAAACTAGTAATTAACAGACAGTGCCATCCATCATTGTCGAGGAATGATAAATCCTCTGTCCACATGAATTTTAAATAATTAACGAAAATAGTTGGTATAAAACCTTTTTTTTTGTTTCTACTTGTTGCTTAGATGTTCTAGTAATTAGTAGTAAAGTATGTTGTTAAATTTAAATAATTTATTTAATATGTATTATATTATATAACATACCTATACATATTTTTATTGCTAATTTAACATCTCAAATTACAATATTTTTAGGCAATTAATGAATTAAATATTTTTTTGGAATATTTCCTTATATAAATAAAGAATTCCGAGTTTGACTCGCACTTAGGGTTCTGTAGTACAAAACATTGAATTTATATTTTTTTTATATTAAAAGTGAAATAAAATATTTAGCCATCTACAAAATTATTTTATATCGGCATAAATAATTTTGTATTACATAGTAGGCATGCTTATTAGAAATAAATCTAGTTTTACGGCAGAAGGCGTGGAACTGAAAGTTTCATATCTCAAAACTAGTCAACTTAAACTCTGAAGATAATTTTCTTTGAAAGTATTTCCTTATACTTTTAAAACTTCTGTCTTTTTCATTTTGACAATTTATGAACCTGCGAATAAATTCTACATCTTATCTATATTCTACATATTCTATCAAGAAATGGAATCAAGTCAGAGTTAATAAACTATTTCAATTAATCATCTTGCTATTTAGAGAAGGTTCTTATATGTTATACCTAGTAGGTAACATAAAAGGTACAATTTTTTCTTAATACGCTTACTGAATCCATGTTAGAACAACAATAATAATAGAAAAATACATAGAAAGAAAAGCAACTTGTAGATAGAAATAGGTTCAAATTAGTAACATTGAGTAGTTACTTAGATTTACGCAATATTGGACATTTTAAATAAAACTATCTTTTGGGATGTCTACAACCTCAGTCTCTCCCCTGACCATGATTGCTGTAAGGCATTCGAAACGTCAGGAACCAAAAATCAAAATAAATCCGCGAAAAAATGTGAAAAGATAGTTTTATTGAAAACATACTTTGAGTATGAAAAATGCATAAGTATATTCTATTATTGAATTAACACACTACTACTACCGTTATACGTTACGTAGTTGAATTTTACTTCACTAAAAAGTCCTTTATATTATGTCAGTAATATTATTAACTACATTGTTGGTATCTAATTATAATTTTAAATGAGTGATTCTAAAATCCAATGCTAGAAGCTCATTAATACAACATAAATTTTCTTGAGAATTAACCTTCAGGTCATCTTGGTAGTACGATGTGATTGGAAGTCATATTTATTTCCTAAGAAATATAGATAGCTATATTTAATATTTATTCTGGCTTATCTAATCAATGAGTTCCACATACATACTCTCTATATAGAGGGACAAATCGTTATATATATATATATATATATATATATATATATATATATATATATATATATATATATATTAAAAAATCGCATAATAATAATTGTGACAGAAACCTATTTCGCTAGAGGCCTTCGACTATCTCCATAAAACTATATCAATTAACATTCTATGGGATGGTTATGACGTATTTTCCCGTGAGAACCAGATATTTTCCTGTGGTAAAAAGTGGCTCATTTTACATTCCAGTAATCCAACCATCTCCATACAAAAATCTATCAAAAATATCAACCTGTCGCTCCATTTCGAACAAACAAACAAATTTTCACATATAGTATTAAATGTAAATGATGCTCAGACAAATAAGCATAGTTTATATGAACAGCAGTTAACCCATTTTTCCATTTTACAAAAACGGAAATTACCCCCAAACCATGATTAATTGTACCAATAGCATTACGCTCACATTAACTATAGTACAAATGGCTCAAGAACACGATGATTGATTCGAAGCTGAATGCGAGACAGACATTATTAATATTGTTTACATATGATTGATTGTTCTTCCGCACATCATTCTTTTTAATCGATATTCGGTCATGCACAAAAATTAGAAGTCCTCTAGATCACGAGTGTAATAAATAAACAGTATAAATCTTTATGATAAATTGCTTTTTGATTCAAATGTGAGCTTATGTCTTCATATTTACAGGACAGGTAGATGTTTATATTAGATAGGCTATATATACACTGGTATGATGAGTTTATGCCCGTTACCTGAGAAATGAGTGATCCTCATACAAACTTCCACCCCCATTTCCGGGATAGAAAGGGGGGTGGAAGGGATTATTTCCGGGTTTAAAACTATCCTAGGTCCTTCCCAGGGTATCAAACTACTCGTATCTCCATAACAAATTTCCTCCAAATCAGCTCAGCGGATTAAACCTGAAAAGGTAACAGGCAGACAGAGTTACTTTCGCATTTATATTATTAATATGGGTTGTACTTATTTGTTTTAATTTGATCAACTTAATCTATGACGACTAAACACAATTTCTATTGTATTGACCGTGTAAAAGAAAAAATTGGACGTTATTAGATTTTAATGAGTTAAACAGGTAACGATATTTTAAAACATAGATCATATATGGACGGTAGACAGGAAACATCACCTCCGTAATGTTTTACTAAATTATTTCGAATTATAATTGGATTTTCGTTGCATATAAGTGCTTAATAAGGTGAACAAGTTTACATTACCTATAAACAATAATCAAAAGTATTGTGAAACTATTGTGAATAGTGTAAAAGTTACGAAAAAAAAATGTCCGTGCTATCACCGTATTGAAATGAAAAATCGCGAGGAACTTATATATATTTAGTGCAAATGCGGAAATCTAATACTTATCAAAGCAATTTACTACACACACACGCAAGCAAAACCAAAACAACTAGCTTGTATAATAAAGCTTGTATGTATTCAGCCCTTTTTAACGCCCCACTGCTGGGCACGGGCTTCCCTTCAATACGAGGGGAATCAGGCTATCAGGCCATAGGCCACCACGCTGGCCAAGTGCGGGTTGGTGGAGTTTACATGGCTTTTGAAAACTTGTTAGGTTCTCTCAGACATGCAAGTTTCCTCGCGCTGTTTTCCTTCGCAAGTAGTAATCATGTTCGAAATGAGGCCCATATGAAAACATCAGAGGTGCAAAACCCGGGATTTGAACTTGCTTCACTCAGTTTCCCAAGCGAGCGCGTTACCACTGGGCTACCACTGCCTTATTATAATAAAGCTTATTAGCACATTTTAATACACCTGTATTTCAACCAAATCAATATCACTACTTAACCATAATGATGCCGATTAAGTTAACCACTCTCTCGACGGGAGATTTTTATAATGATATATTCGAGCATTAAAACTCAAAGGCATAAAGAAAGAAAATTATGATGTTGGTAGACTAGCAATAAAATGAGAATATATTAGCAACCCTAACCTATAAATAACATTGTGAGGAAGGCAAGCTCCGGCTGATTCATAAATGTCGTGGCGCGTCGTTTAGTTTCATGTGTAGACTTATCTTTGCCTGTGGCTTTACTCGTGTATTATTTGGTCTATCATCTATACTAATATTATAAATGTGAATGTTTAGATGTTTGGATGCTTGTTACTCAATCACGCCAGAACGGCTGAACGGGTCTGGATGTAATATGGCACAGAGATAGATTACATTGTGGTATTCCACACACTACATAGGTTTCTTTTTATCCCGGAATAATGTACGGTTCCCGTGGGATAGATTTGTTTTTGTTTTTCTAGATGTGAGCCCGAGCAAAGCGAGTGTGAGCCACTAATATCCTATAAAAAAAATAAAGCTTTTTACTGAATGCGTATAAAATTATATACTTCACTTATAAGAAAAACACATTTTTAAAAGTTTTACACTTTTGACTATGAAAAAAATATATCTTTGCAGTATAAAAAAACAACGTACAAAACGACATTCAGTTAAAATTTTATTATACATAGAGATAACATCTATTGGCACGCAAACAGAAACCTACACATGTTAAATAATGTCATCGTGTCAAATGAATAGTACAATAGATTCTTGCCATTTAAAAAATGACGCTCTTTTGAATGTAATGTTATGATGCTGGTTGGTGTCTATTATTATTTTAGTGTTATCAAGTTTCTTAATAATTAATAAATATTTGTATGTAAATTTAAATAATATTCAAAATATAATATGAATATTATGCACATAAAATATAAATAGATTAAAAATATATATGGTAGTGGTAGTTCAGTGGTAACGCGCTCATATAAAGACTTTTTATTAATCAAATCACTGTCATAAATGTGAAAGTTTGTAAGTGTCTATGTTAGTTACTCCTACACGCTGTAACTACTGGACGGATTTCGATTAAATTTAGTACTCAGATAGATTAAGATCTAGAGTAACTAAAAGGCTACCGTTTGGCACTTAGAGAGCACCTGAGCGAAGTAAGGGCATGCCACTAGTATAATAATACCAGTTATATCTTCCATATAACTTGACATAAATAAATCAATCATCCTATCTATATAACACAATAGTATCCAACAAACCGACATCGTATTTACCATAACACATAAGCAAGATTAAATCTCTGAAACGAACAATCCATTACTAAAGAAGATATCGCTGCAACCTATTAACATAATCAGACATGGGAGAGTTATATGTAAAGTCGTTTAATGAAACGTCCCCATCTTGAGCTCGGCGAGTCATGAAATAACAATTATTAAGCCCGACGCGATACGGACGATAATCATTGGCCGGCAAAAAGCTGGCATCAGTGATGTAAATTGCATACGCCATAAATCAAACAGTTAATCACCGTGCAACTTCTGACGCAAAATTATAAGATTGCTTGAAAAAATTACATGCAATCGTCTAGTGTATTGATGTTCAGATATATTGTTTCAAGATTAGTTGTTTCCTTGATGATATATAAAGATGTCATAAACCTACTAAATAAAAAAAGATAATTGATTATTTTTTACTGTTTTTGCTTTCAATCTTCTATGTAGTAACATGCTACTCTACACATGGTGTGCGGAGCTAAGGAATAGTTTAACTATGTCTCTGACAAGCGTAAAAAAACTTTTAAAAAATCATGTCGATAATTTATTTATTTACTGTGTAAAAGAAGAAAGCAATAGCAACGCTTAAATTAATTATAGTATATGTGATAGCTAAAAAAACGTATGTGTGTACTTATGTACGCACTTAAGAAGTTATACTTCTTTGGCGTAATAGAACAAAAATAGAGCTAAAAATTTCATGCCGTATGTCACAATTCTCTGTTTGTAAAAGTAAAACAGCTAACTTCATCATGTCGCTTTTTGGCTGTCGGTGTGCACGCGCATCGTAAAAATTTTACTTTCATAATTTTTTCCAAACGTGCCAAAACAAGTATAACTTCAAAAATATTATATTTCTTAAACGAGAATCAAACCTAAGACATTTCAGAAGGCATTATTTTTCCAATTTCTACAAACTTGCATTTCAATCTATCTAGAACCAGTAGGAACTATTAGTAGTCGTAAATTATTCTCAAAAGGAATGAAGCAAGTGGGGTGAAAAATCTAACATCTATTGACTCAACAGTACGATGTGATGGGAACGCCAACAAGAAAATTGTAGATCAAGTCGAACAATCGACATGACGTCCATTAACTGTTAGTTATTGCCTATAAAAGATTTTATGTTACAGCGTGATAATAACAGCTATATAGAAATAAATTGATTTCGAAACAACTACAGATGTTTACAACTTCACTGTAATAAAAGACGCTCGCGCAGTCTTTGATACTGGATGATTTCGGGTAACAAGTTCGATTCACGTTCGAGTTATTTTTTTAATAGCTTACATATATGCTTAATTCTGTTTAGTCTAAATATAAATTAAAAACAAGGATTTATTTGAGTTTTCTTATTACTTACATCAAAAAATATAATAACATAATTTATTAGGATTCAAGAATATTCATAAATCTGAAAATCAGAAAATTAAAAAACTAAAAAGAGTATACAAAAGTAACAATACAAATTATAGCTATAACTAAAAATTAAAAGTCATGTTATAACTCACTAGCGACTCACGCTTCACTCAAGTTTGTCCCTACGTTGATTCTCCATACAAACTTTCATGCCCATTTTCAACACATTAAAGGACGATTTGCGGGATGAAAATAATCCTATGCCCTACCCAGGGTCGCAAACTATCTTCTTACCAAATTTCATCTAAAACGGTCCAGTAGTTTCAGAGCTTATTCGGTACAAACAAACAAAAAAATCTTTCCTCTTTATAATATTAGTGTAGAAGTATAGATGAGTTATTATAATCTATTGGGCTCGGAGAACGAATCGGCATGTAACAACAGAACGCGCTACCGCTGCACGTGGCATAAATCTTTATTATTGCGACTTCAGGTATACAAACCGGATTTCACAGTATACACTCACGATTCGAAATATTTTTTCGTCCAATGAAATATGCTATGCCGGGAGCAAGGAAGGAAACTCATAAATAAATAATAATAGAACCATTTATATTACCAAAGGGTTCGGTCTGACGTGACTATTATCATCAGAATTGCTTTAATATGATAATGTATCAAAATAAAAGCTACATTCGCGACTTCTGCGCTTTTAACATAAAGATTCACTTAATAGACTGTTTCGAAATTATTACGTCGTACGACATTGGTTTATCGTCGGAATGGGATTCTTTCATTCAATTTAACTGAGCGGTTATTTCTTAACTGCGCATCTCCATTTAACTAAAACGTCATTATCTTAAGTGTATACTTACAACTTTTTGTAATCTTTAATTTAATATTACCTCAGTCGAGATTATATAGACATACTCGTAGATTTTTATTAAAGAAATTATAAAGAAAAATGTCGAAGTCAAAAATAGTAGCGTGATTTTGTGTTTTTGGTACATTCTAGATTTTTCCATAAGTTTACTTGCTTTAAAGAAAAACATAAATGTTATATAGGTATTAGTAGTTAATTTACAATTTTAGGGAATAAAATATGAATTATAAAAAATTTCAAAGAATTTTTAAGTTTTACTTAAGTAGCATAATTTTAGCTTATTTATTTTTTCCTTATAATAATAAAATCATCAATTTTTATTTATTAGCATTCACTTATTAAGGTAAAGAATGTACCAACAATATTTTTATTACGTTTTAAAACATTTTGTTTTATTTGTGTACTAGATACTCACCCTCGCTTCGCTTCAGGTTCACCCCTAGACAAAAACAAAGATATAAGATAAAAAATAACCTATGTGCTATTCCAGACTATAATCTATCTCTGTGCTAAATTTCATCCAGATCTGTTCAGCCGTTTTTGCGTTAAAGAGTAACAAACATTCATCCATCCTCACAAACTTTCACGTTTATAATATTAGTATGGATTATTTTGAAACATTGTTTGGCTTTAGGTTCAGTTCTATGACACCGTCTATTATTCCTTAGTCTGATATTATAATTTTAATCATAACATTTAATTATTTTATTTATCACTAAATAGGTAGATGTCTAACATTTAGCCTGTGTTATTCTAGAATCTAGGTCTTTGTCAATCTTTCAACAAAATTTTATCCAAAATTGCCCAGCTGTTACATATACAAACCATGCATTCAAATTAGTGGTCCGGTAAAGAATTATTATAATAATTTATAACTCGAACCTACGATTCGCAATTTTATAAGAGCTTGTTCAAATTAAACACATTTGCAAAAAATAAATTACCGTCAATAAACTCAGAGCCCATATGTAGACTAAACAAATGACTTTCTTGATAATAAAAGCTTCACAATAAAAAGCTTCACGAAATGTCGGTCATTAAGTGTATTTACGCAGCGAAACGGATATAATGGCAGTAAAAATGTGAAACGTATTGAGATGTTGGCAACCGTCGCGTCGTGGCGAGACAGACGATCTACTTGCGCGCTTCGATGAATACATCACATTTGGTTTTGAAGCTTTTAAAATTTTAATTATTTTATATTTACATCTATATCTATCTATCTATCTATCTATCTATCTATATATATATATATATATATATATATATATATATATATATATATTGCCGTTCGTTAGTCTCACTAAAACTCAAAAACGGCTGGACCGAATTGATTTTTTTTTGTTTCGTTGGGGGAGTATCAGCGGTGGTTTAAAGAATAGGGAAAATCCAAAAAAAACACCTGGGAAATCGAAAAGTTCAGAACTATTTATTTTGTATCCGACTAATATATAAGACAAATATATGTATTTGACAAACCCAAACGAAGTAAAGGTGAGTCGCTAGTTATACTATATATTTATTCGAAGCCGGTTTTACTTGATATCATATATATTTATAATTTTTGTTTTTATCTAGATTGTTTTTTGACATTAACTTATAACACCAAAATTTCGTTTTTAAATTTATTATTTATTTGAATTACACTTTATGTGTTTTAATATGTTAAAACATAAATAAATCAATACTATTTCTTATAGAATAATTGTATAAGAATTTATCGAGCGCTGACACATTATGGCAAAGTTTCATGAATTCAAATTTAACAGCAAACAATACTTGCAAACGTTATCAAGATCACATAAAAAACGTCCTTTGTATTTCAATTTTATAACCGTTGCTTGGAAAAAAGTAGGTTGAATGAAAACAAAAAAGCGTGGGTTGACCTGCGATATGTTTAAATATTTATTTTTCTAATATATAGTGGATATCACATATTTTAGTGGATATCCACTAAAATATGTGATTTCAACTAAATTTTCTGTTAAAACACTATATTTGGATATAATATTGTACTTATTGTTTCCTTATATGGGAATAAATCACTTATCTAATCATAATTTATCGTTATGATGTAAAAAATACGTAACTATAGATACAATAAAAATTAATTCGTTTTTATGCCCATTTTCAATAAAATCTCACATAAAAACTTTAAAAAAATAAAATAAAAACCGACTTCAAACAAAAGCACTAAAAAGTAAAAGATAACTGATTGGTAGTTTTCATTTACTATACATACCTAATCAAATATTTTCGAAGTCGGTGTGCTTTGCTTTGTATGGGCTGGCACCGATTTCGAAAATATTTGATTAGGTATGTATTTAATAGGTAGGCTTTAATTACTTAGCCAAAGCACACCGACTTCGAAAATATTTGATTAGGTATGTATAGTAAATGAAAACTACCAATCAGTTATTTTTTACTTTTTAGTGCTTTTGTTTGAAGTCGGTTTTTATTTTTTTGTTAAAAAGTTTTTATTTTTCCCTTTTTAGTGTAGACAGTAGTAGCAAAGTAAGAATTCGAACGTGTTAGGCTTGTCGAATCAAACAAAATAAGCCCAAACTCAAAGTATCTACTATTAGCCGTTGAAGAGTTCCACCTATCCACCTTCTGGCCTTACCATCAGATCAGGTCAACAATACTGAACCACTGTACTATCAACGGAAATAGAAACACTTGCAAAGTTTCAAGTCAATATGACAATTAGAAGTAGGTTAAATCCATCATTAGCTATTTTTCCACCCTTAGGGGTGGTATTGTTTTTTGAAATTTAAATGGGACCAATCTGGAAGTATACCCTTTCAAACAAAACAAAAATTGTCCAAATCGGTTAATAAATGACGAAGTTCTGAGGTAACAAACATAAAAAAAAATAAAAAATACAGTCGAATTGAGAACCTCCTCCTTTTTGAAGTCGGTTGAAAATGCAAATATTTTTATTTATTGAAATTTCATTATCATGCCATTATTGCAATATTTTGTAGTATAATGCTGTATATCCTAGTTTTGATGGTTGCAACTTCGATTCTCGACTGAAGTAATAATATTTATAATGGCTAACTTTATTTTAATTTATAGTATAATTGTATGTATAAGTTATTTTTTTGCTATTCCTAGTATAAAGCATATATTACCAACTTTTAACAATAAAAATAAAAACCAATGAAGGGAATCATGAGAAAGAAATTGTAAAACATAGAGCTATTGAAAATGTTATTTTATACGTTCGTTGTTAGACAATGGCATCTTTATTGTACTTCTCTATTGTACAAATATTATTCCATTCATTGTATTTTCTTAGACTTTCTTATTTATCCATAATTTATTGAATTTATTGGCACTCTTATTACATAATTTATTTCCTATGTCTAGCGGCTTGCTTCGCTCGGGTTCGTCCCTATTACAAAATAAAAACAATTCTATCCCATGGGAACCGTACATTTTGCCGGGATAAAAAGTAACCTATGTACTATTCCAAACAATAATCTATCACTGTGCCAAATTTCTTGCAGATCGGTTCAGTCATTTTGTAGTGATTAACAAACATCCATCCAAACTTTCGCATTTATATAATATCTAGTTGTAAGATTTACAAGCTTAATTTATTTTATAGTTTACAAAGTTACAATTGACGTATAAATAGTGAACTAAGTAAAGTAATAAAATAGATAATTGTAAATGAGCCTTCAAAAGTTTTTACTTTTTACTAAAAAGGTATACAGATTTCCATATCACTTTCACGATCTCATCAATGTAAAAAGACTCAAGAGCAAAATGCAGGTTGGCGCACTTCACACGTGCTTTGAGAACTATATAGATTCTTCCTCTCAGACAAGCTCTTCTCTCAGACAAGTTTCCTGACGAGGTTTTCGTTCGTCGTAATATCATGTAGTAAGTGATAACCCTGTTGGAAATAAAAAAAATGACGAACCCGAGCAAAGCCAGGGTGAGTCGCTAGTATATACTTAATATATTGACTTCCCTGATTTGAATTCATAGTTAGTAATATTAGCTAAAAAAACTAAAATATAGACTTAAAATTTAATTTAATAAGAAAAAACCATTACTTATGTAATTGTATTACAAAGTATATACTTCTTAAGACTAATAACAATATCATAATGAGATTTAGACCACAACTTAAAATACCATATATTTTCTATCTATACATAATAAATTATAGCCTTTATAGTTTCCAAATAATACAACAGTTTGTCAGTTCTAGTCAATTGTTAGTGTGTGGGTTGAGTCATCAATCACTCGCCTTTACTCTTACAACTTGCCGACGTAGGGCTGCCTTTGAAAACATAAATAATACCTGTTTTTGTTCTGTTGGTAACAAAATTTGTTAGCGACAATGTTAATTAATCACATTTACAGTGTTTATCATTTGAATTTTTAATTTATTGCTTTTTATATACAATCCGATGGTAGTGATTGTGAGATATGTTGTTTTTTTTTATAATTTATTATTTATTTTTTGTTAGATTGTGATTGTTAGGAAGTGTAATAAATAGTGATAGTGAAATAAAGATATTCATCTACGTCGAGTTAATATTTTGTACGTATGAGTGAAATTAATTGAGCTTTTATTTTTATTAATTTATGTTTGAGTGCAATATAAATGCAATCTTTTTTTGTCTGTTTGTTAAATTGGGGAGGAAGTTTGATTGGCATTTTAATACAAATTTCTGATATCCAATAGCTAATAATCGCCCTCATTAAAGGTCAATTCAATTAATTTTAATTTGTTTCAAAAAAAATTCTTCTGATTATTATGATTACACCAGCAAATTGTAGAAGAATGCCTAACTTACGAGAAAAACTGTCGAGAGAAATTTACTTCTAACAGTCCTTTATTTTGCATTTTTTTAAGTAATGTCAAAATAAAAATATGGACCATGATATATGAAAAATATGGATAATAATGATGATGACCATAACATACGTACTTCGTAGTTACAGTATAGCACTTGTCATGGTGCCTTAGAGTACTGTATCGATCTTACAAAATATGTAACGGTTGAGAAAATATAGGATTTTTATCAGAAACATTCAGCTGGAAATGTCATATTTTTAATGTTAAAACTTTCATTTTTCCGTATTAATATACTTGAAATAAACAAATATATTACGTTAGCTAGCAACTGACTCTAGCTTCGCTCGGATGCATCCCTTGGTACGTTTTAACAGTTAGTATGGAAAGATAGTTGTTGTGGGTTGTATTATAACGTATTTTCAAGTGGGAATGAGATAATCTCAAACACACTTTTACATTTATAATATTAATTATAATATTCACTTAGTTGTCAGATTGACTTTCTCATCTTTTATAACGTAACTTAATCGATGAAAAGGAGAACAGTTACGAGACATATTTCACTCACCTTGTAAAGCAAAAGTATAAATAGTAAATAAACCAATTTTTCTTTAAATAAAATAACAACAGGCTCAATAAATATATATTTATATAATGTAATTTTTTTTATAAACAGTTTCAATAAAAATATATTTATATAATGTTATTTTTTAAGTTGTTTTTAATTACATCGTGTATAAAAGCTGTTTAAGTAAATTGACATTTCATTAACGTTTAAACATGTCAGGTACAGTTAATGAGAAAATAATTGCTACCAAATAATACTTGTTTGTTTAAGCTTATCTGTAAAATATAATAGTATTACAATATTATATAATTTATTTATAACTGGCTATTGACTGCTGCTTTACTCGCTTATTTGTTTTTATTTCAACAGCAATCTTAGGCAATCGGCTCTTAGGTATAATTGAGTCTTTATGTTATGTTATATGGTTTAACTAGCGACTCACCCTCGCTTCGTTCGGGTTTATCCCTAGGTACGTTTTAACGGTTAGTATAGAATAGATAGTCGATCTCTTGCTGTATGAAAGACAAATACAAATCTATCCCACGAGAACCGTATATTTTTAACTTTAACATTTTTAATAGATAGTAGTAAGATAACTTTTGACTATTTTAAATGAAATTGGTTAAAAGTTAACATTCAAAGTATTTCTCTAAATAAAGAGAATGAGAGAGAATGAGAATGAGACTTTGATAGGGGCGACAGAAGTATGTAGAGATTGCTTGGCAGTTGGCAATATCTGACGAACATAATAAAATTTTGTTGTGGGTTGACTGTGCCTGTGATGAGTAAAAACCCGTGTTACAGGATACCAAGTTCCCCCCTCAGTACATTTATATTATATTCAGCCCTTTTTAACGTTCCACTACTGGTCACGGGCCATCCTTCAGCATGGAGGGGATCAGGCATAGTCCACCACGCTGGCTAAGTGCGGGTTGGCGGACTTCACATGTCTTTTGAAAACTGCTAGGTTCTCTCAGACATGCAGGTTTCCTCACGGTTTTTTCCTTCACTGTAAGACAAGAGGTAATCAAAAAACAGAGGTGCGAGATCCGGGATTTGAACCTGGCTTCACTCGGTTCCCCAAGCGAGCGTGTTACCACTGCGCCTCCACTACATTTATATAAACTGCTCATTTAATTTAATTTATGCACTAATATAGAAAGTACACTATAAGCAATATGATGTGTAGTTATGATAGGATATTAGTATGAACTCGTATTTAAATTGTCTAAATATTCTCGTCTACGTAGCGGTAACCCTATCCAATACTTACTTAATCATATCCCTGACGTTCGATTGACGTTTTATACGGATGGTGTCAAATAGCCTTGAAAAATCACCTAGATGCAATTTAAGTCTATATTGCAAATTACCATGTCTTATAAGAATTTCCATACATATATAGATACTAGCATTGCCCGCGGCTCCACCCGCGTTCAGATGACCAAAAACCAAATTCTTAGGTTTTACATATTAGTATACTCTTACAATGCAGTTTTTGTGTTTTTGTATTTTTTCTCAGAAATGAGATATTTTCCCGCGGTAAAAAGTAGCCTATATGTTGACCCGGATAACCTGCTATCATAATACCAAATTTCATCAAAATCTGTCCAGTGGTTTTCTCGTGATGCGGTAACAGACAGACAGACAGACAGACAAAAATTCTAAAAACTATAGATTGGGACTCTGTATCGATAACAATGTCTATTTCAATTAGATTTGCCAAAAAATATTTAATGTACAGATTCGACTTAGAATTTTATTATATGTGTACCGTACTGTAAAATAAGGTTAATGAATCTTACGTTTATTAATATTAAATAATATAACATTGTACTCTGTAGATCATCATCATTAAGGCACGTTAAGTAAAGTGCCCTCCAATGTGACCAGCAATGCCACATTATTTTTTGTTTACACTTTATTATTTATTTAACTCGTTCATTTTAAAGTAATGTAGCTTATATTTATATTATTACCTTGGCAAAAAATTATATAAATATATTGCACTACAATAAAATCGCAAAATTTGTTTGTTTCTTTGTTTCGAGGATGTCTGAAACTGCTGATCCTACTCCATAAAAATGGCGTTTTTACATAGTTTTATTCCATATTGATTTGTTAATAAATATTTTAAGGTAAGAATTTCATTTTAAAATATGTAGAGTACCACTTAGTTATAACCTTTTCATAAATAAAAAAACATAAAAGTAAACCCACAAGTGATTAAAGTCCCATCCACACTATAGTACCGATCTCAATTTTATATGGGTCTGGTAAAGTATTTTTATACAAGAAACGTTGCTGGAGTGTGATTCGACTGGAACTTGGCTGTTACTATTACTGGTGCATTCATACTATCAGTAAGAGTCAAGTTCTGGTCGAATCACAGCTCAGCACCGTTTTATATTTGAAAATATTTTACCAGACCGATATTGGACCGAAAACGAACCGCGTGTAGTGTGCATCAGACCTAAAAATCTCATTTATTTAAGTATTTTTTTTCAGTCTCACAAAAAATACGTACTAATTGAGTGCCTCCCTCCTCTTTTTTTGAATTCAGTCAAGAAATATCTGCATTTATAAACTAGTAAGAATATAGCAACATTATCAAAGAACGGCAATATTTTACAAAATTCAACGTCTGATTTAGTGGACATATCTGTAGGCGATCATGTGGGAGTGCAATTGCATTGTTACAGCTTAGATAGCTTGTTTTATGATATGTACAATGTACATAGTTCTTAATTAATTATTTATTTACATTGAGATTTTTAAATAATATATCATGAATAGCTTAGAAATACCTATATTTAACTTATAGGTTCATTGAACAAGCTGCTATTAGAAGTCAATGTGAGTAATATTTTTCTTACTTTAAAGCTTTGTGTTATATTTATTATACTATCTGTATAAATAAATAAATATTAAATAAATACATTGGGACATTAACATACAGCACCATCTAGTTCCATGGTAAGCTAAGAGGCCTGTGTTATGGTTACCAGATAGTTGATAAACTACACATATATAACTTTAAGTGCATATATATTATAAATATAAACATCCATGACAGTACAAACATTCGTGCTCATCACACAAATGAATGCCCCTAACGATACTCGAACCCGCGACCGCTGGCACAGCAAGTAGAGTCACTATAAACTGAGCCAAACGTGTTATCAAATTATTTAATAGAATTTGTTCATTTCAAAACTTGCAATATAGTAGAGAGGATTGAGAAGTACTGTTCTTATTTTCTTTATTTTCTAATTAAGAGATTTAAAGCGTTCAAGATCGTTTTCCTTGCATTTTAATATTAGTAGCCATGATAGAAAATTATGTTAATTATACAATTTACCGTTAAATAAAATTTTATTTACTTAATGAAACAAATAATTCTATATATTAAAAACTAAAGTATATCTATAAAATAAACAATTACAGTAAAAACCAATTGCTTTGGAAATTTACGATCGAATAATTGTTGATACCAGCATTTCCGCTGCTATATAAAAATCAACAACATGTTAATAGTGTAAATGGTTATAAAATATAAAATCGTTTTATAAACAAATTGAAAATTCAATGAGTCATTAATCGAGTCGAAATTCCAAAAACGTAAGGCAATAAAGAACCCCAATCGAGTCGCACTCGTTGAGGAGATAAAATATTTTTATTTATTTTAATACCGCTTTGTAAGATGTCAGATATAATGAATATATTACCGGTAGCAGAAGAATATTCTTTTGAAAATGTAATTATTTAAGGCAAGGATCGGTCGGCATTCAGATAAACAGATAACAATACACCTCCGACATCGTTCACGCATTCACTATCCCCATCCATTACTGTTTCATCTCCAATAACAAGTTCTGCTGTACAAGGCTCAACAAAAACAACTAAAAAACCAATTTCAACCTTAAAAACGTTACGTTAAAGTCAATTTTTAAATAAAATTATACTACATCTGCGGGAGTGCTAACTCTTTCATCTATCATAATCGTTCATGCTGAAAACAATCAAGATTGATTTTCTTAATGCACAATTTTGAATTCTATCCCATTTAATATAAAGTTCAGATCTGTATGCAGATGCGTCGCTTTGTCGGTTGATAGCTAACCACCGACGGAGGCGCATGTAGGCGGCGGCGTAACGAAGGGACCCACGGAAAATGACAAATGACATCTGCCTACCGCCTGTCAAATAACGGACAGATAATAAATGACCCCGATTGTTTATCATCAAATATCTCATATATCATTATCGTGTTCTCAGCGCTTTAGGCGGAGGGCGCTTTGACTTGGTGGCATGATTAATACTGTTTAGTTAATTTCAACCTTGTAATATAAATAGTTCGGGGAAATTTGATCGTGTCATCGCGGCTTTATTTAACTATGCATTATGGTAATGAAAGAGTGTATTAAACTTTAATTTTAATGTGTATGGTGGCATTTTTTGATTTATAGTTAAACGATTATCTGGTGATAATCTTAATGTTAGTAGTATCGTTGAGGCTTTTATTTTTGGTTCAATTAATTTAGTTAGAGGACTATTCTCCGAAACTTCAACTTCAAGCTATTGAAATGACAAACAATAGTTTACTGATGACAAAAGTAAAACAAAAGACCATATATTTTACTCCACCAAGTTTTACATTTTAAATTATACAATACAAGTTTCCAGCTGAAACTAAAAGCCATGTTTCATACTTTACGCGGATGCTAAGAGACTTTGTGTATAAATCTAGTCTCCCTTCGCATAAGTCACACATGCCATTCTGTGTTTACTAACTTGCTTTCCGACATGACAACACACGGACTAAAGGCAAAATAACTTCGACACTCGTTCACTCGAATATAGACCCTGTATCATCTATTTAATAGTTACATTGATGGGAAATTGGTATTAGCCTTTCTAAATGACAATAAGGTTCCCAGTTTGACTGTCATTCTTATGTCCACTGAACGTGAGGTGACTAATTTAGTAAGTGACCTGAGTTCATGTTTACGGTTGGGAGTTGTACGTCAAAATAGTAATCTGCTGTGACAATTTGTTGCTTTGTACAAAGAAATTTTACGCCAGTTTTAGATTTATTATTTACCAATTCGTGTTTCTAGCCTTCAAATCCTTAACAAAGGACTACGGAGAAAGTACAAAATCACGTTACAAACTCCCAGAGTAACGACAAAATCAGTGTTTGTGAAAATTGTTCTTCCTAGAATTATTAGAGGTAAGTATTGAGCTTTAAGCGAATGAAAAACCGTTGGAAATTATTTTTAAATATTTCGATCTACATATTTTGATTGATGCAAATACATAATAACTTTTATCTTTATATATTATATATAAAGTATTAAGTATTTCAATGCTATCTTGCCTGGAGGTTACAATGTAAAAGTATACCTAAAGACATAAAAACTAGACCATTTGGACTTACACAAATTAAACCTCGAACATATTATTTATTGTTAATTGAATTTTCACCAAAAATACTGTAAATACAGTATTTTCATTTAAAAAAAACTCGTAACTCATCATTTGAATGAAAGATCACCTGCTGAGTTTCTACCCGTCTCCTTTCAGTACTTTCTCATGGGTTAGAACTTTTGACGAATCAAAAATGCTCATATAAAAGTATAATTAAATTAGGAATATTTTGATTAAGATTTTGAAACAAAGAGCAAACAAAGCTTAAAAAGAATTAAAGTTCTAAAATCTTCAAGAATAATTGCAAAATTTTTTGGACCACAAGCTTAATTTCCAGAGCAGCGCTGTAAGCTTGATAAATGAGTGTCGGAATTTCAAAGGGGCACAATAGAGACCTGACCTGAGAGATCGTTAATCAAAAAACATCCATCGCGTCAAGGTTGGAACGAATAAGCAAGCTTAAGAACTATCTACACGAAACTACTAAAATATTTTACTTTGACGGTGGAGAACAATAGTCTGTAGATTTTACTTAAAATGTATGTATGTATTAAAAGTTTAATATATGTAGTTAATTTATTTGATATATTTTGTATGGCTTTTGATAATTAAAAAATAATGTTACGTTATTTTTATATCTCTTAGGTATTCATAAGATAATTTCAAATTTTTAACTTATTTTCGATAATCGCAATTAGACCCCAAAAAAAAAATATTTTTGAAATGGTTTCATGGTTTATTAATAACAAATAAGCAAGGACCATATAGAGTGTAACCAAATACCTTTTTGCTATTTGTTAAATTACACTCGCACGGAAATCGAACTAAGTACATTTGTCACAATAGGCTGAGAAGTTACAACTACACTAGAGGTAGCTTCAAAAATAAACAAAACACCGTCATGATTATCAGATTTGATCCCATACATTATGACAAATGGTCGATCAATGTCAGATTCTAATAGGATTACTCACCCTAATCCCCTCAGGACCTTCTGTACGTGACAATGAAATTTTCTTAGAAGAATAATGAAGATTTAAATTCAATTTGACTTTCGATTATAGGTAATAGGTATATCATATATTGACTAACCTTTGGTTGTGGCTTTGTTGTGTTATAATAAGAACATACTTTGTAACTTTAAAAAAATCTTTTTAGGAAACACGAGATTTGATTTTTAAGAATAGTTAAAATTTAAAATATTTTATTCTGAATTAAATTATTACATTTTTTTACTGAACGTCATGAGTCTACTACCAGTTCGGAAAGAAGAAGCCTCAAACCTAAGAAGAACTGGCGAAAAGAAATCAGCGGGAGAAATAATTATTAGGTTTATTGTGACAACATCTAACTTTAGTATACTTTATATCAAAAACTAGCGGCTCACCCTGATTTCACTCGGGTTCACCTATAGGAAAACAAAAACAAACCTATCCCACGGAAACCGTACATTTTTCCGGGATAAAAAGTAGCCTATATGTTATTGCAGACTATAATCTACCTCTGTGCCAAATTTCATCCAGATCCGTTCAGCCGTTCTGGCGTGAAAGAGTAACAAACATCCATACATACTCACAAACTTTAACATTTACATATATTATATATACGGAATTAATAATTTAATATATACGGAACATAAATAAGATCAACAATAGTTATCGCCTGTTATTCTCAGGACTGAGGCAATTTTGTTATAAGCTAGTTATACTATAGTTATTAGTTTCAGTGATTGAACATAATCCTTTGTAACGGAATTATTCTTTATCTTTCTTGACACATCATTGTTTTGGTAAAGTAATCTGTGAGTGTGGGAAATCACAAGTTAAAAATACACGAGATAGTTCTTATTACTGCGAATTAAAATACTTGCGAGGGCTCATTAAATTCATAATCACTTATAGAAATATGTATGTGCGAAGATTCAAACCCGCACATCAGCCAATACAACTGCCTTCTTTTTCATTGTAAACGAGTCAAAACGTTTAGCTGACATAATAGATCATACCTACTCCTTTTGAGAAGGTATGATCTTATGAATATGTTATTATGTCACAGAATATTTTATTAGACGTCCATTTTGATGATTAATTCTTTATCCATACTAATATTATAAATGCGAAAGTAACTCTGTATGTCTGTATGTGTGTATTTTTGTCTCTAAACTCGATTGACGCTTAATACGCTGAACCGATTTAGACAAAATTTGGTATGGAGATAGTTTGAGTCCCTGGAAAGGACATAGGATAGTTTTTATCCCGTAAATCATCTCTTAAAAGGGTGAATATGCGATGGAAATTTGTATGGAGAATCAATCATTTCTCAAGTAAGAGATATAAAACTCATCATATCTACGAGTGTGTATATAGTCTATCTATTCATTACTAAGCGTCAAAACCTACAGCTAGGGACAACTCCACTAATACAAAATCAAAAAAATTATAAGGTTATATGTTTGTTAGGTACTTACTCCTTTACGCAGAGATAGGTCATAAACAGACTACGACTTGAAATATAAAATAAGCTCCTGTTATCCATAAACTTTGCCAGAAAATGGCGTTGCTTGTATATTTTATTATTATTCATTTAATTAAATACCATAAAAAAGGCACCTAAAGACTTACCCAAGCGAAGCGATGGTAGATATGTTTTTTTAAATAAAATCCACATTTAAGGGTGTAACAGTTTAGTTTGATTTTGTAGTAAATATTTTTTTTTATAAAAAAGTAATTAGGTTTACAAGATTTTATAGGCGTCAGCATATTTATCGCCCCGACGTTTCCTAGAATGCAGAGCAGGATGCGGGACATATAAAGACGCACCGGATACGAAAATCGCTTCATCGACAAATTTATGCAGTTGTAAAAGCAGATTTATTTGATGTCGATGTGTTAAAACCAGTCACATACGGATATGACGAAAAATTATTTAAAATTACAAGTAACTCAAAACCGTACATATATAATATAAATATTTTAAAATAAAATAATTGTAAAAACTTTTTTAAAAAACAAGTTTTTATTTAAATGCTCTTAAAAGAATAAAATAAACTTTAAATGCAAATCAAACGCATCAATTTATTACATTATTACACAATTTATATAATCCAAAAGCTTGTTTATTTTGTTTCTTGTTTATCTACAAAGGTACTTTGTACCTTTTCATTTCTTGCCCATGGCATAAAGGTCACTATGGAAATGATAAAACGCCATTTTGTAACGTCCGCCATATTGTATTAAAAATGGCGGCATTTAGATAATCGTGCATTGTCACAAGAACCAAACGTGTGTGACAAAGTTCAGCTCAATTGGACACTGAGAAGTGGGTGAAATTTAACTTGCAGGACTTGATTACAGACAGACACCGGGACAGGTGAAACTAAATAAAAGCTTGTGAGAGTACTGAAATTTGAAAGTACATAATAGATTTTATATAATTTTTCTATCTCTTCGAAAGAAAGTCACTATTTACTCTATTAAAACAACTACTTATACCAGAAATACCAGAAATCACATAATACTATATTAGTTCTGTCTATACAGTATGCATGTAATAATGCTTAAAGTTTATATAGATACATATATTGTGGGCGTCTTTTCGGATTTATTTTGATTTTTGGTTCCCGACGTTTCAAATGCTTTACAGCAATTACGGTCATGGGAGAGACTAGGGTTTTAGACGTCTAAAGGTCATATACTGTTACAGGCAGTGCCTATCCACAATTTTACAAAATGATTTCAAAAATTCAAAAATGGCACCAATATACCTTATAACATTTATTGATTTTAACTCTAAACATTTAAGATAGGTTTATTTAAAAACTATGTCCGATATAATGTACTTAAATCAGCCACGAGTTCAATCATATTTGTCAATTTTATCTTAAAAGATTTCGAAATACAAAAAAAATATGTTTCTTTAATATACAGTAAAATGAAATTATTTGTCATTTTTTGGCCCCAACCGTGCAACTGACTCCAGCGTATCTTTTCCTCTTAATCAACCGTGTGTCCCAAAACGATTTCCATGTCTAATAACTCGCGGAGATCTTTATGTTACTTCGAAAAATTTATGCTCGAGAAAAATGACATCAAAGGAACGTAATGTGTGAGAAATGATCGTAAATCTACGGTATAACTCATTTTCCAAGCGGCGCGGCTTCAAAGTGGAGGATGTTTGCCGTACCGTAATAAGACGTGATCATAATTATAGCAATCATTCAATAAAATTATTGCTTTGCCTTTGGATATCCATTAGAAATCTCAAGCGTTCTTGAGTATAAATTATCGACGGACCTTTTGCGCTGTTTTGTTTAGCATGGAAGACTTTGAGTGAGATCGCGGGTTGTATTCCCAGTTGGAACAATTTGTCTATGTTTACTACAGAAATATTAGCCCCAGAGTAACAGAAATTAATTTGCAATGATTCTATATTAGCGGAAATAATTGGATTGGATTTACACCTCTATCATTATTATAGCATATTTTCATAAATACTTTTTGCTTTTCATATTTTATTATATAATTCTATAAAATAGTTATAATAACACTTCAATCTAGCTATGTAGACTAAAAACTTAAAAAAAACATCAATGAAAATCGAATCCGCTGCCTTTGACCTAAGAATTAAGAACAAAAACTCCACTGAGTGGTTGTAAATTAATTTAAGAATTTATTCATACAATATGCCCTTTTAATATATTCAGTCAACCTTCTGTTTTGTTTATTTTGCTTCTCCTTTCAACTTGCTAATAAAAATATTGACTTCATTACACCTTAAGTAAAATATTTTACAAACAACTTGCACCACAATAATTTGAATTGAAAGCCACACAAAAACCCAGCATGTTCTGAAGTCATTAAAAAGCTGTAAGGTATTAATTATGGGAATAAGCAGTATATTTTGCACGTGACTTCAAACAAAAAAGTAGAAATGCTCATTGTTATTTTGGACTTCAAAGTTTTAATTAATAAATTAATATTTATAGGATAAGTGATAAATATTGTCATTCTATGCTTTATATATCTTACTAGCGACAAACCTCGCTTTGTTCAGGTTCGTATACATATTTTTTTCTTGAATTTTTCCGATGTTTTAACAGTTATTCTGCTTTTTAAATAAAATTATCTTTTCGGATTTTTTCGCGAATTTATTTTGATTTTTGGTTCCCGACGTTTCGAATGCTTTACAGCAATCATGATCACGGGAGAGACTGAGGTGTTAGATTTCTCAAAGGTATTATATAGTTGTTACAGACAGCCTACCCACAAATAACAAAATGAATACAAAAAATTAAAAAATGGCACCAAAGTACCTTACAATATTTTTTTTAAACTTTAAACATTTTTATAATTTTCATTAGTTTTATAATTGAATATGGAATATTATTTATTTAATTTGAGCTGTTATTATTATAATTATTACAATTTTAAAAATATTAATTAGTAATCTATATTTAGTGTTGCCATTATTATATTTATAACCATAAGTTATTCTGCTATTCGGGGTGAAGACAAATCCAACATCCAGATCATAAAAATTGGTCCAGCCGTTTTTGAGTCATAAATAGTGTAAATAACGCGACTTCCTTTGTATTTGGATGTGTAGATTTATTTTAAAGCCAGTTACTTAGAGCTAGTATATGAAAACCGCTGAGTTTGCAATTTTCAACTTGCACTATTATCATGCGTTATCTCACGTCTTCTTGTCGTTTTAGTAGAAATGATCCGCTCTAGCAGGTAGTACTGTGATGTAAGATAGCCCTATAACCTTTTTTAGTACATAGACTATAAGAGTTGTTTTTTCAAATCGGATCAGTAGATCCAGAGATTTGCGCGTTTAAATAAACAAATAGACCTGTCAGCTTTATATGTAAGTGTATGTACTTAGCTTTTATATCTCAAAAATAATTTCGAAGTGAGTTAATATATAAAATATATTGTTATCTTTTCATCTTCTTTCATCTATAACTTAATTCTTATATTAGGAGCATTCTTAATTTGAAAACAGGATGAAGCTTGCTCAAACCAAGTTTCGCATCTGTGAGATTATTATTTACGAATTTTATATTTACCACAATTAACACTTGCTAATACGGTAAAGGAAAATGTCGTTAAGAAACCTGCATGTCTGAAAAAACTAAACTGGTTTTCGAAAGTGTGAAGTCCGCATTGTGGTGGACTGTGGCTTGTACCCCTTCGTTTCAAGGAAAAGCATATGGCCAGCAGTGGAATATAACCATTTATTTATTTTATTATGTCTAGAGTGCTTCTTTTGAAATTATTGTATTTATTTATTTAAGTACTCAATTATATATTTTTATATAAGAGAAAGCTTCATAATTACTAAAATCGATCGACATTTTAAATTTAACAACACAGTCGGTTAAACTGTATGTACTCACCTAAATTATATGTAACATAATGAGATAATGATAAAGTAATTTATTATTTTAATAATATTTAATCTAGAACGAAGTATTTATCTATACTAATATTATAAATGCGAAAGTTTGTGAAGATGTATGGATGTATAGACGTATGGATGTTTGTTACTCTTTAACGCAAAAACTACTGAATGATTTTTAATGAAATTTTACAATAATATAGCTCATATATCAGAATAATACATAGGCTACTTTTTATCCCGGAAAAATGTACAGTTCCCGTGGGATAGATTTATATTTGATAAATAAAGTTGCTTGTGTTGACTGATTCATCTACGCTCAAATTGAGCTGCACACGAAAGAGCTGTAATTTTAGCAACGTCCTTTTTTATCGGTTACTTACAAAATGCAAAAGAAAAATTTGTTTCAAACCTAACCTGTCTTGTCAATGCGTGAAGTGATGGAAATGTATGAGATGTAATATTTCTGGATGCTAAATTATAACTGTACAGCCAGCAGCAGATATCGCTTGTATAATAATATTGTTTCCTCGACCGATTTATTTCACGGCGACCAATATCATTGAGACTAGCCAGCACAAGTGTAGTCACAATCTTCAATGGGATGTCACTTCGACGTAACCGGTGAGAGATCAGGCGCAGGATTGATGGCTTTAGGTGCACTTCGAAACACGGTAATGTAAATCTGCCATGTCATGCCAACTTCCTAATAGGCTGTTCCTCAATAGCTATAATTGGCTTGTATCAGGACTTTTTGATCTACAGCGGTATACGGTAGCCACTAACAACGAGGAAAGTTTCTTACATAAAATTAAACTAAAAACTATAGTCATAGTATTCGATCACATAGAAATTATCGACGGTCATCTGTCAATATTCCAGAAGTAATAAATGCGAGCAAAGCTGCGGGAAACGGTTTGTTATAAATATTATTATTTCTAATTATAGCTAGTTCACCATACCTAATAAGGTAGTGATGATTAACTTTACTTATAGCTTGAAAGTGTGGTACTTAAGTGGATATAATTACAAGGCAACACCAAAGGAAATGACTAGTGATAAAAAATATCCTTTTAAGTGAGAGAACACATTTTGTATGTATGTTTGTACGTAAAAGAGTTGTAATGAAATAACATGTTATTACAATAGCAATTTGCTGTCGTATCGGCATACGTAATTAGGGGTTGCGGCTTATTTATTTATTCACCGAGTGCGTTCATCAAAACGTAATTCCAAATAATGGTTCTTAAAAATGACTTGTAAGAGTTTATGCTCTTGTACTTTTTAATGATATTGACCGATAATGTGTTTTATATTGTGATTCTACTTCAACTTGTTATTTTGATTTAAAAATAAATTATATATTATGATTTATGAATAAAAAAATTATATACAAATGAATATGTTTAAGTTTCCGTTAGGTAGGCGGAAATATATTGTATGATCTATGGGGTTTTATAGGATGTGCGCAAGCGACTTTGCATCGCCCAAATGCACTGCGGTGACAGAGTACCGCTTTGTAGTGAGTTTAAAAACTCACAATCCTCTGCCTGTTGACAGCCAGCAGGGTCACCATGATAGGTAGCAGCCATATCATAGAAGGATGAAATAAAGTAGAAGACGTTAAACTACAGGCAAATGCGTTCCAACATTTCAAGATGGTGTAATTTCTGGTATAATCTCGTATTATGCATGCAATGAATTCCGAATAATAATAAAATATTTATTTCAAAAACTATTTTTTTGTTGTTGTTATTACAAACAAATATTAGCTAATTAAAATTCATATATAATATACTTAATTATTACATACACTCACAAAGTTCACAACATGGTGTGACAATTAGAACTAGGTTAAAATTGAATATATTATTCTACTTTACTTGGATACACTTATATTGTTACAAAATTGCAAATGAACCTAATAAAACTTGATAAGAACTAATATAGGCCATAGCTATGCATATTATGAGAATTCGTATACAATCAATAAAACAACTAATTTATAATCTGACTGAACATAAATTGAACCACTTGAATTATTGCATTTGTGAAATTATATTTTTTAATTATATACCGTATTCCGTAATATATGAACACTTTCAGTCAATTAAATTTTGTTTTTTACTGAAAAGATAAGTACATCGACCTTCAAATTGTTAGAGACGTACTTATTTAATTATAAAACTTTAATCAAAACATAAAAATACATTATATATACCAATTTAGTACCTCATTTTATATATCGTTGGTCATAAATGCCAAAAAATTCAATTCAATTCAATGTCCTTATTAATGGCTTTAAAAGCGTGCCAGTTCAGCACAGATTAGCCAAAATATATAGCAAACCGTCAAATAATCATTACAGTTTATGTACAATATGTCAAACAAAACGGTTGAAATCTCAGCACGATTTTACTACATTATTATCTACGTGTCACCAAACGCCATAATTCACTGTAATCTATTTAACACCGTTCAGCATCGAAACGATTAAATCTATTAGGCCAGAGGCCATAGAGTAAGTAAATTTGTAGAGATTAATTAATACTTATTACGTATATATTGTGTTTATGTGCAGGCTGGAAAAGGATGCAAGATTTTTTTATTACAATATGTATCTACATATATTAAAATATACATAAATAAAAATCTAATTCGGTTCATTGTAAAGCTCTTGAGATCATCACTTGAGAACGAACAGACCGAAGTGGCTATTTTTTGAAATTGTTCGTAATAGGTGTTTAGAGAGTGTGTCCTTTCACCTTGACTCCTACTTTCCAGAATGTGCCTTTGGAATACACAGAACGTCTGCAGTTGTTAGGGATGGACATCAGCCCCAACATGAACTACGGGCGGTTCATCGAGTCTAAGGCTAATGTAGCTGCGAGGAAAGTTGGCATCCTTGCAAAGGTCCGACAGTATTTCACGCCGGGACAGTTTCTTGTTTTATATAAAGCGCAAGTCCGGTCGTGTGTGGAATACTGTAGCCACATATGGGCTGGTGCTGCGAAATGCCATCTGTCAGCCTTGGACTCGATTGAGAGGCGTGCTCAAAGGCTTATAGGTGACCCTACGCTGGTAAAAGCTAACTTACAAAGCCTCGATCACCGACGTAGGGTTGCCAGCCTTTGTGTATTCTATAGGTTACATTTCGGAGAGTGTGCGCAGGAACTACATGAATTAATTCCCCCATCCCCTTTCCATCATCGGACAACCCGACGAACGGCTGGTCTCCATCCTTATGTCGTGGACATTCCACCCGTCCGCACGAAGCGTTTCGCTACGTCGTTTATTATACGTACGGCTAAGGATGGGAACAACCTGCCTGCGTCGGTGTTTCCGTCCGATTATAATATGGGTGTCTTCAAGGCAAGAGTGAATAGGTGGCTACTGAATTAGTGCGACTCACCATCTACGACTGCGTTACCACTTACCATCAGGTGGAACGTAGTCAAGCACTAATTCTGAATAGTATAAAAAAAAAAAAAGAGAAAACAAATAAAATAACTCGCCTGGAATTTCGAAGAAATCGAAATTTGTATTTCTATAGAAATTTGTGTGTCTTTAAAGATCATGAAATTGGACCAGAATATCGTCAGTAGGATCAGATAGTATGTGCATAACAATATGTTTATAATGTTGCCTGAGTTACATCAAAACTTTTTAATATACTCTAAAGTGATGAATACAAATACAAATGACGTATAGTTAAAAAAATAATTTTGAGAATAATATTATTTAAAAGGTGAATTAATATATTTGCCTAATATTTTATTCCCCAAGCATATTTTCGTTTGAACACTAGATACTAAACACTTTAAATTGTGCCTATGAATAAATAGTATGAACTAAAATCGAAGTCACAGTGTAGTAAGCAGTCAAAAAGGGAAATATAGTATATTAATTTACATTCTGTTTACAGTTTATCTGTAACATTTTATTGAGACCTTTATTATAAAGTACAAACACGGCCATTACTTGGATTTATCGCCTCGATTCGTGTCTGAAGGTTGGTAATTACACGCGTGTATCATTCCTCATACTTTATCGTTTGCATTTCGATTTAATGCAGCATTCAATGAGCACTGGAATAACTTTGTGTAATTTTATAGTTTCGATTTTAATTATTATAATAAAATTTATCAACAGATACACGGTTATACCAATTTATTTAATATATTATTAAAATTTCATATAATTTAATATATCCATATCCCTCGCGGGTGTACTTTATTTGAACAATTTATAGTGGTTGTTTCGTAACCAAACAGAATATATTTATTATTTATCTCTTATACATACTAGTGACACAGCCTTGTTGCGTTCAACTCCTAAAATGTACTTACCTTGGGGTTTCTCCTGACATGAACTCATATTGTTTGTACTAATATTCTAGATATAAATATCAATCATAAAAATCTATTCAGATGAAGTAAAAATAGATAAAAGGACTTGCAGCTCTTGAAACACCAAAAGACGGACAGAAATACATATTATGTAGGAATTTATAACATATTTAAAGACTATATTTAAAACGATACAAATCTATGCTGCTATAATCAAACCCACTACCCCCAAAGAATTAAAGTTTAATTAAATCCAAACAGACAATGATATCGGCCGTAAATCGTTTAATTTAAATATTTTCAGTCGCCAGTATTGCCAACCTTGAGGACGTCAATCAGATAATTTCAAGGCGGAAATGTCAATAATGTCATAATGTGACTACTAATTACTAGCAGTGGAGCTTTAAAATATTACCAACACGAATTAAACGTTAATCGCTGTCATTAAATACATAAGAAACATTTCCTCTACAACGTCCTGTCACAGTGCTAGCGACGCACTTCCTTCCACCTACACTAATATCATAAAGAGGTAAAGTTTGTGAGTTTGTGAGGTTGTAGGGGGTAATCTCTGCATCTACAGAACCGATTTAGATAAAATTTGCTATGGAGATAGTTTGAGACCCTGGAAAGAACATAGGATACTTTTAATTCGGGAAATTATCCTTTAAGGGTGTGAAAATGGGTTTGAAAGTTTGTATGGGAAATCAATCATTTCTCAATTGAAGGATATAAAACTCATCATACCTACGTATATAGTCTATCTATTTCATACTAACCGTTAAAATGTACTCAGGGACGAACCCGAGCGAAACGAGGTTGAGTCGCTATATTTATATAAGGATATTTCATTTATTTAACTAGCAATCTACCCTCGCTTTATTCGGTAATGTTAGGCATAACATTAACCTATTATTATTAAGATGTTTTTTTCCAGGTCATTATCTATCTGTGTACTAAATTTCATTCAAATCCGTCCAGCAAATTCATCGTAAAAAAGGAACATACATATACACAAAAACTTTCGTAATATTAGAAATCAAATATAATAGAAAAAGTAATAACCAACAGTTGTTAGGATTCATTAAAGCATAATGACTAGATTTTGAAAATTTACTTTGTTGCACTAAAGAAATAATAAAAAAATACTTAAAAAATAACGCGGACAAAGGTGTACTTATCCCTATAAGAGATCTCTTTCAGTCACGTATATGGGAAATAGTGTTAAGTAGCGGGACGGAAAGAAAAAGTGCAAAGGCATGATAATAAAATATATAAGAATAAACATAAGTAAAACAAAATAAAAACATATAAATATATATAATACACACTATAATTACATAATATATAAGCATAAATACATAAATACAAATAAAGAATTGTTTACTTCGTGTGATTATATTATTGTATGATATTTATACATCGAACATTTTTGTAATAAACGCTCGCACTGTGACCATATCTTGTTGATTTATATGGTAGTATAGCCCTCATTTATTCGTTTAAGACATTCGTCTTGTGAATTACAGACATCAAATTATCTCAAAATGGCCGACACAGTTGTCTTGTAAAATTACTCGATTTTTGTGTGTAAAATAAAGATTTAACTTCATACTTAAATAAAGATTAATTTATATTTAACTTTACACAGAGGAATAAAATAAAAAGTATAAAAATGTATAATAAAGGAACTCACGATTTATATTGATGATGTTCTCCTGACCGATTCCGGCCACGGCGGCCAATCTCATTGAGACTAGCCAACTGTGCAGGAGATATTATAGTGCACAAGTGTACGCGCAAACACAGGTGCACTCTCTATTCCTGTCACTCTCATACTCCGGTGGGACGACCACTCGACACGACCAGTGAGAGTTAAGGCACAGGACCGACGGCTTTACGTGCTCTCCGAGGCACGGGGGTGAAACACCGCCAACTTCCCAACACCAGGCTGTTATTGAGATTTAATATACAGAAAGACTCAATAACTAAACTTTGCCCGACCCGGGACTCGAACCCAAGACCTCCGGGTGTGCAGCCGTACATGCTAGCCACTACACCACCGAGGCAGTTATTATAAAATATTATAATACCTGAATCGACTTGAGCGCCTTCAAAATCTTTGCATACGGTTCGTATTCGGTCTCCGTAAATATGACCACGTTTCTCACTTTCGCAAAAAGCTTAAGTGGCTCCCAATCCGCTTTCGCAGGAATACTCACATACTTCATCTCCTCTACTGCGTGCTGTTTAATCCTTCTACCCCTTCCTATCTCAAAGAGCGTTTCGAGCTTCTAAGGAATTCTCATACTCGTTCCCTGCGTTCTAGTGAAACGCTTATCCTCAAAATTCCTTCTCACTCCTCTTGTTTTCTTACCAACTCCTATTCTGTGAAAGCTGCACGTCTATGGAACTCTTTACCAGTACACATCAGACGGACTGATAATTTGGACAAGTTTAAGATGATGTTAAAAACGCATTATTTATCTCTTTATTTTGTCTTACTATAATATATTATGTACAATATATTTGATATTATATGTATTTATTTGAAATACGTAACTTAAACTCACTGATTATATTTTTCTATTACACTGCTTGTATGCATATATGTATGTATGTATGTATGTATGTATGTATGTATGTATGTATGTATGTATGTATGTATGTATGTATGTATGTATGTATGTATGTATGTATGTATGTATGTATGTATGTATGTATGTATGTACGTATGTATATATGTATGTATGTATGTATGTATATATGTATGTGTATAAGTATGTATTTATACAAGTACACCGCCTACCATTTTTATATACTGATTCCTCTACCCTAAGGTTGCCTGGAAGAGATCGCTTCTAGCGATAAGGCCGCCTGCTGTGCATCTTTTAATTGTTATGTATTTCACTTCTTTATTTATTTTCTTGTGTGGTGTGCAATAAAGTGTTTATTATTAATATTATTATTAATACCTATAATTATTCATGATACTAAAATTCTGAAAATCTTGCACAAAACAGAATATTTTGGGTTTGATTCTGAACAAAAACAAAACTAGATTATAATCGAGAACATAAAGTTGAAACAAACAATAATAACATAGTTAATGGCTCCACATATGGTATTAGCTACTTCAAATTATAGGCAATTCATTTTATTACATCTATACATGCTAAGTGCACTCGTAAAAGAAATTCAAGGAAAAAAGGTGCGTTAAATATGTATAAAAGTTTAATGTTTTATAAAAAACTGTATAGATTATGACATGCATTTTTATTTAATCGTATATCTCAATTATACTCAATCGAAGAGCTTGTATAAGGCATGAAACACCTTTAGACGCTAATAAGAAAAAACTAAATAATAACAGTTTTTTAATAAGTTTTTATGTAAGGTTGTTTTTACTTACAGCTTTAAATAATGGACAAAGCTGTATGTGTGGAATAAAGTACATTATAAGATATTCCTGGCTTTCAGCGGATTGAAGATATTCCTGACCGACTTCAGCCAGGGCGGCCAATCTCTCTGAGAATAGCCATCCAAGCGCAGATATATTATAGTGCACTAGAGTGTGACACACATATTGCCAGGGAATGGTAATTCGACACGACCGTAAGAGACTAGATGTCGGATCTTTAAAGTACTCTCCAAGGCACGAGGGTCTGAGGTCCAGGCACACGCTATCAACTTCGGACTGCGATTGAGTTTTACTTATACAACTAACAAATTCCTGTTTAGAAATGCAAAAAAATCATCAAGATTTGACACCATGAAAAATATTAAGAGATATTTGACTCAATTATTGGAAAAGAGGAAGAAAATACATAAGGATCGAGCAATCTCCTTTGAAAACGGCAATTTCTAACTGATATCGATTGTAAATCGAGGATAGGAGAAACTTCCTGCATAAGCCATGGAAGGAAACAAAGCATCCGTTATCCTGTTAGGCATTCTAACATAATTTCCAGCGAACGATTATATCATACCATTACACATAATTGTGCACACCATGTACTGTAATCTAATAAAACATGAAAAACTGCAATTTTACAATCTAATAAACTACGCTCTTTAATGCTGGCGTACAACCGTTATTATCTAAATTACTTCAATACATTGTATAGAATTACTATGGCGTGTGTTTTAAATTATCGTGCAGTTTAGAAATAAAGACATTATGTCAGACGTCTCATTATATTCATGATATACTCGAATAGCTGACTCGGCTAGTAAAGCTCTTTTGTTAATGCTTATTCTACACTACTCATGTTAACTAATCTTTAAACTTTAAGTAAAGGTACTGCTTTATCAGTCATATGCAGAAGAAAGCTATCAGCAACTTCGTGTTCTATTTTGTATGATGATACCTACAGTTGTTTATTGTAATGTAATTGATTATATTCTAGTATTATTATTGCAAAATTTTTTTGTGGGTGTCTGTTAGTTCTTTATGTAGAATGGCTGGACTAATTTTGATAAAATTTAGTATAATAAAAGCTAAAAATATATAATAAAGATCGACTTAAACTTACCAAAAATAGTTAAAACCGGTTTCTAGACATTAGAAAGTAAAAATTAAGTAAAAGGGAGTTTCTATTTACTATAGATACCTATCAGATATTTTTAAAGTCCTTCTCCTGCTTTTTGGAAGTCGATTAAGTAGACTATGGCCTACTGAATGATATGACTAGTGTAATATAAATACTATCATTAGGCACCCAAGCGAATCGGGGTAAATGGCTAGTAAAGATATACAATAAAATAGGTCTCAACTAGAATAAATTGCGGCAATCATACTTTAAAAGTTACAAGTTACAAGTATATGCTTCAAACAAAAGTTCCAGTATTTTTTATACATTCTATTAAACTACACTTATATCTTCATGATGAAAAATCATTCTCATTAATTCCTTCATCATACTTTTATTTCCCAGATCAATAATAAAAATATTATGCCACAAATTAAAAAAAAATCTCCCACAGCGACACTATATCCATCATTATTAATTTTACGAATTATAACCAACCTACATATAATTACAGCATTACTTTCAATAACATTTAAGCATAACATTTTAAATGTTAACGTCCATGTTGTCGTTTAATGTCACACGGTCAGGCGTATAGCATTATATAAATGTTTTTATATTACGAAGGAAACGAATGCATTAAAACAGACCGCCTTTTATCATGACAAGCCGCTAATTACAAATGAAAATCGCTTCCTAACCCGTCACACTGTATCCACACTTCGTAACTACTTTACATCTCATGCGACTGTATAATAAATTATTAATCAAGTCAAACAAATATAGACATTATCACCTGAACATAAGGTTGAAAATTGAACACAACAAACTGACTATATATGGTGTTTATTTTTAGGTTTCTTCTATAATCTATGCATTTGAGATAACTTAATTATACAGATGCTAGTAGTATCGTGAAATAAATTTTTAATTGAGCCCTTCATGCTTTTATCTTTGCCTCGAGTTGACAAATGTGCCGTGTTCTAAATCCATATAGCTAACTGGTTGCTTCGATATCGGTACATCGCTACCTGAACGCACTAATGATGCACAATGTTTTTTATTTATTACCCTTTGAGATAAAGTGAGCCTTTAATTTTAATCGTATTTTATGGATGAAATATATTTGATGATAAGTCAATCAGATGTTTTTAAGTCGGAACTCAAAATTTTAAAGTAATGTTTTTTTAGAGTTTTTTTTTCGTGTTAACTTAGAAACACGTATATATAATAATTTAGTACTTATTATGGACTAAAAAGTGGGTTAAATTCGGTTGTATGTTTTTTTAAGTTTTTTTTAAATAAAACTTTAAGTTTAAACAAATTATGTATCGATTTTGATGTTTTTTTTTTAATTAATAGGTGATATATTATATAGATTTACATTTACAAATAATTTTCAACATGATTATCATTTGTCTTACAGTGAAGGGGTACATCGTGAGGAAACCTGCATGTCTGAGAGATCTTACAAGTTTTCGAAAGACATGTGAAGTTTGCCGACTCGCACTTGGTCAGCGTGGTGGTGCCCAGCAGAGAGAAATTAAAAAGGGCTGAATACAACTAATAGGTTATACTTCAAGGGTGGTCCCGCCCCGACCTCCTCAATAAGATATAATAATGTATGACTAATACAAAAAAAACCACTCGAAGAAGGAATAAATAACGCTTACTCAGTACTTCTTATATGCAAGATAAGCGGGTTAAGTTTTTTTCCTGCAATGCTGCATATATTTTGCTCAATTTAAATTTCTGATTTTAAAATATTAATTTTGTAATATTTTAAACTTATATTTTAAATGAAACTATGTTGTGATACTTTATTTATTTGTTCGCGACGTTTTCAATGCTTTACTGCAAATGGTCACAGGAGAGTCTCTTCCAGTCTCTCAGTCAAATATTCACGTAAATCTAAGAAAGTTTTATATAAACGTTGAATTATTTAAACATGTAGATTAAAAATAATTCTAATAAAAACCATCCATTTAGAAATTTCGTGAAGCAAGCTTTAACGCAGATAAACAACTAAACTAAAAACCAACTAAACTAAAAACTAAAACACCAAATCTTATTGATTTAGATATACTTACTGTAATTTTGACGAACATAGTCTATTATATATACTATTTATTTTATAGATAAAAATATGTATAATGAACATGTAAATTGATATCTTACGCAAATAGTCTCAAGATTATTCAGCGAACTTAAAAGCTTTCGACCAAGTCATTCCTATGGAGCGGGAACGATAAAACTTGACATTTATGTATCACTGTTAACAAAATATGCCAACATTATAATTAAACCAATGCGATGTATATTTTATTATTCCGACATTCAAAATTTACGATTATTTAAAAGCTGTTTAATATTTAATATGGACTACGCTAAAGCCTTATAATTTAAAAAGATATATGGACATTTAAATTTTGTTATTTGTTATAGAATTCTTATCTATTTCATTATTTTCTTATGTATAAAATAGGTTATTTATGTAAGCAATTATTTTTAATAGTTGACCTAGTGGTCATTATAAAATAAAATAAAATAAAATAAAATAAAAGAGCCTTTCATTTCTGAAATAAATTGACATACAATCTGACACATGCATATCATTTTTTTACATAGATGGCAGGTTATTAAGTAAATATATCAAAAATTAAATAACAAAAATCAATATCTTTCATAAATAAAGTAATATAATAATAAGTCATAATTTTATTTAAAATATTTTATACAATATTGTAAGTGGTAATTACCTCCTATATACTCCTCCCCAATGTGCATTCACCTTGTGGTGGAGAGGCTCATTAGCGTCCGGCAGTTCAGCCGGGCGCGAAGCCATGAAACGTATTGGGAAGTGGGCCACTTCGGTGGGCTGTGTACCATGTGGGTTGCTCCTGGTACTTCTCTGACAGCAGAGTGGACTGTGGAGCAACCCCATGATTGTTGTAGTCAGCTTCGGGGGGCTCGTCGTCGGAACATTGTGGTTGAGTGCGTGAATAATCCAGCGACGCCCCATTAAGACGGGTGACTTTTTGTTGGGTTTTAGTGGATAGTACTGGCTTTTCTGTGATGAGTCCCACACAACCATCCATATGTATATGAAGGTGGTATGCATAATTGCATTTCTCAACGTTAAAAAAAGTGGTCATTACCATTAAAAACATAAATATTACTGAAATTATATTTATACACTCTATATTTTTTTATCAAGAAATATAACACTAAAACAGTTTGACATTTAAAACGAATATGATATCGATTAAAAGTACTAAAGACACAACGCGTAACACTTTAAATTCTCCAGCAAAACATTTCTTAAGATAAAATCGACTAATGAAATATTTTAAAATACACTTTATTTTAATGGATATTTATGTATAAAACGTAATTTTAATAAAAGCTACTGTACTCTGTAGAAATTTATTACAAATTTATATTTAAATTGAAACCACTTATGTTCGAAACTTCCGCGTCCTAATGAAGGAAAATATTAATATGCTAATAATATAAAATGGCCGTTTACGTGAATATATGATATCTTCCTGAAAGATATATAGTACATGTATATTAACTATGTCGTTCTGAAGTAAGTTCTAAAGTGTTCTACAACCGGGCAGTTATCAATATTAGTACAAAAGTATGAGTGCGCGTATAACATCATTATCATTGGTCGATGTTTCATCTAATTTCAAAGAGATACAGATAATACGCTGTCATGGACGACACAAGTACAGGCTTATGACCGACGACATTAGAGTATCAAAGGTTATACAAAACTAACTTCTAACTCTTCTACTGAAAATTACGTGACGACTTTTGGTCTGCTGTAAAATTCGAACCTAAGAGTTTATCTACGAGTATATCTAAACGTTACTACTTCTAATTGATCTGTTAAATAAAGAGTCGTCACTGCTATATCTCGATGTTTTTCTTTGATATCCATACTAATATTATATATGTGAAAGTGTGTTTGTTTGTTTGTATCTCCTTTTTTCACCCGGAAACGGAATAACGGTTTAGCGTGATTTTTGTGTGAAAACAGTTGGAAGGCTAGAGAGTGACATAGGCTACATTATACCGCGGGAGATTACCCAAATAGAAAAGAGATCAGAATTACTTAAATCTTAATGCACTTCAATACAATTAAATAAGTACGTGTTTTAGCATAATTGGAAATTCATCCCATAAGGGGGTAAAATAGGGAATGAAAGATTGTATTAAACCTATCTTTAAAAAAAAAAGTAGTTTTAGCGCGAGCGAAGCCGCGTGTTCTGCTAGGATTATATAATTATTAAATATAAATATTTTATTATCGAATATTGAAAATGTGTTAAATATTCATACATATTGGTCATAAAACGAAATTCCTTAAAAGCAAAAATTCAGTTTTTTAGAGAATATTATTATGTAAATATTATTTTCAACTTCAGATTTCCCATAAAATTAAATATTCTACTCAATCTTTTAAAGTTCTGACGGAAGAAGTTTACAATCATGAGAATTTTATACGGGCCATATTTTTATTCCATACAGGTCTATTACAAAGCATACTAATATTATTATATGATTAATATGTAATATGTATATGACTGTTAAATTAGCGTCAGAAGTATAGACTGTACTTCCCAATAAATTATATTGCAGTATTAGATGACTTTATTTACTATTAAGAGCCTGTTACTAGCAGAAAATCTTTTTAAAGACTTGTGTGTTAATATTTCATAACTCAATCAATCAATAAATATTATATCGGTCGTAGCAAAAACATTATAAGTTACAATAATTTAACTTCAATGTAAACAGAACTATTTATATAATAATTAACATTTGAAAACTATTACATAATCGCAAAAGGAGCAATTAGTGTTGTGCTAGTGTCGATAGTCTAGACGGATGTCGATAGCATTCCGCGCAACGACGTGACTGCACAGTGTAATGGTGCAACACTATTTATCAATATGTCAAGGGAATTTAAACCTAATATATACTAAGGTTAGGTGTTGAAAGATGAATTATGATATTTGCAGGTGATCACAGACGTGAGTTCGATTAAAAAATGTGATTTGTGGCTGCCACTCTGCGCGTGTTTTATTTTGCGAGGCGTGTACGTGACGGGCAGTCGAGAGACGTAAAAAAGACGCCGCCAAGTCACATGATTTAGATGCATGAATTTTGCGCAATTAAAAATTTTGTCAGGCAATCTTATTTTATTTTATAATACGAACGCTGTTACGATTTGTTAGGAGGTCTAAGGTTTAAAATATTGTATATGGAAATTGATTTTTATTGGATCGACAATAATTTTGAGAATGTTAACTAAATAACTATTATAATATGACAATACTTTAATAAAAACAAAAGATTTAAAATGTGTAGCGAATCAGATATGGTGTGAAAATGACGAATTGTTAATTAATGTAAATTATTCGAAAATTGAGTTTATATTCCTTAATTGATATATCTTATTTAATTGCTCTCTATAATTGCAATAATCGATTAAAATAAATAGATTTAATAATTCTTGCATTAAAGTGAATATGGAAACAAAAGGAGCCAACCTTAGTCATAACACGTTCAAATCCATATCTATCATGATGTACATAACAAAAGCACAACGATTACCATCAAAGTCGTGATTGTCAGTCGTCCTATCATTCACACCTGTCAAGCAGAGACGGGGCAACGGGTAGAGCAATTGGTATGGCGAATAAATTACTTTTGAAGTAATTTATGTAAACGTACAGTGATGTGACATGTTATTGTATCGATATTTTTTTTCTATTTTTTTATGCATTATGAAATATAAAATATTGGTAGGCCATTAGTAATATGTTAGATTGTCATACTAAACAAAGCGGATTCCAATTGGTAGTGCTGCGGCTTTATAGGATTTACGTTTGCGAATGATTTCCAAATAAACATTAGTGCTAATATGGGAATCAAAACTGCATATCTGAAAGGAGATGATCTTATCACGTAGGTTTAAACTGTAAAAAATAATCTTTGGATAAAATTAATCTATGGAAAAAAACGTAACTTTCCTTATTTTAAGACACAAAATATGAGTAGACTAATTGATTTATTATGAAATAATTAAGTTAAAGCTTTAAAATTGAATGAGACGATAAATAAATTGTCATTTAAATAAATCTATATGTACGGATTTTTTTGGTTTTTGTTTCTAATTTTTGAACCAAAAATTAAAATAAATCCGCGAAAAAATCCGAAAAGATAGATTTATTTAGTATTATTTATGAAAACAGTATCGATACATCGATTAAATGATCTATATATTTTTCCCATCACTTTCGTCAGCTCGCATGTTTGACAAGTCCGGCATCCACAAAAAGCGACACAGTTAATCAGCTCACCATTTATCATAGCGACTGTGACGTGACGACGACAGCTGACTTTGATCTGTCACTAACATTAATTAGGTGAAAAGCTGGATTGGTTTTGATAGTGTGTAACCTACCTAACCTGCTTTAATAAAGTTAAGAAGGAATTAGTTTGAAATATTAATTAGAAATTATAAATAATATTTATTCATAAAATTTTAAAGTTATTATTTATATATCTTTAAAATTTATTTATTTATAATTATTTCTAATATTGTTCTGTCAATATTTTATTATTTAAAATTAAGAGAAAATTTTGTAATAGTTTGAATGTTTATTTATAATAGTTTATTTATAAATTATATTTATAATAGGCAAACGAAAGGTCTTTTAAAAATCTACGTATATGTATTTCACAAGTGATGTAGCAAAAACTTCTTTACTAAAGTACTTAAGGAAGGTTAGTAAGATTCATATTCTTTATACTTGACTTAACAAAATGTAAATCAAACTAATATTATTGTCATAAGACAATAAATTTAATATCTGGACAATTTAACCATGAAATATTCTATTTTTCGTTTACATAATGAATATAAAAAAATCCAAAATCACATATTAATGGAACAACATCGAACAACTTTAAATTCAACGTTCTAAATCTTGGATTTTGGTCAGCTCCTTTTAAGGCATACGATGCAGCATCTAAATAAAAGCGAATGTTAAAACACTTCTAAACACTTGGCTTAAAAAAGAAAGGAAATTTACGACTAGCGGCAAATCTGTATTCTTTTGAGCGGGCAATAAAATTAAAATGCGTGTGCGTCCGAGCGCGAAGTCCATATGCAGTAAAGCAAACGGGACGCAATGGCGCGATGGTTCCATTATTTTTTTAAAATTTTAGGATACCGCGGTATAATATTACTGTACCTACTGGTAATAATAAATACATAAATATGTTGAGACATTAACATACAGCATCATCTAGTTCCATGGTAAGCTACGAGGCTTGTGTTATGGATACCAGATAGTTGATACACTACACATATTTAATTTTAAATACATACACATTATAAATATAAACACCCATGACTGGAGAACAAACATTCGTGCTCATCGCACAAATGAATACCCTCAGCGGGATTCGAACCCGTGACCGTTGGCACAGCAAGTAAGGTCATTACAAACTGAGCCAAACCTGTCGTCAAAACTGGTACTTTCTTATTGTGTACAGTGAAAGAATTGTCCAAAAATCCTGTTGCTGAATAAAGATTTCAAACTAAACGTATTTTAAATAATTTCTTTACATCTGCAGCCAGAATTTATGAGTGATCTGGTTTCAGTATGCTAAACTATCAAGTTAGTCCAATATGCCTATGGGGCTGTGGATTCCGGGTGTAGTCAAAATATTTATTGCTTTTATGCCAAAGAAATTAACTGTATCGGTTTGAGGTTAAATATCTACCTTTTTATCTATGCACATAAAAATATAAATATTAGTAATATAGTAGAATATTTACGTTTCAAGATGTCACAACACTACCAGTATTATACTCGCTTGATTCAAAAAGACCGCAAAGACGCTTAGAAGAAGAAGAGTTGGTCTTTCTCCTGTTATTTCATGAAACTATGAAAGGCAGAATAAAGTATTTGCATAAAACTTGTATACTAAAATTTAAAACCTATTCATAGCAAAATTTGTTGGCAAAGTCAAATGATTGATTTACATAAGTTAAACCATAAGAAGTATCTAACATCGAAAACAGGGTAGCTAATTTAGTAAGTCTTTATCGTGCATATTTCGGTTTTAGATTTATGAATGAAAATAGTTTCTGAACAAATCTACCTACGGAACCTCTATCACAAAATCGATTAAAGCCAACCAACTTTTTCTGCCACTATTGTACTTTGATTTATGCGTCGTCACGTTCATATCGAATGGGCGGGGGGTCCGTCTGTACACATGAAGTAGAAAAACATGACGGCTGCCATATTAAGCGGGGCGAGTTGCGATATCATAATAATAGATTTACATTTGATATTAATTATATGTTCCATGTATCTTTACGATAGTTGATGACTGTTGAGTTTTTTATAAGCTTTATCTAACTGCCCTGCCGTTCAAAACTTTACATCAATTTTAAAGCACTTGTTGAATGATCTATAGTAATGTTCTGTAGGAATATCTATTCAACTCGACATATTTTAAGAATCGAATATGATTGTGGATTTAGCTATAGAGTCAATTTTTTTTATTTGTATTCAGCCCTTTTTAACGTCCCACTGCTGGGCATAGGTCTTATTCAATACGAGGCGGGTCAGCCCATAGTCCACCACGATAGTCAAGTACGGGTTGGCAAATTTTACATGTCTTTTGAAAACTAGCTAGGTTCTCTCAGACGTGTAGGTTTCCTCAAGACGTTTTCCTTCACCGTAAGTAATCTAAGTAATCTAATTTCAAAGTAAATATTATTAAAAACATTTAATACTGATCTCTCAGACATAACATTAGTTTGCCCCACCCAATACAAATCGGTTATATTTGAAATAATGAATTTAAAACCTCATACCGTCTTATATTAGAATCTTAAACTAAAATAAATATAAAACCAATGCTTTTTATTAAGCACATATATTTGCACTCATAAAGTTCTAAAAGACTATTAAAAGAAAAAATCTAACTAGCGTTTGTTCACTCGCGTACCTAGTTCTTTTTATAATAAATTTTTAAAATGTAAAAATATATTTTCAAATTTAATTGCTAGCTCGTTAGAGAAAAGCGCATACAAACAAACAAAAACATAAAATAAAACTAACTCTTCAGTTTAATAATATTGACATAAATAATAAAATACTTGTAGGTATGTTGTTATAAGCTGTATACTATACTTAAAAGGTGGATATTAAAATTAATTTATATAATTAAATGCAAATTAAACGTCACACGTAATCTATGTAGGTGATCGCTATTCATAACACTAATCCGTTAATTACTCATTTAAAATTTTAATAACCTCAGAAAGCGTGTTGAATCCACTCATTACGTGCCCTTGCTTAGAAATGTTAAACAGACAGACATTATATAAATAATGACATGGTAATTATAATAGCACCTATAAAACAATGCCAACAATTCAAAGTGTCAAGATCATGAGATAAGTTGAAAGTCGGACGCTTTGACTCATTAAAAACACCTTTCCAATTATGTTAAGAATTAAAATGTCTGAAAGAACAAGTAATGTGTATAGTTGATTTATACGCAGGTAGAATATTAAATAAGGCTGATATTTTAATTGTCAGACAAAAGTTATCAATTAGGCTAAATACACAATAAATATGGTGTAAAAATTCAATAGGGATGATAAAATGTCATGTCTTGCATATTTATTCAGTTTGATAATTTCATAAATAGAATTAATTCTAGCGATTTTGCCTTTACTTGTTACTTGAAATTTAGTCATATATTTTTTTTAATTTAGAGGTATATCATAATCATGATTATAATCACAGTAAGACACTTTGGCACTACTATAGCACGATCTTCAGCTCTACGCATCCAACCGCTCCCAGCAACTTTGCATATATCCTCACTCAGCTGGAGGATAAATTGTGACCAGCCTACTTTTGAAGTGGAACTTATCAGATCACCTCGCTCTGGATCTAATCCTTCAGAAAAACTCAGATCGTGGCCTATTCCATAGCTCACTGAGTGACTTTAAAACTGGTGAACCAGTCTCTGTCCACATCTATGCCCCATATGTCATAACTGGTAAGCCGTAGAACGCATTCGTTAAAGAGCTCGTCTTTTAGCTGTGCGAGACTGGTAAAGACAAGACTCGACGAATTTTCCAAACGCTGTAACATAACATAAAATTTCCATTAAGATTTACAAAAAATCTCTTTCACTTCTTTCACACTAACTTAAAAACTGTGAATTTGCTTCTTTGTTAAATGTGAGAGATGTTACACTACGGTAGTCTACTCGTAGTGGGTAGTATGTCGGTTCAGATTCAGAGTTCGCAAATTCAAGTCCCAGATCGATTCACGTTTAGTTATTGAGTCTTTCTCTTAAGAAGTTCTTAGTAACAGCCCGGAGTTAGGAAGTTATCAGTGTATGTGTGAAGAGCCGATTTTTGTTCGGTTATACTGCGATAACTACTGAACCGATCGGAATAATACTCATACCATAAGATTTAACGTGTTTCGGAGAAGGTTTTAGTATATAATATGTTGGTGATTAATGTACTATGCGGGCGGACCCGCAGGAAAACGCTAGTTTTTATATAAAAAATAAATGATACGTAATAGCATTAATAGTTTGGCGTAAAACATGTTTGACAGCGTTTTACGATATAATAAAAAAGTTGATTTATTATGTTTTTATTTCGTTCTATTCTATTCGATATCACTTGAAATATTAATATATAAAGCTAAGCTTATCTTAATTTGCCTCAAAAGTCATGTCTACATGTAGTCATACATTATGTGTTATTTTTTAGTTAAATTTATTCATAATGTAATTAATGTAAAAAGTTCAACTTAACGTGACGTTAAAAGTAAAATATGTTAAAAACTAGTCTGAACTCACGCACCAGTACTTCTCAAGTATTTTTATTTTTTAAGCAAAATTTAAAAATATATCAATTTGCGATAAACTCGTACTTCTTCTTTCGTACCATAGACAATTAGCTATTATATTTAGCACTTTTAAACGTCCCACTGCTCGATAGAGCCTCCCTTCAATACGAGGGGGATCAGGCCATAGTCCACCACGCTGGCCAAGTGAGGGTTGGCGCACTTCACATGTCTTTGAAAACACTTTCTTTGTGATATGCAGGTAATATTTTCCTTCACCGTAAGTCAAGTGGTAATTATGTTGGAAATGATTTGCACATGAAAATATCAAAGGTGCGAGACCCGGGATTTGAACTTACTTCCCTTGGTTGCTCAAGCAAACGCGTATTAACTATTTTTCTAAATCTTAATTTTTATAAATGGTTTTTTTTAAATAGATTTAGTCATACACGATTTCAAATCTTAAAGTTAATTAGAGACCTATAGAGTTAGGGGTGGAAATCATTCTTAGGGGTGGAGGTAAATATTTAACATTACATTTTGGTATGGACCTAGGTTGTAAAAAACCACTTTTTTACAGACCAACAGACAGATGTAAGAATACTAAAAAATATTACACACATTTAATTTTAAAATTAAAAACTGAAAATCATAATAACTTTTTTATTACAGAATATCTTAACTCATCACCAAGGCAAATACTTAAAGTAATAAATATGTAAAATATGTTAATTAAATACAAGGATATAATTTTGTTAATTAACAAAAACCTTAATAATTGTAAAATAAATGCATTTGCTTAATTAAGATGTTAAAGAGCTGAAAAATTTAAATATAAAAGATTATAATTGTTAAAGCGTCATCTTGTGACTGGGCATATATTATGTACGTACAATGTTACATGGTCTTTTCATGTCGCTACAGCTAAAACTGACTTCCGTTTTCCATGTTGTTTTATTTAAAAGTATAATTTTATTTTATTTCACCAGTTATTCTTAAAACTAAGGTTTTTTCTTTACTGGTGATAGAGTCGTGGTGTTTAGTAAAATTTAACTCTTAATTTAATGAAATAATTGACTCGTTACTGAATATTATGGGAAGCTCAAGAAATATTTGAAATAATATCCTGACTGTTTTAAAGTCATTCAAGTCATCATAAGACATTTTCATGCAAAAGCACCTATATAACTTCCGTCTTAATGCTCTTGTCTTAAGAGATACACATCTGTCCATAAAAATCTTATTAAAATTGGTCTAGCCGTTTCCGAGATATGGATACAAACAGACCAATAGACAATTTATTGGTAATAAGTCATTTTTAAAACAAAGTTGAATAAACCAACGCGTACCTATAGCGAGACATATTAATAATAAAACCTGCAACACCCGCCCTATATACAATGCCAGCCACACAAACCCATTGCGCGTCAACATCATATCGCTGAAATATATAACTAAACAGATAAAATCGCTTCGATTGCATCAGTCGTAAAACAATTTACAACTTAATTGCACTCAGTATATTACTTTTATAGACTATAATTATTATGTTCTGAGTATAATGAACGTGCCAAATCCATACTAGATACGTGACGGATAAGCAAAGGATGCTTTACACTCACGCGATATCGGCTCATCTATAATTGCTAGCTCTTTCCGATGAATTGTGACGATATTAAACTCAACATATTCTATAAAACTTTCAGTTTTGTTATGTTAGAGATTTTCAATAGGCTTATAAAATAGGTAAATAATACTATGTGCTAGTACTTAGATAGACTTAATATAGATCTTTAGTGTCAGTAATTAATAAGTGGTGATAACTTAAGCGATGATCAAAGGTAACCTATATCCATTTCCAGAAAGCAATCTATGATGTCCTTGCTTAATATCGAAATTCGTTCCGCGGTCTAAGCGTGTAAAGATAACAGAGCACATTCAATAAAAATTTCAGTTTTATGATGTTAGGCATTTTCAATCGACTTATTGATAGCCAAATAGTACTAGGTGCTGGTATTTTTTAATTACTATGTTGCTTCTCAATACCAACTTCACCCATTTAAGGTATGATTTCCGGGATAAAAACTATCCTATATTCTTCCCAGGATCTCAATATATCTTCTTACCAAATTTCGTCTAAATCGGTTTAGTAGTTTCGAAGCCTATTAGGTACAAACAAACAAACAAATCATTCCTCTATAATATTAGTATAGTTAAGACTATTAAATTTTCGAACGAAATAGTTCCGTAGTAAATTGACATAAATTAAACTAAAATATTCCAACACGAACCGGCTAACACACATTTTTCCAGATCTAAAATCATTCTAAAATAATCATAATGATTCATCACAACGCTAAATTACAGCGAACGGTCTCGACCCGCCGCCCTCGAGCTCTGTTATTTGCAATTTATAATTACATAAAGCAATAAATATCTACAAAAAATGCAACTCAATGATTATTTAGTTAATTAAGAAATATTATAATCACCTCACTATCTAAAATTTACGGTCGGTTTACTTTTAATGATAAATATTTTAAGATTAATGTTAATTTACACAGTGTTTAACAAGTTTCATTAAATTATGTTGTTTGTTAAATTATTTAGATTCTAAAATAGAGAGTAGCGATATGCTATTGCGACGATATTGTACCTATGTTTTGTTAAAAATATCAGTCTTATCAAAATCTTGTTTCGTTTGAACGATATTTAACATAGATTTATAAGGTACTTTTCTTAATTAAATGTATATTTAAACGAAATTCTGCGAAGTAGTCTAATTAGTTACAGTGACGAGGCTGGTTGCATTTTGGAGAGAATCTACCAAGGTTTCGAAAGACATGCTTAGTCCATCAACCCGCATTTGGAATGATCCCCCTCGTATTGAAGGTTGGCCCGTGCCCAACAGTGGGACGAATTTATTAGAATTATATATTATATATTAGAATTATATATTAGGACGAAAATTAAAAGAAAGGGCTGAATACAATACAATACTGAGGTGAGAAGTTGACGATGTTACACCCTCGTGCCTCGGAGAGTACGTAAAAGTCCTGCGCCTGATCGCTCACTGGTTGTATTAGATTATCATTCCACTGAAATATGTAAATGAAAATACATATTAGAGAGCGCACCTGTAAATGCGCACACTCGGCTGCACTATAACGCCGCCTATTGGTAGTTTCAGAAAGAATGGACCAACAATGACTTTATAATTTGTTCTTTCACAAATTGAACATTTTAAATATAGATTTATCGTTCAAAATTATTATTCGTAGAACACCAATGTTTAATATTGGTCGATTAACCAATTATGCACAAATATATTCGTCACCTTGAGTACTTAAGTCCCGTTATAGCATGACATATAAATTAAATTCGAAATGTCGACAGTTCCGTAAATAGCTGTATATGGAAATGTATGAACAAACAAACTTTATTTTTTTTATGAATGCGAAAGGATACCTGTTCTTCTGTCTGAAGATATTTTTGTACTTATAGGTAATTAAAATAACACTATCTTCTAACATTAAAAACTTAATTTTTAATAGTTTCTATTTAATTTAGTTTTTAATTAGTTTGAGTACTTTTTAAAAGTTAGGTTTGAATGGAATTAATATGATTTTTTTTAAATTATTTATAATTATATGAAAATGATGATGAATATTATTTTTTTGTTCTTATTTGACTCCATGAAGTGTTTTTATATATCGAATGAATTCTTATTTTATCAAGCGATAGCTTTGGTATTCTATATCAACACAGAGACGCTCTTAATAAACAAAAAATACCCACTTTATTTGTTTTAACACCTATAAATAAATAAACCAAAATCTAGGTAATTAATAAAAATAATAAATATGTCGGGACATTAACACACAGCACTATCTACTTTCATGGTAAGATACAGATAGTTGATACACTACACATATATAACTTTAAATACATACACATTATAAATATAAACACCCATGACTGGAGTACAAACATTCGTGCTGATCACATAAATGAATGCGCCCAGCGGGATTCGAACCCGCAACCGCTAGCACAAGTAAGGGTCACTACAAAGTGAGCCAAAGATGTTGTCCAATAGGTATAAGCCTAAGACTTTTTAATAGTCTTAAAACTCGCTAGACGGGTATAGAAACTATAACGTGTCCTCTTTTTATCATGAATAATGAAGCAATAATGATAATAAATGTATCTATTGTTTTTGACACAAGAGAATTGAGTGCAGCCAAAGTTCAATTGGCTTCGTCAAGGTTAATAGAGACGGGATGGACGGACGGATGTTATGTTGTATACCTATATATGTATGAAGTGTTAGTTATTGAGATTTTGTTTAAAAAACATATTAGAGTTGAAAATCTTTATCATCATCATCACTGATATAGCTGATTTTCATCCCCTTCTAGATTTTTAGCCTTAATTCTTAATTAAAATAATTATGTTAATGATAAAATAAAATAATGTACAGTAAATAAAATAGATATAATAAATGAAATAAAACAATGTAGTGATTCAGTCAGCTTATGTTCTTCTCCACAGACCAAAGTAAAGGTGCCATTGGTGTCTTCTTAAATATAGGTATCTATGTATGTATGTTTTTAGATCCAATAGTACTAACTACTAACGCATTTTTATGTGTATGTTTGTTACTCTTTCAAACTGAAACGACGGATTTGCATGAAATTTAGTACACACAAAGACTATCACCTGAAGTAACGCATAGCCTACTATTAGTGATGAAATTTTCTAAAAGGTGGCGCTACTTGTGCATAATTTACAACGCATAAAACAAAAGAGTTGTATTAGAACAAAACGAGAGTAAGTCGATAGTATATTAACAAAACTGTTATCATTATCAATATTTCCTTAACTAGACCACTGGCTACCATACAATGTCAGAGTGTCAACTCTACCCAGTAATCTTCAATACTATTCAATCTGAATTAATGTCAGTATACGGAACTCTAATTTAGTTCGCAACTACTATGGAACAGACAGTAGCTATTTATCGCGCCATCGCGACGCAGCGATGACGACGTTTTCTCGCCATATATGACAATGTACTAAATGGATGCGGCATATTATGTTTTATTTGGAATATTCTTTTAATATTTTATTGCTTTAAAATTCATTTTAACTGATATTATAGATAAATTCTAATTGACAGTTTTTGGAACTCTTTGGGCTAGAAGTTTCAAGGGGCTAGCATTAAATGTAAAAAAAAAGTATAGTATGTAAAGTAAATGATTAATACATTCAAGTATTCTAAAAAAATTTATTTCTAACCTCATAATGAATTTTAGAAGCAAAAGAGCATTATTAAGACTTTATATTATAAGTTCTAAGAAGATTTTATATAAATTCTAAGAATTTAACGTAACTATTTTAAACAAAAATAATAAACACGTATACATAAAATTAATATAAATAAAATCTAAACATAAAATGTGTACGGATCTCTGATACAACTCACGTTGAAAAGTTGGCAGCCATTTATCGCGGTTTCACGAGCGCCGATGCCGATATGGGTATAAATATTAGATGGATACGGTATTTTTCTATTATTTATTATAAAGATTTTATGATTTATTATTTTAAAACATAATTATATAAATATAAAAAGTAATTTGGTATTGAAGTTAAAAAATGATATATCGAGTGTTAAATTTAAAGTGGGATTTAATATTTTACTACGCCAAATTAATCACTCTCAACTTTTAATTAATTAATACTAAATTTTAAATTTAGTTATTTTTTTATATTAAATTAATGTTAAAACTTATATAATTTTAGTAATTATACTCATTCCTCTATTGAAAAAGTACAAGTAAAGTCATTTTAATAATTATAATTCATCTCATATAAATAATATAACATTGCCTTTTTTCTCTATTAATTATACTGAATTAACACACAATGACTTAATCAAAAGATTTTTAATTTTTTGCTCATCCATTTTTCAGAGAACACATTAATCTTCTATTCTTCCTAAAATTTAACTATATTAAATTACATGCAAAAAACTAATAAATTATAAAATTTCCATACAAATTTAATGTCCCAATATAAAAAATGGCACAGTATACCTCCTCCATAAACCGTGATAGCTTCACACTCCACAGAGCTGTCACATAAATCAAGATGAAGGCGATAACAAGCCACCACTCATAAAGGCAACAACGAGAACGGTTTTACGATTCATAATTGTACTTTATTAAATAACCGCTTGCATTTTAATGCTCTAAGTTATAAAATTGTGTGGAATAAGCTGAGAAAAAAGATTGATTTAAAACTTTACAAACTATTAAAACTGCTAAGACTTTGCTTGTTCACTTTTTATTATAATAAATAAAGTGTAATAGACGCTTTTTATGTTTTCTTTGTATTTGATAAGGATATAGTACAAGAAACTTTTGCATCCTTTTTAAATTCATGTCTGCTTGCGTTCGCAACGATAAAAAACGGCTACAATTTTTAAGTTCGAATGAATATGACATAAGAACATTTTATAATGCTCTTATGTCACAGGTATAAAATAAAGCATATTCTGATAAGTGGTAGTAAACTAAATAAAAATGTATGCGTATGCGCATACAATCTAATATGAATATTTAAAGCAATTATAGTTACACAAATGATTTTTATCATGTAAAAATAATTCATGAAAAAACATTATATTTACCAGAAAACATTGCACAAAGCTGAATCACTAAGTAGCTAAAACTACTATAGCATCTAATTTAGAACATAAAGACACAATAAAACAAAGAAATAACCACTAATTACAGGTTTGTTTAAATCTCATAGTAATGAGAACGAAAACCAACGAGGCGTTGTTTTTGCAATCACTTTGAAAACGCAATATATTTGCATTTTTATATACTACATTATGCGTGTCTCGCTCGATAATTATGTAAGGAACTAATTAACCCAAAAGACTAACTGTAATCAATGCTATGTAGCTAAATATTTATTTATTATATTATAATTTATAATATATTTATTTAGCTAACTGACTATAAAGTGTTTGAAATAGATTCAGAATATTTTATGCATATGAATATTATTACCCTATTATTAATACGGGCAATTCCTGTATATATATGTATATCTATATAAATATGTGGATATATATACATTAATTCCTGTACCCGGGCTACCGAGCTTCGCTCGGAGTTTTCGGCCTGAAGTATAGTTTTCTTTTTCTTTAAAAAAACAAAAAACTTGATTACATATTTAAAAAAAAAACAAAAGTAAAAACTTTTTATGCGACCGGCATTCGAACCTGGCCACCTGTGATTGTTGATCTTGCACCTTGGCCGCTGGACCACGATGCTTAATTGTCCGAGCGTGCATCCATTTACCTATATTAATTATTCTCAATCTTGGAAACGTATATAAGTATATACCTATATACAGGGTCATTTTTAATTTACTGAAAACCTTTTGGGAATATACTATTTACATCATAACAACAACATCTGTAAGAAAAAAAATAACATATCTTAAATTTAACAAAAATAAAAATATTTTTATTGCACCTTATAAACGGTAATAGTCCAAAATTAGCAAAAGAAAGCGCGTGTCCGTTAGAGTGGGAGGGGTGGAGAGGTGTAGGAAGCCGCGCATACTCATTTAAACTTGGTCAGATGCTAGAACTTTAAAGTTTAGAAGGTGCAAAAAAAATATTTTTATTTTTGTATGAAAATAAAAATTTAAGAAATATTACTTTTTCTTGTTACTGATGTTGTTTTGTTTAACCAAAAACTCCGAGCGAAGCGCGGTGGCCCAGGTGCTAATATTATAAAGAGGAAAGATCAGATTGTTTGTTTGCATTGAATAGGCTCCGAAACTACGGAACCGATTTAGATGAAATTTAGCAAAAAGATAATTTAAGACCCTGCAAAGGATATAGGATAGTTTTTATCCCGGAAATCATCCCTTAAGGTGGTGAAAATGGAGATGAAAGTTTGTATGGGGAAGCAACCTAGGGACGAACCGAGAGTGAGTCGCTGGTATGATATAATATTATATGATATTAAAATCCATTCAGTGGTATTTGAGTGAAAGAGTAACAAACATCCAGACATCCATACATCCTCACAAACTTTCGCATTTATAATATTAGTAGGATATGTACTATTTTTCCTTATATGTTAGTTAGTAAATAGTTAGTAAAGATAATGTACCTAATCTAGAAAAGAAATATATTTGAAATATATGAGTTATTATATTTTTTAGTTTATTGTTTTATTTTAAGATTAAACGAGTGAGCGTTACTTAATTAGATGCATTAATTACTGAGAGGTTTTCCTGACATGGGCTATAAATTATCTTTATTACAATTTTACCGCTGTTTACATATACATGAGTATTAAAGGTATAAAAATAAAATAATATTCTAATACCGATTGCTTAAATAACTACCTACACTGATTGCAAAAAAAGTGATTCATGATAGAACAGTAAGAAATATATTTGCGTGTTTCATTGGTCTATAACTAGAATGTACGGCTGAAAATTAGAGGTCCTGGGTTCAAATCCCAGCTGTTGCCAAAGAAGCTACTAACTTTCTTGTCACTAAATGCTTAGTAGAATTGGGAAATAAGTGGTATCTGCCTCGGAAACCACGTTAAACTGTCGGACCCCTGCAGTTTAAGTGTGCTATTATTATTAAGCAATACATTCAAAATTGTTCATATGAAATACGAGCAGCCTGTCCCGACTTTCCGTTGTTACTTATTAAATTAGATACCTACTCGAAAATATTAGACTAAAACTTCCAGAAACTAAAAAAAATTGTCCAGAGTGGAATAACATTTTTATTACATGCCTAGGCCACAACATAGCAAAAAACCTTATATCTTATTTATAACATATAAAGAATAGTTCCTTTTTGTGTGGAAAATTATGAAACTAAAATTTATTATACTTTAGTGAATGTTTTGACATTAAATTTAATTTATGATATACCTAATCGTATTAAGGTAAAATATGTTAAGTTTAACACGTAATATAATGTTATTTTTATACTTTACAACTATTTCTGATAACATTCAAGTATTTTAAAAACCTGTGAGTTGTATTAAAGCAATGAATTAGACTTAAAAAAGTGACGATTGTACTAATCAATTTGTTGTATTAAATCTATATTTCAAAAAACTATCGTGAAGCTGACACTTACATAAATTCCTCTTTTGTATAAAAATAGATTTTTTTAAACAAAATTAATATTTTGACTTTTATAAAATAGTTGCCAAAAATATTCGCACAAAAGGTTGAGCATCGCTGTTTTTGTTACAAGTCAAATATCACCTCTAACACATATACAATAAGGTGTTCTCATGTATACAAATTAACAACTACATAAATACCTCTCCAGAGGCTCATAACTCGGAGTCGCGTGATATTGGGTATTATTTTTAAATTATTTATGGTACGATGAAATAATTCACGTATGCTAATGCGGCGATGAATGGCGGTTTATCACGATATATTGGATGTGCGTTAATTACTAGCTCGTACCGACTCATAAATAATGATAGATTGAAAATGTTTATAGTTTTGGTACACCTGCTAATAGGTTATCAACTGACGTGAAGTTAAGACATGATGTTATAAGCTAGCTGTAGCATTTGGCGATGCTTATATAGTTTTAACCAACTTTAAAAACGGATAGGTACTGATTTTTTTATTTATAGATTAACTATTTATTATGGGGGATCGCGAAATTCGATTGTTTTGAATAATATGAAAAAAGCTATTTGTTTCTTTTCACTTTCCATTCTCTCCTTTAAAATTAATGGTATGAAAACGTAACATAATTTCATGTTTACGTTTATCTTGATTACCATAACTCATAAAACCATTTTAATTATCAAGATGTAGCCACTTTATTACACTACTACTTTTGGTACTCAACTTTTTTCAACTTTATTATCATTTTAAACAGAATTAATTATATTTTATGAATGTCGGTTGAATTGCAACATGATAAAACAAAAACCATCATATTATATTAAAATTTGCTACATTAAACAATGCCATATATTTTTAAAAAATCAAGCAGTTCAGTCCCATTTTATAATTGCTTTTACAAACTCCAGAACAAAAGGCCCACCAATCATCCACAAGTAAAACCATCAAGTACGGGAGGCAGTGACAGTGGAACAAACGGTGCGATAAATCAGACTCGCTCGCCTGCAGGTGTTGCGCCACTACAGACCTCGTTGAAATATTGACACAAAGAGTATTGTGCTTTGAAAATAGATGTGGCATCGTGTCTTCTATAGTCTATATGATATTGGTGAACTTTATGTTTAACAAGCAAATTTTATGGCTATTAGAAGATAATTCTATTTTTACATATCATCATATTGACTATGTATGTATATAACGTCCAGGCTAACCTTTTCACTTGAAGGGCTAATATTTAAGAGCTTACTCCTTTACGAGATGGATTATGGCTATTAAGAAACATTTTCTAAAAGACTTAGTGTGGAAACAGTCAACTTTAAGAACATCAAGGAACTCTGAAGAAAAAGACTAAAAAGTACATTCTTTTATTGTTTTTCCATATATAAAGATCCAACGAACTAACGTAATACCTATAAAGATTATATCAATACCTTTTAAAACATATTATAATAAAAATATAAAAAGTACTTTTCGCAGAAGTTTGAAATAACGTGACGGAAACAACAGCACAATTACATGCTTACTTCATGATATTTAAAAATCTAACAAAATTAATCTTTCACATCTACCATTTTTTAATCTATGATAAAATATTGCCGCCATCTTGTATTGCGGATTAATTGAAACGTCTGGTATTAGGCGAGGCGATTTTAATTTTTAATTATTTATTGCATTCAACTTCTGGATTTATTGCCATTGATTATTTATAACAATAGAACTGAGTCATTTGTTATACATCATAAGAATGTGCTTACAGTAATTATGTGCTTCATTGAATTGTTACTGCAGAATGCACATATTTAAAATACTTAGATACAATGTTACAAAGAAACTATTATCTACAGAGAAAAAATTCATAAAAATAATAAAGCGAATTGCATGGAACAAATTACAATAATTAAAAAAATTCATCGTGTAATTTAAATGGTTAAATAAATACATAATCAGTAGTTCAATAATTAATATGTATGGTTATGTCTACAGATGTTAAATATATGGCAAGCTGTGCATAAAGTCTTAGGTTCAATATCTATTATATAATTAAGGTAAATGCTGTTGCCTACACAATTCTTATAATTTAGATTGCATTAAGAATAAAGGAAGATTACACGTAATTGATATAAAATGGTAAATTTTATATAAAATACGAAATTCGATGAAATAAAAACGTATATTAATTACACTTTAACTGATTAAAATACAAATTAAAATAAAGGTAAATTATAATTTAACGCTAAAAAGATAACGAAATAGATATAATACATTAAAGCAATGATTTCCGACATTATAACTATATTTAAACAAATTTAATATGTAAATGATTTTTAATCAACAGTACGACCTAATCATTTTTATCTAATTTCGAGGAAATACTAATTTAATATTTAAAATTATCATTTTTATCAAAAAATATTAACAGCTCTGTATAATTATTAACACCCACTTAAATATGGTTAATAAAATATACTACAGTCTACACTATAATGTCTAACATAAATCACGATGATGCGCTGTAATTTGAACTTTAAGTGCTTTGAATAATGATGATAATTGTTTCAAACGCTGCCGAGGTCTAATAATAATAAATTATAATATAACCTACTGTAACGAAGCGGCTCTCAACCTTTGGATCGTATTTATGTTTGAGGGCAAATAAACCCAGTTGTAAAATAGTGTTTATGACAGAATGACCTTGTTATCGGTACTGATAGATGGTTGTGAAAATGGTTTCCTCCACTTGGGTCTTTCGAAATTTATAAAGTTAATTACGTATTGATAAATGCATAATATATATATATTTTAAATTGAAATACATATATTATATTAAATTTACATTTATTTTAAGAAGACATTAATATTGTAGTTTTCTTTTATCTTACTCGACTTTGCCTTTTTTTTCTTTTGTATATATTTACTAGCGACTCATCCTCGCTTCGCTCGGGCTCGTCCCCAGGTACGTTTTAACGGTTAGTATAGAATAGATTTATACATACATATATGTACATACAGTACATATATATTTCTTACATAAATGCACCACCCTTTTCAACTCCTTAAGGGATTATTTTAGGAATAAAACTATCTTAGATCGGTCCCAGGGTTTCATACTATATACTATCTGCATACCTAATTTTATCTAAATCGGTTCAGCGGATTCAGCGTGAAAATTAGTAGGCGTGATTAGGTTATTATTATTATTGACTAATTGTTTATAGTTTTTATTATTGATATAAGTCACAAATAAAGGCTTTATACATTTTTTATTAAGAGTATAATTTCAGAATATAGTTTTTTTAGGCTTTACTTGACAATCTATCAATGTTCGAGTTATTCTTGCGATTTCACATATTTTATTTATTTGTAGTTTTAATCGGCAAATTATGTTTTCGCATATTACATAATATCATTTTATAATTATCACACGTGTGTATATACGTTTCTAGAACATACAATTAACTAAATTCATTATTGAGAGTTTTTTTGTAAACATGTAAATAAAAACTACTTAATACCGAAATTTTATGTATATTTTATACTTTTTGATAGATTCCTAAACACTACAAAATTCACTAAATTATATCATCAATTTAAATAAAAACATTGTCACATGTAATAGCTAGTGTTGTGCTTAAAATATTAATAAATCTTAATAACAAAATAATAAATTAAATAGAACACGTTATTACAATGTTACAAAATGGAAACCACCTATTATTTATGTTCGGCTATTGCATGACTGATGAATTACTAAATTAACATTACCACAAATATTCATAGGAACATGGGCTTTAATTATAAGTAATAAAGCTTATTTTTGGATCAAATATTGTTTTTATATGTGTATAATGCTATTAATAATGTATGTACGTGAAGAAAAGTGTTATTAATTAGTGCCTTAATGAATATTGACTTGAATAATTACGGCCATGCAATATTTAATAGCAGTATAAGTATGTATGTGGGCATATGCAAATTGTCTGTAAGTTGTTTACTTTTTTACCCGTTTGTAATGTTATTGCACCATAAAAACATATTTAGAATATAAAATTTATTCACATGATGCTTATTGCTCCCCCTAAGTATGGTAATTATAAACTATCATTATTGTATTGATAAAAATAATTTTTATATGGCTTCAAAAAAAAGAAGTTCTATAGCAACTTCTTATATATGCTTGATCTAACTGACTTCAAAAAAGAAAAATAACTTGGGTGTACGAACGGTATTTTCAGAACCGATTTTAGTGACAAGAATTAATACTTCTCAGGAGTGAGGCATTTTCCTGAACTGGTAGACGTTTGAGGGAGTATTTGCAAATAATAATATTGAATAAATAATATTTGATTGGCAGCTACCTACAAAGTTGCAAATAAAACCTGCTGAGCATGGATCTCCCTTCAATACGAGGGGAATCAGGGCATAGTTCACCACAAAGGGGCACAGTTGCTGTCGAGACCTTGCTTGATTGCTCTCTCAGATATAGTGAAGCAGGTTCCTCACGATATGTCAATTCACCGTAAGACAAGTAATAATCATGTTGAAAATGATTCGCACATGAAAATTATATAAGAAAGGCAAAATCCCGAGATTTGAACTCGCTTCTCTTGGTTTCCCAAGCAATCGCGTTGCCACTAGGCTGTATACCGTATTCAAGGCCATCACCAAAAAAAGAAATATGTCTATTTCTTATTTTCTATTCAATTATATTTATTACCGGTAACATCAAATTGATAGATACTTTATAGCAATGGACACGAACAAATGTTAAACAAATCGTTAAAAAAGTTAACAAGTTTTTTTAATCGTTTGAATGCGTGCTACAACATTTTATAATCAACTCGATATGTGTAAATGTTGAAAATTAATGGATATTATGTTAATAATGCAACGTAAATCAGTATGTATGTACATATGTTATATACAATGTTGTTAAATACATTTCTGTGAAACTTAAAACAATTCAACCTCGAGGAATATTGAAATTAAAAATAAATATATTTTTCAATTTGTCTTGAAATCACTGATTTATAAAGAAGATATGGTGTCGATTTTGATAGAATTTTCATGGAAAAGTTAACTTCTAGACCATTTATAGAAAATACCAGTAGATTTTTTTCTATCTCAATATGATTAGTTTCTATCTAGATATAATAACGAGTAAAGATGTAGGAATATACAAGTAACAAAAATTCCATAAATTGTTACAAACATGTATTTAGGACACAAACATCTATTTCATAAATTTTACGGCTGTTTTTATTAATTTATCATATTTATGAGTCGTAATTTAACGTGAAATGTGTTTTCAATCATTTTGAATGTTATATTGAGTTGAGGAATTTGTGTTTGCTACCTGTGCTTAAGCTGATTTTTGAATGCTAACGCTTAGTAAATATCTAATATATAATTATTAATTATCCACTATAAAACATCTTCCTGCACCCTGGCTAAAAAAAGATATTAAAAAGCTTCAAGAAAAGAAAAGAACTGTTAAAGATCAACTAAAAACTAATGCAAGTGATGTCATTCGGCAAAAATATGTTAAAGCTAGGAATCATTGCAATAGAGTGTGTGGATATTTAACGATAAGGCAGATATCGAAGAAGACACTACAGAAAAAGTCTCAAGTTTACTTAAATATCTTGGAGTTGGTAAGACAAAACAAAATATAGCCTCCCCAAAATATTTGGTAGTGTACCTATAATGTTTTTAATTTTAATTTTTTTTAAATGACAATTTTTTTTTCTGACCAACTTTAAACTTATGATGACTACGTATGTACCTAATATTAAATACTCTTTGATAAATTCATAAATCATGTTTATTATTTTCGGAAAAATCATTTATCATTATTATCATTCTTTCTTTTGTAGCTTTTAGTAGCGCAAGTTGGAAGAAATATTAAATTTATTTGACACAATAACGTCTTATATCGCTATCTCTTATCATCTGTAAAGCATCGTGTTTGATTTGCACTCAGTATCAATTACTTATTTGAAAAAATTTAAGCTAATGTACATTAAATATTAGTAGGTATAGCTGATAAAAATCTTGTATTGATCGTTTAAAAGTTAACAGTAGTTTCGAATCACTTAGTACTCTATCGCTTTAAATTAACCCAAACTGGAGAGTCGAGAGAGTCGCCATCATATTTATATATATTGTGCTTATACCCTCAAAGAATATGATACATTGTAAGTTTTCTTTTGCAGCTTTGAGCATATTTCGTAAATATTTCGAATAAAACATAATTTTTTTTAATTATATTAATTATATGTTAAAATTATTTTAGTATAAACTGTATTGACAAGAACCTATTTGATCAAATTATTATCTAATTATTATCTTTGAAAATTATCTTTGATAATTAGATTAATCCCTACACGACCGCGGACAGTTCAGTTCAGACAGGTCAGTTAAGAAGATTTGTTAGAATTTTAATTGATTTCTTAGAAATTTACCTGGAGGTGTTAAGATCTCTAAAAACTATCAGACCTCTAGCGATAGCTGTAAATGCAAGTAGAGTAATAAGTCATCATATCTCGCTCAAAGTAAAATAAAGAGCATACTCTTTTTCTGAAGTGAGTTAAAATAGCATAATTTTTATAACATTAATTAATAAGTATATACTGTTTGCATTAAAAATACATAAATATCGAAATGCGCTTTTAATTTCTATTAGTTTTGCATATCTGTGTAATAATATGTGGGCTACAGCCATGAACGTTTTAATATCATTTACATTCATTAATAATAAATTAACTTAAAAGTTACGATTATCTTTATCGGTAACGGAAATGGATACTGTATACGGCTTACATAAAAAAATACACACGTCTCTAGTATAATTTACTTGATATTTTTCAAGATATATATTATATATTAAGCTATGATATATAGTTTTTCTGATCGTACATTAGTTTTTATGAGGCGGTATTAAACTAATATAATAAGTGATTATGTCTTTAAAAATATATATTAAAAAAACATTCCGACGAATTGATTGACCTCCTCCTTTTTGGAAGTCGGTTAAAAAGTATTTGCTTGATATTCTTTTGTTAGTTTATCTAACTGAGTTCAACCTTCAGCTTTATGCTTCGCTTTATCTAGAGGGCGTCCTACTAAACTAAGCTACATTTGAGAGCCGTGGATCCCACAACTTCTCTCATTTCTAAATATTATTATAAAGTATGTAAATGCATCAATTTCTTAGTTTAATTATGGTGGAATAGATTACCAGAGAGAGATAGAAAGAGTGAGATAGAGAGAGAGAGAGATCTACGCCAACGCACTAAAACGACTTAATGCTAAAACTTAAACGAAAAGACGGAAATATTATACTTGCATTTTAGTTTTAATTAACTTATATATTTCAGTATTAAATATAAATATTAAAAACTTTTTACAATTCATAGCTCTCATCAGATGAAAAATAGCACAAAATAATTTAAACATAATATATTATACTTATGTAATAATATATTAATTCTTGATTTTTATTTACTGCATTGTTGTCAGTAAATTGCCAATTTATGTTAATTTAAATTTTAAGCGATAATTTAAATGTTGTTCCAAGATACATAGCAATATTATAATGAATTAATAAGAAAAATATATTTCGTAACGTCTAATATAGCGATAGTGAGTAATTTTGAACAATAAATTTAAATCGTCAATAATATTTAATTTATGAAACTTATTTATAGCACAGTGGCAGTTTTTGTTTACTGTTGATAGCTACTTCAACTCCCAATTAAGACAAATCTATGCTATAAATTAAAAATAAAAAAACCCCTACGCAAATTAATTGTCATTTAACGATTACACTGGCACGCGGGAAGCACTTAATCGAGTAATCATACGCCAAAATGCCTTACATGGTTTTGGAAAAGAGCTGATAGTCTTACACTGCTGGACCGATATTAACCAAACATAATTAAGAACCACCGCAAGGAAACTGGTTTTCAAATGAAAAAAACCGCATTTAAATCGGTCCATCCGTTTGAGAGCTACGACGCCACACAAACACACACACACACACACACACACACACACAGACAGACAGACATCGACGTCAAACTCATAACATCCCTCTTTTTGCGTCGGGGGTTAAAAAGAAAGAAAGAAAGCGTTTTTTTTGTATAGATCTATTTTATTAAACTTTTATTAAAGCTTAGATGGTCAGTAGGATTAAAGCTATATTCTATGTAGTAGAGAGAGAGAGAGAGAGAGAGTTCCCCCGGGATAAAGCGTAACAGAGATTTTTACTTCATATGACTGTATAAAGTATGTTCGTGGATTCAGCTGTCGAGTTACAAAAAAGTTATTACAGAATAGCAACGAAATCATAATAGAAATAATAATTAGGCAGGCTGAATACGTTACGACTGCTATCACGTATATATCACCTACGAAATGGAATAAATACTTTTAATTCTAACATTAAGTGTTGTCATAAATAATGTTCGAGGTTCAGCCCACGCAATCTGAATCTATAGACCAGGCTATGTTTTGAATATAAATTGTTTTATATTATTTTCCTTGCCATATGTGTCGATAAAAATAACCAATGCTACTCAGGTATGGTAGCTTTCTATTTTGAAATAATTATGAGTTGCTGTACTAATTTTAATGACTATCTATATGTTAATGATGGACTAGATAAAAGTAGCAAGTATTTAGCCCTTTTTAAAGTCCCACTGCTGGGCAAGGGCCTCCCTTCAATATGAGGGGGGATCGGGTCATAGTCCACCATGCTGGCCAAGCGCGAGCTGGTGGACTTTACGTGTCTTTCGAAAATTTGCTGGATTCTCTCAGACATGCAGGTTTTGTCACGATATTTTTCATCACCATAACAAGTGGTAATCATATTGGAAATGATTCGCACATGAAAATATTAGAGGTGCTACACCCGGGATTTGAATCCGCTTCATTCGGTTTCCCAAGCAAGCGCATTACCATTGGGCTAACACTGCTAAGTGGCAAGTAACAACAATAAATGCTAAATTCAAGTATAAATGCACGTTTTTTATGGTATTCAGTGACAAACGAACAGACAGCCCACCTGATGGAAAGCGGTACCTGTTTCCCATAACACCTACGGTTCGTGCACTTAACTAGAGATACTAAGATGATATGCCTCTTGCCTGTAATTGCGCTGGCTACCTTATCCTTGAAACCGGAACACAACAATGTAATCATTGTTGCTTGGCGGGAGAAATAGATAAGGGCGTGGTACCCATCCAGTCGGACTCCTCAGGCTTGACAGAGTCCTACGACCATACATGAATTTTGAATATTTGTATATATCTTCGAAAAAACACTTTTAGTTGAGTCTATAGATAGAGTTACTGGTAAAGTTCATTGAAAAAGTTTTACAACATGTAATCGTTAACGTTTAAAGAAACATTTATATTCTTTAACTAAACACATACGAACACAATTAAATAATAACAAGTTAATGCATCTGACTTTGCCTGTATCTTATTTTACTGGATATGTAATACCGACATACAGTTTTCCATTTATATTATATTACTAGCAAACTGCTCTTGCTACTGTCTACTTACTTCAATTCTCATTTTTCAAGAACTGCTGCGGGGCTTTTAAGCAAAATTAGCAGGAAAAAATATTATTTTCCGTAAAAAAAATTTAGTTTTTTTGCCTTATAAGGAAGTGAATTAAAAACAATTCTTAGTAATTGTAAAAAAAAATCATATTAGAGTTTAAATTTTGACTCTTGCAGTTTCCAACCTTAATAATCTAATACATTCTTCATATTTAAGAACAGACTTTATAATATTATTTACTAAGTAAAAATCGTTTTTAACGCAAGATTCCTAAAGCGAAAAATTAATATAATTTATTATTTTTTCTTACATCATTACTGAAGTCTATGCTATAATTTGTATATACCTAATTGTTATATTTTTAGTCACTATTTTACTATAAATACATACATACATATGTACCTGTATATGTACATAGTCCAAAATGATGACACGTTTGGCTCAGTTTGTAGTGACCCTACTTGCTGTGCCAGCGGTCGCGGGTTCGAGTCCCGCTGGAGGCATTCATTTTTGTGATGAGCGCGAATGTTTGTACTCCAGTCATGGGTGTTTATATTTATAATATGTATATATTCAAAGTTACATATGTGTAGTGTATCAACTATCTGGGACCCATAACACAAGCCTCGTAGCTTACCGTGGAATTAGATGGTGCTGTGTGCTAATGTCCCAACATATTAAAAAAAATACATATTATAGGAAGTATTAATTTAAAGAAGGAAAAAAGTGATAAATTATTAGTGTTATTCGAACAGGTTATGAACGTATAATATAATTTGTTTGAATGTTATATCCTAACTTTAATAACTTCAAATATATGCGTAATATATTATAATAAAATTATCATTTAAATTGTAAAATAAAAAAAATGGTTTTAGCAACATAACATGAATAATAAGTATTTATATTTATTGATTTTCGTCCACCTTCGCTTTTAAAAGAAACTACTTCCTATTTTTAATTTCGAAAAATGATAAAACACAATATGTTTACATAATTATATTGAAGAGCATTAATACCAAGTTTCAAGTAATTCTGCTCATATATATATATTTTTGGGTTGTATTATAACGTGTTTTTCCGTGGGAATGAGATGATCTTCCGCGATAAAAGCCTATCTCCACGCCAAAAATCACGCCAATCCGTCACTCCGTTTCGACGTGAAAGAAAGACAAACAAACAAGCAAACACACAAACACTTTCACATTTATAATATTAGTATGGATATACATATATACATGATAAGAATTTAATAGTTAATTTACATTTCAATAGTTTAGTTAGACCTCAAAATTTAATTTGAACTTTCTGAACTATGCAGCCTAAGAAGAATAGACTAAGTGGAAAACGTACAGATGAAGTCACAGGCAAAAGCTAGAATTGCAAAAAAACTTCGTAGTTTTAATGAATTTTAGTTTTATGTATCTATTACCACATATGTGTTTAAGTTGATAGCAATATTACGTTAATTTATTTTATAAATGTGTCATAAATCTTGTTATCCACTTAATAAATAAATGCTGTTGATAGCTTAAATAGAAATAAAATAATTTACTTAAAGTGTGTATCGATTTAGGGATCCATGCATTTAATTTAAGAATGTTTAAAACAAACACATCTATCTCACGAGAGTCAGACTTTTTTCCGGGATAAAAAGTAGCCTATGTGCTATTCCAGATTATAATCTATCTACCTCTGTCCCAAATTTCATACGTTGTAGCGTGATTAGGCAACAAACATTCACCCAAACATCTAAACTTTCACATTTATAATTTTAAAACGGAAAAATTAATACGGATATGATTTATGAAAGTTGGTGTATTTTTAAATTCGGTAATTTTCCAGCTTAGCCCTGAAATTAAAAATTTGAATTTTTTAAAACGAATCGTTAAGTAGGTTCTATAACTTAAACTATTTGAAAGAAAAGTTAAATTTACCTATTACACTAATATAGTCCAATCATCTCACACTCGCCCATGGATTAACCGACATAAAAATAAGTTATGGTGTAAAATATTCAGGCTTTACGTTTTTTAGATATGTTATGGGGTAAATTAAAAGTACAATGGATTTCGTTCAGACATAAATTTAATTATTTTTAATATCTACAATATCGTACAATGGCAAAACTTTATACAGGTACCTACTGCTGTTATAAAGAAAAAAGGCCCATAGCCTAAACGTTATTTTTTTAATTTGAGCACTTCATTTTTATTTATTATTTTTATTTTAATGATTAGGTATATTATGATGTTATAAAAACGGTTTTATTCCAACAAACTAGGTGAATTCAGATCTATAAGCGTCTATCTTACAGAAATTACCGACATACACTAATATTATGTTAGTTTTTTCTATATTACGTTGTAACGACTTAAATATTCAAAAAACAGATAAACTTTTTCACAGCTCTAAATATGTAGGCAAAATTTTGAATCTACCTGTAACCTGTAAATTTTAAATCTATCTATATTTTTTTCAGTATGTTGGAAAGTGCATTTACGCCTATCACCTGTAGACATACAGGTGGTTATGTAAGAGTCACCGGCTAGAAAAGCCAGTAGTACGTGGGTAAAACCCAACAAATCCTTCCATCTAATGGGGCGTCACAGGACACGCTCAACCACAACGCCCCGATGGCAGGTCTGCCGAAGCAGACCCAACAACCATGAGGTTGCTCCAACGGTCCACTCACCTAACCTAAGTCCTAATATATCTTATTCAAAGTACTCTATATTTATTCAAAGAAAAGCAGTTATTTTTAAGTGATATTACTATGTAGTATATTCTAGTATGTATTTTCGGCGGATATGCTTCTTTGACCACAAGTGAACCACAAGACTTATAACCTCGTGTGTTCTTATTGTTTAAAATGTAAATATTATGCAGATATTCTACATATTAATTGATTCTAAGTATTGCATTTGAAATAGCATGTCACAGGCTATACCTACTTTAGTACTTCCTTTCGAGTTTTAAATTGGAGTTATTTATTACATTGTTTTAAAATGCGCATAATTTACAATTCTCAGTGGTACCTATTGGTATTTTTTCCAAAATTGGGTTTTAAATTAATTTTATAGCAATTTCTATATATTTTATGTTATACCTGTGTTATATGTGGGGTACCTACATTTATCCTTAAAAATTATACTATTGTGATTTCTTATACCTTATTGACCGACTTTTAGAAAAAGGAGCTATTCTATATAGATGTATAGTTTCTGGTCTGTATGGTCTGTATAGTGCTGGGTACGGGCTTTCTTTCAATGGGAGGGGGATATGACCATAACCCACCACGCTAGCCAAGTGCGGGTTGGTGGACTTCACATGTCTTTCGAAAAATTGCTAACTTCTCTCAGACATGCCGGTTTCCTCACGATGTTTTTCTTGACAAATGATTCGCACATGAGAATATAAGAAGTGCTTAACCCGAGATTTGAGCCCACTCCACTTGGTTTTACAAGCGACTGCGCTACTACTCGGCTACCACTCCCGACACTTTATTGGTAGTAATATTCATTTGAATTTATATAACTTTAACTTACAACATAAAGTTAATGGGTATTACTTAATATTAATTTTATTCTTGTAATAATATAAGTATGTACATTTTAAGTGTTTTAGTTACTATAGTAATATCCCCCCTACGGAAAAAGCGTGTATTATCAAAAAGTTAACTTTACAGGAAAAATAAAAAACGAAAAATGTTAAATAACTATAGTTAGTAACCACTAGATTTTGATATTATACGAAAGATATTTTTTTCCGTAATCCCCTAGTTTTTATTTTTGTAAATTTGCTTTAAGCATTTTATTACAAACAGACAAAATGTATTTCACACTTAAACAAATGCCAATTAAACGTAATATTACTTTATACTATTATTCGTCAAATTTTTTTGTTTCTTGGCTAGTAGCAATGAGGTAACATACTTTGATTGAGGGTTCATTTACCTCTATATTTGTAAAGGCAATCATCTATTACACGTTTGTTCCTGTGCATATAAAACTATAGGTTATCATAAACTTTCTACAAATGGCAACTACTCGTATACAAATATCGTGTTTTCTGGAATAACTTATTATTTAAAGATAAGAATAAAAAGTGCACGGGAATAAACGTGTATTGACTTTTGCCGCTCCGGGTGTAATTAATTTTTTGTGGAACAATGTTCCATAGACGACTAACAAATTTGAAACCGAATCGTTTGGATTTAAAGAATTCTTACTGTTATTTTAAGATTTTTCTTGCATTTGCAATAAAGTTCTAATATTAAATATTTTCTGGAATAAACGAGATAAATTTATGAAAATAATTTGGGACGCGTAAATTAGCACAGGGAACACGATAATACATGAACATTGAACATTAAAAACCATGTATTGGCACTTACATGTTTATTCGGTGAGGGCAGTGATATATAGTAGTTTATTAATTCGAATAATTTAGTAACTAGTTTTTTACCTTAAATCAGAAGCGGATCTATGTATAGGCTCTTTGAGCTGCAGCCCAGGGCCAATAAGATATAACGGGCCTGAAAATAATGGATAATATTGTGTATTTATAAAAGAATCTATCCAAAAAAAAAATGCCATAAAATGTTAGCATAATAAACCTGAGATCAATTAACCAAACACCAAAATACGTCTTGTACCATCTATCAATATTTCGTTTAATTCTAATTAAACTAATTATCATTTTCAGCTCCATACCTAAAATCAGCCCCCCCCCCTCCACCCCCCCGCCTTAAACGCCCATCATGCTATTATTTAACGTCTTAAGTTTTTAAAAACCAGAAGCTTATAAATTTTATGTACAGTTACATTATCACTATCCAATACCATTAAACTGATTATAAAACAGAAATATTTTACGTAACATCAAAATATAAAATCGTAAACCGTCTCGACTCAATCGTAAAACTAGGTAACTGCCGTTTATTAAAATTAATAACCCATATCAATGATATAAAATCTAAATGAGCGACGAATAAAATGATAACTCCTCTTTTATTACCGACATGCATGTGATGTGCCTACCGTGACTTTTATAGAATTTTAATGGGAAACAGTCACAGTATATTTAATATCGAAACTTCCTTAATTTCTAATCTTATACCTATTATTAAATGAGGAATTCTTGTACGAATATATATATGTATAATGTATATATATTTATTTCGTGTATCACGAAAACGGTTCTAGCGATTTGAATCAAATTTTGTATTTAGATAAGGTTTTGCTTTTTACGTTTATCTATATAGAAATATTTTGTAAAAAAAAAACATTTTTATAGCCAATTATTAGAGCCTTTTTCTATCTGCTGTCATAAATATGACATTGTCAATAAAGCGCCATCTCGTACAATTTTGTGGTACTTGCATTGTCGCCAATGAATAATATCCTACTGAACGAGCGCCTGCGCCGAGCGAAAGCTCGGGCGCCCGGGTACTTATATTTTATATTATAATAATATAATTAAAGTATACGGAGCTTTTTCATTCAAGATAAAATAACTTTTCTGGGTAAACTAATAAAATCAAAAAATAGTTATAAGATGACAAGAACTGCTCATGATTTTTATCAACGTAATAAGTAAATGCAAAAAAGTGCTTAAATGACATTACAGTTATTGTATAATGTAAATAACAACTAGCCTTATGGTAACAACGTAGTATTGTTGTACCTACCTCCTAATCCTACCCAAATAGGTATATATAATTTATTTAGCACTCACACTATGTTATGTTAATTATAGTCTTATAAATAAATACGGTTACGGTTAATAAAGGTTAAGAGAATTTACTATCTCTGGTTTAATTAACACCTACGATAAATATAGATGTTAAGAAATAGCCATTGTATTTAACTGTTATAACAGTCTCAATAATCAGTTAAAGATATGGTATGGATGGTGATGAAACAAGAACCAAAAATATGTTTTTGTTATAATTCTAATGTAAAATAGAAATATATAACATATGGGCCACCTTGACTATTTTAGTTATTTCCTATACATAGTGTAATTACGTTATAGACCCAGTTCACATCCTCAATGAATAAGGCATTCCTGTTAAAGTAAAGGAAACGATAAAAGTCTATTTAACATATGCCTTAATGTTTAGTTTGAAACTAAATATTTTTTCAAGTTTCTCTAAATTACGATATAAATTAGAAGAAACTAAGTTATTCAATAAATGGACATAAATAGGGTAAAGTATCCTGACAGCATTACAGCAAGTGCGGTATGTCAGCGATTTCACGACGTGCTTATAGCGCCTGCCTTTTAAGTTAACCCGTGTAAAGTAAAACATGGTAAGTAATTTAGAAAATGAATTTATACTTATAAATAAAATTAAAATATATCTGTGTTTTCAAAATACACAAGTCACATAGAGCATTTAATTATTTACAGGATACCGAAGTTCAAACAATCTCCCTCAATTAATTTTATCAAAATTTTATTTTATTTTAATCTATATAAAATTTCGTTAAATATTTGATAAATAATACTCTTTATAAAAATACTACATCTTCCTTTCATATAAACTATGGAGAATTATACCACCATAGAATATAAAATAACTTATAAGTGTAAATTAAAAAAAAATATACCACAGACCCACTGATGATGATGATGATGTTCTCCTAGCCGATTCCGGCCACGGCGGCCAATCTCAATGAGATTAGCCAACTGCGCAGGAGATATTATAGTGCTCAAGTGTACGCGCAGACACAAGTTCACTCTCTATTCCTATCACTCTCATACTCCGGTGGGACGACCACTCGACACGACCGGTGAGAGTTAAGGCGCAGGACCGACGGCTTTACGTGCTCTCCGAGGCACGGGGGTGAAACACCGCCAACTTCCCAACTCCGGGCTGTTACTGAGACTTACTATACAGGAAGACTCAATAACTAAACTTGGCCCGACCCGGGACTCGAACCCAGGACCTCCGGGTGTGCAGCCGTACATGCTAGCCACTACACCACCGAGGCAGTCAACCCACTATTTTCCAGGTAAAGTTCATTAATAAAATACAGGCAAAAAATATTTTATATAAGGCAAAACGTTATATCTTAATTTATACTTATTAATATTTAACAACATAGCCGTAAAATCTTTAAATGGGTATATAAAAGAAAATAATACTGAAAAACAAATGGCATTTACCACATTATTACTGATACGAAAAAGACATTTTATAGCTTGTTTCTACATTCTATTGCCCAGTTTAATTCGTTTGCTAATTCTGTTTTTGCCGCAATTATAGCATACTGTTAACTTTGGAATGACTGTAGATTCTAATATGGATTTTTATATCCTACGCATCCGACGGTGCCCTTAACGTTAAACAAGTAAATGATAATTTATAACATGCCAATATCGCATCTATCTCAGAACTGTAAGGGCGAAAATCATTTGCCATTATAAAACATTTCTTTGATCTTTGATAAGAATATAGCAAATAAAGACTCCTGGCAAGTTACTTTGTAAATCTTAAGAGAAATGTCGTTTCTTGCACACTTTCTAATCGTTGTCGATCGACTTTTAATAAGGCTAATTATATATGGAAAAAACTTTCTGACAACATATTTAAATGGAGGCATATATTTTTTTTTCTTATAGGTATATTTTCTAAGCCTACCTTTTGTGTCGATAATTAATTTTTGACGTCAACATCATGATAATATTTTATCGAAAATTGTGTAAAATTCATGCAATAAAACTTTATTACGGGAAAGGTTTATCGATATTACAACAATATACATTTTTACTGACTAACGATTACTATTTATCATATTAGCACCCAAACACACTACTAATAATAAAAATGCGAAAATTTTGAGGAAGTATGGATGTCTGGATTTATATTTGTAACTCTTTTACAGCCAAACTACTAAATGGATTTTAATGAAACTTTAAAATAATATAGTTCGTACATCAGAAAAACACATAGGCTACTTTTTAACGCAGAAAAACATACGTTTCCAATGGGATAGATTGCGAAGAATACAAACAAAAAATATCCACAGGGCCAATATTGTCTAAAAACCAACTCAAAGCTATTGATAAAAGTTAAAAACATTTATGCTCTGCCTATAGAGCTAATATGTACTTACAAAATGTCAATATGATAATATTTGTAATATCTTCTATATGTAATTATTAACTAACCTTTAACGAATCTTGCAAGTGTTGTTATGAAATAACCCATCACTTCCTTGTCTTCTCCTTGCCTTCCATTACAATTAGTAATCTACCGCCAGTTATAATCAATTAGGCCTTTCTTCTATCGTTTACACCGCGTGAATTCTTTTTCTTTTCTGAAATAAAAAATAGGCAAATTGTTAAAAAAATTGTGTCAGTCTTACTCTTAGTCTAGATCTCTTAAACCATTTCAACAAGACAAAATTTCTGGTTTTTATTAACCCATATGAGCTCATAGTAAATCACAGACAGACAGTTTAATTTTATTTACAAGTATATAGTATAGATGTAACTAACAATTAATAATATATGCAATAATTAACAAAGTCGGCTGGTTACCTAAACATAATATAACAGCGACAAAACATAAAGGCCGTTAATATAAAATTAACATATCCTACTAAAGCAGGAGTGTTGAGCAACACAATTTGCACACATTTTAGTTGCAAATAATATTTTATGGCGCTCCGCGTTTAATTGCGAATGAATTATGAAAATTTACCGGCGCCATTTCGATGTCACTGCTTTGTGGTTTGGCCCAAGGGACAAGAGAACTTATGAGCGGTTAAGATAAAACATGTATCGATTTTCATACGGTTTGTTGCTAATTGTCATGAATTTGTGTGTACGTATTTTTATCAATCGTTCATCATCGATGATTTCCGGAATAAAAATTATCCTATGTCCTTCCCAGGGTCTCAAACTATCTTCTTACCAAATTTCATTTAAATCGGTTCAGTAGATCCAGAGATTATCCCCCACAACGTCACAAACTCACAATTCACAAACTACCTGTTTGTTATATTAGTATAGATAGGTAAATATACCTAATTAAAATATGAAAAAGTAACTTTCATAAAATTGTGTACTGCGTTATTCTAAATTATTATTATTATATTTAGTTTGTTTTGTTAAAGTGAATCGAAGCCTGGAAATCAATGATATATTTCGACGGACGGACGAACGGATAGCGGAGGTTTAGTAATAGAGTTTCGTTGGCATCCTTCGGGTACGAAACCCTAAAAAGTTAAGTCGTATATCGATATCTATAGCGAAAAAGTTATTGTATAAAACTACATTTTAACACTTGACACTCATTTCTTATATTAAGTCCATTAGGGCCAAGTGAGATAATATTACCTTATTTGTAAAGTGAAAACTTTTATGTGGCGATTTGTTTTAATACGATTTTTTACCTTGTGTCATTAACATGTCAAAATATTTGACATTAGTATTACCTTTGTGACAGTTATTTATATAAAGTTTACATATATACCCACATTTTTTCCTTCAGAACTATACCTGTGCGTCCTTCGCCATCTTGATGTATGAGAATAAAAATGTCATTTTTTAGCACATAAACTATTTTTATATAACAACTATTTAAAATAAAAAGCTTTGACGAAATTTTTATAGTATATTGCTTGGTGATTATTATATTTCAACTAACGACTTACCCTCGCTTCGCTCGTTTACGTTCCCAGGAAAGTTTTCAATACAGAGAGTGTACCTTAGGCGATGCACGTGATAGAGACTTTTCGAATTTAGCATAATTTTTAAGTTTTCGCGCTAGAAATATGCCATATATAGTCCTGCAAACTACTTTATCTGTCTATGAAAGTCCGACTACAATCTGTTAAGCCATTCCAAAGATTACTCCGGACAAACAGAAAGACAGACAGACAAAAAATAAAAAAATGGTTGCTTAGGTACTGGTGTCATATAACCAAACGACTCTATGTACTTGAGAAAATATAGTTATTTTGAAATCACAAAACAGACACTTCTTTATTTATATATATAGATTACACTTTCAAATTGTTTAAACTCTTAAGTGTAAAGAAAAACAAAAATTATAAGTAATTTTCATGGCTCTAATATCTAATTTGCATTTTTACATCACCGTGACTCTGTTTTATCGATGAAGATAACGATAAGTATCTACATGGAGAACAATTTGCATCTTTGATTCTTGAGTCTATTAAAATAACACTATACTATCCTAGCGTAATTCAAATAAGATATGAGTTAATTATGTTGAAAATGCTTCATGCAAGTATTATTAGTCTTTATTTTTTATTAATATAGTTCTAATGAACTAGCATTGCCCGCGGCTCCGCCCGCGTTCAGATGACTAAAAACCAAATACTTAGGTTTTACATATTAGAATACTCTTACATTGCAGTTTTATTATTATTATTTATTTATTATTAGACAAAAATTCTACAAACTATGCTTCTGCCTCTGTATCGATAATAATATTTATTTCAATAAGATTTTCTAAAAAAATATCTAATGTACAGATTCGACTTAGTTACAATTTTATTATATGTTTAGAAGTATTAAAAATTAAATTGAAGAATAAAAACGCATAAGTAAAGCTGCCACTCAGTAACATGTACATAAATATATTTATATATTGGATATTTAAACGGATATTACATATTTTTAAATGACTAATGAACACTTTTAATTATCTATAGGTACATATAATAAAATTGTAACTAAGTCGAATCTGTACATTAAATATTTTTTGGAAAAGCTAATTGAAATAGACATTATTATCGATACAGAGTCCGAATCTATAGTTTTTAGAATTTTTGTCTGTCTGTCTGCCTGTCTGTCTAACTGCCTGTCTATCTGTCTGTTACCGCATCACGAGAAAACCAATGGACAGATTTTTATGAAATTTGGTATGATGATAGCTGGTTATCCGGGTCAACCTATAGGATACTTTTTACCGTAGGAAAATATCTCATTTCTCATTTCATGAGAAAAAATACAAATACTGCAATGTAAGAGTATACCAATATGTAAAACCTAAGAATTTGGTTTTTGGTCATCTTAACGCGGGCAGAGCCGCGGGCAATGCTAGTTTATATTAATAAAACTACAAACACCTTGGTCAATAACCAGTATTAATTTATTTATTGATTCAATGTCGAAACGTATCGCGAATGTCAATTACAACACTGTAATAGATTTATTTTGACATATTTATAGACCACGACTCAATTCACGATTAATAAGCGTTTCCTTTGATTATAGCCTGTTAAGATAATAAATTATATAGAAATTTATAGTTTTTTTTTTAGTTAGACAACGTGGTATGGTATAGTTTTTAGTTTGTAACTACGGCGATTGCTAGTTCGATATCAGCTTGAGGTAATTTGTATTTTTTAATCTATCCAATCTTTTTGTTATTTTATATTGGTGACATCAATATTAAATTATTACGAAGTACCTATACTTGAAATTTTTATATTATACCTAAATTTAATTTTTATAACTTTAAATCTGCATAAGATGATCTTTAAATCTATTAAGCAATATTTTTTATTACTAAAAAAAATAAAAAAATATCTATACTGCTTCTAATGTTAAAATAACAGCTACTTACTAAAAATGCATATGAAAGTATATACGGTATTTATAAGAAAAAACAATTTTTAATATTTTTGCCTGTTTGTTACGGCTAATCTCTGACGGCTGGAATTTTGACGGTACTTTCACTGGCAGATAGCTAATGTTATAATGAGTAACTTCGGATACTTTTATTTCAGAAAAAAAATAGGGTTCCGCCTAAAAAAATAAAATGCTCCCGAGCGAAGCGAGTGCAAGTCGCTAGTTCTTTCTAAACTAAGGTTACCAATATTATACCTATATTTTAAAGAGATTGATTTTAAAGAGATATACTAACACTACTAATGCCAGAAAAAAAATTCCATAGGATATAGTAGCTATAGAAGTTTTTATATTAATAGTGTGAGCGAAGCGAAGCTAAGGCAGGTAATTATTTAATAATAATTTATTCATGGCAGTAGTAGCCCAGTGGTAACGCTCTCGCTTGGGAAACCGAGTGAAGCGGGTTCAAATCCCGGGTCTCGCACCTCTGATATTTTCACGTGCGAATCATTTCTAACATGATTACCACTTGCCTTACGGTGAAGGAAAACATCGTGAGGAAACCTGCATGTCTGAGAGAACTTAGCAAGTTTTCGAAAGACATGTGAAGTCCGCCAACCCGCACTTGGCCAGCGTGGTGGACTATGGCCTGATTCCCCTCGTATTGAAGGGAGGCCCGTGCCCAGCAGTGGGACGTTAAAAAGGGCTGAATACAATTTATTCATAATAGTCATAAAAATACTTATTACTCTAAATTATAATAATTAAAATTATTGATTATATATTATTATATATAATTTATTAATTATATATTACTAGCGGCTCACCCTCGCTTCGCTCGGGTTCACCTCTAGAAAAGCACAAACAGATCTATCCCACGGGAACCGTTCATTTTTCCGGGATAAAAATAAGTAACCTGTTGTTTGACCTGCAATATAAGGTATCAGCATGCCAAATTTTACTAAAGTAGGTGCATAAGTTGTTGTGTACTGAGCTGTATAAGTTACTATAATTTTTTAACTATCAAACGGGAACTCTTTAATTTTACAGAATGATAAGTATCAAATTTCATTTAAATAGGTTCAATAGTATCGGAGATTAGCCCGTACGAACAGACAAACAGACAGAGAAACAAAAAATTTGAAAAAAATCTGGATTTGTTCTATTTCTCTTCTTACGGGATGTAAGAAGAGAACTAACTCGTTTTTTAGCAATTTTTTCTACCATCTATGTACAGACATTCGACCTCTACAGTTTTATTATTCATATATGTACCTATATTCAGATAGAATAAATAACGTATAATAAAACAGAAATATATAATAATGAAAATAGTTATAGCGAGTGTACCTTAGGAGATAGACATATACTATCGTATGTAGAACTTTTCTATAGACCTTTTTAAGACTTACAATTTTCTTGTACAATGTTTTGATCTATCTCTTAAGGTTGAGCCAACGTTAGCCATATAAATTTCTAAGGACAATTCGATAGAACCAGTTATTGTATTTTCCCGTGGGAATGAATAATTTGCCTGTCGTAAAAAGTATTCTAAATGTTGACCCGAGCACTAAGTTTTATCACTATACAAAATGAAGTTAAAATCGGTTGAGTACTTTTTGCATGAAACGCGCACATCGATTTGACTAAGTTTTATTATAGGTATTGATAAGAATAAATATTGCGAGTGTAACTTAGGAGATAGACATATACTATTCAGAACTTTTCTGTAGGCTACTTTTCAAGACCTACAATTTTTTAGTATATTGTTTTGATGTATGTCTTAAGGCTTAGCCAGAGGCAGGTTTCTAGGGAGGACTCGATAAAACCAGTTATTATATTTTCCCGTGGGAAAGAAAGATTTTCTTTAAGTAAAAAGTATCTAGGCAGTGGTATCCCAGTGGTAACGCGCTCGCTTGGGAAACCGAATGAAGCAAGTTCAAATCCCGGGTCTAGCACCTCTGATATTGGCTAGCGTGGTAGACTATGGCCTGATCCACCGCGTACTGAAGGGAGGCCCGTGCGTGTGTTAAAAAGGGCTGAATACAACATACATACATACATACATACATACAAAAGGTATCCTAAATGTTGACTCGAGTAATAAGTTATCACTTCACCAAATTTCGTTGAAATTAGTACATTACTTTTCGCGTGAAATGCGCGCACAAAAACAGACAAACAGACATACAGGCAAACAGACAAACAGACAAACAGACATTTTTTAACAACTATTGTTTTGGGGTCTATGTTGTCTACATAATACGTTACAAATAAACAAAAACATCTATCCCACGGGAAAACTACGTTTTTCCGGGATAAAAAGTTACCTATTTGTTATTCTGATGTATGAACTATATTATTGTAAAGTTTCATCAAAATCCAATCAGTGGTTTTTGTGTACTAAGCTGTATAAGTTACTATAGTTTTTTGACCATCCCACGGAAACTCTTTAATTTTCCGGGATGAAAAGTAGCTGATTTATTTTTATTATGTATGAACTATATTATTGTAAAGTTTCATTAAAATCCACTCAGTAGTTTTTGTGTACTAAGATGAATAAGTTGTTATAGTTTTTTAACTATCCCACGGGAACCCTTTAATTTTCCATAATGAAAAGTATCTAAGATGTTGCCCGGGGATATAAGGTACCACCATGCAAAATTTCATTTAAATAGGTCCAATAGATCCGGAGATTAGCCCGTACAAAGAGAAAAACAGATAAACAGCTCGCTCGGGTTCGTCCATACATACGAATATGTTGTATTATCTCTTTAACCATTTGTCCAAATTATATGCAATAAAAGGAAAAAGTCTTTTGTTTTAAACATTTTAGACGATAAATTTACTTATTTTGATAAGAATTCATAATTGTTGATAATATGACCAATAAACATGACCTACCGATTTAAATGATTTTTTTAATATAAAAAACTACTTTTTGTGACTTAAATATAAAAGTTAGACATATGCTGTCGCTGACTTTTTTGTAGGCATTATTAAGTTCTACAACTTTCCTCTAGAACATAATCATATATCTCTCATCGTTAAGGCAGCGTTCGTAAGAAACGTTTTCGTTCGACCGTTTTTTCTCCGACTTACTTTGCGAATTCGACTACCACGAAAAAGCCTTTTTATTTTTCGGATTAATATATAGCCTATGACACTCAGAAAGAACGTGGCTTTCTTTTGGTAAAAGAATTTTGAAAATCGGTTTAGTAGATCCAGAGATTACCCCCTACAACGTCACAAACTCACAAACTCACAAACTCACAAACTCACAAGATCACAAACTTTACCTCTTTATAATATTAGTATAGATTATATCGAGGGTTTACTGCGAAAATCTGCTAAGTGCAGTCAAGTTAGTTTTGAGTTATTGCGTTTTAAAAGTTTATACCTAATAAAAATGCTATAATTTTAGTAGGCCTTAAATACTGTAGTAGTCACAAGTTAGGAAATATAATAAAGATTTCATTTTTGTGTAGTCTAAGTAAATATGTATGATAGAAGTGTATGAAATAGAGAAACTCATGACTGAGGTAGTACAGTTAGTCGGTTTTACATGTACATTGCTAAAAGGCGCTTAATGCGAGATTATTAATATTTTATATGATTTATGTTGAAAATTAGGTAGCTTCGATATTATACTGCATTTTACATGAAATAATGCTAAACAAGGGAACTTATGGTTTAGTCTGACAAAGAAAATAGTTAGCTGGTTTTACCTGTAAATATTTATTGACTTCCAAGAAAAATAAATGCACAGTCATGTATGCTAATGATTTATTTTTATCACATTATAATCAGTTTTGATAATAATTAACTTTATTATTCATCTTCACCACTTTCAACTTCATCAACTGCTGGTTCAGGTAATTTGTCAACAATCTGTTTGCTTGTTTTTAAGCTTATAAACCAACCGTGAAGCTCCTCAGGTATGATTAGTTTGTTACAAAGAGAAATTAGATCTTTCTTTTTGGCTTCGCTTATTTCCAGCTGTTCTTGATAGAGGCGATTTAATTGGTCTGGAAATTGAAGATTAACAGCTGCTAAATAATTTTCAGTAGACCGCTTCTTGTTTCGCGTAGAATACGCGTGATTAAGTCCACTTTGGAATGTGGAAGACGTTGATTTTTCTTGAATCTCTATAAAATTAAAATTGTCGCTCATGTCATAGTTGAAAAAAATTTTTCTGTCTTCTCCTTTTACGTATCTTATACGCTTTATCTTCAGCCACTGAACCTGTTTTCCTTTATCATCTTTTGTTCTATTTTTCATGAGAGTATTTGCAAGGTGCTTTAGGTCGAAGAACTCGTCAAATTTAAATTCTTTTACTCGGTATGGTTCTCTTATTATTTTTTTCCCATCAACTTTTATGGTTTGCCTACGTCTAGCACGCTTGAAAATAGAAATCCAATCCATCATAGAAAAAACAGAGTTATTTTTCTTAGCAGATTCTATGCTACTATGCATAGAATCTGCTTCCATTTGTGTATGCCCCGATTCCAGAAACTTTTGCTCTATAACTCTAAGATTGTTAATTTTTTGCACTGCCCAAAGAAGTAAAGCAGATACATATTGATTACGGTTTTGCCCGCCACAAGTGTCTGAAAATAAGCTTATTTGTTTGATATTTTCAGGGACACAGTTTGAGAGGTAGTGTAACAGTATACTACCAATTTCAGAGCTACCCTTCCGTCCGTTTACTTCTGACCATGAAAAACAATAAGCGTTATTGGGTAAAGCAGCCTCGTAGATCGTGAGGTTGTATACGCACAACTTTCTAGAGTAATAGAGCAGTCCTACATCGCAGGAGGGTATTTGGAGTACTGATTGCAAGTCAAATGTTACAGAACTAAAATGTTCATCAGTGTTTGATCTGACTTTATCCTTCTCTTTTTCTCTATTGCAAATTTTCTTCCTTTCTTGGTGAGCATTATAAGCATCTTCAAGTTCTCTTTTCTTCTCTGTTTCAGCTTGAGCATAATTAGTGCAAACTAAGCATTGATCTTTCCTGGGTACAAAAAAACTAAGATTATATTCCTTTGAGAAGATTCTGCGATAGGTTATTTCTGAAGCTGGCTCAGAACCATTTTTTAAACATTCATCTCTGTATAATAAATGCATCTTCCGAATATTAAGATTTTTATCTAAATATTTGCGTTGAGTATCTTTTCTACTGTAATGGGCAGCCATACATGGAAATGACTCAATATGTTTTCTTATCCCTTGAATAATGTCAGGTTTCGTTTTATTGACCGGCTCGTGTGCTCCTCTACGATCTTTCGCATCAAAACAGTTTAGATCGTTTCGTTTCTGTATTGCATCAGTTATTACTGCAGGGGAGATACTCAAAGTACGACAAAAAAAACTTCTGACATACTTGAATTTTATCACTTTGTTTAGTAAAAAAACATTTTTTTGTATATTTCTTTTCTGGTCGTTGTCGATTGCGTACAGAGAGAATTCGTTTTGGTTGTTGAATGGTAACGTTAGATAAAATAAAATTCTTTCTAGCCTGAAAGTCTAAATTCCAAAAATATCTGCAAATACTATCTCTAGTCGTCATATCGAAGGCATCATGGCACTTATATTGACATGAAGAACAATCAATGTTTTTAGGCACCTTAGCAGGCCTGGATTTCGCTTTGATTTGGTAAGGCAGACCATCTGCTCGTCTCTTTTTAGCCACATTACGAGCCCAGTTGTTTGGATTCGATTTTCGCCACCTCTTCGACGGTTCAATAAGTAACCAAGATTTTTTGAACAGCTCAGTCAAAATCTCTTCAACTACGACCATTGATTCGTGATATTGGACTTTATTTTGCTCAATAATTTCAATATTGTTCTGTATTTCTTGAATATCAAAATACTGAACACTTTCATTTTCTTTATTTCCAAGTAAATCTTTTAATGTAACAAGTCCATTAGAATCTTCGTTTTCAAGCTGATGGGAGTATTCCGGCAAGCGGTAAGTTGGATCGTCAGTATCCGAAACGTCGCCAAATAAACTCTCTAATTCCTTTTCAACATCGTCATCCATATATTTTTCTAAAACAAACAATTTTAGATTTAGAATAACTTACAATAGCATCTTATTAATACTTACTTTATTTAGGACTAGCTCTTGCGCTGACGAACTCGCATGTTAAGTTATTAAAACATAACTCAAAGTACTTTTTTATTATTTTTTAGATTATGTAACATAGCTAATAGTATAATGTATTTTAAATAAAACTATCTTTTCCGATTATTTCGCGGATTTATTTCGATGTTTGTTTCCGGAAAAAAAGATAGTTTTATTTAAAATGTTAAATATTCGCGTAAATCTAAGAAAGTATTATTAGGATGTATGTTTATTAGTGAAATAATTTTTAAGATTGAGATAGTAGTTAGAAATTACTCCTAGCATATAAAATAATGAAGTTTTACCTCTATTTAAAATTAGTATTACGAAAACTTTATTAGCATCGTAACTTTACTTACCTTCTCGATAATTAGAACAGGATGGCAAGGATTCAATAAAAGTATTGGCATGATCAGGAAACACTATGGTGCTTGAAATATCTGAAAATTTAACAAAAGGTTTCAAGTTGTTTGACTACTATATTATAAAGAAAAATATGACAAAGTGAACACTTTATTTCGACAGCCTGGGTCACTCTCGAGTAAAACTAATAAAAAAAAATATTAGGTAGATTTTAAAAATTACTGCTAATTATGTGTACACCAAATACACCCTAATCATTTTCAAAACTCGTCTATACACTTACAGTTGTAGATAATAAAGTATAAACATAATTTACCCGCAATAATTGAACGACGATACTCATTTATATCAGTTGTGTTATTACATGTAGACAGAATCGCGGTTACAGGGCTTGCATTTGTAGTTGACAAATTTTCTAAAAAATAATAAGTGCATAAGGAAAATATTCACAAATAAAATTTGTTAGAAGATATAACCTTAAATTTAAACTTACCAGTATCAATTTCATTATTTTTAATCACTAAAGAGACAAGTCTTTTTCCTCTTGACATCATTTTCACAAATATCTGTCACATATATTCAATTAAATATTCATAAAACAGTTAAAAACTAATACAATTTACGCAAAAACAACGTTCGATACGTTCGCGGTGAATACTCCTAGTGAACTAAGTTACCGACGGCATCCTGTCAAAACATGTTAAGAGCGCGTATTACTTTAAACACTAAATCACTGAACATGAATTCAATAATTGTGTATCGCTTAAACTAGCTATAGTCGTTTATTCGCTTCTGCATGTCAACGGTAGGATAGTTATTGTAATAATTTCGTACATGTAAAATGTGATTACAGTTATTTATCAGCTTTTTGCTGTATAATTACAATAGCGAAATAAACAGAGAACTTTTGTTAAATACGATTAAGTTCCTTTAGATTTTATTTCTTGAAGTTTTGTAAGAACATTTTTTTACCTATTAACAAAGAAAAAAAGGTTATGAATCCTTATTTTTTTTTACATGTAACATTTATTAGGTAAATTATTAGCAACGTCGTTTATGATATTTTAGCAATCGAGTATTGAACGATTTGTTGTATATAACTGTTTTTACTTTATTCTATCTTCGTAAGTATTTAACGTAGCACTTAGCCGGTTTTACCAGTATACAGAGTTCAAAAAGATAAGAATTTTCATTTATTTAACTCATTTTTGCTAAAAATGTAGTTTAGCAGGTTTTCGCAGTAAACCCTCGATATATAATAATAAATAATTTATATTTGTAAAGAACCGTGCAGGTGGCCTTAGAATCAGCTGGCCGTTCACGTATGTAACTGTAGAATTTATTTCAATCTTGATTTGAAACAAGCCACCTATCATATTATCAGTAATATTTGCATACAATGACCATTCTGATTTACTGCCTCATCATACAAATTACGCTACGTCCCTATTATGATACTTTGTGATATCTGTTTTCATTATTGTATCCCATCGCTGAGATTTTCAATAGAAATACAAATATGTTTTTGAATATATTTTGTTTTACATACTTATTTAAAACTAGCAAAACCCGCGGCTTTGCTCGCGCTAAAACTACAGAAAATAACTCTAAAAGGGTCGGTTTCATACAAACTTTCATCCCCTATTTTACCCCCTTATGAGACGAATTTTGAAAAATGCTAAAACACATATTTATTTAATTGTATTGAAGTCCATTTATACTAAGTTTCAAGTAATTCTGATCATAAATATTTTTTTGTTTATAACATGTTTTTCCGTGGAAATGAATCTCTCGCAGTAAAAAGTAGTCTATGTCACTCTCCAGCTTTCCAACTACATGTACAGAAAAAATTACGCCAATCCGTCTCTCTGTTTCGACGTGAAAGGAGGACAAACAAACAAACATACTTTCACATTTATAATATTAGTATGGATAAAATCCCAGTCTATGATTCGTAATAGTTGACAAATATTGAGCTCATAATATGGTTATTTTAATTATTTTAATGTAATAAATAAGTGTATTTTTTTAATGTTCGTTTGCCTCACCGAATCTTTAGGAAGTCTGAACTGATTTTAACGCGACTTTCACTGATAAATAGACAATTAATTACTTAATTTTTTAAAACTTTTATATTGTTAAAGTATAGTTACCATAGAATAAAGAATAAATAGTAAAAGGAGAATGGCTTCATCGATTTCCATGGGAATTAAATAGGTGAGGAGAAAGTTTAGTTGTAAGTAACTTTTTACTATGGGACAAGATTCCAAGAAAGGCAGAATACGAAAGAATTTTACTGACGCTGGGTAAAGCGAATAACGAAGCAAAGCAAGAGTTGGTGATAATAGTATATTCGATTGAATTATAAATGGTCGATTCTAATTCCATCGTTGTTTATAAAAAGCGCTATTCTTGATATTCACACAATAAATGCTATTTTAAATCTACTATTCTTTCCAAACATGTGATACAAAATATCGTTTTCTTAGCAGAAAGTGTGGCAGATATTTAGTTAAATTTGAAAGCTCAAAGAGTGATTGGTGCTTAACTGATATTGCCCAAAACCTATAAATAAGAGGTTATTGGCAATTTAAATATACATAATTACTATAACATATACTATACTCACATATTGTTTGTATATAAGTGTACAGGAAACAGGCGTAAAGTACTGGAATATATTATAATAATTGAGGTGTCACGATATCCTGGATATGTTTATCAATTATACTGATCTTTTGATTGAGCGAATATCTTATATTGTCAATGGCAAAAAAAGATTCAAATTACAAGGACTTCCCGTTAAATTATGAATCGGATACGTAAAGTACTAATGTAAGGTATGTGTAGATAAGTGGTCATATGTTCAATGTCTGTTCGAAGTAAATATTGATAATAGTCAAGTTAATTGAACGTTTGTTTATTTATATGTAGTTTTTATACGAAGTTATGCTCGCGTGGCAGGTGCGCCTATAGATCTCTATTACCATTTTAAATTACATTAAAATCTATTTAGCCAATAAAGTGTGAAGAAGTACTCACTAATTCATTGAAAATAGAGTAATATGTATACATACGTAATTAAAATGAATTCCACACTAACATTAAGTCTTACCTGCGGTTTCAACTGCATTTCATTTTCTATTTACATCACAATCAATGTTTGCTTAAGCAATTCTAATAACCAAGTAAAATAAATGGACAAACTTATTTATATGTAATAAATTTTTATTTATGCCACTGTTCTCGTTAGTGATCGAAATTCGGACAAAATCATTAGGTATTAAAACTTCGCAGAAAACATGAATAGAATAAAAAAAACTTTTTTTTACTGACAACACTGAAGCTTGTCACAACTACAAAATAAAAAAAATAAAATCGACTGGCAAAGTAGGATAAAAAAGGTAAAATAATGTTATATATAAACTAATACACGGATTTATATAAATTTATATTTATAAAGAAAAAAAATTGAATTTTTACACAAATCCAACAAATCTTTCACGTATTAAACTGACAGACATTTTTTACCGTATTATTTTTATATATTATAACATAAGAAGTTAACTTGTATATTTTATTCTAATAATATAATATAGGAGTGAAATCGTTTATTAATAATTTTAACACGACAGATATTACCCACAGATTTATAAGAATGCGAATATTATGTTAATGGTGACAGCAATTCCTCGAATATGCATATTGAAATGTCACTATACAATTATTAACGAGACATCAATATATAAATTTAAAAAAAATCTGTAGTGATGTTAAAAATAAAAAAATAAAATTTATATTTATATAAAAACTATTAATTTGTTAAAGAAGTAGAATAAAAGTTATATTTTTTACAAGCAAAAATGTTATATAATACTTTCTTAGATTTACGCGAATATTTGACATTTTAAATAAAACTATATTATCGGATCATTTCGCGGATTTATTTTGATTTTTGGTTCCCGACGTTTCGAATGTTATAATCAAAAAACGTCATAACGCAAAACCACTCAAATAAATTCTATACTGCATGACAATAATTTATTTGACATTTATTCAATAACAGTTAATAACACTGTCAACGCAATCTATTGAAAAATAATTAAATATGCAAAATTAATATTCAAGAGGCATTTTCATAAATTGTTTACAAATTAGTTTTTAATCAGATGTCGATTACGTTTGCGATAGATATAAGGAAATAATAAGATAGCTAAGTTATTGATATGGTTTTATCGCAATAAACGTGCTCTTCGCAGTTGTTTGTTTTTATAAGCACTTAGTTAGCACATACTTATTGGAAATATAATTTAACTTAAGAATATTAAAACTAAGTAGAAAAAGAGATAAAAGAAATGATTAAGTACAAGAATTATGTACAAAAACTAGAATTTACCACAGTCGAACTTCAGCTATAATTATGTAAAATAAAAAATCATCATTATATTAAAAAAAATGTGTTTCCATTTTTTGATTAATACCACTAAAGCTCAATACTTACTAAACAAAAAAAGAGAAGAAAATCTTGAAAAAAAGTTATGAAAGAAAGTTGACAAAGAGAGGAGAAAAAGGTACCTACTGAACTGTTTTATATAATATGTATGTATAGACTAGCGTGACTATAGTGACAAACAAAACAAATCTATCCCACGGGAACCGTACATTTTTCCTGAATAAAAAATAGCCTATGTGCTATTCCAGATTATATCTAGCTCTGTGCCAAATTTCATACAGATCCCGTTCAGCCTGGCGACTTTCAGTTGTGGCGTGGTTGAGTAACAAACATCCATCCATCCAAACTTTTGCATTTATATAGTAAAAGTATAGTATTATGTGATCTGTATTAGTAGTAAGATTAGAAATTCATATAAAAAGCATTATATAAAGAATGAATACTACAAATGTGTAATAAGATACTTACATTCATCATAAATATTGGTCTCAATTGAGATTTGCATTTGAAAATCTAATAGTGAATGTATTGCATATCATAACATATTATAATACAACAATAACATGATGTTTATTTTTAATTTTATATAAAACAATAATTCATTAACAGTTCTGTTATATTTTTATAATAAACTAGCATTGAGCGCGGCTCCGCCCGCGTTCAGATGACCAAAATCCAAATTCTTAGGTATTACATAATTGCAGTATTTGAATTTTTTCTCAGAGATATTTTCTCGCGATAAAAAGTATCCTATATGTTGACCCGGATAACCAGCTATCACCATACCAAATTTCATCGAAATCTCTGCAGTGGTTTTTCTGTGATGTGATAACAGACAGGCAGACAGACAGACAAAAATTCTTAAAACTATAGATTCGGCCTCTGTATCGATAATAATGTTTACTTCAATAAGATTTTCCAAAAAATATTTATTGTACAGATTCGGCTTAGTTCAATTTTATTATATGTATAGATTAAATTAAAAGATTAAATTAAAGCTTTTATTTTATTATATATTACTATAAAATGTAGAAACTATACATAGATAATATATTTTTAATATTTTGGAGGCCTAAGCGTAATAAGTCGAAATTTATCAGCTTCCTGGCTGATACAAAACATATTATTATCAGTTAACATTCACAGTGTCTTACGTAAGACTAAACAAAAAACATAAAAGCAAAAACTTTAATTTCATGGTATTATTAGTCAGCATATGAGGAACGTATCTACCACAATCAATTAAATGCTGTCGGCTATACTAAAAGAAAAGCACTTTTGTGTGGATTAATGCAAAAAATATGTATACATACATATATTATGTAGAAAAATAATATAATACGTATGTATGTACGTACATAGGTAAAAATCTACCTTCATATAACTTATAAATGTAACTTGGACCTTTAATATCAGCAATGTCTGAAATCCAATTTATCAATATTATTTCAAGGGCAATCTAATTGAGACCAACCATCTGCGGAGATATCATAGTGCACAAATGTATACCGAAATTTATGTTCACTCTCTATTCCTTTCACTCTCAAAATCGGCATTGTGGGACGACAATTGGACACGAATGGTGAGAGGTCAGGTGGAAAACCGAATACTTTACATGCTCTCCGAGCCATTAGGGTGTACATCGCCAACCTCCCAACTCTTGGCTATTACTGAGAATCTTTGAACAGAAAAATCCAATAACTACACTAAACTTCATCTGGGACTCGACCGCAAGACCTCCAGATGTGTAGCCGTCATGCAGCAACTCAGGAACCAAATCCATACTAATATTATAATGTGAAAAAACCTTTTCACTCTTAAACCGAACAGATTTCGATAAAACTTGGCAAGGGCATAGGTTACATTCTGGGAATAGACATAGTAGTCTACATAAGGATTTTGATCCCTGCCCGATTATTCAAGCGAGCGTAGCCGCTGGCTAAGCACTAGTATAGAGTAAACACAATCAACAAACAAGTATATCCAGGGCCACAAAATATACTCGCGTGCACCGAAAGTCATGTAAACATGTTCGGCTGGCGATTAATAGCCGGCATCGTTTCGCACGCAACTATAATTAATGAGTGATTTGTGTTAAATGGTGTATCAATAAAATTGGTCTGATGTGTAAATCAATCAAGTGCTTTGATTGCTGAATACAAGATAATTATTTAAATTGTATTTTCAACCGACTTCAAAAAGGAGGAGGTTCTCAATTCGACTGTATGTTTTTTTTTTTATGTTTGTTACCTCAGAACTCCGTCATTTATTAACCGATTTGGACAATTTTTGTTATGCTTGAAAGGGTATACTTCCAGATTGGTCCCATTTAAATTTCAAAAAAAAATACCACCCCTAAGGGTAGAAAAACAACTAATGATGAATTTAACCTACTTCTAATTGTCATATTGACTTGAAACTTTGCAAGTATTTCTATTTCCGTTGATAGTACAGTGGTTCGGTGTTGTTGACCTGATCTGATGGCAAGGCCAGAAGGTGGATAGGTGGAACTCTTCAACGGCTAATAGTAGATACTTTGAGTTTGGGCTTATTTTGTTTGATTTGACAAGCCTAACACGTTAGAATCCTTACTATGCTACTACTGTCTACACTAAAAAGGGAAAAATAAAAACTTTTTAACAAAAAAATAAAAACCGACTTCAAACAAAAGCACTAAAAAGTAAAAAATAACTGATTGGTAGTTTTCATTTACTATACATACCTAATCAAATATTTTCGAAGTCGGTGTGCTTTGGCTAAGTAATTAAAGCTTACCTATTAAATACATACTTAATCAAATATTTTCGAAATCGGTGCCAGCCCATACAAAGCAAAGCACGCCGACTTCGAAAATATTTGATTAGGTATGTATAGTAAATGAAAACTACCAATCAGTTATTTTTTACTTTTTAGTGCTTTTGTTTGAAGTCGGTTTTTATTTTTTTGTTAAAAAGTTTTTATGATTAAAAAATCTTAGTATTTAAAATTCTAACACTGACTGACTGACAGACAGTGCAGCTTAACTGCTGGGTCTAGAAGTATGAAATTTTAGATGAGCTGTCTGCTGTTATCCATACTAACACATATTATAAATGTGAAAGTGTGTTTGTTTGTTTGTTTGTCCTTCTTTCACGTTGAATCGCAGTAACGGATTGTCGTGATTTTTTTGTGTGAAAATAGAAGGCTGAAGAGTGACATAGGCTACTTTTTGCCGCGAAAGATTATCTTATTCCCACGGGAAAACACGTTAGAATACAACAAAAAAAATATTTATGACCAGAATTACTTGAGACTTAGTATTAAAGCTCTTCAATACAATTAAATAAATACGTATTTTAACATTTTTTTCAAATTTATCCCATAAGGGGGTAAAATACCTTTTTAGAGTTTTTTGCAGTTTTAGCGCGAGTGAAGCCGCGGGTTCTGCTAGTATGGTATGTTTGAAATGATATTGAAATTCATTCACTAAGATTAGTTTACTTCGATATTTAGCTATTTTTCTATATTTGATATTTTGATATAATTATTATTTTACAAGAAAGTATCGCCTCCCTATCTTGTTTTCTATCAACTCGACTTCTATAATTATTAATATTGGAAAAATGGTGTTATATGCACAAACATAAACTCCAATTATTATTTGAAAACTACATCTACCTATTCGAAACAAGATCATTATGTGCATGCGGATTACTAAGAAAAATTATAAGAATCTTACCTTTTGGACATTATCACAAAACCTTAAAAACAAATCTCAAATTGAAATCTAATTTATGTCACTCTTTGTTTTTTTTTTATATTTATCCTTGATCATGTTATAATAAATCATCTATTCATAATACTAAGTATCCCACGAGAATAACCACATGTACTATGATATAAGTGGCCATAAACTATATCTTTATAAAAAGTACGCCTTTGTTTGTTGTGTTCAAACCGACATCAGAAAAGGAAGAGGTATTTACTCAATTTGAATGTTTGTTTATGTGTTATAACGCACACTTTTCATCAATGAACAAATTTAAACAAATTTTAAAAAAGAAAATGGAAAAATTTCAGGTGTAATAGGAGAATAATTGCTTTAAAGTGAAATCGGTGGACCTTTTCAATACAAAGACAAAACCAAAACATCCCAACACTTATTTCATATATACATACATACATATACGTACATACCACACAAAAACGTGAAGCCAGCTGATTAATAAATATCACATCGGAAAAATTCATTCGAAAGGCAAATGAAAAATTGGAGTGCCAATTACGTTCACTAAAAAATGTCCGCGGGTACCAATTAAAATGATTTACATGTCGATAAATCGTTGATACAAGCAACTTTAAATACGTTATGCTCGCATAGCGTACGGGCGTCGCGTTACGTGTGGGTGTTTTATGGGGTTTGGATTACTGTGCCTTTTAATTTATTGCCAATATTTTTTTTTGGGTTTTTTTATTGTAGATTTATCTTTTATTAATGTTGAAATATGTTTACGCGATTATTCTAATTTAGTAGTAAACGATGTTTGTGTCAGAATTAAAAAAAAAAATGTTGCTGCGTCATCGTTTTTGCTTCTATTCTATTTAAATCTATAATAATTATTATAAATGTGAAAGTTATTCTGTCTGTCTGTTTGTTTATTGCTTTGTAAAGCTTAAACATAATACATACATACCTATTATAAATATAAACACCCATGACTGGAGTACAAACATTCGTGCTCATCACACAAATGAATACCCCCAGGGGAACTCGAATCCGCTGGCACAGCAAGTAGGGTTAATACAGACTGAGCCAAACGTGTCTTCGTTATATTATATAGAAAAGTTATTGTTACGTTAAAGTCAGCCATTAATTACGGCTTACAATTCAATTTTAATATAAAACACGTACATTTAATAAATGATTAATTACATTTAATTAATAAAAACAACTTCACGAAAAAAAAACAAATTACACATTCAATAATAAGATTAATCACGTTAATTTAATAGCATTTTTATTCATACGAACAAAAAGGTAAGCCATCGATCACTCGACTAAAACAACATATCATATAAAAAACTAAAATCCATTACAACGGGATATTAACAAACAAATGTTAACACTTAACCTTTCTTTCGTGCCCATAATATACATCGTTGAAATACACCTCATTATTACTTTAAAACCAACTTGATTCCTCATATATCTGCACTCTTAATCAAAGAGTACAAAGTCTAAAATCCTTTGCTCTATCTAATTTTTAACTTTGTGATATCCTCAACGCAGGGTATCAGAGGTGTCGTAGAAAACTTAATTTATGTTAAACTCGTCTCCACCACGATTATTCAACTGGCCGATGGTAGATAAGAAAGATTAATCGAGTGCGGCTTTAGTTAAAAAATGCGGGGACATGCGACTCGTGTGGTACTGTCTACCGAAATAAACTTAGAACTTCCTTTTGGATAACGCTATATGAATAAATATTAAACCTTTTATCTCTGCTATAATCGAAAGGTGTAGTGTAATTTGATATTTGAAGTGAATTAATAAATTAAAGGATAAGTTTGAACGTTTGGATTCTAGCCTTAATTAATATTAGAGTTATCTTATCAGAATATATTCGGAAAGAGCTAACGGATGGATGAATAATTAAACATATTTTTTTTTAGTTTAGAGTTTTTATATGTCATTTTTATCAACCCTCAGTCACTCCCACAAAACCAAAAGCTTAGTCATCTGCGCAAGAAATATTAAATTTTATAAAAGTGTGTACAAACACAAATACACTCTCTATAAACCTTAACTTTTTTGACACGAACGACAGTGTGATACAGTCGGAAAACTCAATAGCTACACTCAGCCCGACCTGGGTCTCGAACGCAAGGCCTCCGGATCTGAAGTCATACATACTAACCACTAGACCAATAAGTAAATCTCTATTATAAAATTTAATAAAACTACAAAATATTCAATTTTAATAATTTAAAATAAAGGTTCCATTAAAGTGCACTTGTACGAATATAAAAATCATTTATTATGTTAATTAGTCAACTTTTGACATATTTGTAAACAGGTTAGCGTCTATAAATAACTGCTCTGTACAAAGACGGGGGTCAGCGGAAAACGCCCTTTGAACTGCTAATCTGAACCAACGTCGAGTTAAATGCTGCATAAATCTTAAGGCAGGAATTAGGAAAGATATGGAGGGCTGTTAATGATATAATAATATTTTAATATACAACCAAATTATAGTCACTTTTAATGTCACACCTTGGGAGCTCTCCATTTCGCTGGAGGCCGTTCCTTGAACAATATTATTGATGATTGATAATAATGATATACATAATCATAATATGATAAAACTTCGGATATGGAAAAATATTTTATAAAATTAAGCACTGTTTAATTTGATAAAAAAATAATAATTTATAATTTGGCTAACTATGTATATAAAATATCTTTTTCTCTTCACTAGATTCAAAGAAATAAGTGTGTCATCGACGAACATACAGACAGACAGTATTACTTCATAGGTATTTCGCTTTTTTCCTTTGATCTTCGGAGTCCTAAACAAATAATAACCTGCTTAATTTATTAAGAAGAAATACATCTTCATATAGTAGTCATACCATTGTAGCAAGCAAAACAGTAAAAAATTGTTATTTTATATAAATTATAACGAATAGAAGTTAACGCATCCATTCAATTTGTTTCGTTATCGTAAAATTTTGAGCTTTCAAATAGTAAATGGTATAAAAATAAAGATAAAAATATAATTTAATTATATGAAATGATTTTAAACACGTCCATTCCATTCGCTGTTCGATTCATTCGTATTCTAACCGAGTGAATTACAAGCAACGCCGAAGGCGGTGTTAACACGGTCAAGCTGTGTCTGTCGCCTTAATATAATATGGATCTTATTATAATATCTTGATCTATCCTTTAGTATGATTGATTTGTAGTTTATAATACTAATTTACTAAAGCGTAATGAACAATTTTTTGCTTGTTTTCGTTAAAAAGTGTAAATTTTCCAATAAATAGAGGAAATAGGACGAAAATATGTTATGTCTCGATAATCGTGTTTGATAATTTATAACTGTAGACATTAAAATAGTTTTATTAACTATCTAAATCTCTAGAATTGTTATATAATTTTTAGATAGATATTTACCGCTTATACTTAGGAATACTATACTTATAATTTTATAATCTGTAATAATTTGTTTTGACTTTTCATTATATATAAGGATTTATTGAAAATAGAGAACTTTTCATCTCGATTCATCAAGGATTTCCATCGGATTTGATTATATAAATAACGACGACGGCGAAGCAAGCGTTTAAAATTCAAAAAAATCCATACAATCTACTACAAATACATATATATTTGTATAAAAGATATAAATATTAACTATGTGTCTACCATATTAAAATAGCTACGATTAAATATTTATTTTTTTACTTACACAATCCCCATATAATTGACACTTCATTACGTATTCAAGTGAAACTCAAATTTCAAAACCCTATTATCATTATGTTTAAGGTAAACATCACATAGTGCTGTTAATGTGTTCAAATTGAATTCACTGTAGAATCAATAGCACGGGTATTTCTGGGCGGCTAATAGATATAATTGTATTGGCAAATTTTCATAATACTAGAAGTGAAGTTTGTAGAAATAGCATAAACAGGTTAGAATGTGATATTAATATTCAATTCAATTTTTTTGTTCAATGTCTTCTAGGGCTGCCGAGATCATATTGTGTGTTAACTTAAATTTAATATATTATGATTGATTTTTAAATATTTTTTTAAGCATAAGAGCAAATGCTACTCGGTACTGGTGTAAAAATTTTCATCCCCATTTACACCCCTTAAGAGATGATTTCCGGGATAAAAACAAATATCTATATATCCTATGTCCTTCCCAGGGTCTTCAGGGGTTCAGTAGTTTCGAAGCTTATACGGTACAAACAAACAAAAATCTTTCCTCTTTATAATATTAGTTCAATCAATTTTTTTTTTCTCAACTACGTTTTATTTATCAATTTTTATAATTAGGTGTTCATTATTGTATATTTTAGCATTATCAAAGCAATTATTTCACTTTGGCGAGAAGTTACAATAAAAAAGTGCGTAAGTAAACTAAACATCTATAAGCCTAGTTCTACCTATGACTCGTATTTCTGAAAGGACGTGTCTTATGACATTTCTATGTTACTCTATTTCTAAAGAACTAAAATTGTACAATCACGAAACGATACGTAACAATTGAATGATTTATTTTTAAAAGTTGCTAATTAAAGAAACATATTTCAAGTCGATATTTTGAAATATTATGCTAATTTTGGACATGATGATAATAGAAACATACTTGCAAATATAAAAATAGCTCTGCCGAATCATGAGGCAGTCTTTAAAATATAATAATATATTATACTAGCGACTCAGCCTCGCTGTGCTCGGATTCGTCCCTAGTTACGTTATAACGAAAATAATAATAATAAAAAAAATATATATATTTTTTTTAATATATGAAGTATTTATATATATGTTGACCTATGACCAGTTATCATCATACCAAATTTCATCAAAATCTGTTCAGTGGTTTTCTCTTGATCCGTTCCCAGAGAGACAGACAGACAGACGAAAATTCTAAGACCTATAGATTCGGCCTCTGTATCGATAATAATGACTATTTCAATAAGATTTTCCAGAACATATTCAATGTACAGATTCGACTCAGAATTTTATTTTATATTATAATATGTTATATCTATAGTGATAGATTGGTACTTTAAAAATCATTCGCTCTTAGAAAACCTCTAACAGAATTACTCAGTCTAATCTTCACAACCGAATTTTTTCTTGTTTTCGGTATATTGAAATGGACATGATAATGGAAACTTTTGAAATAATTACAATAAAGTCAAATATATTTGAAAATATAAATAATAGGATAATTCCTGAAAAAAAAACACGTTAATCAAATCCACCACCTTTGTCTTAGTTGTTAAATATTTGAATAAAAACATCACGTTTGACCCATTCGCAGATTAAAGCAATAGTTGGCAAACGTAGGCGATACGATCTCGACGTCATCACAATAGTAAGATGTAATCAGATTCGGTGTCTGTGTAACACCCGGTACGCTTCAGATGTCGGATGTTCATGTTTTTAGACGAAACGGATAGGGAACGATACGATATTATTTTATTTTTATATCTCAAACATTTTAACAACTTTAAGAATGTCATGAAATGTAAATAATTTTAATATATATAGTTAAAATTTCAAAGCTTGAATGTTTATATACAACTTAACTGAAAAGTCAAAGTACATTTTATGAAGCATACATAAGCAAAATAATAAATGAATGCTAATAAACAAGACACTGAAAGAAAAATTAAAATCTCAACACTCCTTATAAATACCGTAAGAAACAGATCTATAAATATATGTATATTATGTACAAATATATGTATGTATATAATATGTATTTGAAATGTTGAATACATTTTTAACCAACACATGTGCTGTTAATTTGTTTTTATTGCCATGTACATAAGAATGATTATAGCATATTAACACTATTACATTTAACGAGTAATAATTGCATACAATGTTTTATTAATTGTCTAGAATAATTAAATTCTCAGAATACGTATAATATAGATTATTAACTTGTTAAAGTGTAAAAAGTATTCAAGAAATGTGCAATTGTAATTTGTATTAACATATCTAATTATCGAATGGAGTGTAATATGATAATGAAAATAGTTATATAAATTCTTTAATATGTATATAAACTAGGTTATAACGTCATATTTTAAATTACTAGAATATCATAGTCCTTATTAAAAAGTATATTTATTACTACGTTGGCTACAATAAATTCCTTTGAAGCGTAATTTATATAAGTGAGGGAAAAACATAATATATCTAATTCTATTCAATTCTATTAGTTATATGGTATCAAAATATCGTATAAAATGTGGTTTAAGCCATTATAATACAGTTATTTTTTATATAATATATAAATAATTATAAGAAAAATTAATAATATTCTTTCCTTTGTTTAAAAAATATCTGGGTTCAATATCGCCATTTCTCGACATGCGATAAATAAAATACACATTTAAAATCGTGACGTATCCGTGTCGTCACCTATAAAATAACGGACGACAAACTCCAATTTACTCGACGACGGGTCGGGTCAGGTTGCGGCGTGTTTAATTTTATGGCTGCGGGATCTTGTAACTATTGAGCTTATCGCCGGGTTAGCTGTTAAGTGGATATCGGCTACCCTAACATTTTCCTTATGATTTCAGTCAAATATTCGTTAGTCCACGACTACTTCTTGCTTTGACGTTTAATGAAATTGAGAAATTTAATTAATATATGTACTTAATGCATTTCTGATAATATATTTATAGTATAGATATACCTACATAGTATATAGTTTTTGAAATAAATTTATTCTATTTTGAAAACTAATGTCTTCTAGATTCAAAGACAAAAATAATTGTAATACAAAACATATTGCAGGTATTTTGCATAATTCATCATTATAAAAACAGCCTGTCTGTTTTTTAATGCCTATATGCATATTTTACAATTTGCCTTCGTTATTATATATTTTTATATATAATAACGAAGGCAAATTGTAAAATTTCGAATGGTAAAATATAGACTTCCAAAAAAGGGCTTATTTGCCTAAGACAGCAGCTACCTACGTGTCGTTTCCATAATCTGTCCATCAAATAATCCGTCGTTTGTATAATGACGAATTACACAACATGCCTGCGACATAAAAACAACTCCAAACAAAAATTTTTAGCGACTACCCGCAATAGTACACTTTCGGGGCGGCATCTTTGTCACCCCTAACGTATTATCGGGTAGAAAAGAAAATATTCGTGATATATAATGTAACAAACAAACATATTCGAGCAAATATAGATATTTACTTTTTAACCTTCTGGGAACATGTTATAAGGACCGCCGTTTTAACATGTTTATGCTAAAGCGAAGACGGTTGACGAGTAAAGGTACGCAAACGTTTAACCACGAAAGGTCTAATTATTTTTGTAATTCTATGAAAATGGCTACCCGTTTTTGTTTTTTCTTTGATATATAGATATTTGCTATTAATGTATGGAATTCTTTTGTGCTACATTCTTAGTAAATGTTCTATTAATTGTAATTTTTTGAATTTACAGTAAGTATATACTTAAATATTTCGTTGACAATATTTATGGGATATTTTTAAATATTTACTTAAAATTTATATGATACCCCTCAAATATGACTACGACGTAGTGTTTTTCAAAGAATCTCGTATAACCAAGTATGTACTTCACGCTTCATCACACTGTACAAGCAAGGCACATCTCACTATTTGTCCACAACTTAGCGCCAAGTTTCTTTACTGATTAACACAAGCAGACTAAAATATGTGTTCAAACAGCAGTACCTCGATAATTTATTAATATGCCTAAACGTAATGTTTGAAATTGTATTTAACATTGTTAGAAAAATATTTGTAAGTTTCCTCTACTATAATACCTTACTGTACCTATAGGGAATGTTCACATTATGCTGGCTTAAAAGAAATTATTATTATAGCTTTTATCTTAATATTCTTAAAGATAAAGCTAATATAAGTGCTTAAAGCTTATTTGTATAGCTCAATTTGATGCAACGCATAGGTATTTTAAATTGTATATAGGTAGGCAGTTTCTCTCACATTTTCTTATTCTATTTTTATTTCTGTAGTTTCTTTTTTTATTCCAGCAACTTACTACGACTATATAGTACTAGGGACTCACTCTCGCTCCGCTCGGGTTGGTCTCTAAGTACGTTTTAACGGTCAGTATAGATTTCTCAGAGATGAGATATTTTCCCGCAGTAAAAAGTATCTTACATGTTGACCCAGATAACCAGCTATCATCATACCAAATTTCATCAAAATCTGTCCGGTGGTTTTCTCGTGATGCGTTCCTAGACTGACAAACAAACAAAAATTCTAAAAACTATACATTCGGCCTCTGTAACGATAATAATTACTATTTCAAGAAGATTTTCCGAAAAATATTTCATGTACAGAGTCGACTGAGAATTTTATTATGTATATGTAATAATATGTATAATGTATATATAATAGCTATACCAAGCATAAAATAACTTATATTTTTAAACTTTCTGTTTTAAAGTACTACTGACTTATCCTTGCTCGGGTGTGTCACTGTCTGATAAGTAATAGTTTAGTCTAATAAGCTTACAAAATAAATTATATTTCATAGTACCTACTTAAATTCACAATCTAGCATTAACAATACTTTTACATTACATAGCAATGTAATAGATAGCTACATAAATATTAATTTAAACACTCAGAAATATCTTTTACTGCACAATTTTTTCTTATATAAGCCATTTCGCAATAGGCTTCTGTAATACATGGCCATCGTATTGGCTATACATCTGACCACATCGACCCATAAACGATCAAACTTGTATACGGTCTCAATAGTTTTTCCAACCGTCGTCCAACGAGCCCTGAGGGTCTCGTAATAAAGAAACATGGAACTCCCAAAACGATTAAACTTGTCCTCCACATTTATTTTGGTCATCGTAAAAAACGTCTCTCTTTATTGTTGTTTTGAGTACTTGTATTATGATTGCAGTAAGTTTCTTTCATTTTGAAATAAGTTCGCTAAAACACAATAGTCTGTTTTTTGCAATTTCAGATTGCCAAATGGTTTTTGTTATGGGAGCGATGGAAATGGTTATTTTGGAGATATACGAATGAAATGTTTACTGAAATTTCTTAAACGATCTTGTCTTAGTTTGATTGGTTCTATTACTCTAATACTATTTGATTGCTTAGTTATATTATTATGTTGTTGAAATTAAGGTTAATTCATCAATTTTATTCAAAGAGAATCAGTGAGGAAGCTACTGTCGGCACGAAAAGAGATCTGCTGAGAAAAAAAATCAATGTTCATATTATATGTATATTGTTCAATATCGTGTCCTGAATACGCTCATACGGACGGATCTATAGTTCCTATATTTACTATTTGCCCTGAGTTAAACATGAAAGCACTTCTTCTACAAAGAGACATGTTCATACCACTAGGTACACCGTTTAATCGGGCTATTAATATTGATACGATAGTTTGTAATGTATCTGTATTTGTGTATTTTTATTTGTTCCTCATGCGAACAACTAACTTGGAGTAACTCATAGGCTACTTACTCTTAGGCATCAAGAATCGCATCTAACCGAAGCGAGGAAAGTCTCTTAGTCATAAATATATAAAATCGTATTAAATTTTCTACATAGGACATTCAGTAAAAGCGAATATGAAACAGCCGCAGGTTTTTAATAAAGTCCAATCAGTCGACCGCCGGAAGCATCGTTCCTTCCTCCGGAAATAGAGCTTGTCTGTGCCCTCCGGAACAACGAACCTTCGGATAAAAGTACCAATAAACATTGGATTACTTTGCCATCATGACATTTATATAAAATGGTTAACAACATACAACGTCAATAACAGCTAAGTGTGTATTTATAGTAGAAAGTCAATGAGTTTAATACTAGCGACTCACCCTAGCTTCGCTCGGGCTCGTCCCTAGGACCTAGGACCTTGATTACCCATACAAATTTTCATTCCCATTTTCAACCACTTGAGAGATGATTCCTGAGATAAAAACTATCCTACATCTATTCCAGGGTTTCAAACAATCTTATTACCAAATTTTATCAAAATACCTCCAGTGGTAATTCTGTGATGCGGTAACAGACAGACAGACAGACAGACAGACAAAAATTTTAAAAACTATGGATTCGGCCCCTGTATAGGTAATAATGTTTATTTCAATAAGATTTTCCAAAAAATATTTATGTACAGATTCGGCTTAGTTTCAACTTTATTATATGTATAGATAACAGTCCTAATGTCATACCTATTGGCGGTTCTCATGATTTTGGGCGTACCATTAAGCGCAATCTTGAGTTTTACGCATCCGGTCCGTACCAGCCGCACATCGCAGGCCATCGCACTAAATAGCAGGAGCATCTCCTACACTGGTGGCGGCCTCCACTCGGGAATCTGTTTGCGCAAATGGTTATCAGACCTTCTGCAGATATGTCCAGCTCACTGCTACTGTGGCCAGTTGATTCTTTGCGCAAAATCTTTAGAAAAAAAGGTCTTTATTTGATTGTAAAAGATCTGAAACTATTATATTTGTGTATTCTAGGAAAATTAAATCCTTCAGAATCCTGGAAAACGGAGAATTTTCATATGTTTTCTATTATTATAAGGCAAATACTGGTAAATAAAAAAAATACGAATCATCGTACATTTTATTACACACGAAAGGTTTTTTTGGCGTTTATTAAAAAAATATTGAAACAATTCTGGTAAAAGTAATGTTTCAAAAATGGCCAATATGCCATTAGACCTAAAACACGTAAAATCAATACACACAAAGAAGTAAGCGAAATATAGTACAAAATAAAAGCCTAAATGAGGATATCGCCGCAGGTGTCTGATTTTAATAAAAGCCAATCACTCGGCCACCGGATGTGTATTCTTCGTCTTGTTACAACACAGGGCTGTTTTGGCCCGTTTACAAACAAACCGAAAAGTTGCAATAAATGTCCTTGTGTACATCCAAAAAGTTTCTTTCCAGACATATGTTTTGAACGTTTAGTATTAGCGACCTTACCTCGCTCGGGTGTCTGTTGTACCTACTTACAATATTATAATAATCTATACTTATAATAAAAGTCTGAGTCGAATCTGTACATTAAATATTTTTGGAAAATCTTATTGAAACTACACTAAAAAGGGGAAAAAATAAAAACTTAAAAATTAAATAAAAACAGACTTCAAAACAAACGGTGTGCTTTGTTTGTATCGGTTGACACCGACTTCGAAAATATTTGATTAGGCATTTATAGTAAATGAAAACTACCATCAGTTATTTTTTACTTTTTAGTGTTCTTTTTTGAAGTCGTTATGCGTCAAAATGGACATACAGTAATTAATTAATTAATTAATTTTTTAATTTTTTATTTAATATTTTCTAAACAGCCTCATTTCTTTCAAATACTTCTCTTGACCACAAAATAATATAAAAAAAAGACAGATAATAGCGAAAGCTTAATAATAGCACCCGGTCCGATCTTTCCAATTCGAAACACCCAAAACATTAAATAATAAAATTGCATTTTTACATATATGAATATTTATTAATTTGAATTGGTCAGTACGGTGATTTTTTAAAGTAGAAAAGAGACCAAGGAATCTACATAATTGGATATACATACATAGATTAGAAAATAATTTAGAATTTAATTAGACGAAAAAACTACATATATAGTTATCTATATAAATGATTCATTTTAATAACATATTTTTATAATAACATCGACCAGTTCGATCTTAATTGAGCTCTCGATATCTTGTCGGTATATGAAAATAAGGGATCAAATTATTTGGTGATTAAAAAGTTGGGAACAAGTAATAAAATAAAACCAGATTTTTTTATTTATTACTTCATCAGCGGCTTGATCATAATCATTCAGTCATATCCATGATAGATAAGGAATTACATATAAATTGCCATTATATTAGCTTTGACAAGAAAAATAACATGAAAACCCCTACTGTACAATCTAGATAAAATAATTTATCTAATAAATAATTTAATGCCATATAAAATCATGAATTAATTTATATAAATTTATGTAATGTTTTGTTAATGAGCGTAGTAGTATTTGATGTCTGATAAGCGGCCTGTTTTTACTTGGTCGTAAAATGATATAGTCCTTAATTAATTTTTGTATATAGAGTCCCTTGGGTGATTAAATAGCCTGATAGCAAAATGGAGGCTTAAAAAACAAAACCAAAAAGTTCACATATGGGATATGATCTCTTCTCCATATTTTTAATTTTGATGTGAATGAAATAGGTTTATTATAAACTTAGTTATGTGATTTTAATTGTTCTAAGATTTAGTTTTGAGTGCAACTTTACTTCTTTTTATACCATTAAGGATTGAGATGAAATTCTTCCTGCAATGCACTTTAAAGCTCAAGTTCATCTCAAACGCATTAAAGGGTCTATTTCTAGAGTTTTTCTGGGAGATTCAATGAAAAATAATATAATATGCAGAAAGAACGCTATTATTTAACGTTACTAACGCTAACAACGTAGCTTGTCGAAGTGGCAGTGGGTAGAGCACATCACTCATGGTACGAATGCTATATGTGGTCAAAGTTTTTTTGAGTGACAGCCTTGTACCAGAAGGTGAGGCGTAGGTAGACCTCCCACGATCTTGTGATGGTCACCAAAATCCACTGCAGATGGCTCATGATAGGATAACTTGGAAATTTTTGGAGGGGACCTATGTGCATCAGACATCTTATGTTTTGAAGCATTTTCTATAATGTTATAATTTAAAAAAGTAAAGTAAAATTTTAAAATTTTAGCTCTACTTGTTTGTTCTGAAAGTTGATAAATTAAGCTGCAATACGTCACCTTAGTGCTTACTTGTTTAAAATGACTAATACTTTACAGTAGACAGATTTATTTGATCTATTTAAAAAACTAAGCTTTATTTTTAAAATTTATATACATAAAATACCTTTTTTTCGTCTTTATTAAAATAAAAATATGTATTTAATATCTATCGTGTTAACATTTTAAAGTCAATAATTCTGTATTTAAATTACAATAAATTGGTCGTTTTGACAACTAAGCATTAAAACGACGAATAGCTTCTGCTGTATTAGCCTTTTCTGTTAAACAGTTCATTTAAGGCCTCTAATGACATTGAAATAAATATTACAAAAAATATAAGTATAGATTTCTCAGAAATGAGATATTTTACCGCAGTAAAAAGTATCCTAAATTTCGACCTGGATAACCAGCTATCATCATACCAAATTTCATCAAAATCTGTCCACTGGTTTTCTCGTGATGCGTTCCTAGACAGACAGACAAAAATTCTAAAATCTATTGATTTGGCCTCTAAATAATATTTACTATTACAATAAGATTTTCCAAAAACATATTTAATATACAGTTTTGACTCGCAATCAGTCAGAATTTAATTATATGTATAGATGAGTCATTGCTAAAATTCATAACCTCTATATACAGAACTCATTTTATATTTACTGATTCACGCTTGTCCTTACCATAATTAACGTATCATCGAGGCTGAACGCTTTATGTTTATCGACGATTACGATATTGCATGTTTTAATATATTAACTGCAAATATTTATTACATATATATAATAAAGAAGGTCCAGGTGTCGGTAAATTTATATATTATTTAAAATTTTATGCATATTAAGAAGAGTGGGTACTATATACAATATATATTAATATAAATTTTATAATATTAAATGAGCAATTATTACGGATCTAACGATTTGGATCAAATTTTGAATTTAGGTAAGGTTTTGCTTTTAAAATGTATCCATGTATCCATGTTTCTTGTCTGAAAAAACGTAATTTTTATACCATCACTGGAAATTATCGAGCGAAGCCCGGTCGCTCAGGTACTGTCATAATAAATCTGAAAATGTAATTGTTGTCAAAAGCATTTTTTGTTAGTATCTTAAAACTATCATAACTATGATAATTGAGCCGTACCTTGAGTAATTTTAATTGTCTATCTCAAGATGTCCTTCGTAGAACAAACAAAGGTGCGTACGTTACGAAATATATACATACACTAGCATTGTCCGCGGCTCCACCCGCGTTCAGATGACCAACAACGTAATTCTTAGGTTTTACATATTAGTATACTCTTAAATTGCAGTTTTTGTATTTTTTCTCAGAAATGAGATATTTTTCCTCGATAAAAATTACCTTATAATATGTTGACCCGGATAACCAGCTATCACCATACGAAATTTCATCAAAATCCCTCCAATGGTTTTTCTGTGATGCGGTAACAGACAGACAGACTAACAGACAGACGGACAAAAATTCTAAAAACTATAGAATCGGCCTCTTTATCGATAATAAAGTCTATTTGTATAAGATTTTATTATATGTATACATATGAAAGAGGTTAAAACACACAGTCTCATACAAATGTCAATTTATTAAATGAAGTATCTGTTCTAAAATTTTACTTATTCACTCTAACATGTTTGAGAAGAATGGTAGATCTGAGAGTCTTGTTCGAAAATAATAATTAGGATTTCTATGGAGTGAAGAATAAATAAAGTTATAATTGGATTTCTCATATCACATTACATCAAAATATACTTTATTCAAATAGACTTTTACAAGCACTTTTGAATCGGCACTTTTTAAATTATTAATTATATTTGTTTACAATATTGCAATACAATATTTATCTACTTATACATACATACAATTCTGCAACAAAATATGTATGTAAAACATAAACAAAACAGGAAAAATCGTGTAGTCTCACCGTAACGACATTCAGGACCATTAACGAGTGACATGTAGATAAAATATCAATTTGAGAATCGGTCCGCGACAAATCTACACTTTTATAGCTCTTTAAATGTAAATAGACGTGTCATATACCTGTCCTGTAATCGAATGTTGTAACGCGTTACTGGAGATCTCTCAAAATATATAGAATAAAACAAACCAAAATAAGAATTTATTTACGTTTTGGTCGATTTTAGGTAGTTTGATATGTTTTTTTGTGTAACAGGAAAACTTTAGCAATCGTATTTCTATTAGCATTTATTAGATTTTTTTCCCTTAACATCGGGGGCAGGAAGCTGTGATCTTACACTTGACAGATTTTCCTTTTGTCATAAAATAAATCTTAAAAACTAGAATATATTTTCATATTATTATATATTAGCGACTTACCGTAGCTTCGCTCGAGTTCATGCGGTGGGTACGTTTTAGCGGTTGGAATAGAATTTCATATTGTAATAAATAATAGTATATATATATTATACATAGGTATGATGACTTTTTGTGGGTTGTATAATAAAGTGTTTTTCCGTGGGAATGTGATAATCTCCCGCGATAAAAAATGGCCTATATCCCTCTCCAGCCCTCCAACTATCGGCACACAAAAAATCACGCCAATCTGTCTTTCTGTTTCAATGTGAAAGAAGGACACACATACAAATACACTTTCACATTTATAATATATATATATATACATATATATATATATATATAATTATATATATATATATATATATATATATATATATATATATATATATATATATATAATTATATATATATATATATATAATATTAAGTATGGATACATTTCTTATAATAACAGAAATATTAATAATAATAAAATATACTATTACAAATATTCTAAGTTTGTATGTATGTGTTTATGTTTGTTTTTCCTTTACGCTGAAAAGGCTGAATGATTTTTGATGACTGAAACTATAATCGATAGAGGAATAACACAAAGTCACATGTTAGGCACCCAAGCGGGGCGAAGGTAAGTCACGAGTGAAATAAATCCTTTTATGGCTCCGAAATTTGAAAACGAAACTTAATTAAAACCCCCAAATGTAGTCAAAATGAAAACCTTGTGACGCCTAATATTAAAATAAATTAATTAACAATGCAAGTTTTAAAACAAGGCAAACCAAATAGAGACGTGACCTCGAACTATGAATACATCAAAAACCCAAATTATAAATCTTCACAGATTCGTTCCAACAATTTTTTATTGCCAATAAATTACTATGGGTTTATTATTAATCATTAATATAATAATAACATCCCAAGTTTGTCTGTTCATGCACCTCCAGGCGATACACAGCATATTAATTTCGTCATAGACTACGTAGGTGCAGATGTGAGTCATTTTTGCTATTTTATCGACTTCAGAAAATATGGTATATGAGGTAAATATATAAGTATTATACCAAGAGTGGATAGATTTCTAGACAAAAATACTTAGAGCTATTTCTTTTTATTCGACTAAAATGTCCCTCCATCAATGTATGTTCTTAATTTATTATTCGTTTTAAAAAGTGCATTATTGTATTGATTCTAAATTTATCCTTTCCTATAATACTTACTTAGATTTACGCAAATACTTGACATTTTAAATAAAACTATCTTTTCGGATTTTTTCGTGAATTTATTTTGATTTTTGGCTCCCGACGTTTCGACGTTCCTTTCCTCTTGGTGTCAGAGTAATTTATATCCTTAATTAGAGAGTAGGAATCGTACTAAATATCATTATTTTATATGTATATAAAAATCTCTGAATGTATGTATGTTCTCTATTGGCCTTAAATCGACTGGAGCGATTTTGATGAAATTTCAGAAAATGCTTAGATTAGAGCAGCAGATCATCGTGTAAAGTTTGGTAGCGATTGAAAGTTTAAACGTGGGCGAAACCGCATATCCTACTAGTATAATAATACAATATATGTAATAGCTATAATGTGTTTATTGGTTTGTCCATCTATCACACAATATGGTGGATTTTTGTATAAATATGTTGATCCATCAACATAAATCTATCAATTTTTAAATATAATTTCTTGAATATAGTTTCAAGTGAAATATGAATCAAATAGTTATTTAGGAAAGTGCCACGAGTAGGTATTATTGAAAAGAACACTTGTTACCTTTTCGGAAATTTGGAATTCGCATCTGATTGTCATTATTCTATACTATCAATATTTAATAGCGCAACCGGCTGACCCATTAAAAGACTATTAAAGCATTTGCATATATAATAAATAATCCATAAACGCCCTGCGGTCCACCACTATATTAATTATGAAATATTAAGTTAACAAGTACATGGCTATTTAACTGTGGGATCCAAAATGAGATAAGTGGAAATAAATTATGAAAATACTTTCATATATAAAGTTATAACACTAATATTACCTGCCTCGGTGGTCTAGTGGCTAGCATGTACGAATACAGATCTGGAGCTCCTGGGTTCGAGTCCCGGGTCAGGCCAAGTTTTATTACTGTTTTTTTCAGTTCAGATATTCTCAGTAACAGCTTCGAGTTGAGAAGTTGGTGTCCAACCCCATGCCTTGGATAGCACGTAAAGCCGTGGGTCCTGCGCCTTAACTCTCACTGCTCATGTCGAAGTATCGTCCTATCGGACCTTGAAAGTAAAAGAAATAGAGAGTGCACTTGTGTCTGTGCGTACACTTGTTCACTATAATATCTCCTGCGCAGTTGGCAAGTCTCAGTGCGATGACCAATCTCTGTGGCCGAAATCGTTCAAGAGGATATTACTAATAGTTTAATGTGTTTGGATCTTTGTTTGTCTGGCAATAACTAATAATAATAAAAAAGCTTACTTTCACCATAACTTTTGAGAAACCAAAAACCTTCCTCATCCATGACCATGTTAATTGTGTGACATTCGAAATAGCAGGAATATTTTTTTAATTTAAAGTGACTAATATTCGTAATTTGTAAATCTAAGAAAACACTAGTACTGTCATAAAGTATGTTAGGTGGCGGTGGAAGTATGGTTTTAAAGTAGCTTAAAGTATAAAAAATAAAATTTGTTCTACCAAAATTAGATGTTTTTTGACGTTTTAAACATTATTTTTAAATGTTTATGATGCCACAATGTTTATAATAATAAATCCTTCTTATTTCAATGTTGGTCAAAGAGCTATTAATCTTTGAAGCTTAAAGCTCTATATTTTAAATAACATTGTGATTAAGTAAATACATTTAAAATTAAAAGTGATGTAGCTTTCTATTAGTAAAACGATTTAATTCAAATTTAAAAACAGTAATTATTCTTTAGTTTAATTTTATTTGATTTATATATAAATGATATTAGTGTAGATAAAAATATACCTACCTGTCGGTCTAATAAAACGAAGTGAAGGCATACAGTTCCAATTTACTCCGTAATTGGGAAGCCATGTCTGTGTAAATATTATAAATGTGAAAGTTTGTGAGTATGGATGTTTGTTACTCTTTCACGCCAGAACGGTTGAACGGATCTAGATGAAACTTGGTACAGAGAGAGATTATAGTCTGGAATAATACACAGTCTACTTTTTATCCCGGAAAATATACGGTTCCCGAGGGATAGATTTATTTTTGTCTTTCTAGAGGCGAACCGAAGCGAGGGTGAACCGCTAGTTATTAACTGTAATAAAATAATTTACTGCATAATTTTCACAAGCAATTTACATATGGACGGACATAAGACGTAAATAATATTAATATATTCATCGGTTAGATCAAAAGAATACTGCTTATAACTGGTTTTTCGTCAACGATATCAAGTGTCAATTATATTCCTTCAAAAGGATCTTTAGCTGTTAACATAAAATTGGAAAAGAATATTGTTTTTTTATTAAAAGTTATAAATGCCACAAGAAACATGTTAAGCTGATTTGAAAAACAACTAAAGTAAAAGTTGCCGTACATTGGAGAATTTTTATTGATTTTAATCAAATAATCTTGTTAAAGTTAAAACCTAACATGTTAAGCAAACAATTTAGAAAACTTAACGAACTTATAACTCTTTAGATTCTTCTATAATCATCATACATAAAATAATCTGTTTTACAAGTTGGTCAAAAATTTACAAAGTTGACTAGACATACGTAAGCATTTAATTAGCAAATAATTGATTTTAATAGGGCGAAGAGCTTTTAAATTATAGGATTTAAAGAGGAAGCTTTTGATGCTACTATAAACTGTTGCTTTACTTTCTCACTTTCAAGATTAATTACCTGAGCACAATCATTAAAAAAAAATATGTGCCCAATAGAATTTCCCATTTGCAATTTCTCAGGAACAAATTCTCATGGTGTAATGTAACTTGTACCCCTTTCTCCTTCATGTAATTAATTTATTTTCATTATATTATTAATTTATTGGTTGAACTTTTAAGAACCATTTCTTAGTAGTTACGAATAGATACTCCTCTTTTCATCTTCCATCGTCTTTCCAATCCTGTTTTTATACGTATAAGGATGATTATCAATTTATTCATTCTTTATGTATGAACAATATTATATATATATATATATATATATATATATATATATATATATATATATATATATATATATATATATATGTACATATCGACGAACCAGAGCGAAGCGAGGCTGAGTCACTGTATAACAAAGCCAAAAGAGTTCTGCTATTATCAGTAGGTATAGATTTTGCCAAAAATTGAAAATAAAAAACTTTAATAAGCGCAAATCTTAACACTACCTTTAAATTTCATTACAATAAACGGATTTGATTGCGCGGCACATTACAAGATTTGGCGAGCGATCGTAAAAGTATAATTATCATCGAGTCCCTAAGTAATGGCAATTTTGGTGTGTCGGTTGACTTCTTTACAAGATACATATGCAGAATTTTTTTTCCATTGTATTGATTGAATAAACAATTATGACTCCTTCGTATACTGGGTTTGGTAACTAGTTTAATTGGCTAGAGGTTACAAAATCAAAACTTTAGCTTTTGTTACTATGAATCAAGTAGAATTTTAAATATAAGAAAATCACCAATATATACATATATTAATATTATTTAATACATTTATTATTTTATGATTTTATTTTGCTTGTAATATGTACTCGTATAATGTATCTACATAGTAACTAGTGACTTAAGTTCGCTTCGCTCTGGAGAGTAGGTACCAGTAGCATATGTGTACTCCAGGTCTTGTATATCTGTAGACATACTAAATTTCATTTTACGCATCATTAGAGTAATTTTAGACTTTTTAGTTTGAAATTGCTAACACTACAAGTAAATACATTCATAAATAATTATGTACGTATGTATATATAATAAGATGCAGGGCATATCACTAAAAATCCTAAACATCCAACCATAAAAATATATAAAAAATCTGTCGCCAATTCTGTTCTAAAAGACTTGGTGGCTATTAAAATTTCAAGTTCTTTAACAAATCCATGAACACCTCAATAACCGCGGACATGTAAAGGCAGTTGTAATATTTTATACGCTATTACACGAACATTTACTAACAAAATGCATGCAGATTTCAATAAATGAATATTTACGACAATATTATTTATTGAACAATCACGAACGTGGAATTAAACGCGAATAATATGAGATTGGGTAATTTGAGTCGAATCATAATAATAAATTATAAAATTACGACTTGGAGGAGATCGGAAAGTTGAACGGGACTAGTTTAGAGTTGGTAATGAAAACAAAGTGGAAATGGCTTCAAGTTTAAAATTTCTCAGAAATGAGATATTTTCCCGCAATAAAAAGTATCCTATATGTTGACCCGGATCATCATACAAAATTTCATCAAAATCTATCCAGTGGCTTTTCCGTGATGCGGTAACAAACAGACAGACAGACAGACAGACGGACATACAGACAGACAAAAAATCTAAAAACAATAGATTCGGCCTCTGTATCGATAATAAAGTCTATTTCAATAAGATTTTCCAAAAAATATTTAATATACAGATTCGGCTTGGTTACAATTTTATTATATGTATAGACGATGATTTGTTTATATAAAAAAATATGATAATTGATTTAAATGAAATGACAAAAATATAAAAAACTAAGTTCCCCCTAATTTTGTGGTCGGTTTAAAAAACCCATGTCTTTCCAACCCATAAAGTAGGTCTAAAAGTAACATTCTTCATTAAAAAGTAAAAAGTATGTGTGTGTATGTTTGTTACTCCTTCACGCTGAACGGATATGTAACATATAGGCTACTTTTAGTCACCTAGCCACAACCGAGCAAAGCAAGACTAAGCCACTAGTTACTAACAATGTTACTCTCTTTGATTAGATGCAAAAATACCAGACACACTTGTAAGTTATTTATAAAATACCAAAAAAACTCGCATCAATAAAGTGTAAATTGTGTTGCGGTAAAAACTAGCCGAAATACAGATTTATGGAAAGTTAACTACATTAATTCAGTTGCATTTGTTAGTGATGGCGGAACACATTTAATATCGATAGTCTTTATTTAATATCGAAAACTGTACAACGTATTTTACTTAGCCACAAAATTAGACTGGCTTAAAGAATTCAAATTTAAATGGTTTAATCAAAAAAATTGAATTTTTCGGTCCAGTCTAAGCTAAGCCAGAATTAATTTGAATGATGAACTATACATACTTTGACTCAGTTTGTAGTGAGCCTACTTGCTGTGCCAGCGGTCGCGGGTTCGAGTCCCGCTGGGGGCATTCATTTGTGTGATGAGCACGAATGTTTGTTCTCCAGTCATGGGTGATTATATTTATAATATATGTATGTATTTAAGTAGCTCATAGCTCGTAGCTCACCATGGAACTAAAAGGTGCTGTGTGTTAATGTCCCACTATATTTATATTTATTAATATTCCTTTCCCCAAACGAAAATCAAAAGAATAATCCTTTAGAGTAATTTAAATACACTCGATGGCACTTCCACTTTAAAATCTAAGTTATCTACTAAAGAAGATTATCATAAAACTTTAAGTCAGTGAGTTCGCGCCTCCTGGATTTGGTTATTGGTTATGCGATTGTTAATTTACTGCCACTACGGGTATTCTAGTTAACTTCATGGTTTATGTTAATGATATCGATAAGGCCTCACGTCATTTTAAAGAGAGTTTATAGTTAAAATAAGAATCAGTAGCTGGATATTTTAATATGGCTGTAATATCGTACATTTTATAATGTTGCCATCAAATAGAAAATTTAAAAGGGAACGATGATTAGACCATAATATAATGTGTAGTGTAATAGCATAGTATAAAAGCTTGAATGTGAAGTGCTATACGAGTCTCTTACAATCTGAATTTACTAGCAATCACTTTGAGAGTATTAAAGAGTATTAATAATGAAAATTCAGATTTGTTCCTCGAGAAAATAAATATTTGAAAAGGAAATCTAATATATAATAAGAAATTTTGTAATTTAGCAAATTAGTAATAAAATTGATAAAAATAAAATAAAAAAGCCCTTTCAGAAAAAATCCGTTTAATTATTTAGTTAGATTTAAAATACCATTCGATTAATATTAAAATTTAAATTACAAAATAATTAAAAAATGTAATAAATAAGCAAATTAGTACATTTTTGTATGATATATACAAAAATATATTAAAAACAAACGACGTGCGTTATTTATCTGCGCAAAAGTGAATATTTAAATAAGATTTTTTTACTATTTATAAAAAAAATATTCATGAATTAGTATCTACAACTAGTAAATTACACATTTACACATTACATTAATAAAAATTAAATAAAAATTTAATACAATTCTAATTTTTTACTTGTTTACGTCATATTTTTAAAAAAAGAGCTTTTGTTTTTAAGGAAAATCAGCACTAAATTTAAAAGAAACTACAGCGTAATATCAAAAACTCAAAGAAGTATGAGTTGTATTCTGCAATTTTAAGCAAAATAATTAAAAAAAACGGACCTACCTATGCATACCTTTATAAATTAATATGGTAATAATAATGAGAAGAGATGAAACGCATGTGACAGACAAGAAAAGTGATGAAAGTGATAGATGAATGGAGAGGAAGGAGAAGAAAGAAGAAAAGGTGAATAGATTGTGTGAGAAAGGACATGAAAGAGAAAAGGATGAATGTTGAGATGACGAATAATAGGGGAGAGTGGAAAAGCAAGATGTACTGCATCGCTTGCAAGAAGAAGATCATAACTAATAATATTGTAATTGTAAATAAATTAATAATATTATCCTTAGTACAATATAGACAGTAAATAAAGTAGTGTACAAAGATGTACATTAGGGTAATAAGGAATGTTTTTTAGTAATGCTTTTATTTCTCAAAAAATATGCTAGAGTAATAAGAGAAAGAGAGAAAAGAATAAGTATTATAAAAAAATTAGAATGAAATTAGGATAAAATCCATAAAATTTCATTTACTACTTAACAAATAAAAAAAACTAAAAAATTTATTGCTTTACAGGATTGAACACTTATTATATTTTTTTAGCAGTGGGGGAAAAATACAATCTATTTCTATATAAATAAATAGGCAAAGATTCAGTACCTTTTTTTCTTGTTTGTCAACCGATTTCCTTTTTTTATTTAATAGCCATTAAATAAAAAAAAGGCCAGCTTTAGTTTCATCAATAAAAAAAATTTGAGACAGGTATTTTTTTATACAGATAGGCAAAATCTATTCATATATGTACATCTTCCTCAAATTTTCAATAAAGATTATGACCAAATTTCGATCACTTGGCGAACACGAAAGTACGTCATTAAAGCAAAGAAAAAAAATCGACAACTCAGCAATGTATCAACTTTAAACGAGGCAGTCGATATAGATAATAGAGTATTGGTTTTTACGCGCATAAATGGAGTCACACAACACTTAAGGATTTTATAACGTCATTCGTTTTATTTTTATGCACCCAGTTTTTATCACCGATCGATTACTGCACGGTTCATGATTTGGACAAACTGAATTATAAATTCGATATTAAAATATACTGATTATATATCAACAGGAAAGAAAAAAACAGTTCAATACCTTTTTCTCTAGATTTAGCTATCAATAAAAAAGTTTTCCTCAAATTTTCATTAATGATTAAGTATGGTCCCATTTTTGGGCAAACACTAGTTCTTTTTAATATTCAATTAATGTATGTTTATTGGAGTGTTCTTCTTTCATGCCGCAACAAATATTTCTATATAAAACTAAGAGTGCTATAGGGTAATAAATCTAGGAATATCAAGTAATTCTTGTGGAATTTTAATGTATTGTAAAAAGCCATTATGGGCGTGCATGCTGCATGTGATTTTAGTTTATAATAAAGGCTAAAGATGATTAGTCATTATTGCCTTGATATAACAAACAGGATCTGATCTTTATAGATCGAACAGAAAAGAACAGATATACTTTTTTTGTAGAAGCCCCAGTAGAGCATAAGTACTATTGTGATATTGGAAGCCTTTCCTGAAATATCGTGGAATATTTTAATGTCGTCATCTTTGTATTTCATAAAGAGATATTAATAAAAATAGCCTATCTATATATCAAAAATCCAAAATATTTTTTTATCCCGGCAAATGATTCCCATGGAATAATATTTCAAGTTTTTTGAAAACTCTAATTCTTAACTTATTAATAGATGGTACTATATGTATGATGATGATGGTAGAATGTTACAAGATAACATACTAACATGATAAATGTGAAAGTAACTTTGTCTGTTATCTTTTCATCTTTTCACGCTGAACAGGTGTCTTATAGATTGCGTCCTGGGATCGGACATAGACTACCTTGAACACCACCCCGCTTATCATGCGAGCGAAGCCGAAGACAAAACGTAGTATAATAAAAAAAAGTTTAGAAAAAATGATTCTTGTGTTTATTATTCAACACATTTTGATCCACAATTATTGTACCGTGTCACATAGAACCAGAATTCAGGTACACATAAAAATGACTGTTTAAGTTTTTATGATTTTTTAATATTTAAACTTAAATTGCATTAAAAAGCAAACAGGCTTCCGACAGCACTTTTTATACTCGTAAATACATTTTGATTTTATTTTAGTAATGTGTTATAAAATATATTGATTTTAATAGTATTCGTGTAATACTTTCTTAGATTTACGCGAATATTTGACATTTAATAATATTAAATATAAATGAAATGAAATAAACTTTATTCAATTATACTTCTTACAAGTGCTTTTGACGTCAATTTAATGTAAGCGTCAGTGCAGTCAGTCCGTATTTTAATATTTTTTTAATAATTTTAAATTTCAATAATTTTTTTCATTTCAAATTTCAAACCAATATTGATTCCAGTTGGTATATCTAGGCTATTTGTTAAGAACTGCTAATTTTCTAAACGTTGGCTTTCACTGTCATTCAGAATTGACATTGACAAGAGTGACATAAGCTATTTCTTATCATCCCAATGCAAGTGGAGCCTAAAGCAAAATGGTTAAATGAAAACCGACAAAAATTATATATCGCTATGAGATCTGCACTATCATCCGAGTTATTAATGTGAACATTATACTCTGGCCCAGCCGATACATGATTCATGAGAAACAAAATTGATGCTGCTCAACCTTGATAAATGACGGGCATTAAATGCAGTTGTTTGCAGTTCGATTTCCGCATAATTTTTACATTTAACTGTCCAGGTCAAATGAATAAACTGACTACTTGACCTTGACTTCTGTATATAATATGAAATGTTTGTCTATTAAATAGTCTTTAAGTTCATATAAGATCTTATATTTTATTGGGGAGATAACATTTGTTATGTGTGGAATAATTTGTAACAGTAAGTAGGTATCTAATTTAAAATATTCTTTCATTAGTAGACTACAATTCAAATTCAAAATATTTTATTACGCATTTTAGTATTAAAAATGTTTATTGAACGTGATCAGTCTACTACCAGTTCGGAAAGAAGACGCCACAGACCTGAGAAGAACAGGCGAAAGAATAAAAATACATAATAATTAATAATAGCAACACTAAATAATATTAGTAAACAATAAAGATTTTAAAAGTTGTAATATTTATAATAATAACAGCAAAATTAAATAAATAATTAATTATAATATTTATTAAAAAATTTAAAATATTTAGAACTAAAAATCAACAAATATTGTAAGGTAATTTATTGCCATTTTTTGAATCTTTGAAATCATTTTCGTAAAATAGTGGGTAGGCACTGTCTGTAACAAGTATGTGTTTGAGACGTCTATAACCTTAGTCTCTCCCGTGACCATGATTGATGTAAAGCATTCGAAACGTCGGGAACCAAAAAACAAAATAAATCTGCGAAATAATCCGAAAAGATAGTTTTATTTAAAAATCGTATTGAAATAGACATTATTTAGTTTTTAGAATTTTTGTCTGTCTGTCTGTCTGGGAACGTATCGCGAGAAAACCACTGGACAGATTTTGATGAAATTTGGCATGATGATAGCTGGTTGTCCCAGTCAACATTTAGGATACTTTTTGCTGCGGTACAATATCTCATATGTAAGAAATCTATACTAACCGTTACGAACCCAAGCGGAGTGAGGGTGAGTCGCTAGTTTTAAATAAAACGATGTTTTCGGATTTTTTCGCGTATTTGTTTCGATTTTTGAATGATTAATTTAGAAAATCCTGCACCTAAATATAACTTATACTTGTATATATTCGTCAAAACGGCAATTGTCTGACGATTTTTTCTAATCTAAAAACACTAGCGGCTCACACTCGTTTCGCTCGGGTTCCCCTCTAGAAAAACAAACCACGGGAACCATACATTTTTCTGAGATAAAAATAATATAAACTATGTCTGTGCCAAGTTTTATCCAGATCCGTTTAGCCGTTCTGACGTGATTGAGTAACAAACATCCATTTAAACATCTCACTTTACTTCGACATTTATAATATTAGTAATTTATGTATGTATTCAGCACTTTTTAACGTCTCACTGCTGGGAGTGGGTCTCCCTTCAATACGAGGAGGATCAGGCCATAGCCCACCACGCTGGCCAAGTGCGGGTTGGCGGACTTCACATGTCTTTCGAAAACTTGCTAAGTTCTCTCAGACATGCAAGTATCGTCAGGAAACCTGACCTTCACCGTAAGGTAAGTTATAATCATGTTGGAAATACATACAAATAGGCAAAGACAAAACAATTGAGTGCCTTTTTCTCGTCAATTTTTGAACTGATTTTCTTTTATTTTCGTTTGTAGCATCTAGCTATTGTCGAGCTTTATATTTTCCTCTGATTATGATCGAATTTAGCCCTCCAAGCGAACACTACTTTTTAATAAAACAACAATAACTTATTTATTGTATGCAAATACATATCCATTGAATAAAATAGAATCAAATAGAATCCTTAAAGACTTGCAATCCACAAAATCCAAGTGATTTTAAATTAAATGCAATTTTAATTTAAAATCACTTGGGCAACATGTATGAAATGAATAACTCAATGTACAAACAAACAATGAAAAAATATTTGAATAATTTTAAAATGAACATTAATAATAACCATTCCAATATACATAGCCAGGGGAAAAATATAAACTTGTATATAAAACACGTCGTTATGAAACTAAGAGCTTTAAGCAAATGTAATGTTTTTGCAATAATACTCGTATGCAGCAATTAACATAGCTTACTTAAAAGTTAATTAGTGAGTGTAAACCGCAAGAACGAGTTGCTTGATAAATATCGTAAAAGGTTAAAGAGGAAATGGCTGTGTATTTGTATATTAATAATTGTAGGTGCTGAAGTGAGTCGTTAAGAGGTTTTTACATAAAATTATTACTTCTTAGTATATTTTGACCGACTTAAAAAAGGAAGAGGTGGCTACTCAAATTATGTGTATGTTTTTTAGTGTATTTTACGCTATATCTTTGCTAATTATTGTGTGCCGATTTTAATGATTAAATAATTAATTATATATTTATTTATTTTAAGAATATACTTTAAGGGTAGTGCCATAAATCCTAAATAATCACACTTAAGTATGTAAGTTTTTAGGTAAAAATTAATCATTACTTAACGAATTTAGGCCTTTAAGTTTTGTATTATAATTTCCATACTTTTAAAACCCCCAACATACAAAGAAACATAAACACAATTAATAAAATGACCCCTTAAAAAATCAAAAATAATTCTCATTTATAAACCCCATTTAATGGCAGAAAAAAACCAAAGTGTTCATTACTGTTATTTCATTACGGGTTTTCTTACTTTATATTCAAAATCACAATATATTTTATTCAACATTAAATTATTACAATTTTTTACTGAACATGAACAACAGGCTACTACCACTTCGGAAAGAAGAAGCCTCAGACCTGAGAAGAACTGGCGAAAGAAACTCAGCGGGACTAAAATATTTTTTGTTCATATTTTTGTTTTAGTGTCTATGTTTGAATACAGACATTAGCTACCTCTATGTCGAATTATGACGTTACGATGTGAAGGAATAACAAAGACGCTCACTCACTTATGTACTAAATAAAAGCATTGTTAATTTTTATTATACTTATTAGTTTCTTAGATTTACGCAAATATTAGACATTTCAAATAAAAAGATATAATTGAATTAATTCAGATATAATTAATTCATAATTAAATTAGATATATGTACTTATAGATAGACATAGTTTTTGTAATATACCATATAATCAAATCAGATTACATAAATGATCTAAATAGTAATCTACTTGCTGTAGAAACCCTTGGCTTGTGGTGTCAATGCTAAACACTTGTTATAAAACATAACGCTTATCGCCTCTCCAGGAGAGCTGGCTTATTTTTTGCCCAAAGAATCAGCATTGCCATTCAGCGGGGAATGCAGCTAGCATTCTTGCTACAATTCCAAGCTGTCATGACTTTTACAGTAAGTATAAAGTTTCGTATATGTAATTAAGTATATTTGCCATTTCAATGTATTTGCTATATTGTAAACTAGCACCACCCGTGTTCAGATGACCAAAAAGAAATTCTTAGCTTTTACATATTAGTATACTCTTACATTGCAGTTTTTGTATTTTTTCTTAGGAATTAGACATTTTCCCGCGGTAAAAAGTCCTATATGTTGACCTGGATAACCAACTATCACCATACCAAATTTCATCAAAATCCTTCCAGTCGTTTTTCTGTGATGCGGTAACAGATAGACAAACAGACAGACAGACAGAAAGACAAAAATAATAAAAAATATAGATTCGGCCTCTGTATCGATAACAATGTTTATTTCAATAAGATTTTCCAAAAAATATTTAATGTACAGATTCGACTTAGTTACAATTTTATTATATGTATAGATAAATGAAATAGTGAAGAAAATGTTCTCACGCGGACCGAATCACAACAAATCTTATAATACATACCTATGGATATGTTAGCATCTATTTAAAATCGTGAAGATTTCGACGTATAGTCAATATATTGTAAACCGTTGAGACATCACGGCAGTATGAATAATGCAAGTACACGTTTGTAAAGGTGATAAATAACGATTATAATTTTATCGTGTCTGAGATAAATCGAAGATTGAAAGGCTTTAGTGCCAGTTGTAGGTGCAGTGTAGGAGTTTGTAATTTTCCTTTAATTGTGACATATTGCTGTTAGTTTCTGCAAACTATTTGTAAGTTTTACACAAAAATTTCAGAGTCTGTATTAAAGTGATTATAAAAAGTGATAAGTATATTTTTAGGATATCAGTACAAGTTACATGTCATTTTTTTCTGAGAGGAATAAAAACACACGATTCTTCACGACTGGTCGTAGTCATCACTTTGTACTAACGCGTTCGATACGCCTCCGCTCCTCATCAGTTTTGCCTTTTGCGTATAATCATGCAGTTTGACGAACTATACAATAATAATAATGCCCCACTGACCAATTTCGGCCACGGCGGCCAATCTCACTATAAATAAATAAATATCTTGGGACATTAACACAACACCATCTAGTTCCATGGTAAGCTACGAGGCTTGTGCTATAGATACCAGATAGTTGATACACTACACATATATAACTATAAATACATACATATTATGAATATAAACACCCATGACTGAGTACAAACATTCGTGCTCATCATACAAATGAATTCCCCCAGCGTGACTCGAACCTGCGACCGCTGTCACAGAAACTAGGGTCACTATAAACTGAGCCAAACGTGTCGTCGAACTATGACTGGCCATTTGAGCAAGAGATATTATAGTGCATAAGTAGACGCGCAAACACAAGTGCACTCAAACTAAAACGTACCCAGAAACGCGACCAAACAAAGCGAAGGTAAATCGAGGGAAAATCAATAAGAATTGATATATGTCATTTTATATATTTTTTTTGGATAAATATTTATATCTCCGTATACTGGACACTATTTCTTACATGAGAACGATAAAACGCCTCTTACTTATTTTCATTGCCGAATCTTAATTCTCCCATATTTCTTTATTAGCATCATAAAATTGTTTTACTGATTTGTGATTTAAATTTAAGAGCCGTGTGTCCCGAATACCGTGTGTATAGGAAGGCAGTTTTTGCACAATTCTCTGTAGATTTATGTCGTCAACTCATAGATTTATGACCATACTGACAATGCAACTTAAAAGTGTCTGTACACTGTCGACTTTTCATCCTATAAATTAGATCCACAGTATTAAATATGAAGCGCAGTAAATATTATTAAAGAAAGTTTTATAAGAACCAGATTTGAAATTATTTTAGAAGTTGTTTCTGTCTTTAGTGTATATCAATTGTAATGTATTGGATTTTATTAAACTAGCAACTTACACTCGCTTCTTTATATATTTTTTTCTTTTTATAATATTAATTATTTCTATTATTATGTAGTTATTATCATTAATAATATATTAAGTTAGCCCCACCATGGTAATATTATATAAACATTACCGTGGCGCTACCTTTGGGTAATTTTTTTAGCTTTCTAGTGGCCCAACCTCGCTTCGCTTGGGTTCGTCCCTACTCCCTAGTGAAAAACAAAAAAAAACTGTATACCACGGGAACAGTACATTTTTCCGGGATAAAAAGTAGTGTATGTACTATTCCAGACTATACCCTACAATAGTGCTAAATTTCATCTAGATCCGTTCAGCCGTTCTAGCGTGATTGAGTAACAAACATCCATCCAGCCAAACTTTCGCATTTATATACTAGTAAGATTGTTATTTCTCTGTAAAAAACATGCCCTTATATAAATTTTCGCATTTATAATAAGTAGCGATAACATTATGATTATCTACACTCATTATGCATTGCGAAAACGTAATAATTATGATTTATCGAGTTTGTTTACGACGGAAATATCGTATGATATATGATCTGAGCTCCACCGGCATTAGAAGTTATTACCAGATAAAGATAAGTGATTTGATCTAGTAGTTTAAATGATAGAGTTAGTTTTCCTTCTATATTTCTACTTGTTGCGACGAGGTTATTTACAAGCATGTCAAGTGTATTAAACTAGATATTGCTATGTTTAGTTATGAAAGAAATTAAATGAATGTTAAAACAATATTTGTTAAATATAACGAATTAATTTTTTAAAGTTTGTAGTAATTGATCGATTTGGTTTTTTAATGTCCGGCAACTGGGTATGGGCTTACTCTTAATGCGAGGGGAGTCATATGCTACCACGCTGGCAAATTGCGAGTTCTTAACATATATGTCCTTTGAAAACTAGTTACATATACTCTCTTAGAAATGCAGATTTTTTCATGATGTTTCTATTCACTATAAGAAAATGATTAGCATTGAACCGGGAACCTCTCATTAGCAAACTGAAATTTCGATACCTGACTTTGCACTAGGACGATTAACAATTTTGATTTCTTTAAAGTTTTTTTTTCTTACTTACTACACATAAAGCGATTGACGAGTTTTAGTGTTATCAATAAAATAAATTGATCTATGACTGAATTTCGACCACTCAGTGAACACTAGTACAAAAAATATGCATTTAAACAAAAATCGTTTGTATTCTTTAAGTATTCGAAAAAACTTTAAATAAGGCATCAACAAGACACAAGCTTAAACATAAAATTTCCCATATTAGATTAAAAAATTACTTTGGCTGAGAATTGAACTGGATGCTTAACATTTTAAAGATAATTCCTGAGAAAATGTAGGACATTCAGATAATTACAGTAATCTTTTCATTATTTTTTATTGACACCTCGACGATGTGTTCATAAAGGTGACATTATACTGACGTATTAGTTTCACATATTTGAAATTTATTTCATATTTTAATACTGATGACTTATTCTTGCTTCGCTCAGGTGCGTTGTAGATGACTTTTGTATTCATAATACAGGTAGTGTTATCTTCTACATAATTCTCCGGCGTTTCATTAAGATTCCGTTGAGAGGTTCCGTTGGGTTTTAGTGGGTTGTACTGGTTTGTCTAGCCGGTGAGTTCCACATAAACACCTGTACTCGTAAATGCATTTCCCAACATAAAAAATCCTTGTAAAAGTATGGCTCTCAAGTATTACTTTTGTTTGAAGTCACCCCAAATAAATACACATACTGAATTACTAATTAATTATACAAGTCATCTTACGAGTATATATCGTCGCTACTAGTCTGTACGTCCGTAATTTTAGTCGTTTTGCAAACTTCAGGCTTCTTCTATGAATTTTTTTGACGGAGAAATGCAAAACTTTTTGACTGACTTAGGTCTGACCTACACTCAAACTCTAAGCTTTATAATCTGCAAGCACGAAACAGAACCAATAAAGTAATGAAATTCACTTTACATTACAATTGTCTAGATAAAACAAAATAAAAACTAAATAGACTTATGTTTTTAGTATTAATTTCGGCTACGTTTCATCAGCCAACAACTTTTTTGACATTATCAATGGTCTACACTCGCCTTTAGTTAGTACTAATTAAGTGCGAGCTGGAAACTTTGCCTTTTGTGTACGAGAATGTGCTAAATACCTTAATATAGCTGGCATAATGAACTCAAAGAATCTATTAAATTCATATTTTTTAACACAACATTTTCTTATGCACTAAAAATTGTTGACGGTGTTGTCTGTCTTGATCAGAAAATAGTGTGGGTTTTATTCCCGTTTATATTTGTTATAAGAGTCGGAATTTTGCATATACTCCTTTTTGGTCTAATCACCTAATGGATAATAAGTACGGCAGCAAACCCGGAGGTGCTGGGTTCGAGTCCCGTATCGAATCAAGTATGGGTATATATATAATATAAATTTGTCAAGAAGTAAAGCCCTGAGTTAGAAAGGCGAACATTATTATTATGATAATGTACCAATACATTAAGATGATGCCTGATATCAAGCCATCCAAGAACGCACATGAAGTAGTACGCAGATCGCTAGTAGTAGACAGTAGTACACGTAGGTATACTACAAATGATGGATTATTGCGTAAAATACTTACTTAATAATAATATAATTATCGTAGTTATATATTAGTTTAATGAACAGCTGCCATTTCAGTCAATAATTCATACAGAAAACACATAGAGCTGTTGATAAATATCGATTTGCACCAAGTATGGCTAAATGTATAATGAACTAAAAGAACGTTGAATAAATTCATTAGAGATAGCCAAATATGGGACAGGAAAATCTTTGCGGATACAAATTACTCACGTGAAACCATGTTATGCTAGTTTTTTTTCATATAAATGATATTTTTTTGTATTAAGCGATCCTTTTAATAATGTTTTCGTTTTGTGTTGTACGACACTTTGTTTTGGCTATCAAGATTTCTTAAATAAGGTTTAGAAGAAATAGTTTCCTTCTATTAGTTAGTTTTATTCAATTTAATTATTGTTATAGTATTAACATTTTTTATAATGGCCACTCCATTCTTGGAAAAATTTAGCACTTATTAGTCTAAGATCCCGATCTATGTGGTGGACCTTTCATTTTTTTTCCAGGCGAAATATTTTTTAAATCATAAAGCATATTAACGAACACGACCCAGAGGGGTTGTTACCAAAAATTTGCTTCAGGCTATTTTTTACTAAAAAAAACCTCTAATCTGGACATGTTTTGGTATGACAACCCTATGTCATTAAATTTATTTTAAAATTATAAACATTTTCATACTTGGTTCGTTCCGGAAAACGATACGAGCAATTAACTATTAAATTTACCTATTTATACCTGGATGTCTGGTAATGTGTTCAAAGAAGGTCGCCAAACGTATGATGGCATTTCTACAAGTCTTTTACTTTCGATTGATACTAATTTGTCATAGAGTTTTTGTACTTAAAAAAAAACATTTTTTTTTAATTAAAAATATCCGTGTTTGTTAATATGTTTTATGGTTTAAAAAAATGTCTAGAGAAAGAATGAGAGGTCCACCACGTAGATCAGGATCTCCTACTACACAGAATCAGCTGGTTTAAAAAACTAGAAATAATGCTTCATATTATATTATTCTTATTTATTATCGATACATTAATACATTAAATTTAGTAGGTATATCTTTGATAGTTTAATATTAGTATTTATGAGCGTTGAGAGGAACATTAAATATTATAATTTAAATAGACCTTTTGGTAATTTCAATGCTACGATTTTATATAGTGATATCTCGCCCTAATTATTTTAATTAGCTTTTTTGAAAAATCCATTATCAATTAAGAACTATTTTGTCTATGCTTTAGTTTTCCTACAATATTTTATTTAAACACATAGTAACATTCAAACTGAGCCGAATCTGTACATTAAATATTATTTGGAATATCTTATTGAAATGGTCACTATTATCGATACAGAGGCTAATTCTATAGTTTTTAGAATGTTTGTCTGTCTGTGTTACTGCATCACAAAAAAACCACTGGAGGGATTTTGATGAAATTTGGTATGATGGTAGCTGGTTATCCGGGTCAACATATAGGATACTTTTTACTGCGGGAAAATATCTCATCTCTAAGAAATCTATACTAAATCTAGAAACGAACCCGCGCGGAGCGTATGTGATAGTTTGCATTATACATACATTGTATTACTCAAACTATTACTTGAAAGTGTCCTTTAAAATTGTATAAAAGTTCGCTAATTTTTTACCCTTAAAGTACGTGTTAACTTAAATAAAATTTTCACATCTCAACGTCAACGGTTAATTACCTCAAATTGTCTTACGACCAGCGGTCATTTTAATTACATCTATAAACGTATCGTGACAAAAAATAACAAATTACTGGCTAAATGCTATATAGTGGCAATAATTCAAGTTTCGCGCTCAGTTCGAATTCCATATAGGTACCTATACATATAAAGCCAATAAGTGCTGTCTCAATTTAGTAAAGGCCTCAGAACTATGTTTTTAATTATTGATACCTACTTATTTCACGAGTAATACACGTTTATATTACCTATACTAGCGACTCACCTTCTCTTCGCTCGGGTTCGTCCCTAGGTACGTTTTAAATTAAAATGAATATAGTATGTTATCCTTAAGAGATAGACATATGCCATGACGGACTTTTCTGTAGACCTATATAAGGTACACAATTCCACCATACATTATTTTGTTATACCTCAAAGGCTTTAGACAGCGTTTTCGTTGAAAGCTCCCAGACGACTTATTTTTTCCGACACCTCCAACAAATATCGTTATACTTTAGCCATGAACGAATTAACCACTGGACCAGACATATAAGCGGACGTACCTTTAACGGTCATGTCAGTAACCAGGGAATTTTAGCCTAGGTCGTTTGTTTCTTGTGTCAGTCTCAAGCACTTACTTGTCAACAAAACATCTCCCAAAAATGACTAAATGTTCTGTTAAATGGTGTAAAAACTATAACGGCGGAAGCAGCACTATTTCTTTTTACTTGTAAATACATTATTTTATTACATTTATTGTTATTTATCACAAAATTTAATTAAATGTAAAATAAAATGTCATATTATCCAACTATGTTAAATATAGTCGATATTTCTATGTATTGTTGACATCTGACAACCATCATAAACGGGCTGGATTATACCATTCAGAACAAATGACAAAACTGTCGAGTGAGTCCATTTGACATCGACTAGTGCTTGACAATGTCGAAAAATATATCGATATTTGACGAAATAACTGAACGAATTGTGTTATTTGTACAGTACAATAACATAAAATACAATAAATTTATAAAAAATATTTTCTAAATCAAATAAAAATATAAATGCAAAAATTATAATTAGTATGGGTACTTAATTTTTTATTTTATTTTATACCATATTTATATACTTTGGAATATTATTCCATTGTAATAATAATAAAGATAATTTTATTTCAACACATAAATTACACAAAATCAAACAATAATGTTTTAGCACTAAACTTCTGGGTTGGCGATTTGTAATAAAACACTTTACCACTTGCACTAATTATTTTACTTTCACGATCGAACACTCACTTTTTCACAATTTGCAATTACTTTTTCTTTTTCCTAATTTCACAAATGTTTATTAATAACTGAGCAATATTAGGACAGTGTCACATTTTTATAACTACCCGAGACAATTGCCAATTAAAATAGTTCAATAACAGAACCAACAAAATCACTTTATTTAACTAAATTAGCTTAATATTTTTTTAATCTTTACAAAATAATATTTTTTATATATTAATGGAATATACACCCGATATTCATTTGTTTATTAACATTATTATAGGCCAACAGAATGTTGCCATCAATGCCATCGTATTTATATAAATCAAATTAAAAAATAATTATTATTTGACACATTATTATTGCCTCTTTAATTCATTTATTTTAATTTATTATAATAAATACAGATATTTTAAATTAAAAGATGTAAAATATGATGACTATGCTAACCAATGTCTAAAATGTCATTCATTGGTTCATCGATATATGTATTTTATCGATTACGTTCAAGCACTAGAAATATTGTATTGTGTATCAGTGTTTATAATAATGTAATAAAATCTTTGTGTGCGTTATGCGTCACTTGGTTGAACTAGTTTTCATACATTTGTATTTTATGTCAGGTCCAGTCTCTAATTCGTCCATGACTTTAGCCAATGTATACAAAAACTTATTAAATTATAATATATTAAAACATTCCTCTTGAACCACTCTATCTATTAAAAAATGTGCATTGCGTAGTTTTAACGATCTAAGCATACATAGGGACAGACAGGCAGCGGGAAGTGACTTTGTGTTATATTATGTAGTGATTTAATCGGACTAATATTTTTATTTTTTTTTGTTTTTATTTATTTGGTATTTATATATTACTAATGCGAAAGTTTTAATGTGTGTATCTGTTTATTATTCTTTTAGGCTGAAACAGCTGGGCGAATTTAATGAGATTTAGTCCCTACACAGATAGATTATAGCCTGGAGTAACACACCCCGAGGCACCCGAGTGAAGCAAGAGTAAGTTCCTAACCTAATATTAATGTATAAGTTGACTAACAGTTCCTCCCAACTGTGCTTGGCTAACATTTTTTAATTTGACACTTCCTGAAACTAATTATATGTGTCCTTTGAGAGGTTAAATTGTATAGGTAAATATAAAAAGTGCCATCTCTTAACACACAATACATTTTTTTTTTAACGTTGGGAAATGCATTTACGCACGACGTGTGGGACTCACCGGCGTAATACAGCCAGTACTACCCACTAAAACCCAACAAAACCTTCCCCCGTCTTAATGGGGCGTGGCAGGATCGCTTACGCATTCAACTACGACGCCCCGACGACAGGTCTGCCGAAGCAGACCACCACTAACACACAATACCTAGAAGCTCATCACTGAGTGGCAGATTTTTTAATAATCCGTACAATTATGGAAATATGATACGAGAACGCATACATACTCGTATTTAAACATTTTAACAATGTTGTCTTTATCCGAATCTCCAAGCTTAAATGGCAGGACGAAGAGTTCTCGAGTGGCAGACATGTACCGGAAGTAGAAGTGTGGGTAGGCCTCCCACGCGGCAGACCAACAACTTGGTTAAAGTCACTGGAGTCCTTTGGATGCGGTTGACACAAGACCGGTTGTCGTGGAAATCTTCTAGGGGAGGCCAGCAGCGGATGTGTTTCGGCTGAGACGACGGCTTTATCTTTGATGAAACCTTAGGTCTAAGTATAGAATATGTACAGGCATTGATCAGTTTCACTTAAATCTGTTCAATAGATTAAAATACGGAATAAAGTGCTCTTTAAATTGAGATCAAGTTCTGCGGTTGTGGATTTAATCGAAATACAAATGTGAAGCCTCAGGGAGTAGCGAGTTCCTAATAAATATACGAGCCCGTCTAACTTGATAAAAATCTGATTGAATGATTTTTTCTATTGCTATCAGTTAAAGCGGGTGATTAAATTCCCAGTGGCGGCGCAGCATTGTCGGCGGTCGCTTTGCAATTAGCTATCTTACGCCTGACACGTCGTAGGGTTGTCATCAAAGGATATTTATTTTCTGTCCTCAATTAAATATGATAATAATGTCCTCTTTATCAATTTCAGTTCTCTCTCCAAAAACGTCGAGAACGACGCGAACCCAGGATCTCTGGATCTACAATCGAACATGCTTGCCACTCGACCAAAAACGCAGTTAATAATACATATTATATAATAAATATCATAATATCCAGCCAACGCGCCGCAGCAATAATTACGATGTAGATGAACATAATAACATGGTAACAACATGGTAAAAATTCACTAAGTAATATTTAAAATAGAAATATGTGATTGAAGCTCAGAAATTTTGGTATTTCTTTCCTTTTCTACATACTTTTCATTTTCATTAGAACTTCAAAAAATGTGGAAATTTTATTCGTAGGTACATATTTTACCAGTTAATAATTTTTATTTTATTATTGTGTATTTTTTATTGTTGAGACATCACACAGCACCATCTAGTTCCATGGTACGCTACGAGGCTTGTACTACTTTTACCTAAACAGATAATTTCAATATTAAAAAAAATATCTATTAATTTGATAAATATCATTATTTTTATAAAATACTGGCATTGCCTGCGACTCCACCCGCATTCAGATGAACAACAACCAAATTCTTAGGTTTTACATATTAGTATACTCTTACAATGCAGTTTTTGTATTTTTTCTCAGAAATGAGATATTTTCCCGCGGTAAAAAGTATCTGTAACGTATCAATACGTAGTATATAGTATAGTATCATATATGTTGACCCGGATAACCAGCTATCATCATACCAAATTTCATCAAAATCCCTCCAGTGGTTTTTCTGTGATGCGGTAACAGACAGACAGATAGGCAAAAATTCTAAAAACTATAGATTTGGCCTCTGTATCGATAATAATGTTTATTTCAATAAGATTTTCCAAAAAATATTTAATGTACAGATTCGGCTTAGTTACAATTTTATTATATGTAAAGATTAATACCTACTACACAACAATATAAGAAATATTGAACAATAGATACATCAAAACATTCGTGAAGAACGTAATAAATCAAATAAATTAATTTCCAGATCCCAATAATTGAAATGCGACAGCCCTGCGCCGCGGGTGGCGGGCCGGCCATCTCAAACAGATCTCCTCTAAAAGGGTTTGACGCGATACGTCGCTCCCAAAAGAAATTAGTCGTGGCTTTGAAGGCGGATCGCGTTGCGCCTAATTGCATCAACTTTGATCTTCATCGATGCGTTGTTTATACTTGTCCATGACATGAAACAGTAAGCGATAGCGAAGATATAAATAGAATTGATTTGTTTGTTTATATTCTGATTGATGTTACCAAAATTGTGGGAAGTAGCTCTTGCGATGAGACTATAATGTTTATTTCTGGATGTTTTAGTACGTTTTGTTTTTTCGCTTTTGTAGGACTAATATGTAAGATAAAACATCAAGAGCTTTATATAGAGCCGTGAATTGTTATTCAAAACACTATTAAGAACAAATATTTAGTGGTTAATTGAGAATAATGTTGCTCTATACAAATATCACATTGGTATTTCATTCAATTCTGCAAAAAAGACGAATCAACAAACATACGTTTAAAATTACGCGTAATATTTTTAGGATTTTTTAACGTAAATTTTAGCATAGCTATAATAACAGCAACACCTTAATCAATGCCCATTAACTTATGTCACGGATCAGATGCATCTGAATGACTTGTTGAATCATGGTGTCTACAGCGGACTGGGATTCCTTTTATTTTATATGAAATATTTATACAGGCATCTGAAGGTGAAACTAAACATCTTCCAACATATCAAAGTGAGAAAGTATGTACTAAGTGAGAATTCTTCTTTTAGCGAAAGTTTTAAAGATTACTTACGTAAAAATAGTGTTTTTTTTAGTATAAGTCGGATATGTTGTCAATATTTGCCTGACAGTGCATGTATTACCAAGGAAGGTAATCCTACTATTTATTATAAATGTGAAAGTTTGTGAGGATGGATGGATGGATGTTTGTTACTCTTTCACTCCAGAACGGCTGAAGGGATCTGGATGAAATTTGGCACAGACATAGATTATAGTCTAAAGTAGCACATAAGTTACTTTTTATCCTGGAAAAATGTACGGTTCCCGTGGGATAGATTTGTTTTTGTCTAGGGACGAACCCGAAGCAAAGCGAGGGTGAGTCGCTATTTATTAATACAATTAACAAATTTTCCGTGGTTCCTTTAAATAAAGCTCCGACCGATGACCGAACTAATCTTTGCTCAACTGGCACACTTTGAAACCACTAACAAGAAAATTGAATTGTATATAAAGCACTGCTTATAAGGTACACACGGAAATGGATAATTGGACTCTTTAAAAAATCCTCCCATATTAACTTCAACAAACTTAAATTCTAGTAAATGGGACTCGTCAAAAGTCAAAACACATGAATTGAGCCCAACTCAAAGGTTATTACTTTGGCTTTCTATGGATATCTGGGAATTCTACTATTCACCTCATATCATACAGATCTAACATACCAATATCAAACCGAACAAGTCAAAACAAAAGGTAGTTAAAAAAATGTAAGAGTTAAAACAGTATTCAATTTTATATTTCATAATACAAAGTAAGTTAATTATAATCGTATCTTAACAAAACGAGAAACTACTACAGGCTTAATTATTTATCCTTATCGAGAAATGATTAAGGCGCGATCAACGGACGGACTGACAACATTATTTATGTGGTGTTCACACGCGATCAAGTGAATATTGATTATTTAACAATCATTGTAGTTCTATGAAATGTAAATTTCAATTAACACTCGTATTTAAGTTGTAAGTATTTTTGTTGAAGAGAATACTATTAGCAGCATGTTAATACTTAATACATATATAGATATGTAAATATATTACATAAAAACCTTGCCTATGAAATAGCTAAAACTTTTGTAAGTTTAAAACAGTTATCGTGACATAAAATACCTATTATTGTCTTTTATGGAAATATGTTTTTGTGTAATTTATATATATATATATATATATATATATATATATATATATATATATATAAATATAAATTATTTTTTTATATATATAAATTATATCTTTTTATCATAACCGTTCGTCGCCTCAATTATTTGTAAAAACGACCAATTTACCGTAAGAGTTTTTAGTTTTTAACACAGAATTATTGATTGTTAAATGTCTAAAATGGTAAAAAATACACATTTTAGTTAAAAAAAGCCGGAAAATTTATTTTATCTATATGCATGTAAATAAATCTTAGAAATAAAACTTTGTTTATAAAATACTGAAAAAAGTCTGTACTGTAAAGAACCTACAACAAGTACAAGTATATACCTATTGGTGTTCGAACAAATAAGTACTAAGGCAATGTGTTGTCATAAATTTGCTAATGAAACTTCTTTTGGTATTAAAGTAGCATCTACTATAATTAATAGAATTATGTATATTATTACAAAAACATAGATTATATTATTAAGGTTTAAAGCTTTACTTTTTGTTACTTTTATCTTAAGAATAAAATTCGCGAGGATTTTTGTATCACATTCATAATCAGCAATTCAAAATAACGAGCCGTGAGGTATTAAGATCATTATCATTTTTTATTATTTGTTCACACACTACGTCATTTTCTTTCGTTATCTGTGTTATCTCAGCTAAGATACATACCTATAAGGTTACATGTACGGACGGACCGACAGAATAAACTTATTTTAGCTAAGCAATTTAGGTACTGAAACCTAAAACAAAATCCCCACAATATAATAATAATAAATATATTGGGACATTAACACACAGTATCAACTAGTAAGCTACGAGGCTTGTGTTATGGGTACCAGATAATTGATACACTACACATATTATATAACTTTAAATACATACATATTATAAATATAAACACCCATGACTGGAGTACAAACATTCGTTCTCATCTCAAATGAATGCCCCCAGCGGGACTTGAACCCGCGACCGCTGGCACGGCAAGTAGCGTCACTACAAACTGAGCCAAACGTGTCGTTAATGCTATTAAAAAGTCACCATGCACTTTTTATAAGCAAAAAACCGTTACAAAATTTTAAAATAATTACCATCCCACATCAAAAGTCGGCATTTTGCAAAGTTTAACCAAAATACGCTCAGCATTAACAAAATCAAAACATCCCATCAATCTCGAATGTTATTTCGTGCCAATTATTTATTTATGACCGGAACACTGTGTTTAACCGAAATTTTAACAAAAATAACTATTGGTTTTCGGCGTCTTAAATCATAAGAGATGAAAAAAACATCTATCATCACTTATACTCGTAAGTTCTTTGAAGCCGGCGCCTCTTAATTGATAGTTCTCGGTCACTCATTAAAGTAACGTCGGCATAAATATTATATTTCTGACAAATTAACGAAAGAACACGTAAAAATATTTTGCCGACGTCCGAATGGAGAGAATGGTAATATTTGGTTTCGTAAGGGGCAAAATCGACGGTTACGTTTGCTTTGATTTTTACCTTCAATTTTTTTTATACCTAAGTCTTTACCTCAGGCAGTTAGCAACCACTATGCATAGAATAGACAGCTCAAGCTGCAACAACGACTCTAGTAGTTGATATAAAACTTTGCAATGTACCTACATATGATTTTTATTACATAAAAAAAATATAAAGTAGATACCTATAAATTTTTTTGTAAAGGATTTTAGTTTACATAAAATATTTTTGTGTTTAATTTAATAAATAATCATTTAATTTAATTAGTAAAATAATTTTATTATCTATATAGGTAGGTAACTAGTTACAAATATAATAAAAGAAAAAGAATTGTATGGTTATGTCATTTAAATTTAATTTTAATTACATCGCAGAATTTAAATACATTTAGGTATTTTAATTTTAACCTGAATATTTAAAATATTTATATGTTCAATAAATAAGAATAAAATACAATCGAATCCACAGCAATCCATTGGCCAAGACAAATAAAACAAACCAACCATAATCAAAACCTATAACCTACATACAACAATCATTAAATCACAAAAGCAAAAATATTAAAAATCCTCAAAAAAAAAACAACAAAAAACGTTTACGAAAACGAGTCTGGTTTTTAGACACCGACTAAGCCCCAGTCGGCGCGTTTGATGTAGCGGTCTGTTTACACTAAGCTAACTGAGAAACAAGTCATTTCTGAACAACTTCCTTTGATCTCACCGCTTTTTGCCGGTCGTGTTGAATTATTACCGACATTTTGACTGTGACGAGACACGGCCGCCGTGTTACGCCGAATTTCTATCGTCATTCGAGTAAATAGCTTATTAGTGCACCATTAAAGATAGTCTATTGAATTTCACTTGGAATTTTTGTTATTGATTGTCTGAATTCTATGTAGGTTCTTTAGAAAATCGCTATTGATATTGCTTTTAATTATGGAGAATTTTGTTTGTAAAATAATTAAACCTGCAGGACGTTTTTACGTTTTGTTTAATTTATTTTTATTCCTACCTACCAAGTATAATGTATCCCTCGCATTGAAGGGAGGTCCTTGGCCAGCAGTGGGATGTTAAAAAGGGCTGAATACATACATAGGTACATGCACACCTTACAATTATATATATTGAGTAGGTACCGAGCTTCTCACATTTTGAAGTCGGTCAAAAGAGTATTTAAACTTTCAATTAACATACTATTTAAATGTAAAGCACTTCACGTTCGGTATAACCTCGTTACATTTACATTTTCAGAGACACTAAATATTTTGTATTTATTCTACTTAATATTATGAAATGCGTAAGTTGGTGAGGATGTATGGATGTTTGTTACTCTTTTACGCAAAAACTACTGAATGGATTTTCATGAAACTTTAAAATAATATAGCTCATACATCAGAATAACACATAGCTTATCCCGGAAAAATGTACAGTTCCCGTAAGATAAGTTTGTTATTGTTTTTCTAGAGGTCAACCCGAGCGAAACGAGGGTGAGTCGCTAGTATTTAAATATCTGTTTAAGTCAATTTATTCGACAGGTGTACAATTTACTTACTCTTTTTAAAATTCAAAACTTGTTCCAATCCTTAATTGAATTCGATTTATTGCATGCTTCGTTTGGACGTGAACATAATAAGTATGTTTACACTTTAGTGACTTTCGAAAGATTTTATCATTTAATGAAATCGAATATGACTATAAAATCTGAATAATTAAGTTTATTAATATTTTAATATTGATTATAACGACTTTGTGCCGTATACGCAATATGAGATGACTTTCACAGTTTTTGACGAATTTTAGAAGTCTTGCAAGTAGACAGTCTAAGTCGCTATCGCTAAAAGAAAACCAAAAATATACGAAGATACGAACATAGACGTGGGCGGAAACTGTCACACTTATGCAGGTACTTTTTTAGTTTTAAGTTCAACGAAAAGAAGAACCGAAGCTTTCTCTTGTTATTACAGCTTAGCTTTAGCTATTTGCTATTATGTGAATAATATATTAATTTATCTTATTGAAACTACCAACAAAAGAAATATATAATACTATCTTAGATTTACGCGAATATTTGATATTTTAAATGAAACTAATTTTTACGGATTTTTTCGCGGATTTATTTTAATTTTTGGTTCATGACGTTTCGAATACTTTACAGCAATCATGGACACGGGAGATACCGACTGTCTCTCCCGAAAAATATCGAAAAGATAATTTTATTTAAAAAGAAACATAATATAGGTTGGTACCTACCTATTATGCGCTCTTTGTTGAGTGTACACAAAATATATTACCTATACACTGATGGGACGTCAAAAAAAATCTTTGTAGACATAGAAAACCAGTAAATCTTTCAACTTTACCTAAGACTCAAACCCAGGACCCAATTATCAGTCGTGCTATGCAACCTTTAAACCAAACAAGATTAGATATATCTTTATAAGATAAATAAATGACAGAGGGTCACGACTTCACTGTACACTTGGATGGTTTAAATATACCTATATTTCTTTCTCAACACACTGTATAAATTAGAAATGGAAAAAAATATAAAAGTAAAAATATTTTTCTACAAAAAATCATATCAAAGATCTCTAAAAATCTCATTACTAACTAAGATTTAAAATTAACATATAAAATATATTTTAAAACATAGAAACAATAAAATTATTTGAGTTTATAGTTTATGATATTAATATGTATATAATATAATAGATAGGTAGTATCTACATACCTATGAATTATATTTTTATCATATAATATATTTAAATTACTTACTTAACTTTCTTATCTAATTCTTGGCGAATAAAACTTTATGTTGTAACACACATTAAAAATTATACTTATTTTTTAATCTAAGAAACAATAATTGAGTAGATGCTAAAACAAAAGTTTTGCACACGTGCGATTACAGGCGGAGTCAAAGCCACGCCTCCAGCATGGCCGACTGCAGGCTGTTGCATTGTTGACTGTTGTTCTATAATATTACTAATTTTTAATTTAATCAATTATATTATTAGTTATTAATATAAATATTATATTTGTTTAAGCTAATAAAGTAATATTAAAAATGATTTTAATGCTATTTTATAAAATATCTTTTTATTATTATGAGATTGTTTACAAACAAAATAAACTTAAGAAATCGTTTTTAAAACACATGTTGTTTTTTTTTTAAATATTATATGACATGTTATATGAACTATGCTTTCTGAACAATACGCTTAAAAGAATATTCATTTGAATATATTTTTAATTCATGCTTATAGCAATGGGAAGCTATTAAATTTATTCAGTTAATTGGAATATCAATTATTTTGTTATTATCAATGTTAGAAATAATACAAAAACTATAAAATATTATTAGCATTTGAGTACGATCTCAACAAAATGCTCGAACGACAACCAACGTGTTGGCGAGAGGCGGGGCTTGAGGCCACGCCCACAACATGGCCGACTGCAGGGTGTTGCAATGCATGCTTACCATTATTACTGAATTATTAATTGAGTAATTTTAATTGACATGCTTATTGATATTATACTGTTATTTTTTATTTTTCAATAGTTGCATTTGTATTTCTTAAACAGGTGATTAATTAAAACAGATATTTCATTATATATATTAATTATTGGTATGTTGTAGTTTAATTAACTGTGAGTCTCTCTTTTTTATGACCAAAAGATTAAAAATATTATTTTTACTAACTTTCTATCATTTCATTACTGTAGGTAAGAGATAATATTTATAAAAGGTTACAAATAAGCATACCTACCTATTTATTTGTAATTTTTTCAGTAAGTAAATAAATTTCATTTTTTTTTTGGAAAATTTAACTTACAAGAAGAATATTATATAATTTAAGATTTATTGAAACATAATAAAATGAAAATAATAAAATAGCCAGCTTATAAAGCGTTATGGAAAGTCGATCGAGAGGTGCCCATTTACACCCATAAAATAACTTAAGCATATAATTTTAGTCCTTGTAATTAGTATTTAGAAACCTACCTACCATAGGTATTAAGATAATTTACTCTTAATGATAGCTAGAAAGTTACGTATTGCAAAATTTTCTTAAAGGCGTGGTTTAATAGAGCCTATAAATAAATAGATAAAATATGTATATTTTCGGGCACATTTCAGGACATTTAATTATTTCTCTTTAATCATATTACCTCAGAAAAATTATATATCTTGAGCACCTTTGATTATATTAAAAGGTACCTACCTACGTACAATTTTGTTTTTGGCAACTCCATATTAAAATATCTTTTCAGATTTTTTGTCGTGGTTTAATTAGTAGGAGTCTCTACCGTAACTAATTTGTCGTAAAGCATTCAGATTTTCGGAAACCAGTAATGAATCAAAATAAATCTGAAAAGATTTATTGAAAAAATGAATATCATATCAATTTTGATTAACTGAAAAAAGAAAAAGACATAGAAAATAGGTGTGCTGTTTTTTATGTACGTTACATCCTACAATTGCATATAATCGCGAATCGTTTTTCATTATTATTTTATTCATGCAAGAGTTGTAAGTAAGGAAGATTCAATATAATTTTCAAAAAAAAAACACCACTAACAACGTATATATTTTATTAATTATATTTAAAAAAAGATTTAGAAGTCCTTATACCTTATTAATGCCTATTTAGTTAAATCTATTTTGCTTTTTTTTTCAATTATGAACTCTAGGTAAGTAGGTACTCTAAGTATTGAGTCAGACTCTAAATTACAGCTAAGTATTGACTCAGACGTCTATGACTTTGATATATAACCTCACAGTACAATTACTAACAAGAATCAAACAACCTTTATATTTGAAAATAAAAGTACCAACTCTATATTTATCTAAGTTATAATTCACCGCAAATCAGCAGTTGATCATTAACTTCGAACCGAGCTCTTAGTAAAAATACATGCGCTCTAATCGCGTAATGCCAGTTATTATACTATGAGAGAACAGATACGTATTTAAGGTTAAACTATATTAAATATATATTTTTTACTTTAATTTATGAAATTTATTATTTAAAGGAAATAGAAATTTGTAGACTGGTTTGAAATATAAAATATTCGCTATCGATATTATTCTAAATTAAAAAATATATATAAATAATTGGGATAGCTTATACCGATTTTATTTCCAAAAAACCACCAACCAATGTAGATATTAATTAATTTAAATTAAAGTATTTTTTCTTTTTCCATATGAAAAATCTTAAAATTAATAAAATAACTATTTAAAGTAAGTTCTAAGTGATTATCAAAATATATATACTAACTAGCTACCTAAATATTTATATTATAGAACACAAACAAACCTAGTAGGTACCTACCTAAATATTATTTATTCCCAAATTAAAATCCCGAAAATTAAAACTGTATTCAATGAACATAAAATATTAATACCTAAATCCCTCCCTGTCGCGTCACGGTGCTCTACCCTTCAATAACCTACCAACGAGGCGCCAATTCCGTTCGGCTTAAGCCGGCCAAATAACATATAATTTGCCGAAATAACCGACAGACAATCATGCTGACATTTACAAGCCGAATAAATCCAACTGCTGCGGTCGTAAAGCATGCTATTATGAGCTATTAAGATATTTATCTTTTCGGTAATAGAATAAAAATTGGCAACTGCTTGGTTTTATTACAGAAGTACTATGTCTCCACTCGAGGTCATGTGTGTTTAAATGAAAACTTCTAGAGTTTATATTAAATTCCTGGGCGACCGAACTTTGCTCGGCTTAGGCTTAGGCTTAACTCTAAAAAATTACTTATAAAATATGAAAAAACACCTATATAGAAAAAAATTAAAAGCAAAACCTTATCTAAATACATAATTTGATCCAAATCATTAGAGCCGTTTCCGAGATACGCGAAATAAATTTATATATTTACAAGAACATTTAATAATATAAGATAAATAAAATGACAATTTGGCTCGGCGCTTACAACTATGTCTTCTAATTTAATTTTTATGTTTAAATATAAATCATAATATAGGTAGGTACACCAGTATTTTTTAAATTTAAAATATGATCCGCTATATCATACATAATATTCTAGCAGCAACCTAAAAATAAAAGCGGCGACTCAAAAATTAGAGGCTCGAGTCATTTTATAAGCTGACGTAGCATTTGTCTTGCTATCATTAGTTAATTAAAGCAATTATTACCATGCCGAATATGACGGATGGATGCTGGCGCCATATTTTTTTTCAATTGGCGCCAAAATAAATTATTTTACCTCTACATTGTTTACTTCCAAGCTTCCTGGGTGGGCGTCGTTTTATGAATGGATGCCGTCTTTTATCTTTTAGTCTTCTATTATAGTGTAAAAAGTTGTTAAGATTCACAGCTTCCCCTTTTAAATATTTACTCTTCTTATTTTTACGCACTTTTCTTATATCGACATCTCTAAATTCTAAAAAAATTACAATCCTAAGTATTTTATTGTGTCATCTGACTTATGTATATATACCTAATTACCTATATATAAATATTTTATTGCAGCTTTTTCTCAAATATTTATTTGTTTATGTTTGACAAAAAGAAATCATAGATTAAAATATATTTGTCATTGTCAAGTCATGTCATTTGTATTCATATATTTCTCAAAGATGAGATATTTTCCCACAGTAAAAAGTATCCCATAAATTAACCCAGATAACTAAGCTATAATCACAGCAAGTTTCATCAAAATCTGTCCAGTGGTTTTCTCGTGATCCGTTCCCAGACAAATAGCCAGACAAAATTTTAACAACTATAGATTCGGCCTCTGTATCGACAATAATGATTATTTCAATAAGATATTCCAAAAAATATTTAATGTACAGATTCGACCCAGTTAGCATTTTATTATATGTATAGATTACGTATTGAGTCATAGAGTACCTACTAAAGAACAAATAAGTTTACTAATGTTTTAATACACAATGTCTCATAAAATTTTGTAAATAATTTCTGGGTGGGCAATTATGAACAGAGGATTATCTATTATAAACAATGAAAAGGAAGTGAGATAAGATGGTAGGTATTACTCATTGTTTTTTTAGCAATTTTAAAAAGAGTAATGTAATTGTTATTTTAAAGTCAGTTTTTTAAGAACTTAATCATTTTTGTGATAATTTTGAATAGATTCAATAGTCTATTGATCTAAGAAGTCATTTTTACATAAAGCCAACTATTTATAAAAAATACAGCATTGAGTTAAGTATGGATGAATCTATATTTCAGTAAAGTACAATTGTCTAGTAACACCTATTCCTAGTTTCTATTATATTAATATTTTTAAGTTGTAAATCCAATATGTATGTTACTGTAAAAACCCATATATTGGTAAATCTTAGGATTTACCAACATGAGTTGGTAAAAGTAAGGATTTTATAAAAAAGACACGACCTTTCGGACTTTTATCAACATAGTTTGGTATAGGTTAGGCTTTACCTACGGTGGTTGGTAAATATTGGTTATAGCACTTATGATATTGGGGATTCTGGGTTTTAAAATAAAAAAGACCTAATGAGAAGGCTAATGTGGGAGCTACATATTTAAATATTTTAGCACGCTCAAACAATTTTAGAGATATTTCAAATGTAATCATTATCTATACTAATATTACTCGTATACAGAGAAAAGTTTTTTTTGTTTGTTTGTTTGTACCTAATAAACTCTGAAACTACTCAAACCTTAGGGTTGTGAAAATAGAGATGAAAGTTTGTATGGGGAAGTAACCTAGGGATTAACCCGAGCGAAACGGGGGTGAGCCGCTAGAGTAGTGATAAAAGAAAGATGTTAAAGTGTTTACTAATGAAATCATCCACTCCAATCCACTTGTCGTTCTGAACGAGAAAGTTCAACGGCAAGAACGTCTCCCCCGCACCAGGCACAATACACTGGAAGGGAACAATAAATTTAATTAAAACTCAATATCTAAGGAGAGTTCTTCAGTTTATCTCCATCGTGTTCAGACTTCAAAAGCATATTTTTTTATATATAGTTATGAAGATTTTCTCGTCATGTATATATATATATACCTACATAATAAATTATTATTGATCTTTTAAATAAAATAAAAATTAAAAAAGCCTTTTATTCCATGCATTTTAATTTTTTTTGTGATGTATTTTCATTTAATTCTTATTATTGTTTAGTTATATTTAAAATAACATTTGATTTATATTTAAATCCAAATAGAAAAAAAGCTATATCCAATTTACCTACTTATTTTTAATAAATATATACAAAACTAAGGGCTTACGTTCCTTTCACAGGGTTGCGTCTAGATGCCTACCACATAAGCTGTGTGTTACTTCTGACCATAACTACTTACAAATTTTCGCATTTGAAATTGCGAAAATTATTGCATTTGAAATTTTTTTTAAATTGACAATTTTTTATTTAAGAATGGGAAGTGTCTTTTGTTCCTGGTAGCATAAAGATTTTACATTTAAACTTAATTAACCTCTTAATAACTGTATTGTAAATTCATTTTTATTTTAAATATTTTGGCCTCAGTTACAGACGTTTTTACATCGACAAGTGCCCAATTATCTCTGATTGAAATAATAATAAAGTTCTGCGATCGCCATCCGCATACGAAATTAGCTAAATTCAAGATATTTTAAATTTTTAATCATAGATAAAACATTATTTTGTTTATATAACGACAAATTTATAATATTTTTTTTTATTTATTCCAAAAAAAACTAACCTTCGCATTACAGTTTCCATGTGAAAGAATGTAATAAACTTACACATTTGATCTCTTATAATATTACTAGCGATTTGCCCTCGCTTCGCTCGGGTTCGTCCCTAGCTTGATTCCCCATACAAACTTTCGTACCCATTTTCGCCCCCTTAAGAACTGATTTACGGGATAAAAGTATCCTATGCCCTTCCCAGGGTCTCAAACTATTTCCTTACCAAATTTCATCTAAATGGGTTCAGTAGATCCAGAGATTACCCCCTACAACATCACAAACTTTACCTCTTTATAAATTATATTAGTATAGACTAGCGACTTACCGTTGCTTCGCTTGGGTGTGTCACTTGAAGCCTAATACTTTCGTTTTACTGTAGATCATAAACTGATTTGTACTGTACATGTGTGTACCAAATTTTATTGAAATCCTTAAACGAGTAACGAACATCTTTCTCAATATTTTCTATAAAAGTAGCCCGAATAAACTTCTAAGCTATATAAATAAAATTAAAGTAATAAAACAATAATATATAATCTCTCCATTTAAATGTATACAATTGCAGATCTAACGCTTTTTGTCGACACCCACCCGTGAAGTTTGATGCGGTCAGGAGCGACATTCCAGGACGTGCTGACTGACGGCAGAATTCTCAAATATGTCGTGTTTTGTCCTATATATTCAATTGGATTCATCGGAATCGACTTTTGGTCAGGCATTCGAATTTTCTAGTGCCTTTTGTCTCGATATTTTACCGCCAGATTGCTGGATTTACGATCGTCGGTCTGTTAGTTATGCTAATTGTTTGCGGGATGGTATTTTCTGCCTTTGAAATATCTATATAATGATTAATGTGGGTTATAATAAGAAGCTTGGTACGATGTTATTAACATTTTGTATCATAATTAGACATTTAACTTGAATTATAAGAGAACTTCATTACTCAATTTTTTATTATTATAGCATTCGTACATCTAAAAAAAAGCCTATAAAATATATATTGTATATATATATATATATATAAACTGAAATAATCTCGAGAATAATTTGACAAAAGAACATAGTATTACGCAGTTTTTTATCCAAATCAGTCAATAATTGAAAACGGCAACATGAATGCTAACATACACTCAAGAACCTAAATTATAACACAGATATTACCCACATCGCATATTAAGTGTATTACTGATAAGCATCAAAGACTGCCGACAATCGATACGTACGTACTGTATACGAGGATGCAAATACGATTGAATATGCATGCATATTTCATAGCGTTGAGCTGCACTTTAATTAGTATGGAGACAGACCGCCCACATCGGTTAACTAACTCTAATAAATAACTAGCATTACAATATTATCCGATTGTGACCTTTAGACTGTGATACAATATACAATTAATTAATATATAATAAGATTACTAGCAGAAGATACTAGCAGAACCCGCGGCTTCGCTCGCGCTAAAACTACAAAAAATCTCTAAAAAGGTAGGTACCGTGGTTTCATACAAACTTTCATCCCCTCTTTTACCGCCTTATAGAATGAATTTCGACAAATATTAAAACACATATTTATTTAATTGTATTGAAAAGCCATACCAAGTTTCAAGTAATTCTGATCATAAATATATTTTGGGTTGTATTTTATCGTGTTTTCCCGTGGGAATGAAATAATCTCCCGGTGTAAACAGTAACCTATGTCACTCCCCAGCCCTCCAACTTTTTCCACATAAAAATATGACAATCCGTCACTCCGTTTCGACGTGAAAGGACAAACAAACAAATAAACAAACAAACAAACAAACAAACACACTTTCACCTTTATAATATTAGTATGGAAGTATGGATTGTTCATACAAAAATACGAATCGCGATAAAAAATGGGGGGTGGGGTAGGAGGGTGAAAAATACTTTACGACCTATTCTCATACCTACCAAATACAAAAAAAATCATTAAAATCGGAGGAGGTTTCGGAGGAGTGTGACCACAAACACCGTGAAACGAGATATATGTATTAGATAAACAATATAATATACATTTAAAAATATTTTATGATTATTTATAATATGATAAAATCTCCATAGTGATTATTAATAACATCGTACAAATCTCTAAATCACTAAAAAATCTCCTTTGAAAGAATAATGCTATTAAAGAATATATCCCAAACATAACCCTATAAATCTCTTCGAAGTCGGTTAACAGTCTACTCGATTCATCGTCATGAGATTTAAAAACGTTAACATTTAAATGAACACAGTTCAATTCAGCTCTCGTACCGCTGTGATGTATTCAGGCACCAATTTGCAAATAAATGCAGGACAAAAACACCAGACAAAGTAGAATTTCTTTTTGCATTACTTTGAAGAATGTTCGTCAACATCTCACGCGAGATAGCAGCAATTTTTGAGTATCAATTATAATATTTTACTCTTTAAAGTGCTCTCATTAAATATTTGGAAAGGTTTTGTGTAAAGATGGAATTATTAGCATTATTTTGTGCAATTACATATCTCAAGATGTTTGCAGGTAGCAAGTCAACAAATATGTTATGAGTGAGCATGTTTTAAACTTAGAAAATGTATTATTAAATGTATGGTTTCAAATGAAGTAGAAAGTTATTTAGTGATGCGATATAAATATATAATGTATCTATATATAATACAAATATTATTACATATACAAATATAAATTTGAAATTCATTTTTTTTAACACCATTTATTTACAATAAAGAAAATTACAAATATACTTAATTATATATAGAAAACAAATGTAGTTATTACTGTACAAATCATGTCAGCGTGGAAATTTAAAATATTTTTTTTAAATAAATAATCTACATTTCTGTATTCAATTCATTTTACAATTTTTTTTACAAAAAAACTTACATCTCATGGGGGTTTACTTAATGTAGCGGTATAAAGCAATATCACTCTCAACCCATACAGTATTTATTATACACAATCTTAAAAACATTGCTGCATAAAACAAGGACTAACATACATAAGAATTTATAATATTTATGTTTAGTATTTAAATATTAATATAGTCTAAAATCATGAAATATTAATTCTGTATTATTTTAAACGTTATGATTAATATATTTAAAAATATACATATTTAAAATTTATGCTTTATGTAATAATAATATGTCCATTTTTTATGGTGTCTCATGATGGAATTTTTGTGTTCATGGAATTGCTTAAAAATTATTTTAATTTAATTTCATATCAAATCTTAAGCCATTATAAGCCACTATTTCTATTTCATAGATTCATAGGTAGGTGGTAGAAATCAATTCGGTTTAGAATGTCAAAAAGTAACAGCTTGGCGAAATTATAAATTCATAGCTTTTCCAATTAAAAGCGACCAATGGAACATTTATCTTCATCACGAATGCGGTATTAGCATCAGTTCAATATCCAGCGAAAAAACCTTCCGCCAAGCCTTACATTGTGTGCAAAGTGTGCTATAAACGACTCTCAACATTATATTACCAAACAAAACCTAACCTTATTCTCAAAAACATAAGCTTCAAATTTGAAAAAGCGTTTTATTACCAGTTATCTATGCACCGATCACAGAAAATGAGACTTTGTGTCATTGAAAATATAGTAACTTTTTGCACAGCATGTTGTTATTTAAGGCGAATATTCAAGGGCTAGACCCGCTAGCGTTTGAAAAAGTATTATCAATCATCTGTGACGATGATGGACGACACTGAAGCGTAAAGGTAGATGCAGAGTAAGTGAGGGGGTTTATTACGCGATTTAAAAAGATTTTTATGGGTTTTCTTGGACATAGATCACTGTGCGGTCAATTTTGTGGATGACTTGGAGAAAGAAGGTTTTCATATCATACATTATGCCATGATAAAGGCATTTTGTACTACTGTAATAAATGCGAAAGTTTTTAAGTGTAACTAAAAAGTGCTATTTTAATTTAGTTTTAATATATAATGTCAAATAATGGTGTACAATAAAGAATATTTGTATGGTTTTAAAATGTAGGCAGTGGTAGCTCAGTGGTAACGAGTTCGCTTGGAAAACCGAGTAAAGCGAGTTCAATTACCGGGTCTCGAACCTTTTTTTTTTTTTTTTTTATTAAAAATAGGCTCACTCTTGACCTTCATCTTACTTTAAATGTATAGATAAGGTCTATGATGTACCGAGTTTGCCCAGGAGAAGCCTGTTGACACGCACCTTAAAAAGTTTCAAGTTGTACGCTCTCGGAAAAACAGACGCAGGCAGGGCATTCCATTTCTTGGCTGTGCGCAATATAAAAGATGATGAATAGCGCTTAGTGCGAGTGGTCGGAATGTCAACCAAGAAAGGATGGTATCCTGCAGTACGTCTGGTGTTCCGATAAAAGAATGGCGATGGCGGTATGAGACTGTGGAGCTCGTGGGCACACTCCCCGAAGTACAGTCTGTAGAAAACCGACAGACAAGCAACTTGGCGACGGTGTGCTAAGCTGTGAAGCTTAGTTTTCACAAGCTTTTCGTCGCCGATTAGCTTTTTAGCTCTGCGTTCCACCGAGTCAAGAGCGGCAAGTTGGTATTTTGCAGAGCCATCCCAAAGGTGACTGCAATACTCCATGCATGATCGGACTTGAGCTTTGTATAAATTGAGAAGCTGTCCAGGCGTGAAGTATCGCTTAACCTTGTTTAGGATACCCAGTTTTTTGGCCGCAGTCTGTGCCTTCGACTCGATGTCATCGCCAAAGTTAAGGTTTGCCTTCAACCTTATACCGAGAAGCTCTAGACTGTCGGATACTTCCACACGTGCACCACGGAAAGTAGGAGTCAGGCTGAATGGACTCCTTTTTGCAGAGAACAAACAGGCCTGCGTTTTGGCGGCGTTGAAGTCAACCAGATTGTCATCACCCCATTGTGACACAAGACTTAAGGTTGCATTTGTACGCTCCACCATGGCCTCTCTCAAAGTGCATATTGTTACCCCTCCGTCCCTTGCACCGGACACATAGCTCTCTATGACTGTGCTGTCATCTGCATACGCAACAATACCAGGTGAAAGCAGGTCATTGATGTGCAGCAGGAAGAGAGTCGCAGAGAGAACAGACCCCTGCGGAACTCCGGCTTCGATAGTCATTGAATATTTTCATGTGCGAATCATTTCTAACATGATTACCACTTGTCTTACCGTGAAGAAAAATATCGTGAGGAAACCTGTATGTCTGAGAGAACCTAGCAATTTCTAGAAAAACGTTATTAGCGTATTATTTATATCTGCAAAAAAAACCATTATAAACCTCATTTTTTAAGACGGTCAAAATATTATCTAAACGCTTATCGGTAGCTTAAAACTCATTTTAGAAACCAATTCAAATGAAACACCGTGCACGAACGACTTAACAAAGATAATTCTACGATTCAAAATGATAGCAAACGCACTCAATTAAGGGTGTCGGTGGACAAAATTCTTCTGAAGTTCGAAACAGGCGTTATCAAAAAGTTTCTTCTGGTTTTTTTTAATCAAAGGTGCCGACGTGTCGAAAGACGGATAAAATTTTAGTGAAGCGATAAGCCTTTAAAATTGAAATCACAAAATTAAGCTCTAATTTCTTTTCCGGTTGTTTCGATTTTTATGGTAAAGATAATGAATTTTACAGTCTTTTATTACTTTTAGTTTGTAGATATTTTTGGAATGCAGTTAATTTTAATGGTTTGGTTAAATAACTTATAGAATTGTCGTTCTTAAAAAAGAAATGAGATTTTTCAAGAAAAATCACAGCTCTGTAAAATCTTAATTTATGAATAAAATTAAAAAGTTTAGAATGAAAATTATTCCTTAAAAACGCTTCTATAAAAATGGTCTGATATATATTTTTTTGTAAAATGATCAGAAAAAAAAGTTATAACGACAAATAGAAAAAAAAACTTAAATTTTCACCGATTTTCGCTTATAACTTTGTTGTTTTTGGTTCTACAACTAAAAGTTACTTGACTAAAGTTGTAGAAAATTTTATTTGCAACCAAAAATGGTTTAACAATTTTTTTGTGGGACCTATAGTTTGTCACATAAACCATAAAAACCATTTGTACCCCTTTTTCCAAGATGGCGGCCGTGGGACAAGGGCTGCAACCCCACAAACTTGGATTTAACTATACACTAACCCCTCCTTGATATCTAAAAAATAAAATTGCGTCCTCTGACAAATGCAACCCCAAATGTAACTTTTCAATGGACTTTAAGCTCTCTCACTAAATGGAAGTGGGCCGGTCATATCTCCAGACGTACTCACGGTCGATCGAGCCGAAACGTGCTATACTGAAGACCATGTTCAGGCTAAAATGGGGTAGAACACCCTGCAGCGAGATGATCTAAAGAAAGGTGGCGGGCAGTGGATGGATGTAGGCTGATTTGATTGCTTTTTGACGTCATACAGGTGTCTTTTCTGAAAAAAACACAATATAATAAAAAACGCCGAGCTAAGCTGATTATATTTTAATGCATACAAAATACGAATAATATACTCGTAAAAGTAATGTTACAACAGTCAAAGTAAATAGCTTTTGCACCCTCTTACTTTTATAATTAGGTAATTTTTATTTTTCACTTAAAACTATATTTCTAACTTTATTTCAGAACTAGCATTGCCCGCGGCTCCGCCCGCGTTCAGATGACCAAAAACCAAATTCTTAGGTTTTACATATTAGTATTCTCTTACAATGCAGTTTTTGTATTTTTTCTCAGAAATAAAATATTTTCCCGCGGTAAAAAGTATCCTATATGTTGACCCGGATAACCAGCTATCATCATACCTACCAAATTTCATCAAAATCTGTCTAGTAGTTTTCTCGTGATGCGATAACAGACAGACAGACTGACAAAAATTCTAAAAACTATAGATTCGGACTCTGTATCGATAATAATGTCTGTTTCAATTAGATTTCCCAAAAAATATTTAATGTACAGATTTGACTTAGTTACAATTTTATTATATGTAGGTAATATAGATACTTAGACTGTATAAATTTGGAATCATGGAAATGTTTTAAAAATATTTAATTAAGCTTTATTTTTGCATACAAATGTTTATGTGTTCTTTTCATCTCACGTATAAAATATAATTATTTTATTTTCGTCATTTATTTATAAGTTATAAATTATAAGTAAGAACTCTTCAGCCCATTATTAGATAGTAGCAATACTGAAATATTATAATGATAACATTTTGATAGACTTTAAAAGAAATGTATGTGTATTAAGTATATAAGAGACTAATTTATAACCCGTTAAAAAGTAATTACTTAAAATTTTAACTGCCGTCAAAACAAACTAAAATGTAATTCATTACTCATTCTTAACATTTCTTTACACCAATATACCACTCTACAGTGTGTTTTAAACGGATATTTCAAGATAACCCTGGAGTGGTGTAATTAAGTTGTTTCATCTCAAAGCTCTGTTTGCATTTGTAATTAAGTAAATTTATCACGCCTACCTTAATGACTCGACATTTGTTTAATCTCCATTAGGTACGTATATAGTATATAGATATTTATTTATATACCTACTATATAAGTATTAGATGTTACGTTAGTATAAATTGCGCTTTATAAAAGATTTTGTATAATTAAATTATTTTGTAGGAATAATCTAAAATTGGCTATGGGATTTCTATAACATGTACTGCCTCGGTAGATTTACAGATCCAGAGGTCATGAATTCAAGTTCCGATTCGAGTTCTCCAGAAATTCAGTACCGCCCGGAGTTTAGAATTTGATGGTGTTACACCACCATTTCTAAACTATTATTATCGATAGAGAAGCCGAATCCATAGTTTTTAGAATTTTTGTCTTGTTTGTTTATCTGTCTGGTATACATATGTCTGTTACGAGAAAACTACTGTACAGTTTGTTGATCAACATATAGGATACTTTTTACTGTGGGAAAATATCTCGTCTTTGAGAAATCTAAACTAAAGGTTAAAACGTAACTAGGGACGAAGCCGAGCGGAGAGAGGGTGAGTCACTAGTACCATATAAAATCAAAGTTGTTCATTCTGTTCTTTTATACTCGCTACTCTCAAGAATAATTGATGTTATTACATTCGTACTTTCACTAGCAACTAAATATTAAGATAACAGAAACATGACATGAGACAGAAAAAACATAATTAAGCTTTAGGCGAAAGTTAGTGTGTCGATTTGATGAAAGCGGATATAGTCTAACTAACAATAAGAAATTTTGATATACCAAGACATATTTGTCAGAACTTTTTATCTATTCTTCTTCTTCTAAGTTTTAGAAATCGGGTCAATAATAATATTTTTGTCATTGATCCCTGATTTTCATTTTTTATTTTTATATATTGTGACATTACTACACATCACCATCTAGTTACATGGCTACAAGGCTTATGTTATGGATACCAGATAGAAGATATACTACGTATATGTATATAACATTAAATACATATATACTATAAATATAAACACCTGTGGTGGACAAACATTCGAGTTCAAAAGATCTATCACACAAATGAATGCCCCCAGCGGGAACCGAACTTGCAAGCTCTGGCACATCAAATAGGGTCACGACTCACTACAAACTGAGCCACATATGTCGTCAATCATTTCTAAATATATAATTCATAATGTAGATGAAATAACGGCATTCAACTTTATTTTACATATGTTATTGACATCCGTCATTCGGTAGTCTAAGAAAATAATATTACCAAGCCTTAAGGATCCCTGGTAAAATTGTTGTTTCTCAAAACAAAACCCAACACATCAAAATAAAAATTTTGGTCCATAATTTTATTTGAATTTGAATTATAAGTACTATACAATAAGGTTTAAATTGAATAAGTAGTTTAAACAACACTTGGAATTGTAGCCGAAAGCAAACAGTAGCTCGCCACCCAGCTTTAAAATCTATCAAGTGTGAACTATGTATATACGATTAGTTTATTTTTTCAATGATCATTCATAGAAAAAAAAATATTTAAAATGTTTTTATTATTAAGGGAACATATTGTAATAAAAATAAATAAGCGCAATTATTTGTTCGTGCACTATATGAGTTCCCTATTAAATAATAAGGAATTTTGATGATATTACTCCAAATTTGAACTTTTCGAAGCTTTTCGATGTAGGTATACCTAATTCTGATTTTCTTAATGAGATAATATATCAATATCACTCTAAAAAGTTTTTGGGTGCTTTTAATTAAAACCTAAGACGTGAAATTGGTGTACAAAAAACGCACAGTGATAGATACATTTGCGAAACTTTCAATTCATTCCTTATAAAAATATCACAATTCGCATATTTTTAGATAAATATATATTTTGCAATATTTATAATAATCTTTAGTCATTAGTATATATAATTGTATCTACTTTTACTAATATTAATAAAGAGGTAAAGTTTGTGACTTTGTGAGGTTGTAGCGGGTAATCTGTGGATCTACTGAACTGATTTAGATGAAATTTGGTAAAAAGATAGTTTGAGACCCTGGGAAGGACATAGAATACTTTTTATCTCGGAAATCATCTATTAAAGGGGTGAAAATGAGGATGAAAGTTTGTATGAGGTATCAACGTAGGGACGAACCCGAGCTAAGCGAGAGTGAGTCGCTAGTATAGTATACGTCTGAGAGTGTTATATTGTCAATAACGGCCACCGTTTTCTAAAGTATCGACGCTGTAGGCTATGCACTTATACTTCTATACCAACAAAGCCTACAATTACTACGCAGTTCAATGATATTTGCTCAGCTTGTCAAAACAACTCCGTACTGACGCGGTCGACTGGCTCGAGAGCTACGTAGATAAACACTACTGCGTCTTAGACCGAAATTCTTGATGTCTTCACTTAAATATTGATTTAAAAATAACAAATTTACTTATATAATTCAATAAATTGTGTTTTTTTTTTTACTTTTACAAACATACAACAAGGCGGTAAACTTATTGCGAAATTGTTTTAAAATCTTGTTTTTTTATCTGTAAGATCGATAGTAATTAAAATGTTTGCATAATTTTATAATCTGCGAAAAATAGTTAGAAAAGTCAAAAAAATTATGGGCGATGGCTTATTAAACGCGGAATAAAATTCTGACAAAGATATTTTTATTCTTATTTTCTGCAAATAAAAATTTTAATGTTATAAACAATAAAAGAAATAAAAACAAAGGCCTCGGATGTTTGTTAATAACTTGAAAACGGTAAATGATAGCGGAAATTAGCATTGGGATAACTTTTTGAAAAATCGATGAAAAAAATGTTTCCTCACGGAATTTAACTCATTATGGTGTCCAGATTACACCCACATTTTAATAGCAGAAAAAAATAGCTTTAAAAGAAAACAAAGCTATTTCATTTCGACATACAAATTAATATTAATTGCCATAAAAACTAATTAAACGATCACAAACCGATAACACTATAATATTATTATTTTTATTTCAACGCATACACGTATCCAATTACGTACCGAATAATCGATCTGTGGACAAAGAAACAGTGATTTCTTTTATCTGTCAATCAAACGCATTGATTGTGATCCAATCGACTCATGCGCAGCTTTAATCGAACGCTTAGAAACCCCATTTATATTTGTCAAAATCCTTATTTCTAGTGCAATAAAGTATATATTAATGATTTATATAATATTTAAGTGTGTTTTAAGTTTGTTTAAAGTAACAGGAATGTCGTGCGGTGATTGATTGACGGTACATCGATAATTTTCTTTGTGGTCTAAGCGGCTACTGGAGTACTGGAACAATAAGGCTGAAAGCGACTCGGCTTTGTCACTGGTTTTTACATAAATAAATTATTGCTCTCATCAAAAATATTTTATTATACTTTAGAATTAATTATATGGTATCCCTTCGTTGCATTACCATCTACATTGTTCTGTATTGGTCTTAATAATCAAAGTGGCATATTTTCTATATACATACATATACGAGTATGTACTATATACAAAAATCGAGCTATGTACTGTGTAGTGTATATGCTCGTTATTGACTCTAAAACGGCGAGAGCTATTTTGGTAAAATTTTCAGGTAATCTTAAGATGAGACAATCCTATGATCCTGTGAAGTTTGGTAGTGATCAGAAGTTTGAAGACGAGCGAAGCCGCAGGTACTGCTAGTACATATTATAATATCCGATTAAGATAAAAAATCAAAAGAAATCGATTACTTTTAATTATATTAAGAGAAATATCATTTAATACGATATGAAAAAAATTGCTTAAGATATTGCAGTAATTACAATAATTTTTTGTACAATCTCCAAACGTTTGTTTTGTTGAAACCGTTTTCTTTAATTTTCCAAATATAATAAAAGAAAAAAAATGTTTTATTTACATTGTACAGAAACGATAATAATAAAGTTTTTTTTTTAAATAGGTTAATACTATTAAGGTTTACTGTCTTGCACTTTGTTTGTATGGCAGTAGCTGTAGAAGGACATAGTTTTATTTTTATCCTAGTAGGTAGTATAAAAATGTAACCTCAAGTAATTTTCATGAAATCTACACTAATATTATCTACCTATAAAGAGGAAATATTTATATTTTTGCATTTTTGTATGTTTCAGATGAAATTTAATAATAAGATAGTTTGAGACCCTGGAAAGTACAGAGGATAGTTTTTATTCCAGAAATCATCCCTTAAGGGGGTGAAATTGGGAATGAAAATTTGTATGGGGACTCAACGTAGGGACAAACCCGAGTGAAAAGAAATTGAGTCTTTAGTACTAGATATTTTTAAAAAGACACCAAGAGATGTCAATAAGCCTTCTGACGTTCGCATCCACTGTACGATCTATTTATTAATCCTTCATCTGTGCACTGTCATCTAAAGATAGTGGATTGAAAAATAATAGCCCCCAAATGTAACAAATACTTTAGCAATGTGCATTAGTGTATCCGTCGCTGCCAATGCTATCTGACTATCGCCTGTCAAAAGTATATCATTGTGACTGGCCATCTGATATGCATGTACGGACAGTAAAATATATTACTCAATAATTGGACATTGTTTGTTTTTTTTTTAGATTTTTGTGGTCATTACTACAGTTAAAAGTATATTTTTAAGGGTTTGGGCTATTGATTTTTTCTTGATTGATTGATTTGATTGATAACGTATTTCTAATGATAAAAATAAAATCTATGAAACATAAGAAAAAAAATCTACTTCTTACTGGTGGGATAGGTATCCAGTCCCCGGAGTAGACCCACTATACCTTACACCATAAGTAAATGTATTTCCAACAGAATGGAAAATGTATTATAAATCTCGTGTCACGGTGTTTGTGATCGTACTCCTCCGAAAGTGCTCGACCGATTTTAATGATTTTTTTTATATTTGGTAGATATGGAAATAGTTTGTAAAGTAAGTATTTTTGTTTGAACAATATTAATAACACAAATAGATTATATCCTGGAGTAACACATAGGCTACTGTTAGGTAGCTTGTTATTGATAATGACAATGGCTATTCCTTATCAAGTCCAACAATGTAACACCATAACTTTTTTTTAAATCTAAATGTTTTGTAATAGTTTTATTTTTCAAAATATCGAAAATTACCAATATAAAAAAAAGAGACATCACGCTTTTTTACTGACGCTACCCAGCCATCGATCCCGTCAGCTACCGGTTAAATCGTAACGAATCGGGCGGCGTTATCATAATGAACTTAATAAATGACCGCGTTTTATCAGGCGGCGGTCACATTTTTATCAATTCTCAAATAACTGACAATCGCCAGACTTATGACATCGTAAAGCTACTGAAACATTATCTCGCATCTGAACTAATTTATCATTCGTAATTATTGTTTTTGTGACCATTAGAGAGATTGCTTAGAGTTATAGATTAAGTGGTTTTTTACCCCATATTATCCTCGAGCGATATGTGTTTTGTATTTATAATACTACTAGCAGAACCCGCGGTTTCGCTCGCGCTAAAACTACAAAAAAACTCTAAAGAGGTAGGTTTCATACAAACTTTCATCCCCTATTTTACCCCCTTCTGGGATGAATTGCAAAAAATGCTATAACACATTTTTATTTAATTGTATTGAAGAGCATTAATACCAAGTTTTAATTAATGTTGATCATGAACATTTTTTGGGTTATATTATAACGTGTTTTCCCGTGGGAATATGATAATCTCTTGCGGTAAAAAGTAGCTTATGTCACTCTCCAGTCCTCCAACTACCTGTTTCGACGTGAAAGAAGAACAAACAAACAAACGCACTTTCACATTTATAATATTAGTATGGATAACAAGTTACGTCATCTTTCGGCTAATTTTATTACTAACAGTAGCCTATTTGTCCAAGTACAATATCTATATACTAGTATTTAGCCCTTTTAACGCCCCACTGTTGGGGGCTTCCCTTCAATACGTGGGGGATTATGCCATAGTTTACCATTCTGGCCAAGTACGGGATGGCGGATTTCGAAAACTGAGACGAGGTTCTCTCAGATATGCAGTTTTCCTCATGGTGTTTTCTTTCACTGCAAGAAAAGTGGAAATCATCTTGGAAATGATTCGCACCAGAAAATATCAGAGGTGCGAGACCTGGGATTTGAACTTGCTCCACGCGGTTTTCCAAACGAGCAAATTACCACAGACTGGGCTACTACTGCCTCACAATCTCATCTAAATAAGTCCAGCCATTTTAACTTGCAACTTTGACAAGGATATCATAAAATTGATCCTTAGGTGTGTGTGTCTGTGACTTTGTACCTATTAAATAGATATACTGATTACGATGTTTTTTTTAAATAAAATTTAATCGCAAAGGTCTTTCAATCTGTAAGCCACAAAGTGATTGTAAATACTTATCTATATTATTTACAGCTTCATTTTAAACCAAACATTCGCAAACAAGTTCGTTAACGCACTATATTTTATGATAAGCCCGTATATAAATCACGCCTTTGATCCGATGCGCAGGAGTCACTTTGCATTTATCATCTAGCTAATAAAATAACAACGCGTCTGTTTGTATACATTATAATTTAATATGAATCATTTCTCAGAGATCTCGTGTATGAATGAAGAGTATCGACTTTCTAATGTATCGACAACTTTTTAGTAAATCTTTTATATCCCCAAATAAAGGATAGGTACGAACAAAGCAAACTATTAAATTTTAAATAAACTTTCAAATAGATGCAACGTTTTTTTTTTTCAATTAAACAATGATACAAATATTTATATCTAGAAACATAACAAAATTCTAAAAAATTCGTCGGTCTGTACACTACTCAAAGATTAAAAAAGGCATTTTGTTGCATTTAAAATTTTAATTTCAATTAGTTAAGAAAAAACAACCAAATGATATCTATTTAAATATTCTTGTTGCAAGAGAGTTGAACCTGCGATAGCCAGAGTAATTTGCAGTGTCAGTCCAATACCAACGATAATCTTAGATAATATGTTTTAACTCATTTAATAATCTAAAATATGCAAGCAAAGCCGAATGTATAGACTAGTATAATTTAAACCGATTTACTCTAAATCTTATCTTAGGTGTAATTTATAGTAGATTTATTTTCAACGTTTACAATTTATTATATTCATATAATTTTACTTTGTTTTGAGTTAAAATATACTTTACTTTGTAATTCAATGAAATATGGTTCTCATAAACTTATAGCGTTACTGAATCTAATCATGAGATTAATGTCTGTAGGTACGGAGTTAAAAATTAAAGAATTCGCGATCAAAATTCGTTAAACGGTATTGAAAATTTAAAGAAAATATAATTATTATATACGAATATGATTTACCTACCTATAAAAAATAACTAATTCAATTTTTATTTATCGACTAGCAGAACCCGCGGCTTCGCTCGCGCTAAAACTACAAAAAAAACTCTAAAAAGTGGGTTTCATAACTTTCATAACCTACTTCACCCTCTTAGGGGTTGAATTTTAGAATACGCTGAAATAACGTTACGCATTATTTTTGCCGTACTCAATTCATACAAAATTTCATGCAAATATGTCCAAGGAAAAGTTTGATACAAACTTTTATCCCCAATTTCACACCCTTGGGGGTTGAATTTTGAAAAATACTTTCTTCGTGAATGCCTTCGTCATATGAGGAATAAATGTGCGAAATTTCAATTTTCTAGCCTTAAGGGTTTGCCTGTGCGTTGATACATCAGTCAATCACTTTTATATATATATAACAATACCTAACGCTCGTTAATAGCTAGCAAAAAAATAAAATAAAGCCAGTTGACAGAGGAGAAAAAAGTACTGCAATGTCTTTGCCCATTTAATTATTACTTAGATAGGAGATAGGTTCGAGTCCCGCTGGGGGCAAACATTTGTGTGATGAGCACGAATGTTTGTACTCCAGTCATGGGTGTTTCTATTTATAATATGTAAGTATTTAAAGTTATATATATGTGTAGTGTATAAACTATCTCGTATCCATAATACAAGCCTCGTAGCTTACCATGGAACTAGGTGGCGCTGTGTGTTAATGTCCCAACATATTTATAATTAACAATTAGGGTAGATATTTTGTAATATACACGAAACAAAACCCAACCACATCGTGTTTCCTTATTTTAAAGAAAAGAACGGTCAAAGAACTTTTAAAGCTTAAAAGCTGTTTATAACGTGTTGATTTGCGGAAATAATTAAAATGTGTAGTGTGAAATAGCTCTGTAATTTGCAAAAAAAATATTATTAAGTTGTAGAATGTAGGAAAAGACGCCATAAGTATTCGCACAACGTCAAATAGCAAAAACTAAGTAACTATTTAAAATATTAAACACGGCCATATAAGAGATAACCATAAACAAACCAACGTATGTAATCAAATTTTTATACTTGATTAGCTCTATGAAAGTTATCTTTTTAGATTTTTACTTTAAAATATTCATGGATATTATATCACCCAAAATTTTGTCCTAAAAAACGTAAAAAATAGCACAATAAGTAATCTAAATATGTTCATATTCATATGTACTACCTATCACTACATAGTATAAAACAAAGTCGCTTCCCGCTGTCTGTGTGTCCCTATGTTTGCTTAGATCTTTAAAACTAGGCAACGGATTTTGATCCGGTTTTTTTTATTACATAGAGTGATTCAAGAGGAAGGTTTATATGTATAATACTTGCATATTGTAATACAGAAAAGCTGAGTAATTCAAAGATTTATATTTCATGCTAAATTTTAAAACGTACTTAGGGATAAACCCGAGCGAAGCGAGGGTGAGTCGCTAGTTCATTAATATAGCCAATATAAAACATTTTAAAAATAGGTTACTTTTTGGCCACGTCAATTAAGCTTAAGAGCTTGCTGTTATTGTTCCATACTTACCAATGAACTACAACAACGGCATTCATATTGAATTGAAGTTTTCTATAAACAGAAAACATTTAAAAATGTCCTCACGTCCCGCTATCCATTACTCTATTTATAGTATCAGTAATTTAACCTTTTCATACAAACCTATATCAAATAGCGAGGGAATACGTCACTGTCAGTATAAAGCAGCCGGTGGCAGCGACAGAGCCGCCGTCAATACATCCTTAAAAAGCAACAAGATTTATTTCTTATTCAATTTAAAATTCACGTCAAACTCCGCGAATGTGACGTGTAGACCACGCTTTATTGCGATGCCAGCAAAAGAATGGTAGTAGGTTTTTTTGATAGTACTCATTTACGTATATCTAAAGTCTACGAAGGATAGCTCATTGGTAACGCGCTTGTTTAGAAAACCGAGTGAAGCGGGTTCAAATCCCAGGTCGCGTATCTCTGATATTTTCATATTCCTAACAAAATTACCACTGAGTCCTACGGTGAAGCCAAAACATCGTGTTGAAAACTGCATTCTGAAAGAATCTTGTGTGTTTTCGAAAGATATGTGAAGTCCGCCAACTCGCAATTGGCCAGCGTGGTGGGCTATAGAATTATCCCGAAGTCCGCCAACCCGCACTTGGTGGGCTACAGTCTGATCCCTCTCATATTGGGCGGCGCATGCCCAGCGGTGGACGTAAAAAGGCTAAGTACATACGTACAGATAATATACAAAATCTATGTATAAAGTTTATTAACGTTGTAATAGATGGCTTTTTAAATTTGCTTATATTTAGATTGGATAGAATAACGAGCTAAGTTTTTTCTATACCAATGGCGAAAGGTATTCAGCCAAGAATCTAACACAACATCTTCCTTATATATATTTTACCTCACTTTATGGATTAAATTTAATGTATCATATAATTAATCTTATTTTTTAATTTCAAAGGTGGCACACAGCACACTGCCATCAGTCCCTGATTGCGCTTACATTGCCAAAGGATTTAATTACTCATTTTGTAATAAAAATATTTTTAGTAATATTATAAAAAATAAACTTTCTCCAAAGTAAAATATATCAGTCACTCTCAGTCACTTTTAGATCCTTACAGAGATGAATGTAGCGTCTTCAACATAAATAATGGTACTTTCTGCTGACTGCTACGATTTTATTTCTTAGAAGCAGACCTAAGTAGTAATAGTTTCACTTTTCTTTATATATTTTTTGCTTATTATAATAATACTAATATTTGATTTAAATTTAAAAAAATATAAATAAAAAATATACTATTTTTACGTGAATATTTGACATTTTACATTTTCGCGTAAATTTAAGGAAGAATGATAAATAAATATATTTTATCTTTAAATATAAATATGTAAGAAAATTATCTATACTGAGTTAGTTTGGATGTGTAGGGTAAACAATATCCTGACCTACACACTTACACGGTACACCGCAATACTGCTTATTAAATGATTTTTGTGTCGCACTAGTATACTGCAAAAAAAAGAAAATTATAAAATCATCAAAGTGAAACTTTCAATATATGTATATTAAATGATGAAATAAACATTAAAAATCAATCATAATTTCAAGAACATAATAAATGTGCGTGCACTGCTGTAAAAATAATTTTCATAATACTTAAAACTCATAAAATATGACACAAGTTATGAGCGATATATTACAGCGTCTTGCGAATTAAGGCTTCAACAAGTACAAAGCATCCCAGAAAGCTAATGTAGCAACTGTCAAAAGTCTATCTTAGGAGGACTATGATTTTTAATTTTTTAGGATAAATAAACTTATTTTAAAGAATAAATAAATTAAGGGTAAATTAAATAAACTTTTTTAAGGATAAATAAATTTAACGATAAATAATCTTATAGCGACTTTAGTTGGAACTAATTATTGAACATTTAATAACATTATTATTGGCTGTACCTATTCAATCAGTAAAATGGTATAACCAAATATATTTTCGCACAAAATCGAAAAAGAAAAAGTACATGCATGTAATTATTTTAGCTCAAGCTTTGCTTTTATATGTATAGAATTAAATTGCTTTGTTTATAGTGTTTAATAATTCTAAGGATTATTAAGAACTTATGATTTATGACTTAATTACGCGTGCCTACTAAGAAAAATCATAAAAAACAACTAACAAACTTTATAACACCTCTGACGAAGATTAAAAAATAAAATAGATCAGATCATTTCATACATTGTTTTAAAACACAAAAAAAGAACAGACTTATCCCAGTAAAACGTGCATCGTAGTCGCCCTACCGCAGCAACTTTTTGTCGGTTGTCTGCTACCGCCACCTCTCCGCAGACAGACTTGATCTATTCTCCTTCGGGTCCACATTTTTATCTTACAAAGTGCTCAGATAGACACGAAGAGAACATTGTGGAAAATTCATCTTATCAAAAACTAGTAATGTCATAACCACCACATCTAGTTACTTATAATTTCATTCTTAAATTAAAAGTGCTAAGGCTTAAGTTAGATTATTAATGTTAGGAGTTATGACGAACAAGATTGTTCAAACACAGGAGTAGGGTATAAATATATGAACGTACATTAATCTAAACAGACGTGCATTCCTTTGTGGGGGGCAGAGTTGAAATGGCGTGAAAATATGACTCGTTATTTATGTCTCACGTCACGGCTCAGATGAGAATTTGAGAAATCCCCTTTACTTAACCAGGTTGAGTTAAATAAATGGTTCGCAGAGTTATTTATTAGAGTACATGACTTGGTGTTACTATGCTTTAAAGTGCCTTAGGTGATTGAGCAAAGTCTACAGTGTTGCTATTTAAATATCCTTTTCATGACTTTTTCAACTTTTTACTGACGTTAAACTTGCATATGTGTTTTTTTCATTTCGACCACGTTGTTTTGACCAGTTGGATTATTAATAAATTGCAGGTTTCATTTAAATCTAAGCAAATTTTGTTATACTTCATAAATAGATTAGTCCTTGTAACATTTAGCTCTACGTAAAGGAAAAGGCAAAAAAATATTAAATATTAGCGACTCACCCTCGCTTCGTTCGGGTTTGCTTCTAGATACGTTTAGACGGTTACTAACCGTTGAATAAAAAAACTCAGTGAAAAACAAATCTATCCCACAGGATCTGTACATTTTTCCGGGATACACTGAAAGAATTTTTAAGAATACCTTTTTTATCACAACAATTCGCAACTATATTTAACATGCCGACTTAATCACTTTTTTATATAGTTATTTTTCAATCATATTAATATACATACATAGCTCGTATTTTAGCAAGAAACTAAATTTATAGCTCATTTTTCCTTGCTATGTTATACTAATTGTCCTATTACTACCTAATTATGTCGTTTAAAAACCTGACCCAAGTGGAGAAAATGTCGATTTTAATGACACCTTACATATTTCTTTACTTGGAGAAGATAACATCAAAAGAATATCAATTTATAAGTCATTATATAAATGACTTACAACCCGCCCTCGCTTTGCTCAAGGCCATACACCCTACGACTTTTTACAAACTAATGCCGTGCCACAATTTTTCTTTCAATATGAACTCTTACTTTTAGAATTATGTATAATTATTAGTAAATTAAGTAATACACCTACTGTAAGCAAATGAATATCTAAGAAAATTAAACCTGATAACTTGTTTCTGTATAAGAAAAAGTGTACAAATGGACAAACACACAGAGATAAGGAATTAGGAAAGATACCCAATTTATTAAAATGAAGATCCACAAAAATATCGTCTTATTTTAGAGATTATTTCACCGCACTTCGCGAGCTACGCTTGTTCACACTTTTACCAGTGGATCAACTGCGTTGAAAGTTTATGACGTCATTACATTCACACCACGCTAAGCTACAACACTTTTTCCCCAAATTTATTTGACAATTATTAAGGTGTCGCATTAAGGGGGTATTATACCACCCGTTCTAGAGGAAATTCATGTTTTTCTGGGGATGCTCGCTGTAAGTCAGCGCAAAAGGCCGGCACGTGCAAACTATTAGCCTCCCGACTGAGGATTAGAAAATAATTTACCGCTCTGAATGTTATTATGGAACAGAGTCGGATTTATTTTATTGCTTCGTGAGATATATGCTGGTCTTTCGGCTTTATCCTCTCTTCCGCAGTTTGTTTATCGAACGCCGAGATAAACGTGTGTAGCAAATTTTATAGTCGCTCGGGACTTTCGGGCTCACAGTTTTCGTGTAAATCTTCTTTATGCGTCGTTCGCTGTAATTATAGCTTTATTCGCTTGAGTAACTCCCGTCGTAGATGCTATTGAATGTACCTATAAAATATTATTGATCACGGCAATAAAATATGGTTTATGTGCCGTTTTTTATTTGGTTTTATCGTCGACGTTATTCATGTATTCTGTTTTTGCGTCAGTTTTTATTTCAGCTTTGTATCGTGTTATTATTTTTATGAATTCGCTCGACCAATCATAGCCAGACTTTCTGTGTAAATAATCAAAGTTTTTTATAATATTTCTCTTACTAATATCTATTTATAAAATCACCGACTCCATTTCGTACATTTCTGCGCATCCCAAGTAATTTTTATAGAAAAGAAACTTCCTCAACCATAAAGCAAGCTCAGATAATATCTAATTTGATGTTAAATTATCATTATCCTAAAAGTATTCTGGCAACACTTTTGCAATTTCTGCTCCAGCCAGTAATATTTCGAGTTGCCACATTAGTGGCTGTAATTGCCGTAGCCAGGTGCCCGTAAATAACACTGAGTGGCACTCGCAATGCTTTGTGTTGTTTTAACTTATTAATACTAAGGTCGACGTGACTCGCGGCTAATGGCGTATAAGCTGTTTAAGTGTATATTTCCGGGCATAACGTTACTCTAAACGTTTCATATTTGCGCAATTTATTTAAATCTATACGTTTAACAATATTTGTGTTTGTGATTTAGGAACAGAACATAATTTGTCTATTTGTCTTTCCGTTTTATACTCGTGAATGAAGGTTCTCGTTTCATTAGATAATTAATTATTATCATATTATTTTATTTAGCATATTATTTTTCCCAGTATTATTAATTATATCAAAGAGCAATTGTGTTAGATTTAAAAGAAATCATCAATAAAATATTATTTTGAAGTTGTTGACTTACTAATAATCTTTTATTAAATTAATATTGGATTCATGTCACCCTACCTACTACCTATTTTTGGTCTGGTCTGGATAGATATTTAATAAAATAAACTATATTCAATTAGACTTATTACAATCACTTTTGAAGCACTTTGCATATTTTATATGCATAGATAATAATAGGCAGATTAATTTAAAAATATATAATATATGTATGTATATATTTACGTAAACTACCTCTATAACGTGGTGACTAGCATGTACGGCCGCAGATCGGGAGGTTCCGGGTTCCAGTCAAGCCCGGTCGGGTCAAGTTTAGTTATTCTATCTATTGTTAGTTATTAGTTATTCGGCTTTCTGTTAAAAAGTCTTAGTAACAGCCTGAAGTTGGGAAGTTGGCGGTGTTTCACCCCCATGCCTCAGGAAACACGTAAAGCTGTCTGACCCTGATCTCTCAACGGTCGTATTGAATTGTCGTCCAACCAAAGCATGAGAGTGACAGGAATATAGAGTGCACTTAGGCACTATAATATCTCCTGCGCGGATAGCTAGTCTCAGTGAGCTTGACCGCCGCGCCGTGGCCGAAATTGGTCTGGTGGGTATGATCATACTTATGTTTACAAAAACATACTTCAATTGTTTGACTCTTCACTATAAATATTTACAGACGGTGGTAACAGTTGCTGCAGGTGAATCTAAAAGTTCGACTGTTCGTTTATGATTCTTATCTTACCCCATAAACCGGTAATTACCCGCACTCTATCATTTAAAACTTGCACTTGTATAAAGATCGTTCCACAATTAAAAACTTTACTTAAGCTATAAACGCAGGAACCTATTAGACCAGCTTAATGGTAACAAATTATTGAATTAACATTTGGATTTCAATTCAATTCTTTAGTATAATGACTTTAATGCGTGTTAGTTGAGCACAAATTATTTCGCCAATGTCACGTTGAATGGTGGAGTCATGTCTGAGATTGGCTGGTGTTTTTAGATTATTCCACAAAAATACTTAATTAACAGTATTAACTAGAAGGCATTAGGATTTCAATAACCTAAGTTGGTACAACATACAAAATCTGTTAAAAATCGACCTCGATAATTACAAGTAACACTAATAATAAAAATACGATAAAAACAACAAAGATAAGCACAAATAAAAATAAAAAGAAAAAAAATGGTTTCTTTTTTCTATTATAAAAATGGAACGAAATGACATCAATAGGACAGGAGGCAGAGAACATTCAAGTTAACCCACATAAATACGATTTATTTGTACTAACCTGTAGGTGTAGGTAGTTTGATAAATGAGCATGAACAAGCTATTATTATTTATAATCATACTAATGTACTAAACTAGTTAATTTTTTCTTAGTTTATTAGGGCAATACAATCTTAAATCACAGTTCATAAATATTGTCTTATAAATTCTAAGCTTTAGACTATTTATTAGAGAATTGCTAATAATTGTTTCAATTTGCTAATTAAAATGGCATATGAATTACTATTACAAATAAAAGTCATTTGTTTTATCTAGTATCAAGTTCAGCTATTTTCATAAAACAATTTGTCATGGTTATTTCTATTACAGAAGCAATCCTGGGGTCCTGATCTTGAATCCTAGGTCCAGTCAAAATTAATTATTAGATTTCTGTCAAATAAAATCTTGGTAAAAGGGAGATTAATGAAACTGACGGTGATACAATATAGACCCTAGGAGAAGCCCCGGCTCTGATTGCTCTCCGAGCGTATCGGGGCTGACTAACCGAAGTATGAGAGACTAAAGAAAAGCGAAGAAAAAAAAGTGATATATTAATTATTTAATTAGAGTAGACGATATAGAATGATATAAAGAAAAAGAAGAATGATAAGCTTTAAGCGGCTTACTTTTAGAGGAAAAAAAGCATCGTTTAAAAAAGACATACGATACATTTGTTACGGAACCCAGTTAGTAGGCATCGAGCAATCACGGCACAACTTTATCAATGCTTGTTTCAACAAATGAGCGTTCCGAGCGATTTATTGACGTGATAAGCGCTAAGTGCCGCTCGCGCAAATATTTCTCGGCGTCTTCCTCGCGTTAGTTAGCGCTTACTTACATACGCTTACGTTTCGCTCGCGTGATACTTGTTAATGTATGGTTCAAGTGATAGGATTTGGAATACAATGATAATGACAATGACTGCTGCTTAGCTGGAAGCCACAAGTTTGATAATATCGTAAAGAATAAATATAGCTAAATCTTGTTTATAGCAATATCCCTTATATGAGGGTTATATTTTGACTGCAGTCCATTAAGATGGGGAAGGATCCGTTAGGATTTAGTGTACAGTTCTGGCGTTTCTAGTCGGTACGTATACGTACTTATATCTCCACTTATACGTATGTGTTAATGCATTTCCCAAGGGTAAAGAGGGTTATATTCTATGGGTTACTTAATAACTACTAAATCAGAAACTATGGAATCGATTGCTATAACAATATAATGTGAATGTGTTTATATTTAATGATTTATATTATAGCTAGAAGATCAAATGGAAGTATAAAAACATCAAGTAAAACTATTTTTCAATAAGTACACACTTCGAATTTTTGTTTTAAAATGTTCTAGTCTTGCAGTTTGTACACGATTAACAACTACTTGGCCAATGTTATGTGCAATATAGCAGTCACGAAACGCTTTCAGTCCATCACTTGAATATTCACATTGAAGCTGTCAGTCTTTAACTAGGTTGTCTACAATTTACGTTCCGCGTTATTTGACTAGCGTACCTATTTCTTGGCGTACTGTCTAAAGCAAATTTACTACTTACTACTAAGTAAATCATTGGACAGACTTTAGCTTTTACATAACGACTTAGTTATAAAATGTATTTAATGTTGTAATTTAGCTATTAGATAAGTCTGGATACATTACTTATAAATAATAACTACTATGAGAGAACCGCAATAAGTTCTGACGTGAATGTGACTTTTAGTACTAATGGAAAGTGAGATATATCTTTGTTTTACAAGTATAAAACTTTACAATTTTCAAATATAATTTATATTTGTTATTTTACAAGTTGTTTATGTGAGAAATTAATGTTGTATACCTACTACATTAAAGAATTACATTAAAGAATATAAATTATTGTTTACACCTGCAAATTTTCTCCCAAAGTACGTAAATTAACAAACTTTAAAAACAAACAACTTTAAAAGAAATTTTAGAATGGGTAAGGCAAATTTAAAAATAACTTTCTAAGCAGGAGCTGACCTTTACCTTCTACTAGAATAAGATTTACATATTATGTAAATATAATCAGCAAAAGAAACTAAGTTTGAACCACAAATAAAAATTGGTTACATTTTAAATTAAAACTTAAGTCACTTTTTTTTTGTTTAGTTATGAGTAATTTTTACAAAAAGATTATTTTATGCTTCTTTCCTTTTTCAGGAAACTCTTACTCTGGCTTTAAGATGACTAAAACAAACATCCTTGTGGTCAATATAAATATTCTTTCCATTACAAGAAGAGAAACTCCAAAGCCATAATGGCTGGCTAAGGCAATGAGAAACGATACAAACTGTGAAAGCTTTAAACTTGAACTACATAATCAATTTGCTATTTTCAAGGCATGTGCTCAGCAATTAATAGCTATAACTTTGAAGCGGATTCAAATCCTGGGTGAATGATTATGACTTGCCATAAGGTGAAAGAAAACATCCCCCCCAACGTGCGTTCACCTTGTCGTGGTGGGGGGGCTCAGTAGTGCGCGGCAATACAGCCGGGCGCGAAGCCAAGAAACGCACAGGGAGGTGGCCCACTTCGGTGGGCGGCGGGAGGTGGCCCTCTTCGGAGGGCGGTGTACCATGCGGGTTGCTCCTGGTACTTCTCTGATAGCAGAGTGGACCTTGGAGCAACCCCATGTTGTGGTGGTCTGCTTCGGCAGACCTGCCGTCGGGGCGTCGTAGTTGAATACGTAAGCGATCCTGCGACGCCCCATTAAGACGGGGGAAGGTTTTTGTTGGGTTTTAGTGGGTAGTACTGGTTTTACCGGTGAGTCCCACACCTCGTGCGTAAATGCATTTCCCAACGTTAAAAAAAAAGGTGAAAAAAAACATCGTAAGCAAATGTGCACGTCTAAGAAAACCTAGAAAAGTTTTGGAAAAACGAGTGAAGTCTGCCAACCAGCACGTAGCCAGCGTGATGGACTGTGGCTTGATCCCCTCATACATATTGAAGGAAGGCCCGCGTCGAGCAGCGGGATGTTAAAAAGGGTTACAATACCCTTATAAAGTATTATCACCATGTTTAGCTGCTTGATACTCTCATTATCACATTATACCTCAATATAACATATTTCCTGCATCCTCTTTGGTTACCCAGTTAGGGATATAACGAAGCGATTGTAACAACTTAATACAATCTTTCTACCACAAGCTATACCATCTTATCTTTATCTTTAATACGAGATTGTGTTAACACTTCACTTCCAACTGTATTACTACATATAAATCTATCATCACATTTGATTTTGAATCTTATGTTTAAGAATTAAGACTCAAAATAAAAAGCAATTTTGATTTAGAAACTGAAATAGACAAAGGCGTAACAAACGTTAATACGATTGCAAATAGGAACCTTGTGGCAATAAACGGAGAGCAAGACTCTTAGAATTCAAAATGTTGCTACCACGGCTATTTAGAGTTAGATATCGACAGTGATAAAATTGAAATCGTTAGAATTGAATAAACTATCGATCGCTGACCAGATATTCCTTTCTGGGGATTTTAAATTAAAGATCACTTTATTGTCATGTATTGATTGTTAGAGATTTAATATTTTAGTGAAATGACTTTATTGTTTTCAATTTAAATGTTTATTATTAATTTATTATTTAAGGGATATTTAAAAATATTTAGACCTGAAATTGTTTGTTTGTTATACACTTGTTTTATTGATCCACCTAAATAAAATTTATAATGTATTTAAAATCTTTAGATTATTATTTAATATTCATATATTTTTTTAAACCCATGAATATATCATTGCTTTATATGAAAATATATAAATGAAAATATTTTACCCCACGAACGAACATATTTTTACTAATCTTTACGGGTTAAATAAAAGGTGTTTGGAAAAGTTATGATTTAACTAATATAATATGTATAAGTAGGTACTCGAGCGACCGAGCTTAGCTTGGCGTTTTTTTCGCAAAAGATGTAAAATTTGCGTTTTTTTCAGTAAAACACCTATATAGATAAATTTAAAAAGAAAAACCTTATCTAAATACAAAATTTGATCCAAATTGTCACTGCTGTTTCCAGAACAAACAAATTGGCACAAAATAATTGCTGATTTAATATTATAAGATACATACATTCTAAAAAAGCATCAACTATACACAAACATTGATCTTGTGACTTTAGCGTGTGTAAACACAATTTAAAAAGAAACTTTCTTAATTAAATTTTCCTAAGATATTTCAGAAAAGAGACAAGATATTTGGGATAACATCTTATTCTAAATAAACTTATTTACTTTTGTTTCGTAAACAAAACAACTAACAGTACAGCTTGTTACATCTTTGTAGTCTACGTAAGCCTTTTTTATCTTGTTACTAACTTTGCACTGCACATACTTGCACTCGCCAAACTATCAGCGAATCTTTATAGCTAGTTTGTTTTAGGGTTGCACTTTGTTAGTTAAGTTTTAAATATTTAAGGAAACTTCATCATTATAAAATATTTGATTTAAAATTTCTAAGTAAAATAGGTACATCACTTATGTATTCGCTTGATTTTATAATTAAATATATTCAAAATCATTTTTTTTTAATATATCACTGGTCTATGGTGACTAAGAGACACTTCATACTAAACCACTTAGTTTTTATTTTTTAAGCATTACACGAATCGATATACTCATATAAACATTGTTTCCTCTCTCAAAAAGACACATTATATTATACATAGGTAAATTATTTGCTTGGATCGAGGCCTTTTATAATTTCCATCATTCAGTGTACCAATACTTATTAAAACGCAAAAATAAAATTGGTATAACTATTTTGAACTTGTTTAATAATTAAATAATATGAAAAAAAATTATTTAAAAACATTACTGGCAACCCTAGCGTTACGTCTTTCACTACAGCACAACTACAGCGTAAGCCTTTTTTATCTCACTCGATAATTTTCCGCTGCACATAGGTAGGTACTCGCATTTGCGAAACTATCAGTGAATTTTTATATCTAATTTATTTTAGGGCTGCAGACATGCTTGATATCAGTAAGAATAAGTCATAAATTACCTTTTTGACATTTATAAAATACTTAGTTTTTAAAGAAAATATTATCTACTTAATTATTATTATTGTTACTTTGTTTATTTATATTTTTTTAATTGTGCAAACATATCTATTGTATTATAAATGCCTTGTCTACTATAAATAACATACTATATATCATGTTAAGTTTTTTTTCACATTTTGTTTTACAATATTTTATAAGGGAAAAAAAATATTTTTGTTTGTGCAATATAATTATGTTTTAGTATAGGAAAACATTTCCTGACCAGATTTTAGTATATCAATGTAATATTAGGTTAATTAATGTCCTCCTGATTGATTACAGTCACGGCGGTCAATCTCTTTGAGAAGCGCGCAGAAGATATCATTGTTCATACATGTAAGTATGCGCGCAATCTTAAGTTCTTACATTTTTTAAAATATTTATTTATTTATTTATTTTTACTATTTTACTACTTTAAAGAAATACATACATACATACTTACATTGTATGTATGTATGTATTTCTTTCACTTGCAAACTCCTGTAGGATAATAATAAGACACGACGGATAAGAGATCAGATGTAGGACCAATAGTTTTACGTAGTCTCCGAGGCACCGAACTCCCAACTCTGGAATATTATTGAGAATTTCTTGACAGATAAACTCAATAGGTATACTTAGCCTAGCCCGGGACTCGAACCCAGGACCTCCGGATCCGTAATCGTTCATACAAACTACTAGAATAATGTAACAGTGAAAAATTTGATTACAGTATTATAGTAAACATTTTATTACCTAACCATACAAATGTAAAAAAAAGTGAGGTGTTGTAAAAGTTCAAACAAAGCAAGGACTGAATGTAGTATAAATAAATTGAAAGACTATAATTTTAATATTCTGCAAGAAAATTATAGTAAATACAGACAAAAATCATTTCAAAAGACCTAAGTGACAGCCCTAACACTCTTAAGCCAGATACACGCTCGTTTGAGCAGAGCAGGATTAAAGGGATGCTCAATAAAATTTACATAGAAATGGCGCTTTACGCGGACACATTTTTACTGACCTCATTCCACCTAGATGTCTTTAGACGGGAAAGGTAGAAAGTATTGTACATATTGTAAGTAAAACTAGTTGTCTCGTTCCTAAGTTTATTAGTATGTGTATTTGTTTCTGAAAACTTGAATATTGATTTTTGATATTTAATAACTGTCAAGTCAGGATTTCGATTCCCGCTTAAAGTACTAAGGTATTTTTTCTAATACTGTTTGCATTATCTATTAGTATATTGACGAACTACGAGTATAAGAGATATCATCTTAGAACTTTCAAAATATGCAAAAAATATTTTTAGCCTTACGAAAATGCCAAAAAAATAAACAAAAAAATTGAAATTTTATCTGTACTGACAGACAAAAACAACTTATTAGGTAGTATATAGTAAATATTCTTTGAATATAATATAATACAAATAAAACCGACCGTAATACCAACGACATTACTGTCCACAATTTACGGTCTGATCCCAATAGTATCACTGAACTAAATTACATGGGACGGTATTAGACAGATTTGCCCGGGATTGCGTGAAACTTAGCCGTTCGAAATTTTACCTTTAGACTTGATTGTTATCGGAGCTTTGGGATTTGAAGAATAAGAATGGACATTTTCTTTACATGCACTATAAACTGACTGAAGCCATATTAATGTAGAGTATTCGTATTATAGAGAGACTTCAGTATATACTAGTATTTCTAAAAAAATTTCATCTATTATCTGAACTCCAAGTATAGCTTTTTGGAGTTTTCTTTTATTTAATACTTTCTTAGATTTACGCGAATATTTGACATTTTTCAATAAAATTATCTTTTCGGTTTTTTTCGCACATCAGATTAATATTTAATGACAGCATATCAGATTAATATTTTTCATTTTTCAATGTTTAAAATTAAAAAATATTGTAAGGTAATTGGTGCAATTTTCATTTTGTTATTTGTGGGTAGGGCTGTCTGTAACAACTATACCTTCGAGACATCTAACCTCAGTCTCTCCCATGACCATGAATGCCGTAAAGCATTCGAAACGTCGGGAACCAAAAATCCAAATAAATCCGCGAAAAAATCCGAAAAGATAGTTTTATTTAAAATTTTCTTTTATTACATAATTTTTTTCATATTTTTTTTGTTTGCTATATTGTCTTTGTACTTTGTTGTGTTAGTATTCAAATGCAAAAAAGAAATGTACCCAAATCCACTAAAATCATATTAAAAAAAAAATCTCGCCATCAAAAATAGAGACTAGAATCGCTTATTCTAATAGACTAACAGCAAGATTTACTGTTTTAATAGTTCGCAATATGGCAGTGGTCAGAGATTTATCAGACGACTAAATTAAAGGCTTTGGGTGTAATAAAAGCGGTCACAGAAGGGATTGAGGGCTTTGAGCTCATTGTGCGATATTTACAAGATCTTTGTTTGAAGATGAGGTTTAATTTAGAAGATAAATAATATACTTTGTAAAACTATTTCATTACTAATAACTGACTGAATAGTGACTAGTTTTTTCTTCATTTATGTAGTTAATTAGTAAAATCGTTAAACGTACACATTTTTAGGCAAAGCATCGTATGTTACTCGTTATTATTTAAAAGTACAAACAAGCAAACAAACAAAAACGCTTAACGCTTATGTAAAATATTCTATAATACGCATAATATAAGCAAAGACGGTTTATCATATAAAATTGAATTTCAATACCTAAATAAACAGAATAAATAAAGGTTCGAAATTTTTCCTCTGAAAAATATCACCTATATTCTCCAAATTCCAGATTAAACCTTCAAATCAAACCGAAAACCGTTCGACAAATTCTACATTTGTACACAACTCTGATTAGTTATTGACGGAAATTGATTTCTACAATCGCCAACTCTAACAGAAAAATAAAGAATTTGTAGAAATTACATATTAAATCGTTATCTCACGTGATCACAATATGTCATGCACGTATAATTTTAGACTTCGATCGACTTCAAAAAGGAGTTACTCATGTTAAATGAAACTATCTTTTCGGAGATTTAATTCAGAAGTTTATTGCGATTTTTGGTTCCCGACATTTTCAACGCTTTATCGTCTCTGTTTCTCCCATGACAACATTTGCTGTTTACAGCAAAACAAAAACTTTGGAAATAAAAAATCACAAAAAATCCGCAAAACAATCTAAAAAGATAGTTTTATATAAAATGTGTGATATTCGCGTGAATTTAAGGAAGTATTTAGGAGGGACATAATTCAGTTGTATGTATTTTTGTTAGCATTGTACGAGATTTTTCGTCAATTGTATATCGATTTTCATATTTTTTTTATTCCTACCCTCTTATGTAAGTCTCGTATAATTTTCAAGAAAAAAATCTCAGTATAACCACTTTAAAAAGGTTATAAAGACGGTGAAACGTAGATAAAAAGTATTCTATTGGTCACATTGATCGTAGAAATCAATTTACTTAATGAAAACAGGTTTAAACAAGTCAATCCTAATATACAAGCGAGTACAAACAAGACAGCAACGATTAAGAGGACCACGAGACCGACCATTAGACCTCCCTCCGAATCAATTAACAATTCCCTCCCCTTTCTTAGTCTTGTCATAGAAGATAAACTTCGATAAAAGTGTCATATATAAAATTACTAACTTTAAATCGAACCTTAAGGTCGATATATTGGAAGATTTCATGATTTCCTGTAATTTTAAGATACAATGTTTGTTCGAGTTATTTTATCTTTACTATTTTATCTTTACTATCCTGTTCATTAGTTCAGTTAATAACTAGTGACAGTGTATTTTTTGTAGTGGTTCGATTACCGGTATATGCAAGCTTTTAAAACATGTTCAAATGCAGTTATTATTATTACTCTTTAATTTTCTATCAATATTACTAAATTATAAAGTCAGTAAGTCAGACAATTTTTAACATTTTTGTCTGTCTGTCTGTTATTCCGGTTAATCTCCAAAACGGCTGGACCGATTTTGACGGAACTTTTACTGGCAAATAGCTGATGTTATAAGAAGTACCTAACTTAAGTTACTTTTATTTTAGGAAAAGAATTAGGTTTTCACGCATAAAAATTAAAACTCATGAAATTGTGAACAAAATCCGCGTGCCCAAGGACGCACAAATACAAATAATATTGTAATTTCAATTTTTCACGTACTTTTCGATAAAACATATGTATATAACAAGATTTATTCATTTTTTTATAAAATAAATATTTTAAAAACATATCCCTAGTTGATATCATATTTATTGAAGTTTTTATTCTATAGGAATTCCTCCCTCAGTAATCTGTTGGTTGCGGCGACCCGAGCTAGTTAACACGTCGGACATTGTTTAGATTCCTGACTTTTGGTATATTCTAATATTATTGAATTTTACCTTAATACTTAAGACATCTGTTAAATTGCAAGCTTTTTATTAAATTTATTATCTCAGCAAAATTAAACTTATTAAAAGATTAATTCATTAATTTATTTTAAAAATAAAAAAATATATTTTTTAATACATAAAAGTTATTAATTCGATATTACATATTTAATATCTTTTATTGATTCACATACTATATCTATAATTTAATGTAAATAACGTATGTAAATTATTATTGGTATGAAAAAATTGCAATAATTTAAGTCATGGAAATATGTAACCAACTTCACAAAAAAAGGGTTTTTAATTTGGTAAGTTGATTTCTTTTATATATGCGCCAATTGCTAATCAATTATATTATTATTCTTTTGACCTTACAAATAACTTGCTAGTAATATAAACATATAACCAACAATGTAGTATTGTGTTAAAACAATTTTTATTTTTTAACGTTTCAATCGCCTTACTTAGCAGTAAATTAGATGAAAGATCAAAAAGAAGGGCTGGCGTTGAAAAGCTTTTATCTATGCGGTAAATATTTATAAAGCAATCTGTACACGACACTTGGCTTTAAGAAACAGAATATTAGTAAATAGCTATGATGACTGAATTTAACAGTTTCTTGTTGAAAATTATTGTATTTCGAGGTTATAGGTTCATATTTTAACGTTTTAAAAGGTTTCAAATTTCAATATGAAGAACTATCAAAGTAAAAAACTTAATTAATATTACCAATATGAAGTTGCAAATTAGCTAAATAATATTTAATATTTGTGTCTTTCATTCTCACCTAGTACAAAGTGTATACCGTAAAATAACGTTTGTACTTTAAATGTAAGGAATACATGTGGGTACGACAATGTGGCCAATACCTCAGGAACGCTTCAAGTGTTTACGATTTATACTGGTCAAATCAATATATAGGTACGGGAATATGTATGACGTATGAATGAATGAATTACTCTTTATTGTACACCCACAAAGAGAAAAATAAAATATACAATATAATATAGAAGAAGGTACAAGAGGCGGCCTTATCGCTAAAAGAGCGATTTATTCCAGGCAACTTTTAGGTGTAGGAAATAGTACTAAGATGGAAGGGGCGCGAATAACAAATAAAGAGACAATAGAAAGATTATATATTTATACATATACGTATCATACAAATATATAATATAATATACAATATAAATACAAGTAAAATATAATTAACCGATACCTAAATACCTTAACTACATATATAAATACTATACCCATATTCTATATAGTTCGTGTATATCAATATTTTCTATAAACTAGTGTGGCGAATACTAGTTTATACTGGTAATAGTTAAAAATTCGAGGAAAACATATATGAATAGAATTCTGTGGTGTCAGGAAGAACCATGATAATTTCAATTTGGTCGAATTATAGTTAGGCACTACAATGACATTAAAATTTTCCACATTTTATTTTGGTCTAACCCAGATAACTCTAACTTGCATACAAGCGGTAAAATTGTGTTGGTAAAATTTTGATACCTCTACATTTTACTGACAGATTTTTGTCCAAATATGATAAAACAATTTAACACGCTATTAGATATCGGTAAAATTAAAATTACACCTAAATTTATGGTCATTTTTGACAACTCACATATGACATCTTGTTACCAAAATAAAAATAAAAAATAGAATTAAAAAAAAAAGTCTGTAATCAATCAAATCTTAAAAGTGTCACACTGAAAAAATGTGTTTTTGTGCTCATGTTTCTCAACGACACCGTAGAATTTACCTACAGGTAATATATATAAAAAACTGTTTTCATTTTTTTAATTGGTGACACCAGATCTCGTCAATTAGTACGTTAGCTCTAAGCAAAAAAAAAAAGAAAATTGATTGATAAATAGAGGAGAAAAAGGTATATATGTATATATGTTAATATTTCGCAGATCCCCCACACAGTGTAAACTAGCGGTAGCATTACATTTCGATAACTATGCAAATATGATGCCAATGATGGATAAAGGTATCTACGTTATGCAATTTAAATTTAAAATCAAAATCTTATTAAGATTGACTCGTGTCAGTAACGAATGATAAATAACAAGTTTTATAATATTCTGATAGATGTTTCTCCCCTAAAGTAAATTAATCACTCGCCGTCAACTAAAGTGTCATCGCTTGGGGCGTTCTAAATAGAGTACAGTGGTAATTTATCCATAAATTAAGTTTTAAGGGTTGATTTGAAAGAATATATAAAAATATATATGTACTTCGTCATATTTGATTAGATGGTATTGTAAAATGCGGAAACTTGTTTCTTTGTTTTAACTTTCACGCGGCAACGAAGAAATTATTGATATATTTTTTGCATAGAGATAGCCAATATGAATTAACGGATTGTGCTGTACTTGTGGTATACTGTATTCAGCCCTTTTTAAAATCCAACAGCCACTGCTGGGCACGGGCCTTTCTTCAATATGAGGGGGATCAAGCTACCACCACGCTGGCCAAGTGCAGTTTGGCTGACTACACATGTCTTTTGAAAACTTGTTAGGTTCTCTCAGACATGCAGGATTCCTCACGATGTTTTCCTTCACCTTAAGACAAGTAGCAATTTTTGTAGACACGATTCGTACATGAAAATATCAAAGGTGCGCGAGACCCAGGATTTGAACCCGCTTCACTCGGATTCCCAAGCGAGCGCATTACCACTGGGCTACCACTGCCTTCGTGGGATATTAATATATATTACAAAGTCACTCGTTAAATATAAAGAAACGCTACTATTGATATAAACGAACAAAAATAACAAGTCAAAAACTATAATATTTTATTCTGATAATTTAATTATAGTTTTAGTTAATGATGCATCAAAAAATTCGAAAATAAAACTTGAAGATAACTTAATTCCACACACCAATTTCATCATGTAATGCATGCATATGCATTTAAAAAGTAAAGAGTAATCAATCTCAATAATTACCAGTTCTTTTGTCACATATTATTTTTACATCAACACGTTCTTCCATCGAGGCCCCTTCACCGTAATAATGAATAATTTTACAACCTGTCACTTAAGGAAAGTCACATACAAACCTTATGAGGAGGAACATAATTAGCACTGTCATACATAATATATTGCGATGACTACAATTTTAAGCCAATAAATAACAATGCGTAATACAGACGAAAATATGGTGACGCATTTATTATACATAGCGGCTTAATGGCGGTCGCGATGGGAAATATAGCAAGCTGTTGCTTATATTACATGCTTAGGATTTTTACTAGTAAATGTCTATGTATACAGATAAATAAAATTGAAGTGTCTGTTTGTAGTGTCAAAATAACAGCTTTTTATTAAATGTATATGAAATTATATACGGTAATTATAAAAAAAAACACAATTTTTAAAATTCTCGTCTCTTTGTCTGTCTGTCTGTTTGTTCCAGCTAATCTCCGAAAAAGCTGGATTGATTTTGACGGGACTTTCACAAGCAGATAGCTGATGTAAAAAGGAGTAAATTAAGCTGCTTTTATTTTAGAAAAAGAATTAGAGATCCACTTGAAAAAATTAAATCGCACTTGTGGACGCACCCGAGCGATGCAAATGGTAAATCGCTAGTTTTTATGAATAAATCTCATTTAATGAAGTAAAAAATCTTTTTAAACTCAAAAGGTTTTAAAACTGTAACATTGACAATATTTATATAATCACTTCACTTCCTTTAACGATATTATTATTAAAAAAAAAAAGAAAACATGAATTTTAGAATATATTTTTAACTTTTAACTAACTTAAATAAAAAAAACATACAATTAATAAATTTTTACTTTTATTAAAATTAAAACTAAATTACAGCTCCATATTACATATTTATAATTTAAAGCGTCTATACCCTACAATATTATCACCCTAGCCGAGGGCCTTGTTTGTGAAATAATGGATTCATTCCATATTCATTTACATCCTTAATAAGATTGGTGTGACACTGCCTCCGTCGCCAAATTACCCTGTCAAATATAATAATCGCGTCTCTATCAAAAGTCGTGAATTCACTTAAGTGTGAAAGAGATGTTTATACGTCAGCTTTTACGTCCCCTAATTATATTATCTAATTTGCTTCATCTTTAAATTTTGTTATATTATCTTCAACGTAAGTTTTAAAATGAAATTAAGTTGTTGTTTTACTTTATTTGTTACGTAAAATGTTAGTTAAATTTATAATATATACATATGAATAAAACTTGCGACGCGTGTACTTTATTAAGGTAAGCTAATAACTTGTACTTGTTGGTGTACTTTATTAAGGTAATTATAAGCTCAGACTATCGAATTATATAGACGGAGTTTACCATAATAAACGCGATTTGCTGTTTATGCTACTATTCTCGATTTCTTTAAAGAATCAGGGATTTTTATATACATATGTATCACTATTTTAATAAGATTTTCCAAAAAAACACAGATGTACAGATTCGACACAGAATTTTATTATATGTGTAGATTGGTGTAACCACTTCATTATGATGATGATGTTCTTCTGACCGATTCCGGCCACGGCAGCTAATCTCCTTAAGACTAGCCAGCTGTGCAGGAGATATTATAGTGCACAAGTGTACGCGCAGACACAAGTGCACTCTATTCCTGCCACTCTCATACTCCGGTGGGACGACTGCTCGACACGACCAGAGAGAATTAAGTAAGTAATTGATTGACTAAGTGAAGTAATTGAGGTCTGACGGCTTTACGTGCTCTCCGAGGCACGGGGGTGAAACACCGCCAACTTCCCAACTCCGGGCTGTTACTGAGACTTACTATACAAAAAGACTCTATACAGTATACCCTGTATAGACTACTATACAGGGACTCAAACCCAGAACCTCCGAGTGTGCAGCCGTATATGCTAGCCACTACACCACTGAGGCAATATATATGTATATTCATTATAAAGAATTAGGGAAGATATCATTTAATGTACAAATAAAAAACGTACACCATGAGAGAAAAGAGAAACTTGGGGAAATCTTTCTTTGAAGTATTATATAATTAATAAATGAAATCAGTATATTATTGAATAAACATGTTAAAAATAATACTTTCTAAGATTTACGGGAGAAACTCTTCCGTAAACATGATTGCTGTAAAGCATTCGAAACATCGGAAGCAAAAAATCAAATTTAATTTAAAATGTTAAAGATATGAAAATATTATAGTGCAAATGTCTCTGTTGTTATATATAACATCATAAATTGTTACAATACAATCTAATTTATATAACCATTTGTTACTACAATAAATTGGTACGCTCGATTAATTTCAATGGATGTTTTCACCAGTACATGATATAGTGCTACGCGCATCTGTGTTGCGTTCCGAATGGGTAATGCTCGATAATGTGATAGGGAGTGAGTGATCGGTACATCTAATAATTGATTGATCAATTTGTCAAATTAGAAATTTTTGTTTGTGATAAGCCTAAATTTTGTTTGAAGTTGTTACTTCAAATATAAAGTCCATGGCGTATACTATAATATAAACATTACAATTGGGTCATTTTAAGATTTATAAGTTCTCAGTGTTTCTTATTTATTCACATTCATTGTGTCTATAAAAAAAATACTTAACGGCCATATTTCGACTGTTGTTTTCTACAAGGAATGTTTTATAATAATAATGTTTTTTTTTATACTTTCAGATGACACGTTTGGCTCAGTTTGTGGTGACCCTACTTGATGTGCCAGCAGTCGCGGGTTCGTGTCCCGCTTGAGGCATTCATTTGTATGATGAGCTCGAATGTTTATACTCCATTCGTGCGTCTTTATATTTATAATATGTATATATTTAAAGTTATATATGTGTAGTGTATCAACTATCTGGTATACATAACACAAGCCTTGTAGCTTACCATGGAACTAGATGGTGCTGTGTGTTAATGTCCCAACATACATAGAGTATTATGTTATAACATAAGCCAACTCATATTACACTCAAGTATGTTGATAACACTCATTCAAATCAGTCAAAATCGCATTAGTGACATTTAGACTGAATCTAAAGATTTTCAACTTTTTTTCAATATCAGGAACAGATTTTCTTAGAAAACTAATAGCTGTCTTTCTTAAATCCATACATTTTTATTATTTGTTTCAAATGCAATAAAAAATGAACTTTCATATAAATCTATCTATATCATTCAAATGGGCACTGAAAACGATGTACACGGTCATATTTTACTATATTAGCATAGATATGGGTGTGGATGGGAGTGCATTTAAACGTAAAAATACGAGGGGGTGAGTCGTTATGAGCGGCAGTTTGTCATCGGACAGCAGTTTTATATTCGCTGTGGTCATTTCTGCGCGGTTATCTCGTCTCCAGGCTTGGGGTGGCCATGCAAAACAATTTCGAAATGTATTTGTAAAGAAATGTTGCTATTATTTCGATGACACGAATTCTTATATAAAAGCACTCTGTTGAATCGGATATTTTTATAACTGTATATGCGATTGGTTTTAACTTTTAGTAGATGTTTATTGGGTGGAAATTTGTTTTTTTTTAATGTACACTTCTACACTAATATTATAAAGAGGAAATGTTTGAATTTTTGTATGTTTGTAACGAATAAACTTAAAAACTATTGGACCAATTTAGATGTTTGGTAAGAAGATAGTTTGAGACCCTGGGACACACATAGGATATTTTTATTCCGGAAATCATTTCTTAGGGGGGTGAAAAAGGGGATGAAAACTTTTATGGGGAATCAATGAATTTAAACTCAATTTAGATAATACTAGTCGCGCATTAAATATATGTCATTAATATATTATTTTATGAGATATATTCCCACAAAATCCCTTTTTATATACATTTTATTGATATATAAAGTATTATTAATTCCTCTGCTAATTGTTACTAATAACACTACCATAATTTTAGCTTACACTTATCATATCTATCGGTCTACCTTTATAAATGCGAAAATTTATATGTGCGTATATTTGTTACGGTTTTACGCTGTAACGGCTAAACTAATTTCACAAACTATAAGCTGGAGTAACAAATAGGGTACCTACCTAAGCACCTAGGTACGACCTACACAAAGCAACGGTAAGTAGGTAGTATAACCATGAGATTCATCAACTCTTCACAAGATACATGATTATCAATGTATCTAGTCCTGACAATAAATTTCCTTCATACTGACCCATTTCAATCACCCCATAGCTCTCAACAACCTATGCCCATTCCCATACAAGTACCATAACAACAAAATGTACAACACTCATCACGGGCAAAATAATTTTTCATTACGTTCAATTCATTAATACTGGGGTCGACCAATTATTCCCGCTCCATCCATCACGTCACCCCACCATTTCATATTTTATGTTGCGTGCCAAACAAGAAGTGCTACTTTTCAAAATAGTGCCACTATATATGAATTAACCGGTGCATTTGTGACAGACTTTCGTGTGATAATAATTAATTTTGTTTTTGTTGCCATCACACTGTCTGTTTGGTTATGTGTTTTTAATTTTTGTAAATATAATTTATATTGATGTTTTTGTAGTTTTGTATTGTTATAACTGAGCCTGCTTTACGATAAAAAAAGTTAAGAAATAATCATTTTTTTTAAATATATTAAAATGTAACAAATATAATAAAAGATTTTCAGTAATAAATACTTACATTATTTCATAGCTAGCCACTTCCCACAATACCCGATTCGCCACATTTTCAAACGTCTGTTTTTATTTCAGCCGTCATTATTTACGTCACACAAATCGGGCGAATTTATGTTTATGTGTACTTTATGTGTCAGCTTTAATATTTCTATCGTTATTATAATTTTGATTTATAACACTTTTAATGTTATAGAGGGTGTTTATTCTTTATTGTGCGAGAACAATGATATATCGTTAGCATTTTAATTATATGGTGTTACTTGAAAGCTATTGCATGAGAAGTATCATTGATTTTTATACTCTAAGTGTTTATTGTAGTTTTACTTGCCTTTAATCTTTACTTCAGAACTGATTTTATTGGTTCTTTGGTTTGTTAAGAATAATATATATATATATATTGGCGTATTTTGCAATAAAATAATTTGTTAGACAACAAACGACTAAAGTTATTTTCTGGTATACCTATACGTTCATCTGAAAAAAGTCATTCACGTCATTATTGTTTAAGTTAACGGACGGTATGGAATACATAGATTATATATTATATAATATACCTATAGCCTTCCTCAATTAACGTGCTTTCTAATACAAAAAGAATTTTTCAAATCGGATTAATAGTTCCTGAGATAAGCGCGTACAAACAAACTGTGCCTCTTTATAATATTAGTATAGATAATGTTAGTTAATTTAAAATGATTTGTATATACAAGTAAATTTTGAAATTTTAAAAGGTAAAGCGTTAAGTGCATATACAAGAATTTAACACTTTCACATATCATCACAACAAACAAAAAAAAAGTATAAATTTAAAAACTGCCAATTCAAATTTGCCATTCCCAAAAACAATTTATATGCGTAAAACCTATTAAATATTTCCATTCGAATGAAAATCAAATAAGAATCCCCATCCCATCGTTATCCAAAGCTCATACATCAGTAGGGGTAGGTGTCTAGAATAAATTGAAATGATGCAGCATAGAACGGTTACAATGATTTGTGTGGCGTGCTTGTTTAATGGCCACCATACATCTTTCTGAGGGGTGGCGCAATTTTTCAACTAACCCCCTACGTTGCAAAAGTAAACGGATGTGTCCTGGAGATTTCAACAACTTTGTAACCCTTATACGAGTACATGTATAATATATTGGATAAGTTTTTCACTAATAATACTATCGGTTTGGTCGAATGTTCTAATATTTTGTTTTTTTTTTATTGTATTATCATATCTATCTTTAGTGGAAATTTTTTATTAGTGAGCTTCAAGAATTTTGAATTTATAGTATACAAAAACTAGATGAAAATCTTACAAGTTTTTCTCACAAGTCTCAATCTCACAAGTTCAAATTGAAAATATGTATATACAAACTAATCGGCGTATTGTAAAATGCAAAAGCACCGCCGTGGTCTTTTGGTAGATTTAAAATGGAAAACGGAATATACATCCATACTATAAATATGAAAGTCTGTTTGTTTGTTTGTCCTTCTTTCACGACGAAACAGATTGACGGATTGGCGTGATTTTTTGTGTGAAGGTAGTTGGAGGGCTGGAGTGGCACAGGCTACTCTTTATCGTGGAAAATTATCTGATTCCTACCTAACTGGTACCTAAGGAGGAACCCGATCGAAGCAAGGGTGAGTTGCTAGTCCGTATTATTATTAATTATTATTAATTTTATAAATCTGAAATTTTGTATGTACCTATGGTTATTTGATATATATATACGCTAGAACGGCTGAACGGATCTGGATTAAATTTGGCACAGACATAGATTATAGTCTGGAATAACACACAGGCTACTTTTTATCCCGGAAAAATATACCGTTCCCGAGGGATAGATTTGTTTTTGTTTTTCTTAAGGATGAGCCGCTAGTAATAAATAAATATCGCAGATTCACTCTTGTGATATGTATAGATATGTATATCACTCTATTATTTATAGCAACAAATAACTTATAATTATCGCCACTTATTGACAAATATTTCCAATAGCCATTTCAACACGAGGCATGTCATTTCCTGGCCGCGTGTGCAGTCACAAAGCTATGCGGTCTCAAAGGACGATCGCTTTTGATATACAGCGTGTAAGTTAGAGATAGCCTTCAGAGCGAGCTCAGCTAGAACTAATATTGTTTGTGACTCGAACAAAAGAGAACGCAGTAAAAAAAATTATGATAAATAAAATACTTTACTGCGTGTAGACGAATATTATGTCAAATACCAGGTATAGAAAAATTTGTCTAAAATAAATATATATGTACAAATAAAACATATTATTTACACTGATTTAAACAATTTGAACAATAATATTCTGTTGCTCTCTCTTATATTGTATATTCAAGAAATAAATAACAAGTAGCGTGCCATAATATATTTTCCAATTGTCTGCTTCCACAGCACAATGCGACTGCAGGCCCGCAAAATTCGGGATAGTGTCATCAAGTAATTCATACATTGGGGGTGAATTGCAATAAAAAACAAATAAATAACAAAAAACGCATAAAGTAGCGTTACATGCGATTTGAGAGTGGGTACATTAGTTATTATAACACAGCAAAATATGTGTAATAAAACCTAATTTATGAGGCAAATAAAATATAACAGTGGTTAGGGGCGGCAGATGGGGCGAGAAATGTGGGGTGGGTGTTAAATTGTAAGCTTACCGCTAGTTTGGACGTTTTCATTGATTTATATGAAATGTTGTTTTTTACTTTCACACAACACCATCTAGTTCCATGGTAAGCTACGAGGCTTGTGTTATGGATACCAAATAGCTAATATACTATATTATAACTTTTAATACATGCATATTATTAAATATACACACCCATGACTGGAGTACAAACATTCATGCTAATCACACAAATAAATGCCCCCAGCGGGACTCAAACCCGTGACCGCCGTTACAGCAAAGACAAACATACAGCCAAACGTATCGTCAGAAGAAAAAGAAAAATTATGTTATGTTGGAATTATAGATATATGTATAAAATGTGATTATTTAACTATTTTTAATAGACCCAAAAAAATAAAAATCGAATAAAATAACCTTAAGAATAACGTTAGCTAAAATAACTTCAACAATAAGAAATAAACGTTTGTGCGTACGTACGTAATAAGTTATACTTCTTTGGCGTAACAGAACAAAAGTAGCTAAAGATTTCATTCCGTATGCTAAAGCTAACTTCATCATGTCGCTTTTTGGCTGTCGGTGTGCGCGCGCATCGTAAAAATTTAACTCTTATTTTTTTCCAAACGTACCAAAAGAAGTACAGCTACAACAAATTGATAAAATCGCTACCGCTCACACCTTACCATACTCTCTCACGGCTATATTGACAGAGTCCTCGGTTTCAGATGCCGGAGAAAAATGGCGGTCATTTGTTGGCGTCGCCGTTTTGTTCTGTTGCCCTCGAGAGCGAGATAATGGCTGATTTATTTGTGCGATTACGCGTGACGCGCGTCGGCTTTACTAGAAAGCGGTTACCGCGTTATAGATTACAGTGGAGGTGTTAATAATTTTTGTGACGTTGACAGAAATAGTGTCCTTTATTATGTGCTTTGACAGTATTTAATCTAGTGAACTTATTATGTTTGTAAGATGCTGTTGTTATTTTATAATTTATGATATCTTTATAAAAAGTTTTATTAATACAGTTTATCACTATATAATCCATATCCATACTAAGTATAATATTATAAATGTGAAATTTTGTGAGGATGAATGATGGATGGACGTTTGTTACTCTTTCACGCCAGAACGGCTGAACAGATCTGGATAAAGTCTGGCACAGGGATAGGTTATCTGGAACAGAACATAGGTTTTTTTATCCCGGAAAAAGTATGGTTCCCGTGGGATACATTTATTTTTGTCTACCTTTTTTGTCCCGAAGCGAAGTGAGAGTGAGTCGCTACGTATCTCTGTTCTATTATGTTAGACGTTAAGTCATGTGTTAATTCAGAATGTAAGTAATCTTCATTTCGAATGTTAATCAAATTCAACACGCTCACAAATCCTTCACAATCTTTCGCGTTTTTAATACAAGTGTTGGCATGCTTAACAGCAATTAACATACAATTTTCTTGGTATGAATATACATGTACTGATTTGAATTTGTTCCACTTATAATAATTTACTTTTTTTAAATTAACGTTACTATGTATTTTATCAAAATAAAGCAGTTTAATTGTTTATATTTACTTGATGTTGTATGAAATAATAAACCACAAAACGCATGTAAATATTTCAAATTATTATTATTTCCAATTTCTATAGTTCCTAAATATTTTCTTATTGAAATTCATTTTATGGTACAATCCTTTATGTAGAACCTATAAATAAAAACACAAAAATCGATTTAAAATTGGCAAAGATATTGCGTAAATTACATAAAAAATACACCAGAATTAAATCTCCTTTTTTTACGTCGGTTAATTATAAAGAATTACCTTGAAGCAATGAAAGGTTTTTGAGTTATGGAATATGACAGCGATAATTTAATACAGATTGTGTATCAATATAAAAGCTTTAATCTTATTAAGCTTGTTTTTTATTTTTAAGCTTTATAAGATAAGTGTATGCCTTTAAGCTTATTTAATCTTAAAATATGTTTTTTTTATCAATATATATTAATTCATATCTCTTCTACCCAGTACACTGCTTTGATAAAGCTTACGTCAACTTTTTATTGTAAAATCGACAGTTTGTATATGTGTATATTTGTTACTCGATCACGCTTAAACCTTTGGACGGATTTGAATGAAATTTAACATACAGATAGCCTATGACCTGAAGTAGCATATAGGCTACTGCTAGGTTTGTTAAAACTGTCCTTGAACGGTCAAAGTTATTAATTAAAAAATCTACTTTTTCGTAAATTTCGTAAATTCGTAATGCCGAAACCAGCGGGGACATTTACTTGCGGGCTTCATGGAGAAGGAGGGACTCTACATGATGAACTCCTTTTTCAAGAAACGAAACCACAGGAAGTGGGCGTGGATGAGCCCTGATGGTGCAACTAAAAACGAGATAGACTTCATCATGTCGACGAAGAAGCAAATATTCAGTGATGTCTCTGTGATCAATTCGTTCAAAACCGGAAGCGATCACCGACTTGTAAGAGGCACATTGAATATTAGTGTAAGGCTTGAACGGTCTCGACTGATGAAGTCCACGCTCCGACCAGCGCCACACCAAATTCAAAACCCCGAGAGCTTTCAGCTGGAGCTGAAAAACCGCTTCGATTCCTAGACAGTGATGTGGACACTTATAATGACGGGTTCGTGGAAGCTGTCCAATCAGTTGGGTCTAAGCACTTTAAAAGTCTCTCAAAAAATAGACCCAAAAGGATCTCCGATTCTACTCTAGAGCTCATGACAGAAAGGAGAGGGATGATCTTGCAGTCGCCGGATGATGCGTTCAAGTACCGGCAACTTAATAGACAGATTTCTAAGTCCCTAAGGCGTGACCTTCGCACCTATAATACTGAGCGTATTATAGACGCAATAGAGCGGAACAAAGGCTCCAAAGTTTTCGCGAGGGATCTGTCTATTGGACAAAGCCGGCTAGTGAAGCTCAAAACCGACGACGGTAGGATCATTTCATCTAGTCCCGAGCTTATGGGAGAGATCGAGAGATTTTATGGGCAGCTCTTCACATCAACGCGACAACCCATCAGTCTGGACAACGATCTAAGGGCCAGACTAACCCGACACCATACCGAAGAAATTCCGGACGTCAGCCTGAGCGAGATTAGGGTGGTTCTCAAACAGCTCAAGAACAACAAGGCACCGGGTGCAGATGGAATTACGGCCGAACTTCTGAAGGCGGGTGGAGAACCGATCCTTATGGCCCTGCAGAAGTTGTTTAATTCCGTCATACTCCAAGGAAAAACCCCACGAGCATGGAGCAGAAGCATAGTGGTACTGTTCTTTAAAAAGGGCGATAATGCCTTACTAAAGAACTACAGGCCCATATCGCTTCTGAGCCATGTCTACAAGCTGTTTTCGAGAGTCATTACGAACCGTCTTGAATGCAGGTTTGACGACTTCCAGCCTCCCGAACAAGCTGGTTTCCGTAGAGGTTTTAGTACCGTAGACCACATTCATACGCTGCGGCAGGTTATACAGAAGACCGAAGAGTATAACTTGCCTCTTTGCTTGGCGTTTGTGGACTACGAAAAAGCCTTTGATTCGATCGAGACTTGGGCTGTGCTGCAGTCTCTCCAGCGGTGCCAAATCGACCACCGGTATACCGAAGTTTTGAAGTGTTTGTATGAAAACGCCACTATGTCAGTCCGCCTCCAGGAGCGGGACTCGAGACCCATCCAATTGCAGCGAGGAGTACGACAGGGTGATGTCATCTCGCCGAAATTGTTTACCGCTGCATTGGAAGATGTCTTTAAGATTCTGAAATGGAACGGACTAGGCATCAACATTAACGGCGAGTACATCACTCACCTTCGGTTTGCCGACGATATAGTGGTTATGGCTGAGACCATGGAGGACATCAGTATAATGCTCAATGACCTCAATAGTGTCTCCGAACGAGTTGGTCTAAAAATAAACATGGATATGACGAAAATTATGTCAAATGTCCATGTTGCAACCACTCCAGTTTATATCGGTGATTCTATGCTCGAAGTTGTAGACGAGTATGTATACCTGGGACAAACTGTCCAGTTAGGTAGGTCCAACTTCGAGAAAGAGGTCAATCGACGGATCCAACTCGGATGGGCAGCCTTCGGGAAACTACGCAACATCCTCTCGTCCCGAATACCGCAGTGTCTCAAGACAAAAGTCTTCGACCAGTGTATGTTGCCAGTAATGACATACGGCACACAGACGTGGCCGCTCACGATGGGCCTCATAAGAAAGCTCAAGGCCAAACAAAGAGCAATGGAAAGGGCTATGCTCGAGGTTTCCCTGCGAGATCGAATTAGAAATGAGGAGATACGCAGAAGGACCAAGGTCACCGACATAGCCCTCAGAATATCCAAGCTCAAGTGGCAGTGGGCGGGGCACATCGCTCGTAGAACGGACGGTCGTTGGGGACGAAAAGTTCTCGAGTGGCGGCCACGCACCGGAAGGCGAAGCGTGGGCAGGCCTCCCACAAGGTGGACCGATGACTTGGTCAAAGTCGCTGGAGTCCACTGGATGCGGATGGCGCAAGACCGGTTATCGTGGAAATCTTTGGGGGAGGCCTATGTCCAGCAGTGGACGTGTTTGGGCTGAGACGACGACGACGACGACTTTTTCGTAATCATCTGTCACTACATGAACATAACAACGTCTTATTTGTATATTTATAAACGAACACATGACGTTACCATTATCTCATTGTATATAATAGAGCAGCTGCAAAAATTTGTAATAATGTATAGAGGACATTAATAACGTACATCAATACTAATACTTCAGAACCATTAGTGACGGCCAAGGGGGTAAACAAGGCGTGAATAGATGCGCAATATCTAGAAAGATAAATATATTATGTGGATTTGCTCGGAGTAAATCAGTAAAAATAGCCTATGTATGTATTTGGAATTGTAAATTTACTAATTCATATAAAAAATATATTACATTTTTTGTAATTAAGTTTAGATCGTGAGTAAGATGACCGTATGAGGTTTTTTTTAATATTCCATTATAGTTTTCAGGCAATGAGTGATGGGATTTCCTACATGCTATATAAATAGAAGTTTAAACATGAGGAACGCAGAGTCCTATCATAAAAATACCAGATAAATGTGGTTCAAAATATATGAAAATGCAATGAATCATTAATGTGTTGCCCATTTTTTATGTTATTTAATAGAAAGTGTGAAATATACGTGATGAAAGGAAAAGGTCGATTTGATAATACGTATTCCAATAATGTCATTCAACATGAAAATATTCTAATATATTTTTTTATATTAAAGCAACTCCACTCCACTCTTAACCTAAAACAAGCATGTCACCGCATCACGAAATCTGAGCGTCGACAATATTTACAGGCTCGGTTAATTACCTTTCATTTGTTATTTAAACAGACGTTCTCATTGTATCCAAATATATAACAGTGCAGGCCAAAGTATTACTTAAAAATATAGAAATTAAGCTGATATTCCCTTAAATATTTTATACTTCAAAAATATTGCTTTCATAAACTCTAATTGGACGTATATTTCGAAATAATAGAGTCGATTTTAGAATGTATGTTAAACAGAAAAATTAATTAAAAATAAGTATAAATATATAATAACTGCGTTCCGATCATACTTTCTTAGATTTACGCGAATATTTGACATATTTTGACATATTTTTATGAAATTTGGTAAAAGTAATAAAATAATAAAAGTACTTGTTATTGCAGGAAAATAACTCATCTTTGAGAAATCTATATATAATAACCGTTTTATGTAAATCTTTTCGGATTTATTTGGATTTCTGTTTCCCGACGCTTCGAATGCTTTACAGCAATCATGGTCACGGGCGAGCTTTTCCCAGTTTTATTTAAAATATATTCCCATCAATTTAGATATCTAACCAAATCCATATTTAAACAATAAATCTTCAATCCAGAGTTCTATGAAACAATTATGTCAAAATTAATTGGCTCGCGCTTATGCAAATGTGCAGCTGCTGAGCGATTAATGCCGACGTATAAATTCTCATAATTTATCATCTATACCGTTCTGTTTAAAGACTTAAAAATATCTTATTAATCTGCACTATAGTGCGATGAAGTGTTGGAATAAAAAATAGTTATTGCATAAAAAAAACTAAATAAACCTGCTTTTGACCAACTAAAATATCCCATACATTTAGAACAATGATCAGATAAACCTACGTTTAAAAATAAGTTCTACTGTCCATCTCCTTCGTCATAAAATTAGCTAAATGGAAAAAAAATGTATTGTCATTCGAATTTTACATACAAACGTAATCGATACGATTTAGAAGTAGGCGAATCGATTTCTAAGTTTAAATGATTAACAGGTACAAGGGAAGCTTATAAATTTTTTTATAAAATAAAAATAATAGATATCATGATATAAAATGTTGATAAGCTCTTATCTTCTATGTATAATGGACTAGCGACTGCCTCTTGCTTCGCTACGGGTCGTCCCTAGACAAAAACAAATCTGTCCCACGGGAACCGTACATTTTCCGGGATAAAAAGTAGCCTATGTGCTATTACAGACTATAATTTACCTTTATGCGAAATTTCATCCAAAACAGTTCAGTCGGTCTGGTGTGAAAGAGTAACAAACATCCATCCATCCATCCTCATAGTTTCACATTTATATTTTTATTATAGAAGTATAATATATAAAGTTCCTTGTCTTGACGTTCAGATCAACGTCCAGACCAATCCACTATATCTAAAAATAAATATTGATTGATATCTGCTAAGAAAGGATTTCTTGAAACCCCCTAAAGAGATGAAAATGAGTGGCAGAGTTTATATGAAAGGAATATTTTTAGCGAAATATATGCTTTGGATGTGGATAAGCCATTGGTTTATTTATATGTATATATTTATATCTATATCCTGTTTCGTCTGTCTGTTTATCTGTCTGCATTTTAATATTTTAATTGAATATTTAAGCATTGACTGTCATCCGTTAGAGCTGAAATCGGGTACATCTATATAACTTTAGCGGCAATACAATAATATAGTGCATATAAGCTGCTCTGATGATGGAACACCAAGAACACAGAAACTTCTCAATTACATAAAAAAAACTTCGGACGAGAATCGAATAAAAAACCTTTTCCATACAACGAAACGATATCATACATTTTAGATTACGTAAATCCGCATAAACAAAACTTACAATAAAACGTAATAAATAAACACCCACTACAGTAATTCGCCGCGTGTCGGGCGACAATTTCAACGACTAACTTGAGCCGTACATATTTCAAGACTAAAATAACAAATAAATACGATTAAAGATTTATGAAACGAAACCAATTGGCTTGATTTTCAAAGTTTTTATATCGTTCATTACGTTTTTATAATAATATAATGGAAATAATGGATGTAGGGTTAATTTCTTACTAACACGTGTTCGATTCTTGTCTGGTCAAAATATTTCTCCTTCTTCACAAACAAACAAATATTTTTCTGGAAAATCTTATTGAAATAATCATTATTATCGATACAAAGCCTCTATAGTTTTTAGAATTTTTGTCTGTCTGTCTGTCTATCTGGAACGTATCACGAGAAAAGCACTGGACAGATTTTGATGAAATTTCGTATAACAATAGCTGGTTATCCGGGTCAACCTATAGGATACTTTTTACTGCAAGATAACATCTCACCTCTGAGAAACCTATACTAAACCTTAAAACATACCAAGGGACGAACCCGAGCGGACCGACAGTAAGTCGCTAGTAAGAAATAAAATTCATGTCAAAATTTGTTAAAACTCATATTGGTGATAATTTAATTATAAATAAAAAACGACTACATAATTGCACTAAAATAGCCGTCGTTTTCTGATAATTTATCTTTATGCAAATACTTCGTGAAATATCTCATATAATTTAAATAAAGAATAATTAGGTGCATTTACCTTTCTCTTCGAGTTTCGGGGCACGGAATGCGAAGTAAAAAATGATAAATGCATTAAGTTACTATATACGGCATCCGTTGTAATTAATGGATATTAAGTTTTATTGAGTGCTGGTATTTAAATTAATGATTATTTCCAATAATTACATTTATTTATTTTTTTATTTTTATAAAGGTAGTTTAACACTGACTCGAAACAAGAAGTAATCATTACACTCAGACGGAATTTTGTCTTATAATATGTGATGATGTTCTCCTAGCGGATTCCGGCCACGGCGGCCAATCTCATTGAGACTAGCCAACTGTGCAAGAGATATTATAGTGCACAAGTGTACGCGCTGACACAAGTCCACTCTCTATTCCTGTCACTCTCATACTCCGGTGGGACGACCACTCGACACGACCAGTGAGAGTTAAGGCGCAGGACCGACGGCTTTACGTGCTCTCCGAGGGGGGGGGACCCGCCAACTTCCCAACTCCGGGCTGTTATTGCGGCTTACTATAGAGAAAGACTCAATAACTAAACTTGGCCCGACCCGGGACTCGAACCCAGGAACTAATAGTGTGCAGCCGTATATGCTAGCCACTACACCACCGAGGTAGTTAGCTTATAATATGAATGAGGTCTTTAGATATAGTCCAATATATTTATTAAAAATAATCATTGAAATTGATTTGAAATAGCTAAAGTTACAAAAAATAAATCAAACCTCTGAATTCTGAACCTCTTTCTTTATAAGTTAGTCAAAACAGTTAATTATTATACATTTGTTCCGCCAAGGAGTTACTGATGCAAAAACGGGGTGTTGTAAGTTTAACGTGTATGTCGATCTGTGGCTATATACGTGTGTGTATGTGTGTGGTATTGTGTGGTCGTGTGTAGATTCCAAACGGATGAACAGCTTCAATTTAGTTACTTTTGTTTGTGAAGTTACCTTTGGATAAATCTGTGAATACTATCTAAGTAGTGGTATTTACATATTTTAAAAATTAAAAAAAAATCATTTATTGTTATGTGTTACTGATAAAAAAATCTAATGATTACTTTTTAGTTATTTATCTATATCTATATCATAAGTAATGATATCGAGGTATCTACCTGGCATTTCACTATAACAAAATAATTAATAAACTGTTTGTCTACATATTTGAAAAACTAAAAAATATATTTACAAACAAAATAACAGCTTTTACTTTACTATATGTTAATAACAAAAACTGACGTGATAATGAAGTCGGGTAATTACGATGCGTCAAAACGTCGGGTGCGTCGGAAATGACGATGTCAGTCATTCTTTAGTACTTTATGAAATTATTCACAATTACCGTTTTTCAACACTTCATAGTATTAAATATTATAATTCAAAAATTTTCTGTTGGTAAAGAGAGTTTAAGGTGAAATAAAGGACATAGGATAGTTTTTATCCTAAGGACATAGGATTTAGGAGGTAGAAGTTTGTATGGGGAATCAATTATTTTTTATTTTTTAAAGTACATACCTTTCTATACCTATGTATATATAGTCTATCTATTCCATACTAACCGTTATAATTAATAAAAGTCGTTCATAATTATTAAATTGAGGTTTAAAAGATATTATATTGAGTTGGAAAATCTGTTTTGTAGTAATCTCAAATCTTTGGTAACAGCATGTAAAAACGATAGGTTTTGTGTAGTTACCTACTGCTGAGTCATAAGTTTAATTCTTATATTAAGCCTTTGATTTATTTGTGATTCTTTTTTTTTTAATGTATATGTATAATATAGGTGCGTCTCATATTTTCTTCATGTACCCCACTTTTTGTGGGGCAAGGCTAAATAAAAATAATTTTCAATTAATACAACAAGCACTCATTTTTATGCATACATCTATCTATACCTAGTACGTACATATAATAAATTTTTAACTGAGTCGTACATCTGTACATTAAATATTTTTTGGAAAATCTTATTGAAATAAACATTATTATCGATACAGAGGCCGAATCTATAGTTTTTAGAATTTTTGTCTGTCTGTCAGTCTCTCTGTCTGGGAACGCATCACGAGAAAAACACTGATAGAGAACAGAACTTTAAGGATACTTTTTACTGCGGGAAAATATCTCATCTCTGAGAAATCTATACTAAACGTTATAACGTAAGTAGGGACGAACGCGAGCGGAGCGAGGGTGAGTCGCTAGTATTTTATGTAACTAGTTTTTCCATCAATATTGTTTGTGAAAACACCCATAAAAATAACAAAATAAGCAATATCAACTCAATTAGGTTAATGCAAATAAACATATCAAAACATGAACATGCATAACACTTTGTAATTAAATTTGAATCATAATTTATGTTAAACAAATCAAAATCTCAGTTAAATATGTCACAAAATATCACTCGCCAGCAATTCTAAATGTTTCAATAATTCGCCCCTACCTACACTTTGATACTGTAAACATCTCAGCGGTGACACAAATGACTTACAATATAATTTGTTAACGGCGTACATCGACGGGATTTATGTGACAATAAAATTAATATATTCGCTATGTCGTTACGAGTTTGGCAACAAGCCTTCCATTACGTATGAATAACCTATAGGCAGGTAGTGTATAACTGCTTAGGTAGCCTAAATAACACATGCTTGTTTTAATAAGATATTCCATTATATTGTATTCAGCTCTTTTTAACGTCTCATTGCTGGGCACGGGCCGCCCTTCACTACGAGGATGATCAGGCCATAGTCCACCACTCAGGCCAAGTGCGGGTTGGCGGACTTCAGATTTCTCTCGAAAACTTGCTAGGTTCTCTCAGATATGTAGGTTTCCTCACGATGTTTTCCTTCGCCGTAAGGTAATAATGTTAGAAATGATTCGCACATGAAAATATCAGATGTACGAGACTCGGGATTTGAACCCACTTCACTCGGTTTCTCAAGCGAGCGCTTTACCACTGGGCTACCACTGCCTTATTTTCACTATATTACAATAGCTATTTTATACTATTTCATTATAGTATAAAAACAATATTTTAAAAAATTGGAATAATTGGAAATTAGGTAAATCAATCAACGCAATCAGATGCCAGAAAATGCTTAAAAATGATTTACAAAGGTTATAAGGCACTTCCGTATACACTAGTGATAATATCACCTTTTAAACTTTTTTAACATTTTTCAGTCAAAAAAGCTAATGAAATTAGAATATGACATAATAGAGACTTACCGTCGCTTCGCTTGATTTGTTTAGAAACGCATAAAAGACAAAATCCATACAACAATTGTTCTTTTGCACCATGAACCTTCGCAGACGTATACAGTATAAGTACCAGAGTTTCATCACAATGTGATCAATAATTTTAGAATGTATGGAAAACAAACATACTAACATTTATTTTTATTTATATAGAAGAAGATATATAAAATACAGTTGTATAGTTCAAAATAATTTACATAATGTCCTATTTAACGCCAAGGACAGCTCTATCAATCTCTCTCACACCATTACCCGCGTCAGTCCTCGTACTCAATAACAGCTAAAAGGATTTTGAGTAACAATGAATCTCTTTACAGGATGACAGTTTGGTCAACATTCAATATTTAGCATACAAAAGTGACGCTTTAGAACTATTGACAAGAATATTTTTAGGAATTTATTTTTTTACCAGCGAATTACCTCGCATTGCTCGAGTGCGTCCCTAGGAACGCGGATTTTGTTCACGATTTCTGCGAATCCCTAATTCTTTTTCTTAAATAAAAGTAGCCTAAAGTACTCCTCATAATATCAGCTATCTGCTAGTGAAAGTCTCGTCAGAATCGAAACAACTGTTTCGGAGATTAGCCAGAACAAACAGACAGACAAACAGACAAAAAATTTGTAAATTGTTTTTTTTTCTTATAAGTACATATCCTACATATAAAAAATTACACCATTAGTAGACTTTTAACTTTACACAGAAGAGAAGCTTTTACAAAAACCATTCGGATAAGCATCTGGTAAAAAAGCTTGGCTTTTAAAAACCTAAGAAGTGGCTTTAAGTTTTCTCTAGAGCTTAAAGTTTCAAATACCAAAGCGAACTTTCAACACAAGTACTTTACAACAGTTTTATAAGATATTTCAATATTAATATTTAGGTAAAAACTTATTTTTTAAATAAATAATGCCTTTGTGTGCATTAATTAGATAACTTTAACTATCGTAATGAAAAAACAGCGATTTTCATGTTTAACTACGGAACATGCGATCTAATAAATAATCTTTCCTTAATTAAAAAATTGCATGTAAAACACAGTTTATTTAGATTTTTTGTGGAAATATTAGCAATTTACTCTCATTTTGTTCGAATGCGTCCATAGATACGTTTTAAATAGATAAAAATAGTTATTGCGAATTTAACTTAGCAGGTCGACAAATGCTCTTACGGATTTTTCTGTAGGCCTTTTTAATACTTTCAATTTTCAAGTACATTATATTTACGTTAACGTTAGCCATGTAAAGTTCTAAGACGATTTGACAGAACCAGCTATTATGTTTTCTCGTGGGACTGAAAGATTTTCTTTTAGTAAAAGGTATCCTAAATGTTGACCCGAGTTATGAACTGAATTTTGTTTAGTGATAACTATCTCTACACAAAATTCGGTTAAAATGTATTCTGTACTTTTTGCGTGAAATGAATACAGGTATGCAGACAAACAGACAAAATTTTCAATAACTATTGTTTTGGGGTTTATATTCTGTACATAATACGTAACATTCATTGTTTTTTAAATATTATTTTATATACAGGTTTCGCTTTTATACTATTTTATTATATGAGAAAGGTTTATTTGTTTTACTTCATATCAAAAGAGATTGATGTGATTTTATTATATGTTGGACGAGAGAGTGACATAAGCTAGTTTTTGAGAGAAAGTATATTAATCCTACGAGAAAAAAAAAATAAGTTGGGACATTAACACGCAGCACCATCTAGTTCCACGGTAAACTACGAGGCTTTTGTTATGGATACCGAATCGTTGATACACTACATATATATTACTTTAAATACATACATATTATAAATATAAACAACCATGACTAAAGTCATCACACAAATGAATGCCCCCAGCGGGATTCGAACCCGCGACCGTTGGCACAGTAAACAGGGTCACTACAAACTCAACCAAACGTATCGTCAAATGTGTTATATATATACACCTTATTATAAACGATTAAGTAATTATGGGAACCTAATATTATACAAGTAATAAATAATATAAAAATGCAGAAGTATTTTCAATATCCACATTAATATATCGATGTACATTTTAAACGCGCACGCAATACTTGTATATGTAATCATTTCCATGTCACCGACACTTTACGGCCTACGGTAATGATATATGCACCGTTGACGTTACAATTACCCTAATTGAATAATAGTTTGTTTGACGTGAGAAGCGGAGTATCTTATAATATTAAATTAGCAATATATATAAAGCTTCGTGGAACTTAGAAACGGCTTTAAGGATTGGAATCAATTGTGTATTTAGTTAAGGTTTTGATTTTTAAGTTTATAGTAGATTTTTTTTTTGGAAAAAACGCATATTTTATATATTTTCCAAAAAATGTTGAGTGAACGTCGGTCACTCGGATACCTACTATGCAGGAGTTCCCAACCTGGGGGGCGTAGAGAGAGTTTAGTTTGTATAACTTAAAATTGAAATAAATAAAAATCGTAAAAGAGTTTTATTATAATTAAAAAAAATTGAGGGGGTGCATGAAAATATTTTTTATAATTCGAGCAGGCTCAACAGAAGAAGGGTTAGGAAACCCTGTAAGGCTGTACTAGAGTAAAATATGGTGACAAAACTTTTGCAATAGATTTTTAATACTTAATTTTTAAATGTTATTTTCTATTACAATTACAGTTATACTAAATTAATCACCTAAATTTAGTTTATTTTATATTAATGGCATTCTCTTTCATGATATTTTCATGATTATTTTAATAATTGAATGATTATATTTATTGATGATATTTCAAAATTAACTATAGTTTTTTTTATTGATACATAGTTAAATATTATAGTAGGTATATTCCTTACAAGTCTATGTTTATAACAAAAATATTTTAAAAGCTACAATTATAATTGAAAAAAATAATAATAATAAAATCATATACCTAATACAAGCTATAACAAAATTAATGGATTCCAACAGAAACTAACATTGTACAAACATTAGATACATTCAATAACCGAACAAAGGAAATCAAACCCATATTGGTTGAAGCTAACAATCTGGTACGAAGAAGCGTTCATACTCCAAACAACGTATCACCGCCGACATGTTCCAATCAAGCTACACATCAGAAGCACGCCGCAGACGTTTCGATACAATCGAAACTGCAACTGCATTTCAGCGAGGCCTTTGATACGTCCATCGCTTGTCTGTCCGAAAGATTGTACTGAAACCAATCTAACCAGACCCCCTATCCTATTAGCTTCCGTCTACAACTTTCAATAGTAAAACCCAGCGAAAGATCAAGACATCCTGGTACCGATGCTCTTTGAAATCCCTATACGTTCATTTCAATTGTCAACTCACGTAAACAGGGGTGATAAATTAATAGTGTAGTACATTAGACGGTGATAATAAAACACGCATTAAGCTGCAATTACTGACATTCACCCAACTAAAAATGTATGAACGATTTTTTGTGAATTCAAGTCGCCTTTTTAAGGGATTTTGAATTTTTTAATAGAACATAAACAGCAATGGTTGGTACAAATACCGATAAAGTAGCTTAAATAGTGGAGCATAATTTCGTGTTAGAGGGCGTCTAACAGCGAAACTCACTCTCAGGGGTAATCGCGCACGAAAGCGTCTGGCAATAAAAGTAGTCGTAAAATTGTAACATTACGACCCGTGAGACGGTAGAGTGCACTCGATGGCACACTGATACGGTTTTTTGGGCTTCTATGTCGTTCTATTGATTTATGGTTAGACTTGTATTGACAGGATGCTACCACGTGACGTGTTTCCGTTCACTTTATTGGTTTGGATTCTTTTTAATTTAGTGTTTTATGAGTTTGTAGATCTTGTGAATGTTTTAGTGAAAGTTTAATGTTTTTTTTTCTTAATGTAAGTTTTAAGTATATATAATTTAAAAAATAAAGTGACTGAATATTATTTTATTTCTAGTTGAGTTGGATGTACCTATGTAACATTTCTGTTTAAAGCAACTATTGTCGCTCTTTGAGGTTTAAGTGTTTGTACAACAAAACATTTTTATTTAATAGGTCATAATGGCTTGTACTTTCTTTTCCTACTCCATTTTACTTTAGTAGCAGACAATATAAATAAAATAACATAAGTTCATACATTTATTCTAGCAAAAAGAAAATGTTTTTCAGGAATACCTAACTATAATAAAGCCTAACATTTATTTGACTTTGACTCTCATAACAAAATTACCTTTATAAAATTATAAATTAATATGGACCTTTAGCTTTGATCAAGTTTCTTAATAGCAGATAGAAGAAAATATATAAATATTATTTGTATCATCAAAATCCTACTAATATTATAAAGGCAAGTTTTGTAGTTAATTTGTGACTCACCAACAGAACATCGTCTTTGACGTGCTGTAAAGTACTATTATTGGTGAATTAAAAAAATCACTAATCCCTCCACAACCGCGGACACCCCGAGGTGTCAATTAACAATAGATTTCTTATAATTTTAATTAATTTCTTAGAAATTTAGGTACCTGGAGGGATTCAAGCCAATTCTAAACAAACATTAAAATAACAAAACAAAAATATAAATACATAATATATTATATACAAAAATATAAAATAAATAGCGCATTGTTTCTATTTTCTTTACAATTTTATAAGATCCAGCCAGCTATTTCACTTTACATTCATTGTAACTAAGCAGCTGCCTTTCAAAGGCTTTATCTCCCGCAGTAATTGGTCGTAAGGCGCGCGTTTTACGAGACTCGGTGATTTTATCCTATCCCGCTTTTGTATGGCATTGTACTTAGCGTACGTGGATCATTGCGTTGACGGGATTGTTTACTTTATCTGTATGTAGTATATGTAATAATGTATACATATCAGTATATGTAATAATGTATACATATAATATACCTATGGTATATTAGTTGCAAGTACGGCGGCTGATCTGAAGACCCTGGGTTCGAGTCCCGGTTCAGGCCAAATAAGCTATTTAGTTTTTTGTGTCAAGAAATTCTCAGAAATAGCCCGGAGTTAGGAAGTTGGTAGAGGCAGTGATAGCCCAGTGGTAACGCGCTCGCTTGGGAAACAAGTGAAGCGGGTTCAAATCCCGGGTCTCGCACCTTTGACATTTTCATGTGCAAATCATTTCTAAGATGATTACCACTTGCCTTACGGCGAAGGAAAACATCGTGAGGAAACCTGCATGTCTGAAAGAACTTAGCAAGTTTTCGAAAGACATGTGAAGTCCGCCAACCCGCACTTGGCCAGCGTGGTGAACTATGGCCTGATCCCCCTCGTATTGAAGGGAAGCCCGTGCCCAGCAGTGGGACGTCAAAAAGGGCTGAATACAATAGGAAGTTGGCGGTGATTCGCCTCTGCGACCTGTTCTACTTCTGTTCTCTCATCGGCTGTGTCGAATTATCGTCCAACCGGAGTATGAGAGTGATTCCTGCTGGTACATAATATGCTTGTGCACTATAATATTTCCTGCGCATGTGTCTAGTCTCATTTATAGAGACCGTCGTGGCTGAAATCGATGATGACGACATTAATGTTGTGAAATTGCGTGTATAGAATAGTAAGAGAACTTCTAATTGTCCCTATGTTTGGGCTTTGTGTATTAGGTACTGTCGAGATTATCATATTAAACACATTTGTTCCAACCTAGTAAAGGTAAAACGCGGATTCGAAACCGGTACCTAATATGTAATGTCTCAATACATATAAAAAGCAGTAAAATGTGAGTAATTATAAAATTCATATGCCTATCCCAGAAATTTATGTGCATAAAAGAATAATTATTACTATTTAACAAAAACGGTAAACAACTTCATGATAGCTTAAAAATAATAATTGTTTTAATTTTAGAAATTAACTTTTTTCTAAACCGTATTTATTGTTCCTGTGTAAACTTGTATGCGACTTGTGACAGGTGACAATGTAATGATTAAAAAAAACATAAACGTTGCTACAAAATTGCCCAAAATCTCGCGTAACCTACACACTACACCAAAGTGATAACTCTTTTTCTCGAAGTTGGTTCAAACCTATCAATAAAATAGACTAAATAGGATAGTAACGATAAAACATAATCAGTACTTTCCTACATCACTGACCTCCGGAAAACTGCCCTTCGGAAGATAATATTTTTTTAGTGTAGAATAGATCATATAGTCACTACTCACTGTTGTGTTAGATAATTAAATATTCTACAATTGCTTACAAATTGAAAATATTGAAACTACCTATATTTATAATATGTATATTGTATATATTTAAAGTTATATATGTGTAGTGTATCAACTATCTGGTATCCATAACACAAGCCTCGTAGCTTAACATGGAACTAGATTGTGCTGTGTGTTAATGTCCCAACATATTTATATTGAAACTAGTGATTTACCCCCACTCCGCTCGGGTTCGTCCCTAGATACGTTTTAACGTTTAGTATAGATTTCTCAGAGATGAGATGTTTTCCCGCAGTAAAAAGTATCCTATATGTTTACCCAAATAACCAGCTGTTAGTTTTAGAAAAGTTTTATTGAAATAGTCATTATTATCAATACAGAGGCCGAATCTATAATTGTTAGAATTTTTATCCATCTGTCTGTCTGTCAGGGAACGCATCACGAGAAAATCGCTGGGCAAATTTTGATAAAACTTGGCAAAGAATATATTGCATAATGAAGATTATGGAAATTGCATCATACCCTTATCATTCATACCCAGTCAATAATATTTTGTTTTTTTTTTTTACTTATCGTCTATAAAATTTAAATTTCACAATATAATCGTAACATGAATATTCCTTGTCGAAAGGCCTTCGCGTGTTCGTCAGTTGTAAATCAATCTGTTCTAATGGATAGGTAGATATAATTCTATTTATGCAAAGTTTTCAATGCACTCTTCGCATGCCGGCTGGCTATTCGCAACAAACTATCCATAAATTAGATATTCCTTATTCAAGTCGACTAGAAAATTGGTACAAGAACCATATGAATCAAACGGCTAGTTACGAGGCGTTTCCACTGAACTCAAAGTAATATCGTGTTATAAACACTATGTAAGTATATATTTCAGATAAAAGAACTACAATATAGATGGAACTCGTCAAAAAAATGACAAAGTCAAAAATAGTAGCGTGATTTTGCTGTTATTTTTTTATGCTACTAATCTTGATTTTACCATACACTTATGTGTAGATCGTTTACTTTCTGTATAAATAATAAGGCAAATTTCATATAAACAAATCTATCTCACGGGAACCGTACATTTTTTCAGGATACAAAGTAATGTATGTGCTATTTCAGATTATAATCTATTTCTGTGCCAAATTTCATCCAGATCCGTTCAGCCGTTCTGGCGTGATTAAGTAACAAACATCCAAACATCTAAACTTTCTCATTTATAGTATTAGTCATATTAATAGTTATTATTAATTTACAATTTAATAATTATAACTAATCTAAATATATCTTTTTTCATATTTTTTAAGAATTAGTTCTCTTCTCTTTGAAAGAGGGAAAGCATAATATTATAAGCATACTTAATATATGTTTAATTATTATAAAATCCTTCAGCTATTTTTTTTAAATATTTATTTCCTCTTTAAAGTAATGATTTTTTTACTAATATTTGTTTTCTGTTTAAAAACATTATGATTTAGCTTCATGTTTAGTTCTAAGACACTCTGTCTGTATTATTCCTTAGTCTGAAGTATGTATATGTATACAATACCATTATTTGATGTGAATGAACTATAAATACCTGCGTGTACTTAACAATAGGAAACAACAAAAAAATATAAGGTATGTTATATGAAAAGTCAAAAAAATTAAAGGCGGCGTCAAGGGTTTGATAATAGCTTTTCAATTAACTGAACGTGATTTTTCTTTTGCAACATTTTGGATCTTTCCTAACATTTTGGAGTCGCAATTCAAGCAAAGATATTTGTATATGTAAGTATCACAAATTGATGTATATAATGTTTTAGCTATCATCAAAATTATGTCTTGTAATTTAATGTAAAAGAAATATTTTGTACATAATATGATATAAGTATTTGAAGAATTTGAACACGCGACCTCCGGCATAGAGATTGAACCCTCCAACCATTACACCTACCAATTATGTTAATTTAAAAATTGTTATTTATTTTATTGTGACATGATTTATTTAAACTAACTAAATATATTTTTTTAAATTACTAATGATGTTTAGTTTTGATGTGAAAACCTGTAAAAAAGTATATTTGTCATTTATTTGTAAATATAATGTATATGCGAATGTATTAATATAACTTTTGATTATCCTAATCTCTATAGGTACCTGTAAAAAAATTCTAACTGATCGCTGTCTGTACATGGAATATATTTGAAAAAAAAAATATTCGGTGTCTTTGTTAATACAATAGAACCCAAAACAATGATTTTTTTAAAAAATGTCTGTTTGTCTGTGCGTTTGTGCGTGGTAATCTCAGAAACGGTTTAACCGATTTGGGAGGAGGTTTTACTAAAGTATTGTGGTAAGCTTCACTTAAGATTTAATATTAGTTTTATTTCAATCGGTTGATAAATTAAAAAGTTATGTCAATTTAAAATATCGCCTAGAGACGAAACCGAGCGAAGCGAGAGTTGCTAGTATATAAATAAATATATCTAATAGTACTATAACATAAAACTTTCTTAGATTAACGCGAATATGTGACATTTTAAATAAAACTATCTTTTCGTATCGGTCTCTCCCGTAACCATGATTGCTGTAAACCATTCGAAACATTTGCAACCAAAAATCAAAATAAATCCACGAAAAAATCCGAAAAGATAGTTTATTTAAAATATCTCTTAACAGTTTTAAAATTCAAAAACCAGTAGTTTGATAGTTGATGATACATATTAATTGTGTTAATATTTCTAGTACACAATGAAAATACATTTCATTAGTATAAATTTAAATACTGAATTCCCCCAACTTACCTTAATGAAGTTGCTCCCTGTTCTAAATTACCATGAAAAATTGTTTGATCTTATCTAAAACCAATGTTTCAACATCAAAATCACCCTAACCCTTCTTCTGTTGATGTTTAATTATTTGGAAAGGCTTCCATACTTAATTAAAGAAAAAAAATCAAGTCAAGGTGCACTTCTTGATACGATAAATTTAATTTTAATTTATTTTAAGCACATAATATAGTAAAAAGTTTGTTAGAAAAGTACAATAAAATTTTCAAAGTTTTTAATAATTTTACTTAGTTAAGATGTAATAGGGATGTAACTAATGTCCTAGTAAAAAAGCTCGTCATTTGATAAAATTATGTTTTCTGGCATTTGTATGTACGCCTTTTAGTTTATTTTATAAAGAAATGCTAAATTTAACTATTTTCATCTAAATCTATGAAATTTTATCATAATGGGTTTAGCTAATACCAATCAAACACACGTATAAGAGTTGCTTACGCTAATATAACTTTTTTTCAAATTGGATATCTAATTAGTTTTATTGTTTCAATGCAAAATTTAGCTTAGCCGAATATCGAACCTGTAGCTTTTGCGCAATAAAGCATAACTTCTAATCATTATATATATTCATTCACAGTCAGAGCCAACATATATGTCTAATGATAAATGAGATCTAAATCTTTATTTGTCAATTAAATTCGGCCGTTAGAGCGCTTTAGTGGAGATTAAAGAGACTGGTATTTTGGTCCTTTTATATTTATTCTGGGATGCTTTATGAGAGACAGGTGCGGCGTGACTAGTGAGGGGACTGTGAGCAATACGATAAATATTATAGTTAATTATTTTTATTGAACAATATTTTATATTCATGTGTTAAGAGAATCAACTGCTTAGTTGCTAGCATGTATGGCTTCAAATTCTAAGGGTCCAGGTTCAGGTACAGCGTCGGGCCAAAAAACGTTGGGTTTTTATGTATCGTTTGTGCTGAATAGTCGCAAGGTAAAGAAAGGTGAGAGTAAATGGAATACAGAGTGTAAACACGCCTGTACTATAATATCTCCTGCGCAATTGGCTAGCTTCTGAAAGATTGACTGTTTTAAAGCAATCAATGCTTTTCCCGTGACCACGATTCTTGCAAAGCATTCAAAACGAACCGAAAATCAAAATATATCCGCGAAAAAATCTGAAAAGGTAGTTTCATTTAGAATAATGAATTATTTATTTTATAGATTACCTTTGAATAATCAATTTGTATCTTTTGCCATTGACAATGTATTTTTTTTAAATATCATTATTTTAATTTTCTTAATATTTACATTTTAGCTACATTACATTAGCTAATATAGGTCCATCCCTAATCCGAGCCATCTATTTTAACGAATCATAACTCATATCTCGCACCCAATCAAAGAACGATGACATATTTACACCAATTACTCACTACGGTACAATGAAAATTTACCTTCTACACACTGTCATAGATTAAAGAACTAATATTAGTTGGATATTTATTATTTAACTAAATATATAAGCTTGGGTTGAGTTTGCTTTAAATTATGGCAGACTAGCTATTCCAGACTATAATCTATCTCTGTGCCAGATTTCATCCAGATCCGTTCAGCCGTTCTGGCGTGAGTAACAAACATCCATCCATCTATCCCCACAAACTTTCACATTTAAAATATATATTTAATGTATTTATAATAATTAGTCTGCATAATTTCCATATTAACGCTGCCACTTTTTCGTTTTAGAAAAAATCCTTTCACAATCAGACAGACGGGAAAACACAATAGTGATTTTATTAAAACTGCTATAATTCATAGATTTATCTTATGAAAACCCAAATACATGGGAATCGAACCCAGGACCTCCCCTGCCTGTGCATGCTAGCCATGGGACCAATAATACAGCTACAGTTTTACCGTCTAAGTGGTAAGTATATTTATCTCTATGTCAATGTAGCGGTATATCACACAGAGTTTATGTCCGAATGATCGCTCTCACAACTTTGATCACAACTCGGCAGTACAAAGCGGTAATTAAAACAAGCGAGCCGTAAGGTACCTCTAATTAATTAACGATAATAAACCATTATGAAATGTTAAACCGGCTGGAAGGGGCAACGTCTTGGTAATGTTTATGCTTCGGTACACAATTTTATGTTTATGTCAAAATAAGCCTTTCATGGTGTCATAGGAGGCGGTAATAACATGAGAGTAGTGTAGAGATTTTTTTTTCAAAATGTTGACTCTATTTATAGTTTAAATAGTAAATATATTACGTTTAATTATATACGTTTTGAATGTATGAATTTCTATACATTTATGTATAACTAGCTACTCACCCTTAGGATAGATTTCTCAGAGATGAGATATTTACCCACAGTAAAAAGTATTCTACTTATATGTTGACCCGAATAATGAGCTATCTTTATACCAAATTTCATCAAAATCTGCCCAGTGGTTTTCTCGTGACGAGTTTCCAGACAGACAGACAGAGAGACAAAAATTCTAAAGACTATAGATTCGGCCACTGTATCGATAATAATGACTATTTCAATAAGATTTTCCAAAAAATATTCAATGTACAGATTCGACTCTTTTTATATGTAGACTAGCGGACCCGACAGACGTTGTCCTGTCTACACGTCTTTAATTTGAAAATTTCAAACTTTTTTTAATAAGCTAAAACATTCTGGACCATTTTGATGAAAATTATTATTCAAATTGTGAATCTAAACCATTCCCAGATCCCCTTGAACACACACAAAAAATTTCATTAAAATCGGTTCAGTCGTTTGAGAGAAGTTCAGTGACATACACACTCACAGAAGAATTATATATATAAAGATATAGAAAATTTTGTAACAATATTATATAGTACATAATATGTTAGTATTAAGTAAAATCAATTACTGTACCTATAAAAATAAACACTCTTAATGTTTTATGTAGAATTCTTCAGTTTCCCTTTTTAAATAAATATCACCGCATTTTATCTCTTAACTAAAATAACGAGACTGCTTCCTCGTAAACAAGTATTTAACAAGTTTCGTATCACACACTCACGTCTCGTAAATACGTTAGTTTGAAATAAATCGAGCGTAGAACTCCATTCAATAAGCGAATTAACACTAAAATATAATTTAAAAATCGCCCATAAAGGTCTGAGACCACCTTGTCAGCGCGTAAATTAACATGAAAACGTCATACAAAGACTAACCCTTCGCCGCCACATAATAAACTGCTCGAACCGCTCCTCTCCCGCTGAGCGCCTTCCAGCGCCTATTCAAATGACCGGACGCTATCGTAAATATTATGGTATTTATTCAGATTTCGGTCACAAACAATTCAATTCACGCACCGGCTGCTAATTGGATATAAATCGTGGTAAAAATATTCAATAAACCCCTCGAATCGATTAATGTTTCAACAAAATGCCTTCATTTGAATTCATGTTAAGCGATGCATCGATAATGAACGTCGATACGTTGATCGTCTATAGAAAGTACGTTTTGTTCTCTCCCAATTATTTTAATATTTCACAAGCATTTATGCTGATTCGATTAATTTGTTTTCAAACCCTTTTCCTACTGTGCATTCTTTGTTGTGTTTCGACGATTTCGTTCTAATAAATAATTAAAAGTACCAAATGCGATAAAACTTACACAAATATTCTAGCGGAGGGTTTTCAGTCTTTGTTAACGTCCCACTGCTGGGCATGAGCCTCCCTTCAATAAGGGGGATCAGGCTATAGTTCACCCCGCTGGCCAAGTGCGAGTTGGCAGACTTCACATGCCTTTCGAAAACTTGCTAGGTTCTCTCAGACATGCAGGTTTCCTCACAATGTTTTCCTTCGCCGTAAGACAAGTGGTAATGATGTTGAAAATGATTCGCATATGAAAACATTTGAGGTGAAAAGAAGGTTAAAATATAATTACCCGGGATTTGAACTCGCATCACTCGGTTTCGGAAGCAAGCACGTTACAACTGGGCTACCACTACCTAGCGGAGCGTAAAATAAAATATTTATACAGAGGAAAACACGCCAGACGGTCGGTTACATGAAAAACGTCGAGTTAAGCACTTTATAATAGAAATAATAACGAAACAGCCGCCATGAATTATTGCCTACATTTCACGTTAAATTGTATGTAAATGTGAGGCCGCAGCGACACGGCTCCCACAATAACATAATAATAGTAGATTTGTGACTCACGTCAGGTTGTTAGTGTGTACTTAACCCTTTATCGGGACACGCACGCGGGACGTGAGATCATTACTGGGGTCGCGGTCGGTACAATGAGAATTTTCGCTTTGAATCCTTTAACTTTGAGGGGAAGCGTCTTTTAAATTCGTGAACGAACAGTTACGAGTAAATGTATGACGTGTAACGACACTGTTTATTTATATTGCTTAATAGATGCCGGTTTTTACGTATTTGTATAACAATGGCCGTTTAAAATATTAAATTTCGGTGATACGAAGTTGACAAGGCAATTTAGTAGATACTGGTTTTTAATTTAAATAAAAAAACATTATTTAAATATTGTCATATTATTGAATTAAGTAGATATAATAATATATTTTTGTTGTCATATACTGAATGACATGAACTTTAAAAAGCTTTTCATATGAAAATCTTAAATAAAGTATACATTTTGTACGAAATTAGAACGATGTAGAGCAAATGACGTTACGTCCACCAAAGGTTTTAATGCATAAGCACGCCCACTCATAAGAGCGACGGCAACAATCGCCTGAGGCTCGGAAATTGCTTTTCTGTTGCCTGCAAATCCCTAAAAATTATCCGAATAGACCCCCCAAGCCTGGGGCATACACGTATTTGATATCGCCGCGAGCGCATAAATAATTCAATTTTTGAAATGTTTATATATTGCAAACTCGTCCCTACAACGGGGGGTATTTTAGACTACATCAGAAATTGAGTGTTGAAACTAAATTCATATTTTAACATATGTGAGAATGTTTTATTGCGAAAATAAATGTGAGATAATTTTACTATTTGTTTTATGTTTAATCTTTATATTATATGTTTACTAACGAAAGAGCTAATATTTTAAATTATTACTTGAATGTTATTTGTGATGTTTAATGTAAAATGAATTCTTAATGCGAAAAATCTGCTTATTTTAAAAGTTTAACTTAAATGAAACTATTTTTTATACATTTTTAGTACAAAATCTGCCATACGCAAGTAAGGGAAATACAATATATTTAAATAAAATGTACTTAGTTTTACAAGGATACCGATAGAGATAGCATATATATAATTTTATATTTCTCTAGTATGAGTGCTATTAATAACTAACTTCTACTTGTGGGTCCACTCACATGGAACGGTGATAAAAGATAAGAATATAATAAATTTTAGACAATTTTAGTTCATTAGTTTCACTAATATTCTTCAATAAACAAACAAACAAGTTTTTCCTTTAGCTTATAATGCATTAAGAAATTAAATGCTTGCATTAAACCATACTAAATATATTTTTTTAATTTCATTTTGACTATTCTTTTTTTAATGTGACAACATTAAACTACCAATACTGTAATATAATATGTATATGTATGTTTGTCTTTTTATAACGTTCTTTAGAATTAAATTAAAATATTTAGTGAATGAGATATCACGGGAAAACGTGACGTCTGAGAATTCATTGTCCCACAGTTAAAAAGGTACGTGGCCACCGGACTTTGTATATATAAGGTTTTTGTTATTTGCACAGTTATTTTGACCGAATCTTTAGGTACCAAATTTGATTCGGTCAAAATAACTATGTATATGCTGTATATTTTACTTTAATGTGATCATTATTTATCTATACATATCTATAATAAAATTGGAACTTAGCCTAATCTGTACATTAAATATATTTTAGAAAATCTTATTGAAATAGACATTATTATCAATTCAGAGTTTTTAGAACTTTTGTCGGTCTGTTCGTCTGTCTATAACCGCATCACGGAAAAACCACTGGAGGGATTTTGATGAGGTATGATGATAGCTGGTTATCCGGGTCAACATAATATAGGATACTTTTTTTTACTTGATCGAAAAATCTATACTAAACGTTAAAACGTATGTAGGGACGAACCCAAGCGGAGCGAGGGTGAGTCGCTAGTTAATATTATAAATATATTTTTTTGCGAAAAGAGTTATGTGTTATTCATAATATATCTTAAAAAGGTTTCATCTGAAGTTTAAAAGAATCGTACACTGATATTTTTAAGGTTTTTTATAAAATCATACCATAATTCTTATTATAGAGCAGTAAAACTACGATTGTATCACTACATATTATAAAACAAAGCCCTCCAACCGCATCCGTCCGTCCGTCTGTCTGTCTGAGCGCGATAAACTCAAAAACTAACATACGAATTCTCATATTATTTTCACGAATGAATGGAGTGATTCGTAAAGAAGGTTTAGGTGTATAATTTATTAAGGTTTTGTGTAAATTTCCAATTGGTAGCTTTACTGGACTGCGTTGCGTAAATCAATAGAGTTATAGGAAAACAATGTATTACGGAATTATTCCTCTTAAAACCATCTATTAAACTGTAGCAACACCATATGTACGGACCAAGGGATGCAACCGAGTGAAGTGAGGATAAGTCACATGTACTAACTAATTAACTAATATCCATGCGTTTTTATACATTAAAATAAACAAAAAAGCATGGATCTTCTATATTATAAAGGAGGAAACCGATTGTGTTATCGTATTATATCAACTAGAGGCAGAAACTAAGAAAAATTACAGTACATTTACTCAATGTTCATAAGAATAAATATTATTCCTAATCGCAAGTAAAGCCGAAAGATATTGCTAGTTCTAAATAGTAACAGGTAGTATATACAGTATGTTAACATTTACGTATTAGACGTTCAATATACAATAACTAGAGTAGCAGAACGTGACATGTTTGATGGGTCACCGGGCAGCTATCAAAGATGGACGTGAACGGGCGACGTGACGATTGAGCTTTATATTAACATCGATGGGGGTACGTATATGTCATATGTAAGCGTATATTAGTTTCTACTTAGTACCTATATTTTATTTTCTATGCATGAATAGTAACTTTAAAATAAAAATAAAAAATAGAGTTAGTCTTCGGATCTTATATTAATACTAGCATTCCCCGCGGCCCCGCCTACGTTCAGATGACAAAAACCAAATTCTTAGGTTTTACATATTAGTATACTCTTCTCTTACATTGCAGTTTTCATATTTTTTCTCAGAAATGAGATATTTTTCCGTTGTAAAAAGTATCCTATATGTTGACCCGAATAATCAGCTATGACCATACCACATTTCATCAAAATCCGTCCAGTAGTTTTTCTGTGATGCGGTAACAGACAAACAGACATACAAAAATTCTAAAAACTATAGATTCGGCCTCTGTATCGATAATAATGTCTATTTCAATAAGATTTTCCTAAAAATATTTAATGTACAGATTTGACTCAGAATTTTATTATATGTATAGAAAAAGCATCTGGGTGACCGAACTTCGTTCGGCGTTTTTTGGGGTTATATAGAAATTGCATGTACAGATATACATATATAGATAGACCTGTGTAAATAAACCTAAAGAGCAAAAAATTATCTAAATACAAAATTTGATCCAAATCAATAGAACCTTTTACCATTACGAGAAAAACAAAATATTTTTTATACAAGTATGTATGTGCAATGAATATATGAATTGCTCATTTAATAGTTAATACGTACTAGCAGAACCTGCGGCTACGTCCATGTTCAATCTACAAAAACATCTCTTTGGCTTTATATTATACAGCGTTACCCTCGCTTCGTTCAAGTATCACTATGTAATTATATAATATTGTTCATACAAAAATACTAAAATTGCGATTAAAAAATGGGGAGTGGGTGTAGGAGGATGAAAAATACTTTACGACCTATTCTCATACCTACCAAATATACAAAAAAAACCATTAAAATCGGTCGAGCCGTTTCGGAGGAGTGCGACCACAAACACCGTGACACGAGATATTTATATATTAGCTTGTAATACAAGTGTAAATTAATAAATCTCCGTTTTTTAAATACAATACCCAAATAATGAAATATTTGAATTTTCTCCTACAAACAGACTTTACCCCAATTGACTTTAAACTTCTGTCAAGAAAGCGTGAAAAGATAATATTTCAATGATTTAGACGCGTGAGTTTTTCGTAATCCCGCGGATTAGTTTATCTTAGCGACGTGAAAGCAGGAGTGCTTTAACGTGAAAGTTCGCGACTTCTTTATCTATCTTTATAGTGTTTGGTATAACTTCATTAAGAAGTTGCATGAAGATTGCTAGTAGTTTTAAGTAAAGTGTAGATTATCAAATACAATATTTGGTCAAATTTTCTATTCTACATTTAAAACAAAAAAGTAGGATTGTAGCTAGATATATCTATTTGTCGCTTTCTAACAAAATTAGAGCTAATTTGCGCTTTTTTTAAAACTAAAAACAAATCTATCTTTTCGGATTTTGATTTGAATTGGATTTATTTTGATTTCCAGATTATAGTCGTTTTTAATGCTTCATAAGGGATAGACTAAGGCTACATCACAAAATTTAATATGTACATAGTTTGCTGTAAAGTATTCGAAACGTCGCGTCGACCGAAAAATAGAAGTAAATTAAAGAAAAAAACTGAAAAATCGATTTTTCTGTTTTTTTCTTTTGATTAATTACCGTTACCTGCGTATAGCTCATAATTTTCCTCACAATATTGGCTATAAAATACAAAAATATTTTTTAATCAACAACGTTCAAACAAACAAAGAAACAAACAAACAAACAAACAAACAAACAAACAAACAAACAAACAAACAAACAATAAACGATCAAACTCTTCGGTTACATAGGTACATACCTATGTGCATTATATCAGAGCTATTATATTTTAGAACGTTTTTTCCTATAAATAAGTAGCTGAATATTTTGAATTAAAATTTTAAATACATCGCTTTCAGTAGCATCGCCCTGTCCTTCTTCGATCAGTTTGATAAATTAACCATTCAGATACGCTGGGTTATGTAATTCTTCATAAAATATCAACAACAATTAAGTTATACTATGGCAAAGTAACTCGTTACTGAGTTTTTGTCGATGTTACAGTCGAGCAATTATTTTTTGCACGACATTTCGATATCAAAACATTGATCTATCAAAAAAAACTCCAGCGAGACAGTTAACAAAGCGCCTAATCGCTTCACGCATCGTGAAACTTCTTGAATACCGTTATTCTTAGGCAAATTAATGTTAAATTTGAAATATTTAATACAAAAACGTATTTTATTTCTCAGTAATATGATTCAAAATTGTTTATTAAGTTCAGTCTGTGTGTTTGTAAACTAAAAACTGGATCATTTCCTGACAATCGCACGGTGAAGAGAGCCATCCGTCTCTGTCACGTCATTACGCCAGTTGCGAATGATTAAAAGAAATTGATGTAATTCATAGCTAATTTACATTCGTTCTGATTTTTTTTTCTTTGTACATCAAAGGGGTAACGTTTTTGTTAACAAATGAGCAATGACGATTATCTGTTGGAGTCAGTGAAGAGGACATAACGGGTTTGGTTCTTGCGTAAAGTAATTTGTGTGGGGATCTAAAATTAGACTTGTCAATCATGATCAAAACTGAGTAAGGCTTGAACACTTGAACTGTAACTTAGAAAAGAAATATTGACAACTGCTCAGCTGTTTGCTTATTTCACATACTATATGCTATATACATACATTCATATACTATACATATGTTTATGTTCTATCATAGCTATGTCTTTAATGCTATATTTTTTTTTACTGTCTCGGTGGTGTAGTGGCTAGCATGTACGGCTGCACACTCGAAGGTCCCGGGTCGGGACAAGATTAGTTATTGAGTCTTTCTGTATAGTAAGTCTCAGTAACAGCCCGGAGTTGGGAAGTTGGCTGTGTTCCACCCCTTGCCTCGGAGAGCACGTAAAACCGTCGGTCCTGCGCCTTAACTCTCACTGGTCGAACAGTCGTCCCACCGGAGTATGAGAGTGACAGGAACCGAGAGTGCACGTTGTGTCTGCGCGTACACTTGTGCACTATAATATCTCCTGCGCAGTTGGCTAGTCTCAATGAGATTGGCCGCCGTAGCCGGATTCGACTAGGAGAACATCATTTTTTTAAAATAAGAAAGTAATTAATGCCGTCTTTAATAACATATAAAACTGAATGGTTTGTTTTTTTTGTTCGTTCGAAAGTAGCTACTGAATCTCTTTCTTATTTATGCAGTCAGATTTGTTTATACATTTTATTTTACGGCGTGTTTATTGTGAAAAGTAGGAAAAGCAGTAAAATAAATTATACATAAATAAACGATGTATATTATTTACTATAAAGATTTTTTTGGTTATTTTCTTAAGACATATAGAAGAGAAAACAATATAATCTATCTATCTATACATATAATAAAATTCTGACTCGAATCTGTGCATTAAATATTTTTGGAAAATCTAATTGAAATAGTCATTATTATCGATACAGAGTCCGAATCTATAGTTTTTAGAATTTTTGTCTGTCTGTTTGTCTGTTACCGCATCACAGAAAAACTACTGGACGGATTTTGTTGAAATTTGTTATTATGATATCTGGCTATCCGGGTCAACATACAGGATACTTTTTACTACAGCAAAATCTATATATATAAAAGAAAGTCGTGTTAGTTACTTCGCTTATAACTCAAGAACGGCTGAACCGATTTAGCTGAAAATTGGCAGGGAGGTAGTTTAGAGCCAGGAGAAGGACATAGGATACTTTTTATCCCGTTCGACCGCGTTCCAATTTTTATGATATTTTAATTTTTGGATTTCTCTTAGTCCGGAATAGGTAAGTATTAAAACATATAATTAAAATGTGAGAAAGAAAGATTTTTTCTTTTTATATCTATTTAAAACGTACCTAGCGACGAACCCGAGCGAAGCGAGGGTGAGCCGCTAGTATCTCATATCTGACAAATTTACGCTAAACGTTAAAACTAACGTAGAACCCGAGCGGAACAAAGGCGAGTCGCTAGTCAATTATAAAAGGACAGATTACTTAACCATTTACCTTTAAAAGTTATATATTTTAAGACTATAAAATAATACTTGTACCTTACCTTGTACTGTACATTTATAATAAAATATTGTTTAAAGTATTTTTTGCAAGATTGACATGAATATCGATGTATGTATGATGATGAATATATGTATGTATATCTCATACATCCCTACCTACATATATATATATATATATATATATATATATATGTGTGTGTGTGTACGTATATTATATATTGAACGTAATACTGATTGTAAATATTAAAGTTGTATCTTTTATTCAACTTTTCGATACACAGTATCGTATTACGTTAGTGACAATAGAAAAGTAACAATACGTAATGATGGTATGTCAAACAAACAATTACCTTATTAGAATACGAAGCAAACCGAGCATGTAATAACATGTTTCTTACAAATAACTAACGTTGAGCGGTGAAGGATTACACACCGTATGCTTCTGTGACGATGAGGGCTAATTTAAGCATTTACCTTTGAAAATAATTTAGGGAAGCCATCATTTTAGGGGTAAGAAGGATTTTTGTTAAAATATAATATTTTTATGTACATATTTGTATTAAAATTAGAAAAATAAAATAAAAAATATTTTAAACCGCTCATGTTATTTTATTAAATATTTAATGGTTTATTTATTTTTTCATTTATTTTATCTTACTACTATATAAATAGGAAAGTTTGGATGGATAGATGTTTGTTACTCAATTACGGTAGAACGGCTGAACGGATCTAGATGAAATTTAACACATTGATAGATTATAGTCTGGAATAGCACATAAGTTACTTTTTACCCCGGAAAAATCTGCGGTTCCCGTTTGATATATTTTTGTATTTCACAATGGACGATCCCAAGCGAAGCGAGGCTGAGCGGCTAGTATTAAATATTTCAGTGTTTATTTTTTCGTTTTTATTGAATATTTCGTTAGCATTGATAATATTGATAAGTATTTACAGTAACTGATAAATAATTAAGAGATTACCACTTTAATTTTTGATTGAAAGAAAGTGTAATTGCATGAAACAACAATTCATTAAATAAACCAGAAGATATATAGATGGTAGAAATATTTCTTTCTCTTGAAAAATTCCACTTCCTTAACCTTTGCTTATAAATACAAACGCACTAAGTACAGTATAGTTAGAAACATGAAAAAATATCAAATAGAAATCCTGTCCCGAAAACCAAGAAAAGTATTGCCAGCTTACATTATTACTGACATCTAAAGAAGACAACCCAGTTTTTAAAGACCATGCATTAAATAAATTCTATATTGCGTTGTAATTGTGTGTTATTTGTTGACAGGTATCAATTTCAGAATGTGAAATGGCTAACGGTTTTAATATAATGCCGTCAAAGGATATACCTGTCTAATGGAAACGTGCATGTGCATAATTTTGTACATACTTTCACTTAATTCTTACTAGTTTTTGCCCTCGGCTTCGATCGTGTGGTAAGTAGGGTGGGTGTAATAGTTAGCATGTCTGTCCCCAGGATGCAATTTATATCCTTGCCTTTTATCGAAATTCATTCAGCGTTTTACGTATGAAAATTTAGCAGACAGAGTTTTAGTTAGAGTATTTTTACATCTATACTATAATAAAACAGTAGAGGGCGAATGTCTGTACATAGCAAAAAAATGCTAAATACCGAGTCAGGGGGATGTAAGAAGACAAATAGAACAAATCCAGATTTTTTCAATTTTTTTTGTTTCTCTGTCTGTTTGTCTGTTTGTCTGTTTGTACGGGCTAATCTCCGAATCTATTGGACCGATTTAAATGAAATTTTGCACAGTGGTACCTTATATTCCCGGGCAATATCTTGGATACTTTTATCCCGGAAAATTAAATAGTTCCCGTGGGATAGTTAAAAAACTATAGTATCTTATACAGCTTAGTACACAACAACTTATGCACCTAATTTAGTAAAATTTAACATTCTGATACCTTATATTGCCGGTCAAACAACAGGTTACTTTTCATCCCGGAAAAATGAACGGTTCCCGTGGGTATGAATAGATCTCTATTAGTGTTATTGTAGAGGCGAACCCGAGCGACGCGAGGGTGAGCCGCTAGTTTATAATATTAGTATCGATTCGACAAAGCCCTTATAAATGAGGTCTAAAAATAATAAAACGAAGCAATTTTAGTTACTGTTAACTCCAAATGTTGTGGTGATTGCTGTATTTTGTCTATATTTCTGAACAGAAGGCTGAAGGAATCAGTATCAATGAACAATCATGTAGCTGGTGTAAATATTAATTAATAACATATTATTCTTTTATGACGGAATCGCGTTGATAGGCCAAAAAAATTTATTTTATGTATTGTGTGGAAGACATGAACAAGCTCTATAAATAGGTATACAATTTTTAAAAATGAATATACTGTAAGTACCAAAGGTATGAATTTTATAAAAATAAAATATGACCGATTATAGCTACAGCGGCCAATCTCACCGAGACCAACCAACTGCGTTGGAGATAGAATCGACGGCTTTACGTCTGAGGCACGTGGGTGATACACCAATAACTTCTCAACTCCGGGCTGTTACTGAATTCTTATTAAGAAAACTCCATACAAAACTTGGCACGACCCGGGACTCAAACTCAAGACCTCTGGATCATCGGTATATGCTAGCGACTAGACCACAGAGGCAGTTAATAATAATACATAGCTACAATGTTTTGGTAAAATAATAAAGGTTTTTTTTTTCAATTCAGCTCATATCACCCGTCTGGCGACCGTTAGGGCAACATTTCGTCTGCTTACTTTGTCGTCTATTACATGTACAATACTAGTTATTTCCTCGGTATCGTCTACATTTAGTAACTTAATTATATTGATTTTTTAAATTAAACGTTAATATTTTATATCCACTTCTCTAAACTCTCATATCAATTCAAATCTTGATAACATAACAATAATTTCATATCATCGCACTGATCAGAGGCTGTAGTGATGAGGTAGATATGGAAACTCTATACTTCCAACTACCGCTAGTAAAACCTTAAACACTTTTTTATTATTCTATTTCTAATCTATTAAAAAAACCTTAATAATGATAATACAAAATCATGTTGCTATACAAAAATCATAATAAGCAATAGCAAGTTCTATCAAATCTCATATCCCCACGTAATAAGAGCTAACGTCATTTGCCGCACGCGTTCATACAATTTGTTGTTCAGTTGTTTCATTACGGTACGAATAGCATATTGTAGTCTCTGGGTCCCTAATTGGGTACATACTGTCCTATTTTTGGCTATATTTAATACTAAACCTGGCTTCGTTTAGATCTGCTTTATTGACCGATTTGGAAAAATAAGAGGTTCTGATATAAGCTGCGTGTTTTTATCTGTTACGCGATATCTTCAATTCTCTTCTATCTCCCGTATGTAATTGAAACATGTTGCTATGATCCACTTTAAATAAAACTATCTTTTCGGATTTTTCTGTGGATTTATTTTGATTTTTGGTTCCCGACGCTTCAAATGCCAATCAGGACCCCGACAGCAATCATGGTCACGGGAGAGACTATGGCCTGATCATCCTAGCATTGGAGTAAGGCCCATGCCCAGTTGTAGGACGTTAAATAAAAGGGCTGAGTATAATAAAAATCTTATAAAATCCTATCAGAAACTCTATGTACATTTTAAAATTAAACAAATACCCACTGTTTACTTAACGTGTGTAATAAGTGTAGTGCGGGCTCCGACCGCGTTAATTCACCATGATTGATTATCTTTCGCCTAATGAGCTCTGGAGCCATCTTATTGACACCGCCCAAGATAAAAGATAACACCCTTCTTTAAGATAAATATAATACTCAAATAGTATGAAAATTAAATATTAATTAAAATAAAGACTTATTAGTAGGTACTTTTTTATTCTCCGGTTCAAAAATTATGTATATTAAAACTGTCACATAAGCCTGTTACAGGGGAATAACTGCGTGGACAAACATACAAACATATTTTTTTATTATACTAGCAAATTACCCTCGTTCTTCTCGGCTGCATATCTACATAAATAACAGCCAATGTGTTAGTGCAGGTCATTCGGATCTCCTACGAAAATACAACTATCGTATGATAACAATAGCCCTATCCACACTAATATTATAAATGTGAAAGTAAGTCTGTCAGTCTATCTGTTACCGTTTTACGCTTAATCTGTTGAACCGATGTAGAGGTTCGGAAACAATTTGAGACCTTGGAAAGGATATAGGATAATTTTTGTCCCGGAAATCATCCCTTAAAGGGGGTAGTGTGTTCTATGTTAACCGTTAAAATGTACCTACCTTTTAAATAAAACACCCTTATTTAAAATTGATTAATACCAACATATATCAGTTAGAAGCGTAAAATCGCTTCTACTTTAGGCTTAGGCCGATGACGTTATGAATTATGATCGCTTTTCCTTCACAATAAGTGCATAAATAGGAGTGGCTGATGCTTCAATAAATCACTCGCGGCCATCTATCTTCCAGTCAGCGAGTTCGTGGACTCCAGGGCAAATGTTATCATGAATTGAAACCGAGCCACTGTGCTGCTATTTAAAGGCAGTATTTTGTCTTGTTTCTTGTGAATTAATAAGAGAAATGTCTGCTTCAGAGCTTCAGATTTAAAAAATAGCATTTTGGTGTATATCTAGCAATAGCTTCCCCGATGTGTGTTCACCTTGTGGTTGAGGGGGAGGAGGGACAACTCATTAGCGTCCAGCAATCCAGCCGGGCGTGAAGCTAAGAGACAAACTGCGTATCATGTGGGTTGTTCCTGGTATTGACTATGGGAGCAACCCTTTCCGGCAGTTGGCCTCGTGTGAGGGACAGACGGGGGATATAAAATTCTATATGTGTACTAAATTTTAACATTTAAGCATGAAAGAATAATAAACTTTTCGAATTAATAGCCTAGCCTGATATAAGGAAAATTACAAAATAAAGTATATTATGTTGAGTAACTTTATCAATTCATTCAAATTTCGAGAGAAAAATTATTCTACGATTTATTTTAAATCTAACTAAGCTTTTAGATGACCCCCACGTATCAGCACATGGTATTAATAAAAAAAAATATTTGTAACTTTATATTGTCTATTATTTCTCTCTACAACTTATAATAAAGATATTAAATCGTTGATTCAACGAATTAGTAGAAAAGATCTTCTACAATAATAACTGATATGTTACATACTTTAATCTGTATTCCTATAGCTTACTAAGAAAAATGTCACACAAATACTATTATTTAGGACTTTAGAAGGGATTGAGTTACATAATACTACAAAATCCCAAGAAAAGACAAAAGAGCTTTTCATAAGAAGCTTCTTTGAATGTATCATTTATTAACAATTTTCTAGTTTTTATATTTACATTTTAACAATAGCAGCTATTATTGTTATAACATACAACACTAACATATCCACTAAGTAGTGACACAGATACGAAGCTAAGTCGTAGTGTGATACAGTAGAATTATTCTATCTGGAGCGAAGCAAACAGTCGCCGACATGCTATCTAGACGTTCCGGTAAGACAAAGTTTCTCAAATATTAAGCTCATTTAAATAACGTTAAAAGCTTATTAAATACCAAGATTTTACTTATTTTGTGGAATTTGAAGAGCTTTTTAATCATGTTTCGGCTCCATTATGAATCAGTTCTACGGTACTATAATAATATTATTTAAACACACATCTTTACTTGAAATACGCCAAATTTTAGCACAATCCAATGTCAATCAATGCTTGGATAATTAATTGCATACGGTGTACCGGAAAGATAAACAAAACTGATAGATTTACGAATGAAACAACGTAGTTATTACAACTATCTAATGCTGGTTAGTTCGATATTTCGGATTATCGGGGATTATTGACAAGAAAGATATTTTATATATGTCCAACTAATATAAAAGAATTATTGCAATACATGTAAATAATGTAATAGAGACATTTTCATTCCAATAGTAAATAATATGTTATTTATTATTTTACATATATATTATTTATATTAGTTATTTAAAACAGTACAGGCCGAGTATCTACCCACAAATTAAGAAAAATGTATTCAAAAAATTCAAAATTGGCATCAAAGTACCTTACAATATTTGTTAATTTTAATTTTAAACATTTTTATAATTTGTATAATTAAATAATTTGGCTGTTTTTATTATAATTATTACAATTTTTAAGAAAATTTTATTTATTAGTAATCTTATTAAGTGTTGCCAATTTTATATTTATAAACATAAATAAAATATTAATTATTTAAAGCACCATTATTGTACGATTTCTTGTTTTGACTTTTTATTTATTGAAATACAACAGAACGATTCGAAAGGTATAATATTGTAAACTTCTTTTGTTGTATGTTAGCAATAGACTATAAAGGCCATTTTTATACTAATTTTTTTTTGAAGAGTTCGAGTGTTTTTATTTAAATGTTGATTAAATAATATGTAACTAGGCTTAATAAATAAATATTGACATTTTTTTTAGAGGTGTCACTCTAACAGAACTGTGAGAAATACCATTTTTTATTGCAACTTTAAATTTTTTCAATATTTTGTAGCTCGAAAAATCTTAAAAAAATAAATATTATAGTAATTTTTACCCTCTACAAATTCCTTTTGCTCTCATTCAATTTGATGCAGAAGATCCCATGAAAAAAAATTTTTTCCGACCAGCTATAAATATTTTTATAATTATCTTCAAAACTATTAATGATAAAGGGGTAAAAATGCTATATTATTGCACAGTTCCACTCACCAAATAAACAACGTAAGTAAATCCCAAGATCTAGAAAGGGGGCCATATGGCCATGTTTATCCCGCTATACCCTTTTAGATATTTCGTCAAATTCAGGTTTTAGTACCACTGTCTTCAACAAATACATCGCAGAAGCGATTCAAGCTGGCGACGGCCGACAACCACTTAGTGGCTTCATTGTGCTCCTCGCGTTCCTATAACATTCGGGTGCTGTGATATTTAGACATGTCTTACACAATCTTAACTGTAAAGAATTTGAATTTAGATCAATTGCTTTTGGAAACTGAAGCTTTTATTAAAATCTAGAGAGACTTTTAAAACAGGACAAAAAATCTTATTGAGGTTCAAAAAAATATGACTGTAAATATAGAAGAAGTAAATATATACAGGATGAAAAGTACAATACAAGAAAACATAAATATAGGTAGCATTACGTTTAGAATTGTATTAGTCTTAGGACTTAGACTTATCTATGAAAGATATTAATATATAAAAGAAAAACAGAATTGTACAGCATATTCTGAAATAGTAAAAATACAAACGTATTATTTTATATCCATAATTTACTTTTGCAATCGCTTTCACAGTCAAATTAATTGTGCTGTCTATAAAAATATAGCTCTATGGTCTAAGAGATCGCTGAAAGCGAGTCACCGTGTGACTTCCGTAGATAGCTCTCGCTTGACACGAACACCCACCTACTTGTCTGAAAACTACACCCTATATTATAATGTTGGTTATATTACGTGGAGTTTGTTAAATAACTTATAGATTTAATTGCTTATTTTCATACAACAGTCAACAAAATTTCTTACCTGAAAGTTTGTTCGTTAAAAATACTAAAATATGTAAAATTCACTTAAATATTACCTTGAAAGCGGAATACTATTTAGAGAGTATTGCTATTTGCCATCAAGTTTTTGAATAAAATTTTCCTTGAATTAATATTTAATGGAAAAGCTCGCTGTTCTAAGAATAATCTAATTACTCATAACATACCAATAATGGTATGGCTATATATCGTATGGCTCATTTTGTAGTGACTATACTTGGTGTGCCAGCGGTCGCAGGTTCGAGCCCGGTGGCATTTATTTGTGTGATGAGCACGAATGTTTGTACTCCAGACAGAGGTGTTTATATTTATAATATGTAGGTATGTCTTTAAAGTTATATATGTGTAGTGTATCAACTGCCTGGTATCCATAACACAAGCCTCGTAGCTTACCATGGAACTAGATGGTGCTGTGTGTTAAAGTCGCAACATATTTATTTATTTATATCATAAAAACTGCGTGTCGTACTAACTTCCATAAAGTTAAAAATAACTTAGACATTTTTAAAACCAGCGTTTAAAAGCTCTAAGTTAAAGATGTAACAAATGCTAAGCTTATCTAGCACTGGCATTAGCTAAGCGCGATGCTGAGATCGGAGGATGCAATCGTGCCAAGATTATTTTTAAGACTCCTAAATATATTACATACAAAATGTATTTGTTTATATCTTCTTCTCACATATTTTTTATATAGATAGTCCCTGACTAGGGGTGGGTAGAGGAAGTATTGTAGAAAAACAATTTGCATTGCTTCTCATTGAGACCTTCCTGTAATATAAGGATATTGCGAAAAGTCATTAAGTACGGGTGACATTAGTCTACTATATGGAAAATCTTATAGAAATAGTACTTATTATCGATACAGAGGCCGAATCTATAGTTTTTAGTTTTTTTTGGCTGTCTTTCTGTCTGTCTGTATGTCTGGGAACTTATCACGAGAAAACTACAGGGCAGATTTTGATAAAATTTAATATGATGAAAGCTGGTTATTCGGGTTAACACATAGGATACTTTTTACTGCGGAAAAATATCTTATCCATCCATCATAACCTAATTTTTATTTAAAATTAGGGGCATAACAATTTCTTTACCAATTCTCTTCTTCGAAACTTTTTATTACCTAAAAATTATATTTTTAACGTATTAACATTTTTCTCTAACATCAACAAGTCTAAAAGTTTGCTCAGCGATCGCGAGACTCGATTACTGTAGCGTTGATGTTATCAGTACCAGTACTGCGATGAACTAAAAAGGAAATTGCTTTGCTGATAAGAATTTGGATGCAGTACAGCATTATATATAAGACGATTTATTTTCCAAACTAAAGCAGATTATTTCTCTATTTTATTCCCTAACTAAAACATCACACAGTATTAAAATTGTTAAAAAGCTCCTTTTACTTCAAAATGTGTTTTATGGATTTTAATTATAGTTATTATTTAAGTTATAATTATTTTTCCAATATTTGCTGATTTGGTTTTCAAATCGGTTTATTTTTAATATTTGCCATATTATATCTGTTAAGGCCTTTTGTTAAATTTTAAAAAAATAACACATCTTTTTTTAATCTATATGCACCTTGAGCCTTTAAACAATATCTTATCAAAAACCCCATTATTCTCACCCTAATTTATAGAAAAGTTAACAAGCAATGTGAGAATGACACTGCAAATTACTTTAAAGATGTCGGCCGCCTTTGAAGACACGGTAGCCGACGAGCGTGACAGTTCGATGTCGGCGGCTATTTGATATTATAGGGCTGTCTACGCCTTAAAAATTTTGTTATTTAAACGGTAATGTGTTTTAAAATAGCAATAGAAGCTACATGGAATAAGAAGTAAGAAAAAAAGGCAGTGGTAGCCCAATGGTAACGCGCTCGTTTGAGAAACAGACTGAAGCAGGTTCAAATCTCATCAGGGTCTCGCACCTCTGATATTTTCATGTGCAAATCATTCCAAACATATTTTACGGTGAAGGAAAACATCATGAGGAAACCTAAATGTCTGAGAGAACCTAGCAAGCTTTCCAGAGATATGTGAAGTCCGTGAACCCACATTTGACCAGCGTGGTGGACTATGGCCTGTTCCTCGTCATATTGAAGGGAGGCCCATACCCAGGAGTGAAATGAAATATTTTCCCGCGGTGAAAATTATTCTATATGTTGACCCGAATAACCAGCTATCAGCATACCAAATTTCATCAAAATCCCTCCAGTGGTTTTTTCTCTGATGCGGCAACAGATAGACAGATAGACAGACAGACACATAGACAGAAAGAGAGACAGACAAAAATTCTAATAACTATAGATTCGGCCTCTGTATCGATAATAATGTTTATTTCAATAAGATTTACAATTTTATTATAATTATATAGATAGATAACAACAGAGTATCGTGACGTGATGTATTTTTTTATTTTTTATGCCGATACGTCAAGTACTTAATGTAGTAGTTATTAATTAGGTTTAAAAAACATTTTAAATTCTACTTTAATATATTTTTATTGAACGCATTCATTAAAATATTTCTATAAAAGTCATATTAATCATAATCAAATCATTAAGAAAATTATTCATACATATAATTAATAAAGGTACACCCCTATCAGTCAGCGTGTAAAATGTCAGCTATTATAGCCGGCGTGAAACGAACCACGGCGCCGTTAACTCGCTCGATTCGCGGCGGAGGCCGTCAAGTATCCGTCCACTGATTAATACTACTTTCGATGTAAAGACCCATAATTATCTGTAAAGCTCATTACAATGTCAGAGAAAAATAACAACCTACTATTATGTAATTATGAAAAACTAGAGGTTTCATTCGATTTCACTCGCGTTTTAACTGTGGTGTTGACTTTGTTCAAACTTATTGTTTAGGTTTTCAAATCTTACCTATATTATTTAAAAAATAATGGTCAATATCACATCGAATTGAATACCTTCATGTTTTGGAATAGGACAACAAATAGCAGCTAGTTGTATCCTGAGAAAAGCTGAAATATCATAATATAATAATAAAACTGTTTAAATTAAAATTAACATATCGTTGGCTCACTATTACAAGGTTTTATGTAACAATTTTAGTACTTATGTCGTTATGAATGCTACTTCTAAATCTAATGCTACTTTAGGTTCTATGTGTCATTAGCTACAATGGATGGATGTTTGTTACTCAATCACGCTAGTACTGTACGGATCTGGATGAAATTTGGCGCAGAGATAGATTATAGTCTGGAATAGCACATATGTTACATTTTATCCCAAAAAAGTGAACGGTTCCCATGGGATACATTTTTTTTAGATATTTTTTTACTAAGGAGAAACCCGAGCGAAGCGAGAATGAGTCGATAATGTCAAATATTCACGAAAATATAAGAAAGTATAACTTGAACTAATACAAGTTTCATAATTCATTCACACATCCGTTTTGTTTCTACCAGCTGGATATATCAACGTTCAATAAAATATTCATCATTAACATATTCATTACTTACAATTAAGATTTTTAGTTCTTTATCTCCATCTAACTCTTCAAGATTAATAAAAATGGATTACCGTTGATAAAATATATAGTACCTTATCGTCAGTATATATTATAGTTAATTAAAAATAATATGTTATCTTAATCGTTTACAGGTTTTTAATTACTAAGATATATTACAGCGATATCATTAATGATGGAGATCAATTCTTGTAAGGATATGTGAAGGGGCAATAATTTACCGTAGAAATATCTTTATTACGACCCACATGGAGTTAAGCACATGCCTATTTGGTATCGTTTTAGGTGGAAAATGTCCCAAGTTCGATATATAAGATATAGAGTTCGGTAAAAATAAAAAAATAATAATAAATAAATAAATATGTTGTGACATTAACACACATGAGCATCATCTAGTTCCATGGTAAGCTACGAGGCGTGTGCTATGGATACCAGATAGTTGATACACTACACATATTATATAACTTTAAATACATAAACTACACCCATGATTGGAGTTCAAGCATTCATATTCATCACACAAATGAATGCCCCCAGCGGGACTCGAACCCGCGACCGCTGGTGGAGCAAGTAGCGTCACTATAAACTGACCCAAACGGTTGTCCATAAATGTTCAATGGATGGATGGATGGAAAAAATGTTTAATGGATCATAGAGATGTTTATTACACTGTGATTGTAACGTGTAAAATTGGTAATATATTTCTGTTATTATTGTTTGTGGAAGCGAAAAATGGATTTGGGCGGTAACTACGTATTTTATTTTTATTTGACGTACTGTATAGTACAATATTATATAAGAAAATGAAGAATTTCTTCAAATGTAAAATTTTCTTTTTGGGATTTCTCGCGGTTTTGTTTTCAATATTGCTTCCCGAAGTTCCGATTGCTTTACAGCAATCATGGTCACGGGAGAGACTGGATAAAATCAAAATAAATACGCGTTATACAATTCTCAAGAATTTGTCAATTTATGTAATACCTACTAGCGACTCACAATCGCTTCGCTCGGGTTCGTCTCTAGGTACCTTTTAACAGTTGGAATTTTGTATGGAATAGATAGAGTATATGTTATAATGATATATAGCCTATAGCCTTCCTCAATAAGCGTGCTATCTATTACAAAAAAATCTGTCAAATCGGATTAGTAGTTCCTGGGATTAGAGCTATCAAACAAACAAATTATTAAATATATAATATATTAAACGTAATTATATAATATATTAAACGAAAGTAATGCATTAAAATATTAAATAATATATAATATATTTATTTAATATTTTAATGCATTACGTTCATTTATATTAGACAATATAAAAAGAACTGACAAAATAAATTTACTAAGTATATTAGAGCAAAAATCAAGTGACAAATCCCTATTGAAATATTCCACAGAAATATTAAAACTGTAAGTCATGATTACACTAATACTGGGGCTGGTTATTAAAACGAGGGTCTATTTGTAAAGCAAACAATGAGATGGCATTTCTTTCCTACTCCGGTGGTCAGAAATAACTTTAAATCCCAACGCTACCTGAACGAATTACGCAAAAATAAATATGAAAAACTCATTTTACTTCAAATATCTAATGGATTTACATTAAATATTTTCCATTTAAACGTTAGCTAGAGTTAAATTAAGGACACTTGCCATCAGGGGCTCATTTATTAGATGTTATATGTACTTATATTTATTTTTTTATTTTGACACATACAAAAGTGATTATGATAATAATATTATTGAATTCATTATAAAATAAAATAACGACTCAATTTGTCGATTCAACACAATTTTTATAATTAAATACTCCTATTATTAAACGTAACATAGCAAATATTTTGACAGTATACATATAATATATAAACTTACTTTAAGTTTATATGCTGAGTAATATATTTCTAACCAAATCCACTTGGCATAAAAGAATGATATTATTTTAAATTAAATTACATATTTTAAAAAAGCTTATGTTCCTGCTTTACCTTTTTTTTATATTGAATAAATGAGTCACTTCGTGATTATAATAAGAATGCAAAGATAAAAAATAACAATAAAATAATAATTTTCCAACCCACGAATCTAGATAAAAGTTATGAAGTTAATGCCAATAAATTAAGCTCTCATCACAACTTCTACATCCACTATCGACATCTATGCTAGTTTTTCGAAAACTTTTAAACAACTTTAATAAAAGACTTTCTAAAGTGCAGGGAATATAAAAATGTATGCGAATTAAAAACTTATGTAAACCAATATGCAATATGTTAAAAATAGAATTGCAATAATACTATTTTTATCTTTATACATTTGATATAAGAAAAAATAATGAAATAACTTAATAAACTGTTAAAAAATAAAATAAAATATTAATTAATCATAAAATTTAAACAATATAATTTATAATATAACTATTTTTTCGAATTTATTATTATTTTGATTTTTGGCTCCCAACTATTCAAATACTTTATAGCAATCACGATTGTTGTAAAATTAAAATATCAAATATACGCATAAATCTAAGAAATTATAATATAATTTGTTTTAGATAAAGCTAGTTTCCACAAACAACCATGACAACTGTAAAACTAGTTATAATTAAAAACTAAACAATAAAAAATAATTTTACCACAAAAAAAAACTAAAGCTACAAAACCCATTAATGAATGAAGCGTCAACTAACCGCTAAGGTAAAACCGACTACCGTTTACTCGCTATCATGTAGCAATATACTCTATGCTCGCTATTGAATATCCAATGCATCTGCATATTTTATATAATCCTTTCATCAAACAGTGTGGGAGCGAGACGGCTACAGGGTGTTAAGTGGTGGGGATAAGACGGCAAAGCTCCCGCAAAGTATAACAAAATGCAAAAATGGCGACACGAATGACAACGTGTCAGAGGGGGGAGGGACAGAAATCCTCAGTTTGACGCCGACCGTCGTGAGAGATAGACGTTAGTTAGTGAGTGATGTGATTGGATCGTGAAGTGTTAAAATTAAACTGGAGAAAGATAATATTCTGTGGAGCACCATGCTCACTTCAAGCAATCAGTATTTACGGCCGGATTATTTGTCGCCGTTACCCACAACGGTAGGTTTTTTTTGTTGAGCTTTTATACGAAATTGTTAGTAATTTAATATGTATTTAATGTATATGATTATTTTTGATTATTATATAAATAATTTAAATTACAATTCATATTCTTAATTAATTTACTCATAAAAATTTTTAATAGGTTTTTTTTTTGATTATAGTAAAACAAAATAGGTATTGCTCCTAATAATCATAGCAAAAAAAAACAATAACTAGTTTATTCAATAGTTAAATTTTCTTTAGTTCCATGGTCGAAATACCTCATAGCATAAAAGCTTCCTTGATTACTTAACTTCACCAAACTTTCAACAATACTACAATGCAGTCGGTAAATAAAAATACATACTTTACTATTTAACATAACGATACAGTAATCCAATATGTTTTTTTTTTAAATATACACTCGTTCTCCGCTACATCATTATTTCTTTTCATTATTATGGCTCTATATTAGAGAATGTAATGAATAATTATCTAAGATTAAATTTAATATCAATAAAAAAAACACATTTTAATCCTGCAAAATTTCCTCCTCCACGACCAAATCATTGGTGTTTTATTTATTATTTTCGGTAAACAAGTATAACACTTGCACGATAAATAAAAAAATGACAGATTTTTTTTTTTTTATTTGCTGTTAAAATATATTATATAACAAAGGTACTTTTTTAAAAAACCTCTTATTTAAAATTTTCGAGCTTTGCATTTTTCGTAGTATAAACAAGGAACTTTTCAGAGAACGATATGTTTGATGTTTATAATATTCTAATTTATAGAAAATGTATAATTTGTTTATTTAATAAATGCGAATGTAAAAGTTTCATGTAATTTAAGTAAATTTAATTAACTTACACATTAAAAGCTCGACTCAAGCTTTTAAAGCTTAAGAAAATGTTGTACTATGTTTTAACTTACAAGAAAAAAAAAACTCCAACGTAATCTTAAATTTAATTATATTTTACATTTAATTATATTATCTATAATACTTTAATATAGTATCCTCCTGTATAATAAATACAATAATAGTTTAGTGTACACTTTTGTTATTATTAGTAGACATTAAATAAAATGCCGAGACTAATCGATTACACGCGGATTTTTATTGAACGTCAAAAACGATTGTAAATACTTTTAAACTATCATTAAGTGCGAGCTCTGGAAATAATCCAACAAAATTAATAATTTTTCTAGACGATAAACAAGGCCATAAAACACGCAACACGCCGACTAAGACATTCAATTTAAAATGATTGATTAAGAAACGAAATGTTCTTTTCATGATAAATTATTTTGACTTTAATATAAATTGTCGGTTTTTTTTCACTTATTGTTGTAAATTTATTATTTCAAAATCACTCAAGCCAGGATAAACATTATTTAAAATTAGATGGTGAATTTTAAGTTTTGAATAAAAAAGAAACTTCTTTTTCTCAATATAGCTCAATAGAAATATTTATGTCCACGGCTGCTGTAGCAGATTGTCCCATGTGTCTGGCTAACATTACGTGTTTATTATAGTAGATGTTCCGAGTACTATTCCCGTGTAGGTTATGTTTTTAAAATAATTTTGCCGGTCAACTTAAAATATTACATTCTCTAATACTGAACAAACAAATTATTCTAATAAACAGAAAGCGTAGAACGGAGTGTATTATATAACGAATAGCTTATAAAAGGCATTATGAATATTGAGAATTTAAGACATTAAAGATTTGTGATTTTAATTATAGTGACCGACAGTTAGACCGACATTTGTGATTTTAATTATAGTTAATTTATTATAATTACTTAGTACTTAATTATATTATTCATAATTTAATGTTCTAAAACTATCTTAAGAACAATATAAATTTACAATTTATCACGATTATCACATTATAAATGTTAAAGAATTATAATTTAAATAACGCCTTTAAAAATTCAATTTTTGTACGAGTAATAACATAAAACAAAATCCTCCCCCAAATGTTCAAACTAACGCTTTATGATAATAGACGTGACAGCGCGGCAAGTACAGGCGCGCCGCAAATTCAGCGGCACAAATTGGCCTTTTCACTGCGAGATTACATCATGCGGGAGCCGAGTGAAATGTCAAGCGGGGCCGACGGCTGCCAGACGCGCGGATAATGGCGCATCGGCCGCGTGATTGGACCCCCCTGCCTCCCTCGCCTTTGTGCCGTCACTCGCACCGACGTTTCATTTCATAAAACTCTTTGTTGCAGCTCGACGCGAAAAAGAGCCCGTTGGCGCTACTGGCGCAGACCTGCAGTGCGATTGGAGCTGACACACCGAACCCCAAGCTCATCTCCGCTGCGGAAAAAGCTAGCAAGAAATACGACGACAAACCAATGCATGTGGATAACAAACCCAGTTTCAAGCCTTATGAATCGTGCCTAACGAGAGAAAAGACTAGGACGCCGGAGGACAGAGCCTCTTCAGTGAACGCTCACTCCAAAACGCCGTCTTCAAAAGGAAGTGCTTCGACCACACCAGTTCAAGCCAGATGTAATAGCAACCAAAGCTCATCCTCTCAAAGGACGTCGCCTTCAGGTCATCGTAAAACGCCTTCGGAGAAATCGGATGAAAGGAACAGTCCTCTACATTCACCTGCTCAAACCAAATCAAATTCTGATTCAAGTAATTCATCATCCAAGTTACCATACCCAAGTGCATTACCGTCCGCCGATACCAAAGAACCATCCAGTTTCAAGCCCAGCGTACCTGTTTCTTCATCAGGGTTTCTTGGTGGATTACCCCCGACTGGATTTCCACTTCATATGGATCTTATGACAAGTAGTCTGATGGCAGCACAACATCACGCTTTAAAAAATGGATTAAATCCATATTTAGCATACGCAAGAATGAAGGCGCCAGGTAGCGATTTAGGAATATGTAGAGATCCCTATTGCACTGGTTGTTCACTAAGTTCACATTTGCTTAAATCGGCAGTGTGTCCAGCCGGTTGCGCTCAATGTGATCATGCGAAGACACCCTTTTCTTTACCTACTGGTCATCCGGCAGCTGCGGCATACGCTCACGCACAGCTCGCGGCTTTAGCTGCGGCATCTCAACTACCATTTGTATGCAGCTGGATGGCTGGCGACTCTGCATATTGTGGCAAGAGGTTTGCAACATCAGAAGAACTGCTCCAACACCTAAGATCTCATACTGCAAGTGGCGAATCAAGTCCAAGTTTATCTATGTTGAGTGCAACACATCCTCTTCTTCAGAGGACGTACCCAACACCGCCACTATCACCTCTCACGCCTCGGTTCCACCCGTACAGCAAGCCCTCTCATTTGATGTCATCACCACCGCTGCCATTCCCTCTGCCACCGCACCCATCGCTGGCTGCGTACTTTCCATCGTATCCCTTATTTGGGCCGCGGCCACTTCACCCTTGAGGACCGTCGGCGCTCCACGAACACAAGAAGGGGGGCGCCGATCATTAACGCCCATGCCAAAAGGACATTCGGAACTGAAGACAGTGTATATATATGATAGTGTTCTTCCGTTTCTAGTCGGCTCATATCATCGGACGATGCCCCTCGGGGCGAGACAGCTGTGATCTCTAACATATAATATTCGTAGTGCACACTCTGAGCCCGCTATCGCTTTGGTGCGGTATTTTCTAGTTAGACTAACTCAATTTTTATGTACCAAATCTATAGTGACGTAATTTAAATAGTTTCTAATTTAAGTTGTTACGATTAGTGATTGTTAAATGTGTTTGTATTTTTTTTAATATTTTGAATATTATTTTGGCGAGTTTAACACATCTTATTTAATATGCGCTAAAACATCGTAAGTGTTAATGTTAATAATATATATCATTTTGTTCGCACCCATTTTCTTGTGATAAAATTTTAATTGCCCTGAACACTTTTATTTTAAACATAAAAGCTTCGTGCGTTGGCACCGTTTTGAAATTTAATGTTAATAAGATATCTGCGTTAATATACATTCTTAATCACGGGAGTGAATTGCGTGTACTAGAATTTATCAATGTAATAGCTGCAATGAATATCTGTTTACAGTTTGTTGTTAAAGAGTACATAAAAATGGAAAATATACGTAAATATTTAATTTAAAAGTTTCGTTTTGTTTATCCCTTAAACACATGTATATACATTGATCATAATAATTTTAAAACCACCTAAATCAAGAAGTATTACATAAATAAACTAAAACAGACTCGAGCATCATATACATAACATCAAGGGATCAAGTAAATCATTTCGATAGAAATATACCTCGTACATCTAATTATTTTACAGCCCCAAGCTGCTTTCATAATAGATCTAGAGATAATCACAAATCTTTCTCGTCGAGTGTGAGTCAACTTTGCAACACCCGTAATTAGGAGCGGACCGGCTTCCATATAATAAATTATGTGCAATTTATCTGTCCGTCTGTCACCATACATCATGGGCTTTGGCCAACGTTGAGATATTATGAATGTTTGCGATCCGTTGACGCCTTATATCAGCAGTATTCATCTTTCGGCTATTATTTTGATTATTTCAGATATTATCATGAGCTATTTATTGACTAACTTTACTTTTGAATTATGGCGCTATAAATATTGTCTATACATATAATAAAATTCTGAGTCGAATCTGTACGTACATTAAATATTTTTGGAAAATCTTATTGAAATATTATTGTCGATACAGAGGCCGAATCTACAGTTTATAGAATTTTTATCTGTCTGCCTGTCTGTGATCGCATTACGAGAAACCCCCCCAGGTCAACATAATTAAGATACTTTTTCTACGGGAAAATAACTCATCTCTAAGAAACCTATACTAAACATTAAAAGGTATCTAGGTCGCTTTAAGTTTCTTTATAAAATCATTTTGCTATTGTAAAAATTTAAAATTTCATTTTTCTCTTTTTAACAATTGATCAATTTAAATTATGAATATGTATTTACTTTTATTTAATAAAAACGAAATGGTTGTGCAACTAATTAGTGATAGTAGCTTTTACTCGTAAGTTGCAGAATTTGAAAATATATGTGATAATATTGATAATTAACATATTTATATAAGCTAATATATTATATATAACTATACATATCTGTTTAAAAGAAAAATTCAATCCCACTATTGGGCAAGAGCCTGTCCTTGGGTGGTAGATCAGGGTAAAGTCCTCAACCCTGGACAAATGCGGTGGAAAGACACACTTCCTTTAAAAACAAGGATTTTAAACCCGCTTTACTTTTATTTATTTTAGTTATCAATGAGCTACTGCCTTTTATGGTAATATGATGAAATAATAAAGACAAAATTTGGATAGAAATACATTCATAGGCCTTAATATGATCCCATCAAATTTCTATTAAATTCTTTGAAGCTTTGATTTATTTTGATTGCTGATTTATCATTATGTTATAGCTCACGATAAACAACAGGTAAGCAAATGTTATTTAACTTCGTTAACTATTAATTTTAATCTAACTTGTACATTCTAACGTGACACAAATGCTATTGACTGCATTTTATGGACACAGATTCAAAGAATTCAAACCACTCGCTTATGCATTCATAATTCAAAGATATTCATATAATTTTAGAATATATTACACTCGTACATTATAATATGGCAGCAGAGTTGAATTTTACAGAATGTTTATTTAAAAAACTATGTGAAACGGGAGCATTTTAAAGTTACTTGTAAAATATGTTTTCCAAATTTTGTATATTAATTTATTCGTAAGCGCGAAAAGCAACAGAAAATCTTTAAAACAACAGAATTTTAATATTATTTAAATGTTTGGCCAACTTCAAAACAGAAAGATGCTCTCAATTTTGATGTATTTTTGCGTGAAGGTCTACTACTACTATCCAGTGCCGGATTCAATCTTAGCGCCGCCCCTGGCTTCTGTAAAAAAGCCGCCCAATTATCTAAATTTTGCATAAAGTACATAGATTGTTTCGATAAAGTTTAATTTCTTTTAATTATTATTATTTTCAATTTTTCGAAAAATGTACAAGTTTTTTTTTTTGGAAAATACAAAAAGAATTTTCGATAACATTAAGATCAAAAAACTTTTCACCCTGTGAATTTTGCCGCCTCTAAAAATTTACCGCCCTGGGCACAAGCCCCGAGTGCCCCAGTGTAAATCCAGCTCTAATAGTATCTACATAATATGCTACGCAATATCTTCTTATTATGAAGTTATGTTAAGTCAATTATTAACAAATAAAAGTAGTAAACATCCATCTACGGTAGAAATAATTACATTGTCACTTTGGTAAAAAATTGATAAAAAATTAATTTTCATTGACTGAAAATGCCTAAGTTTCAATCGGTTTTATACATATCTGTCCTCTGGTCCTTACATAATATTGACTCCTTAAAATCGGATAGTTTTCTTAAGTGGTGCTAAATAAAATGGAAAGACACAAAATTATGAACGCACAATTTCTTGAATTCCTTATTGTATCAGATACGCCAAAGTATTTTAATATTAAATATGATGTATTTATTGGTTTGTCTTGCTGTAACGCAGTAACAGATTTTGCATATAGATAGTTAGAAGACCGAAGAATAGCAAGTTTTTTTATATCCCCAATACAGCACCAAGTGTTTCTTGCAAGCCAAATCTGGCGAGGAAAGTCTAGAGGCGGCACTAGTATTGGATAACATTATCTAAGACAAATTGTTTCCGGTACCATTATTACTATGCTAAGTATTACAAAGGAATGGATATGCGCTTTAATTTATCTCAATTAATTATACCTTACACTATATATTTTGAATTAATTGTAGGTAGATTTCTAACTACAATAAATTGATATAGCTAATATAACGTTGGCTTGGTTTAGCCTATTATATTTAACCGACTTTAAAAATGAAGGAAGTTAATGAATTCGGCTGTTATGTGGTTTTTATGGGTATTGTATGTCGAAATTTCATCAATTTTTTATCTAAGTTTCTATTCTTATTCACAGCATATAATATAATAAGTATATTTTTTTCTAAATCATACTTTAATGATTTCTTTTTTTGGCTCTAAACGAATGTTGACGGTTAGTTAGCGATGAGATATTTTCACGCAATAAAAAGTATCCTATACGCTGACACGGATAACCAGCTATCATCATACCAAATTTTATCAAAATCTGTATAGTGGTTTTCTCGTGATGCGTTCCCAGAAAAACAGTCAAACAGACAGACAAAAGTTCTAAAACCTATAGATTCGGCCTCTGTATCGATAATAATGACTATTTCGATAAGATTTTCCAAAAAATATGTAATGTACAGATTCGACTCAGAATTATATTATATGTACCTAAAGACATGTACCTATACATAAGTACCTATAGATCTGTTTATAATTTCACTACAGCGACACCTGTCGGAACCTAGCTCAAACAATATGTTTAAAAGAAAATTCTTATACAAATAGTTCTTATCAGACAAATACCAGACCTCAGACTAATAAATAATAAAGTCAAGAGTATTGTAGAACTAAACATGAAGCCAAACAACATTTAAAAATATAATATACAAGGTTTTAAAATGGTATACAAATATTAATATCATACTCATTGATTTGATAAGTTAATAAATGTTAATCAACAAAATAGCCAACGGATTTTATTTACAATACAGAAAAAAATCTAAACACACTAATATTATACTGTCTCAAGGGGAAGAGAACTAATACTTACAAAATACAAAAGAATAGGTATAGTATTGTTTTTAGTATGCATATGTATTTTTTCTCATAATTTGTAAATTAACGACCTATATATATCTGTATAAAATAACTTAAGTATGACCAAATCGAGATAAACAGCGAATCACGCTACTATTTTTGTCATTTTTTTGGCGGGCTCCGTCTACTCTATATAATTATTTAGTCTGAGCACCAAACAAATAAACTTACATCATGATGTTATGGATGGCATAGTTCTGAATTTACTAGAAACAAATATCTTGTTAGATGTTTAAACAAATTACAACATGTATTGACAGTGATTACTTTGTTTACAAATACGTTATAGCACTTGTTGACTCAGTATGCAATATTGACCGTTCTTATTCAATTAATGACACACAAATCAAACCTAATGCAAGAGCTAATGGCTATTAAGCTTATATAAGGTTTTAATTTATTATTTTTCTATGTATACATATAATAAAAATCTGAGTAGAATCTGTACATTAAATATTTTTTTGGAAAATCTTATTGGAATAGTCATTATTATCGATGCAGTAGCCGAATCTGTAGTTTTTAGAATTTTTGTCTGTCTGTCTGGGAACGCATTCAAAAAAACCACTGGACAGATTTTGATGAAATTGGGTATGATGATAGCTGGTTATCTGGGTCAACATATAGTATACTTTTTTAAGCGCGAAAATATCTCTGAGAAATCTATACTAAACGTTAAAACGTAACTTAAAGGGATGAACCCGAGCGGAGCGAGCGTGAGTAGTGCTAGTTATTAATTAGTATTGTGTTGTTTTATTAGCTCAAGCAATTTGTTTTACTTTGCTTAAATTAATGTGAATAATATTATAGATATATTTTTTTAATTATAAAATAAAGCTTGCCTAAGTATCTAATGTGTTTAGTGGATTACTTTAGATTTTATTATATACATGTATATTTTAAGTAGTTTAAATGCTTAAATACAAAAAATGATGCCAATTTTAGGATTATATCTCGTGTCGAAGTATCGTCCCATCGGACTTTGAGAGTAAAAGGAAGAGAGTGCACGTTGTGTCTGCGCGTACACTTGTGCACTATAATATCTCCTGCGCAGTTGGCTAGTCTCAGTGAGATTTTCCGCCGTGGCCGAAATCGGCTAAGAGAACAACAACAACAACACCCTACACATCCAAACTAACTCAGTATAGATAATTTTCTTACATATTTATATTTAAAGATAAAATATATTTATTCATCATTATGAAAAAGTTAATTAATACAAGTAGAATTGTATGAAATCCAAGTCTTAATGATAGATTTATTTCAGAAAAATCATCAAAAAAATCATAAATATATTAACTTAGAAATGTATTTTTTTTTGCATACTCCTAATTAGTATAAATTGTTTGAGTATAATAATTATTATATATTATATTTTATAGCTACATAATTTCTTATTAACGAAAATGAAAGTGATATAAGTACTAAAATATTCATATCATTACAAAACTTAGACCACACTAGAATGGGCAATAAAATTTAGAAATTTTAAATAAATTGGCCTTATAATTTTATTATAGTTAATAAAATGAATTATAATACATATATATGCTATTATATTATATAATTAAATAAACTTTCGATAGTAAAATAAACGTTAGCCAACATTTATTTTATTATCGAAGTGAATAAACAATTTTCAAGACGTTGTTAAAGCGTTGTTAAAGTCTACTCAAATCTTTTCAGTTTTAAATATTTAACTTTTCATAAAAACATAACCGATTGTAACTCTTAAAAGAAACGAGCTTACATTTCTAATAATCTGAAATCTCTATGTATCTATAAATAGGCAAAGTCAAAACAGTTCAGGAGTTTTTTCTTTTATAACGAGCTTTCGTTTTTTTTTACCTAGATAGGTAAATTCAATTCATTTTTTTTTAATAGAGATTCGAGCACTGGTCGAACATTAATAAAATTAAAACAGGCAAGGAAAATTTGGTGCACCAGCTTGTATAACAAAGCATCAGCTAAATGATGGCTATACAAAACCTATACATTAACTTCCAATGTCACATCCCGACTCCCGACGCACGCGAGTAGATACTTGAAACCGCTCAAAGGAGCCGCGCCTTTGATGTGCCGCCATAACAGTACAGTCGACAGAAAAAGTGTCATTGCGTTTCCGTTATTTTATTTATGCGTCACTCTGGTCATGATGGGGTAATTTAAAAAATGTCTCGCCATTTGTATGGACGTGATAAATGCTCGTTTAAAAAGTTGTATGGGATATATTTAAACGTTTTTGTGTTTATGAATGTAGTGAGTATCGTGAACGTAAATCTTTATTTTCAGCTCAGGTTGTAGTGACTCTACTTGCTGTACCAGCGGCTCGGGTCCGAGTACCACTGGGGGCATCATTCATTGTGTGATAAGCACGAATGTTTGTACTCCAGTCACGGGTGTTTATATTTATAATATGTATGTATTTAAAGTTATATATTTGTAGTGTATCAACTATGTGGTATCCATAACACAGGCTTTGTTGCTTATCATGGAACTAGATGGTGCTGTCTTAAGATCCCAACATATTTATTTATTAATTTTGTATAGGCACAAGTGTGATTGTTGATCTATTCTCCTTCTAAACAGTAACCAAGCGACGATTAGATTTGATTTTTTGCATCAAGATAGCTTTGAGTCAGATAGTGACATATCTAAGGGCACATATTTAAAAGATTTACTGACGATTTATTTTAAAATACCTATAGTTTGGACTATCGTAAACAAAGCGCCTGGCACACACTAATTTAGGTAAAATTCAACAGATGTAGCTTCTCTGTTAATTAGAGTAATGTAAATATGGTTGTCTTTGTATATACCTATTTTATATACCTAAGCGAAACCAAGGCGTATCTCTAGAGTATAAAATATAAAAATTGCCAATCTAACAGTATGTACTTGTAAAAGTCAATTTGAATAAAATATGTTGACTTAGATATCTACTTGTGTACAGAAAACAAAATTCAACGAACGACGAAAGGTTGGTACGAGTAATATTATACGAGGGCCCGTCAGAGTCAATATAATTTGATGTATAACAGATAAGTACAGCGGAGTGGAAGAGTGATTAGTGGCTTTGAAGGCGCCGTGCGGTGTCGGCGCGCATTAACTGCTGCTGGTTGTTACTTTGTTTTTGACGTCATACTAGCTTGCCATACGGTTTTACCTGTATTATATAATATATTAGCCCATATTACAGACATACATTTTTAGGCACTCCTGTTCAATGAAAAGCCTGGTGAACGAGTTTGGATGAATACTGTATCGAAGCGAAGCCGACTTGCTAGATTATATGGTGTCATTATGTTTATGAAAGTTAAAGTTTGTATGTTTGTTTGTTACACGTTAAAACGGCTGGATGGATTTGCGTGAAATTTTGTAGACAGATAAAGTATGACCTCGAGAAACACATAAGCTACTGTTATACATCTCGGGACGCACCCAAGCCGGTCAAGGATATGTCGCATATCGTCCCCTTTCTGTGTAAACCTCGTAACTCCATTTTTTTCGAAATTGAGATTTTTAGCGAAAATCACTCCTTAGCACTCTTGTAACGTAAAACAAAACATGCAATGTTCATAATGTTGATAGAATTTTTTTTAGAGGCTTTTGATTTTTCTCGTACCTACATGTTCGAATTCAAAAACCTCGTATCTACCGCAAGTATCGCTGAAAACGTTAAGATGGCGTTGTTGTCTTATTACTGAATGTTTGTAAACATGTTCACACTTCAGTTGACTGTATTTTGTTGATTGACATTAATTTTCATTCATATGAATACATATAAAATTATTAAAATTTGGTAAAATTTGAGACAACTATTTATCAGAAATATTTAACTGTTGGTCATACACAAATGGAGTGCGACTCTGTTCATTCATCTATTGAAAGAAAAACAAGGAACTCTACGTGCCAGCAGATTTTGTTCGCATCATCAAAGAAGCTAGAATGAATCCAGAGCCATATAAAGTTATTTATGTTGATCACACATTTTTTAAGGATTTTTCTAAAATAAATTTTTACAAATCGATAAGACCCGGTTCAAAAACAGGAGATCCACAAGTTACTGATTTAAAATGTCTTAAATACGATTCAACTGGGCTGTATTATAAACTCGATTACCAGAACGATTGGACCATATTACCTCAAAAAAAATCTAGAATAAATGTAAATCGAAAAAATATTATCACTCCGTTATATAAAAAACCGATTTCTATTACATCAAGAAAATTCAAAGATTTGCAAAGTTTGAAAAGATTGCTACCCCAAGATTATCATAATTTCTATGATCAATTAAAAGTTGAATCTACTGTAGAAGAATAAGTTTAAAAAATTGTAAAATTGATCCTTACTTCTTAGTTCTAGTTATTGTTCAAGTTATTTCTTATTACTTATTTTTCAGATTATCCTACTGTTAATTTGTACATTATTCAATAAATTGTAAACATATTTGAAAAAAATAATTAAATCATATTATAAATAGTAATCATATGATTTATAACACATTAAATCAAAATCAAATGAATTTGTTTTAATTAATAAATATAAAATAATAATGAATTGAATGTGAAAGCCTTGCATAACAAAATTTTTCGCCAATGATCTTATAGAAAAAAAAAATTAATTTCAAAACCTCGTATCTGCAAAAAAGTTACCAGGGTATTTGATGAAAAAACTCGTATCTACGTTAAATTGATAATAACAACAAGGTATCGATGCAGATAGCAAAAATGATGTTTAATTATTTTAAGGTGATAAATAAAGAGTATAAATTTTAAATTAGTTATAACTTTTTATGAAAATTAAGTAACTCTAAACGTTTTTATCGATTTACTGAAAATTAAGATTTTGTAGATACGAGGTTTACACAGAAACGGGACGATATAATATATTATAATAATACTAATATTATAAATGTGAAAGTTTGTGAGTTTATATGGATGTTTGTTACTCTTTCACGCCAGAACCGCTAAACGGATCTGGATGAAATTTGGCACAGATAGATTATAGTCTGTAATAACACATAAGCTACTTTTTATCCCGGAAAAATATACGGTTCCCGAGGGATAGATTTGATTCTGTTTTTAGTATTATAATATATTCGTTAGTATTTTGTCCTCCATTCGTATTTTATAGCCTTGTTCGAATTACTAAAAGAAAATATAAAACGTACTAAAGATTAAACTAAATAAATGTGCATTTTATGTAAATACTAGTATATTATGATAAGCAAGTATTACCCACTATCACTATACTTTCATTACTTAAGCAACCGTTGGTGCAAAATAATTATCTGACTATAACTGCCTTTTGCCGGACGTCCATAGGTTCGATACCCACATATTAAAAAAAGTCATCTACAATAATATTCGATACCTGAGTTTGTCTGTTTGTTTGTTGTTTGTTTATATCTGGAACTACAAGTTACATTAAAAATACTTTTTGCATCGTACTGCCAGCTCATTATTGAGGAAGGTTAGTTATAGGCTATCACACATCAATCATGGCCCTAAAGAGCGGAACAATTATACATAAGCTAACTACATTTCCAGTAAGCAATCACATAAGTACTATGTACTTATAGTAACATAAATAAATATTAATTATTACTTGCATCCTTAAGCTTGGCTTAGAAAGGCATAAAAGAAAAAAATCCAAAAATCCAAAAAAATCCTTGAACAAAAGTTCAAGGAGATTTTTTTTGGCCCAGGAACCTTTGCAGGAGTATATAGAATAACCAACCAGAGTTTCATCACAATCGGATCAATAATTGAGGAACGTATAGAGGATAAGCGTACAAACATTCATTTTCATTTACATAGATAGAAGGTAGTTTTTACTTAATTATTTAAATTAAATGTAATTATATTCTCCCTGCACTTGTTTTTCCATTTGAATATCTGTAATGGCCAAAGCGTCATAATATGGCTTTAATAAAAATTAATAGCGTATGGAAAACACACAATTAAATTTTATTTTAGACTAGCGACTCACCCTCGCTCCGGTCGGATTCGTTACTAAGTAAGTACGTTTTAACGGTTGGTATAGGGTTCTCCGAGATGACATATTTAAAATGACATATAAAAAAAGTATCCTATATATGTTGAACCTGATAACCATCTATCATCATACCAAATTTCTTCAAAATCTGTCCAGCAGTTTTCTCGGGATGCGTTCCCAGATAGACAGACAAATATTCTAAAAACGATAGATTCGGCCTCTGACTATTTAAATAAGACTGTCCACATAATATTTAATGTACAGATTCGACTCAGTTACAATTTTATTATATTTATAGAAGAGAACTTTCTTAAATTTCTACATAAGATCAGCATTCAATATGTATTCAAAAATAAATATATATTTTCATTCCAATTCAATCAACCTTAAACAGAAAAACAAAGTCTCATCACAAAATAACAATCGAAGTAAGAATTTTAAAAGTCCTTCATTTGATTCAAAGAAACTCCCGATGCTGTGTAAACATTTCAAGCGAATCCATTAGATGAAGACGGGTTTTAATGCAGACAGACATACTGACAAACACGCGTCATAAATTAGATTTTGTGACGGAATAATGCAAAAGTTGTTTATTGATTTTGACACATGCTCTGGCACGCGATTTCGCTTACGCATCGATTAATAATTTACTTTATTATAATTTAAACGTATCATACTCCGAATAAACGTATTAGGTATGTCATTTTGACACATTAATGTATATTATAATTCAAACAATATTATGTATTTACTTTTTACAAATGCCTTTTTAGTAAAGACTTCAAAAGGAGTTCGCAATTTGACTATACATATATATGTATAATTTTTATGTAGACAGGTATGGTTTACCATATCTTTGTCGACTTTGAATTGGTGATAGAGGCATCACCTGGGTGATCCTATAAATTTGAGGGAAAAAATGCTTGGGAAATGAATTCACAGCTACGAGTATTACCACTAAGCTCCACTCCAGAGAATAAATAAATATGTTAGGGCATTAACACGCAGCACCATCTAGTTCCATGGTAAGCTTCGAGGCCTGTGTTATGGATACCAGATAGTTGATACACTACACATACATAACTCTAAATACATACAAATTATAAATATAAACACTCATGACTGAAGTACAAACATTCATGCTCATCACACAAGTAAATGCCCCAACGGGACTCGAACCCGCGATCGTTGGCATGCAAGTAGGGTCACTCCAAACAGCCAAACGTGTCGTCATGTATTACTTTAGGTTAAACAGGTTTCCGGGGCAGAGGCTGACTGCTACCGGACGCGTCCCCCGGGTGGCGGATAGGGGAAGCCACTCGCGACTGTTCCCCCAGACAAGAGCTTGTGGTACCGGAGCAATCCGGCGCGGACCAACAGCCAGGAGGGGCAGGGGGAGCGGTGTCAGGAGGGCGCCGTCTCCTTCTTGGAGGTAGCGCGGTGTCCCCGGCCGTTTTGCGGTAGGAGGCGCTGCGCGGGCCGTGCTGCCGGGGCTAGCCCGTCGGTGCGGCGGCTGGAGCGGGGCCAGTTCGGTGGTCCTGCGTCTGGCGTGGGTGTCGGCAGCCATTTTGGTCCGGAGGTGGGCCGACGGTAGGGGGGCCGCGGGGGAAGAGGAGTGTCGGTATGACGATGCGCCGCTCGTCCCTGTCTCCCGCGGCCTAGCGGGGCCACCACCGTTGATGGTGGACGCGGTGGGGCTGTAGGGGAAGGGGAGTGTCGGCGTTGTCGCATCCTCTACTCCTGCAGCCGTTTGGGGTGGTTCGGTTTCGGACGCCGTGGAGGTTTGCCCAATTTGGGCAGGAAGGTTTAGGCTTAGGCCGCTTGTTTTTGCAGGTTGCCCACTTCGGTGGGTGGTCTTTGGTTGTGTGGGGCTGCTCCGGGTACTTCTCTGTTCAGCAGAGTGGACTTGGGAGCAGTCTCACTTCTCAGGGTTGCAAGTCTTCCCATAATGGGGTCGTCCCGCTTGGGGCGGCCTCATGGTTGGTGGCTTCGGCCAACCGTCGGGGCGTCACGGTTGTATGCGAGAGCGGTCCCGTGGCGTCCCATATGGCGGCTGTGGGGAAAGTTGGGTTTTAGTGGGTATGCCGGTCTCATTAGCCGGAGAGTCTCCACATAACCACCCTGGGGGGAAGTCGGGTGGTATCCGTAATAGGATTTCCCAACTATAAAAAAAAAAAAAAAAAAAAAAGGTTAAACAGGTTATAAAAGCAAGCATATTCACTGTATTACGCCATCGTCATGTCAAAATAATATCTATGTAGAAAATAACTTTTGCAAAACAATTTCTCTTAAAAAGTTACACTTGAAAAATTGCGTTTTACCTAAAAAGCTCAGTTAAACAAACTCTTATCGTGGCAAATAAAAAAGAAAAAAAGACAAATAGATTGAAAGAACGCTATACAGGGTGACGCACAAAGGAAGTCGGAAGCACATAAAGCTAGCTGTTTACGAGCAGAGCTGATAAGAACATCCTTTATACAGCGTGATAGCACCTAAGTTAAGTCTTTCAGAGGGTTAAACAGTTTGAAGGGTCGCTTTGTATAAGGTATGTATAGGGCTGGCTCTTTGATCTAGTAGCTAGAATGTACGGCTGCAGATTTGAAGGTCCCGGGGTTGAATCCCGGGTTGGGCTATGCAACTATTATTACTTGGTTTTTCTGTTCACAAATTCATAGTAAATAGCTCCAACAAGGAGTTGGTGGTAGGCTACTAGTGGTAGCCCATGGTAATGCGATATTTTTAATGTGCTAATCATTTTCCACATGATTACCACTTGTCTTACGATGAAGGTAAACATCGTGAGGAAATCTGCATGTCTGAGAGAACCCAGCAAGTTTTCGAAAGACATGTGTAGTCCGGCAACCCGCACTTGGTCAGCGTGGTGGACTATGGCCTGATACGCCTCGTGTGGAAGGGAGGCTCGTGCCCAGCAGTTAGACGTTAAAAAATTGTTGAATAAATAAATAGCTGGGAGTTATATGATGGGGGTGTTTCTCCTATATCCTGCGTCTGATCCCACACCGAAAAATAGAGCGCAGCTGTGTTGATTGCGCGTATATTTGAGCACTATAAAATCTCATTTAGGATAGTGTATGTTAGATAAATAATACCAATTTTAATATTATAATGCACTTAACGTTTCTTACCAACTTCAAAAAAGAGATATCTATCCAAGAGATAAATGACTAGATTACTTCTCCAGAGTGGACCCGGATAAAATGAATGAAACGTCTCGCCCCTGAAAGTGGTTTAATTACTTTTAAGTGGTTTAGAAATTGATTAATCTTTTTATTTTATTATTTTTCAGTATTTAACAGCAAGAATTTTCATTGTTTGTCTTAATTAGTTGAATCGTCAGTCACTGAAAATTATTAATATTTTATTTAATATATAGTTAACTGTTAGTTTAAAATATAATATGGTAGGTATAATTGAAAAAAATATATCTGCTCTAATGTCCCTACCATTTATCCTATTACAATAAATCTTCTATAAATTAACGGTTGGTATGAAATAGATAGACTATATATTATTATAGAAGATATATACATATATATTTATATATATATATACATATATATATATATATATATATATACATAAGTATGATGAGTTATTGTGGCTTGTATTATAACGTTCTTTCCCGTAGGAATGAGACAATCTCCCACTGTAAAAAGTAGCCTATATCACTCTCCAGCACTCCAACTATCTCTACACATACACACACAAAATTACTCTGTTTCGACGTGAAAGAAGGACAAGCAAACAAACACAGAAGTTTGAAGACTCAATAAAAATTTAAAAAAAACACGCGCAAAACCACATTCAGTAGTAAGTATTACTCATACAATTGCCTCTAATAAATTTTACAGTTAATAAGCTATCCCCTAATTGGTGTCGTAGGTCCGTTTATAAAACAAACAAGTCGATGTGACTCATTAGCCGACGTGATGAGACAGCTGGAAAATGTTAATGCAACATTGTATATTTTATATACATATACATAAATATAATCGTATGTTGTAAAATTATAAAAGTATATAAATTTAATTGAAATATTACGATACTTTCTTCAATTCAATTCAATTTTATTGTTAATGGCTTCAAAACGTGCTATTTGAGCACAGATTAACAATACTTTCTTATATTTACGCGAATATTTGACATTACCATCTTTTCCCGATTTTTCCGCTTAAAGCTTTAATACTTAATATATTGGAAAAGCCAAAAACAAAAAATCTAAATCAATCCATCCGATATTAATGCAGATAAATAATTTTTCTCTATACTTCTCTTAGATAAAGTAAAAACATGCTTATTTTCATTATATTTGAAAACGGATTTGTTTCTTGAACAAATAATATTTATACCGCCATCTGTTGACATTCGAAAGTTATTTAATCGCTGAGGGGTCTTTACCCTTATTTAAACTGTAGGGTGAATGTCACAATATTTTATAGTACTACTATTGTATGCCTTATAAACCGTGACTGTGTATTTTGTTACACAATTATGTCGTAATGTAACAAAAGTTTTATATTTTTTTCAATATGATCATGGCTTAATTTTCTTTAAAATGACGGAGGTAAAGTGAATTAAAAAAAAAACTATTTTTGATACATACACATGTTAAATAAGATGTCATGTTTAAAATAAATCTGTACATCTTAAACGTTTCAATTCTAATACCTCTTGGTTTCCTGAATAGAAAAAAAAGTTTATTAGAATAATTTAATTCAATTTTCCTGTTAATGGCTCCAAAGCGTACCAGTTGAGCACAGATTACTTCACCAATGTCACGTAGAATGGAGAAGAAACAAAAGAGATTTATCTAGGAATAATTTATTCTGGACTTGTTATTCGATTCGAGCATTCGTAATTTAATGTAAATGTGTTTTTTTTTTCATTCGTATAATTTGTTTATAGAGAAAAACAAAAACATCAGGCACAGGATTAACGGCTTATGCTCTACGAGATAGGAGGCAACACCAGCCCAGCTTCAACAGGATCTTGAACTACGGTCATAGCTGGTTACGAGACCAATGCAGTATCATAGATTGAGGTTAATTATAAGGCATAAAAAATCTAGCTATCTATTGAGGTATTTACAATATATCCTCTTTAAGTTGAAGACATGGGTTCAATTCCCACGTAAGGCACTTTTTCTCCATCCTGCTACTTATACGGTCAAAGATAAAATTCCTACAGAACAAGTTGGGATCTACATTTCCTATTAAGATAAAGTATGAATTATGAAAATACATTTAAAAAGAGTACTTAGTTCTAATTATAGACTTAGGCAGTAGATTGCAATCAATATTAATGACATCCTTTAAAATTACTAGTAATGTTGTTGGCGTGCAAATTATGTAAATATATTTTATCATGATTTATACTTCTTTATATTATGTATGCTATTGATTCGCCATTGCTTCGACCAGATTTCAAGTGACATACATACATACACTAAAATTATCTCGTAATATGTGAATAGGTACATATATCACACTACTTAATACTTTCTTATATGTGATGTTCTCCCGACCGATTCCGGCCACGGCGGCCAATCTCATTGAGACTAGCCAACTGCGCAGGAGATATTATAGTGCACAAGTGTACGCGCAGACACAAGTGCACTCTCTATTCCTATCACTCTCATATTCCGGTGGGACGACTGCTCGACACGACCAGTGAGAGTAAAGGCGCAGGACCGACGGCTTTACGTGCTCTCCGAGGCACGGGGGTGAAACACCGCCAACTTCCCAACTCCGGGCTGTTACTGAAGCTTACTTATACAGAAAGACAATAACTAAACTTGGCCCGACCCGGGACTCGAACCCAGGACCTCCGGGTGTGCAGCCGTACATGCTAGCCACTACACCACGGAGGCAGTTCTATATGTATAAGGCAGTCTTATATGTACGCGAATATTTGAACATTTAAAATAAAACTATCTTTCCGGATTTTTTCGCAGATTTATTTCGTCCTTATATTATAGTCTTTAAGACCATAGTCGCTGTAAAGCATTCGAAAAGTCAGGAACCAAAAATCTCTTTTGACTAGTCTTACCTATTAGCACATAGACCACGTGATCGATTCCAATATAAAAAAAATGTTTATATTGACAAATGTCAAATTACAAAGTTTTCCTTTATGTTTTGTTTTCAAACAGCAATTTTATTATGATAGGCAAATGCATATATTTTTAAAGTAAATTATCCTTTTAGAGTAAATTATCCTGAAATATTTACACCCTGAAATGAAACTTTAAGAGTATTATTATCTAAAATCTATATTTTTTTGTCTAAGATATACATATATTTTACCTATCTACACATCATTTTTTTTAAATAAACCTTGCAATTGTCTATGACTAAATTAAACGACGCTTAAAAAACTCAAACTGTATATAACCATAGTGTTGACGAAATATGCTCTTTTTTAACGATAATCGTAAACATCTGATGCGATGACGGCTTTGTACTGATATATGGGTGTACTTTGGTTGTTTGCTTTTAAAATATTTTGATGTTGTAAGTGACGGACCAATCTGTAGAATATATGAACAACACGTGTCTGAAATCGTGGAAATAATGGCTGTTTAAAGTTCCCCTTCGGTTTATAGTTAATTAGCCTCATGTTTATCATTTTGAACTCAACAAATACGTCGGTTTGTAAGATAAATATAGTGGTATTTTTAGAATGCATGGAATTGGAAGATTTTTCTTTGTAAAGTTCCGGAAAATGTAATTTCTAAATATTTTATAAGTGTAACAGCATTCGGCATTTCGGTACTAATGTAATAGTCTTCACTTCGATATATATGCGTGATGAGCTTACCTATATATACAGATAAATAAAATTGAAGTGTCTGTTTGTAATGTCAAAATAACAGCTTTTTACTAAATGCAAATGAAATTACTTATAAGAAAAGAACATTTTTTTAAATTTTCGTCTATCTGTCTGTTTGTTCCGGCTAATTTCCGAAACGGCTGAATTGATTTTGATGGGACTTTCACTGGCAGATAGCTGGTGTTTTAAGGAGTAACTTTGGCTTTTATTTTAGAAAAAGACTTAGGGTTCCGCTCAAAAAAAATCTATAGTTTATTAATACCTAGCAACCTAGTCCTAGATACCTAAAATTAACCTTTGTGTTACTCCAGATCTTCTGTGTACTAAATTTTATCATAATCTGTCCAGCCGTCATACACATACACACATATAGTCTCTTGTAACATTACTGACTTGACAGAACAATAAGTAATAATTAGTAAAAAGTGACTAAAATTTTTACGAACGTATGAGACGTAGTTCCCTTCATCGTTTAAAAACACGTGTAAACCGGAAAATTATTATTTATTGTATAGTGTGTGCAATTGAATGCAAAATATATGTAATAACTAGAAAAATGCTTAAAGAAACGCTTATAAAACTATAATGGACTTTACGTGACAGTTTTTCTTATTTGCTTGATTTATAACATCCAACATTTTATTAAAACTAGCGACTTCACCTCGCTTTGCTCGGATGTATCCCTAGGTAGGTTTTAATTTTTTTAAGCCGAACCCTAATGCTTTTTCTATATTAAAAGTAGCCTAAGTTATTTCTTATAACATCAGCTATCTGCCAATAAAATCCCGTCAAAATCAGTTCAGCCGTTTCGGAGATTAGCTGGAACAAACACACAAATAGACAGACAGACAAAAAAATCAAAATTTTGTTTTTCTTATAAGCAACATGCATGCATTTCACATGCATTTAGTAAAAAGCTTTTATTTCGACATCAGAAACAGACACTTCAATTTCTTTTATCTCCTATAGACTCTCAACATCACATTTTTCCCTGATTCTTATTTCTAGATTCATAACATCTTAGTTAGCTTTTATCTATTTATTAATTCGATGTGCACTGTTAGCCTTTTTGCTACTCATCACTTGTCAGTCACGTACAGTATTACTGCACCACAACGATGCCGTATTATTAAACACATATTCTCAAAAAAAAACAGTTTCTAAATACAAATACATATAATATTCTTTGTACTATTGCAGTATAGTATAAGCATATGTTAGAGTTAAAAGTGCAAAAATTCGATATGAACAAAGATTCATAAATAAGGCCATATAATAATTCCAATAGCGAAAAGCGATAGTAAAAAAAATTTTTTCATAATTTTTCAACTTTTTTCTTCTCGAGACGAGTTCTTGTTCTTGATGAGTCAATTTGTTTTTGTTGAGATTTTGTCGAGTTATTTTAACTATGAATTACTCTATAACTAATGTGTATATTCATCAACTTATTCTAAACATCTCTTTAACTTCAATTGAACATATCTTAAGCTAAATTGCCTTATAGCTTAATTTTCGACAACTTACGAGACACCCAAATAATTTCGATATTTAGACCTAGTAAAGTAATAGAGCTTCGCTAACTAGAATCAAAATTTTATTTACCAAATATTTAATCTGAAATTGTTGACATCTAACTATAAATACTGATATTTTGTGTTAGGTCACCGAAAATCGGTCAACTTATTACAGAAACTGCTGGTGAAAATAAAACTCTCATTAGGTAACCTAAATTATTTCAAGAATTCCTCTTAAAAATGAATTGTCCGTCAAAACTGACATAAGTATTAAAATATATGAACTTCCATATAAAAGAAATTTCTACAAATACAAAAGAAAGAGACAAACCGGTGATACTTCAGTTAACAAAACACAAACTACGTAAATTGTAATCGTTAACATCAAATGTACGTGTAATCGTAAAAACACACCCATATATCCTAAAACAAAACATTTCCAGTGAACATATCGCTTGATATATGCAATTCGACCATAAAATTCATTTTTTACTACCGTTACGATGCTTAGTTTATAACAATGTTTTCATTGAGATACTCAGTATCTCGGTTATTCATAAATCTAAAGTTAAACTGTGTTTACGAACATACGCCGTCGTATATCAGATGTCTATTTCCATTCCACAATCTCAACAGACAAATTTTTCAAGTGAATACGGCAAAGATTATTTATTTATGCAATTTCAGATGTGTCGATTCATTTGTTATTTTCTAGTTCATTACTATACACAATGCTTGAACAGTCTTACACCAAACTTAGTATACTAACAAACTATACAAGCTCCCAGATCGTAATTTTTCTATTATAATTATTTCTAGATTAGGATTTTTCATAAGACTGTATATATGCATTATGCATAGTATCATACAAATCTTTGTTTTATATTTCGTATAATAAGATACAAATAGATATTACATAATACGAATAATTACTTAAGTTTATAAATGTGAAAGTTTGTGAGGCTGAGTGGATGTCTGGATGTATAGATGTATGGATGTTTGTTATTCTTTCACACAAAAACTACTGAATGGATTTTAATAAAACATTACAATAATATAGCTCACACATTAAAATAGCACATATGCTACTTTTTATACCAGAAAAATGTACGGTCAGTTATATTAGTACGGTAGATTTGTTTTTGTTTTTCTAGAGGCGAACGAAGAGGTGTGCCGATAGTCTAAAATAATATTCTTTTTAGTTTCTAGAGTGAAAATAGAGTATTGTGAAAACAAGTTTAATGTTAGATATGAATATACAATAGCACATGCAACAAAATGTCTAATATTGCATTATCCTCTTGTACATACATATATACATTGTCAATGTCTTTAACTTTAAATGATAATTATTGAAACCACGACCACTTCCACTAAAATTAACCGGCTTAATTCCTTCAATTTCATTATTCCTCTCTCATCTTTGCCTCAGACATCTCAAGTAGCCGTAATCCCTCGTAGCGGCTTCGATAAATCGTCATATCGCGATTACAGCTCGAACGGTCGAACGTAAAACACGCGGTGGCTATCGAGCGATCGACGATATTTACGCGCCTGCTTCTGTGATTATTATCAACAGCGGTTTGTTTCTGCCTTATTTGTGATGGGGTCACACTTATTATAATAATATTATGTATGTTTTCTATCTATTTTGTTTCTATGTTACCGTTAATAAAGAAAAATGCAATGTGTTCATATTATTTTTTGCTTTTATTGTTGGACTTTGATTCCCCATACAAATTTGTCATCCCCATTTTCATCCCCTTAAAGGATGATTTCTGGGAAGAAAACCTATGTCCTTCCCAGGTTGTCAAACTATCTACTTATCCAATTTCATCTAAATCGGTCCAGTAGTTTCGGAGCTTATTCGGTACAAACAAACAAAAATCTTTCCTCTTTATAATATTAGTAACTATAGATTATTATATATGGGTTGGAGAGTGATGTAGTGAAAAAAAGATATGATTCTCTCTAAAGAGTAATTTCAGTGTAATATTAGTCTATAGAAAATATTTATTTTGTCTTTAGTTATCAATATTATTGGAATATTTAACTGTCAAAGGCAGCATGTCTTACAATTGGTTTTCGAAGTTCGAGACTGGTTGTTTTATCATTCTATTTTAATCTCTTAAAGTCAAATAAATTGGATCTTTAGTCTTGTACAATTCTATATTTTTTAGTTTAGTTTGTATAATTAGTTTTTTTCATTATTATTTTGTAACCTATAAAAAATTAGGTTCATATATTTGTATTAACAAACCTATCCCACGGGAACCGTATATTTTTCCGGGATTAAAAATAACCATGTGTTATTCCAGACGATAATCTATCCCTGTGCCAAATTTCATGCAGATTGCTTTAGCCGTTGAACGTTAAACCGTCGAGCAACAAACATCCATACATCCATACTCACAAAGTTTCACATTTATAATAGTATATTAGTATAGATGCAGCACCAATACAAGTTTTCATACACTTTTATGAATATATCTATTGAAAAGACGTTCCCAGTGAGCCCTCAGCCTAGTTAGCTGGCTTGTGAAGTGTCAGATTACATGACAAAGTTCGTAATAGTTCCTTAACTTTTTACTGTGAGAAAATAAACACGATTAGATCGGATAGTTCCGATTTATTAAACTCCTAGCGATTTACCCTTGTTTCGCTCGGGTGCGTCCCTGGATACGTTTTAACGGTTGGTACCTATGGAATAGATTAAATATTATTATGTACATACATAGGTAAAGAAAAGTTGGTAAGTCCTTTGAATAAATTTGAAATCATGCCGCATTTTAACTTGATTGGTCAAAAACGGCTGAAAATTCTTTATTTCTTACTTAAATTATAGGATAAATAATAATAATCTGTTAATCTGAAGATTACCTGAAAATTTTAGCAAAATCGCTCCAGCCGTTTTGAAGTCCACAAGGAACATACATACACATCGATTTTTTTATAGGTATATACAGATAGATGCTTATAGTATTGCACATATACTGAATATCACAGTATCAACAACTACTATCTTGGTAGTCAGTCAGTCTATAGTTTTTATTTAAAGTAGCTTTTTATTACAGTAAATAAAACAGTGATGGGTCCATGATAACGTTGATAGGTGTTAACTCGAGTATCGCTTACAATAAAATAACTTAAAAAATGGTTAAAATTTTCTTTTAAATGCTCATCTCGCCGTTTAAAAGTTTACTTTAATAAAGTAAAATGAATATATTAACCCACTGGCATTGCTGCTATAAATATTACAATGATGGCAAATAGTTTTATCATAAACTAGCGACTCACCCTAGCTCCGCTTGGGTTCGGTCCTTACTTAAGTTTTATCGTTTTATAGATTTCGGAGAGATAAGATACATATTTTTCCGCAATAAAAAGTATCTTATATAATAACCCGGATAACCAGCTATCATCATACCAAATTTCATTAATATCTGTCCAGTGGTTTTGTCGTGATGCGTTCCCAGACAGACAGACAAACAAAAATAAAAAAAAATAAGATTTTTCAAAAAATAATGAATGTACAGATTCGACTTTGTTAGAATTTTATTTTATGTATATATGATTATGTATCAGCATAGAGTTCTTCGTTGATAGCAGGTTCAATATTGAAGGTTTTATTCACCATCTGAACATTGGTGCAAGAAAAGTTATATCGGAGAAACATTTCACTGTGCAAAGGATAAGGTAAAAAATGAGATGTTTTGGACTTATAGGTATAATGAAGAGAAATAAGTAGAACAAAGACCTCTCATTTATAATATAAGGAAAGTTAAACATTGACGTGGTGTTAGCGGGTTCGATGCTCGCATGCAACACTATTATTTATGTTGCATATATGGATATTTATTTCGTCTTTAAAAAAAAATAGCACACTTGACAATTTGTATTCTATATCAATAAAAAGCAATTGTTATTGCATTTGTAACGATCTTCGCATACTTCTGGCTTTAAGAGGTGATAAGGCCGTGTATTTTAAGCTTGTATAGGCTTTCAATTCCATGCAGCTGTATAAGGAGAATAATTAATAAAATTTAAATTAAAGGCTCTTACCATCTAGGCAATAAACAATATCAATATATCTATCTATACTATAATAAAACAGTAGAGGTCGAATGTCTGTACATAGCAAAAAAATGCTAAAAACTGAGTCAGGGGGATTTAAGAAGACAAATAGAACAAATCCAGGTTTTTTTCAATTTTTTAGTTTCTCTGTCTGTTGGTACAGGCTAATCTCCGAATATATTGGACCGATTTAAATGAATTTTTGCATGGTGGTACCTTATATCCCCGGCCAACATCTTAGATACTTTTTATCCCGGAAAATTAAATAGTTCCCGTGGGATAGTTAAAAAACTACAGTATCTTATACAGCTTTGTACACAACAATTTATGAACCTAATTTAGTAAAATTTAACATTCTGATACCTTATATTACCGGTCAAAGAACAGGTTACTTTTCATCCCGGAAAAATGAACGGTTCCCGTCGGAACTAATAGATCTCTATTAATATTTTTCTAGAGGCGAACCCAAGCGAAACGAGGGTGAGCCGCTAGTAAATATATAAGACCATTAGCAATGATATTAACATAGCTCGCAGTCTAAGCTAACGTAAAACAATTCATAACAATAAAAACTTCAATGACACGGAACGGACCAATCAAGTGGAAATTAAATAGAACGCTATCTATAAGCGTAATTAGGTATCGACTCGCTTTTACGAGCAAAACATCGACTACTCTACCCGCACTCTGCAAACATAAACAGCACCCTCTAATTATAGAGCCATTCGAAAATGAACTTTATTATTAACGCTTTAAGACTTTCTAGTTTTAAAATTCGGTAAACTAAAATTTGTTTTCCTGTATGACGATATAAAAATTGACATGCGGTTGGGGAAATTGAGAAAATACAATATAGAACTTTATTTCTGTTAGCGTAAGGCCATGTCATCAAAAAATGGGGTGAAACAACAAATTTGTATACCAACTAAGGAGGAGTTGACACGATCATATAAAACATTGGATATGAGGACATAAAAATTCTCAAAGCGCTGTCAGCAGGCCCTCTATCGCCATTACATTTGTCAACTGTCAACTCGTAACGCGGTGGGTACAATTTAAATGATAATTATAACGTGAGTCCAGACGGTTGCTTACCACTCTTTATACGAAAGGTTTTTTTAAGATTGATGTTATTTTAGATACATTTTAAACTGAAATGCCATTTAGGGTTTATGTGTAAATGTATAATTAATTTTTCTGGATATGTACCTAGACGTGACGTCTTTGTTTTAATTTGTCAATTTAGTCTTTTTGTTTGTTTGTTTAGTTTTGCGATCTGTTTGTAATGTCAAAATAACAGCGTTTTACTAAATGCATATGAGTATAATATACTGTACTTATACACAATTTTTGAACTTTTTGTTTGTCTGTCTGCTTGTTCCGGCTAATGTCCAGATGTCTGATGAGAATGTCCAAAACATCTGGACCGATTTTGACGGTTCTTTCACTGGCAGATAGCTGATACTTTTATGCCAGAAAAAAAAATATTACTCTTCATTTATACATTCATTTATATTTATATAATTTCATCAAAATCTGTCCAGTGGTTTTCTCGTGATGTTTCTAGACAGACAAACAGAGAGACAAAAACTCTACAAACTAAAGATTCGGCTTTTGTATCGATAAAAATTAATTTATACATACTATACTACATACAAATATAACTATTTTAATAAGATTTTCTATAAAATATTTAATGTACAGATTTGACGTAGAGTTTTTATTATCTATGTATAATAATGCTGTCTGTTTTTGACCTTACAACATTGAAACTTGAATTCATTAAAAAATCCACTATTAAATTGTAATAAACTACCTGGAATCCAAAATTCGCTGTTAAAAAGGTAGCACATGAGTAAAATATATAAAATTACATATACACAAAAATATTTTACATACATCTACCACATTCTCTACAATCGTAACCCAAATCGTTCCAAGATACGATCAAAATCAAATAACGAAATCCAAAAAATGTGAATAACTAAAACATCTAATGTACACCACGCCTAAGAAACTCAAGCACATTAATATATCTGACACATTACATTGACAATAAACAGTGATACCATCAGATTATTTAGTCGGCAGTTCGTAAAGTTCGAGGCTTCTTAAAATAAATAACAACTCCAGATTAGATCTTTCAACTTCAAATGACGAGATCGGCATATTTGATGGCACGATTTAAAACCAGTAGCGTTTTTATGGTTTTGGGGATAGTACTGTGAATATGCTTGGTCTTATAACCCTTGTTACTTATAGTAATACATGACGACAAGTTTGGCTCAGTTTGTAGTGACCCTACTTGCTGTGATAGCGGTAATAGGTTCAAGTCCCGCTGGGGGCATTCTTTTGTGTGATGAGCACTAATGTTTGTATTCCAGTCGTGGGTGTTTATATTTATAAAATATATTTATTTAAAGATACATATGTATAGTGTATCAACTATCTGGTATCCATAAGCCTCGTAGCTTACCATGGAACTAGATGGTGCTGTGTGTAAATGTCAAAAAAAATATATTATTTATTTCTTTATTGTGTACTAAAATACATACCTAAAAGGTAACGAATATACACATATTTGTTACCTTTTCACACTAAAACTGCTAAGGAGATTACAATAAAATTTGACTACGACACACACATAGATCGTGTCTTTTTGAACTCGCTCATGAGAGCGGAGCCGTGATCTAAAATAGTATATCAAAAATCTATAGATTTTTTTGTCATTCACGCAGCGACAGAGTAAGTTATTGACGCAAATTTTAACTTTACTTATAATTAACAAATAACTGTCATACAAAAATAATAATAGATAAAGAAAAACTAAAACAAATTTTAAGTAAATTAATTAAATATACTTTAGATGAATTTCCGAAATTTGTTTTTATTTTGATAGATTTGTTTTTCGTATGAATTCGTCCATAGAAAAAACAAATCTATCCCATGGTAGCTGTACATTTTCCCAGGATAAATATGTGCTATTCCAAACTATTATCTATCTCTGTGCCAAATTTCATCCAGACCCGTTCAGCCGTTCTGGCGTGACAGAGTAACAAACATCCATCCATCCTCATAAACTTTCACATTTATAACATTTCTATGGATTTTCATTTTATTGTATACATACATACATACATACATACATACATACACACGTAAAAGTATATGTGTAGCACCATTTTTTTTTAAATGATATAAAAATTAAATTACGAAAATTTCTATCAATATTGATCAACCTATTTCCTTTATCAATTTAAGATGAGCGTGTCCATTATAACACTAAAAAAACGAACGAGTTACGCAATAACAATAAATAAAGATAAGCTACAGAACACATAATGTTAATAACCAAAAATTTATTTAGTTTAAAAATCTTATATACAGTTATGGATAGCTATAGTTTTTTTTGTTGTACTTGTAACTAGTTTTAACCCAGTTCTCCGCTTGCGTGGTATGTCGGTTAGGTGAAAAAAGCCTTTATGATCCAGCATATAAGCTATTTTTATGCTGTAATTTCACTCAAATCAGTTCAGCCGTTACAGCGTAAAGAAGTAACAAACACACTCACAAACATTCGAATTTATAACATTAGTACGATATTATACTTTAATTTTCTTACATACTTCACAGCAACATCAAATGCAATGACTATAAAATTACAGAAACTATAAGCACGTTCGAGCAATAACACCATAAAAACGAAGAATTAACGCAACTACGATAGATAAAGAAAAGCTATAGCACACGCAATGCTAATATCCAAAGCATTATTCAATTTCTCCATGAAATGTCGAACAGCTAGGCCTAATTGGTATTGGCTGTGAAACGCCGAGACATATCAATTAAAATAGCGGCCGACGGTCGCACGACGCAACCATGCCAGGAACTTGATAGTACCGGTGGCACACCGCGTGTGCGAAATATTGGATGTGGCATTAAAATATCTGAAATATTTAAAACATTTAGTTTAAAAAATATGATATATTTATCTATACTAATGTTATTAAGAAGAAAAATCTGTTTGTTTGTATGTACCGAATAAGCTCCGAAACTACGCAACCGATTTAGATGTAATTTGGTAAGAAGATAGTTTGAGACTGTGGGAAGGACATAGAATAGTTTTTATCCCGGAAATCATCTCTTGAGGGGTGAAAACTGGGATGAAAGTTTGTATGGGGAATCAAGTGTATACATATATTTCTTTAGAATAGCTTTTTAGTTCATAATAAATTATTTATGTCAGGGGAAGTAAAAATTGTTAAAGCATAAAGCATTGAGAAATGCTGAATTATTGAATTGATTGAGAATTGCTGCTGAAACATTAACCAAATTATATTAAATTTTAAAAAAATATTGAAAATATTTACTTTTTCAATTTGTAACATAAAAAAAATAGTTAAGTTAAATTAACGTAAATAATAATGCCACATCCATTATACATCTCTCTCATTTGTACTCTTCACTAATCGACAATGTATGGCTAACATTCTCCATTTAAGGTGCGCTTAGCATTTATAAATATTCCGAAATGCCTCCGGGAACGTAATGGAGCGTAAAGTTGTTTATATGATAATATCATCGTGCCTAGCATAAGACGATAACAGGTAAGGGTGAAAAACAGCACAGTAGTCGTTGTTACATTGTTATATTAATGAAGATGACACTATAATATATCTATTTGTATTTATGTCTGTACGTAGAAGACAAGAAAGGAAAGTCCATATGGGTTGGGGATATGTTCTAAACGGAATGGCTAATTTATATAACAATTTTAAATATTAAACTGACCGTCTGTTTGTCCTGTAATATTTAATAATTATGGGTTAACATACTTGAATTAATTTTATTTAAGTATTTTTTACAAAAGTAAGACAAGAATTAAGTAAATTAATTCAGACGCTGTAGGAAGTGCAGGGTTTGATTTCTGGCTCGGCCCAAGTATAGATATTGAGATTTTTCTATAAGAAATATAAGTTAGAGTTGAAAAAGGAGTTAGGAAGTTGGCGGAGTTACACTTACATCTCAGAGCAAGTAGAGTATGTTAGAAGGGCATTATTACATGCTGTTGTTTTTCATTTACATTGGACTTATATATTTCAATGCACGTCTCGTCCTCGCAAGAGGAGACGTGGATAAAATTAGTTTAAAACAATATTTAAAAGGTGTTTACTACCACTTGTTTATTAACATTTGCCAGCAATTAAAACGTGATGCAATAAAATTAAAATAATACGAGCGAAACTGTGAACCATTAGTTTCACATAAACCTATATGCGCTTTAACTGCGCATGCGCATGATTGAGTGCTAAACGCAAATACCAGAATCTATTTTCAATATTACCATTCTACTTCAAAGTAGGTTACAGTGGAATTTGTGGTAATGATTCGGAAACTTTTTACAAGAAAAACTTGTGTTTAACTTGATTTGTATTTTTTTATTTGAAATTTTTATTAAGTTATCGACGAGTTATATCAATATCGCCAAAACTTTAAAAATGTTAATCAAAAGAAATTTATTTAATACATCTAAGTATATCATATTATATATAGATTTGTAATATACTAGATAAAATTATTATACATGCATAAAAAAAACCGACTTTCAGGCCCTGGTAGGTACTTCTCAGTGCCTGGAAGTCGGTTTTTATTTTTTTTACTTTTCCATTTTTAGTGTAAACGTAATAAGCAAGTAAGTTGTAAGAAAAAAGTTTTTTTAAAACATAATCGATTAAGTCGTATTCAGACCCCTAATGACAGTCACAACTCATCTAGGTGTAAAGTTCTCATCAATACAAATGAATCAAGCCCAAACACCAGGTAATTGCTGTAAATCGTTGAGGAGTTCCCTCGACTGTCTTTCGGCTCCATCATCAAATCGACTGCAGACCTTCAATAAATAATAATGCTTTAAAATACTTAATGAAAAAATTAACAAACGCACTAGTCGGTACTACGATTTTCCAAGGTTCCCCTCGATTTCTCTGGGATGCCATCATCAGATCCTGGTTTCCTTATCACGGTATATATACATACATATTTATATATACGGTCGAATTGAGAACCTACTTTTTGAAGAAGTCCGTTGAAAATGCACATATATTTTATTCAATTCAATTTGCAATATATTTAACTATTTATATTATTACAGCGTCAATCAAGAATTGACGTTAGAACTACAGTAAAAAAGACATAAGCCATCATATGTACATAGTAACTACAAGTATATGTAGTAAGTTCGACATCCAGCTAACACACACTAGCAACAATCAGTAACAAAATCTCAGTCGGCCATTCCATTTCCCGGTGTAAATCATAACCACCATAACGTATCGCTCAAACATAAATCAGTGACTGTAAATTCAATTTTATTCCACAATTAAACCGACCTTTCTCGCCGCCCGTAAATATACGTAAATATGTATAAATATACGTAAATAGTCGTAAATGCGTATTATCGTTAAAACGTCAGGCGTGTTGTAAATCTAACGGAATGGCACGGTCTTACTCAGGCCATAGATTAACCTATATAGATGTGTCAGACGTCTTTTATTGCAGTAACTCATTTAGTTTAAGCAACGGCTTTAGTGCGTTAAGATTTAGTAATAAAGTGTTTTAGATTATGAAGGGCCGTTGATGTTAAGGATAATTTTAAATGTTACGGATTAGTTTTCTATATTCATGCCAACATTGTAAAAACATATAAATAAATATATTGGGACATTAACACATTAGCTCACAGCACCATCTAGTTCCATGGTAAGCTACGAGGCTTGTGTTATGGATACCAGATAGTTGATACACATATATAACTTTAAATACATATCTTCATAATTATAAATATAAACAAATTATAAAAACATATAAACACCCATGACTGGAGCTTGTGCTCATAATATAAATGATTGCCCCCAGCGGGACTCGAACCCGCGACCGCTGCCACCACAAGTAGGGTTACTACAGACTGAGCCAAACGTGTTGTCATACACGTACTCTAACATACACTATGTATCTACTACATTGCGTAGGTTAAATATACTCTACACTGTACGTTTTCTTCATTACATATTATAAATTAAAGGCTCCCACTAAGTTTGTGTTTGTTCGGGCTAATCTCAGAAACTACTGTACAGATTTTCATACCATTTTTACCAATAGTATAAGGAATTCTTTAGGAAGGCATAGATAGGATTATAAATTATAAACATATTTCGAAAATAAGTTACCGGTATGATATTTGTGTATTAAGAAAAAATCGTCCTAAATATAAATATTATAAACTTTCTAAATATTATAAATGTGAATGGAATATAGGAAGGCATAGAGTATACAATGTGTTTCGCTACAAACTGTACTTATATGACCAATACAATGAAATATGCCAAAAGGGATTCGAACCCGCGAACCACTAAGGCTGAAATAAGTTATTATTTACATTTATCTCGTTAATAACGAGTATTATTTTACAAATTATCTTTACCTTTGAAACCCCGTAATATTTATCTTTGCTGCAAATGTAATCATAATTCAACATTACTCAGACCGACCAAGATTTATTTCCGAACCGACATCCAAAAAAGGAGGTTCTCAATTTGTTAATAAACAAGTTGTTCATTTAAAAAAATACAAGACGTATGTGGACTTAGATATTTTTTTGTTTATTACTAATAATGTATGAATGTCCATATAAAGTTTTTACCTAATACGATCCAAGTATTTATACTGATATGAATATTAAAACGCGTACATTGCATGTACCAGTACGCTAGATATAAGTTTTAAATAACTCACGACATGCTTTTGGTTCGACTCCGGGATATAATTTTTTTATACTGCACAGTAGAGAAGACAATGTGGTGAAATCAAATCAAAAGAATCTACTAATTGTCTTTATTTATTTCTTTAGAGAGAAACAGTTGTTAAAACATTATTTTAACTTAAAACTAAATATAGGAAAACTAGCGACTCACCCTCGCTTCGCTCGGGTTCGTCCCTGGTTACTTTTTAACGTTTAATATAGATTTCTCAGAGATGAGTATTTTCCGGCACTAAAAAGTATTCTATATGTTGACCCGGATAACCAGCTATCACCATACCAAATTTCATAAAAATCCCTCCGGTGATTTTTCCGTGATGCGGTAACAGACAGACAGACAGACAAAAATTCTAAAAACTATAGATTCGGCCTCTGTATCGATGATAAAGTCTATTTTAATAAGATTTTCCAAAAAATATTTAATGTACAGATTCGGCTCAGTTAGAATTTTATTATATGTATAGATTATAATTAACATTTTAAGGTGCGACAACGTGCTTTATATTGTAACACAGGCTTACAAACTATTATAGATTAATGTATCGAATAGATTTCCACATAAGGAAAATCCTTTGAAATCTTCGAATTTCCCTTTTGGGAAAATCCAAAAATTAAGAAAACTGTGAAGTAAACTACTTTTGCGAATTACTTTTTACTAAAGTACAATTATAATTTTTAACAATTGACATCGAACTTCGCTCTAGCTCTTATTGTGCATATTTTTTGGAGTATAATATCAAAAAGAGTACGATCATCCGCATACAAACAATATCCATACAAAGAACGTCATTCTTCATATCTGTTGAAAGAAGAAAAAAGCGGCCAATCACGAAACTCACTTTTGTATTAACAATATAAAGCAAATACATATTTCGATCTCCATACTACGTCTAAATAAAAACCGCCGATTAAGTGTCTTAGAGAAGCTATAAAATAACAAACAGTCAATAAGTTTTATTATTATTATTATTTAAATTTAAACTACGCATTAGACATAAAATTAAATATTTATTACAATACGAGATTAATAATTCCCACAATATCCTACACTATTAAATAAAATTGCAATACAACAATGCTGACAGTATCATAAACATGCATTAAGTCTGACAATTTATTAGTAATTCATTGATTATAAATTGTAATATTGTATATTGTATAATTAAAAAGTTTAACAGAGAATGCAGGTGCCAATATTTACCACAAATACAAATCTTATATAAGTAATATTAAGCATGCAATACTTGTATCACTACGTATTATAAGACAAAGTCCTCCGCCATGTCTGTCTGTCAGTCTGTCTGTCTGTTCGCGATAAACTCAAAAACTACTGCAACGATTTTCATGTCGTTTTCACCAATGGATAGAATGGTTCTCGAGGAAGGTTTTATTGTATAATTTGTTAAGTTTTTGTATACATTGGCTAAAATATGACGATATTTGTTAGAGGTGTCGGAAAAAATAAGCCCTCTGGGAGCTTTCAACGAAAACGCTGCCTAAACCTTTTGAGATATATCAAAATGATGTATGGTGGAATTGTGTATCTTATATAGGTCTACAGAAAAGTCCGCGATGGCATATGTTTGTCTCTTAAGGATAATTCTATATGTCATAAAGTCTATTGTATACTAACCATTAAAACGTACCTAGGGACGAGCCCGAGAGAAGCGAGGGTGAGTCGCTAGTATTATATAAAATTTCGTGTAGCCCCGAAACATCTTTAGCGATTTGTATCAAATTTTGTATTTAGATAAGGTGTTGCTTTTTCAGTTTATCTATATAGATAGGTAAAAAAAATTCCACCGTACCTACCAAATATACAAAAAAAAACATTAAAATCGGTCGAGCTGTTTTCCTATTCATTAAAAAAAGTATTCATTAAAAAAAATATTATAATAAAATATAACACTATTTCAATAGGATATTCTAGATTCTAATTGGTATGAATAGGTACATGTGCGGGTGTGAGAGCGGATTTCAAAGTCACATGTCACGTCCGTAAACATTGTTAGTTGGCGTTAGTTCTGTTTGCGAGTTTAGCTCGATCGTGATTTGTCTTTGACGGGAATGTTTTTGTATTTTATTTAAGTTTTCAGTTTTACTGTCACGGTGTTGTTTGACAATTTTGTGCAGTTTCACCTTTGAAATGTAATTGTATGGATGAATTTGCTATATTTTCATTGCTATCGTGAATAATATTAATTTATTCACTAGCCTTAAACGGTAACCAAACACGCTACAATGGCATAAACATTATAAATTATAAATAAAATTATAAATAAATTTGAAATTGTAATTAATACTATTCACCCCTTTTTAACATCCCTCGCTAGACACGGGCCTCCCTTCAATACGAAGGAGGTTAGGGTATAGTCCACCACGCTGGCCAAGTGCGGGGCGGACTACATGTCTTTGGAAACTTGTTAGGTTCTCTCAGACATGCAGGTTTTCTCACGATGTTTTCCTTCCTACGAAAACAAATCGTAACGCTTCACTGAGCTACCACTGCCTACAAACAAAACTAATTATACTGAAAAGTCTGAATAAATTACAATGTTATTATCCCTTATTAAGTTGATATAATATGTTATGCTTATTTTTGGCACGTCTGAACTAACTTTGAAGATTTTCATTGGTGAAACAGACTTAGACCGCCATTTTGTCCATAAAAGAGAACTTCTCTTAAAAAAGTGATTAAATAAAAAAGAAAAATTTAACTGTTAATATGTAATAGACGTAAGGCAATTTCTGGGGATAAAAGTTCAAAAATATTAGAGTGTCATGACTTTAAAATATAGTGAAAGCTATGGCCACGCGTGTATTATATTTCTAATACTCTTGACATCTAATTAGCCCCTTCATCACAACATATCATAACAATTGACGTGGCAGGTTTAATTTGACATGTCATACTCATTTCTTTACAAATGCGATGCTATTGTGTGGCGTCATTGTCCAGATGTGGGTGTTGACAGCGCTGCGGATTGAATGCAAACTTCGAGCCACCGTAACAAGCGTCTTGGTGAGACAGATACGAATGTATGGAATAAGATTTTTGTTTTTTTTTTTAACTTGCTTATTTAGGATTTCGTGCCTCAGTTTCAAAATCTCGTTTTTTCTGTCACATTTTGTTTTCTTGATTTCTCTATTGATGTTAAAGTATCGACTTAGTTTGTATAATTATAGTATTTTTTAGACCAAATACTTTTTAATTTACAAATAAATTACATATATACTTTTATCTTAAATATTTTAAATATAAAAAATAATTAAATTAAAACTCACAAATTAACAATGATAAAAATTATTATTTTACCATTCTTTTCTTTACAAAAAAAGTTAGATTTTAAGATAATTTATTTATGCATTTTATAGTAGCGTTAAAAAATAAAATGTGTACATCTCGCTACTATTACAAATTCCAACTAATATGTATGTTTGTTCCTCTTAGTTAAAATGGCTGAACGAATGTCGACAAAATTTAGAATACATAATATAAACTATTCTGGCTACCTAACTTAGACTACTAGATAATAAAATGTGCCAATAGGGTGGCGGTGCCTGTACACAATATTGTACATACAAAAGGAAATGTTAAAGCAAAGTAAAAGTAACTATTTAATCAGAAAATATATCAAGACTGTTCTTGATTTAAAAAAAAACCATAAAAGTAAACAAAAAGCCGCTCCCACAACAAGCTAGCTTCAAACATATCGGGAGCTTGTTAACGCAGTAACAAGTGACGCGTGTCGCCGGCAGTCGGCACACAGACGTGCCAATGTAAGGCAGATGACACCGGTGTCTGGTGAAAATATGAAATGATTTCACCTATTACAGATTATGTTAGAAATCTACAAAAATATATATTTTTAATTATTCATCCATTTTCGATAAAACTTAAATGTCAGTAGTTGAATTATAGAATGAAAAAGTTAATACCGTGAAAATTTCATAGTACTATTTAGTATTTATACATATGTAGATGGCTCGTATTGACATATTCTTAGTACATATAGATCGCTGGTGGCACGTGAGTTTAATGGGATAGCTTGGTACTAATTTGTTTAATTAGAGCATTATATTAATACTAGCTGAACCCGCGGCCACGCCCGCGTTTACTCTACATAAAAAAAACTCTAGCTTTATACAAAATATTGTTCATACAAAAACACTATAATCGCGTTTAAAAAATGGGGGTTGGGATAGAAGGATGAAAAACACTTTATGACCTATTCTAATACCTACCAAATATACAAAAAAAAACATCATTAAATTCGATCGAACCGTTTCAGAGGAGTGCGACCACAAACACCGTGACACGAGATATTTATATATTAGATAATTTAATTTACATATTACAGAGGAATAAAAATGATATCACAATACATAGATTATGTTTGATTTGATATAATAATATAGAATTATTTAATAGTTTATTCTTAACTATTCTTTAATATTTTGTTATATTTTATCTGTTACGTAAATCTTGAATGGTTAGAAATTCCTAACACAAAGATAAGACCGATATATACCGATAGACTTTTTCTATCGGTACCCTAAATTGTGTATTTTTTGTTACGAACGATAAAACTACTTTATGTATTAGTCTCATGAGGCCCATAAGAGTTCCCATATTCTCATAACACTCTACACATCTCCCTACACTTTGTTCAATCGTTTTGTAGATTAGCTCGCACATACAGATGAAATGTTACAAAATGATCATATTTTACGAATTGAAAATCAGAAATTATTATATAAGTTTATTAAAATGTAGCTATCGCAATATAACAAACAGACATTTCTATATACGTATAATTAAAGATAACTTTTAAATAAAACTATGTTTTTGCATTACGGTCCCGTGACTGAGTCTCACCAGTGACCATGATTGCTGTAGAGCATTCGAAACGTCGGGAACCAAAAATCAAAATAAATCCGCGAAAAAATCCGAAAAGATAGTTTTTCATTAAAATGTCAAATATTCGCGTAAATCTTAAAAAGTATTAAAGATAACTTCATGTAACGTCCCACTGCTGGGCACGGTTCTACTCTCAATTAAAGTTGGTTACATCCTCTCAATCATATACATACATAGGTACGTGTTAATTTTCTTTACGACATTAGCAAATTTTAATCTTGTTGGCAATGAAAAATTGAATTGAATAATGAAATATAAGAAGTGGATTTACAGTTTAAATCTACGTTATTTGGCTAACCTATGGTACTATTGCTATATATATATATATATATATATATATAATATATTCATTCATTTCAGGTTTATATATAGACTAGCGACTCACCCTCTCTCCGCTCGGATTCGTCTCTACAGATATTTTTCCGCAGTAAAAATATCCTTTATGTTGACCCGGATAACCAGCTATCATCATATCAAATTTCATCAAAATCTGTCCAGTGGTTTTCTCGTGATACGGTCCCAGACAGACAGCCAGACAAAAAATCTAAAAACTATAAATTCAACCTCTGTATCGATATTAATGACTATTTCCATAAGATTTTCCAAAAAATATTTCATGTACTCGTACAGATTCGACTCAGTTATAATTTTATTATATGTACAGATATACATAGTTATATGTATTTTTAACCAAAAAGATATGCAATAAACAATCCGTTGTACCATTTCACTTGTCCCTTTCACTCGACACGCCAATAAATTAGTTGGAAAGGGGTAACAGTAATTCACTCTACGATCTCAAAGCCATATTTTCGTCGTCAGAATCGTAAAGTTGTCGCGTCACTACGCCGTTTAGATGGATTCGCGACAGATGCTAGGACAAATGGTGTGACAGCTTTGATTGGGCTATGCTTTACTTAATATATTGAAGTGACAAATAATATATAATGCTAGCTATTTTTGAATAATATGCTAATAAATATATATACTGAATGACCCCCAGTAGATTCTGCGTGGGGGGTCTATAATATATAAAGGAACCAACGTGTCGAATATTTTTATAAATAAAAAATTTGCATAGATCAATATTCGAACCTGCGATTATTAATGTATTAATAGGTTCTGTCAATATTAAGCTTGAGACTCTAAGCTATTATATAATTTTCTTTAGTATTTTCATGTTTCATTAGTTTGATACAGATGACTGTTGAGATTGTTTTTGGAAGATAATTTGCTGAAGCTTTAATGTTGGCATACGAAATATCTAAAAAATAATATTTTGACGACACATTTGGCTCAGTTTCTAATGACCCTACTTGCTGTGCCAGTGGACGCAGGTTCGAGTCCCGCTGGAGGCATTCATTTGTGTGATGAACAGGAATGTTTGTACTCCAGTCATGTGTGTTTGTATATATAATAAGTATATATTTAAAAGTTATATATGTGTAGGGTATCAACTATCTGGTATCCATAACACAGACCTCATAGTTTACCATGGAACTAGATGGTGCTTTGTGTTACTGTCCAAACTATTTATACCAAATATTTATGATATAATAATAATAATAAATTTATAAAATATTTATACTTATTTATAAAAGAAAGACACTGCCTTAGATTGCTCTTGTTTTTTAAATTTGATTTATATTTATAGCATTTATATTTACATATTCATATCGAACATATGGTGACCAGTGAAAACTATTTTCTTAGAAACAGTACCTCGCGGTGGTCCCATAAAAATATCTTAAAACCTCATATTATGGTTTGCATTTTATATACCCATTAAAATGAATGGCAGTTATAGTGATAAAGTTAGTAATAATAGTATTAACTTCATATTTTATAATAACTAGAACATAAATATTTTATTAAATAAATATGACGATATAAATAAAAAAATTATAAAATTTAGCAAATAAAAGGTTAAAATATCGTTACAATCTGATTTAAAAAAGAATGAATTATTTTATTAACTGATTCGTAAGTTAAAACCCATAAATAAGGCAAAATAAAATAAATACTGTTTTAATAATTCGATACAAGTGCCCCTACAAGTAGCGAACTCTTCAATTTAGTTTCTTAGTAGTCGTCGCTCGCTTAGCGAATGACTGCCACAAATAACATTGATGTACGTTAATAGCGACGTTTTGGTGTTTGCCATAAGTTTATAGCGCTTCTGGCGTACAAAAACATGAATTTATATGCTTGGGGCAATTGAGATGAGGTTATGGGGTTTTAGGATGCTGTGGTACTAAGTGAAACGAATATTAGGGATGTCGCATTCATAAGTTTATGTTTTATACATGAAATTGAAATATAAGTACCTACAGATACATTTAATTAGGTTTTTAGTTCTTACATATTTTGTTTTGTTTTTTTTTTAACTTATTCAAGCAGTAGAACGAGTATTTTAAATAAAACTATCTTTTCGGATTTTTTCGGTCTCTAATAGGAGACCCGTGACCATGATCATGATTGCTGTAAAGCACTCGAAACGTCGGGAACTAAAACTCGAAGTAAATGCGAGAAAATATCCGAAAATATAGTTATACGTATTTAAAATGTCATATATTCGCGTAAATCTACGAAAGTATTGGTAGGATAAGAACTTATGTATGCATTATTTTAGATGTAAATTATTTCTTCAAGCGTCGCTATCTATATTTTTAAATATAATAAAAATATTATTATGCCACCTAACACTACTAATCTAAACTAGCACAAAAATTATTCTACAAACAATACAAACACAAAAAAAATTACAGCCTAGACCTAAACCAAGTTCTAGATTCCAATTTAGAAATAAGCCACAATATTCCGCGGAAGTTCAATTACCACATATTAAAGCCCCGTAATCGTTTATGACTTGAATCAAAAAGTACGGGGTCAAACACTCGCGCCTGCAAAATAAACACCGATATATCCTCAAGTAATTGTATTAAATGTGACTTTATTGTTCACCGAATGAATTTACACGGTCATAAATTAGGCATAGCCGTCGTAAATTGCCTCATGTTTACTTTATACGCGGATACGGCACGTAAAAACGTAAGCGATCTTATTACCGGTGCTAATGGACTAAATTATTTAGCTATAGCTATGGCCTGTGGCTCTGCTTGTGGTACGTCCATAAAATATCATAGTGTAGCTTTCTAGAATTTTTAGGTTTGGTACTCTCAAAAGTTTAACTCCTAAACCTACATACATACATACAAAAAAGCAAACATATTTTAGGACTATAAACATGTATCTAGTTAATTTAATATAAAAAAATTCTTAGGTCTTAGGTTGAGTTATACTTAGATGAAATTAAACTTTCAGTGATCTAAATGTAAATTTAAATAAAATATTGCTATGTTATATTAACTCAACACCTTAGATCAAAGTTTTAGGGGGATTAGAAGGTTTAAGATTAAGATTAAGTTGAACATGTATACTAATATTATAAAGGGGAAAAATTATTTTGTTTGTTTGTTTGGACCAAATAAGCTCCTAAAGTACTGGACCGATTTAGATGAAATTCGGTAAGAATATATGTAGTTTGAGACCCTGGGAAGGACATAGGATAGTTTTTATCCTGGAAATCACCCTTTAAGGGGATGAAAATGGGGATAAAAGTTCGTATGGGGAATCAACCTTGGCACGAACCCGAACGAAGCGAGGGTGAGTAGCTAGTTTTATAAATTAAAAAATAAAAACGTGATTCTACTACTATATAACGTCATAATAATTTAATACCCATAATCTAATTTTTGACAATAATTTATCTACAAAATTCCATTGAAAAGTTGATTGCTTTTGCTAATTGCAGGCTAAAATAACTGGCACCAGCATGTCTTACGCGACCCTGAACTACAATAAAGATTATGTACGCAGTTAATGAAACCGTAATAAAAAGTGTTTATTCGTATACGAAACACATTTACTCACTTTCAATACAAAATATAAACAGACCAATATGTTCTTTATTACAACTAAGATTAGGTTTAACATCGCATAAGGAAAATTGGAGGAAAGTACAAAATTTTTGTTGATGCCCGTATTTACATCTGTAACCCGATAGCAAGGGAACAGAGAGTAATTAAAGTTTTTATTATACACCGTGCGGTTTTATATATCCATAAATTTAAATAATCTGTTCGTCTGTTTAAATGTAATAAACCTCTAAACGGGTTCGTGGTGTGTTTTAAAACGTATAATAGTCATGTAATTTACAATTGATAAATGAATGGGCGCGCCATTTTTTTTTTTTGGTAATCTGTTTTTCGTAATCTGGTTTGGAGTATAGCATATTAATCATAGGTTCGTATCCTACAAATATTTGTATTTATTAATATTGAGATTAAATAAGCAATAATTGAGATTATCAAAAACTTATATAATGTAGGTAAAGCTGTGTTTATTAATATGCCATATTTAGTGCATATGCACACTACACACTAAAAAAGCAATACATAATACCAAATTTTAAAAATTCGCTATCATTATGTTTATATTTAGGTTTTTCTATAAATTTGTAGATGGTTCCATTTTTGATTTAGCACTATTTACTCTGTACTTATTTATTTTTAAATAGAATATACGTTCCGAGTTCAAGACTAAAAAATAAATTCTGTATATTGAGCAAATATGTATGTATTTAGGGGATGCTAAGATCACTAAAAAAACATGTTTGGGTGTGTTGGTAAGACAGCGAAACGGGTTAACGGGATTCTCGCTAATAAATGGAGAAATCCCATGGGATAGGGAAGTACTATATTTTCCATGTACAGAAATATAGAGAATAGTGAAGGCAGAAAGTAGTAGGTATTATATATGATCAAATATACTTAAATCAAACCAAAAATATAAACAAATTATCAAGCACTACGATGCCGTAGACAAAATGAATAGAGTTCGTTAGCCCCCAATACTCGTATATTAATGAATTAGTAAAATATTGAAAATGGATCTTTTCAGTCTACCCTCGCTCCATTCATCAAAGTCGGGACGTTATGAATGCGCTGTCAAATTACAATGAGAAAGTTAATAGAAAAAGTTTGACGGTGTCGCCGATGTCAGCCGGTGACAGTTTAAAATTTAATATTCATCATTTCGCGAACAATACCCAAGCTTAATGAGTGAACGGATTATGAACGGTGTTTTTGGATGTCCAGATTTTATAATTTACCTAAGTGGTAAACAAAAATTATTATTTTTAACCTATCTACAATTTTTTAATGTATCTAGTATATATTTAGTATATTTTTTTGCACCATATTGCCCGCTGACATCTTCTTCCACAACCAGGGGTTGACTGGAAGAGATCTCTTTTAGAGATAAATCCACCTTTGTGAACTATGTTTACTTTGTTATTTATTTTTTCTGTATCATATTTTAAGTGCAATAAAAAATATAACTACACTATTATTATAAAGAGGAAATATTTGTATTTTTGTATGTGTGTAACGAATAAACTCAAAAACTACTGGATCGATTTAGATTTGGTGGTATCTACATCACCCAAAAACGCGGGAAAACAAAAAGAATATCCGCACCATTTTTTTTTAAATACTTTCTTATCGGCCAAGGGGTCACATAAACAAATGTTTTATATATACATAATTATAAGTTAGTCAAAATATATATTATTTTTCCATTAAAACGCTCATGTAGAAAAATGCAACTTTACACAAGTTAAACTAATTCGGAAAGTAGAATTAGTACAATTACCGTGACGATACTTTTTCCAAAAAATCTTTAAAAGTAGCAAAGTAGCATTTTTTAACTAGTATTAAAAAATAACTTCTGAACATCACACATTTATTATTTCTCCTTCACGCGTATCACCCTGAACGGAAATATATGCATTTATTTTCAGATTTCACGATCGATTTTTATTTGTTGAAAGCGATAAAGTTTATTCGGAAAGTCATCAATCAATCAAACAGAGCGTTATAATTTTATGCGAAGCGTTCGGAAATCAGTTATAAATCAGAGTTGTAACAATAAACTTGCAATTCATGAGATATTAAGTCTAGAATATATTTTACTTTTTTATTAGTAAAGGAAGATATAAGATGCTACCAGACTGTTATTTACATTTAATTACTACCATGTAAAAAACATGTACCTAGTTATTATGTGCTGTTAACATTGAAGAAAAACATAGATTGGAAGAAAAAGAAGTTTTTCCCGGCGTACTTAAATATATAGTTAATTTAATATTAATACATACATAGTTTATAATCTCTTACTTTTTACCGCAGGGAAATGTCTCATTTCTGAGAAAGAATACAAAAACGGTAATGTAAGAGTATACTAATCTGTAAAAGTTAAGAGTTTGGTTTTTGGTCACCTGAACGCGGGCGGAGCCGCGGGCAATGCTAGTATAATTTATAAATTTGAAGTTCAAATGAAAAAAAGTTAGATAAAAATAGTTTTGATAAAAAGTTATAAATAACTTTTTATCAAAACTCTCGTATCCTGAACTATAATTAAAATTATAGTTCAGGATACGAGTGTTGGTAGGTACCCAAGACATTGTTAGATTTTACATAACCTAGGCCTTGTTGGAAGAGTTATAATCTCACACAGTCCAAAAAACAATTCAAAAATGTAGAGCAGAGTGCTAAATCACCAAAAAATGTATACTTCCTATATTTACATAAAGTATAAGTTAAGGTATTAGTAGCCATAGCATTGGTAGCCCAGTGGTAACGCGCTCGTTTGGGAAACCGAGTGAAGCGGGTTCAAATCCCGGGTCTCGTATCGCTAATATTTTCATGTGCGTATCATTTCCAACATGATTACCACTTGTTTTACTATGAAGGAAAACATCGTCAGGAAACTTGCAAATCTGAGAGAACACAGCAAATTTTCGAAAGTCATGTGAAGTCCACCAACCCGCACTTGGCCAGCGTGGTGGACTCAAGGTGTAAAAGTAACGACAAATAGCGTACCCGTATGCATTCGTTACTATAGCATCAGTACTCGTTACTTTTGAATCGTTACTCGTTACTTTTGATACCCGATAACATACTCGTAGAGCATCGTATCGAGTCGTGTTGCGTATGTATTGCGTACGGTATAAATTATACGTTATACCGTATATCGTTGACGTCGCGTTGTTTTCTGTGGAATAATGCACGATCAACAAACCATTTCAATTGGAGAGTTACATGATATCCAGAACCCGTAAATTTTGATTATTTATAAATCTATATAATTTTAAAAAACTTTACTAACAATATTTATTTATTAATAATTTTTGAAATTAAATAATAAATATAAAAATAGGTAATTTAAAAATGAACGAGTAACGGCATCTATCACGTTAGTGTGACGTCGTAATGCATATTTTATTTAAAATCAATTGCGCGAATGATTTATCAAATCATAATCTGTATGTATTACACATAATCACATGATCATGTCTCACGTAGGATAAATAGATAACTATTGTATTACAATATTGTACACAATTATTATTTTAAAAGAGCCGTTGTTGAGTTTCTCGCCGGTTCTTCTCAGCAGAAAACTTTATTCTGAGCCGGTGGTAGTTCCTAACGGACTAACATTTAATTTTAATTTAAAATGTAAAATTGACGATTCTAAAGAGCTTGTAAAAGTTTATTTGAATAAAGTATATTTTGATTTCATTTGACATAATCATTTAGTAAAAATTATAAGTATTTGTTGGATAAAAAACTAAAAATGTGTTCTAAATATAATGGTTGTTTCTAATTGAAAATTGTTTCTAAACAAAATTTCTAAGATCTGGAAATCATGCAACTCGAAATAAATAAATAAACTCTCTAATTTACTCATCAATGGTATTAAGTAGTAACTGAAAGTTGTATTTTGCTGAATAAAAAATCAATAAAAACATTAGTACGAAAATATGTACGGAAAATGCGAGTAACGAAATGCATTCGTGAGTAACGTTTCGGTACTCGGTACTAGATGGCGTACCCGTTACTCAGTAACGAATACATACGGTTTGCTACAGCTCTATGGTGGACTATGGCCCGATCCCTCTCGCTCGTATTGAAGGGAGACCGGTGCCCAGCAGTGGGACGTTGTGTGGGACTTTATATCGTTTAATTATCTTAATTCTGAACTTTATACAAACCTGGTTAGCCATTACATCGTGAAAATGAAACAAAAACACTCAATTATTTTTTATTTTATAAATACAATTTGAACAAATTGATATTATTATCAATACAATATTTTGTAATTATAAATATTTTTTCTTCATTAATAACTAAGCAAATAATAGTAATATAAAATTTCCTATAAACGAGTAATGAATTATTACTTTTTATTACAAGTCGTTAACAATAATATATGAGGGTCCGCAATCACATTTTTTATTCGCGATAAGCATAACCTTTACGATGACAAATTTATGATTAAATTGAATAATTTATTGATGATTATAATACTATCTATTAGCCTTCAGATTATTTATTAAATAATCCGTCAAATATGTTATTTATAAACAACATATTACTAAAAAAAATGTTGTTTGCTCAAGGTTAGTGTTAATTGGTAATTATTCAGTAAGATAATTAATATCGTAACAGTTTTTCTGCTCCTATAAATTAAATGTTAATTGAATACAGTAAAAACTAAAGTCAAATATTTACATGATTAACTATCAAGTTTTTTCTCTTACATATGCTACAAATGTTTTTATAGTCCTCTAAGTCAAATAATTAAATTAAACATAATAATTTAAAGATGTAATCGAATCTAAGACCTTTTATATATTTTTATACGTTATTCTTACATTTGTAATTAATATTGATTTAAAGCTATATATAGATAATTATAATTACAAGAAAATATCAAGTATGGAATAAATTATTATAATGTTTGAAGTTTTATTGATGCGTGTGTCGTAAATAATAGTGCATAATCTGCACCAGACAGCGGTTCCCAACTTTTTTAAGAGAATCTCTAGAAATCCACAATTTGGCCACAAAATACTTATGATAATATTTTCTTTATTTTAAATGTACTATTAAAACAACTATAAAACAATTAAAGTTTAATGAATATTTGAAGGTATAAAGAACTTCTAGATTTCCAAGGTTTCACACTAGTCTGACACGAGAAGAGGGTACGCGTGTCTACAAGTTTGAGAAACACTGAGCACCAGTACCTTATAAAACTAGCCATAACACGGATAGAACGTGCAATATAATTATGTTCACTATAAACTCTCTCTTATTTAAATAACATCGATTGCATTATGTAAATGTAAAGATATTATCTGGAATTAACAAAATTATCTCGGACTGATATTAAACTGTTATTTATTAGAAATTATCACATGATTAGAATTTATGTATGTATAATAAGAATTTGAGATGTCGACTAGTGATTTGATAAGGAAAATGTTTAAAATATTTAAATTAGATATCAATTCATTGATATTTGATTATAGTTCAACACTATTGAATTGATGTCTTGAAAATTACGAAGTCGGTTAGCTTATCAACTATTCACATATAATAGTTGGAACTACTGTATTTTTTACGAAAAATATCTTTACTAGCGACTTCGACTTTCTTAAAAGAAACTCGTTCCTAGGAACGTTTTGGTGGTTAGTATAGAATAGGCTATAGATGTAATATATTATGTATATACATTGGTATGATAAGTTTTACATCCCTTACTTGAGAAATGATTGATGCCCCATATAAACTTTTATGCCCTTTTCACCCCCTTAGGGGATGATTTCTAGGATAAAAACTATCCTATGTTTTTTCCAGGTTCTCAAACTATATGCATACCGAATTTGATCTAAATCGGTTCTGCGGGTTTGAGCATGAGAAGGTAACAGACAGACAGACATACAGAGTTATTTTCACATTTATAATAGAAGGGATGGATAGGTAGTCTGTCTACGTCTGTCTATGTCTTTGCCAAATTCCGTAGAAATGTATTCAATGATTTAAACGTGAATAGGTAACCAGACAAACCGAGTTATTTTCACAATCATTTTATATTAGTATGGATTGTAAAATATTGTTTAAAATATTGTTAGTAAAAAAATATATTGATTGCTCAATAAGCAAGAAACACCACAGTAAAAACTAGTATAATTTAACCACAGAGTACTTTAGAACACGAGCCCTATCTAAAAGATAGCAAGGCACCAACATAAAAGGTTTGAACGGAAGCATCTTAAGGTCATAACACTAAACACGTCGCTGACAGAAAAGCCATGGAATCAATTGAAAGTTACGACGAGCCATTACCATCGACGCTTGGTCGATGGGCACAGAGTTACGAAACGCTTTATGTTATTTCTATTTATTATTAAATATGGCTTTGATAAATATAAAGTTTTTAGTATTATATATCAGACTAGCGACTTACCCTTGCTTTGTTCACAATTTCATGGGTTTTAATTTCACTGCGCGGAAACCTAATTCGTTTTTTTAAATAACATTAGAAGCCTAAGTTACTCCATATAACGTCAGCCAGTGAAAGTCCCTTCCAAATCGGTCCAGCCGTTTCTGAAATTAGCCGGAAGCAACAGACAGACAAAAAAAATGTTTTTTTTTTTCTTATAAGTACCGTATATACTTTATATATTGTACTTTAGTAAGAAATTGTTATTTTCACGTACACAAACAGACAATTTTATTATTATATATATATTATACAAATTATATTAATTACAAATCACGATACTGCAAAATGTTATTCAGTAGGAAGTGTCATAAATCAGGTGGAACATATTATGTTATTGATTTGCCATTTAATTATACGGTTGAAGTTATAAATTATTATATTTACGGTTGATACTGTGAAGGTTAGGCAGAAACTAAATAAATATAAAAAATGTACATTTCTTTTATTTCCTTTCCAAATAGGAAATATTACTTAAATAGAATCGAGAAACCTAAATCTTAAACTAGAATAGATCTGACAGTCTTTCCTTCTATTATTATTATTATTATATACTAGCAGTACACACGGCTTCACCCGCACTTAAACTTCCCATCCTTACCAAACTCCACAGGATCATCCACTGAGCTAATCTGACTGCCTGAAAATTTCATCAAAATCGCTCCAGCCATTTTGGAGTCCATAGAGAACATACATACACAGATCGATATTATAATAAGTCCACAAAAATATTCTACCGGCACCATAATATCAAAGTGGGATACAGACTATAAATACTTCAAACGCTTCGTCGCTCCGCGTATTGACAGTTCACAATAAAACGTCATAAATCATGTCGTCCAACATGGCGTCCCGTTTGACAGTTATCACATGTTGCGCGGGAACATTAAACTCATTGAAATTTATTGCTCAATCGTTGTAACATTTGCTTTATAGTTAATAGATTCCCACTATTGTTTGCTGTTAATGAAATGACATTGACAACTGAATTGGATATGCGTAAGTAAAAACTTTTGTGAAATTATATTGTTATTTTATAGGCATAATAATTAATAAATTAATGCTGTATTAAAAACTCCTCGCACTTTTTCACCTTCGATCAAATGAATGTGGATAATGACAATGTCAGTCATTTGACTTTTAGCCGAGTGAAAAAAAATATAACGCATCATGATTTTAACGCTTTCTATAGAACATACTACCTATTTATCCTAGTTTTTCCTCCCACTCGTAAAACCATGTTTAAGATGGTAAATAATGCTAAAACTACAGTTTTAAAATCAACAACTACTAGATGTACCCACTAAATCTTGTAAAAGGTTTAAAAATTGTTGTCTGGCGAACATATATAAAAATGAAGCATCAGAATTTACGTGAAATTAAGTCATTATTTTGGGACATTTAAAGCGTAAAGTTAAGCAATACGGCCGACGGAAAGTGTCTGGAAATATTGACAACTTATTTTTAACGATATTGTCTAAAATATACGTGAAAATCAGCTTGGAGAATTTACGTGAGGTAAGTAATGTTTTTATGTACCTTGATTACCTGATACCTGGAAATTGGCCGTCTAACCAAGCTAGCTGGTAGGCATGTGATCTTAGTACATACTAACACTACTCAATCGCCCACTTTTCGTTCGTCAGAAAATACGTGACGTCTGGTGACTCTGGGATCTTGGACTATACTATGGTTTTTTAAATGGCATTTAAATAGCATGCGAGAATCAAAACCCAGCTTTTGGTCGATTAAAATATGTATTATAAAATATTGATTCAAATATACAATATGTAAGGCTAAGACGCGATAAACGTATCGTTGATAATCGACTTGCTTTTAAAAACGTGTTATTTGTGTTTTCTTTACAACATATGAGGCACAAAACTAAAAGGATTCAATTACACGCTTTTATGATGTTTTATCAAAAGCCCACGTGAGTCATTCCAATCGATCCTTTATCAAAAATCCAAACAAAGAAATCGTTCATACGAATTGACTACCTCTAAAACGGTAACATGAAAAGGCTAAAAGTCAATACATAAGATCGGAGTGGTCATAACATTTTATACGCGCCATTACCCCGCCTAAGTGCGGCGTAAATTCTTATAACTCGAGTAAGTATTCAAAATATGAAAGATGACGTCGTTAGGGCGTTGGGGACTCGAGACCCTGTTGTATACCTAAATGTGTTTTAGTGCCCGTTTGTTCTATTCATTTTGGATATTTTGAGTGAAACATAAAAAGTTACATGCTGCCATCATTTCGGTATTTTCACTATCGAATTTTTAACTATGGAATAATACGTCGTTGTTTAAAAATGATGTACATCTTATCGAATAACAATTTACTTTTAATAGTAAACACATAAAAATGTCACCCAATTAAACTAATTACCTGCTACACAAAAACGTAACATTGAGATAAATTAAAGTTATAATTATATATTAATATGTATCTATATATTTTATGATAAAGAATGTATGTCTGTTCATATCGTATGAATTTCTTTACCAATGATTCTGTTAAGCTTTGATTAATTGTATTGTGCTTATGAAATTTAAAAGATGATGCACTGGTGGGATCAGATAATTTTATTATATTTATAAGTTTGAATCCAAGGAGACCTTTAAGAATGCAAAATAGATGTATACATAATAACGGTTATGTGCTATAGTGCCACCTTACACACGGACCAGCCAAAGACTGGAGGCAGGTCGCTAGTCAAATATAATTAAAAATAATGATTAAAGTCTTTATCAAAACCACAAAAAGCAGCTTTCAATTACGAACATGAAAAATAAGCAAAAAATATTTGCAGCTCTTAAATTGCCAAGCGTCGACTGTGGCCTGTCAGAACTGTCAACGTGTCAGCTGTCACGACACCCGCCACGCGATTTACATAAAACTGCTAAGTGATAATTAAAAATGTTCATTTCGCCCTATAATATACGGATCAAGATCAATTTTTAAAATAAAATAATCTGTTATACTATTCAATGTGACAACTCCATACGTAGATATAAAAGGCAACACTTTGCGCAATTTGCAGCAAGCGTATTTATAAAATGAATATAATGCTACTAGAAGTAAGCGATTTTAAATAGGCACTATTTTTTATTTCACTAATATTTCGATACAGGCAATATAAAATATAAACAGGCATACATATAAATAGAAAATACATACTACGTAAGCCCTAGAAAAAAGGTTTTCGAGTTTTTACTAAAAGCTTTAAAGTAGACTCTTTCACAATATTTATAAAATTTAATTAATATTAATCAAATTTTAATGCGCACTAAAATTTAATTTGCTTAGTCACAAAAATCTCGGCAAGTACCAGCCGTATTGAAAAAAACCTTTTAATTCCAAAATAATAACCTTGACTATAGGAAATAATATATCCATTAAAAAAATCCTTTCTTATTTCAATATTTTAAAGCTTTAGATTTTTTATTTTAAATCTTAATTGAATGGCAAATTTTCCATGCAAATTACAACGGATGGCAACTGTCAGGAAGCGTCGGCGCTTGCACGCTCTGTCAAAATGACACCCACGAAACAATTTATACTATTTAAAAATGATCATTTACATTATATTTTAGCTAATAATTTTTAAAATATTTTTTACACATACAAAATTTTCTTAAATTAGTTGAAAAATTTATTCATCAATTAATTAAATGTTTTATAAAGAATATTCGTATTGTTATTGGTAATTGACAAAAAAAAATATTAAACCTTTTTTGAAATTATATTATTTTAAAATATTCCTTGCAACGCAAATTGGACAGATGGTAGCTGTCAGCCAGTGTCGGCTGTCAGCGCGTCCTGTCACACTGACACCCGCCGAGCGATTTACATAAAACTGTCAAGTGACAATTAAAACTGCTCGTTTTGTGCCATGTAGCATGATTAAGTGACGCAAGGGATGGTCATTGGAAAATTTTTATGCTTTACTACAAAGGTTTCTGGACTTATGGAACCATAAAAACCTTCACACACATACTTTATCAAATGTTATATATTATTTAATTGTTAATATATTGTAATTATTGTGATTAATCTTATTGGTGCTAATACAATGGACCATAACTGGTCGACGTAGCTAGGGCCGACCTCGGCCCAACACCCAATAAAATAAATAATAATATAGATATTATTAATTACATATATTAAAATTATAGTCAATTCTAAAATAGTAACATCAAAATATAATATGTTATGTACATAGTAAAGTGTACATATATATATTTTTTTACTGTTACAGGTAAAAATGTATGTCTGTTTCACTTTATAGTTATAACTATCCAAGGCCTAGGCTGGTTGCTAGAAGATTGTTTTAGTCAATATAAAGATTTTCATAGCAGACAGAATATTAATGTACGTATTATTGTTATATTTCATGATCGCATAGAAGTTATGAATAATAATTGATAACGTTAATGATAACTTTAATTATTATTATTATAATTGATAATTATGAAATAATAATAATTGATAACTTTTAATGCCAAAATATGTCTTGTTTAAAAAGTTAATTGATTTGATGGTTTAACTTACATTCGCGCAACTCTAAAAGGGGTGATTTTTACATAAAATATAAGAGAATATTAAGACTCTGGAAATAACACAGACTACTTTTTCCACGGTACATTAAATGTTTCTGTGGGATAATACAAATTACTCTTCTACTCTATAACTCTCTTCTAAATTATTGTATCATTTTTGCGGGTAGATACCATCTCTAACGACTAACTTTTGAGATGTCAAAAACATCAGTCTCCAGTGTCCATGTTTGCTGTAAAACATTAGAAAAAAAGAGACCAAATCAAAATAAAACAGCCATAAATAAAAGAAAAACATTAAAATAAATCAAACTTCTTTATCCTATAAAACTAATACAACCAGTAGCTACTTATTTAATAAAAAATAAAATAAACCAGCCATGACTTTTAAATTAAATTTTTTTCACTTATAACACTCGCTATAAACAACGATAAGCTGTATGCATATAAAATTTATCGGCTGCTTAACTCCTAAACAGGGCATCCATAAAGGCGAACGAGCGCTGCGGGCGCCGGCGGGCTATCTCGATGAATGCTATTAATACGCCTGATACACCGTTAATGTGACGGTAAATTGGGGATCTGTCATACTTACAGCGAAAACGCGCCTAAAATTGTACGCTGAGTTATGGTTTAATAGAATATCTAGTGTTGGTATAGAAGTTTTGTAAGTAATTGTTTAGATTGATTAGAAATTTGGCTTTGTTGAATTTGAATTTCTGAAGATTGACCTCAACTGTAGAAAATCTCTATTCGATGTAGGAAGTTTTTATACATTTTAAATAATGTCTGCCCTTTTTTTATTTTTGTATGTGTATATGTATGCTAAAACTTTTACTCTAAAACAGCTGTTTTGGATTAAATTCAGTAAAAAGATCTAGGTCTAGGTTATAACCTAGAGTAATACATAGCCTAATGTTGCTTGTTAGGCATATTACACAAAATGTTCCTCAAATTTTGTTCACGTATACAATAAACTATACGGGATAAATATAGAAATAAAATTATTTAGTAGCTTTAATAGTCATATGAAATAAAAAAAAACAAGTGAAAACAAAAATCGCACTGATCTACAATCCGTATTTAAACACCTTTACCAACCCGACCCTTCGCCCCAGCGTATTAATATGCCACTTACCACTTTATGTTATGTTACAGCCGAAGTTGACTACAGTAATTGTTTAGCTGTGTCGGGATATGGCCTTAACTTTAGGCGAATTTAATCCATGATCATGGTTCGTGTAATAAAAACGTATGAGATAAGCTTTTGATTTAAAAAAATAACATTACACACTATAAAATACATATAATCATATATTATGTACATATTATATTATGTTGTGATGGAATAAGTGAATTGGATCTTGTATGACAACAAGTGAATTTACCCGGCTACGTCTGCGAGTTGCATTTATTATTTTTAGCATCAATGCAATTTTCAAATAAATTTTCGCAAAAAATGTTATTTTCTAGTAAAATATATTTAAAACTCTATTTTTCGTTCATTCGTTGTTAAACTGGATTCAGAAAAAAATTTGTTTTAGTAGTTATCAAAGTTAGCCCTTTAGTTAAAGGTAGTTTTTGGACTTAAAAAAAAACAATTACAAAGCCCGAGATTACATTTCAATAGTTGCTATAGCAACATAAATCTAATGCATATACTAATCCTACGAAATTGACCTAAAAATTATCAGTCACATAATTTCTATTTATTTATGATAACTCGTCGGTATTGCTACTTAATTCAAATTCAAAATATTTTATTTAGCATTAAATTATTACAATGTTTTACTGAACGTCATGAGTCTACTACCAATTCGGAGAGAAGAAGCCTCAGACCTGAGAAGAACTGGCGAAAGAAACTCAGCGGAACTAATATTAACTCATTATCGTTTTAATATCTAATGACTTTAAAGTTAAATATTAAAAAATATTTTTCATAAACATTAATATTTCAGTATAAAAAGAAAAACTCATAACTTTACATCTCACACCTACCTACACTGCAATATTTTCGTTCTTAAGCACTCGCTACAAAAAGGCATCGTCTAAAACGCTTTTTCTAATAATTCAGCAGCACGACCCACTGTGCGGCGCTAAATTTTTATTCTCGTAAAAGGGAAACTGTTATGTCCAGAGTGGATTCTACGGAAATGAGACCCTGTTAGGATTTCAAGTGTCCCTCAACTCATAAATTTTATACGGTTTGTATTTTTTTGCCAAGTCCCATCGGTGTCGTAATCACCTAACTTTTTGATCGTAATTTTTAATGAAGTACTGAGTATATATTATAGTATGGTTACGGATCCAGACTATGCTTACCCCTCAACTCAAAATCATTCATTCGGTAATTTTTATTTTCTTTGCTTTATTAACAAACATTGGTAAAATCAAAAACTAATCGAGCTACTACTAAAAATGCTTATAATTAATAAGATGTAATTACTAATTACATACACTATGTCTCATCTACGGCTGTCAAACTTGGTTGTTTGATCTCAAAACCAGAACCAAAATACAAGCAACTCCGAAATGGAAAGAAGTTACCTATATAGGTATAAAATTGAAAGACAATGTATAAAACTACTATATAGGTATAAAATTGAATACGAACATTCGCAATAAAACTAAAATGACGGACACTTTAGCTTTTGCACTACAAAGTAAATGGAAGTGGTCTGGCCACATGGCCAGATTCAACGACCAGAGGCGGGACATTAGATCATTCATTTTACAATGGTCTGGACCGCAAGGATCTAGAGCGGTCCATGTGTCAGATAGCTAGACGAACTAGTGGCGATAGCGGGTCAAAGGCAGACAAAAATGGGAGTCCTTGTCCATACAATAATTAACATTATTTATTTTCAATTTTTCAACTGTTAATAACTTATTGTATCAAATTTTGTATGGAACTAAATAAAGCTTTATTATTATTTATCATAATTACACACACAAATAGACATTTTTTTACTCCTCTCACGTTTGTTACTTAAGGATTAATATGAAACGGAGACAGAATATGACCTTTTTTTAACATTGGGAAAAGCATAAATACAGGTTTACGCATACCACCTGCATAATATACCTGCTAGAAAACCCAGTAATACCCAAATTAGAATGTTTTTGTTCTGAATTCGAGTAAGATAGTAGTAGTAAGTATAGACTTAACACAAATCTAATATACTGCGACACTAAATAGCTGCGACAAAATCAGGTTACAGTGTACTTATATAAAAATAGAAATTCATTCCGACCATCAATACGTACTGTACTTGTATTGTAACGAAACCGACACATTAATCACTCAGCGAGCGCTCCTGTCACCGCGGCAATGTCGCTCGACGCTTGTCGATCCCAGCTAATTTACTTCTATTCGTAGATAAATATTAATGTCCGACATAAATTGTTATTTTGTATTGTTCACAATCGAACACTTGTCAATGATCAATGACTATATTGTAGGTTTAATTGATTGACGTGACGCAATATTGGAGCCAAGTCTTGCCGTTTTTATGGTAGTTTATGAAATCACTTGATTTCTAATGATTAAAACGTCATATATATTTATTTATTTATGACCTTTTAATCATGCCCTTTTAATCAATGATTATGGTTATTGAGAACTATTATAATTGATAGTTTTCCTATTTCGTAGGAGCATCAAGAAAATTAACAAGTAGTTTTAGTTAATTTAGGATTGATTTGACAAAGAATAATTTGAAATCTTAAAGCGGTAGTACTACACTGTAAGGACTTACGTCATACGACAGCTTTACCTGTATTTATAATTCATACAACTGTATGAAATATGTTCGCGGATTCAGCTGTCGAGTTACATAAAACGTCTTACGGAATAGCACTAAAGGTGTGCTGACGCAGACAGGGCTTGATGTATCCCTTCGGAAACTCATCTGAATAGTTTTGAAGATGCCAGTTAGTCTAGTGTCTTTATTAAGTTTAATAGCACTATAATTATTTGCATAAAGATAGTTCGAAAGGTCAAAGAGTAAGTAAGCTGCTTTGCGGTTCAAGTGCGAGTTACTAGATAACTATACATACATATAATAAAATTGTAACTAAGCCGAATCTGTACATTAAATTTTTTTGGAAAATCTTATTGAAATAAACATTATTATCGATACAAAGGCCGAATCTATAGTTTTTAGAATTTTTGTCTGTTTGTCTGACTGTCTTTTACCGCATCACGAGAAACCCACTGGACAGATTTTGATGAAATTTGGTATGATGATAGCTGGTTATCCGGGTCGACATATAGGATACTTTTCACTGCGGGAAAATATCTCATCTCTGAGAAATCTATACTAAACGTTAAAACGTAAGTAGGGACGAACCCGAGCGGGGCGAGGGTGAGTCGCTAGTTATAAAATATATAACAGGAATTATAATTAGGCTCATTTAACTAAAATTTATTTGAAAAAAAAGATACACGTTAATTAGTTATGTAAATTAATTGTATGTAAACAATGATGTTATCTTAATGATTGATGAATCCATTAAAATAATAATATCTTATAAAGAATTTATATGTTTTCTTTACATAATTTATAACAACTTATCACCAGTTATAATTATTTATCTTGGTGTTGCTTTATTTATCTCGTATACCTTTACTAGTTTATGCCAATTGATCAGAAATATTAACATTTTTTGACTAATTAATTTGAAATTTAAAGTTTAAAAATATCTTTAAGTTTATTTATGGGATAATACAACATCCGCATTATAATAAATAGATATTAAATAATAGTATCTTCTTAACGAAATAGGTAGGTACTGTGTAATACGTTCATAAAATTGTCAGCCTAGTCATATGTAATAAATAGCATTTAAAATTTGTAATTGTTTTTTTTTTAAATAAATGGTCTGAGTCTAATTTAATTACTTTTATTTTTGTTGTTGCTTGTCACGTTTCGAATGCTAGCTGTTATGTTCAAGGGATAGGACTCAATATGTCAAATATTCGCGCAAATCTAAGAAAGAATTTATAACTAAACAAATAATTCAATTTAAACATCACTTTAAATCTAGGTCATACCGCCCGTACAAAGGATTTTTTCTAAAGCTTATCCTAGCTTATTCATTAAATTATTTAGTATACATATTAATATGAAAAACATTAACCATCTCTAATAGAATTTCGGTAGCCATTAATAATAACAAAAATATAACTACGATACCCAATAGAAAACGTCACCTCCAGCCCTGGATTACGCCTGGAGTATTACGCTGCCTTCGAAATCGTGATAAACTTCATTTAAAACTTAAAAAGAATCCTCATAATCAGATATTAAAAATAACGTATACGCGGTATAGAAACTTTTGTCATAAACTTGTACGGAAACTAAAAATTAGTCATGAAAAGAATAAGCTAGATAGCGCAGAAAATTCAAAAACCCTATGGAGAACCATCAAATCCATGTGTTATATTAGTAAGGACAAATCTGAAAATGCACGTAAGCTTATCACCCTCTCGACATCCCCTGTACAGTCTGCTAACCTTGTTAACGAACACTTTTCTAACATAGGCAAAAATTTGGCTGAAAAGCTTAAAGATTCTGCCCCCATTATAGTGGATAATAGCAGTTCACATAAAATATCACCACCTGTAAATTCTTTTGCTCTTCTCCATACCGATCCATCTGAAGTAAACATGATTATTAATAGTCTATCGAATGACTCTGCTTCTGGGTGGGATAACATTCCAACTTCATTTATTAAAATGGCCAAGCATGCCCTCATACCAATATTGTGTCATATCTACAATCTTTGCTTCACAAATGGTTGTTTTCCAAAAACATTTAAACGAGCTATTGTAACACCTATATACAAGAGTGGGAATGGGGACGATGTCGATAACTACAGGCCGATTTCTGTACTTACCGTACTAAGCAAAATTCTGGAAAAACTCATAAATAATCGCTTAAAACAGTATCTTATTGATAACAATCTTTTATCAAAGAACCAATTCGGATTTAGAAACGGCATTTCCACTGAAGACGCAGTATTGGCTTTGACTGATGAAATAAGCAATCATTTAGATTCAGGTAACAAGTGTGTTGGAGTGTTCCTTGATTTGGCCAAAGCTTTCGACACCGTATCCATTCCCATCCTTCTCGACAAGTTATACAATTATGGTATAAGAGGCATGCCCCATGCATTGCTGGCAGATTACCTTACCGATCGTCAGCAACTATTAAAACTCGGTGAACATGTTAGCCAACCTTCAAGTATCTCTTATGGAGTTCCACAAGGTAGTGTTTTAGGACCTACCTTATTCCTAATTTATGTGAACGATCTCTGTAACCAAAGTATTCAAAATTGTAAAATATATACGTATGCCGATGATACCGCCCTCATCTTCAATGCAAAATCTTGGGAAGAGCTAAAACTTATTGCTGAATCTGGGATGCGTCAGGTTTCTTGCTGGTTAAGATCGAATCTATTGACGCTAAATATAAACAAAACCAATTATGTAACATTTTCAATTCGTAATACTACACAACCTGACCACCATTTCAGTTTAAAAGTACATACATGTAATTATCCGGACTCAAGTAGTTGCCTTTGCGACAAAATCTCTAAAACCGAAAAGATAAAATATCTTGGAATTATTATTGACCAGCACCTTACCTGGCGACATCATATAGAGAGCATAGTTGAAAAGATGAGGAAACTTATTTGGATATTTAAAAAACTTAGACATGTAGCGAATGAATCCACTCTTATTACCACCTATAAAGCTTTAGCGCATTCTATACTTAGCTACTGCATTACTGCCTGGGGCGGTGCAGCCAAAACGCATTTAATAACTTTAGAAAGGGCGCAAAGATCTCTGTTAAAAGTGATGTTTTTCAAACCTTATATTTTTCCAACTTTCGACTTACATAATAACTACAAATTGTTATCCACTCGCCAAATCTACATATTAAATTGCGTACTTAAAGTTCACCGTCACTTACCGTTTATTCCTAGTCTGATCCAAAAACGTAGGGGTAAGGCCGTTTGTCCTATCCCTACCAGTAAAACCAAATTTAAGAAAATGCAATTTAACTGTCAATCGGCATATCTTTACAATAAGCTTAACAGCAGACTTGACATTTACAGTCTTTCAAAAACCGAATTAAAACGTGTACTAACTAAAACTCTACTGACATTGAACTATGATGAGACTGAAAAATTGATGATCAATCAAAACGTCGTATAAAACAATTCCAACATCCCATATTTACGCACTTTTATGTACACATAGGTAACTCGTGCACACATACACACACACACATACACATGCACACACGCACATGCACACACGCACATGCACACACACACACACACACATGCACACACACACATGCACACACACACACAAACGCAAACTTATATATGTAATTAATTGTAAATTTTTATTTTATTTTCACTCTGTTTGTTGACTTTCTAGTCTTGGTGGATGAGCGGGGCACCCAGTAATACGGGTCTCCACCTAGTACAGGGGCCCTTGCGACTATCTTGAAATGTAATCTTTTAAGTCAATAAAAGTATTTTTATTTTTTTTTTTATTTTTTTTTCTTTCTTTTATTTAATCAATTGAACAGAAGAACTAATGTTCTAAAATATGTAAGAAAGCAAAAGTCGATTTATATTATCTTGCGAGTTGATATAAAAAAAATACAGTCGAATTGAGAACCTCCTCCTTTTTGAAGTCGGTTGACAAGTAACTACGCCAAGCGGTGCATTTTTGAAACACTTGCTTTGTATGCAATCTCACGTAGTATATTAATCAGTGCAGAGTATGACGGACCCGATTTATATGGGAGCTCCACAATCGTTTTTGGAAGTTTAATTTATTGCTTCTAAAAGATTTCAAAAGAAAGTTACATTCCAAAGCTTCCTTAAATGATATCTGTGTAAGTAAATATTCAATTCAATTCTTCAGTTTATGGTTTTTGGTATACCAGGCATTATTTACTTCAACAAAGTTGCATTGAATTATAAACGATGTACACTAAATGCTACATAATATGGTATACTTCTAACAAATTTCAGCTACGACGGTCAATCTTCCAGAGACTAGCCAGCTATGCAGGAGTTATATACACAATATATTTATTTATTTATTAGGTTTATTTACAATCACTTACAATAAAACACACAAATATAAAAAATAGAACTAAAAACTAGAAACTAAATGTAGTGATTACAAATAAACACAGCATGCACAGAAATAATGTATCTTAAAATATTATACAAAATATATTTTAGAAGTAAAGAGTGTTTTTTTTAAATGAATCTATTGAGTAGGTACACAGTTACATATATTAATTTAACAATTATAATATTATACAAGACCATCAATGAATAAATGCTTTGAGCACGCTACAAGAATTTAGAGTTTTACATAACCGTGGGTATATTATAATACAAAATTATTCAGATACTCGTAGTTCAATTTAAAACAAATGTAAGCCCATGAGGAAGCTACCATCACAATCTTCAGTTATCCGGGCTACTGAAAATGTCTTGGCAGAAATATCTAATAACTATTATTGAACTGACCCGGAAATCAAACTAAGGACCTCAAAATCAGGACAGCGTACATAATAGCCACTAAGCCAAGGAGGCTTTATATATTATAATTACTAACTTGTTTTCTATTTCCTTCATTTCTCATATAGTAAAAGAAATATCCAATCAAAATAAATTTATTGCAACATTTAATTCACAAAGACTTCCTTATAAATTGGAGTAGGTAAATGGTAGGTTATAATGCAATATTTTATTTAAAAACTTCGCAGTCTTTACAGTATATTAATCAGTGCGGTCTACCTCAGAGGCAGATGCTTGTTTCGAATTAATTATCCCCTTGTATCATGTTATTAGTTATTGCCTCCGGCTTCGTTCGCATTCGTATTTCGATTAAATTGGCATATTTTCATAATTTGAATCTACACAGCCGATTCAAATGACATATACATATCTAGATATTTTTAGTGCTTAAAAATTTTGTTTATAGGTAGGCTGTTAGGGGGTTGTGGTGTGAACCAATTTGTATTTTTCTTTTTTTTTTATTTAAAAAAAAATATTTTATTTTTTTGTTAAATTAACTTCATAAAAAATACCTACTTTGATTTTAAAAAGGTATACCGTATACATGCAAATCTTCAAAGAACTCTGTGTTTGAACAAACATTCTGGACACGTGTTGGATTATATCTATACAGCTTTAAGACAGTAAACTCAATTTAAACTCTAAATAATTTTAAAAATAACTCTACAATTAAAATACTAAATAACGCAAGCATAGCAACATGTCCACAACATAATTGTTTTTAAAGCAGCCAAAGTGGCCATTATGGAGCGGGGTGCACGATTATTTATGAGTCGAGTTGTAAGGGCAGTGACAATGCGTTATACACAAAGAATGAAAAATGATACGAACATTAACAGTCATGTCGCCGTCAGAACGAGACGTATGAATACTGTGACCGGCCTTCTGCTATGACACACAAAATGTATTAGAGCTGACCTAAAATGTTACAAGTGCTTAATCTTATACTGTTATAAAGAGTTTAATATTTTTCTTTATAACTAGAAAGCTACAGTATTCCAGAGTACAAGTAAAAGCAGCAGATGGAATCTTGTCTATACTTACTAATATTATGAAGAGGCAGAGTTTGTTTGTTAGTTAGTTTGTTTGTTTGTTGCTAATCTCAGGTACTGCTGCTAATCCGATTTGAAGTCTTTTTTTATTAGATAGCCCGTTTATTGAGGAAGGCTATATGGTACAAAATATAATATATAGTCTATATAAAATGTAATATATTATATTCCATATAACTGTTAACGCTTTCTGATATTGCATTTAAGACAATAATAATTATAATATTTTCTTTATTTTTCGCAACTGGTAACTCAATTAAGTCGTCAGAATAATTTTATTGCTTAAAAGTTTTATAAATGTTATTATTGTAAACTTGAAAAACATTACTCAAAACCAACCAAATATTGAAAATGATTCGCAAATGCAAATATAAGACTCGGGACCGGGGATTTGAACTTACATCACTTTGTTTTGTGAGCAAGCTCATTATCACTGGTCTACCACTGCCTGTTACTTCAATATTGGTCCCATATATCTATATTTTAAGCATATCTTCTTTTTTGATAAACAAATAGTAATCTATTTATATAAAATATGCTTACATCCGATATCATATCTGTATAAATTTTGATGACAATTTAATGCCATGATAATTACTATGGAGCTGCTTCAATTGTGAAGGCGAAACGTGGAGTTTAGAAGCTTTAAAGACACCAAACACTTTTTAAAATTTCTTGATAATATAAAGATATGTATAAAAACAGCCATTTCTCAAAACATTCAGGCCATATGATATCAAGTGTGTTGTATAAATCCTCTGTACAACAAATAAAACTTTCAATTCTTCCACATTAAACCTGAAGAACCAGCCGAAACAATTCGCCACTTGTTGGTTGTTATTTATCGCTTCCTGACAGGATGGTCAGGATATCGGCACTTAGCTCTACAATCAAGCTACCTTCTAACCTGACTTTATACTTCCACAGAATTCTACCCCTTATTCATATAAACACATAGGCAAAATTCGCCTGTATTGAATATCTTTTTGCAAAATTTTCAGTTTGTTGTTTCAAAGTTGTAAAGCCCGTTCACGTCCACGGAAGTTGTCGAAAGTAATTTAAAGTCGTTCTGTTTGTTTGACGCATATGCTTAAGACGTCTAAAGTGCTGGCGCCTGAAATATATTGATGTTAGAACAGATAGTGAGAATTACTTAGTTACTACTTTAGTGGTCGTAAAAAAGGCACTTAGCTTTTTGTCTAAAAAGGATGAATAATTTCTAGAGATAATTAAATTATAATAAGTTAAGAATAAATAAATAAATATGTTGGGAAATTAACACACAGCGCGCCATCTAGTTCCATGGTAAGCTACGAGGCTTGTGTTATGGATGCTAGATAGTTGATACACTACACATAAGTATATAACTTTAAATATATATTATAAATATAAACATCCATGACTGGAGTACAAACATTTGTACTTATCACACAAATGTATACCCCCAGCGGGGCTCGAACCCGTGACCGCTGGCACAGCAAGTAGAGTCACTACAAACTGAGCCAAACGTGTCGTCATATTATTGAGGAGATATTACAAGTTTTTTTTTGGTTTTAGTTAAATTATCCATTTTTATAATGGTTTTGGCTTCGTCCGTGTACATATATATTATATACAGGGGAGCGGGGGGCACGTTGTTACAATTTTTAGATAAATGTTAATATGACAAAAGCTATCAAATAATTTATACATTTGATTGCTTTTATCGTTAGTATGTCTATTCAGCTATTAAAATATGATTGAAAAGTTATTAAAGTTCATGTATTTTTTTCACAATCGACAATTTAACCAAAAAAGTCGATTGTAACAACTTACCCCACATTTGGGGTTAGTTGTTACATCTTCGGGGCACGATGTTACGATAGATAAATAAACAAAATCATCAATTATAAATCATTTTTATTATTATTTGATAACGTTATAAACAAAAGAGATCACTTTAAACAGTTTTCTAACATTTATGAGTAATTATAACATCTATATCGTAATTTTTGAAGATTTTTTTTGTAGAAAAATAACATAACTTTGGCAGGAACTTTTTTAAATCTTATATAAAAACACAGAAACTTCGTCTGCAAATAACAACTTGTAGTAAATTATTTATACTTATTAATTATTTTAATAAACTTTTAATAAACTAAAATACTTTGGATTCTAACATTTTTTAGGGTAGGTACTTATATTATAGTAAAATATATAGTTATTTATATAGAGGTAGGTAACAATATCACATACAAATATTAAATTAGCCTTCATCACAATTGCAATTAATGCAAATGAATGAGTGAACGTTTCCCGTTACACATTTGACATGGGCCCACATTTTGCATTCTAAGCATTCTACCCAATCTTCTTTTTTCGAGGTGCTGTAACTTTCGCTAAACACTAAACAAAACCATTCATCAGTATCGGAATCCGAGTCGGAAACCAATATTTTTTTTCTTCACCTTATCTTTACCTTCTTCGCTCATTTTCGAGGACTGTTCTTTACCTTTTCCTTTGCCTTTTCCTTTATTTTTGTCACACGTTTTTTTGGTCTTGGCCAGTTTTTCTTCATACTCTTTTTTTATTGAGTCTTTTTCAGGCGTGTTGGTTAACACAGCGGATTTGCGTTTACGACGAGTATGGATGGATTATTTTCGAGCTTCTTGCTTTTCCTGGATGATTATACATCCAGGCTGTCTGTGCTCGATTAAGGTGGTTTTTAAAAGGACCATAAACTCCCACATCTAATGGTTGTAAAATTGTGAAAGCAGAGCGCGTATTATTTTTAAGCCAGCTGGGGGGATATTTTTTTAAATTGAGTTTTACAGCACATTGGTAAGCTAATTTTCGAACTTCTATTGGTAGTAAACCAAAAAAATATATTTTTGAACGTTTGAGTAGATAGGAAGCTAATTTATGTTCTGTTTCTTGTGAGAATATCAATCTAGGTTTAACGTAATCCAATAAACAACTTTCGTTATTTTTGTTTTTTCTGACATATCTGGATAAGGACATCGGACACAAATTAAACATTTCGCTTGCCCTACGAATGCTCATTTTATTCTGCAGTACTTCTGCTCCAGCAGATTCATAAACTTCTTGACTATTTGTACCTCTTTCTTTATTTATTTTATAGTTTCTCATTCTAAAAAAAACAGAATAATTAAAAATTTTAAAATTAGGTATGGTAATTTTTCTTGTTGTTACATGTAACAACTTACCCCAAAAAATTGTAACTACCTGCCCCATGGGGTGTTTTTTAATATAAATTGAAGTCACCATTAATGGGTATCGATAGTAGAAAAAAACAATATTGCAAATTAAAGGTAGATATATTATGAACGTTCAAAGTTAAAAATTTTGAGAAAATAAAAAATATAGACATCAGGAATCAAAAATTTCGGAAAGGATTTTTTTACTTACTTGGTTGAAATCGAGACACATGCACACAACCTAGCAGCTTGGCGCTTGGCGGGTCTCTGGTCGTTTTTATGTAATGCACGATGTTATAAGAAAACAAATGAGACCAATTATGTCCACCAAAGAGTTTAAAATCCCGGTAAAAAAGGCGTGTAACTACTTACCCCTGCAACAACTAGCCCCCCGCTCCCCCACTGTGTACATACATATATGCATGTTTATATTAATAAGTTGCAACAAGTTTTTACTGCTGTATTAATATTAATAATAGTAAAGATTAAGTATATCGCCAATTTACATACAAGAATTCATTAATTTTTTACCGCAATCCGATGAAAGGTAGAGAATTACAGACGTTACTAACCAAGAAACAAACAGACTTACATTAGTTTTTACATATAGACGTACCATCAAAATATAAGATCTCTCCGTATTATTTAAAGGTTTTGTGGCGTCATTGTCAAGGACTCAGTAATATTCTCAATATCTTTTTATGGCATCAATTTTAAGGCATATACAAAACAAAAATTATTGTTAAAATCTGCATACTTAAACAAGCGCCAGTAGTGTTTAACCCGGATGTTCCAAACTATTTTATAAGATCTAATATGTGTAAATAATAATATAATTCTTCAAATTTTTACTTTCTTGCTATGTAATAAAGGGGAAAGAGTGTTGGTGGATTTGTTAGTTGATCGTTCTTTCACGCTGTACTAAACAACGAAACAACATGATTTTTTAAAGGTTTAAAAGTGATATGAGCTACGTATCTCGATGCATAAAGTAATTTCCGTAGGAAATTGCTAGTTACTATACATGTAAAAGGAAAACGAGTTTAAAAGTTATTATTATCTACTTGAAATAACCTCTAAATAAAACATAACATAATGTACAAATCAATGATAGATTGCTTATTTTTTAAACACTAGGTTGGTATTGAAATGAATTGTATGAAGCCATCATTTAAGAAAAACTTAAAAGTAATTTATAATACATTAAAACTAACGCATTTACATTTAAAACAAAAAAAGATCAAAGGAAGTTTACGTATTCGTGCTTCGCAAAAAAGCAGCGAATAATTCAGTACAACGCTAATTGACAGCGTTGTCGGTGACAGACAGACACGTGAAGGACGGATATGTCAATACAATGTCTATGGATTTACCTGCAGAATTCAAGATTAACTTTTATATTCAAGCAATATTGAATAATATCTTACCCGCCAGCCAATAACTAACGGTATAGTGGGTCTCACTCTTTTCTATTGTCTGCGTAACTGTTCAGACAGCATATAAAACACGGAAGTTATTCAAAATACAAATTGGTATTTTAAACGATGTATACTTAAGGTTTCTAAATTAAAAAAAAATCTAACTTTGTTATATTAAACGTATTAACGTAATATTTAAAATATATTCAATATTCATAAAATGATTGCAGAATTTCTGTAATAGTTAAAAAAATATTCCTCCTCCAAAATAACACACGATTTTATAATTATGAGTAGATAAGATCGGATCAAAAATTTGGTCCTTCGAGCCTGATGGGGAAAGAAAAAAAGTTTAATTAAAAAGCAATAAAAACAGCCGACATTCAGATCAGCAGTAATTGACAACATTGTACGCTGACAGACAGTTCGGACATAACAGGCGGAAACGTCAGTCCGTTGTATCGTTACGTTTTAAATCTGCAATTAATTTAAAACATTTTTATTGTAACTGTTCTTACAATTTGCATATAATTGTTCGTTAATGCACCACTTTTTTGCGATTTGTTCGATGTGGGTAAATTGTTTTTGTAAATCGGGTGTTGAACAAAGTTACCACTATTATAAGTAGTATGTATTATTAGGTTGTGTTATATACTTTCATTATGTACAATCTAATATAAGTAAAATTTGAGAAACTTACTTCTTCTTCTTCTGTTTCTTCTTCATGCACAGCATTTTCCGCACTTAAGCAATTTTGTCCGTTGTTCGTGAGCCTGTGCTATTTTAAGTGTCTGTTATTCTTTCTTGAGAAAGTTACTTATTGTAAATTTATTTAGACATCGTTAACTTACTTATATAATTAACTTAACTTATATTTAATTTAAATTAAACTATTAAGTTTTACATAATCCTGCAAATAAAATATAATTGTATTTTATATTAATCGTCAGAAGTTAAATCTTAGCCAAAGTAGTAATAATAATAATGTTAAACCTATCATATCTGTATGAATAAGGCTTAAATGTTATTAGAATTTCCTTTAGAGAACAAAATATAGTTGATGCAAAAAAGATTCACACACGTTGGGAACTAGAGAAAAACTTGGAAGAAATACAAAGAAATTGTCGATATTCTCCAAACACACAAAGAATTAGAAATCAAGCGGAAATATCCGCGAAGATAATCCAGACATATATCACGGTGATCCCAAATAAATAGCCTGAGCCAATCCTCGCCTAACAAGACTGCAAACAGCCTGTACAAACACTGAAACATAGGCCCTTTAAACCACCGCTAACTGCTGCACAAATTACGCCTTTATACCCTGAACTAACATATCATACTATGCAAAACCTCATAATATCCATCAGAAACAATCTTGAGTCTTATTTGGTACTGAATACGGTGGTACTAAACGGTACATTTTACTTTGTGAAGATATAACACCAAATTTACTTCCAGAGCCATTAGCAACTTCTCGATCTTATGTATTTTAGAATAGGGTCGATTTGAAAGCATGTTAGAACTTCTGTGAGGATATAGGACGTAGTTTATTATTGTAAGCTTAATCACGAAGGAAGCTCAGATTCATCGAGAGCTTATTTCGTGGTAATGTATTGTTATTAGTTCTGGTTAGTGCCATTACAATTGGGTGTTTTAATGCCAAAGGGTATGACAGAATGTGAGGCAAATGACTGTGATACATTGCATAGTGCTTATTTAAAATAGGAAAAAATGTATTAGAGGTTCATTTTTGTGTAAGTCAATAAACTATTGAAAATACACTAATATTACATTTGGTTTGGTTATGCTCTAATATTGTACAGAGTAACTACAGTTATAATTATGTACATAAAGCAAATAAGCCATCAATATTAACATATTCTTTTAACACAGTCTATTTTTTGCTAAAACGCAATATCTTTTATAACCGCCTTAACCATTCAAATATTGTTTACAATGTATGTATGTATTCAGCCCTTTTTAACGTCCCACTGCTGGGCACGGGCCTCCCTTCAGTACGAGGGGGATCAGGCCATAGTCTCCAACGCTGGCCAAGTGCGGGTTGGCGGACTTCACATGTCTTTTGAAAACTCGCTAGGTTGTAATCATATAATTAGTTTATACATGAAATATTATCTTTATACTTAAGCAAATATATATTACCTCCCACAATTTGGTGGAGCTCTGCATTTAATTAAGAGTAAAAACCAAGCACAGTTCTGTAACATGTATATGTAGGTGTTGAATCGTCGGTTAATTTAGCAGTGAGTCGGCTAAACAGCCGCAAGAGTGGCGGAAATGATCCGAATAAATCAGGGCTAACCCCACCCTCGGGGAATGAGGTACAGTGTGCAGAGAAATCTTTAGAAATGTTTTACTTTACTTTTATATATATTATGTGATAATATTTTTTGATTATTAATACGGTTATGATTAAAATGTGAAGGTACTCGAGATATCTTATTCCATCTTCCTTATAAACAAAATACAAAACAGGTATTGATGTTTGTATATATGACGGAATAATATTTTTGTCAATTTGAATGTGAATTACGCCTCCCCTTAAAAAAATATACTGAAAAATTTAACTGCAAACTAACTTTTATTGTTTTCTTTTTTTTTGTTATAGGTTAATTAAATTAAATTTTTATTTACAAATCTTGATATCAGTCTCTCAGATATTTTTTTTTATCAAAAGGATCAGAACCTCTAATCATCAAGCCAGCTTCACATTTCACCACTACGCAAAAAATACTTAAAAAATAATATTTTTTAGTATTTCTATGCAAACGCTACACTCTGTAAAGTCGGCGTATTCATTAGTCGGGCAATTAATTATTTTTTGTTAATTCCCGAGCGACGTGCCGCTCGCCACTGTATTATCTGTTACGCGTCACGGTACGCCCCGTTTGTGTCACTTTTGTCACGTTCACATTTACAAAGACAAATGTAGTGAATTAGTACTTTACTTAATTCATTTCTAACAGCTATATAGGTAATATGTTTCTGAAATTTTGTTTTTAGTAGGAAAAAAATATAAATTTAATATTTTCGTTAACTACAATTTGGATATTATTATTTAGCTTTTCAAATATTATTTTTATTTAACGTCGACGCCATGTGCTAATGAACCATTATCTCAGAACGAGTGTATGTCGTTGAATTTTCTTTTCGCTAATAATCTTAAAATGTTTTCTTCAAAAATCAAATCAATCTTGAAAATATGCTAAAATATGATTAAAAAATTCGTGATTAACAAAAAGAATAAAAAAAAATCAATAAAAAAGTAAAAATACCTAATAATATACCTTATAACTTTAAAAGGTATATATAATTTCATTAGTTCTAAAGGATCTCCAAATACCACTTTCTTATCAGTAATCAGTTTATGTCGTAAAATTTTAATGAAGCTTACTCAGAATAATTAAGTAATATAATTTCAAAATAACGATGTCCACAGCCGACCGTTCGTGATTAAAACGATTAATAAAACAATTTGTGTTAATAACTTTATTTCTGCGCATTTCAATGTTTCCTGTTGGAACACGAAAATATGTCAAGTTACGTGCGTTATTTACAATACGTACAAGTAAAGTTCACCGCGCATTGTGTATTTTTACTAGTGTCTGTTTTTTCCAAAGGTTAAGTAAATTATTTTCGCATTTGCTAAAAATATTATTCATTTATATGTACTCGTACTATCTACTATATCTTCCATTTTCTATATTAAGCATGTTACCAAATAACGAATTCCTTTACTAGACAAATAATATCATTTCGCATTTAGTTTCAATTATATTTCAATTAATTAATGTACTTTGAAAGTATAAAAAATATGTTCAAAAGATTGTTTTTTCAGAAAAATAATACTTACATATAACAAGTACTTATTATTTACTAAGTCAGTAGTAAAATATTATAGAACAGTTATCGCTAGAAATGTCTAGATCAATCTAAATCAAACGAAATCATTAGTCAGTGCTCTACATATAAAACATATTATACACTGTAGAGTGAACTAAACCTATACTTATTGGGATATGGACTACCTAAAGAATGTATGTATGTTTATATAGCTCAAGTACTTTTTTGCTCAAGCTATAAAAAATCAACAGTATGCGGTCACCAGCCTTCTCTCATTAGTCAAACGTTTACGTCAAAAATGTAATGACTTTACGACATATTCAGTAGTTTTTTTAATAAAATTCGCCTTTTTATATTTTTTCATAAAAATGTCAACGTGACAAATTTGAAATAATAAAATAAGGTAATATGAAAGTTAATTTTTTAGTAAGTACTAAGTATGCATGTTAACGCTATTGTTCTAGCTTTAAGCTTTGTAAAATCTTTAAAACTCTGTACTAGGTATAGCCTATAATATAGGAAACCTATTTAGTTTCCCCCACCAACTACACGGAGAAATGATATTGTTTTAGGGAAAAAATAATAATAATTTAATTATTAAAAATCTCTGAAGTAAATGAATTTTATGATTTCACCAAAAGATTTTTTTTTTGATATAAACACCTTAATCGTGATTAAATGTGTAAGAACGAAGAACTTAATAAAAATTTAATACAAAAACACACACAGGAAGTTCCAATCACAATAATCTTCCTCAGCGTTAAACATAAACTATAATAAAAACAAAATAACCAATATCAACCGAACATCAAAAGAAGTGCAGTCCAATGCATTTTTCATTTTGAAGAGGACCATCGATCGTAGGGCGACCATGAGTCTCAATCCCTCGGGACATCCCGGATCCCGTACGCGGGATAATTGTTGCCTGATCCCAGCCAGTCGTTAATCTTGTCGGCGGTACATCGCTAATGGAGCAGTGATTTGTTAGGATTCTAATTATAAAAGTGTTGTAGAGTTTTAAACTCGAGATTAATGCGTTTGTAACGCGCTAGTGCTCTCAGTAATACAAGATGGATTTGTTGTTTTTGTAAACAATGGTTTAACGACTAACTAGATGTTTGCAGTATAAATCAAACACTTGGTAACTATTTATCTACACTTCTATTATAAAGAGGAAAGATTTGTGTTTTTGTATGTTTGTAAGGAATAAACTCAACAACTACTAGATCGATTTAGATGAAATTTGGTAAGAAGTTTGAGACCCTCTGGGAAGGACATAGGTTTTATTTATTCCGGAAATCATCCCTTAAGGGATTGAAAATGGGGATGAAAGTTTGTATGGGGAGTCAACCTAGGGACGAACCCGAGCGAAGCGAAGGTGCGTCGGTAGTGTTTTAATAATAGTAAATTGGTTCTAATCTTTAAGTGTATGTATTAAATTCACATATCTATTATAGCGTACTTTAATTAAACTCTAGTAACGAAGAGTCCAAAACGGCTGGAGTGATTTTGATGAAATTTTGTTGGCAGATTCTGCGAAGTTTGGTAGTGATCAGAAGTTTGAACATAGGCAAAGCTGCGGGTACTGTTAATTAAATATGAAATCAAATGTTATAAATCGAATAGTAATCATTAGATTTAATTTAATTTAGCCTTGTTTAACAGTATATATTTTTATTGTTAATACTTAGTTCTGTTCATATACATGTGATGTTCACATCTTAGAAGACATCCTTTGTCTGACTGTATACTTTAGAATAATTATAATTAAGCTTGTTTATTTCATCTGTATGTCGGTTTTGTGAACTAATAAATAAATAATTTAGCCTACTTCAAATTGTTGTTTCTGTTTGAAACTTTACACATAGTACATACCTACATAAATTACAGATATCAATACAATATTTGATATTATCAAGATCTGATGATGGAAACAACTTTAATGGCTATTTATAAAACCTTTGTATTTATTTATTTCATCATATCTCATACGTGAAAACTCTTAAAAAGAGCGTATTTGATGTGTTGTCAAATTATAATTAATAATTATATACTAAGACTTTAGCCCATTAAAGAAGATTACACATTTAATTTCTAATTATTATAATAAGTAATCTACGAGTGGTCATTTGTCAAATGATCGTTATAGTCTGTAGACATATTTTGATATTATTTTAACTTTCAAATTCAAATGTGATGACTAGTTTATAATAAAAAAATAAATAATTTAATTCCCTCATTTTACAACCTTGCTATTTATAATGGGAACATTCACAATATAATATATTTTATGTTGAAAAAACAGTTTTAAAAATATATTTCTATCATTTCATTATCCAGATTTCCATAAATTACACAAATTTATAGCGCACGCGAACATCAAAAGAACGAATAACGTGGAGAAATCACACAAATTGAAGATGAAACATCTCGACTTTATAATATAATTTTATTAACTGATGTTTCTCATAAAAGATTCATACAAATGAATCATATTTTTAAATTGTATATAATTTTCATTTGAATTACGTGTGGAATAAAGTTTGACAAAACATACGAAGGTCGTCATGTTAAAGAAGAAAATTTATTTCTAAGATGCTGCCAGCTAAATAAATATAAGAAAGAATTGTTCAGAAATAAACCGACTCGGAAATAAAGTTCTCAGTCAAATTAATCCTACATCTCTTAAGTTATGTGACAATAACGTATTGTCTGTATGAATCTCAACGCGATTAACTACTACCTACCAAAAGAATCTTTATTTACGATCTCATCTCTTTTTCGAAATCATTCACGCCATACTGATTCTACCGTGATAGACATTAGGTATATAACTGCGTGTAACTAACCAAAGGAGCAACAGTCATCGTGCATAGTCAATATTAACTAACATTTTTATAGCAGGCTGTGGGTAATATTTCAAGCTCAAAGCGCCTATTATTGAAAACGTTTCTAAACTTTTTCATCGTGTTTGCCCCAAACAAAACCGTCTAACCGCTGATACATTAAGATATATGCCAGGCAATTAAGAGGCTGAAAAAAACTGAACGACTCAGGCGTACAAATGTCGCGAACTATCATCGCATGAGAGCTGAGAGATCAAAAATAACAATTCTTTTATATGATGTAATTATATTGAGCTGTAAAGCTGGTTTAAATAAAATACTATATTAACAAGCTTAGTACGATTAGTGGCTGACCTTTAACATTACACTATATTGTAATGTCTATATGCATTATAAACAATAGAAATTCGTTCGAATTTTAAATAGATTAAAAATAAAACAGCTAAATAAAAAGGCATTTCCGGACATTCTTTGTGCAAATACATTTATAGTTCCTTGAAGCTGCATATAAATCAGAAACTTATAAACAAACTGCTCAAGTGGGAAATATGAAAGTTAAAAATACTCAATGCCGAAATAATTAATTTCAGTTATAAAATAAAACCGAAAATTTACATATTTATCAAATATATAGCATTCAATTACAAAAGATAAGAAATCCCATTAAAATTAACTTTAGACGTTTAATGAAAATTTATTGCAATATTATTCTTAATTCATTTTGCACAAGATTAGCAGTTTGTTTTATCTTGCTAATCACAACACTAAAATGAATATAATAAAATATGCTAAATTATTTCATTTTTCTGCAAAAACTATTAAAATTAATTTCAATGGCTTAGGATTTTCAATACCTTGGTTTTAAGGCTTTATACATTTAAGATGTCAAAAAAGTCTGAAACTAGTCTTCACTTGTTTATCATCTACGAGTATTCTTAATTGACACACTCTATCTATGTTTATTGTACTTAAACTGACTGTTTCCATAGCGCCGTTTCTATAAAAATCCATATAAAGCCTCCAGCATTTGATATATGAAAGCTATTACATAATTAATAAGCTGTAATGGTAATATCAGCTCTACACAATTATATAGTGACGTGACATATCGACAAACAGATGGTCGGCGAGCACCGCGGCGTCACAACATCGACTAATTTATGCCCTTCTTAACGCCGTCCCACCTATTAGCTGCACGTTGTATATTTCATGTGGTCACTAATGTCTCCATGATTATTAACCTCGGAGGATTATTCATTAGACTATATAAATTAATTCTGACTGATACAAATTACTTGTGTTTGCAAGTTTTGATCATTAATTTTAATTACATTATGTATTTACAGAGAGGATAAAAAATATATTAATTAATTAGAGTGGACTTGTAGCACCATTTTGAGAAGGCATCATTTGCAACAAGACTTTGGTGTAAAAACAAGACCATTTGTGAAAGGAAAAAAATGTTGTAGTCAGTTAAAAATATATATTTATAATAATAAGTATAAACAATAATAAGTATAAATATGTATTTATTTTAAGAGAATAAACCTAACTAAAATTATGAATGTGAAAGTCTTTATATGTATATGTATGTATGTTACATCGTTACATTGAAAAATTTGAACAGCTTTGGAGGAAATTAATTATACATAATATAGATTATGACCTACAATAACATGTGACATATTATAATCATTTATTTAAAACATACAACTAACATAACTAAATTTAATTTCCTTAGGCACTATCAATAACAAGTTTAATTACTAGGTCAAATAACTGTCCTATATACGATATATATCAATGTCACCCCAGCTCTCCCAGCTGAGTTGTGGAATAAAGTTGCTTTTTATTTCTAGAGCGCATCGCAACTAACATCCCGACGGCTTTCATCTTGTAAATGTTATTAATCGACATGGCTCCCGGACACACAGGCGGTACAACACTATTCCTCACTCGATGAGTACATCACTATATTTATTATACATTACTTTTTCTTATTACATAGTGTTTTATAAAAATAAACGAAACTGTTAATGTATGTGACATATTTTATGAGTTGATTTTTGTTATTTAATGCTTATGCTCGCTTTGTACCAACAGTGCAATCAGTCATGTCCACAAAAAGTAGAAAAGCTGTTGTGTCTTTCAATTCAAAAAATAACCGTGCAAAAAGACATTCGGTACGGAATAATTGGGAAAATATTGCTATTTCAACAAAAAACTACTTACAATTAATTACATTTTTTATTTCTTTATTGCGACTATAAAATAATTCTGCGAACATTTCTGGCCTGTTGTGATCTGATTAATAGGTAAACTATATTTAAACATGAGTTTTTACAGTAATAAATTTCTGTTATAATTTTAGAGTTATAATTAATTTCCTTAAGTCCAAGGTCTATAGAATATATTTAAAATTGTATAATAAAAACTTAAAATAACAAAGAACTGAAAAAAAACTTATAATACTACTAAAATGAAAAGGAATTCACCAACACCTTTTTTTAAGTTTGAAAATGCATTTACACATAGGTAAACCAGTCCTACCCATTAAAACATAACAGAACCTCCCCTGTCTTAATGGGGTCGGAAGATCGCTTACACACTCAACCACGACGCTTCGACAGCACTCTGCTTCGACAGACCACACAACCATGGGGTTGCACCAACGGTCCACTCTGCTATCAGAGAAGTATCAGGAACAACCTGCCGGTACATTTCTTGGCTTCGCGCCCGGATGGATTGCCGGACGCTAATGAGCTCCGCCATTACCTTTATGTTGAACATCGGGTAAAAAAAACTCAAAACAAAAGTTAATGAAGTTAATTTATGTAGTAAAAACTTTTTATTTTATTACCTTATTATAAGATCGACAAAGTCTATCCATTAGGCTTTTGAGTCTAATTTTAGTTTTATTTATGAGTTCCGCGTCCAATAAATATAGTGGCACATTGAGAAGACTTTGATGTGTAACGTCATAAATCTATGAAACATGTAATGTACCTAAATGAATATATTTTTGTTCTACACATTAGTCACGGGACGTAAAATAAGTTAATAGTTTGTGGAATTGTAATTAACTGGTTATACTCGTATATTGTTGATCTTTAACCGACTATAAAAAAGAGCATGTTATTAGAGGACTTTTTGTGTGTATTTTACGCGATATCTTGCATTATATGCATGAACGTTTTGAATGGTTATTTTTATTGAAAAGGCTGTATTTTGAATCGTTATTATTTTATTTTATATAATATAATATTATTACTAAGTTTATGTAAAGGATAAATGTATAGTAATCATTTTTTTTAAAGTAATAAACAATTTTTAAGTAAAAACACAATTTAATTCATTCATAGTGCTAATGGTATTGCAAGGCTCTCTGTTGGTAGCACGAACTTAGGCAAAGAAATTATAACAAAGCAACTTTTATAAGATTTTTTATTGAGATAAGTATAATAACAGACAAGGTAAAGGCACAGTACTAAGTATTTCTTTCTCTCCTTTGTGGCTCTTTAAGACTCACGCAAGGTGGACTAAAGCTTTGTTTTTATTTTAAAGTGCGAACAATACTATAAAATTAATTATAGTTATTATATTCGTATTTAGCCCTTTTTAATGTCCCACTGCTGGGGCCTCTGTGCTGTAGAAGAAGAGTAAAACTTTGAAAATTCCATAGTACCACTGACCACATGTGCACATTGATCATGGCTGACAAAAATCGCGATAACGAAATACTTAATTTATCAACATTCGCAGCAGATGTATTATAATATGTATCATTATTATTTTTGTACTCCAGTCCATCTGGTTTCTTAATAAGATATGTACATTAAACCTAATATTGACCTAATCCCCTCAATAACAATAAAATAGTTGAGTAAACATTCGTTTTAAAAGGTACAAAGTTATTCAAATCACTAAAATTATTATTATAGAAATAGCTTAACATATCAACAAAAAATACAAGCGAATACATTACCACCTTTTCAAAAATTGGTCAAAAAGCAGTGACTCTCACAGTGTAAAGGTAACCTAACAGACATCTGGCCGGGACGTGAAGTGGTGGTCCTAATTGACAGTAATCAATTCCCGCGGCCCGCTTTCAATATTCCTTCATCTACGATTTTTCTCGTTTTTACACCGCCCCCGTCTGAAATTTATCGCTCAATTAGTCTTGTTTAATAGCCGCCTGCCGCGTTGATGTCTACGTCTCGCGATGCCAGGGCTGCTACATACGGGATTTAAATGCCTTTTAATTTTTAAATCATTCAATTCAATTGTCTTGTTAATATCTTCAATATGTGCCAGTTGAGCACAGATTACTTCGCCAATGTCACGTAGAATTGAAGTCATTAAATAATCTATTTAATGGTCGTGATATATTCAAAATTACTAATTAGATAAATATATGAACATCAGTTATCAAATAACATTTTAATTTAAGGTAAAAAAACATAATAATAACTCGCTCATACTAATAAATTAAACTAAATTGTCGATTATACATACACATTATGTACATCCCTGACAAGAAACAAACATTAAATTACATTTTTACTCATATTTATTGCTGTATCAGCGCAATCTGGAGTAAATACATCTGTTTCTATTAATTTGTCTACAATCATCTTTCACTTTTTTTGAGCAAATTCTAAAATTTCAATTCTAAAATCTCCTCAAATTCCTAAATTAATATTGTATCATTATTTTTTTGGATAAAAAAGACTGTCCTCACCCTTTATTCACTAACTTCTTCTGCTTCTTCTCCCTGCCCATTTCCCTATCACTTGGGGTCGGCGCAGTACATCTTCTGTACTGCTGAAAGGATTTGACAAAAGTTTTACGACCGGCCGCCTGCCTGACGTCAACCCTCCTTGGGAATGCTATTGTTTATCGCGGAAGTCTTGTAATATGCACATTGATTTTTTTTAATCATTTATTATACTATTACTCAAAATTTTAATGTAATTTTCGGATATATTTTGAAATAATTATTATTTTTTTTTTTAATTTGGAAATAAATTTTAATGATCCAATAAATTTTGTTTTGACGTTGTCAATTTTTTCTAAAAAAATTGAAAATGTCAAATCTGCTACCCATTGTAACCCTTTATTCACTAACACAGATATTGTAATATATTTTTCAAAAATTACTAAGCTCATTGATTATATTTATATTCAATACATAGTTTAAAATAATTTTGCTAAATTATATGAATTACGCTTGCAGAATTATAAACGTGAAAGTTTGGATGGATGGATGTTTTGATACCTACTCAATCACGCCAGAACGGCTGAACGGATATGGATGAAATTTGGCACAGAGATAGATTATAGCCTGGAATAGCACTTGGGCTAGTTTTTATTCCGGAAAAATCTACGGTTCCCGTGGAATACATTCGTTTTTGTTTTTCTGCTAGTTTATACATAAGTCTCATCACTGTTAAGAGTAGCTGCAAACAATTTTCTTTGCTCCAATAAATATAATTCGTAATTGAATATTCACACTTAATTTATAAAGTCTTTTATCTAATTAAAAATTTGTGTGAGCCTAATTTTATTCGTATAATATGACATTGATAGTAATTGATGTTTTAGTAACGTCGTTAATTACTCATATCTATTCTGCGTCGTATTACAATAAAATGTCTCTCGTGGTACTACTTATTATCAAGGAAACTATAAAAAAATAACATATAACTTTAAAAATATATAATAAAATAAAACATGTTGCTTATAATTGGTACAAGTTTATAACTACTGAATTTTAAGAATTTAGGATCCTGAAGTTTACAATAATTTTATACTATCGAGCTGACTTTATGATAGAGCTAGGAAGTAAACAGTAGAAGTTTTCAATGGCTAAAAACCATCAAGTTCTGACTCATTTGTCTTTTTAGTAAAACATATAATTTATAACGTATAGTCATTTATATAGACCCTAGCGAGTTATGTTTTAACGTTTAGTACAGATTTCTCAGATATGAGATATTTTCTTGCAGTAAAAAGTATCCCGGATAACCAGCTATCATCATACTAAATTTTATCGAAACCCCTCCAGTGGTTTTTCCGTGATGCGGTAACAGACAGACAGACAAAAATTCTAAAAACTATAGATTCAGCCTCTTTAATCCGTTAAAATGTAAATAGGGACTACGTAGTCGCTAGTATATATAATCTCTATATTACTATAATGATTATATTATATTAACTAGTTACATAGGTACCTACATAATATTATGTTTATGTGTGATTACTGATTAGTTAACATCTCTATCTCTTGCGGGGCAGCAAGAGAGGTAAGAGTGCTAGAATTTGTCACACACCTTTATTTCTTCTATTGTTCTTATAGTCTCATTTTCCTTACACACGCCTTTTGGGTCCCCAGACGATTGAACATCTTTATGTATAATAAATTAAATTATTATAGACTTCAAAACAGATTTTCAAAAATTAACCCATGCGCATCTAATGTTAAGGCAAAAACAACTCCTAAGCTAGGTAGCCCTGACAGCTCGTAAGACGCAGAGAAATAGGATTAAATTAATTGTCGCATCAGTCAGGAGGGCGTCGGGGTGTTTTTTATTAGTCGAGTGCTCACCCCGCCCTCGTCCCCCCGTAACGCGAGAGAGTAAATCACGAAGAACGGTAGATTACAAAAATCAGATATGCTACTTTTTTATATTTAATATTTTTATTATATTCTTTATTGCACTTACTCACACACAACAATAAACATAGTTCACAATGGTGCACTTATCCCTAAAAGAGATCTCCTCCAGTCAACCCCTGGATGTGGAAGATGTCAGCGGAGGAAATAATAATCACATATACACACAATATATACATATATAATACCTAATGTAAAGACTCTCCTTATACAAACATATATATATATAACATTATCACTAATATCAAATTATTAAAGCCTAATTGAAAAAACTAATTATATATCGCTGAAGGATTCTGATTTGATAAAAATTTAAGCAATATAATGTTAACGCTAATAGTGTTTTGTCTATTCGAACGTACTAATTTCTAAAATTCTCAGTCAAAGTTAAACACTTTTCTAATTTTATATCCTATCTGTTATTTATCTGCTATTATTATCTTATCTCTTGCATTAGAGGAGTTTATTGCCTTATGAACTAAGTACACAAGTGAAACAGTCAAAAAGTCGTATGATAATTCTTATATAACAGATTTTGTTTTTTCTTTATGTTTCAATGTTTTTTATCTATAATAAACGTCAAACTTAATTTTATCCAAAAGCTTGTTGCAAATTGCAAAAAGTAAAGTATAGCTGTGTTGACATTGATTTTTATACTTTTCTTTATAAAGGATATCCGGTTGTAATAATAATTACAAAAAAACATAAACCTAACAATTAATTTATGTAGAATCAACATTTATATGATATTTAATCTTAATGTATTAATTAGTAAAATTAAAAATTAATAGCGGAAGTCGGGATAGTTTATACGACGATTAATTTTATTTATGAAATTTGTGAATATAATTATTGCTTTTTAATTCTTTATGGAACACCTTTCCAGTAACATTTTACTTAATTATTTAAATGGTATCTACTTGAATATGCATATCTAACGTTATGACTGTAGTTCGTTAGATTGGGGACATAATTTTAACTAATTTCACAACTATGTCGTGAATTTTTATAGGTTTCTACACATGTTTGTACTAGAGCTTTAGATGTGTTTCGACGAAGACAATATATTTTAATTATAAGGCAATAAATTATTATTAAACGACGTATTCATTTATTTATGAAGTTTCTTAAAATTTTAAATGGCTTGTGCTACAAATATTTCAATACAAAATATTTATGATTATTTACGAGACTAAATGTTAATATTGAATTTTTATTATACACTAGCAACTCACCCTCGTTTCGCTCGGGTTTGTCACTAGGTGATACTTTAAATTGATATAACTTTTTTATTTACGAACCGATTGAAATAAAACAAATACTAAATGTTAATGCACAGACAAACAGACAAGATTTCTAAAAAAACATTGTTTTGGGTTCTATTGAGTTAATAAATACCCCCCCATAATAGTTTTTCTCAAATATCTTCTATATATGTATAGATTAAATTTCTTAATATGACAGACAGTTTTGTACAGAATCAATGATTAAGTAGGTACTTTATTTTATAGGTAACTTTTTAAGCTCAAATCTTCTTTACATAATATTATATATACATATATTATAAGTATATTGTCGTTTTGCTATTATTGAATAATCTTTCAATATTTTAAAATTAAAATATTGAAAGATTATTCAATAATTTGCAATATTCAAAACCTTACTTGAATATTGCAAAAAGAATTATCTAAAAAATAAATAATTTCGTATCTTCATAGATATTTTTCAGATATTTTGTACTGCCGTATCTAGGTACTGTCAAAACTTCTTACATCCCTTCCGCGCCCGCCCGATTTGTTCACGCTTTGATCTCTGACTCGATTTATCGAGATTATTTTTAACGCGATCGCCCCATCACTAGTCAGCTAGTGACGAGCGATGCACAGATTGCTTAATATTTATTGTTTCAGACGTGTTTTTGCGCGGTTGAAACCACTTTTATATGTATATTTTCTATCTTAAATGAATCGTGTTTATAGCTTAATCTGATATAATATTTGATTATTTTCAGTATTTGAAGTGTTCCTTTAAGATATTAAAAAAATAATTTGAGCTAAACGACACGTTCGCCTCAGTTTGTACTGACTCTACTTGCTGAGCCAGCTGTCGCGAGTTCGAGTCCCCCAGGGGGCATTCATTTCTTGATCTTGATGATCTTATATCCATAACACAAGCCTCGTAGCTTACCATGAAACTAGACGGTGCTGTGTGTTAATGTCCCAAAATATTTATTTATTTTTTAATTTCTAATGCTATAGACCCATTTTCCAACTTTAAGAAAACTTTTTGCGTCTGAGACAATTTAAAAACATGTCAAATATTCAGTTTTCCCTCTAAAATTATTCTAAACCATACGCATACATCCGAAAAAAAGGACATAAAAAACACATATTTTTTTAAATTTACTTCACACATTATTTCATGTCAAAGGAGACACTATAAGGTGCACCAAACTTTCTTAATCTTATTATTATTATCATTGCTTGCATTTTTATACAATGTAACACTACGCAGCAATATTTTAAAAGCTTTTATTTGTCTTGCTTCTTCTAAGTCCTTCGATTTTTCACTTCGGTGTGAACGGATCGAGATCGGATTTCTATTATATTAAATGTGAAGTTTTGTATGTTTGTTACTTCTTTATGCTCAAACAGCTGGATGGATTTGGATCATATTTAGTATATAGATAGGCTAAGACCTGGAGTTATACTACATAGTCAGGCATCGAATAATATATTCGTACTAAACGGGGTCACTTTTTTGATCATAAATTCTCCCCAGCTACACTTATAAACCAAAATACTTATTTTAGATATAAAAGCTCTTTTTCTAAAGACTCAGTCACCATAAATATATTATCAAATCGTTTCTTACAGGGACACTGTCACAGGCGAATTATAAAACATTTCGTCGCGTTACATGTGTCGCTTCGCATAGCAATCACTTAGTACTTATTCAGAGATCGATCAAGCATCTCCAAGGTTTCACGTGCATCGGCAATAGATTTATTAGGTGGTTATTTATCCACAATATTTTTTATTATATGTTGATAATTCGTTTATATAATATTTTATATGAACAGTATCGTTAATAATATATAAAATTTAATATTTTATAACTTTTCTATTTTTATTTTCCTCCTAGCGGCTCACACTCACTTTGCTCGGATTCTCCTCTAGAAAACAGAAACAAATCTATCCCATGGGAACCGCACATTTTTCCGGGATAAAAAACCTGCTTTATTCCAGACTATACCTAATCTCTGTGCCAAATTTCATCCAGATCCGTTCAGCCATTCTGGCGGAATTGAGAAAGAAACACTTATAATATTAATTAGATGTGTACGGTTGCCACGACTGTATATTGGGTTTTCAAAACCGCTAAAAAATATTATAGTAATCATTTAAGTATTGATAGGTACGAGATAGGTAATTTTCTCCAACACTAAGTTTAAATTCTTAGACTTTCTAGAACATTGTATATTATAGATATTTAAATGAGCTATTTTTGTATATATTTATATACATTTATAAATAAATCTATTTCGTGTATCTTGGAAAAAGCTCTAACAATTAGGATCAAATTTTGTATTCAGATAAGGTATTATGAGTTTGTCTATATAGGTGTAATTTCTGAAAAATTGATAGTTAAAATATAAGTAATATAAGTTGTTATTATTTACGGGTAAAAATGACATATTTCCCTTTAAAAATAAGATATCATATCATAAACTTTATTGTCCAATTGTATCCATTATTTTTAAATAAAAAGCTCAAAAACTTATCATCAAATAAAACTAACGTCCCGCTCAAAAAGCACACTCATCGTTTCATACAAAATATTTCAATCAAACATTATTTCTGATATATCACCATAATAACGTATGAAATCTTCGAAATTTGATCGATAAATTCCCAATCGTTATTCATTGTGGCACAGGTCTGCATTATAAGCCGTACACACGCTATAATGATTTTCCGTTCCCATTGCGAGATGCTCGTATATAACCACGTCACGCAATGATTCGCAGCCTGACGAATTGTACACACTGTCGTAAAGAACAGAAAACGGTCTCCTATAACTTATCGATTATATATGCATACAAGTATGTATATTCTTAGTTCATTATGAAGAATATTCATTTTTCAAAGTACGGTACGTTTTAACAATTAGTATAGAAAAGATGATGTGGGTTATATTATAAAGTGTTTTCCCGTGGATATGAGATAATCTCTCGCGGTAAAAAGTCTATGTCACTCTCCAGCCCAATCATATAACACCAATCCGTCACTCTGTTTCGACGTAATATAAGGAAAGATAAACAAACAAACACGCTCACATTTGTAATATTAAGTATGGATATTTTATTTTACTAGGTAAGTTCTTTTAAATAGGTATTTATACAAAAATAATAGAAAATCGTCATAGCAGTTAAAATGTATTCCCTTCAGCTTTCACCTTTCTCTAGTATTAAAGGTATGTATGTACCTATAGCCATACCAAATTAAATTTTTAGTTAAACGGTAAAAACCCAACAAACAAACGTATATAAATTCTGAATTATAATTCAACTGTGGTTTTAAATCGTTTAAACATTTTATTTATCTCCTCCAATAAACCACACACCACTCCAAAGCAAAACCCCGTGTGTCCATCGCTATTTCAACAAGAAGCAGTTAAATAAAGTACACAAACGAACTCTGCATATAAAGGGCTCTATATGTCTTCGCTTTGCCTAATGAACTATTTGAATGTAGGCCTTATTGGCCGCGAATAAATAAAGAAATAAATGTGACTGCCGCTCTGCGCCCGCGCACTTAAATATCCTACTTACACAGGTATTTATAGTATATACTTCTAGATAGATTTATTTAATCGACGTTGTGTAATATAATGAATATATATCTACACTTAATTTAGTGATACTAATAAATTATATGTTAATCGCAATGAATTTATTTTTATATATATTTGGTGTGCTTCAATACAGTGTTATTCGTTTTATGCCGTAGGTTGACAGGCATTTGCTACCGGGTACGTGTTTTGTCGATAAATTAATTATTTTTGTAAAAAAAATCGAGAAAATATGATTTTTGAATTGTTACGTTTTAACATTTTAAAAATACATAAATAGGTAATTTACTACGACTACATAGATTTAAGGACTGTGATGATTCATTGTCGTCTAGAGAAGAGAGTAAAGGAGGTGTCCCACAATACTCACTTGCCAGTGGCCTGAACCCCTCCATATTGAAAGGAGGCTTGTGCCCGTAGGACGTTAAAAAGTTATGTTAGTGTTATAGTAAAATATAGATTAATTTCCATAATTAAAATATATGTTGAGACATTAACACACAGCACCATCTAGTTCCATGGTAAGCTACGAGGCTTGTGTTATGGATACCAGATAGTTGATGCACTATATACAAATATGTAACTTTAAATACATACATATTATAAATATAAAACCCATGACTGGAGTACAAACATTCGTGCTTATCACATAAATGAATGCCCCCAGCGGGACTCGAACCCGCGACCGCTGGCACAGCAAGTAGGGTCACTACAAAACTGAGCCCCACGCGTCGTCACATATGGATATTATTTATGGATGATTAGTTTTTTTCTCGCAGAAGCGCTTGCGTGATAGGTTGACCTAAATAACCTATAAGTTATCTGGATAGAAGCTAGATTTATTCCAACATTCTACTTAAATTATTGAGATACAATGTGAAAAAGTAAAATTATTTTTCACATTTATAATATTAGGGAGATATTTTAAAACTATTTCAATGACTACCTACTGACATAGAATTCCGGGTAGGAAGTAGGTATCTCAATGTCGTGGGTCAGGAGTTCGAGTTCCGCTACAAGCAAATAATTTTATTGGCTGTGTATTAGGCAATCCTATGGGAACTATTGGGTCGTAAGGTAGATTTATATGAAATGGAACCTATCTATCTAATGATAAAATGAGAAAACGGTATATTGTTGTGTATGAGTGAACGGGTATTTGCATTATTCGTTCGCTCTGATTTGGCACATAGAGGAACATATGCAAAATCTGAAGGTAATAATTCATTAGATAAGCATTGTGACGAGTAAAAATCTAATAACAACAATTAATAAACAACAGAATCCAGTAGAATTTGCTTCTTCAATTAACTTTATAGTGCAGTATCTAATTCGAAAGATTTTCACCAGTGCACTCTCTATACTCTCCAAAGCATGGAGATGAAACAACGTCAACTTCCCAACTCTGGGCTGTTACTGGGATTTTTTAACCGAAAGACTCAATATCTAAACTTGGCCTGCACCAGTGTATGCTAGCCACTACACTACCTTATCAGTTCTCATCGTACTGCTAATATAATTATAATTTATTATTATATTGTTAATAATGAATATTTTATGGATTTGTTTTACTTATTATAACCGATTGCTTTTAATCAATCAAGCTTCCTCATACGATTCGAATTATAACTCAAAAGATATGAATTTTCGGATATTTTGGAGAAGGAAGGCTAATCTTCACACGCCTTTGGTAGAAATGAATGCAGATTATTACTTTATATTGATTTTATTATATTAATAAGAAGGTATTATCCCAGAAGACCCATTTCAAAAACGTTTTTTCATCTTTTTTGTTTGTATTCCACGAAGTATAAAATAAATATGTATGTGAACATTTTAGTTTTAGGTAATAATCAAATGTATTTCTTAATATATAGCCACTATGTTATTCGATCTATAGTATCTACAATAGAAACCAAAATCCAAGACAAAATATATGTAGAATCAAAATTCGCATGCGTAGCGACACTTACAAAAAGTTCGTAGTATGAATACATGTCGATATCGAAGGTTTCACGTTTGATTGAATGGGAAAATTATGCAGAAACACGATTACACTGCACTGCCTTTTGTAGGTGACTTCGTGACATACAAAATGTATTATATTTAACTTGGACATTCGACAAAAGTAAATAAATAAATATGTTGGGACATAAAGCCACAGCACCATCTAGTTCCATGGTAAGCTATGAGGCTTGACTGACCCATGACTGGAGTACAAGCATTCGTGCTTATCACACAAATAAATGCCCCCAGCGGGACTCGAACCCGCGACTGGTGGCACAGCAAATAAGGTCACAAACGGAGCCAAACTTATCGTCACAATAAAAAGTTGATAGGTATATTCTTCATACTTTTAAGCTAACAAAAGGATGCAATTATCAATGTGAGTAAAATCTCTCGAAAAGATCAAAACTATGGAAGATAGAAATAGCTAAGGATTTATTATGTTTTTGTATATATACAGGTAACCTAGGGTGTATTGCTTTTATGTAAATATATAAAAGGTCTAATCCCGCAAACCGGATCATGGGAACACTTTTCCGGGATGCTGAGAAAGTAGCCTTTATGACCTTTATCCCTCTCGCCCAAATCCATTTCAAACAATACACATCACTACAACGGTTTTAGCACTTTGGCCGCGTCACAAATTACCACTAGAGCGATTTTGATGAAATTCGGTATGATGATAGCTGGTTATCCGGGTCTTTTTAATGCGGGAAAATATCTCATCTTAAAACGTAGGTAGGGACGAACTAGAGCGGATCGAGGGTGAGTCGCTAGTATGAAAATAAAATAAAATAACAATACACAAATAATTAAAACGCTAGCATTATTTTATGTATTCGACAATTAACGATGTTATTTGAAGTCAAACAACGCCCAAAAATAAACGACCCAGTCATAAATTAAATTTTATATAGCGATAAAATAAATGATCTACGCTACGATTGACGTAATTGTAGACTGTTAGATGGCTGTCCGTCTGTTATATATCTTAAAGATTTATACAATTAATATTTAGAATGTTTGTTGCTCGTTTAAAGCAGAAGTACGAGTAATATGGTGTAATTTGAGTGATAATTATTGAAATTTACAAGAAAATAAACTACTATTGTAGCCTTAACACCTCAAGGTAAATTTCTAAGAAATTAATTAAATTTTTAAGAAATCTATTGTTAACTGTAACGCCGGCGTGTCCGTGGTCGTGGAGGGATTGAGAAACTAGATCCACAAAATAAAAAATCTTTCAAGTGTATGTTTTCACTGTTGGTCTCCACTCATGTGACTAAAAGTCATATAAAATATTTTAAAAAATAATTAAGTTCTAATCCGACTCCTACAAGAAGCGTTCCGTGCGATCGTACATGAATGATAGGTTTCTATGTAGATACTAATCATATTTTTTTTATTTGAATGGCGGCCATTTAACAATCTTGGTTTTTTATTATTTGTTGATATAGCGGCAATACAAATATACACTCTGAAAATATTAACAACTCTTTATTTATTACAGTTCATGAGATACAGTCTGCTGACAGACAGACAAACGGACAGCGGAGACTTAGTAATAGATTCCCGGTGGCATTCTTCGGGTATTAAAAATCTGCATAATTAACATAAACTACAGTGAAATAAACAATTCAATTTCCACATACTATTCGACGACCTTACTCGACCTCTTATCCACCATGCTTTCAATAGCTATTATTAAAATACATAGCAATATATCACACAAAAATATCTCAAATGCTAAAGACGTGTGTAAACATAAAATTGCAAAGAGACCATTACTTTATACCCAACGTGAGCGACACGAGCATATGCACTCAAAAGCTCGTAACTTCTAAATGGTAAGTATGAAAGGATATATTTAAATGCTTAATTCAAATAACCCAGCATTTTATTGATAGTAAAGTTAGATTATTATATATCACTCCTGTCGCTTGTTTCATAATTCCCTAGTGATTTGTTTACTTTTCTCTTGACTGTTTAACTTATGTGACCATAAATAATAATTTAGCTCTTATATTAAGTCAAAATTATGCCTTTATAACATTTGCCATAGAAACCCTTGACCTATGGATTCAAACACTTCTTAAAAGACATAACACCGCGTCTTCTCACCTCTACTTCATAGCTGGGATTCATGATAGCTGGCTGATTTTTTGCCTAAAGAATCAACATTGCCATTCACAGGGAAAATGCAGCTAGCATTCTTGCTTCAATTCCACGCAGGGTACAGTAATAATTAAAAATACATTAGTGTTGTATATATAATGAAGTGTTTTTGTAATTTCAATGTTTTAGCCATTTTTAAGTCCTATGGCTAGGCATGATCCTTGCTTTAATATGAGGAGGTTTAAGACTTATCCAAGGAGGTTTCATACCTCTACGACGATGGTCAATTCGGGTTGACAGACTTCATATATCTATCAAAATCTTATTAGTACATAACGTTTACCGTTTACGTTTAACGTTTTACTTCACGTACTAACAAGTGGTAATTATTTAAGTGTACCACTCGAGATGTGAACCCGCTTCATTAGGTGCTGTGTGATCGAAAATTGTTTTCAAGATGATTTTAAAATTGGTATAACATTTTAGTTTTTTTATTGTTAAAAGTAATGGTCGCATAAAAATCTACGAGGTGAATCTAATATTCAACATTTAACCATTTTCCAAGCGTATCAAAAGAAATTAAATTACGGCGTAACAATAAGAAAGTACAAGCTACGATTTTCGGTTTTTTTACGGCAGTAAAAATTCTCCGGACGACAATTATCGGCAACTGAAGACCGCGTCCGAATCGTAACTGTTTGATTACCAATAAGTACCAGTAACTGATATCATGACATAAATAACAATTAGTTAAAGGTTAACGATTAGTTAAAGGCAGTGGTAGCCCAGTGGTAACGCGCTCGCTTGGGACACCGAGAGAAGCGGGTTCTAATCCCGGGTCTCGCACCTCTGATATTTTCATGTGCGAATCATTTCTAACATGATTACCGCTTGCCTTACGGTGAAGGAAAACATCGTGAGGAAACCTGCATGTCTGAGAGAACCTAGCAAGTTTCGAGAGACATGTGAAGTCCGCCAACCCGCACTTGCCAGCGAGGTGGACTATGGCCTGATCCCCCTCGTATTGAAGGGAGGCCCGTGCCCAGCAGTGGGACGTTAAAAAAGGCTCAATACAAAGGTTATAGTTAACAGCTTAAATATTTTACTTTAGTTGCTTATTTACACTACTTACAGGTTGTTGAATAAAAACAGTTTGAAACAAGAATATTAGATAAACTATTTAACTACTTCAATGACAATTTCTCTGAAACAAGGAACAGTACCCGAAAAGTCTTACCGGATGCGATAAAATGACATACAAGTGTCTATTAAAACTACATGACAATAGTATCCGTGATTGAATTATTATAATAGCTTTCTCTAATGCGTCTATGAATACAAATATATACAAATAAGCACTGAATTATTATGCTTTATGAACTGTGAACAAAATATGTAAGTAAAAAATGTAAATTAAAATAGCTATTCATCGTCGATTTACTAGAGCTTAACTAAAACACGTGTTTTTAGAAAGCTTTTGCAGTAATAAATAGCTTGTAATTAACATCTGACCGGATCCACTTCATATTTTATGAAAGCAAATGTCATTTTAGGGCCTTTTTTTAGCGTTGGGAAATGCATTTAGGAAGGAGGTGTGGGACTCACCGTCAAGGCCAGTAATGTCCACTAAAATCCAACAGAACCTCCAACCTCTTAATGAGGCGTCGCAGGATCGCTTACGCACTCAACTACGACGCAACGACGGCAGGCCTGCTGAAGCAGACCATAACAACCATGGGGTTACTCCACGGTCCACTCTGCTATCAGAGAAGTACTAGGAGTAACACCCGCATAATACTCCGCCATCTCTCTGTGCGTTTCTTGGTTTCGCGCCCGGCTGGATTGCCGGGCACTACTGAGCTGCCCCCCCCCCCGTCCCCCCACCTCAAGGTGAACGCACATTTAAATAAACTTTTTACAAAAAACTACATTGCATCATTGTTGCGCAAAAAAAGCATTTAAAATGTAGGGTACAAAAATAAATAGGTATAAGTAGTATTGTAGAAGGTTCAAAAATAAGAAGGAATTTGCCATTTCGTTAACCACTTGTACTCCTTTTGGAAAATAATTAAATGTCTAACACCGTACATTCTTAACAAAACCGATATAAATATCTAATGTCATTTATACAAAATTCAACTCGAAAGGGAATCGAATTCGTGATCTCTAAGTTAATAATATAACAATTAATATACCAATCAGGCCTTATTGCAGCGATCACTCGTAAAAATTCATCGGACATCAACCTGACGACTCACGACATTTGGACGATCGTGTAGGCATACGAACGATTTTATTATTGCAACAAAGTAACGCGAGCAACATTTTCTTAAGTTACTTGAACGTTTAATTACTGTACCCTTTACAGGGTTTGCAGGACTTTATTGAATAATCAACGTTTTAAATATATGAATATTGTTTTAAAATAGACATTCACATAAAGTGGACAAATGGTTGGGCTATAATAATTTGTGTAATAATTCATAGTCGTTTTCTATATTTTTTATTGCATAAACAAGTACGTAATACACAAAAAATCATAGAAAATGACGTGGACAAAAGCGGACCTAGATAGATTATCGATGTTGGTCCAGGATAAACTCCGAAACTACTTATCCGATCTTAACGTAATTTTTTTTTAAATGTGTCATTTGTTCCAACTTACAAAATAGGATAGTTTTCATATCTGTGCCACAGCTACACGTGACCGGGTCTGCTAATATTATAAAAGCATAAATACACACATAAAAAACAAAAACATATTTTTTTCAAGTTTGAGCTAGAAAATACTTTTACTTGTAATAGTACAAACAGAACTATTTATTAGATATTTATATTTTTACATAATAATAGAATATATTAGCCTTTACATTGCAAAATGAGTATCGTAGATCGCTATAAAGTCTATATAATTAACAAAATGCATTTGTTTAATCGCCCACGTCCATATAAATCGTCGACTAACATCCTCGGAACGAACTGAATACCAATCGTTAGACCACCGACTGTGCACGCCTTCCAGAATTTTAACTATAATTATTTTTTGCGTCACCTGCAGACGTGCCTTATATGTGAGGTGGTCGGTAATGCTTGCCTTATGTATACATTTGTTGTTTTAGCAGTCTATGTCATTGTATGATAGATTTATAGATACGTAAATTATAATTTAAATATACTTTTATGGTGTAACTAGTGACTTACCCTCGCTTGGGTTCAGTCCTTATATATTTCTATACATATAATAAAATTCTGAGTCGAATCTGTACGTTAAATATTTTTTGGAAAATCTTATTGAAAAATATTAAAAAAACCTTCTTATATGCTCTGTAAAATAACAATTTTCTAAATATAACGTATACTAATATGTTTAATTGTTTGTTTGTTTGAACGCGCTTATCTCAAGAACTACTAAACCGATTTGAAAAATTCTTTTTGCATTAGATAACCCGTTCATTGAGAAAGGCTATATAATTGATCATGCTACTACCCAAGGGAGCGTAGTAGTAATCATAAACGTCAACAAATCGGGCAGATTTCCATACATTATTGTAAAACTGATGTTAATAATATGTTTAAGTGCTTTAAGCTCAGAAACCATTCAGCCCATTTCAAAAATGCTATTTGAATACAGCGAGTTTTCTTTTAGTTTTAGTGCGAGCGAAGCCGCGGGTTCTGCTAGTATTTAATATACCTACAGATTTTTTAGACAGCTCTTTAATTTAGATTGACTAAAAGTGAGAAACTCATTTTCCCTCCTTACATTTTCTAAAAGCAATACTTAAATATACACAAAATATTATGATTACGAATATTTTAGTGCACTAAAATATAAAAAAAATGCACAAATATTGTAAATGATAATTTTTTACCGATAAATAAATAAATAAATTTATTAATAGGATTTGCCCGCGGCTTTACTCATGTACATAATATGTATTATGTTAATCCAGGAAATAAACTATCCATCAGTTCACTCTTTAACACAATATATCTCTCACTTACAAATTTTTGCATTTGTAATAATAAGTTAAAGGAGATGATGTAGTGCACATGAAAATATCAGAAGTGCGAGACCCGGGATTTGAACCCGCTTCACTCGGTTTCCCATGCGAGCGCGTTACCACTGGGCTACCACTGCCTTACCACTACTACTTTTGTTCTTATCAAGAGGAATTTCTTTGAGAATTTGGTGACGAATCACAATTTTTGATTAGTGTAATGTTTTTATAAATCTATACAGATAAATAAAAATGAAGTATATGTTTGTTATGTCGTTACAAAAGCTTTTTACTACGAGTAAATGCATATGAAATTATCCACGGTACTTATATGAAAAAGAATTTTTTTTTTGTTTTTGTCTGTCTGTCTTTCTGATTTTTACGGCTAATCTCCGAAACGGCTGGACTGATTTTGACGGGACTTTCTCTTTTTGTTACAAGGAGTAACTTAAGCTACTTTTATTTTTTTTAAAATTAGGGTTCCGCTTAAAAAAGTTAAAACGTACATATTGGACACACCCGAGCGGACCGAGGGTAGGTCTAATATAATTTAATAGTATAATATAATACTTTTAAGCTTAAAAAAGCAAACATAAATGTAAGAGCTAGTCGATGAGCCGGCCACACATGTCGCCGGAACCGATATGTATCGGGGTAGAGCGCCACCTCGCCAGGGAGGGCATTGTGATTACGTGCTGGTAATGGATAATATGCATGTTGTACCGGTGCTTTGAAGCGTTCGTGTTGGGAAATACATAACTCTACCTTTACCTGCGACTCTACTTGGAATTTATTAAAGCAAATGATCTACCATTTACCTGGAACTCTCATATTGACGGGTCATATGTTATAGTACCTGGTCAAGCCCTCTACGAATAAAGCACATAGTTTCTTTGATTTCATCGAAAGAATAGTAAAATGTGCAACAAAAATTAGACATTAAACTAGTAAATTATAATATGTATAGAATATATTTTAACAAATGGTCGGTTCCGGTTGCCAATCACTGAGACTAGACCATCTGTGCAGGAGATAGGATGTTCAAACACAAGTGCACTCACTCGCAGCAGTTGTAACTCTCCAACTCCAAGCTGCTATGAAAAATTTATTGACTGAAAAATCCAATAAGGTCACAACTCGAGACTCGAACTCCGAACTTCACAATGTGCCTAACACGCTAACCACCAAACCATTGAAGTAGTTAAAAGCACTTTAACTATCTTTTAATGATATGTATATAATGGCTTCTTATAAGTGTGATGATGAATATGAATTATAATTGAAGGTGTCCATGGTAAGAATGTAAAGTTTCTATTACACGCATAGCTATGGTTTAGGAAGGATACAATAAATCTATCATAAACTGAATGTCTGTGTGTCATAAATTCAAATGTTTTTTTTAATTTTTAGTATAATTATGATAAAATTCATATAAATATAATAAATTAAGTTTTTTTATTACATTTAAAACATTAACAAAGTGGGTACTTTGGGATATAAAAAATAAATGTGTTTGCAAATAAATATACGTATTATTTATATATTTTAATACACGAACATTATTACTGTACTGTAAAAGAGAGTATGAAATTTTAAAACGGAACATATATTTACATAAATAAAGGCTTCCTCTCTACATCAGATTATAAGATCGTTTTGCCAAATAACAGGTTACGGAAGATTGCCGCTCTGAACCCTTCGCGGTCACGAGCGAGGGTTTATGATTTTTAATGATAGACTTCGAAAATGCAGTGAGGTCTATTGTACTCCTATTATAGTTTTATTGCTAACAAATAATCTTCATAAATTTATATTTATTTTATTACTTACGTTTTAACGGTTCGTATAGATTTCTCAGAAATGAGATATATTTTCAATAACCAGCTATTGCTATACCAAATTCCATCAAAATCTGTCCATTGATTGTCTCATGATGCCTTGCCAGACATACAGACAAAAATTCTAAAAACTATAGATTCGGCCTCTGTATCGATAATAATGACTATTTCAATAAGATTTTCAAAAAAATATGAAATGACAGATTCTACTCAGAATTTTATCATACGAGTATGTATAGCCTATTACTCGTAAAGGAACTACTATCCGTAAAGGACTTATTTTTACCCATTCCAAAAAAAGAATATAATATACTCAATATGGGTGTAGATAATTTTTTGTATGTTATGTTATGTCTTCAATGTGAAAAAATATTTATGAATTTAAAAAAACCCATAATTGTGGAATAACTTTTAAATGATTTTGAGTTAGTGTTTTTAGTAAAAAAAAAGCTAAATATGGTTATCCCGAAAAAATTAAAATGCAATAAAACTTGATCAGCAAGTATTAAGTAAACTCGACAGGCGTCTGATGTGATGTTCAAAGTAGTATTTTCGGAAATTATAAACGAACCGACACATTTATTGAACATACAAGTGATTATAGAATATTGAATTTTAATGAACGTCAAACAGTAGTTAGATAGTGATACGTCGCTGAAGTAAATCTGCAAATAATACCCAACACAGCATACATATAATATTTTAATTCAAACTGACATCTTGCCTTGACGCAACATCAAACGCGCCGCACCCTATCACTTTATTTGACGTGTAAATCGTGCCTCAATGGGATAAATCCGTTGAGATAACACTAAAGTCCGCTGAATAAGATAATCGGATGCAACCAACATTATACGTACCCTGAACAGACGGCATATTATATAGAAATCAAAGGATATATAGAAATCCCTTCGATAAATTAAAATCATTATTGAAGCGGAAGATAAAGGTATATTTTAATAGAACTTTTAATTCAGCGTTGTCAGTCTTTGAGCAAGCTACCTTCGACTCAGGATTACTGCACACTGTACATACATACGTCTGCTAAGATGCTAATACATATAACAAAATTGTAAATGAGTCGAATCTCTATATTAAATATTTTTTGGGAAATCTTTTTTAAATATCTTTTTTAAAGTTTTTTTTTTGGATTTTTTGTCTGTTTATCTGTCTGTCTGTCTATCTAGGAACGCTTCACGAGAAAACCACTGGACAAATTTTGAAGGAATATGGTATAATGATAGCTGGTGATCCAAGTTAACATATGGGATATTTTTTATTTTTTACTGCAGGAAAATATCTCATCTCTTGGAAATCTATACTAAACATTAGTTAGTTAGGGACCAACCTGAGCGGAATTGGGATAAGTCGCTAGTATATTATAATATTTTATCAATAGCTAGTCTCAACACGATGAGTGCCTTTCTTTTTAAATGGTACATTATCTTATACAATTAATATGGATATCAACAGAAATTACCCCACACACCAGAACTCAGACAAGTTCTTTAAACATTTTTTTTGATTGAAAGACATACTTTTAGAACTTTACTAATCATTAGTTGAGCATCTCGTGTTAACTCCCCAATAACATATATTTGTCCACTAGCGACTTACTCTGGCTTCGTTTGGGTGCTTTCCTACGTACGTTTTAATTTTTTAAACGGAACTCTAATTATTTTTCTAAAATAAAAGTAGCCTAACTACTCTTTATAACACCAGCTATCTGACAGTGAAAATGCCGTTGAAATCAGTCCAGCCTTTCAGAGATTAGCCAGAACAGACAGACAGACACAGAGACAGACAGACAAAAATTTTAAAAACTGTGTTTTTCTTATAAGTACCTACCGTATATAATTTTATATGCATTTAGTATAAAGCCACTATTTTGACATTACAAACAGATACAATTTTATTTATCTGTATATAGATAAGTCTCATCATCTAACTTACAGCTACGAGTATACAGCTTAAACGTCCATGATGGTAGAAATCAAGTATAATTCCACTCAGCTAAGTGGTCTTCCCCATGATATTCCATATCATTACAGAACACATGTGTTTGGTACAATTTATTTGTTTGCTCATGTTGCATAGAAATAACATCACTAATTACATGTTAAGTAGTTATTACACCAATTAATTATATTAATTTTAATACATTATATTAATTTATTCGCAACATATTCTACAGTACATGAAAGTTTTATCTAGAAAAGGCCATGAAAATAAGTCATTATTGTTAATTTCCTCATAAATTTGTCACAAGTTCACTCACAAGTAACTTTTATCTTAGTAAATAATTCTTTGACAATATCCGACAGTCGATAAGGAGTTGATAACAGAGATGTCATAACCCCCATTAGTTAGGTCATATTTTTTTCACTATCATATCTAGAAGCAATCAATTACGCTTAAAGTGTAGAAATAGTAATGTTTAATGTCGTGTCAGTGTGTGCTTATCTTGTTTGTTAAGCGCGACGTTCGCCCTTTTGACCGACTTCAAAAAAAAGGTATTTGATTCAGATTATACTAATAATAAATTTATAGTTTCAAGTAATTGTTAAATTTGTTTTTTTTTTATATTACCTATACATATTTCAGTACGAAATATTTATTTTTATTTATGTAAGATTATATCACATTGCATAATATTTCATCTCTTAAAAGATTAACACCCCACATCAATATATTTTGTCAAATCATTTTACAAAAATATAGAGCTTACACGATATAACTTGAAATAGTAGCAGTTTAAGCGGTCTAAAACTTCATTATGTACGTAGTTTATACTCAATAAAAATTCTGACAAACAGACGGACAGACATTACATAATCTTAATAACTCTAATATAGAATTTACTCTCGCAAACACAAAATTTGACCAATAATAAATTGAAACATTATATATATAGCGATAATAATATATATAATTAGGAGTTGACGGTATCTTTTAAGTTCTTTCCTTTTGTTTCTGGCAAAACAACACATGATACAGCAGCAACTAGTGATAAACTTCCAAATATCGCTGAAGGTATCCAAGTAGGTGATATATTTGCTATAAAAGGGGCCACCATGGCCCCTAACTTTGCTACAGCAGATGCAAATCCAAACGCCATGTTCCTCAATGTCGTCGGATATAACTCAGCTTCGTAAACGTAAATTATTGCAAAACTAACCGACACTGTTGCAAAGCCAACGATTCCTAATATACTTGTAGACCAATGTCCTTTCGGTGTGAATATTAAAATAAGCATTGTTATTCCCGTTAGTATTAATGAGACTATAAGCGATGATTTTCTACTAAAAACTTTTGTTATAACAATCTCTGTTGGACACAGGGGTAGCTGAAATAAAAAGTTAACATTATTAATCTTACTAATATTATAAATGTGAAAGTTTAGATGTTAGGATGTTTGGATGTTTGTTATTCAACCACGCCAGAATGGCTGAACGGATCTAGATGAAATTTGCCACAAAGATAGATTATAATCTGAAATAGTTCAAAGGCTACTTTTAATCCTGAAAAAATGTACAGTTCCCGTGGGATAAATTTGTTTTTGTTTTTCTATAAAAAATATTTGTATTTATTTAGCTATGAGTTTAAAATTTATATAATAAGTCGAATAATTTTACCTTTAACTAATTATGTAGTTACAATTTTATAAAGTTATCTGTTATTACGTCCTACATTCGGATTTTTTTTAACTTATTACTTTAAAAGACATAACACCTCGTCTTATCGCTTCTACTAGTCACAGTCCGAAGAATCGGCATTACCATTCAGCGGGGAAAGCGACTACCACGCAGACATCACAGTAATAAAATTAAGTGTACATTTATATTGTATATATAATGAAGTATATTTGTAATTTCCTTTATTGTAAATAAAGTATACATATTAGTAGGTAATAATAAAAATACCAACTTAGCTAAGGCAATAAAAATATTAGTAAGTACTATATTTAATAGGCACTCAAAATGTCAAGGATTGAGTTCACCTACGTTAATATATCATTATAGTTCTATTATTACTGTAATTATTGTTTTTATGAGCTCTTCGAAATCTTACCTGCATTAACCCCAATATGGCCACAGTTATAAAAATATTGTCGCTTATTAATGTCACATACTGATATATTCCATAATAAGTAGTCCCAACAACCGTCCAGACGCATAGAGTGGACATAGTGATATATCTGATTTCTTTCGTTCTAAAAAAATCAAAGTAGCTTGGATGTATTTTCTCAGTTTCCTTTATATTCAGAGCTTCTACTTTCTTGGCGACGATTTCTTTTATATTTGTGGTGCTCAACTTATTCCTGCAAGAAACTTTTGATATCATCATTTGCAAACTCTAAATATATTGCATGAGTTATTAATACTGAATCAAAAACCTTACAATTTTGCCGCGCTCTCCAATATTTTGACAGCCTCGTCTATTTTACCAACAGAAATTAACCATCTCGGAGACTCTGGTACGAAGCAAATTAGAATTCCGATAAAAATACAGGATACACTGAATCCAAGTAAGTAATTGTTCCATGTGGGTAAATAATAGGCAAACAGTGCTAAGGAAGCCTCTGCAATCCCATCAGGTAATATACATAAAGCTCCGGCCACTTCTCTGTACCTTTTACCAATATTTTCCATGACTATTGGTAAGCATATTATAAGGGAACCACCGGACGCGATTCCACTAGCAAACCTTAGGGCATTAAACATCCAAAATTGAGTTACAAAAGAAGTCGGTATCATAGACAGTATGTTCAGGAAGGTAGAAAGTAAGAGAGCAACGCGGCGACCATATCTGAAACCAAACAGTTTAATTTAGGAAAATTCTAAAAACTATAGATTCGGCCTCTATATCGAATACAATGTCTATTTCAATATGATTTTCCAAAAAATATTTAATATACAGATTCAACTTAGTTACAATTTTATAATATCGATTTATTACATAGATTTGGGTTCAATTGGCGTAAACGGTTTGGTGAGATGATATCTTTATAGCCTATGACACTCACGCTATGAAGAAAACTAACAACGTATGAATCATCAAAATTGGTTAAGCGGTTTAGTAATTATGAGGAAACATAGGATCGGACATGCATACATACAGATCACACACATACATACATACACATATCATAATCCTTTGGGCTTTATCGTTATCGCTATCTCTATAACTAACCTTGTAGTTACTGCTAGTATTGACTCGTCGACTACACTTTATTATGTTATACTAGGTCTGAAACACTGTTATGAGGCCACAATATAAATAATACAATATAAAAACGCTTATTAATTATAACAAAATGAAGAGATTATTTATTTTTATTTAATAAAATATTATCAGGTACTTAGATTTGATTTCCATGCATTAGTAGTAATCTTTGAAATCTATTCGATTTTATTATAGCAGGTACGCCGGCCGCTACTCACTGAGACTACACGGATGCAAGCACGAGTGTATTGCCTATCACTCTCAAAATCTGGTGGAAAGACAATCTGACAATGATGATGACAGACAATTGGAAACTCTCAGAGGCTATGGTACCTATGGGTTTTTAGCTCGATCCGGTGCTCGAACAAGAAGAGGCGCAGTATTATATGATAGCCACGAGATGAATAAATATAATATTTACTATACAAACAAACATATTGCACGTCGTTAAATAATCTTACATTTCATTACGTAGTGGAATAGAAACAAAGGAGATAATATTGTATTTCTTTATCAAGATTTAGATGCTTTGGTATGCGCAAATGCATTTCCGAACGCAAAAAAAATTGTTATCTGTATTTTCTTTATTTTTTATTTTTATTATTTTTCTTACTCAAAACGTTGAGCCGTTAATACCTCAACGACACACCGGTGTTACAGTTAACAATGAATTTCTTAGAATTTTGATTAATATCTTAGAAATTTACCTGGAGGAGTTAAAGCGTTAAGAAGTAACAAACATACACAACACATCACTCATTATGCTCTTACCTTGATTCAATAACTTAGAAACATTCGCTTTAATAATATTAGTGTTTATAACAATATGAGTAAAATATATTCTCATAATATCGATACCTACTTTAAACAGAATAATACTTTTGAAGAGGAGAACTTACTTTTATCTTATTTACATGATCACTTATTATCTTCAACTAACTAATCTTTTAATCTACTGTATTGATTAGAATGTAACTTAAATATGTTTTATTAATAGATGCATTAACACTTGGAAAAGAGGCCAAGTGGAATTTCAGCTGCTCTTGATTGATGCGCAATTAGACAGATAAAGAAAAATCTTAAAATTGTCGATTTGGCTTCCATTACATCCAAAACACTCTCTCAGCGCATTTACTAAAATATTTTCAACCCCTTTGATCTCGTTACAATTCTTGTTATTTGTTTTTTAATTCACAAATCTCAACCTTTAATAATAGGGAACTTGCATGTGATTTAAATACAGGTGTTTTTTTTTATAATCTTTATTGCTCTTGAACTAAGCCTATACCAATATTTTTAATGTAATTTCTTTTTGATTAAGAAAATAATCATTAAAAAGTGCAGAAATAGGTGGGAAATTTACAGTAAACGCATGAAAGTTGAAAAAGATTGGGTCAGACCGAATATGACGTCAAAATCTATTACAATAGAGCGCTGTTGTTTGGTGTTTACGACTGGTACTAACAATCTAGACCTGTTCATTCGTTGATTACAATTTTGTCATAAACTATGACGTCCCGCCAAGCGTGCCAAAATGGTGGGCGTTTTAAGTATCTGTATAATATTTTAAAAAAATATATACTAAATTTTAGTCTTTTGAAGCCAGATATATTTTTTACAATTATATAACGATATAAGCTATTGTACAAAAAATAAAAGAAATAAATCTATAAAAATGTATAATTCTTTACAACAAATAAAAACAATTATTTCAATACCTGTCTGACATCCAACCAAACAAAGAGACACCAATCACTAAACCAAGCATCAAAATAGTCTGGGTTAAACTTGCTAACCACGATTTCTCACAAATCAGTCCAAAATCTGATATCAACGTGATTTCCATAACTTGTGAATGATAATCGTATTTAGTACAATTTTCATAACATGTCATATCTGTATTTATAGTAGCATTGTTTTGAAATTCGACACAAGTAAATTTTGTAACTGGGGTCAAAAATACAACTGATGTCATGTTTCCCATAGCAAGAAATCTAGTTAGAGATGCAGTTGCACAAACTGCAACTTGCCAAACACCAACAGCACCTATTGTATCTTCTATATAATCACTCTCACTATCACTTTCTTCATCATTTATTTGATGGTCCTTTGAAAAAATATTTAATTGTTTTAATTTTAACTTCATTGTAACAAATTTTCTTTTACAAAAATTATTTCTGTATTGTATGTGTCATTTATGAAGGTTACGATGCAAGTATGCTCAAGTGTCGTGCAACAGGTAACTATTATATCTATTCAATATACATATATGTTACAGTCCACAACAAATTTTTGGAGAAACTGGTTTCGCCAAATTTTAAGGTAGTCTTTATATAGCCTGTCAAACTAGTTAAGCCACGGTCAAACATGTTCACATAATCTAATTAGGTCAAGTAAATACCTCGAAAAATCTTTGTTGAAGTGATGTGAATCATAACTTTTTATGTTAAAATTGTTAGATATATTCTAAATAACTTTGAATTGAAGTTTCAACAAAATTATGGATTTATATATTAATTACGAAAATGTATTTTTAAGAAATGTAAATTTATATTAAACTAGCGACTCACCCTCGCTTCACTGCGGTTCAACCCTGGCTTGCTTCCGAATACAAGCTTTCAGCCCCATTTTCTTTTAATAATAATAATAACAATAAATTTTTTATTGACATAGATGTATACAAACACAGGTGATAAAGGTTTCCCTAGAACCTGCGCTCGTTAAAAACTGTGTTGCAGGAGTAAGTTTTTCACCCTCTTAAGGAATGATTTCCGGGATAAAAAGTATCATATGTCCTTCCCAGGGGCTCAAACTATCTTCTTAAGAAATTTCATCTAAATCGGTTCAGTAGACCCATAGATTACCCCCTACAACCTCACAATCTCACAAACTTTACCTCTTTATAATATTAGTATAGATAAAAAATTGAAATTCGTTATTATTGTTGTTATTAAAATTATGAAAAGTACCTTCCTGCGTCTTTCTTGGCTTCCCGGCTGGATTGCTGGACGCTAACGAGTCCCCCACCACAACAAGGTAAACATACATTAGAGGAGATAAATGTAGCTTAAATACTAACCTTGTATAAATACGAGTATAAGATTCTTGACCTAAAATTAACTGACTTATCCTATCGCGTTTAAAAACAACTAGTTTATCCTTAAATAGGGTTTGGACGGTAACTTTTATTATATTAAAGTTTCAGCAGTAATGTGATAAGGCTGAAATTTTATTAGTATTGACGCAACCACTTTGAAATACGTAGAACAATACATATGCAAATTATATAGAATATAGCTATTCATATCTAATTCATGACTTCGATGTTTGTTCAATAGGAAACAACATCGATACTCTCATTAATATTAGTTTGAAAGTTAGAAGAATATTTTAAAAATAAACTAAAAAAAAAGACAAATAAACAAATGTTACGAATAAATATGTATTAAATATAAATACGCAGATCTAAGCTTAGTGTTGCAACCCCATACTTCAAAGTTGGATGACAATCTTATCAAGTAGATAGCAAAGTGAAAGAGAGTATTAACGCCTGCGCTTGCGCGAAATGCATTCATATTCATATCTTACGCGCAGATGACTGTTCTAAGTGTATCGGTAGCCGATATTAGTTGGGAGGATTTTTTTTATTTCTATGTTAAGGCTATAGAGTATATAAAGAGTATCACTTCGACCGGTTCTTTTAACCGGTGGTAGAACTCTGTCAAGCCTGAGGAGTCCGACTGGATGGGTACCACCCCCTTATCTATTTCTCCCGCCAAGCAACAAAGATTGCATTGTTGTGTTCCGGTTTGAAAGATAAGGTAGCCAGCGCAATTTCAGGCAAGAGGCATATTATCTTAGTCTTCACAGTGATAACGTACCGGCGGTTTGCAGTTTAGTTACGTAAAACCTAAGTGCATGAACCGTTGGTGTTATGGGCGACAGGTACCACTTTCCATCAGGTGGCCTGTCTGCGTCTGCGTCTGAGTACATAAAACCTTTTCTCATCTACTGTGATCGCCGCATTAGACTAGAGTAATCCACTAAACTCTGCCGCTGTAATAAACTACAGGATTTCCTTCTTTGCAGGTTTCCGAAGATGTATACTGCGCTTGTGCAGAGATCCGCACTCCCTCAGAATATGGTGTGGCGTTGTCTGCCTCCATACATCTTCTGCAGGTTTGTGTGTCACTCAATCACTGTTTGGAGGATAATACTTTCTTAGATTTATACTATCTTTTCGGATTTGGTCGCGGTTTTATTTTATATTAGGTATATATTAGAACCAGCATTGCCCGTGGCTTCGCCCGCGTTTAGATGACCAAAAACCAAATTCTTAGGTTTTACATATTAGTATAGTCTTACATTGCAGTTTTTGTATTTTTCCTCAAAAATGAGATATTTCGCCGCGGTAAAAAGTATTCTATATATTGACCCGGATAATCAGCTATCACCATATCAAGTATCATCAAAATCCTTCCAGTGGTTTTTCCGTGATGCGGTAACAGACAGACAGACAAACAGACAGACAAACAAAAATTCTAAAAACTATTGATTCGGCTTCTGTATCGAAAAGAATGTCTATTTTAATAAGATTTTCCCAAAAATATTTAATGTACAGATTCGGCTTAGTTAGAATTTTATTATATGTATAGATGCTTTAGAGAAAAACATGATCATAGGAGAGACTAAGATCTTCGTCTCTTAGTTCGACAATATCTATCTACAAAATTTTAAAGAAATAGAGTTATGGCACTGAAGTAGCTTACGATATAAATTGTTAATTTTAATCAATTTTATAATTTTATTGAGGTATATAATTGAATATAATAATATTTATTTTGGTTCCCTTAGTTAGTGTTAAAAGCGGATCTTATTTACAACTCTGGCATACATTTTCTTAGTCGTAGATTCGATTCCCGCGTAAATTTAACTACCGTCATATTACACAAAATATACATAGCGTAAAACGATTGATTTAATATAAGCTACCTTCGAAGGACTTTAAAACAGTGTAATACTAATATATAAGTAGATTGACTGCAAGTATAATAATATACAGAGAACAGCCGCCCGTCATGTATTTTATTAATGATAGCCCATTCCCACCACTCAGTCGTTTTCGACTGTAATGCTAGAGTAATTTGTAATTTCGTCTCATTTTGAACCACTCAATAATTTTCTGTAAAGACCTTTATAATGTGTGAAATATCGTATATAAAAGACTTCAATTTTTTTTTAAGTGAAATCTTCTATAGGCAGGTTTGGGGAGTAAAGTCATGTAAGTCATTATCGACATGGTCACGTGACATGTTAACGCTAACATTCATAGTGCCGATAGATGTCAAAACCAGATAAATGTAAACAGTTTTAATTTACAAATTTAAGATCAAACAATAAATATGAATATCTAAAAATAACAACTGTTTGTTGTTGGACATTGAGTGATGAATAGTGCTGCATAAAACAGTGATTTTCTTCTCAACACGACCTTAAATAGAATTTAGATAAAGAGTATAAACAATTGCACCATCTTAGAATCGAATCTACGATCTTTGTCTAAATAAAATACATATGCATATATATTGTGCATATATTGTTATTGCACAAAGTTTTGTGACAATCTGTTTATTACGACTAGTACTATGACATGTACTGAAAAAGATATCCTAACGCACAGTTCAAATAATTTGCTAGACTCATTATTTATTACAAACTTCAGGTAAGATGTTTCAGACAAAAAATCGTGTCGTTTCATCGTATCGATGTCGTAGTATATAAAAATATATCCAAGCTTCTAAAGTCAATCGTCCGAGGGCCAAGCTCGTTACGTCGAGCACGACAGGCAACGTATAATCACACGTCAGGGGCTCACAACCTGTAATTTACAGCACTTTTAACCCTCTCAATCAAGTAAACGCTGCTATCGTTTTTGTTTTAACTTAATGTGACTTCATCTTACACTTTTTGTTCGATATCTTTTGAATTACGTTTACTATGTAACGCCTTCGACTCGGTCCCTAGTTTTACAAAAAATGTTTGATCATTAAACTATTCATCTCTTTCCTTTTGAAGTTGTTTTGTGATTTATTTATATTTGTAGATTTATTAAATTATTTATTTTGAAATGAATTTTTTACTGAAATTCAACAGATAAAAATCTAATAGTTCAATTCAATTTTGTAGTTAATGAGTTGAAAATGTGCCAATTGAGCAGATTACTTTGCCAATGTAACGTAAATCAAACAGTTATAGCTTTATTTCACCAAAATCTACCTATGTATTTACAGTTAAGTATACCTACATCCATACTAATATTATAAACTAGCGGCTCACCCTCGCTTCGCTCGGGTTCGCCTCTAGAAAAACACTAATAAAAATCTATTAGTTCCCACGGGAACCGTTCATTTTTCCCGGATGAAAAGTAACCGGTTGTTTGACCGGCAATATAAGGTATCAGAATGTTAAATTTTACTAAATTAGGTGCATAAGTTGTATAAGTTATAATAGTTTTTTAACTATCCCACGGGAACCATTATATTTTCCGGGATAAAAAATATCTAAGACGTTGTCCGGGGATATAAGGTACCACCATGCAAAATTTCATTTAATTCGGTCCAATAGATTCGGAGATTAGCCCGTACAAACAGACAAACAGACAAACAATATCACACGGGAACGCAGTCGAACGGGATAAAAAGTATCCTATGTCCGTCTCTGGGTTCTAAGCTACCTCCCCGCCAATTTTCAGGCAAATCGGTTCAGCCGTTCTGGAGTTATAAATAGTGTAACTAACACGACTTTCTTTTATATATATAGACTAGCGGCTCACCCTCGCTTCGCTCGGGTTCGTCGCTAGGTACGTTTTAAATAGATATAAAAAGAAAAAATCTTTCTTTCTCACATTTTAATTATATGTTTTAATACTTACCTATTCCGGACTAAGAGAAATCCAAAAATTAAAATATCATAAAAATTGGAACGCGGTCGAACGGGATAAAAAGTATCCTATGTCCTTCTCCTGGCTCTAAACTACCTCCCTGCCAATTTTCAGCTAAATCGGTTCAGCCGTTCTTGAGTTATAAGCGAAGTAACTAACACGACTTTCTTTTATATATATAGATGTATGTTTGTTTGTTTGTCCTTCTTTCACGTCAAACCAGAGTGACGGATTGGCGTGATTTTTTTTGTGTGGATACGGTTGGAGGGCCTGAGAAAAACATAGGCTCCTTTATACTGCGAGAATATCTCATTCCCACGTGAAAACCCGAAAAAATATTTATGATCAAAATTACTTGAAACTTGGTATTAATGTTTAATAAATTAAAATTAAATAAAAATGTTTTGGCGTCTTTCGAAATTCTATTTTCTAAACAATGATGACAGAAATAAGCAGGAATTCCATAAATAAAACATAACCTCAAAATTAGAAAATCCAAAAATTCAAACAAAACGTATCTCACCCTGACATCAACATCAACATCAGAAGAGCAACAAAAATATTGGCACCCATAAAAGGTATCAAAACACTTAACATTCTGAAAACAAAAGTAACAAGGCAGTATACAGAGCATGGTTTCCTTGAGCTTGGAAGCTAATAACCAGAATTACGCCTTCGCTGCACTTATCTCAGGATTTATAGTCCCCTGAGGCCACCTTCAACTGCCCATTACGGTGATTTCAACCGTCTTTCTCGTCATAATTTGTCCAAGAAAATTGAGCGTCTATCTGATTCTTCCGTACGTACTATAGCCGTTTCGGGAACCTGCTATGATTTCTGCCCGATATTTTACCTATAATGTATGGTTTGTTTTTTTATATAATTTTAGTTATTACATTTCATTTTGCCAAGCAATTTGAATGGGGTTTGAATTTTTTTTATATTTTTATTAATTCATGGAAAAATATACTAGCAAATCTTCACTATTACCGATTTCTTAAATAGATATCCAAACGATTGAGTATAAAATTGAATTGAATCAATAACTCTATGTATAGAAATTATTCTTCTTTTAAATGGCTTCACAACGTGCCAGCTGAGCACAGATAACTTTTTACATAGTACGTAGAATAAAGAGGACTTAAAGGAGGTGGTAGAAATAATTTATTTACTTATTTTATGATAACGCATGCTAGACAGCTGGCATAAAGCTTAAATCGAACTAGGTACTATCCTGTTTTCATTCATAAATATTTATACTAATTTTATAAAAATCTGTGTGTTGCTATTTTGGATGTAGAGATTAAACTCTGTTATCCAGTAAGTAAAATAGACTACTTTTTACCTTATGTGTAGAGATTTTTATGAGATATTGCATAAAAGGTCTTAATTTTTTTCATTTTCGAGAGACACTCTGGTATCTTAGATATTTATAAAGACCAGACGATAAAAAAACACCCTCGCATATTATATCAACAAAACATTTAGCGGGAGAATCCAATCAGTCTGATTTTAAAATTTTATATTTTAATTTTCCGCCGAAATAACTCGGATGCGAGTGACGTCTTCAACTCCACGTTTATCTTTAATTTTTCAAAAGAGTTTTTAATCAGTTGTGAAGCGATTTATAAATTAAACAGGGGCTGTGTTATGAAGAAATGGCGTGAGTGTAAGGCAAGTTTCCATAGGTTTCTTTTTTTAAATATATTGCATATTTACATTACATAATATTGATATAATAATAACAGTATATTTTTCAAAGATCTACAAGATTTTGATTATTGACAGAACTTAATTGTATTTTTTAAAATCTACAATTACGTGATGTTAGGAATATTATAGATCGACTAATATCTAGACTGGTTAGACCAAATTTTAGTCTAAAGTGATATGTATAAATAATATATTGTTTCTTCAGCCTAAACACTCTCTGTTAGAATCTTTATGTATGCCGCTTTATGTTTCCACTTTTATAATATAACTAGCATTGCCCGCGGCTCCGCCCGCGTTCAGATGACCAAAAAGCAAATTCCTAGGTTTGACATATTAGTATATTTACTCTTTTATTGCAGTTTTTGTATTTTTTCTCCCAAATGAGATATTTTCCCGAGGTAAAAAGTATCCTATATGTTGACTCGAATAACCAACTATCACCATACCAAATTTCATCAAAATCCCTCCCGTGGTTTTTCTATGATGCGGTAACAGACAGACAGACAAAAATTCTAAAAACTATAGATTCAGCCTCTGTGTCGATAATAATGTTTATATTAATAAGAATTTCCAAAAAAATATTTAATGTACAGATTCGACTTACTTACAATTTTATATATGTATAGATGAGTATAAAATTTCTCATCCTACTTATACGAGTAGAACAATAAAAAAAGATCGGTACCTGCAAAGAACAATCTTGTAGCTTGGCATTGAGATAAATAAAAACGGCAACGGCTATTTCTCATATATATTATAAAGTCCAAAATACCAATTTTCTGCTATATCAGGTTAAAATATTATTCCTAGCAGATCAGAATTCATTCTAATTATATATGATCTAAAAGTACTGAACTATGAAAAAAAATCTAGAGGCAAAGCAATAAAATAAAGCGTACGTAAATTAAATGCTTGCATTTAGAACATAAATCCGTCTCGTATAAAACAACGGAAACGCGTCAACAAGAAATATGGACGGAAAGGATCTCTCCACGAGCTGCAAATTTCGTCATCAATTATCATTATTAGGGAGCATCGCGACGGTCGTAATTGAGTTTTATAAATGGCGGCGATGTCATAAATACACTTGAAGCATGTATGGAAGAAGCGAATACGTACATACATACGAGTATGTTTGTATATATGTAGTACTTGGGCTTTACTTAAACATGTATAACTTTTAAGAAGATGTAGTGTGAGTTGAATTTATAGACTGACATATCCTTACTTTTGGCCAAATTTTGTTAACTGTTTCATGGTAAAATAACTACATTATTATATTCTACAAAGGTATCGTTAATCGTACTTACTACGGTAGTTTATATTTTTTGAATTATTCAGATTTTTTATATAACACTAAGTATAGCGGCTGTAAATGCTTATCGCTTTTATCTTAGAATGAAAGTAAGAACTTCGAACACATGTCTTTTATGGGATTCCCTATTGATTATTTTGAATAGATATTATGAAATATCTTCATCTCCTGTTCACTTGGCAAAGGCCAGAGTCAGGGACCACTCCCTGTGTGAATGTGGCCTTAACAATGGCACCTCTTTCCATATTCTTTTCATTTGCGCCATACTTCTGTATCCTATCTATGACTTCCTTCCTTCTAAAGTCCAATCCCGCTAATGTTAATCGTTTGTTGATGTTTGTATATAGCTCATTATTTTTTTTTGTGTAAATATATAAAAAATAAGAAATCAAATTACCTATAATTATATGTAAAATATGTTATTATCTAGTACTGATAATAACTAATAATAATTGTACTAATAGTACTTAATAACTAGTAGTAATAATTGTAATTTTTATTTTTTGTCATTGTTTTTGTATATTCTTATTGTTTATAAGTCCTGATTTTACAACGAATTGCTCTGTTTCTACATATAATTAGATTAGTGCTTTATTTCTTATTCTTTTTTACTGGTCATACTATAAATAACATGTTTTGTGTTAAATTCTTCATTCTACGCGACATTGACGAAGTAAATTGTATCCAACTGGCACTCCTAGAAGCCACGAAACAAATTAAATTGAATATCTTCATAGGTAGGTTATATGAAATTGATAGTTGTCCTATATCTTTTAGATAATTAAACAATTAATATTGATACAATAGATATGTGGCTCAAAACGGATATTTTCAAGTACAAAAATAAGCGCACGATCCTCACATATTTAGTGCCACTTTTGAGTAACCTAACGACACCATTACTCTTTGACTCAAACAAAATGAAGGGACCGATTTTGTTTAAATGTTATTATTATTTTCCTAATCACTAGCACTTACTAACAAAGAGTGCTCGCTTACAGAAAACGCATTACCTTTTCTTTTAATGCGAAGCAATCAGTCAGGAGTGGCTTAATGAGAGTATTTGTTCTCCTAACTGCCGCTATTAAGTCTATGGAGTCAAATACACATTTGTAACAGAAAAAAATCTTAATATCAATTTTATGATCCCATTATAACATATTAAAGTGTAACTAGATATTTTTTTTAAAACATGTTTTTAATAGTTTCCGCGGGCTAAACCTTAAGACATACATACATCAAAATAATATACTAAAAATTGTAGGTGTTGAAAAGTCCTACAGGAAAGTTCTGAATAGTATATGTATATCTCCCAAGCAATATCTATTCTTATCTATACCTATAATAAAACTAACTTAGTCAAATCGATGTGCGCGTTTCACGCAAAAAGTACTGAACCGATTTTAACTAAATTTTGTATAGTGACAACTTAGTACTCGGGTCAACATTTAGGATACCTTTCACGACAGACAAATTATTCATTCCCACGGGAAAACACTATAACTGGTTCTATCGAATTGTCCTCTACGAATATGTTCGAGTGGTTCTATCGAATTCTATCGAATGTGACACAACAACTTATGCACAAACAACAGGTTACTTTTCATCCCGGAAAAATAATCGGTTCCCGTGGGAACTAATAGTCTCTATTAGTGTTTTTCTAGAGGCGAACCCGAGCAAAGCGAGGGTGTGCCGCTAGTTATTATATAAATGCGAAAGTTTGTATGGATGAATGTGAATCACTACAGATCGGCTGAACGGATTTGGATGAAATTTGGCACAGAGATAGATTATAGTCTGGAATGGCACATAGACTTTATCCTGGAAAAATATGCGATTCCCGTGGGATAGATTTTTTTTATTTTTCACTAGCGACGAACCCGAGCCAAGCGAGGGTAAGCCGCTGGTATACCATATAAATATGACTAGAACATAAACAGTATACATATTTCCTATCAAGCGCTTGAATTACGATAGTTTTAACGTCATTACCAATACCCAATAACATTATGAACTTTAATTATTTTAATAACAATAATATAACAAAATCATATTTTGTGTCATATCAAATACTTGTATATTTAAACATAGTTCTATAATAACTTAAAACCCAATAAACATGTAATATAAACTCAGTAATTGTATTTACTTATATATTTCTATATATTATGATAATGATAATTCTTAAATAAACTCTTATTTACACTATTATAGTCATAAAGATATTTAAACAGACACTAAAATATAAGTCGTTGGAAAACAATAATGATATATTATGTATACGTTAATGCTGTATGAACGTAGAACGCGCGGTATCGGCACATCGCGGCATAACTCTTCGCTATCAGAGCTCGTTTTCTTTGAAATCTTCCTACATAAGCATTTCATAAATCTTAATGATCTGTACAGTAAAATTTTTGGATGTGGTAAATTTTTTCTTGAGCTTAAATATATTTGTACATATGTATTATTATCTAATATATAAAATTCTCGTGTCACAGTATTTTTAACATAATTCCTCTGAATCGGATTGATAGATTATTATGAAATTTCGTGTGTATATTCAGTAGGTCTAAGAATATGACGTAAACTATTTTTCATACCCCTAAGTGATAAGGGTGGTTCACCCCAAAAAAAAATCTTTTATTTTTTGTACAAATTTTTTTATTTCAATTTTTTTATGATCCGCCATTAAAAATACATACAAACCTAAACTTTCACTAGGGACGAACCCAAACGGAGCGGGGGTGAGTCGCTAGTCTATCTATGCATATACCTAATAAAATTCTTAATGAGTCGAATTCGTACGTTAAATATTTATTGAAAAATCTTATTGAAATAGTTATAATTATTGATACAGAGGCCGAATCTATAGCTTTTAGAATTTTTGTCTGTCTGTTTTTCTGGGAATGCATCACGAAAAAACTTTATACTGTGGAAAAATATCTTATCTCTGAGAAATCTACAATAAACTTTAGATACTTTTGTATGTACTTACATACATACTGGTAGTAACTTGTGCCAATGTCAAAAAATATTAAACACCGAATTTTTTTAAATACATACTTTGTTTATTCGATTTTAATTTAGTCATGAATATATGATTTATTTACATTTATTTATACAAACAGTACATACAGTTGTTTATAAGGGGCGAAGATGATATAAAAATCATTCTATTTTTTTAACTAACTTACAATTAATAAAACCAAGATAAGCCGACTACACATTGCACAATTCAACATCTATCTAACACACCATAACCGCATCCACACATCGTAACTCAAAGTTTTTATCGTCACTTATCAGTTGTAGCATGTCTCCTTCATAATAACCGTTAATTTTAACGGCACGAACAATAACAGTTGAATTTACAGCGTTATAACCATTAAATAGAAGGACAAGGTGTCTCTCCGACAGTAAATCGAGCGATAAGCTTTCACTCATAATTGACAAGTGTATGAACTCAGATAGCCCTAATGTGACGTGTGACAACAGTTTTAGATTTAGGCTTATTTCGCACCATAGACATAGAGAGTGGACTGAGTGTTTCTTTACCAGCCTTTAGTTAATGACGTAGTTCTGAGGTAACAGAACATAAAAAAATAATTTAAAAAAACATATAACCGAATTGAGAACCTTCTCCTTTCTGAAGTCGGTTGAAAATGACGGAAAGTGCAACAGAGACAAAACGAATATATGGCCGGAAGTCTTCTGTATTCATTGAAATACGATTAATGTAGATGGATTTTTGTAACCATTTTTCATTTCATTATAATAGAGTAAGTCAGGGAGAGATGCCTATAGGATAATGTCCACAAAATTTAAAAAATAAAATGAAAATTTTGCGTAATCCGGAACGTGGATGCGTTAAAACTTCAAAAGTTAATGTCTGTATGAAACTTTTTTATACGCAAGTTATGCACTTTTGATTAATATTTTGGCGTTTATTCGTAAAATATACTTAGGAAAACTGAGAAGGACATAGGAAAGTTGTTATCCTGGAAATCATTCCTTAGGGGATGAAAATGGGGATAAAAGTTTATATGGGGAATCAACCTAGGGACGAACTCGAAAGAAGCGAGGTCAAGCCGCTAATGAATCATAAAAACCATTCACAATAATTAGCAAAGATATGCGTAAGTAACAAAAAGTTCTCAGTTTTGTTGTCGATCAAACACTAAAACGATACTTATAATATTCGGGACCTAATAGATTTAATGGATCCAAAGTGATTATTTGGCAAACAAACAGATCGTTAAATACATTTTATTTATTAATAGACTTAATGGCTTGGAAAGAATAGCACAATTGACCCACTTAGAAAGAAAATAAAATATAAAAGAATGATAAATTGTTAGACACTTATATAAATCAATGGTTAGATTATATAAATGTTAATAGTTACTAGTTTTTTGCTGCGGCTCTGCTTGTTTAAGTCGATATAAAATCGGTAGCTATTAATCTTAGGCTGTCTTTAGAACAAATTTCTGAAAAAGTTAGTATATACGAGTATATATATAATAATAAGTTAATAATAAGTTCTTTATTTCCAAAAGGTAGTAAGTACATCCAGATATTTGCTTAACACTAACTAAATCTAATTTGGTACATACAAATATTTAAAACATAGCATCTGCAGCCGAACTAGGAGACCTGTGCATCAGCTGTCAGCGCCATATCCCCACGGTTAGGTGACATAAATATTACCAAAAAAATAAAGAATTACATATCAACTAAAGATATTAATTAATATTACTAAATATGTCATTCCTCTCTCTTAAGATGTGTAATGCATGACTGTAAGAAGTATTTGTGTAATGAGTGTAATGTGTGTGAGCAATTAAAGGAGAGGAGTGTGTAATGTGTGTCTGTGTATGTGTGTGTGTGTGTGTGTGTGTGTGTGTGTATGCGCGTGTGTGTGCCTGGGTATTATTATTTTACATGGGCAATATTGCAGGATCAAGTTATATAATAAATATTATGATCAGATATGAATACTAAGAAGGTTTTCAGTTTCAATATAAGTTAATTTTTGCAGGTAATCAAATACAGTTTTTTTACAGTCTATTTTATTAAGGTAGTAAATGTCTAATGTTTTATTTAGTTTATTATATAAGTGTGGTCCTAAAAATGCAAAGAATCTTCTTATAAAAGTTGTTTTAAAATTAGTTGTATCTACAGAAAATTTTCTGCGTTTATTTAAGTTCGTTGGGTCATATAGCAGTAGACTATGTTGTTTCTGAATGATCGTTAATATAAACAGTTGTCTTACCGTAAGGACCTTACAGTTATTATAGAGTTGTGATGTAGGATATAGAAAAGGTTTAAATGTTGCTACTTTAAGAATTGCACGTTGAGCGATTTCGATCTTAAGTAATACGGTTTTAGAAGCACCGCCCCACGTTGATATGCAGTACGTTATAATAGACTGACATAAAGCTAAGTAAACTCGTTTTAATATATATATATATATATATATATATATATATATATATATATATATATCATCACTCATATACATCAATTGAATAATAATATTTTACCGACTAATTAAACTAAAGACTAAAATAAATCTAGATTATAATTAAAAACCAAACCAAAGATCCTATTAGCAAGGCTCAACAAATCTCAACATCATAAACAAGCTGTCACTTCTAATGCGCCGTAAATAAATAATAAATCATAGAAATTCATAACTGATGTTGGACGCAGTTGCTTTCAAACATCAAACGATAATTACGGCGACGTTGTTTAGAAAAGAAAAAACATTATGACAATGAATAACGAACTAAGGGCGTATTCTTTCAAATTAATTCCTAAGAGCCAACAATTTGTCTTCCTGTTACGAGATTAAGTGAGCTCGTGGAAGAACCGACGAGTATTAGTTTGAGTCCACTGTTCAATGGCTGTATGGCAATATTTATGTTATTAAATAATAAATAGTAGTTTAAATAGTATTTGCTTTAGTTTATCAAGAACAGGTGGATGTTTTGAGAGTTATGATGAAATGTTATCTATAATTAATAATACATATTATAAAGAGGAAACATTTTTTGTTTGTTTATTTGTTTGTACCGACTAAGCTCCGAAATTACTCTACCGATTTTGATGAAATTTGGTAAGAAGATAGCTTGAGATCCTGGAAAGGATATAGGATAGTTTTTATTCCGGAAATTATCCCTTAAGAGGGTGAAATAAAGATGAAAGTTTGTATGGGAAATCAAGCTAGGGACGAACCGGATCGAAGTGAATTGAGTGAATAAAATTGACTAAACTGTGGCGCTACCAGTATCCAATATCTTTTTAATCTTAATATATATAATTCTTCTGTATGTGTGTTTGTCACCGTACTCCTCCTAAAGGGCTGAACCGATTTGGGTCAAATTTTGTGTTTGTATTTCAATGGGCTCTTGAATGGTTTAAAAACACATTTGGACCCGGTAGATGGCGCTGCTGTCGATGTGTCAAAGAGTTTTTTTTAAGTAGTTTGAACGCGGGCAGAGCCGCGGGCAATGCTAGTAATTTATAAAGCTAAGATTATTCGCTAGTAAAATAAAACGTACTATTCAAAATGTCAATATAACTATCATTTATACGTATAGTACAAAATATCGCATATCATAGCATGCAAATGGAAACTCTACCTAAAGGCGTTCTTAAAAAACCGACAAGAAATATTTGCCTTAATAGCTTAACTTTTCATCTGCTAACGAATTAACAAGCGGCCCTCAGCGCAAATAAACACTGATTAATAGCGGGCATTAATTTAAAAAAAAAGCTTTTATACACGCGAGAGCTTTCATTTTGCTGAAAACAAACATTATTTATTAAAGTTATGTAATGCCCGTCAGTTTTTATCAAATCAAACGGGATAAGAAAAAGCTTCTGGAATATATGTTATTGAATATGTTATGTTTATTATTAAATTATATGTTTAAAATTTTTAAAAACTTCCTTTTCCTTTTACTCTACTATTCTTAAAAATTATATTTAATAGCGCAATTTTATTAGCTATTTTAATGCTTAAATACACCAATCAGATTAGTGATAATAATAAGTGCGTCTAATCACGCTACTGTTGTATAAATACAAAAGTTCGTATGTTTGTTTAGTTATTACTCCTGCACAGTGGATAGAATGGATGAATTTGGATGAAATTAGAGTAATACAGGCTAATGATAGTCACTTAGGACGTACCCGACAGCAGTAAGGGCCGTTGGTAAAATAAGTAAAATAGATCATATGTATCTAAAGAAAAACAACTTCAAATTAAAACCTACCATACATATCTTTCATTGTTAATCATTTTTGCGTGTATTTTTGTATGTCACGACCTATTTAAACAATTCCCATCATAACATTTCGCGAAGAAATATTTTTTATGGATCCCATAAAATTTATCTCATAATAACAAAATTCGAAGCACCATTTGATAAATGAAAACGAATCATTTTCGTCCACTGTATACAAATTGTGAGTGAACGTCCTAATAAATAACTGATGATAATAACGTGTAATTTAGAGTGTTCGACATGTTCATTGATAACGGCAGATGAAATAGTGTTATTTGTAGCCTGTTTGTGTATGTCCATTAGTTTAAATATATTACCGTTTTGTTTTACGATTGTATGTTTTGTCTCGCTTATCGAAACTAATTATAACTGTTATGTAACTTAATGAATTGCTCTCCTGAAAAAGTGTGTGTGTGTGCAATTCACACATGGCAGAGTGAAACTTCAGAAAAGTATCCTACGAGAGAATAAGATGAATATAGAGTATCAGGAGTGGGATAATTATAAGTTTTGTTTTAATATTATTTTTACCAAGTTTAAAAGTTAATTTTATTATTTTTCACTTCCTGTGTAACGTTGTTATATATTAAATAATTAAATGAGGCATATTACAATCATATATTTATTGAATATCATCATGCGGAAGGAATATAATATTATATGTTTGTCAGACAATAACAACGGTTACCATGACAACATGGCAATGTATTCTATCGCATTCTCTCGCCGACTTAATCCTATACATTTATGTGTTTGTCTCTTTTTTAGTGTCGCATTTTCATTTCATCGAGTTTCAAAGCACAACGATTCTAAAGAAGTTTCACTTCAGCAAAAACATAAAAACTAAAAAAACGACTTCACAACACTAAAATGTAAAAAATAACTGATTGGTAGTGATTTAATATAGATACCTAATCAGATATTTTCGAAGTCGGTTTCTCCTCCTTCTTTTAGTCGGTTGATAGTATGAATGTGACAAAATTTTTTTATTGTACAAGTAATCTAAGTAGCTAGTAGTAGTAGTAGATACATAGGCCGAATCTATAGTTTTTAGAATTTTTGTCTGTCCGTCCGTCCGTTCGTCCGTCTATCTGTCTGTCTGTCTGTCTGTCTGTCTGTCTGTCTGTCTGTCTGTTACCGCATCACGGGAAAACCACTTTAGGGATTTTAATGAAATTTGGTATGGTGATAGCTGGTTATCTGGGTCAACATATAGGATACTTTTTACCGCGGAAAAATATCTCATTTTTGAGAAAAAATACAAAAACTGCAATGTAAAAGTAAACTAATATGTAAAACCTAAGAATTTGGTTTTTGGTCATCTGAACGCGGGCGAAGCCGCGGGCAATGCTAGTCAAATTATATAAATTTAAGAAACAATTCGTACTTAAGGATGGAGTTACTTTTGAAGTGATTTTGAAGAGTGCCTTTTTTTTAGTAAAGTATTATGGTGCCATCAAACAAAATAATTCGAATATTTATAAAAAAAAGAATGAAATAGGTATAAAAATAACAGACTGCTTAACATCATTTGTATATTAAATATTATATTTACAGCGATATTTTTATTAATTACACTATTTTATATTAGCTTTAAGTAGTTTAAAAATATATCCTACGTCACTAACTATACTACCGTTTGAATTTATTTGCCAAGAAATTACCTCCAGAGAAGAATACTGGAGAACCTGGCCGTGTAATACCAAAAATATATGACTTTTAAAATTAAATTTGAAACCAAGTGGCCTATTATTCACACTTAATAAGCTTCTAAATTCACAATTCATCCAAAATTCACTAAAATATGACAGCCCGCTGAAAGTATGAGAATTCGAGATAGCAGATAACTTCGCAGTATCTGTAATGTGGCTATAAATTAGGAATATCGCCCAGAACGCTCCATTTAACTTGACTAATGGTCGACGTAGAGTAAAAAGGCGTATGGGGGCGTTTATATTTTGAATGAACACACCAAAACACGAATATTACCCTCTTATACTGCATATGAAGATAAGGTCGACTTCAAAGGTCGCAGGTTAAAGAATGAGCTGTTGACTGAAAATGTAGAACTCTATCATTTACAATTCCCAATGTATTTAAGTATTTATATTTGTATTTGGAAATCATTTTTACAATTATGTAATAAATAAGTAGTCCTTTAATGCGAATAAATTGACCTTATTTTTATCTTGGTCTGTAAAATTTTGCTACTGTTAAGGTTTTCTCCAGCTCGTCATAAGAACTGCTTTTCGAGCTGGTGGTAGCTTCTTCAGGGGCTGATTATATCGACTATCTACCTCTTAATGACTTAAAATTGAATCTGCTTAATCTTAAATGTCATTAATTATAAGGAAAGCAACGACATTGTTGTTTAGATCGACTTCCTTCAATGATACACTATTCATCTATTCATAAGCAATAATATTAAAACGAACATATATGTAGGTTTTGCAATATGAAGGTAAATAAAACAATTTGAGTTATTCGACGGATGTCAAAGAAGGCATAGATAAAATCAGGGGAAAAGTGTAAATCTCGTTTAAATCCTGTCTAGACGGCAAGTTGAGCGATAAGTTGCTTACAAGGCTAACTGGCTTGACACTTGACTCGGAAAATAGAATATGAAATATAATATATAATATCGTTATTTTTTTTTAAAGAATAATTAATAATTATATATATGTGGAAATAAAATATTGTTATAAAATAAATTAACACTCAAAAATAATGGGCTCAATTTTAAGAACTGATTTTCAGTTCATTGAAATAAAACCTCTACATATTATATTAAATAAAGTTTCCCCGTCGCGTCTATCTGTCTATTTAAGCGCGATGAACTCAAAAACAACCGAACGGATTTTCATATAGTTTTTACCAATAAACGTAACAATTCATGGGAAAGGTCTAAACCTTCTTTACGTCTAAACGTATAATTTATAAAGGTTTTGTTTAAATTAGCTAAAATATGACGATAGTTATTGAAGATGTCGGAAAAAATCATGCCGACTGCGAGCTTTATTGGCGTGCACTGCGTAAGTCGATATAGTTATATGAAAACAATTATTACGGAATTATTCCTCTTAAAAAGATAAACTAACGTTTACAACGCGTTCGCAACTCCATATGTACGTAATAAGCGAAAATAAATCACTAATACTAAATAGCACCATTTTTTGTCTGTAAAACAATATAAGGTTCTAATTTAACCGTTCCTATAATATAAATCTTAATCCTATGAAGTCTTTGAAATACAAATTTTATGTAAACGCTGAAAAATTTCCTAGCCAAAATAAATAAAGTGTAATACCAAAACAAATCATGTACTTACACGGGCTGCCATGTTTCAAAGGAACTTTTATGAAAACTGTCTCCCGACACAGTATTTCACGTTAAATGGCCTAGCTTTTTGTCGTTAAATTTGTAACTTATCGCCTGTGATCTCGGGTCGCTATGATTTTTCATTCTAGTAGGACTTTCAAAGTTACACAGTGGTCAGGGTATAAAAAAATAATTCTATATACTATAGGCATTATGCACAAATACATACATATTTTTTTTTACTTTTTTTTATAATTGAGAACTCCTTTGATAGCTATTTTATATTTATATACTACTTTATAATATAAAAAAATGCAATAAAAAGAAAGACATAAAAATAAAAAAACGTGAACATAATTATATACAAGAATTTTATTTCTATTTAAAATAAAATTGAATAACAATTATTTATTGCAAAGTTATTACCTTTATAATACTTACCGTTTTTTTTCAAATTAGAATTATCCTTTAATTTCAAAAATTATGGTGCTCCTACTAAAATATAAGGTAGCTGCATTTTGCCGAGAAAAATATAATTTATGTCACCGTTTGTATCGAATAAAGGGTTAGTTACGCCCCTTTGTGCGCTCGTTATTGCTTATTTCTATTAACTTCTGATAAAGAGTATTGCATGCTAGTATTTATTTTTATGTTAAATTAGAAAATATGTTGTATGCACGAACACTTCTAACGCTAACTTGACTGTGTCCATAATGTATACTGTAATTACTAAATTCAAAATAAGTTATGTTTTGTTCTAAAATATGTTAAAAAATGGTTAATATTTTACTAAATTCGCTAAACATAAAAAACATATGTGTGTACTTATGTAAGCACGTAAAAAGGTATACCTACTTCTTTGGCAGTCAAATTAGCTCAAAAAAATGGCAAACATTGCAAAAAATTTTAACGGCAATTTTCCTTCGGAATTCTAAGGAGGGGAGGAGGGTGGGGGGCCGCCATCTTGAATTTAAGGTTTAAATTATTTCTTGAATAACTCGTTTATTTTTAATTTTACATGAAAAATAGTTATTACAAAAATTGATTGAAATTAAATTTCCTACAATTTGGTTCTCATCTATTAATTTCTAGGATCAATATTATTCGATTTATTATACCCGAAAAGAGGGGGTGTATTTTTGTTTATTGAACTACTCGCTTATTGTCAATTTTACGCGAAAAATTGTCATAAAAAAATTGTTTAAAATCAAATTTTCTACTATTTTTGTCCATATCAATTTTTTCGTAGGAGCGATATTTTTCGATTTATAGGTACCTAAAAAAAGGAGAGGGTAAAATCATATCATTGTATTATCACGTTTAATTACCATTTCACGCGAAAAGTTGTAATAAGTGAAGTTGCTTAAAATCGAATTACCGCCGAAAGATCGAAATCCGCCAACCCGCACTTGGCCAGCGTGGTGGACTATGGCCTGATCCCCCTCATATTGAAGGGAGGCTCATGCCCAGCACTGGGACGTTAAAAAAGGGCTAAATACACACATACAAGTTAACCCATATCATAGTCCCATCTACATTTCATCCATCAAAGAATTACCTCCAAAAAACGTACAATAAATGATTACTCACAAAGTACAAAGAACAGAAAAAATATATAAGCATTCTATTCAGTAAAAAACATAAATTGCATAAGCAATTCATCGGTGATGTTAAGCGCGGGGGTGACAGCCGACAACGGAACGTTGAATAAAATATCCCACCGACTTGCCACCTGACGCTTTATTTGCGTCGCGGCTTGTGACAACCACTTACCCTTTAAATTGTACACTAGCGCTTGTTTACTTATATACATGAGCCCTTATATTGTTATCATACGTAATTAATTATTTCTGAGACGCTTTGTTTGAAAATATACCGCTTTTAGTACATTTTTTTAAATAAAACGTTTTTTTTTCGGATTTTTTGACGGATTTATTTTGATTTTTGGTTCCCAAAACTTGGTTCGGTTTTGGGGAACCAAAAATCAAAATGAATTACTGAAAATCTCCGAAAAAATAGTTTAATTTAAAATGTCAAGTATTCACGTAAATCTAAGAAAGTACTTATTACCTAAATTTTTTTTATTATTTTCCTATAAATTTTAATAAGAAATCTGTTATATTTGTCTGTTCGTTTATCCATTATAACTTGAAGAAGCTGTAGCTTTTGAATCTTATTAATAGTAACCGGTTGATTTCAAAGAAATGTAGTATTGGGCGGTTTTCTTAGCTAGATTTTGGGTGAAAAATGAAAATAAATATATATTTATAATCGATGAATGTTTTCTCTATCTATTTATTTTACATAATATTAAAAAATTAAAGAATAATATTATAGAATAATAAAAATAATTATCAAAGGAAGCTTCTCCAGTTGCACGTTCATAACACAGCTTAAAAGATACCATAGAAAATATAGGGTTCTTTCGTTTTCGAGTGAGAAGATGCTACTAAGAATCATTAATTTAAAAAAAAATTAAGAATATAGCAAAAGGGCTACTTTTTGCTATATTCTGTATATTACAAATATTTTCCCAAGCTCATTACTTGTTGAAAGTTTTTGAGAACATATTTCTGATACCATATTCGGTCCTTGAACAACTCGTTAACAATGTCATCATGAGGACGTTTTAAAGTTTAGTATAGGTTTCTCAGATATGAGATATTTTTCTTCAGTAAAAAGTATCATATAGATATGTTAGCCCAGATAACCATCTATCGTAATACCAAATATCATAAAAATCTATCCAGTGGTTTTCTCGTAATGATACCTGATAACTATTTCAGTAAGATTTTCTAAAAAAATATTTAAAAATTGTACTGATTCGACTCAGTTAAAATTTTATTATATGTATAGATGACTGACACTAGAAATCATAAGTATTACGTACATATATACCAAAAATCAATGCTTTACATCCACTAAATTCATATTAAATAGACTATCAGACAGACATACCAGTCATCTTATTGTATATAGTCTTATTTGCTTTACATTAATTTGTATATCCGATGAAAATATCGTATTTGCATCGGATATACAAATTAATGTAAAGCAAATAACAGACATAAACATTAATGTTCATTACAGTTATTGCAGTGTACATTTGGCCTTTCCAAAGCATTTTAAAACAATTAAATTAAAATCCAGGTCAACAAAACGCTAGTGTACAAGATGTGCATCGCAATTTTTCCCAGACAATATTTTAAAGTGGTGACATTGTTGCATCAGCTATCATATTTATGCGCATTATCTCGCGTTGTCCGCAGAACAATCTAAAATGCAACAAAGGGCAGTATGAATAGAACAGGTCGGATATAAACTTGTATACGAAAGCTTAAGAGCACTTCAAATTTCAACGTTTTATAATTTCAAATGGAATGTAATATGGTGGAAATATTGTTTCAATTTGAAAATTAGATAAATGTTTTGAATTTTTGATTTATAATAATACCGGAATTGCGTTCGTGACAAGAGTCAGTAGTCGAGATTACACACACTTCGCCATTTTAAAGTGCCACTGAGAAGTTCTTGAGAAAATCTCGATACTTCTTCAATCGACTTGGGACTCGAACCTAGAATCTACAACTTTACGGCTTTATAAACCAGTAAGTAGATGGATACTGGATGGTAAAATATTACTTCGGTTAATAAATAACATAAATAATTTCTATTTAACAAACCTGTAATACCTTGCTCGAGTGATGAGCTGCTTGCATTTCAAAGCTCAATTCAAACAATTCAAATTCATGTCATGTTCCAAAAATTAATTTACCAAGCATTTTGGTATTACAGTTTGTTATTTCAAATGTAATAAAATACGACTTCTAATTAACGCGGCATATATAAAAGCATTTTAACTGAAATCGGTCTCAAAATCTGTGGAAACAGTTTAACAATTAGCAACAAAAACAAACCGTTGTACGTATAGTTAATTAAAACGCAAATTGGTGACCGCAACCCTCGGCGAAGGGAGGACATAGTGTCGTTACACGGTCGATACTACTTACTATAAAATCATGATAATTACTCGTAGATTAGATAGATAGAGAATTAAATTTTTCTCGCTGCTTTGCTAAGCAGGACGGAGATGAGAGCTATTCTATAACCGTCTCCATATGATGAAAGAGCGATACCTTTAAAATGTATGTTGTTGCCAAATTAAATCGAAATCTGTTCAGCAGTTTCAACGTGAAAAGATAACAAACAAACAGGCAGAGTTTTTTTTTATATTGGTGCTATTGCTCAAAATGAAAGATTATTATTTGTATTTTTTTTCTTATTTTTTTTCAAATTTATAATAATGGTAAAATATACTCGTTTTTCTGTTTTGAGATAACAGTTTTGATTCTCAATTGTAAATAGTATGACCAGTTTATATATATTTATAGGTACAATAATTGGCAAAAACGTTCCGAAATGACTAAGACTATCCAATAATAGATTCTCTGGCATCTTTTCGACTTTGGACTGAACCGAAGGAAGAAATTTTTAAGAATTTTTTTACAGCAAACGATAAAATAACCATTTTTTTAATTATTTGTCCTATTCAAAATATATACTTCACTTCACCATTATAAAACTTCTATCAAATTTGCTTACACATATCATTTTTGACAGCAAGTCCGCCTTTACATATTGCGGTTGGCCAATATTCCCTCACTGTGCCATATTTTGCTCAATATATTTGCCGATCACTAATTAACTCAGAAACGATCAAAAGTTTTACAATAATATATTACCAATATACACTAAATGAATGGAAATTACAACGAAACTATTATAATAATTTATTTAAACTTATATAGTTTAGACATGTCCATTTTGCCTAAAACGGAATAAAAAAAACTTTGTCATCCTAACCTATTTTCGCTCTCGATGACCAATCACACTTAGACTAGCAATCGTCGCAAGATATATTATTGGCGCAGGTGAGTTTGCGCACATAAAAGTGCACAGTCTTCCTTCCACTTATTGTCTGGTCGGACGATGATCAGACCCTCCCAAATAGAGAGCAGCATTGACGTTTACATATTTTCCGAGGCACAGGAGGTCACAACATCAGCTATCAGAATTCAAATAAAGGCCTGACCAAATTTACACAAAATGTACAAAAAAAACAGTCCATAAGTAAGTTTTCTCCAGTATGTAAATAATCTCAGTATCGATATACTGTTCTCATCCCTAAATCTCCTGAGCTTTGCATAATAAAGAGGAAAGGCATTAGCATAAAATCACTCGAATACTCACCTATTTGACTTGCAAAAAATTGCCCCGCGGCATGCCCTCGGCTTATCGCTAGCAATTAGTTTCGATAGCCAATCCCCTTTAAGTACTTTACATCTGCTATATAACGAAATTGAAATTTTAGAAAAAGCTTTTAAAATGGAATAAATTCATATAATTCTAGTAGGTACATGAAACTCAATGGATACGCATTTATTAATAGTATTATAATATTTCTAGTTACAAATGTATAACATAGAAAGATATATATATAACTAGCATTGCCCGCGGCTCCGCCCGCGTCAAATTGATTATTTAAACCTTTCTCTTGATCCGATCGCTACCAAAATTAATAGAATTACTCTCTCGGCTAATCTAAAGATTATTTGAAAATTTCATCAAAATCGCTCCAGCCGTTTTGGAGTCTATAGAGAACATACATACACACATCGAATTTTATATACGATACGAGTACATATATAGAACATTACCTAATTCTATTAGTATTTAGTACATGTAACATTGTAAGCATATGAAATCAACGGTTTTATTTTTGTTTCAGGACAGCTTTTCCCTGCAAAACTATAATTAAAATCAATTATAGGTTTTTGAGAATGTAAATGTAAAAAATGAAGAGAAAATCATGATATCAAAATATAAGCTCACTTCTTACAATACCGAAAGAAGTAAAAATTTAAAATGGTTGGTATTCAAACTAAGTTTGATTTTTGATTGATAAATGTAAAGTTATTTCAATTTTGGACGAATAATTAAATTGCTATTGGTTATTTAAAACACGCCAGTACTATACTGTCTGGAATTCAGGAAAAATTTCTTAACACCACTAAAACTTCGCCACTGAACTATAAATGCTAAAAACAAGGCATATTAAATCTGTTATATATTAAATATTTATAAAGAGTTTTATTTACAAAACGGTTTGAGAACCACTGCTACAAATATCTACATAATTAATAATATAAAATAACTAAAAAGATCGATTGAAATTCTTAATTGCCAGTAATCATATTGATTCCGGCATTTATAAGGAGCTATTAGAATATCATCATACGTATTAAGGGCTTCACCGCTATAACTCTTCCCTATAATCCAACCATCATAAGCTCACTAGGTGTATATTAAGTGTTATTAAAGCAGGTCGAACAAAACGCAATAACCATGATAAAGTGGGTCCAATAACAACTAATCTATAAGGTCTAATTCATGGGTAAATCGCTAGAATTGGTTCTTGTTAAAAATAATCGATTTTACGGTGGTTTCTAGTAATTTTATAATTTAGTGTAATTTTCTACTTATCATTCATATTAATTATCCAATATATATTTTTTATTTTATTAAATTATTATAAAAATGCAATATTGACCAAAAACTTGTATTGATTCAGGATTTGAATTCTAAAATAACATAAAATTTTAAATTTCAAACAGTAAAGTAGACCACAAGTAAGCATTAATATTTACTCATCGATCAAAAAATTATTATTAGATACACAATTCCATGCAAAAGTTCTCTTAAAACTGTCACCAATTGTGTTCAGGTAATTATTCTAGTCGAAATACATATAATACAACAATATAAATTGAACCGTAAATGCAATAATTAAAATTATTTTCACAAAAAAATATTAAAAGCGCGCTCAAATATTCAAATGAGCGCTCATTCAGTGAGGACATTTTTTGTCGCTGATTGTGTATCTAGTAGAAATTTTAGTTAAAAATTTTGATCGATGTACTAAATACAATAATTTGGAAAAGTTTTGTATTATTTTATCTGTGTGTTGTAAAAGTTCTTATTGTTCCTAATCTTTATGTATAATAATTACGTGTCACGTTATTTGTCCGCGATAAACTCCGAAACTATTTATCCGATCTTAACGTTTTTTTGTTAAATATGTGATTTATTCCAACCTAAAAGATAGGATAGTGTTTATCTCGATTCTTTCTTTTTTTAAAGGAAAAATTAACGATTTTCATATCTGGAGAGAAAACCTAGGAAACGGCTACCCTAAGCTATAAATCTACCCCCAAGCTAAAAAAATAATTATAACTATGCCACAGCAATGCGTGACCGGGTCTGCTATTAGTTTATAAAATAAAACGAGGAGGTAATATGTGTAGACCAAAAACTCTCGAAAGGTTTTTAACAATATGCTTCAAACTTCGAATAGTAAGTGAAAATATCTAAAATAATTGTTGTTCTCTATACCTAAGCATTTTATTCATATCACATAATAATTACGACATGTACTGACAAACATATCAAATTGCCTAAATAAAGTAAAACTGCTAAACTGCACAATGCGTGGAGTACCATAACCACACCAGATGGTGTAAACAAGAATAATAAAGAAAAAAATTATGATGAGAATGAAAAAAAATGAAACTAACCATCCAAATACTGCGTTGCTATAAACCTGTAAAATATCTTCCGCTAAAGTGCTTTTTTTTTTGTAAAATCCGCGATAATTAACAATGTTTTTTTTAAATATAAATATGTTAATATTGTACCTATCCTTTTAAGAAATTAGATTCTCAATGTGAAATTAGTAATTACATATATGTTGGTGCTAGACAATCCTATTAGTCTATTGCCTTCGTCCCTAAGTTTCACTTTAGATTTATTATTAACTAGCGACCCACCCTGGCTTCGCTTCGGGTTCGACGTTAGACAAAAACCAATCTATCCCACGGGATCTATACATTTATCCGGGATAAAATGTCTATGTGTGATTCCAGACTATAATCTATATATCTGCAAAATTTCCTCCAGATCCGTTCAGCCGTTCTGACGTGAAAGAGTTACAAACATCCTCACAAACTTTCACATTTATAATATTACTTAGTATGTTTGTTATGATAAATTATATATTATAACAAAATAAAACACTCCACTGGAAAACAAGCCTTACTCAAAAAAAATAGTAGCATCATATTATTAGGTTCATCCATCAACAATACGTCATGAGTACCCTATTTTCAAAGTACGTCGCATTATGTCATGTCATTCGACTCCCATACGGTTAACATGCCAAGTACTAAACATTGCTACAATTGTGTTTAAGCTTTAATACTTCTTTGTGTTAGCTTGAATGGAATTGGAAATGCGATAACGGTAATCGGAACTGACGGTCATTCGATTATTTGTGGGGTGGAGATCAGATTTGTAACATAAGCTCCCGTGCAAATAAAATACGAACAAAATAATTTCTGAAGCTTTTTATATATTTAACTTTATGTTTTTACTAGAAAGTAGTTTATTTATAATGTAATACTTTTTTTAAATAATAATATATGTACACATATCGTTGTTACATTTAATCTGTAGATTAAAATGGAGTAAAAAAACGAATTATAACGTTATCAAAATAATAATTCCTTTTCCTTCAAAAGAAACTCTTTATACCTTAATTAAGTTATTATATTTAATGGCCATGAGAAATTGTCAAACAAAATTTAACTTAATATTTCAAGTGTTGATGGCTACCTAACACAAAAAAATTCTTACTTAAATTCTTACAAGGCTTTTATTAAAAACAGAAAACATGACTCAAACTAGTTAAACCCATTAAGAAACACCAGACCATTTCATTTTCACTGAAAAATAACCACAAATTTCATTAACGACATATTTTCATAATTTTTAATCAACATACAATGAGCCTGACATGCAAACGCGCTATATTTCTTTTAAACTAACTGGTAAAAAATAAATCAGTCTTATGAAATATTACGATTACCATCAGCCGTCGTGAGATCGAAATCGATAAGGAAACAAGCCTATTTATTTTATTACAAGCATTATTTTCCTCTTTATATATAAAAACGTATGAAAATGAACTGTATACCTTTAAAATTAAGGTTTAAATTATCTTTGGGCGATGGCAAATGTAATTTTGTATGTCATAATCACAAATCCGTCCGGAGCCGTCAAAAGGCATCCATTCACGCGCGTAATTAGCGCTCGACGCGCGACAATGCGATTTCTTTGACAATAGAGCGTGTTGAGAATAGGCACCCGTAATCCGTCTTTTATGGAGTTGCGTATTAAAATGTACACGTTTGTATTGTTAATTTTTTGCTTATATTTTGAGAGAAAATAAAATATATTTAATCTGGGCTTTACTAGCAATAGAATAAAAAATAAACAATCATAGTGAATTAAAAATAAATAGCTTTGTGTTTTTGGTAAGTAATAATAGAAATACTTAGACAGAGAAAGAGGAAGAGAAGAAAAAAGAAGAATGTAATACCAATTCTATTAGTATATAATACTACAGGTCTCTTCCAGTTTTACCAAGTAGCTTTTCAACCATCACAATCCAATTCACAATATTTTCTGGTAAATACTTCGCAAGCAATAGAATAAATATCTTTAGCCACAGCTTTTATTGTTTTTACGGCGTATTAGACCAACTTTACTCGTAATATATAAAACAATCTTTAATATATATTAATCAATCAATGAAAATTATTAAGCAAATAAACCATAATAAAAAGTACCTCACAACACTATCTACTGGCCACTGGGCAATATAGTAAATTTCTTAATGAAACTGCAGAAACTGATGCACAAAACTATTCTCTTTTTATAGCTTGATAATTTTTCATATGTTAACTAAACGTGTTATTTCTCGTCCTTTTTGTATTTTCTCGTCAAAGACGTCAAATTTAAATATACTATATGCTATTAGAGGAATCGAATTAGTGCACTCGAAAAAAATTCCTAAAATTTTAGATTACTGTAAAAATTTTGAACTTAAAAAAATATATATACACAGAAGGTCCTTTTATATTCAGGAAAGTCGTGTAAGAATTAGAATTCAAAGTACATACTACCTCAATCCTTAATATCATTTAGTGCACTGCGAGACCTAAACTCTCCTTTAATTAACAGCTTATCAGTGACTTAAGTAGGACATTTTTACGTCGTGCCATTCATATTTCAATACAATATTTGTCACACAAATAAACTCTACAAGTCCTCAGACCTTAGTATTAAAAAAACGTAACAATTGATACCCTCACAAACCCTTTGTAATAAGAAAATAAGCATAATCCGATGCGATCGTTTGACCGAGTTTACAGAACACCATTGAGGTTCGCCTAAGGGTTGTAACATGAGAGCTTGTTATTCCATTGTTCGGTGACAGGACTGACGGGAAATAAAATGTATTGAATTTGTCGCATGTCAACGTTGCATTCGTGTATGTTTATTTAGGGATTTTTGGTTACGCTCTGTCATTTATTAACCTATTTTGCTTTTAGATATGTGCCTACTTACTTTATGAATTAATGACTTTTTTCTGCGGTTTTGTTTGTATTTATTTAGGATGCGATTACTTTATATTACTTTATATAAATATAAAACACTTTAAAAGTGATTATTCTATATTTTTGGGGGTCGGATTTTTGTTTTTTTGAAGTCGGCCAAAAATGTAAATGCCGCTTAGCAGGCATCGAAACCTTTGAGCACAGTTTATTACTAACAGTGGCCTATGTTCTACTCCAGGTCTAAAGTCTCTGATGAACTATAACCTGTAGTAACTAAATTCAAATCCATCCAGACTTTCAGCAAGAAGGAGTGAAAAACGTAAACACACATACAAACTTTCGTATTCATAATATTCGTATGTAATATGTATGTATATATTTGTTTGTATTTTTTTCAGTCGTTTTTTTTAACATCTCACTACTGGGTACAGGCCTCCCTTTAATGCGAGGATAATCTGGCCATAGTCCACCACGCTGGCCAAGTGCAGACGCGCTTAACATGTCTTTCGAAAACTTGCTAGGTTCTCACATGCAGGTTTCCTCAAGATGTTTTTCTTCACCGTAAGACAAGTGGTATTATTATGTAATAAAGACGAATTATTAGTATTTCATAATAATAAATTAACTCCATACCGATGGCCATATATATAAGTAATTTTAATCTATACATATAATAAAATTCTAACTAAGTCGAATCTGTAAATATTTTTTGGAAAATCTTATTGCAATAGACATTATTATCAATATAGAGGCCAAATCATTATTTGTCTGTATGTCTGTCTTTCTGTCTGTCTGTCTGTCTGTTACCGCATCACGAGAAAACTACTGGACAGATTTTGATGAAATTTGGTATGATGATAGCTGGTTATCCGGGTAAACATATAGGATACTTTTTACCGCGGGAAAATATCTCATTTCTGAGAAAAAATACAAAAACTGCATTGTAAGAGTATACTACTACGTGTAAAACGTAAGAATTTGGTTTTTGGTCATCGAACGCGGGCGGAGCCGCGGGCAATAGTCTAAAATAAATTCTTAGGTAATCGACATATTACTTACTTCGAATATAATAACGTCCAATTTTTACAATACAAAGTGGCAATTTAGTTAACTTATAATAACAGTGGCGGCTTTTGCCTGAACTATGAATATTTCATGCAGCAATTAAAACGTAGCGATTATATCGTTATACAATTTTCATATTTTATATTAATCGATGTCAATTACAGCTTGTGGTACTGATGTTCTATACAAAGTAGTTCTGACTCTCAATAATAATCCATATTGATAAGTGAAACGTGATTTATTATTTATCAAAATTTATTTTAAAATATATCCGAAAATAACATTAAAAATTTAAGTAATAGTATAAAAATGTTTTAAAAGACAATAAAATCGAAAGTGCATAATAATTACAAGACCTCCGCGACACCATTCAGACAAAGAGAGACAATAGCATTCCCAAGGAGGGTTGATGTTAGGCAGGCGGCCGGTCGTAAAACTTTTGCCAAATCCTATCAGCAGTACAGAAGATGTACTGCGCCGACCCCAAGTGATTGGGAAATGGGCAGGGAGAAGAAGAAAAAGATAAGTGAAACATGAAAGTAACTCTGTCTGTCTATAACCTGACCATGCTTAAAAAACTGAACAGATTTCGATGTAATTTGAAAATTATATAGATTTCACGAGAACAAAAACAGATTTTTCATCGCCACACACAAGCGAAGCCGCGGGTAAAATTTATATGATATTAAAATATAAATAACTTGCTTCTATATTATTTTTTTAGCTTCCTGGATAATAAATTGTTTGAAAAAGACATTAAAAGAATGATAAAGTGCTCTCAGTTCCTATTATACATTTACATAATATACATTTACTATAATAATAATAATTAATAGGTAAAGTTTTTTCTACGACTTAATTTCAACGTACATTCTAGTAGATAGATACATACTTAATATGTACCTACATCCATACTTTAATATTATAAATGTGAAAGTGTGTTTGTTTGTTTCTCGTCCTTTCACTTGGAAACGGAATGACAGATTGGCGTAAGTTTTTGTGTGGAGATAGTTGGAGAGCTGGACAGTGACGTAGGCTACTTTTTACCGCGGTAGATTGTCTTTCCCACGAGAAAACACGTTATAATACAACCCAAAAAAATATTTATGATCAGAATTACTTTAAACTTGATATTAATGCTCTTCAATATAATTAAATAGTAAAATAGGGGATGAAAGTTTGTATGAAACCTATTTTTTTAGAATTTTTTGTAGTTTTAGAGCGAACGAAGCCGCGGGTTCTGCTAGTATTATATAAAAACAAAAGTGTACGAGTGTAGTATCTTCTTAAATATCTAAAAACAATCCTCCTCTAAGAGAGAAATATGTATTTATTTTTAAGTGATTTTGAAGTAGCTGTACCTATCTTTTTTGGTAAAATGTTATATTTTCTTTGTTTATACTAAGAAAAAACTTAATAAAAAAATGTAAACAATTTACTGATACATAAATAGCGATTTTATTACGCAATAAACAATTATCTACAAAGTATGAATACCTCTACTAATTAAACAAGCTATCATTAGAGTTCAATTAAAAGGCATGGAAGTACTCGCAAAGAACTTAACACGTGTCGTTTCCTCGTAATTTTAATTATTGAGTCGTATTATTGATTTATCGAGGTTTTTCACTATTTCAATGTCATTTTTGTCTTACCGCTTTGTTAGATTCATGAACTCTTAGGATACTTTGTGCTAATTTTTGTATAAAAAATTTTTTTGGACGAAAATAAATTTTCTTTGTTCTGTGGCTTTATAAGACAAAAATGAAAAATAAATTAAAAAAAAAACATACTCTGTGTGTGTTTTGTATCTTTCCACAGTAGGTTATAATTTGTTACGTAGATACATTCTTAGGTAGGTTTAAGTATTAATAATTATATTTGAATTCTTTGATCAAATAATAGGTAGGTACGTCTTACATATCGATACATACATCCTGATTTATTCGAAACTGCTATTTCTAATTTAGCATTTACTTTAGCTTTAACTTTAATTACGCCTGAAAATCTTACTAGATCAAATCTGTATACATATTATAAATGTGAAAATTTGTGAGTATGTACGGATGTTTGTTACTCTATCGCGCCAGAACGGCTGAACGGATCTGGATGAAATTTGGCACAAAGATAGATTATAGTCGGCAGTAACATTTAGATTACTTTTTATCTCGGAAAAATATACGGTTTCCGAAGTATAGATTTGTTTTCGTTTCCCAATATCCTTTGCGAATCGATAGAAAAATGTGTCATGGGAAACAACATAGAGCCCAATATATAAATAATTGAAACACACAAAGAGTCACGTTACTAACCACGAGTCCACTCAGCAAAGTCCACGTCAGAATTAAGATATCATTATTTCACACAACGTCTCATTTTCAAATGGAAAATTATAGAGAGCGCGGCCGGTCGATTGCTGCTACACTCTGTCATTACGCCTTATTGATTACTTGTTTTATTGTAATGACATTATAAGCAATGTATAATCATTGTTCATATTATTTATATTCGTTTTACTTTGTTTTTTATTCGACAATTTCATCTAATATTTAATTTTTATTTAATATCCAACCTTAAGAAAAATATTGAAGTATTGAGGGAAGGCTCGTGCCCAGCAGTGGGTTAATAAGAGTCTTAAATAGGGTTTACAGAAAGTGGACTGACTTTGAATACTCCATTGCTATAAGAGTGCTACGACGAAACCGTTAGGGAAGATTTTATTTTAAATGAACCCTCTAAGAGAGACCAATATAGTTGCAAATGCATAAAAAAACAGCCAGACAAAGGCTGTTGGAGGTTATTTATATTTTCAATTTTATATTTTTTATAAGAAAACGCTAATTGATTAGTTAAATCGTAAAACCTTGAACAAAATCAAGAATCTGTCATTTGTAGGAAAATAACTAAGTATATACACTAGAAGTACTCTTAGATGAAATTTATATCCTAAATTTTTAAAATATGTAACACATTGCACTATTAATAAATAAAAATATTAATATGTGATAAAATCGCCTGTTAAAATTTTCATAGCAACATTCACTATGAACGCCTGTCACTAAAAAATAGCAAGGGTATAATAAAACACATTTTCTTTTATGAATAATAAATGTATACACTTTCTAATAATACCTTTGCATGCTAAATAAATAATATGAAATATTAAAAAGATTCTTATCGTGTAATATAGTTTAAGTTATTATGATTTCACGTAAATCAAGGTGCAATTACCTCCTATAGTACCTAATCATAATTATGGTACTACAATATTACAAAATTTTGGTCGCTTCACCTGAATATAATAATACATATGTTTATAAAGAAATATGTTGGGATATTAACACACAGCACCATCTAGTTCCATGTTAAGCTTTATAGATACCAGATAGTTGATACACTACACATATATAACTTTTAAATACATACATATTATAAATATAGTCACCCATGACTGGAGTACAAACATTCGTGATGATCACATAAATGAATGTCCCCAGTGGGACACAAACCAGCGACAACTGGCACAGCACTACAAACTGATCCAAACGTGTCGTCAAATAATAATATTTTATTGGTTTACCTATACCGACTAATTAAATCATTTTTTTTCATACAAACATGATACACATTAAATAAAATAAAATAAAATAAAGTATAATTAATTACATATAATCCTAAATCTTTAGAACTTAGTTTTAGTAAAATTATTTTCTAGAACTAGATCATATCCACTGGATTACAAGTATAAATGTGCTTAAATTAAATTTATATATGAGTATGTCTGTTACACCTTCTAGCTACTACTAATAAAACTAAAACTGAGCTGTGAGCTTTATTACACAGATAGATGTAACAAAAAGGCTACTAGGCTAGTTTAGTAATAAAATTTGCCAATAAGTGACTCTGTACATTAGATCATCAAAAACAAGGTACCTGGGCACACGAGTGAAGCATGGGTAAGTCGCTAGTCTAATACTTAGTTTTACGATTCACAAAGAAAATTAAAAACACTGTCAAATGAAAAACGTATATAAATTATTTCACTCAATAAATCAACTTTGAGAAGAAAATCCGTAGGGAAAAGGTAGTTGAACATTAAAAACGCATCAGATTTACAAAACCTTCAGGACGTAACAGGATATTTTCATCAGGTAATAAAACATTGCGGGGTGCCCAGCCTGAGTTATGGGGTTAGGTCGGGTGAGGGCGGCGGGGTCGGCCGTTCATCACCCGTAAGGATTACACCGACATCGACTTCGGCTTGTTAATGTAACTTCTATGCTTTTTGCACAACTGAATTTTTAAGTTTCTTTCGGAAGTTAAATTTTTCTTTTGCTCTCGTGTAATTGATTTGTTTGTGGAATAAAATATACTTGCTGTGGGGTTCAGTATTTTATATGGACACTAAGTTTAACTGAAACAGTTGAGCCGTAAAATCAATCAGTCTTGAAATTGGAAGGTTTTCGTCTTTTTTGACCTTGTAAAAGTAATTCTATTAATAAAAGTAGTACAAATGAGTTTTGTTAAAGTTAGAGAGTACTTACTTTTTAAAATATACCTACTTATAATAAATATACAGGGACCATTAAAATCCGTATTAATTATTAATATTATAAATGTGATAGTTTATGAGTATGAAAGGATGTTTGACTGAACGATCTGGATGAAATTTGGCACAAAGATAGATGATAATCTGGAATAACACATAAGCTACTTTTTATATATGTTTATGCTATAGGTTTGTTTTTGTTTTCCTAGAGGTGAGCTAGTATTAGAATAAAGCAAAGCCCATCTAACGAGATATTGCAGCTTCCTGTTACTTGAAGAATTTTCAGGATTACATCGATTTTCTGAATCTACCGCCTAAATGCAAACTAGAAACTCTTTTTAATAAATAATATTAGTAAATATAGAAATAAACTAACAAAACTAACATAAAATAGTAAAAATACAGCAATTCACCCAATTTCAAAACTACGGAACAAATATCATGACGTCAACACGACAAATAAAACAAATTTACTCGAAATAAAAAGCGACAAAGCACCGGCTGACTGCATTTAACAGCGCTGAATATTCATAAAGATAAACAAAATTTATGCGCTCGTAAACTCAACGATAAAGAAAGTTGTTTCATAGAATGTTTCGTCGCCATTTTATTTCTCTCTTTATGTAGGTTTGTGGGAATGTAGATACTTTATAGATGAAAGGTATAACAATATGTATGTATATTTCTTTGTTTGCTATTGAAAATATAAAGAAATATAACTGTTGTTTTGAGGTTAGTTTAAATTTAATCCAGCTAAAACATTTTCAAGTTTGCCCGTTATAATATGAATAACGCAGCTTGTAGATTCTATTTATATTTTTTATATATACGACGAAAAATACTTCTATGCTTTCTACATATTAAATAAACGAAGGAAAAATATTTTAAAATACCTTCATAATACAATAAATTAAAAAAACAAACCAATAACAATTAGTATTCTTAATCTTTAGGTACTAATATTTATCTCATATAAGAACCTCCAGTGAGACATTAACACACAGCACCATATAGTTCGATGGTAAGTTATGAGGCCTTTGTTATGGATATCAGATAGTTGATACACTACGCGTATATAACTTTAAGTACATACATATGTACATACGTCTGTATTGTCTTAAATATAAACACCCGTGACTGGAGTGCAAAAATTTGTGTGATGAGCACTCATCACACAAATGAATACCCCCAGCGGGAGTCGAACTCGCGACCGCTGGCACAGCAAGTAACTTAACTAAAAACTGAGCCAAACGTGTCGTCAAACCAATAACGAGCTATATCATAAGTACCCCATAATAAGTATTCTTATAATTAAAATTTTTATTTCACCTCTAAACCAGGTTAAAATGATATATTATAAAACACATTTACTTGAAGACTCAAGTGTGTCGGTATAAAAGTATTACAGGGTAAAGCGGGCGGGGGAGTGAAGTGTCAAGTGGGGAATGAATTTGTCAGCTTGTGATTCTTTGTGGCGCGCCCCGCTATATATCACCCGGGAAGTGTGACCTGGTACGGGATTTACCGCTTTTATATTTATTATTTTATTTATATGGGAAAATTTCTTTTTATTGTAGTTCTACTTAAATGTAATTACCCAACTATTTGTAGTTTCGCTGAAGTCTTTCGTACAATTTCAATATTTCAGCTTTTTGACATAAAAAGTCTAGCTTATTGACCATTGCCATTCACACCATATATCCTATCTAACAATCACACAATTCTGTGGCTGCGTTCAGATACATAAAACAATAAAACGAGAAACACATTATAAGTAGGTACCTACATACATAGTAACTATAATTAACATCAGCTTTGATGTGATTTTATCGATCGGGCTTAGAAAATATGTCATTTTACAATCGTTAAAAGATACAAAACTGAAAAAATAAAAGGATAATGACATACAAACAACAACTACAATAAATAGGTACCATTTCTACTCTAAACTCTGAATGATTGTAATATGGCAACTTGTTGGAACTCCAAGATTTTTTAAATAATAAAAAAAAAAAAATTCAGAGCGCCACAAATTTTGTACCGTGTAACATGGTAGCCTCGTCCGAAAGATTTATCGCGTGATGTACAACTTCCTTCATAAAACACACCCGCGATCCCGTCCCGCTACAGTGGCGTCTCAGGACAGCTTTATATCACTTCTTCCCAACGGTTAGTTTTGTATTGAATATGTAATTTTAGACAAGAATTTAATTATTTCAAAGCTATAATTAAATAGAAACGTATTTACCATAATTTTTAGTACACTTATTCATTTGGAATAGTACTGTTAATTATTAAGCTTCTTCATTTTCTCCAATATGAGCTCATATGTTTAGGAAAATTCAATCCTGTATTTAGCACAATTTAGGATATAAGTCATTTATTTGAAAAAGACCGTTCAGAATCAATTGTTTAAATAGAGCACCAATAACAGTTATTATGTAATAAAATTATTTTTTTAATAGTATCATAAAAAATAGCATTAATTTGCTAATTCGAAAAAATTCCAAAGGCTTCCTTTATTCATCTAAAAATTTAAAGCTTCTTAAAACTAAAATGTATATATAATTTGAACTTTGAACTATTTTAAGCAAAAAAACCTACAAGCAGTTGCAAACCGTTCCACAAACACCGAGGATAAAGCAAATCGTTACACAGTTACAAACTCATAAATCCAGAAGTCGGCGCTTACGTCATTTCCTACAAGTTAAAATATGGCGGTCGTAGAAATCTCGGAGGAGTCCACATTTTTTCCGGGAAGTCATAAATCGAGGAGATAGGCACCGAAGGTCGGAGTGCCTCCCCTCAAGGAGAACACTTGAGCGTTTGTCCCTAAAGGACCTTCGATTTAGATACTCGTCCAATAGTTGCCTGTTGACTGGGACAGCAAGATGGATTCAACGGGATATGTTATTTTGTTTCGTACTTAAGGGATGGATTAGTTCTATATTTAACCGACTTGGAAAAGATGAAGGTACTCCATTTGTTTGTGTGTGTGTGTATGTATTCGTCAATTATGAAACGATTTTCATATTTCTTTTATTGATTAGGGATCTTATGAATTTCAAGAAAACCATACCTCTAAGGATGGTTTGATATTTGAAATGAGTTTGACGTCGATGTTTATCTTTAAAAAAAATAACTTTTACATTTCTATTTTGTTTTGAATGGTTATGTACATACATAAATAGTGAACTGCTACTTACTGATTGGAAAATGAATATTGTTATACCTACTCTTATTTTACTTGTAATTAAACTAGATTATAAAAAAAATCTAAGACATTTTAAATCTTCATAATTTAAAATTACTGTTCTTATACAAGAAACATTTCATTCATCATCAGTTTTATGTAAAAAAAATCGCATGTGTACTTATGTACGCAACGTTACGTAAGAAGTAAAACTTCTTACGTGTGCCGTTATTACTTACCAAAAATCAAAATAAATCCACGAAATCATCCAAAAAGATAGTTTAATTTAAAATGTCAAATATACACGTAAATCTAATAAAGTATTAGGTTATACTTTTTTGGCGTAACAGAACAAAAATAGCTGAAGATTTCACCCCTTTTGTCACAACTCTATGTTTGTAAAAGGAATGCAGCTAACTTCATCATGTCGCTTTTTGGCTGCTGGGGTGCTCGAGCATCATAAAAATTTTACTCTCATATTTTTTTCCAAACGTGCCAAAACAAGTGTAACTTAAAAAATCTAGAAGTTAGGTACTGGTTTTTTTAATCTATACTAATATTATAAAGAGGTAAAGTTTGTGAGTTTGTGATTTTGTGAGTTTGTGACTAGGATATAGGGTAATCTCTGAATCTACAGAACCGATTTAGATGAAATTTGGTAAAAAGATAGTTTGAGACCCTAGGAAGGACATAGGATAGTTTTTATCATGGAAATCATCCCTTGAGGATATGAAAATGGAGATGAAGGTTTGTATGGGGAATCAACCTACGGACGAATCTGAGCGAAACGACGGTGAGTCGCTAGTACTTAAGAAATATATAAAAGTATCTATCTACAACAAAATACTGTTTTCTATATTTGTATGTTCTTAAAGTTTGCTACTTTTGAACGTGTCGGTAAAGCTCGAAGTCTGAGTGAATTATGTCTCCCCATATTACCTTCGCAACCTCAGACAATGTGCGACCCTAAATTTATGGCACCGATTCTTTTCAAGTTTAAATTGCACTTGTCGGTTGCACGCAATACTATTTTATAACTTGGCTGACTTTGTACTTCAAATTTACCAACATTTCGAAATAACATGTCGTTTAATAAGTTAAATAATAACTTGTTGTTGAAATAGTTTCAAAATTTTTAAAAGCTATCTAAAACGTAAACTATGATAGATACTTTAAAAGTGCGTAACGTGACTTTTCGAATTCAAATAAGATTTAATTTTCATGGTAGGTACGACATTTTTATCTACTTATATTTTTTTTTAATTAAACTTTCAATGGCTTCGAGGTAATATTCATTGTTTAACCTAGGCCTTAAATATTAGTGATCCTTTTTTAAATTTTATTTGGTTCATTTTTAAATTATACATATAATAATAAAAATAATAAAATATCCTAAAGTTAAAATTGATTTAAAAATGGGTAACTCCTAACGCCATCTATATAGAACTTTAGTACTAAACCATATAAAAGCTTCTGTCACTTTCCAATAATCTTGTTATATTATCTTTTACACCTAATTATTTCATGCTTTCCCATAACAGTTTTCCTTATATATAATAGGTTGATATATCATTTTTTTATCTCTATTTTTATTTAGGGACTTTTATCCTTTTCGGGCATGTCAGTCCCATCATATCTTAACCTAAGTACAGCATCACATATATATTATGGAAAAAGGAACATAGATTCAATGTTGCAAAACCATATCCACCAAAATTTTAACAACATCAATACTTATTGGGTTCGCTAATATACTTAAGTATGGTCCAATATCATATCTATTAATATTAAGTTTTTGCATTATTGATTCCCTCTCCCTTTGATGTTTAACACATTCTACAAGGATGTGATATATCAATTTACAAAATTTGAAAGACATTAGAAGCTAAATAGAAACAAAAACATAACTTTTAAACTTTTCAACAGCTTGGCCTATCAAGGACAGCTATTTGACATAAATAATACATACTAGCATCTGTCAAATTTCTATCTATATTATTATTTTTCAGTCAAGCAATCGAAGTATAGGTTATTATGGCTGTTAGTTAACATTTAATGATATAATTCAGATTACGAGTAGATCTTGAAAACTCTTGTGCAGATATTAAAGCAGATCCATCACCATTCATCACGGTGAACAAACCGCGAGCTAATCTCCTCTCCCGCTCAGCGGCCATATATCAGAGCGAGAGGACATTTTTACGAGCTCTTAATCAAGAAATATAGGATTGCAAGGCGATTAAGAGAGCGCGATTTACCGCCGCGCTAATGCAGTCGTTCTGATGATAGGTGGCCTTTGTTGCGATGTTGTAGGGTTTTTATGGTAGCGCAAATAAACTGTGTGCAAGTTGAAATATCTCTTTTGGCTACTGTTGAATATTTATAAGTACTTTAGAGGTCGTGGGCATAGTATTTAAAAATAAAAGAAGGCCTATGTCGTGGTATGCCGTGTCTAGTCTTATATATAGTATCCTATTTAGATTAATTTAGTGATTTAATTTAGTGTTTTTTCCCATTATCAAACATTTGGTTGCTAGAAATAACACATGCATTGGTCTCTCAAATTTATGTATTTATAGAACGATAATTTAATCGGTCCTTTTTTAATGTTGGAAAAAGCATTTACGCACAACACGTGTATACGTACAGGTGGTAATATGGAACTCACCGAGTAGAAAAGCCAGTACTATCCAGTAAAACCCAACGGAACCTCCCACGTCTTAATGGAGCTTTGCAGGTTCGCTTCCGCACTCAACCAATACGCCCGGAAAACTGCCTACCGAGGCAGATCACAACAACCATGGGTTTGCTTCCATGATCCACTCTGCTATCAGAGGAGTACCGGGAGCAACCCGCATGGTACACCGCCCACCGACCGACCGTCGAGACCGTCTCCCGGTGTGTCTCTTAACTTCACGTCCGGGGATTTTCTTGCTGGTTGACTCCTACATAATCACTTGTATATTTTGTTTCAGATGGTATGCGTATTTCCTAACATTAAAAAAAAGTCATACTCTATGTGTACATCTAAACTGGTACAGAAGTTTCACCGTGAAGGAATAGCAAAGGCACAAGTACTATTTAACATTGTAGTAACGGTAACAGTACTTTAAATGCAAGATATTCGCATTAAAAGTAGTAGTGTGATATTCGTATTTAATATAGTAAAGCAAAGGATAAATTAAACATAATCAAACAACAAATTGTTCACAATTTGTAAAAATAAAAAAGCTCAAAGAAAGTTGCCACTTCGGCAAAAGCATACCCTGTATGTACACTGCGCAGTAAACAGAAGGCGTGAACGACAATTCAAGCCCCAATACTTGTTCCTATTCCAGCAATAAAAGTAACGAGCAACTACGAACGAGAGTACTCTTCGCAGTTCTTAGTAGATAGCGAACGACGATATTTCAGCGGCGCAAAGTATATCTCGACGGTATCAGCCAAAATGTGCCGTTTCGACGCGGTAAGTGCTACAATTTATTATAGACTTTGGTGTGTGGGATGTGACGTAAGTTTTATAAATAGAGTCAAATCGTGGTGGAGTTGAACTTGACTGGGTCATTTTGGATGATGTTTTTAAGAGCTTTTGGCAGAAACTTTCCCTTGTTATTAATCTTACTGATGGATAGGCAATATTCGTATTAGAACATTATCAATGTCCAAGTTTCTAAGGGAATATTTTGAAAATCATGGTTGTACTCGTATTAGTCATACATTGGTTATGAAGTTAGAACTCACCGTCTACCTATCAAATAATGCAGGCATCAAGGATGTAAACGCTATATCTTTTCTTTTAAACCGTATTATTAGTCACAATATTTCACCGAGGGCAGACATTTTTATAGGTATTTAGCGAAAGCGACGCCTCTGCGGGCCAATTTGAAACTTGTTTGCGTGGCCAATTTACGAGCCAAGTTAATTTGAAACGGCGTGTCCCCGCTTTGTTTATTTTACTGCTATGTAATTATACCTTAGTTCAAAAAGTTAAAACTATTTGTATGAATTTAATAAATAAAAAAAACTGTATACATCACATACCTACCTACTTAACATAATTTTACGGTATATCGTGTTTGGTATGAAGATAATAATCATTTAGGCAAGTACGATGTTAATCTATACATATAATAAAATTGTAACTAAGCCGAATTTGTACATTAAATATTTTTTTGGAAAATCTTATTGAAATAGACATTCTCATTGATACAGAGGTCGAATCTATAGTTTTTAGAATTTTGTCTGTCTGTGACCGCATCATGGAAAATTCACTAGAGGGATTTTGATGTAATTTGGTATGATGATCCGGGTCAACATATAGAATATTTTTTACTGCGGGAAAATGACTGCGGAACAGAGCGGAGCGAAGGTCATATATTTTTAACTTCTATTCAGTATCATGACATTATTAAAATCTATCCATATCTCTGATCTTCACTAGCATCGACATAACATATTTCGTAGTGTTATAAAGCGAGGCAGTGTAACATATCGACGCCTCGAAGGTGTGATCCCGAAGGACCTAGAAAGAGGGTTATATTTTCGGCATCGCATTATAGTCCCAACGGCTGCAACGGAACACTAAGCAAATTTATTCATGTATACGCCGCATAATAAAACGAATTGGACGTGAAATATTCTATTTCTCTCTCGTTCTACAGATTGTCTCTTTTTCTCATATAGTAACTTAATGGGTATAGTGACCAAACATTCATTCACTTTTTTCTATCTAAAATATCATCTGCGAGGCGAGACGATGTTCCTTAACGCTTCAGAGCAAGAAGCCTGTTGTAGGAGACTGTTACTATGGACGTAGCAAATACTTAGTAGTTATATAAACAGTTTACATACATCAAAATAGTGTAAATCCTCACTACAAGATCACTAGGATCTTTTAGTGAGGATAATATGTTGTGACATTAACACACATCACCATCTCATTTCCATGGTAGTCGATACACTAAACATATGTATATAACTTTATTGTATATGTATAAAATATTATAAATATAAACACCCATGACTGGAATTCAAATATTCGTGCTCATCACAAAAATGAATGTCCCCAGCGGGACTCAAACCCGCGACCGCTGGCACAGCAAGTAGGCTCACTACTAACTGAGCCAAACGTGTCGTCAGTGAAGGATGGGACTAAAGTTATAAAAAATCTTTAAAGTTCTGCCTTCTGGACCTCAAAAAAAAATCTCTTAGCTTAATTGTAACTTGGCTGTCCTCAAAGGTGCGATTTTTACCTACGTAATATAAACCAAAGTAAAATTAATTCTCATGAAGCACTAAGGTATACAATCTGGTAACTAGACGCTAGTAGATTTTAAAAAACTCTAACTTAAATAATAAACGGTCATTTAATTTATATACTTTAATACAAACCCTATTTTAAATCTCTCAACGATATAGGTAAATTCCTTATAAGTACTGAATATACTACGACCTAGATTTTAATGATATTGGTAAAAAAAAGATTCAATTATAATCATGCATTGAATTTTAAGAAGAAAACTTCTAAAATATAATATTTTTTAAAAAAATACCACACTCCATAGTGGCTATTTTCATACAAATGTGTATGTATGTATATATACCATTTTCACGTTTCATAAAAAATAAATTTCACTCGCATCGATTCAACATCCCGAGGGCGTATCAAGTTTTTATAGTCTCTTATGGCAAAGTAAAAATTCCATTAGAGTGTCGATTACTTTCAGGGCATAATAGCATTCAATACAATATTTATCGCTCAAGAGACGGTTCTTATGATATTATAATAAGAAATATTATAGAATTTCCACTTAAAAATTTATATTAAATGATTATAATGTAGCTTATCAACATATTACTTATCTAAAATGTAGGGATATCATTTCTAGTAATAATCTTCCAAAAATTCATATTTTTTATAATAATTAGCTAATTACTTAGAGATTAAATCTATACTTATAGCTTCTAGGCAAATACTTGTTACTTATATTACGTAGAAATAAACGACAAGAAAAAACTTAATGGTTGATTCAAGCATCAGGCAAAGAACTATTACTAACATATATGATTTAAATATTTAGTAGTTATTTTAACAACAAACACATCAATTTTATATGTATATTAGAGAGTATACATACAATTTAACGACACGCAACAACGACACGAAATGCCCTAGAGCGATAAAAGATATAAACCGGTGACGTTTCAGGAAGGGTTTACTACTTCCGGCGAGATGACGGGAAAGTGCTTGATAAAACACCTAAAATGTGAAAAGTACTTAAATGAAGTCATGAAAGTTGTAGTTCTTAATCAAATGTCCCAATATTGGATCAATATTTTCAAACATATAGCATTTTCAATTAAATACTATATCACAGATACTATATCACAGATAGTTAAAAATGTTTAAATGTATGTTTGTCCTCTGTGCATTCCTAAACCATTGATCAGATAGTGATGAAACTCTGGCGGGTTATTTTGTATACGCCTGCAATAGTTTCTATCCTAAAAAAAAAATGTTTTCTTTGGACATTTGTCTTTTATGCGTTTCTAAACCATTCAAGCCGGGCTGTAGTAGACTTTTAAAAATATGCTTATTTTCTAAAAATGGTTATTTTACAAATACATCTATATTCCCTAACTAAAAATATATAAATTAGAAAAAAAGAAGATATAACTAGAGCATGGTATCTGTTACTAGGCCTACCTGATTTAATTTACTGTAATCAATACTAAAACATATTTATAATTTTAAAGTATTTGGTAAGAAATATTAAAATGACAAGTGATTACTACTTCAGGAAATGGAAAAAGTGTCTTAAAACATTAAAAAATTTAGTTGAACTTGACACAGAGTATCAGGTGTGTACTGTAAATACATATATTTAACAAAAATATGCTAAATACGTGAACAGTATATACAGAATGTATTTTTTAAAGACAAGTGCTTATGGATTTTATCAGCAAGACTATAGGCGAAATAACTCATAGGCAAAAAATATGTATCTATTTTTATATTCATTTGTTTTATTTCAACTATGAAATTAAAGAAAATTTGTAAGTAAGGTACCCGCTACAGACTGACTGGTTTACCTGTACAGGCATACATAAAACTCATGGCGATTTTAATACAAAATGTAGGTATTATTAGAAAAAAAGAAACATAAAAAATATATTACAGTGTTGGAGTATTTTTGTTACTTTAAGTTTTGTTCAAAGATCCCCATTGGAAAAATATGCTTATGTATAAACGTTTCTGGATAATAATGGCTGTAATAATTGTTTTCTAGATATCAAAGGCCCACGACCAGCAAATCTGTGAAGCCGCTCAACGACTAAATGGAGTACTTGGAAACTATATCGTAAGCTACAACGAGGCTTTAGAATGTCTACAACATAACTTACAAATTCAGAAAACTGAATACATTTATAATATTGTGAAGACAATAGAAGCTAGGTAGGCATTATAATTGTTATTTAAATAGTTAGTCGTAATTCAATTTGATCTATACTAATATTATTAAATGTTGTATGTATGTACTATGTATATATTTATATATGTAAGCATTCAGCCCTTTTTGTCGTCCCACTGCTGGGCACGGATGTCAGTGTGAGAGGGATCAGGTCCACCACGCTGGCCAAGTGCAAGTTGGCGGACTTCTAATGTCTTTCGAAAAGTCGTTAGGTTATCTGAGACTTGCAGGTTTCCACGATCTCTTTACCGTAAGACAAGTATTCGACTTTCCTTAAGTGTATTCTTTTCATAACCATTAGGCAAGACTCAATGTATGTGTATATAATCTTCAAACTATGTATTCGAACTTAAATATAAAAATGGAACTTTCACATAGATATAGCATTAAAAGTCTCATTAAATTTTTTTCTAAACATTTAGGAGCAACAAGCGCTTAAACAATCTGAAAGACAAAAAATCAAAAGACTGATTATTATTAATTTAACTTTTATGGATTCTATGAGATCCCGAAAAAATTGGAAGCACATTTTTATACACAAAGCATTTGCAGTAAAATAATTACATTTTTAGGATTTTAGAGCTCAAAGGTCAATTGAGGAAGCTGGAAGGTTCCTATTGCCAGTTTTTGACCAATGGATTGATAGAACATAAAATAACTCCTCATGACACAGAGTTTTCTAATATTTCTTTAAAATACGAGAGACCTAAAAACATTAAGATATTGATAGATGAAGCTTTACTGAAAGCTAAGGAAATGAAAGAAAAAGATGTACATAACATTGGTTGGTATAATCTATACATACGAGTATAATAAAATTCTAACTGAGTCGAATCTGTACATTGAATATTTTTTGGAAAATTTTATTGTAATAGTCATTATTATCGATACAGAGGCCGAAACTATAGTTTTTAGAATTTTTGTCTGTATGGGGACGTATCACAAGAAAATCACAAGACAGATTTTCATGAAATTTGATATGACGATAACTGGTTATGCGGGTCAACACTTTAAATACCTTATTACTATACTTTTAATGCCAGAAAATATCTCTGAGAAATCTATACTAACCGTTAAAACGTAGTAGTGTAGTAGTATTTTAGTAATATTATAAATATTTTTTTACTGAAATTTCAATGAAACATAATACTAACCACATACTTACAGGCGACAAAGAAAACGTAAAGCCTGAAGACGAATTCTTACAAAACTTTAATTGGTGGGAAGATCAATCTGAAGTAAAAGACGAACAACCAAAAGGAATTAATATCACTGCAATCTATGAGGTCAAAGAAGTGATATCTGAAGAGACATTGAAGAGGAAGGAACTTATATCATTAATACAGGCACATGAACTTACTAGGTGACCTAGTACAAAAATCCTAATCATACTAATATTATAAAGAGGTAAAGTTTGTACGTTTGTGAGTTTGTTTGTAGGAAGTAATCTCTGGAACTACTAAACTAATTTAAATAGAATTTGGTAAGAAGATAGTTTGAGACCCCGGAAAGGACATAGGATAGTGTTTATCTCGGAAATCATCTTAAGGGGGTGAAAATGGAGATGAAAGTTTGTATGGGGAACCAACCTAAGGACGAACTCGAGCGAAGGTGAGTCGTTAGTTTATTATGTTTAATAATATAAATAGATGATAAAAACAAAACAAACCTACTATATTAATAAAAAAATTAAAACATATCAATTCATAGAAAATTACGATATATTGAAGATGTTTATCTTGTACGATAGGCAAGTCACAAGAAGGAACTTGTATCAAGCACAAAAGAGAGAAATATGGGAGAAAGAATTAAAAGGTACTTTAAACCCAGCAGCACCATTGCCTGTAAGAGAAAAAAGTGCAAAACTGATACAGAGAGTTGTGAGGTAACAAGATGCTTTCTTACATTTATTAAAGTTATTTAGTCGCAGAGAAAATACTACCTAGTAAAATATTTTTATTGCAGAAAGTATTTTGAAATAAAACGAAAAAGAATTAGAGACTGTCTATTAGACGAAAAATTGAATCTTAAAACATGTAATAATCCCGCTATAGGAAATATCCTAAAAGATAATGAGGTACTAATCAAAAGTAATGTTATTTTATTTATGGAACTAGGTATAATAAACTTAATTTGCATAAAAAAATAATACCAGATGTACATATGTGTATATTTGATAAAGACATAAAATACTATATAATGTAATGAAATTGATAACAGTCCAGTATTTAAGGTGTGTCAAATGAAAACATGGTAGCTGAATAAGCTTAGGGAAACTAAAACATTTTTTCTACCAGAAGTAGGTACTTTTATTAAAACCACAATAACAAATATGATCTTACTGATAATATCACTATAGTGACTCTGGGAATATGAAAATAACTATAATAACTAATATATTTTATAGAAGAAATCGAGGTATACCGAATTGTATAAGAAATACGAGATCCAGTGGAAAGATGATTGCCATAAATATAAGCAATGTTACTTGAAAAGAAAACATGATGATATTTCCGAAGATTATCGTAGTTATGTTCGAGATTGGTTGCGTTTATGGTACCTACTGTTCTAATGTATTTTCTCGCAATTACCCATCAAAACATACACTGAGTTAATTTTCTACATCCACTTTTGTATTTAGTACAAGATTTTGATGATTTGTTGATGAATTTTTGAAGTGCAGTTAAATTTTACTCATATTACATATGCTCGCTATATAATACAAAATTCTAATTCTTTTGCTAACCAAAATAAATAATTGTATTCAGTCATTTTTAACGTCTAACTGCTAGGCACAGGCCTTCCTTCAATACGAGGAGGATCAGGGCATAATCCACCACGCTGGCCAAGTGCGAGTTGGCGGATTTCACAGGCATTTTGAAAATTTGCCTTGTTCTCTCAGACATGCAGGTTTCCTCACGATCATCATGCTGGAAAAAATTCACACATGAAAATATCAGCGGTGCAAGACCCGAGATTTGAGCCCGCTTTACTCGGTTTCCCAAGCAGGCGCGTAACTATTGGGCTATATTATAACATGCAATTCAATTTCAGGTACGAAGAGGCTAGATTCTTCCATGACATTCCTAAAGAAAATCGGGGTGGTATAGTCTCAATCATCAAGGAAGAAGTTCCATCACCTTCAGAGTGGTTAGACAAATATGAAGCTTACTTGGAAATGAAGAAATCTAACAAAAACAAATCATCCTACCAAGTAAAGAATACTCCTGCTTACAATTCTATGTGACATTAGCGAACTAAACTGCGCACAGCTTAAAGCCATAAGATAAAAAAATTTATGGCTTTAAGCTGTGTTAATTATTTTATTTAAAATAAAAATTTGACTTAAATGATTATTATTGCAATATTGTAAGCAATTATAAATCCATTTAAATATTTGGCTACAAGAGTTCATCTATTATTATCTATGTATATTCAGTAATTAATTTTGAATAAAAGTATCCTTTCGGATGTTTTGACGGATTTATTTTTCCATTGTTTGATGATATGATTGATTTGTCTTCCCGACGTTTCGAACGCTTTACACTTTACAGTAATCATGGTCGTGGTAGACATTTATTTAAATAAATCCTCGAAAAAATCCGAAAAGATGGTTTTATTTAAAAGGTCTCGAGTAAATCTAATAAACTAATTATCAGTAACGTATTGCTTACGTTTTGCCACAAAATTTCTAGGTAAAGCAAATGAAAAATTCATATTCTCGTGAGTTTGTAAAAGAAATATTTTCAATCAAAATATTTTTAGCTTAAATGGGAACAACAAGAGGCAAAGGAAGAGGAGGCCAAGTTGAAAAGAGAAGAGTTACAGAAAAAGAAATTAGAAGCAGAGTTACTTAAAAAGATTATGAAAAATCCAACCTTACATCCAGGATATCATTATCCTATGTCAAAAAAGACTCATAACATTGTAGAGGTAGTAGTTTAATGCTCTTCAGCACAATTAAATAAATACGTGTTTTAGAATTTTTCGAATTTCATCTCATAAGGGGGTAAAATAGAGGATGAGTTTTAGCGTGAGCGAAGCCGCGGGTTCTGCTAGTAATTAATAAAGATTCACGATTAAATTTATTTGTTTTTGCGAAAATATTGGTAAACTAATAAATAAGGAAAAGATATAATGACTTCTATCCAAACAGGCTTTGGAACAATATTTTGAAAGTTGGAACGATCTAGACAAAGAAGAGATTATAGCTGTAAAAGAAAAATACGTTAAAATTGTAGATGAAGAACGTTTATGTATGGAAGCTAAGATAGAAGTTTGTAAGTCAGTGAAAGATGATATGAGGCAGGTATCGCATAAACATATACGTACATTTTTCATTTTTTTTTAATAAAGATCAAATCTTAAATATTGTAGGACCGAAATAAAATTTTTGAAGAAAGCTTTAAAAGATGAGTATCTAAGAAATGGAGAGAAAATGCCAGAGCAAATGAAGAAAAAAACACAAAGGCCTAAAAAGCCTCGCAAGCTGAAAATAAAACAGATGGATAATAATATTTTCGACAAATTAACTGTAAGTATAATTACGAGGATCATCTGAAACTAACAAATAATGTATTTTTAATCGCTTCATTGATATAACATTTTGACTTCTTCACCGAACGTGAAGCTTGGTGATTTAGATAAAGTGAAAGATTAACTAACTAATTACTTCTCTATTCTATAACGTATATTCTCCATTATAAAATGTATATTCTTCAATCTACGCGATATTAGTAATATACGCCTAAAAGCCGTTAAAGTATGGGTTGAACATTCTCAATAGGAAAGCGTTGGTTTTAAAATTGTTGGATTGCCATCAGTTTACACTACAACGTCTCGACGTGATTCCTTGCAAATAAACAGTTGATGAGCGGTAGAGTGCTCTATTATAATACTTTATATCTCGCTACATGAACTACTTCCTATGAGAGATAAAATATTTCAATTATTTATTGAAAAGCGAGAGCTTGTCGCTTGTCACTTACCTACATATTATAAAAACACTATGTTTAAGGATCTCGCAGTAAAGGGACACCTAAAAGAATATCCGCTAACAAATTTGGAAGACTTCCTCGGGGACTTGAATTACGCCGGCGCTGATCGCAGATGTGCTTTACAGTTAGAATTTCAGTAGCATTTTTTATCACTTAAAAGCTTGTCGACTATGTTTTAAGTATTTATTAGTATTGAAATTTCATATCTTTATTATACTACAAGAAAATCTTCTTATGATCGACAACGACCAAACTCACGATTTTCATTAGAATGTTTCTTACTCTAAAAAATGATAATATTATATGTATATTTTATTTTATTTGTAAATGCTTACTTTTGTTGCAATTTTAGACAAACTCTACATTTCGGAGGTGAATCAAGAGCTCTATGGTGGGAGAGATGTAGAGACGTAATTCATGGATTTAAACGAGTATTATTAGTGGGGCCAAAGCAAAGTGGGAAAACAACCTTAGTTCATGTTATGGCTACAGTAAACGGTACTTTCATTAAAATTCTTTCATCGGCAATATAACTAACAATTAAATATTAGATACCATATAAAAAGTAAGCTATTCTCTCTCAGAATGGAAGCCTAAATGTTTATCTAAGTAGCGATTCATTCAGCTTGCCCACTCCAAAGATTAACAAGTTCAAACAGATAGGAACAAAAATTATCTAATAAAATTATTTTATTTGAGCTTAGTACACAGTATATATGTATAGACTATCGTTAATCTTGTGGGTATTTTAAAATCACAGGCAATTATGTTTATTTGTAACATAAGGATATGAAAGCAAAGGATCACTGTTTAACAAATTATTATAGGTCTAATTCGTTGCATAATTCCTACATATTTCTTATACCTTCATGTTTGTCTTACGGTGAAGAAAAACTTTGTGAGGAATCCTGCATATCTGAGAGAGCCTAGGAAGATTTTGAAAGACATGCTCAGTCCGCCCGAACTTAGCCAACGTGGTGGATTATGGCTTGATCGCCCTTGTATTTAAGGGAGGCCCACCCCCAGTAGTGGGACGTTAAAAAGTGCGCAATACAATACAGGCGGCAAAGTGTACAGCGTGAACATTAAATATATATACTCTTTACTTTCGTAGATGCTGTATTGTACGAGCTATGTCCAGCTCAGATAGAGATAGAAAATCTAAATATAGAGTACTTACAAGAGTTAGTCAATGCTATAACAACTTGTGCGAAGATGACACAACCTTCCATTATTTATATTAAATATGTTCACAAGCTCTACTGGACAAAGGTAATTTTACATACCCATTCATTTTTAGCCCCCGGCGCAAAAAGCGGGGTGTTATAAGTTTGACGTCGATGTCTGTCTGTCTGTGTGTGTGTGTGTGTGTGTACTTTCAAACGGATGGACCGATTTCAATGCGGTTTTTTTCATTTGAAAGCCAGTTTCCTTGCGGTGGTTCTTAGCTATGTTTGGTTAATATCGTTTCAGCAGTGTAAGAGTATCAGCTCTTTTCCAAAATGATGTAAGGCATTTTGGCGTATGATTACTCGATTAAGTGCTTCACGCGTGCCAGTGTAATCGTTAAATGACAATTAATTTATGTAGGGTTTTTTTTTTATTTTTAATTTATAATTATATTTGCGTTTTTTTTGTGAATTCTTAGTACATAAAATAGTTTTTGTATAAAATTATATTTTTATCAATCACCCATGTTGTATGTATAAATGAAAATCCTTAAACAATTCATAAACAAACAAAGAGCTAAGTTGTATAAATACTTTGTAGGTGCCTCGAGAGGAAGCATATAGAAATTTCGGTCTTATAAAACGATTTTTTATAAAAAAATTGTTCAAAAAAATTAATAAACATGACAGAATTACTATCGTGGGTAAGATTTAATATAAACTGTAAATATTAATTATAATAAGTGAGTTTAATAAGAAAAAGTCTTTCTTCTAAAAGGGTAGTTGAACAAAGTTAATTTTGATTTTATTTCTAAAAAACTACATTTCTTTGACTTTATATTACTATTTGACTAGTTTTATGTTCAATTTGATCCTTATACAAAATAATAGGAAAATTATAATTTATTTGTTTGACTATTTCCAGGCAGCTGTATAGATCCATGGTTAACTAAAAGCAAGCAAATGGTGACAAAATTCTCTAACGTGCTACTTTTACCGGAAACAAATTATTCTGCTACATACCTTATTCTCAGGAAATGGGTGCTAAAGTAATATTTACAAATACTCTTATTTGCTTTAATTACTAAGACTGATTTAATACAATACCTATATAATATATATATCCATAATTACATTGTGTATGTTAAATCAAACTACGGAAATTGCTCAAAAATACATAGTCTGCAATTAAAATTTGGTAACAATCCAGTAGGTCGTATTCTATTTCATTATATGAAAGGCAAATTTTATGAATAAAATCTCTTTTGTCTGCTGTTTATGGCGCTAGACTTTTTTATAAATTTTCGTGGTTTAGATATGACTATAGCTATATATATAATAATGTTAGTTAATTCTTAATTTTAGGTTATAGTGTGATGTTTTCATACAAATCTATAACGCTGGCGCCCAACGCGGGGCCATTTTCCTTGATCTTTGGAATTAATCTTTTATTTTCTAATAATACTAACTACAAACTACTACTACTACTACTACTACTACAAACGCGGACCGTGAAAAAATCCGAAAAGATAATTTTATTTTAAAATGCTTTATTTTATTTAAAAAATCTTTTCCTGATTTAATAGTTTCAGCAATAAATAAAATTTCTGAATTTCAGTAATCGTATCGTCCCACGGGATTTAAATATAGAGGCATTGGCATATGTACTCCAAGGTTATTCCTTCGGCTATCTCAGGAAAACATTAGATAATTTTCTAAACGCTGATCAAATAGTCAAGTAAGCTTTAATATGTATATAGTGATGTTCTCCTAGCCGATTCCGGCCGCGGCGGCCAATCTCATTGAGACTAGCCAACTGCGCAGAAGATATTATAGTGCTCAAGTGTACGCGCAGACACAACGTGCACTCTCTATTCCTGTCACTCTCATGCTCCGATGGGACGACTGCTCGACACGACCAGTGAGAGTTAAGGCGCAGGACCGACGGCTTTACGTGCTCTCCGAGGCACGGGGGTGAAACACCGCCAACTTGTCAACTCCAGGCTGTTACTGAGACTTACTATACAGAAAGATATCTTTCATTATCACAGAAAGACTCAATAACTAAACTTGGCCCGACCCGGGACTCGAACCCAGGACCTCCGAGTGTGCAGCCGTACATGCTAGCCACTACACCACCGAGGCAGTGGTATACACTAATATATATATATACACTAATAAACAGATTATCTTAAAATTAATATGATTATTTAAAAAATGAGTATTATTAAAACGAAACAATGTGTTCAAGGCACGTTACATAATTGAAATTTTAAATGTTTTTTCTTATTAGTTATTTTTTTTAGTCCTACTCAAAGTATCTAAAATCTATACTAATATTATAAAGAAGTCAAGTTTATGAGTTTGTGACGTTGTAGGGGGTAATCTCTGGATCTACTGAACCAATTTAGATGAAATTTGGTGAGAAGATTGTTTGAGACCCTGGGAAGGACATAGGATACTTTTTATCCCGAAAATCGTCCATTAAGGGGGTGAAAATGGGGATAAAAGTTTATAAGGGGAATCAGGCCAGAGACGAACCCGAGCGAAGCGAGGGTTAGTCGCTAGTATTAAAATATAGGTATTGAACAACAATATATTTTATATTTTAGGATAGCAGCTTATGGTTTGAAAACCGAAGATATTTATAACTACATAATAGAAGATGACGGAGAAGATAAAATTGTTAGTAACATACCTACAAGAAATACGTAAAATTACGTAATATAGTAGATATTCTTAAATTTATCTTTAATTATTTCATTGCGATTTTATTTTCAGGATTATAATAAATATGTAAAGTGGTATACTGAAAAAACACATTGGGGCAAATTAGAAAAAAAAAGTCTTGAAGAAAAAATCGAATTCAAACTTCTAGTACAGAAATGGCATTAAAAAATGGAGAAAATAAAGAAACAAAAAATTATACCTTAAAATTTTATGGATGTATCAAATATACTCAGTATTTCATTATAATGGACTCGATTTCATTTTATTGAAGACTCCAATTTCAGATTCCTGATTTGTAAATTTGAAGTACCCAATCTAGACATGGAATAAAATTGTAACTAAGCCGAATCTGTCTGTACATTCAATATTTTTTTTTAAATCTTATTGTACTAGACATTATTATCGATACAGGGACAGAATAGAATCGAAAATTGAAATTTTTTGTCTGTCTGTCTGTGACCGCTTCACGGAAAAACCATTCTAGGGATTTTGATGAAGTTTGGTATGATGATAGCTGGTTATCCAGGTCAACATATAGGATACTTTTTACTGCGGGAAAATACCTATCTCATTTCTGAGAAACGTTAAAACATAAGTAGTGATGAACTGTGGTGCTGCTAGTATTATAATAAGTTAAAAAATGCGTTAAAGCTTAAAATAGATTTGAATAAAGTGATAGGTTTTTGATACATATATCATAACTACTGGGGTGGGGTCTGGGAGGACCACCCTTATCCTTATCACTTAGGGGTATGGAAATTAGATAGTAGCCGATTCTCAGACCTACTGAATACGCATATAAAATTTGGTAAAAATCGGCAAAGCCGTTTCGGAGGAGTACGGTAACTAACATATTGTATATGTATAACATAATGACATATTGTAATTGTCAAACTTCTCATAATCAAGCGACATTGATGAAAGCTTTATTAAAATTTGTTTTGCTGTTTTCATTCATATGCAAAAAGTTAACCGAATACCATTAACTGAATATCAATGTACAGACATGACTCAGAAATTAATTACATTAGGTAAATAAATAAATAAAGTATATATAAAAACGTTTTATAATAATAGCGTACGGGCATTGAAGATAAGCTATTCAAATACTGGTACGACCATGGAGTGTCAATTACATGGGGAAAGGTAACGTATGGGGGTGTAACTGCTTATGTAGCTCATTTAATTCTTCATGGCAAAAAATGCTTACCTATGAGTTAGTGGGGTGACAATAGTTTTATAAATGGATATTTTATTATTACTTTATCACTAGCCTGATTTAAACATATTTTTAATTTACCTACACAAATACTTGATATTGTAATAACACTATTGTTATTATTTATTTTTTTGCTTACGATGGCGCCGTTATATTTTTTTAATTGTGAGCTGTCAGTGCCATTTCTTTTTTTTTTCAACTTATTAAATGATTTTGTATATAAATACCACTGACACTGACGCCTAAAACTCCGTTGACTCTCTCGTGACCGATGTATGCTGTAAATCATCCAAAGCGTCTGGGGTCAAAAAATAAAAAAAAAACGAAAAAATCCGTTTTTTGTTTACAGTATGAACCAACTAAAACGCAAAGGCAAGCAAAGCCATGAATATTAGATAACAAAATTCACAAATTAACATTGTATAGATTGTAAACAAATTATATCCCGAAATATATGTACGTGTCCGATAAAAAATTTGGTAACCCTACCAACATACCCCTTTTAATATTCCATGGCATATTTGAAATTAATTGGAGTTCAAATATTTTCATTGGAGTGCGGCTTAATTATTATTTGAGTTTTGCTTCTTGTTCCATTTACGGTGTTTGTGCAAGCGGCCTGTTAATCTTTCTTATGATTTATCTTTGTTTGATCATTTTATTTCATGTTTCTTTACTTTAGCGATTAAAATTAAATATGTTTGTCAAAACGTATAATTACTAGATATCCTTTATTGACACTTGGTATTTATATCTACCTATAGGAACATATGATAAAATTCTAAGTCGAATCTGTAGATACATTTAAATATTTTTTGGAAAATCTTATTGAAATAGTCATTATTATCAATACAGAGGCCGAATCTAAAGTTTTTAGAATTTTAGTCTGTCTGTCTTTGACCGGATCACGGATAGTCACGGGAGAATTTTGATGAAATTTGGTATATTGGTAACTGGTTATCCGGGTTAACATCCATACTAATATTATAAATGTGAAAATGTGTTTGTTTGTTTGTCTGTCCTTTTTTCACGTCAAAACGGAGTGATGGATTAGCGTGATTTTTTGTGTGGAGATAGTTGGAGGGCTGGAGAGTGACACAGGCTACTTTTTTCGCCGGAGATTATCTCAGTCCCACGGAAAAACACGTCATAATAGAATTCAAAAAAATATTTATGATCAGAATTACTTGAAACTTGGTTTTAATGCTCTTCATTAAAATAAATACGTGTTTAAGTATTTTTCGAAATTCATTTTATAAGAGGGTATAATAGGGGATGAAAGTTTGTATGAAACTACCTTTTTACAGTTTTTGTAGTTTTAGCGCGAGCGAAGCCGCGTCTTCTGCTAGTATAGGATACTTTTTACAGCGGGAAAATACCTATCTCATCTATGAGAAATGTATACTAAACGTTAAGACATAAGTAGGGACGAACCCGAGCGGACCGAGTCGCTAGTCTATACAGATAAATAAAATTGAAGTGTCTGTAATGTCAAAATAACAGCTTTTTACTAAATGCATATGAAAATATATGTACCTTACACATAAGAAAAATATCATTTTTAAAATGCTTGTCTGCTTGTTTGTTCCGGTTAATTTCCGAAACGGCTGGACTGATATTGGCGGGACTTTCACTGGTAGATAGCTGTTGTTATAAGGAGTAACTTATGCTACTTTTATTTTAGAAAAATAATTAAAATTCCGCGCAAAAAACTAAAACCTATGAAATTATGAACAATTGTCGTACCTAGGGAGTAGGGATATTGAGTCGCTAGTATATAATAAAATAGTAACAAAGCGAAATCTATACATGAAATATATTTTAAAAACTATGACTTGACTAATGGTAAAAACATATTGATTAATATTCATTTTAAAATTAAAACACCATAAACTTCGTTAAATTTTTATTCGAATTACAGATAACGTAAGAAAATTTAGTTCGCATAGAGTTCAAGTTTAAAGTATCAAATAGTCAATACACATACATTTTATACATTCAATAACCAATTAAGTTCTTAACACACGAACAATAGTATAAGGCATTTACACACGACGCAGTGTTCATAATAATATCCAGCAGTACAATAAAACATCAATTCTAAACCACTACAGATTAAAAAATACAAAAATAAAATACCCGACTGCTTCAAAACGAACTAAAAATATAGGAACTGCATAATGCCAAGACACATACCGTCGAGTTCTATTTTTATTTTCGTAATTTTAATTATTTATAGCTTTATAGCTTTGGTCAGTTAGACGTTTTAATCATTAAAATCAATGAAACCATTCAGTAATCACGAGGGAACTATGATGGAACATACATACATACATACACACATACATACAGGTCAAACACACAAGCTTCCTTTGGGCATCGCCGCAGTCAGGTAAAAAGGTAACAATACATGATACATGATCCATATATTTATCACTACAATAACACGTTAATACAGTCTCAGCATGCGACACTGCGCGTTGCATTTAGGTCGCCGCGCGGGGGCCGGCGGGGCCCCGGCGGGCGGGGGCCCGGGCGCAGGCGCGGGGGCGCGCAGGGCCCCCGGCTGCAGGAAGCCCCGCACGAGGGGCCCGTGCTCAGACACTATCTTGGCGCGCTCCACTGACACCTCTTCTTGCCTGGAATAATAAAACATGTTTAGTTATATGGTATGTTTACAATATTGTGTCCACTTTTATGCTTTCTATGATTTTGTACTAAAGTAAAAAGCAAAAAAAATGCCAAAAGTAGGCATACCCCTTTAATATTATAATAAATAAAACAAACCAAATCACATCACATCACAATCTTTCATATATGTGGCTCTATCAGCCTATCTAATATCCATTCCTATTAGCCTATGCATGGGTTAGCTCAGTGACGTCGTTCTAAATCCAATATGGCGGATGACTCACCCTCGCTTCGCTCGTGTTCGTCCCTAGATTGCTTCCCCATACAAACTTTCACTCCCTTAAGGGATGATTTTCGGGAAAAACTATCCTGTCCTTCCCAGGGTCTCAAGCTATTTTCGTACCAAATTTCATGTAAATCGGTTCAGTAGATCCAGAGATTACCCCCTACAACGTCACAAACTCAAACTTTACCTCTTTATAATATTAGTATAGATATAAACAAACCAGGCCATATCCCAGTGGTCCCCGCGCGCCGCGCGCCGGCACTGGCGGCGCCGCGCCGCGTTGTCTTGTATCTGCTGGCGCAGTTCCATTGAATATATCTGTTTCTTTTCTTTCGCTTTACGCTCTTTTTCTTTCTCTTTCTCATCATCCGCCGCCATTTTGGCTTCGACCTTGAATTATAAATTTTTAATTATATACATTTCAATCATTATTATTCTCTAAGAATTAAAATAATTGTTCTATTAAAAAAAAATTATAACATAAATCAGTCAAAATCAATATTAACATCAATAACGACGATAATTTTAACCTATTTCCTATTAAGCACATCGATTTTAAACTTTAAATGTGCAATTTATTCGACAATATTTAATAATGAAGCCTGATGAAACATAATAAAAATCTTTAACAGTTCATTTGATTAATTAATTTCATATTCATACATATGTTACATTCAGTCAAAAACATATTTTTTTAAAGTTTTTGTACTGTAATATAAATTAAAATATTCTTACACTTTTCCTAAACTCTGCCTCTCTCTCTTTCTGCTCTTTCTCCAACTTCTTTCTATTCTCCATCTGCGCCGTCAGCGACTGCTTCGTGTAGCTCTTGACAAGCTCGAACTTATTCTTCTCCGCGATATCGTCTTGGACATTCTTCTCCAAATATTCTTGCTCTTGGAGAAGTTTTATTAAATTCTCACGTTCTTGGTGAGATGCCTGTAATTGTGTATTCATTTATGTTATTTTGATGTAAATATATAATAAATAATAGAAATAAGAACAATATAATTATTTGGGATACCCTTTTGTCTACATATCTATCATCATTATTCATTCAGCTACAAGATCAATATATTATATACATTTAATAACATCTACTTACTATACTCTTAATAAGCCACCACTTAACAAAAAATATTAAAATCATTAAATTAAAAAACGGTTAAAGTCACTAAAATTTATTTTATTAAATACAAACTAAAGTTTCAAATGTTTACTAAATATTTAATACATACATATTTACAAAATAAAATTATTCAATATTTTTCGGATAAGCGCGATCTATCGCATATTCAAATAGAACAAAAAAAACACAAAGAAACGCCCAATTTAAGATTGTCCATTTTATTTGTATAAGATGGGATTTATATAATATTCTTATAAATAATAAATACTTAATATTTATGTTTACCTCATCAGCCAATATTTTGGCGGCAATTTTATGATTCATTTCCTCCTTTTCTCTCATTTTTCTTTCTCTTTCTGCAATACTAGAGAATATATTAAATAACATTTTTTATGTTAACAAAAGCTTGTTTAAAAAGCGATAGTTTTATTTTAATAATTGTCTCGACCAGCGGTTCCCAATTTTTTTTTTGGCCATGGAAACCCTAATTGATAATAATTTGTTTAACGGATTCCCATATTGATAATAACTAAACTGATTGTGTTGTAGTTAGAGTACTTTTTTGTTTGACTTGAAATAATCCTAATAATGTTATAAATGCGAAAGTTTGTGAGGATGTATGGATGTTTGTTACTCTTTCACGCAAAAACTACTAAATGGATTTTAATTAAATTTTACAATAATATAGCACATACATCGGAATAACACATAGGCTACTTTTTATCCCGGAAAAATGTACGGTTCCTGTGGACAAAGCTCACCGGAGCGGCGAACCCGAGCGAAACGTTAATAGTTAATACTTATAATAATAATTTATTGTACCCAAAAATAACCGAATTAATGTGATAAATGATTTTTTTCATTTATTTATTTATAATTGCACTATAATTAGACTTTATGTCTAATGTTTTATTTATCTCTCAGACGGAACTCGGAAACCCTGTAACCCTTCCACGGAAACATAGGATTCCGCAGACCACCATTTAGAAACCGCTTTTCTATACTACACTATTTAAGTGGTGATTTGTGATTTTGGATGTAAATTGTGTTGGCAATACTCACATGGCTGAACTTCTATCTAATGCTGCTTTAATCTGTTCTTCAATCTTCCTTTCTTCGATAATAAGCATTTCCTTTTGTTTCTCTTTCCAAGCTTCCCTCGCTTGTTTGAATGTGACCATTTCTTTACGTATTTTGTCTGTCTGCTCGTGCTTATGTTTGAGCTCTCTGGAATATTATAAATTTTAATTAATTAAAGACATTTTTTGATTATGATTTTGATTAAACAATAATGATGAAATGATAATACTCGGGAAATTCTGCATAAAAATAACACCAAAAATTAGATTTGCAGAAATTCACTGCTAAAATATTTTGACTTATGAAATTTAATATAATAAATTATAATTAACATTATTATACTATGGTATGTTTGTTTGTTTGTCCTTGCATCATGAAGCATTTGTTGCGAATTTTTGCACAGTGAGACTTTTAGAAGAAATCTAAGGCTTCTCGTTAATCTGATACTAAGTTCATCAATCAATTTACATGGAATATAGTTTCACTGTAGAAAATTGTTGCATTATGGATCAGTATTCAAAGTAAAGTATTGCTTGAAATTTAAATAATACAATAATGAGTTAAGTCATAACTTCTACTCTACACTAAGGCCCACAAACTCTACATGCACAGAAAAAATAATATTCATCCCATTTTATTTATCTTACTACTACATAAATGTGAAAGTTTGGATTGTTGAATGTTTGTTAATCAATGACACCAGAACGGCTAAATGGATCTGGATGAAATTTGCCACAGAGATATATTATTGTCTGGAAAAGCACATAGGCTATTTTTTATCATGGAAAAAATTATGGTTCCTATGGTATATATTTGTTTTTGTTATTCACTAGGGACGAACCCAAGTGAAGCTAGGGTGAGCCATTAGTAATAATACCAATAACAGTGCTTCTAAATGTATATGTACTGAGCAGACAATTATCATACATTTACCTTTGATCCTCATTAGCTATAGTCCTTAACACTTCGTCTAGCATTTTCTTCTCAATCAGTGTATCTTCATACTCGCATTGCTTCTGTCGCTGTTTGTTAACCAACTGTTGCTGTAATTCTAAACAATATTTCCTATTTTTATCTATTTTAGTTCTTTCTTCATTTGCTTTTGCTTCTTTGTCATTGTACAATGAGTTAAGTAGAACTCGGTTTGCATAATCTTCTTCAACCTGAAATGGCATAATATATACAAATTTATTACAAAATTATAATATTTGTTTGCAATTTTATATATTTGTTACATTATCAAGCTTTTTTTTTAATAATGAATTAGCATTATTACAGTTTATTTTCATAAGACATACCTTATCTTGCAATTTTTTGTACTGATTATGCAAAATTTGCTGTTGCAGGTCTTTACAAACATATCCAGCTTGTAATTTTTTTATTAACTCTCTTAAACTTGGATCTCTTTCCCTTAAATAATGCCTTCTAAGAAGTTGACATGCCTCTTCTCTTTTAATTTTTGCTATTTCAATGCCTAGAGCTGTTTCTCTTTTAGCTTTTGCATTGACAATTGCTGCATGGTCTGTTCTCTATGAATACAGTACTATTTTAATTATTTGTAACTTGCTGTAAAGCATTCGAAACGTCGGGAACCAAAAATCCAAATAAATCCGCAAAAAAATCCGAAAAGATAGATTTATTTAAAATGTCAAATATTCACGTAAATCTAAGAAAGTATTATAATTTGTAACTATTTTATATGTAGGCAGATAGATTTAAGCTGTAAGAAAAAGTTACTAACAAGCACGACAGTCTTAAATACTAGCTTTATGTCTCGTTTATTGTACGAGACTGCATACTATGTAGTTTTACCTCTTGGAAATCTTTTTCCATTTCAGCCTCTTTTTGAATAAGTGCTAGACATCTACCCATCCTTCCGTCTTCCATGCGGCTGTTTAGCCATTGAATATCCAAAGCTCTTTGATAAGTCTCCAATTCTTTTTGACGCGCTACTGCAATTGCATTTTTTTGAAGCTCTGTTTTCGGTTCCTAAAAATAAACAACCATGTAATAGTTTGTATTTGTATTAGATTCTTTTCAAAATTAATTACGTTAATATAAGTTTTACCATGTTCAGATACGATTAAAAGTTAATACAGTTCTATTAAAAAAATTTGAAGCATAAGAAAACTATAAGTAGTCGGTGAAAAAGGTCAAAGGATAAACAAAAAAATTGAATTTGTTAGAATTTAAAATTTGTAAACAGAATGCTTGATGTCAAGTGTCAACACTCAACCCTCAACAGTGTTGTAGATAATCTATGTTATACGTCCAGGAATCTTAAATCACCGTAATCCTATGTAACAAGTAATAATAAAATTGAAAAAATTTGAAATATAAAATTTGCTGAATAATTTTAAATTTAATAATATTTACTTTAATTTATATATTCGGCTGAAATAATGCATAAAAAATACTAGCGCCATCTGTTGTCTACAGTAGAAATTCAGTACGGAGGACATCAAGTCAATTTACCTCCGGCCGCTAGAGCGTAAGCTCACGTCACGTAGCGCAGTATAATTTTGCATCACTTGGATTTTGACGTGTGACAATCGCAATTACAACTGCACCGCAGTTCGATAGTGTTTCCAAAATATAGACACTCGGTAATGAAATAGTGATAATGGCAGAGAGTAAAGGTGCGTTAATCGCGAAAACAATGCAAAAACATGCCGGACGTGCAAAGGAGAAGGTATTTATGGTTTTATATATTTGAAAGTCAGTGAGATGTTTGTGCTCAAAATCTAGACGCAAGTGCTGTGAAAGTTGGTTTTGTGAGGAACTGCGTTGGTCCAAGCAGGCTTCGCATCTTAGTGCCATGTTCGTGTGTGGTCACTGTATATTCCGGTTTTCACCTGTTGCTTTTAACCTGTAGAATATAGAAACGCTTTGCAAGTTTGTAATCCTTGTTTACCCACTCAGCTGACTCGTGACTGAAGTTTACGCGAATGTCGCGCGGCTAACCTTATCTTTTCCAGGGTAATGTCGATGCCTATTAATAGGCCTAGGTAGCAGAGTTAAAATTATCATGGATTGAATTTAAGACAAAACGAGCCTATTAGAATGTAAGGAATATGGTTATTAGAATGAAAAAGTTGTTTCGTGTTACTTATGTTAGGCAATGAGCAGATCTGGGGAAGTGTGCCCAATTCAATTTTATAAATAACACTGTCGGTAGCAACAGCCAAGACGCTTGGAGACACAGCCGCTGTCTGTGGAATAGTTATTTCAGTTTCTATTTCTGTGCTTCTAGACATTTGTCACATTTAGATATATCTAGTTAATATTTAGTGCTATTGATGTAGGTCAGGCTATTTTTATTTTATTTTTTAATATTAAATACATATAATTTTATATAGAAAATATAAATGTTGTTATAATATAAAATGTAAATATTAATTTATATTATAATTAAGTTTCAGTTCAATATATTATATTATACAATATTAGTGACTGCTGTATGCACTCAGTAGGATAATGACCTGAATTGGCAAATAGCCCGGCATCTCAGTGCAAAAGTTGGTAACTGAAATTCAAATAAATGTATAATAATGTATATTCAATAATACTAGTCAATGCTATACATATATTAATTTAGTGGTATTTTTTTACAAATCTATATATAAAATTATAACTGAGTTGAATCTGTACAGTAAATATTTTTGGAAAATCTTATTGAAATATGTAGTCATTATTATTGATATAAAGGATGAATCTGTAGTTTTTGGAATTTTTGTCTGTCTGTCTGTCTGGGAACACATCACACATAACAAAAACCACTGGACAGATTTTGATGAAATTTGGTATATTGATAGCTGATTATCCAGGTCAATATATAGGATAATTTTTACTGCAAGAAATATCTCATCTTTGAGAAATTTATACAAACTGTTAAAAACTTATAATTTTAAAAATACTACTCACTCAAATACACTAATAAAATGCTATATCATGATCGTACAATAGATATCCAATTGGCAATTATAGTAACAATTGTAAAAAGTAGTATACTGTTATATGAGTAAAAAATGGCACATTCTAACAGTGTCATACTTTAAAACATACAAGGAGTTCCTAAATCACATTATTTTATGATAAAGCTAAATAAATATTTGTATGTTAATTATATTGATCAAAATAGTACTAGATACACAATCCCATTCAAAAATTCTTTTAAAAGTAAAAAAATTCTTTTAAAAATATAAGTACCTAATATGACTTCATCTTAAGTAATAATTAAAAACAAACCTAACCTTTGCTCTATGTGATATGTATTAAATGAATCAGGTACTAGTCAGTTAGTTCCCTTAACTATGTCTATACTTATTTAAATAATTCTATATTAAATCACGATTATCACGTAAAATTTATTCATAAAGACATAATATACAAGTTTAAATATTATAGACAGCTTTTGCAACAAAGTACCTAGTATCTCTCCAGAACCACTTAGCACCACTACTGGTATATAAAAACTTCTTATTTGTCAATTTTCGGCCCCAAAAATGGATTCCCATCTATTCACATAATAATGTAAGTTTATCAAAGAAGATATCATACCTAAAGAAATGAGTATATTGAAACCTGTTTTCCTCACAATTTTGTTATTTAAAAACAATGAATAAAATACTAAGTTATAACATTGAATTATTCATACAAAAAATGTCATTAAAATAAATTATTTTGGCCTCAATTTCAAAACTGGGAGCTTAACATTTAAGCCTCACAGAATTGTCTGCACTCCGAAGTGGCTATTATTTCAAATGCACTGTTGCATCATGATATTTTTAATTATTTGTTCTAGTTTTAATTAATTAGCTATTAAAATTTCTAGTAGTTTCGTAATTTTATTTAAAGTTTAAACTGCCGTGGTCGTTTATAATTTTGAAAATAAGTAAAAGTAAAAAATTATACGAAAAAATAAGGAAGCATATACAAAAATATAAATTATTACCCTTCAATGGTTAAATATTTACAATAGACTAGAGACTCACCCTTGCTTCGCTCGGGATCGTCCTTAGCTTGCTTCTCAGTTTAAAAAAAACTTATTTTGGTAAAAAAGAAATATTTTAATTTTCTTCTATAAAAAACTTGTCCTGGTAATAAAAAACACAAAAAAAAAGAATTATCCAATTTGGTGCTGTCGTTCGGAAGTCATGCGTGTACATACATTTTGGTAATTCATTTTTATTTATATAGATTCATCTCTTTTTTTTAATGTCTCTTGTGTATTGTGCAATAAAATGTCGATCTGCCGATCTAGATTCACTGTCTTTTCGATATTGGTAAAATTGACTAACATCTAAAACTAGTAGTTCCTTTGAAAAAAGAAATAGGTAGGTACTCTTTAAGTATAAATAAGCAAAAATGTTAACTATAAATTTTTTTATGAATCACATTGAATGGCTACTATTAAAACTAACTCGGCTCACCCCTAGCGCGTTTCATCAACCGACTTCAAAAAGGAGGAGGTTCTCAATTCGACTGTATGTTTTTTTTTTATGTTTGTTACCTCAGAACTCCGTCATTTATTAACCGATTTGGACAATTTTTGTTTTGTTTGAAAGGGTATACTTCCAGATTGGTGCCATTTAAATTTAAAAAAAAATACCACCCCTAAGGGTGGAAAAACAACTAATGATGAATTTAACCTACTTCTAATTGTCATATTGACTTGAAACTTTGCAAGTATTTCTATTTCCGTTGATAGTACAGTGGTTCGGTGTTGTTGACCTGATCTGATGGCAAGACCAGAAGGTGGATAGGTGGAACTCTTCAACGGCTAATAGTAGATACTTTGAGTTTGGGCTTATTTTGTTTGATTTGACAAGCCTAACACGTTAGAATCCTTACTTTGCTACTACTGTCTACACTAAAAAGGGAAAAATAAAAACTTTTTAACAAAAAAATAAAACCGACTTCAAACAAAAGCACTAAAAAGTAAAAAATAACTGATTGGTAGTTTTCATTTACTATACATACCTAATCAAATATTTTCGAAAACGGTGTGCTTTGGCTAAGTAATTAAAGCCTACCTATTAAATACATATCTAATCAAATATTTTCGAAATCGGTGCCAGCCCATACAAAGCAAAGCACACCGACTTCGAAAATATTCGAGAATACTGGGGTAGGAGGAATAGCTACTAGGTCATAACTCAAGTCGGGATCCCCCTTCTTCATATGTACTCAACGGCTTCTACGAGCCCTCGATAGTCAATTGTGGCGACAAACGATCGTTTCTTAATTATTTACACAAAAATAAACGATAAATAATATCACATCAGCCCTTTCGCCCTGTTTGGGAACACCACGCTAAAATGAAGCTGTTATAGTCAATTTTCGATAAATAACTAACGTTATCTTAATAATTACTAGCATTGCCTGCGGCTCCGCCCGCGTTCATATGACCAAAACCCAAATTCTTAGGTTTTACATATTAGTATATGCTTACAATGCAGTTTTTGTGTTTTTGTATTTTTTCTCAGAAATGAGATATTTTCCCGCGGTAAAAAGTATCCTATATGTTGACCCGGATAACCAGCTATCATACCAAATTTCATCAAAATCTGTCCAGTGGTTTTCTCGTGATGCGGTAACAGACAGACAGACAGACAGGCAAAAATTCTAAAAACTATAGATTCGGACTCTGTATCGATAATAATGTCTATTTCAATTAGATTTCCAAAAAAATATTTGATGTACAGATTCGACTTAGTTACAATTTTATTATATGGATAGATTAGTAACAACTATAGCCGAGCTAACAATATCAAAATATACGAGGTTTTTTATTGTAAACACAAATATTTATCACCTACCTTTAGTCAATTATCTTTTTACACAATGTACCTAGTACACAAAATCATCAATTACAGCCACTCTAAGATATATTTTTCAATATTATGCTATTTATTACAAGGATATCAATCACACAATACATTTACATCGAAACCAATAGTTAATTTAAAAGGTGAAAAGAGTGTATCTAATGAAATGGCGACAATCAGGGCCAGCAGGCTTAAATGGGTTAAGTGGATAATCTGAAATATATTTTTATTTCCACTGTCCTACATATAGGAGACAGTAGGCATGTCTAGGTTAATTACGTTAATTTATTAAAGTATTATCATCATCCTACAAAGGCTTATTAAACAAAACGAGACATAAAGTACATAGATTATAATAATAGATTCTTTAATTGTTTGGAATTTTATTTATCGAGAACTGGAAACTAAGACTTTTGAAATATTCATAGATTACGAAAAATATATCTCGTATTTTGCTTAAAAAACCTTTAATTTCCCGCACATGTCTAATTTTACAGTTGAATTAACTGTTTACATGTCATGGAAACTCCCATGCTTTTTGTGTTTATTTGCTTGATTATTATTAACTTCTTACTATCGTTTAACTATCTCTATATAAATAGGCAAAGACAAAACATTTTTCAGCCTTTTTCTCCTCTCTTTGTAAAAGGTTTTTTTTTGTTTATTAGCTACTAGCGACTCAACCTCGCTTCGCTCGGGTTCGTCCCTAGGTACATTTTAACGGTTAGTATGAAATAGATAGACTATATACGTAGGTATGATGAGTTTTATATCCTTCAATGGAGAAATGATTGATTCCCCATACAAACTTCCACCTCCTTTTCACCCCCTGAAGGGATGATTTTCGGGATAAAAACCATCCTATGTCCTTCCCAGGGCCTCAAACTATCTCACACATACTAAACATCTAAATCGGTTCAGCAGATTAAGCGTGAAAAGGTAACGGACAGACAGACAGACTTTCGCATTTATAATATTAAAATGGTTCGATCGAGTTTTTTTTCCATAGATGAGTAAAGACAAAATAGTTCATGATAATATCTATATACTAATATTATAATGAGGTAAAGTTTGTGAGGTTGTCGGGGGTAATCTCTGGATCTACTAAACCCATTTAAGTATATGAAATTTGGTAAGAAGATAGTTTGAGACCCTGGAAAGAACATAGGATAGTTTTTATCCCGGTAATCATCCCTTAAGGACGTGAAAGTGTGCATGCGGACGCAACCTGGTTATTTATAAGTTTTTAATCATAATTAATTATAGTCGACTTTCGACCACTGGCGAACTCTAGCCCCAATAAATCTTAACAAATATAAATAAATAGCAGGTTCCTTTATGACTGAGCTTGATGGCTTTTACTTGTTTTACGCATTCCGTTATTGACATTCCACCGTATCTATGTTACATATGCAATGGTCAATCCGTTATAGTATAAATGATCCATTTTCCACCGACTTCGAAATAGAAGTATGTTTCATCTATATATGTATGTTCTTAAGTTACGTGATAGCTTTGTCTATAATAAACTTGTTTTTTTTTTACGAATAGATGAAGCAATTGCATACGTTTTAGGTGTAGTAGTTACTCGGTATAGCGTTTTAAATAAAATATACCTAATTATAATAAAATGTGCAATTTCCTAACTTACATATATCTATACTAATATTATAAAGAGACAGAGTTTGCTTTTTTGAACCCGTTTATTGAGAAAGGCTTATATACCATCATGCTACTACCCAAGGGAGTGGAGCAGTAATCTTAAATGTCAACAAATCAGGAAAACTTCCATTAATTATTGTAAGACTGCTGTTTATAATCAAACAAAAACGCGGGTGATATCGCGGGGCACAACTAGTTTTATTATATAGAGCGTATTCGGTTTCCGTAATAAACCGTATGCTGCACATTATTATAGGTCTTTATGTTAAGAAAAAAACGGTGTTGGTCCACTAAACACTCATCGAGCTAAAAATCCGATTCGTTTCAGTGCCTATTAAGAACGTTTATTGCAAATATAATATTTATACCAGTTAAATATTCCAACTAATGAATTATCTTCGTTTTTTTTGACAGTCTATCTGCGTTCTAAATTTCATCCAAATTCGTCCAGCCGTATTACCGTGATGGTGTAACAAACATGCACACATACAAATTTTCACAATTATAATAATAAAAATCTTGGGCCATTAACACATAGCACCATCTAGTTCCATGGTAAGCTACGAGGCTTGTGTTATGGATACCAGATAGTTGATACACTCACATATGTATAACGTTAAATACATACATATTATAAATATAAACACCCATTACTGGAGTACAAACATTCGTGCTCAACGCTCAAATGAATGCCCCCAGCGGGACTCACACCCGCGACCGCTGGCACAACAAGTAAGTAGGCTCACTACAAACTGAGCCAAACGTATCGTCAAATAGTTGTCCAATGCGTTTTTAATTTGTAATTTTTCTAAACAGAATATAAAATACGGACTTCAAAGTAATAAGTCCTTTTGCCTTCACTAGTTTTATATTTGAAAGCGACCAAACATTGTTTATAATGCAAATCCACACCGACTCCGGTCATTTTTAGCTTTGTCAAGATGACACTTTCTATGCCCCCGATGGATACGAGAATGGACTTACAATGTTCTAACACCGGTATGGTAATTCAGTTAGTTTAGAGGACGAACGTCTGCCCTTGTTTAGGGGACGTCTGAGAGTATATCGCATGTTAAAGTAAAATAATTTATATCTATATAGATATAATAAAATTCTGAGTTGAATTTGTACTTTTTAGAATTTTTGTCCGTTTGTCTGGGAACGCATCACGAGAAAACCACTGGGCAGATTTTAATGAAATTTGGTATGATTATAGTAGGTTAGCCGGTTTAACATATGGGATACTTTTACTGCGGGAAAATATCTCATCTCTGAGAAATCTGTACCAATCGTTAAAACGTATCTAAGGAGAGAGAGAGAACTACTAGACGAACCCGAGCACAACGAGGGTGAGGTGAGACGCAGAAAAACATAATAATTCACCTTTGCAAGAGAATCATGTGTTATACTTCAATACATTACGAGTAGGTATGAATTAAGAGATATGATATTAGGTGTACATTTTCGCAATACGTATCGTAATCAATTTATTATTAACGGCAACTCATATTCATAATTTCTGCAGTCTTTAATCTATCTTCTATTTTTTCTATATAAATAAAAATGAATGTATGTTTGTCTTCTATGTGTTCCTAAACCATTGAACCGATTGTAATAAAACCGTGGGTTGTTCTCTTTACTCCTACGAATGTTCCTGTCGCAAAAAAAATCTTTGGATGTTTTTCTTTTATGTTTTCCTAAACCATTCATTTGGGACGCGATTGAGTCGCTAGTTATAAATATTATAACTGTAATAACTTACAAAATTAGCAAAAAATCTTTTACACCACAAGCATCTTGCATGTACGCAGGAGTATGAGCTTTTGCCATAGTTAAAGTTTATATAGAGAATTACTACATAAAACCAAAATTTATTGACTTTCTTTTACCCGCGAATCCGCTCGTGTATTTTATTTATATATTTAATAAATTTATGAAGTAATTACTTCACTGCTAAAAGACACAACATGATGTTTAGATAATCTTCATCAATATTTATACGAGTAGGTACTTACATAATATAAAGATGAAAAATTTGTTTGTCTGTGCGTGCAAATCTCTGAATCTATGGGCCCGTTTCAAAATTCTTATGGATTTTATAGGCCAAATATATATACCTAAACTAAATGAATAACGATTGATTTTCAGCCACGTGGCTATCAATATTTTAAATAAATCCACGAAAAAATGCTAAAAGATAGTTTTATTTAAAACGTAAAATATTCGCGTTAAATCTAAGAAAATATTAAAAAATAACTTACATAAAAATCGATCAATATCCATTTAAAATAAATTGTTTAAATTCAAGTATTGAAATAAACAACCAGACAGAATTTTATATTTATAATAAGGTTGAATGTATAATAAAAAAGTAATTGAATTATATTGGAAGCCAATTGTTGACCTCAACGGAGATAACACTCGTATTCAAAACAATTAATCAAGTTAAACGGCGCCAGCGTTCACAATTACGATGCAACGTATTACGTGTGCTAATTATTCGTGGCAGGTGTTCGGAAAACAATAATATTTATTTATATAATTGGGATGTTGGTCTGACCTAATTTGACAGTCTATATGTAAGTTTCGTGTTTGAGCAAAAACTACATAGTGCGTTTGGTTTGTATAATGCATTACACAATATGATGATAACATTTATTTTATTAATATTGAATTATATTTGCTTTGTTGTGTTATATTTATATGATATTATTGTACGTTTCGAGTTTTCGATATTTTTGCATTATAAATTTTAGACAAAATTCTTAGTATACCTAATCATCTGCTAACTCAGTAGGTATACATATAAGGTTACTAGCGACTCTCCCTCGCTTCGCTCGGGTTCGTCCCTGGCTTGCTTCCCAATACAAATTTTCATTCCCATTTTCACCCCCTTAAGGGATGATTTTCGATTTCCGGGATAAAAAGTATCCTATGTCCTTCCCAGGGTCTCAAACTATCTTCTTACCACATTTCATCTAAATTTGTTCAGTAGATCCAGAGATTACCCCCTACAACGTCACAAACTCACTACCTCTTTATAATATAAGTTCATTCACACATAAGTAGTCGTAGCGTTTTTGTATACGAATTGCTTAAGTTACAAAGAATATAACATAAACAAAAAGTGAATTTTTAACTTCAAAATATACCTACGAAAAATATAGGTAGGTACCTACGCGATACACGAAAGAGTAAGTTATTCTGTACATTATTTATTTTACTAAAACACTGACTTTAAATTCATTTTAAAAGATATTATTCTTATGATATAAAACCTATTCTGTCATAGAAATAAGTGAAAATTCGTTTAAAATTGCCGAAAATTTCGCGTAAGTTGCACACGTGTACTTCCTCCTACTTAAAGCTGATAAAAATAACTGCCGGTCAACTGATATATTTATAAGTTGCAAACATAAATTTTTTAATGACATAATTTGTATATATTGTACTTGCATCGTCTTATCGATTACTCCCAACAAATAAGGTAAAATCGTCTAGGCTGCAGGATACTGTGGCAGTGTGGGTCTTTGACCGATGATATCACTATCAGACATGACGTGGTTAGTCTTTTTGTTCGTTTAAAACTTAAAGCATTTTAAACAAACATTTTAACTGCAGTTTAATGTCATGGAATAAAAAATTAAGTTAAGTTAATCTTATTTATAATGAATTCTTAAAAATAATTCTTGACTTTCTAGTTGATTCTAAGCAAAGAGTGTCTTGTAGATACCACCCGTACTTTGCATATACTAAATACAAAACATCGTAATATTCAGAGGCTAAATAAATCTAGTGAAGCTACTTAATAGTTAATATTGCAATCATTTCAATGTATCTATCTAATATTTGAGATCAAAATCGACAAAAATGAAGCATATTATGAATGTTCGAGATTAGTGAGGTCCCAGTGTGTAGGTTTTGTCCTTGTGCTCCCACTGCATACCTTTTACAACTATCCCACGCCTCGCCCACGCCGGCACTTTCGTTAGCTATATTACTTAATACATAGATTTATGTAGAGAAAACTATTCATTATACTTTATTATGCCTATAAAATGTCTGGGAAATGTTCAATACAATCCGTAGTGAAAGTGGGCTTAAATAGCGAATACCAAAATGTTCCATTGATCGTATGGAAATCACGTAGAGGTTTTGACTTTTCATTTCTCATTTATTTAACTACGAGGCTCAATGAGGCTATCAACATTTCTTACCTAACTAGAGCAAAATAATTTAACAGTTGCAAGATTTTCGATACTATCGATGTGCTTTCTCTCTGTTTCTTCTTTTTTCCTTCGTTGGTTTTTTTTTTAAATTTTAATATACATAAATATATTTTTTTGTTTTTAATATTTTTATCTAACTTTAAATGCACATACTGTAATATTCACTTTTTGGTTAAGTTTGTTTAAATAATTATAAGTATTTATTTGAATGTTGTGTACAGATATAATTGAACAACAAAAAAAAAGTTGTAATTTTTTAAATTTGTTTTTTGTTTCTGTACCTAAATAAAGGAAAAAATATTAACATTGAATTATACATATACTAGCGAATCACTCTCGCTTCGCTTGGGTTCGTCCCTAGGTACGTTTTAACGGTTAGTATGAAATACAAATCTTTCAATTTCTTGGCGTTTCTGTACATATGCATGTATTTTACATATAAACCTTCCTCTTGAATCACTCTATCTATTGCTGAAAACTGCATTAAAATCCGTTTAAAAGATCTAAGCGAACAGCCAACGGAAACGATTTCGTTTTATCCTATGTAAAGATAAATAGGTACTACATTTATATGTAAATATGTACATTAATAGGTCTTTAAAATGTTTAAATGATTACAAACAACCTATTAACTTATCACTAAAGATGAAGTGTGTCCAAAACAATTATAATTATCGAAAGTTCCGATAAGCTACAGAATCTATAATCGCTGATCGCATTTGTTGAATGCACTTTCTGTTCAGGCGTAAAGTAGATTAACCTTTAGTCTCGCACACGCTGTAGGCATTCCTTTGAAGGTATAAGGTCGATCATTATAAATGAAACTCTTTCTAAATGTATTTTTATTTCTTGTTATATGACCTAAGTAAAAGTAGGTACTACTAAGTAGCTTAGACATTTTTTTGTACCAAAATCATAAATTCTAACTTAAACATATCAGTAACTAAGTCGAATCTGTACATTAAATATTTTTGTTAAATCTAATTGAAATAGACATTATTATCGATACAGAGACCGAATCTATAGTTTTTAGAATTTTTGTCTGTCTGTCTGTTACCGCATAACGAGAAAGCCACTGGACAGATTTCGATGAAATTTGGTATAATGATAGCTGGCTATCCGGGTCAACATATAGGATGCTTTTTAACGCGGGAATATATCTCATTTTTGAGAAAAAATACAAAAACTGCATTGTAAGAGTATACTAATATGTAAAACCTAATAATTTGGTTATCGGTCATCTGAACGCGGGCGGAGCCGCGGGCAATGCTAGTCATGATATATAAATACTAGCGACTTATCATACAAAAGTCCATCCCAATTTTCACCCCGTTAAGGGATGATTTCCGGAATAAAAAGTATCCTACGTCCTTTCCAGGGTCTCAAACTAACTTCTTACCAAATTTGATCTAAATCGGTTCAGTAGATCCAAAAATTACCCCCTACAACGTTACAAACTCACAAACTTTACCTCTAGTATTGATCACATTACTATTATGCCTAAATGATCAGTCTCTCTCGTGACCCTGATTGCTGTAAAACATTCGAAACGTCGGGAACCAAACATTAAAATAAATTCGTGAAAAAATTCTATAAGGTAGTTTTATTTAAAATGTCTAAGGAGTAGGGACGCTCGCGAAGTGATAAGCCGCTAGTCTTTGCCAATAATAAAGCTTTAATTTTATATTAAAATCCTTTAATAATACGCGATGTAAAGCAATTCGGTAAGCGCTACTTAGAAGCTAGTGAATTTTAATAAATGTCTGTCTAGTAACATACAAGATTTCGTATAAATAAAGAGTTAATATAAATAAAATTTTGTCACTGTTCGCCCACTTCCTATGGCGCTTGCCAACTAGTGCAGCGGGTGAAGGTGTTACATGATATGATTGAAAATGTAGATTTCAACTGTAAAAAAAAGCAGCAAAGGTAAAAAATGTACGACACGACCCAAGTTGTGTTTATTGATAGACACCAGTTCAGTCTAAAATAAAAAGGATCAGTGACACTAATTTTCTCGCATGTACTATGTTACACATTTTGAGTTTTAGACCAATTTTGCTTCGGTTTCTATCGGTTAATGATTCGGTTGTAATTTACCTCCGGCATCATCAGGGAGATACATATTTTGAGAGTACAGCGACAAAGTGCAACCTATCTGTCAATCTGGTTCGGTGGTAAGTCTTTTAGACTGATGATAAGTTTTCGTCTGGTGATGGTTTAGTGGGTAATATTGACTCTTCTATAATTGATAAGAATACAGAAGATCATGTGGATGTGGGTAGATGCTAAGTCCTGTAAAATAAAAAGAATTTTAAGCATATAAAATAGTATTGTGTACGTTGCACAAGTTTTATTAAACATCATTATTCTTGAATTTTGCCTTTATACTGTTTATTTTTTCAAATAATTATACGTGTAAAGGTTCCGTCTGAGTTGCCCTGAATCGGGGATACGTGAAAGAAAAACTTTCGAGATTCATGTATGTATGTATGTACAGATAAGACGCTCGTGATTTCAGTAGAAACAGCCACTTAAGCGTTCTATCACATCTGTCTATATGTTTACGTATATGGAGTCTTTCACGATCTCATGAAATTTTCAATACATTTTTTGTAATAATTTCTCTGTTAAATGGCGTTTGTTTATAATTACTCTCGAAATTTATTAAGACAATTGTAAAAATAATATCACTAATACCACGCAAATATAGGGAATAACATTTTAATAGTTTTAACGAAGGCATTCAAAAATATCGAACTTAATTTTATTTACCGTTTTTATTTCACGTAAAAGTTTATAGTAACTTTTACGTGAAAGTGTCTTCGAATTGTTTTGAATCCTTTCATAATTATTAATTTTTACTCAAAAGATACAAACTTTAAACTAAAATAACTCAGACTCAGAAGTAATTTTATTCCATGGCTAGTCACACTTAGTCCTCTATTTTTTTAAGACCACCCTTGACGTATAATAAAATTAAAGAAATAATTATTAAAATCGATTCATGACGGACGAACGTCATGCTGTAACAAACACGCAAAAAACATACCATTTTCTTTGTGCTATCGAAGTTACGAAGTATATAATAAGATAGTTAATACGCATAGAAAGAAGTAAAATTAATAACCGATCAGATCATCCCACGAGACAGCGTTACCTAATAATATAAGTTACACGTGTGAAGACTACTTTGTAAGCAACAAATACAACTTCAAAACACGTTTAAAAGAGAGATCGTTTTTGATACAGTATAATAAAAACCTACGCAAAAGTACTACTTAGATTGATTTTTAAGTATTGCTAATGGAATATGAGGTGGTAGGTGTTCGCAGAGTTCGAACAACTGCCGGTAGGATGCTGTGTGGTCCGGAAACACTGATCGCGATACCATTACGGCCACTATAAAGGCAATGTAGAACACCCACTAAGTTGTGCGTGTTCATGTACAATTAAGTCTAGCTTAGACCAGAATGTCCTAATTCGTACAGTCAGTCGTCTAACGAAGCCGTCTAGACAGGGCAATGGTGGGACATCTGAGGATAAACTCGAGTGAGGCACATCCGATTGATATACATACTTTTACATGAGAGTCGGGAGGCTTTAGGGTTGACGAGTATAATTCTAGCTTGCCACGAGATAGAATTATAGTAATTTGCCTTCCTTTGCCTTTGACAATATTTACATTTAAATCAGTGGGAAATCGCCTACTGCACGATTTTTATACAGTGCTTAAACTAGATTTGTGCTAGATTAAAACTCAAGATTATATTATAGTTAAAAACAAAAGGTAATTTTAGTGTTACTTAAAAACAAATATATTAAAAGTATGGTTGATTTCAACATATTTATATAATATCTGATAGTTAAAAAGAAAGATAAAAGATTTGAAAAAGAAATATACTCATCATCATATTAAATAAAATACATACATAGATATAAGGATGTATTCTTTTTCAATTCAAGTGTAAATCACATCTAAATTGTTTCGTAGTCTGCGCTAGCGCATTCCGATCGACGGGGCTTGTTTTTGCTTACGCACTTTCTTCTCTTATACTTTCTCGACTGGCCTTCACCTTAAGTACACCTGTTAAATTATCTTGACCATATTTCTTTTCCGCCTTGACTTAGCTTTATGATAATAAAATACTAAGTGAAATAACATATTTTATATTATGTTTTATTTGTTTGATAAATAAAAAAATCGAGCATATAATTATATGTATAATACCTACTAGCGACTTTTCTTCGCTCGAGTGCGTCCCTAGATGCGTAACAATAGGCGATAAAGTAATTTAAAGGCCATTTTTTTACTTTAATTTAAGTTATTAATTACTATGATTTCTGTCAGTAAACAATTTTTTATCGGAATGAAAAATAGCCCATAGTAGGTACTCGGCGGTAATGAAGTTTCCTATTTGTTAAAGAATTTTCAGAATCAGGTCAGTAGTTTCGGAGACTATCCCTCTACATACAAACTTACAAGTTACAAAACATCGTTTGGTTACTGACGTTTCTATATGAGATATGTCCACAACTTTAGTGACCCTAACCATGATTGCTGTAAAGCATTCGAAACGTCGTGTCGGGAACCAAAAATCGAAATAAATCCGCGAAAATATCCGAAATAATAATTTTATGTAGGTATTTAAAATTAGGGCAGAAGTAGGTATTCCATTTCTGATGTTTGAACTAAAGGTATGTAAATGAAAGTTCTAAATAGGCTTCCTTATTTATTACTCATCAAAAAGTCAGACTAAAAATGTTAAAATTACACGTAGGTCTTGTTATTTTGCAATGTCCATAACACAAAGTTTAATTTACTATATTTTGCTTTAATATCTTTTTTTTCTTTTTTCAGGTAATGGATATTGTTTGTTTTATATAAAGTTGTAACTATAAGGTAAGATAAAGAAACTGTACATACGTACGTACACGTATAAATATACCTATTTAAATAGCCAGAGTTTAATATCTACATTGTGAAGCCAATATTCATATTTTAACTTTATTTTCATTTTAAATAAAACTACCTTTTCGGATTATTTCGCGGATTTATTTTGATTTTTAGTTCCCGATGTTTCGAATGCTTTATAGCAATCATGGTCACGGGAGAGACTAAGGTTAGGTTAGGTTAGGACATCTCAAAGGCGTTATATACTTGTTACAGACATATATATTTTCACTAGCATTGCCCGCGGCTCCGCCCGCGTTCAGATGACCAAAAACCAAATTCTTAGGTTTTACATATTAGTATACATTACAATGCAGTTTTTGTATTTTTTCTTAGAAATGAGATATTTTCCCGGAGTAAAAAGTATCCTATATGTTAACCCGGATAACCAGCTATCATCATACCAAATTTCATCAAAATCCCTCCAGTGGTTTTCTCGTGATGCGGTAACAGACAGACAGACAAAAATTCTACAAACTATAGATTCGGCCTCTGTATTGATAATAATGTTTATTTCAATAAGATTTTCCAAAAAATGTTTAATGTACAGATTCGGCTTGGTTACAATTTTATTATATGTATAGATTACAAAAGTAATGTTAGCTATTTGAGTAATATTTTCACTTCACAACTCGGAATATCTCCGTACACTTAACCTTGGGCCTTTATCAGATAAGATCGTCATGACATCTCAATGATGAATCTCCGGTACTTTACAGTCTCCCATTGCACTTAACTGTAGTTTTTATGTCCCGCACTTAAGAACTAAATCGATATAAATTATGACTGGCGTGGTTCACTGTACAAGGTCTTCATCGAATATCTTCAGTATTTGAGCAATGTTTGTTTTCTATTGTATTTTATATTATATACGATACTTGTTTTCTCAACGTATTAAAATGGTAAAGCTATGAGTTGGTATATACCTTACTACTATATACGAGTATACGCAATACCAGTCACTACTGGCGCGTTACTAAATTTTTTTTTATTGAATTTTGTTATACGTTATGGTGTAAGCTTTTTTTATTGTTGTTTTTTTTCACATGCTCGATAAGTTACATAATAATCTTCAGCGTGGTTGAAAAATCTTAGTTTAAACAAGATGTCTTCAGATATGAGTTAACGAATCGTTAAAGAGATAAAATCTTCGAACTATTTTTACGGTTCACAATTTCCGCGCTTATGTAATATGTATATGAGTCACCGTGTTTCCCAAGTAACGTCGACCAGGACTGGAGGAAAAATAAATACACTAGCAAAACGTAAAAAGTATCGAATGTCTGCTGAAATATGCATGTTATATACATAAATAAATATTATTATCTATACAGATAAATAAAATTGAAGCGTCTGTTTGTAATGTCAAAAAACAGCTTTTTACTAAATGTATATAAAATTATATATAGTATATACAGTATTTATATAAGAAAAACACAATTTTTAATCTTTTTGTCTGTTTGTCTGTCTGTTTATCCGACTAATCTCCGAAACGAATGGATTGATTTTGACGGGACTTTTACGGACAGATAGCTGATGTTATAAAGAGTAACTTTGCTACTTTTATTTCAGAAAAAGAGTTAGGATTCCATTCAAAAAAATTAAAACGTACTTAGGAGCGCACCCGAGCGAAGCGAGTGGAAGTCGCTAGTATTATTTCCGGGATAAAAAGTAGTCTATGTGTTATTCCAGACTATAATCTATATACTTAGACTATAAATTTCATCCAGATGCGTTCAGCCCTTCTGACATGAAAGATTAACAAACATCCATACTCACAAACTTTCAAATTAAATATATACAAATGATACTAATACAGAACAATCTATTTAAACTTCAGTGTTCTTTCCTTTTGGGTATACACCCAATTTAACTTGTTGATATTTCATTTTTATTTATCTAATCATGAGTAGGTATTTGTTCAATTGTTAAACAGCAAAACACATACTTACGGTTACATTCAAGGTGTCGATATCATCTATGTACGTAGTTCTCGTATATATATATGTATAAGTAAATTTATGAGTAACTAATATTTATTTTTAAATTTTGACAAATAAATTTCAGTAATTTCGACCAAAAAATAATAAATACGCATCTAAGTACATATTTAAATCATGGCTACTCAAATCTCAGCGGAATAATTTATGTCACATCATATCCTTATTAAGTGTCGCAATTACTATGTAAACTAATTTCCTTATAACGTGTAGTAAAAATGTATCAAAAATACTTCTTGTGTTTCTTGTGTGTTTTCAGGTTTTCTCTTACATATCTACTAAACAAAGTTAGCACTTTCCGAAACTAATACGCATAAAAATTTGAAAAATAATACGGAATATATTACGGATTATATTGACTGTAAAACTGTGAAATTTAGCAGAAGTCGACTTACTCTTGAACAAATTAAAATGCTATAAATTAATATATTATGTATATTTACATTCAAACTGTGTTGGATAACGTTTTATACTTCATTAGTCAAATAGATTTATATTCATACTAGCATTACCCGCGGCTCCGCCCGCGTTCAGATGACCGAAAACCAAATTCTTAGGTTTTACATATTATTGTACTCTTACATTGCAGTTTTTGTATTTGTTCTTTGAAATGAGAGATTTTCCCGCGGTAAAAAGTATCCTATATGTTGACCCGGATAACCAATTATTACCATACCAAATTTCATCAAAACCCCTCCAGTGGTTTTTCTGTGATGCGGTAACAGGCAGACAGATAAATTCTAAAAACTATAGATTCGGCGTCTGTATCGATAATAATGTTTATTTCAATAAGATTTTCCAAAAAATATTTAATGTACAGATTCGGCTTTGTTACAATTTTATTATATGTATAGATCATACATACGTTTGGAACGGTCTATTAATTCCTTTTTTTAAACATTTGCGGAATAGCCTCGATAATGCTATCTGCTTGAATTGCTCTGTTTTAGTCGTGGCTCATTGTTTTAATTTTTTGCCCCTTATCTAACAACGGATTGTTGATACATGTGTTTGATAACAGCAATATTACTGCACCTCGTGTATCGGATACCGTATCATTTAGGTAATACTGTCAATTAATTAGTAGGGATTTTCTTTTATACAACCTCACGTCTGTGATATTTTCAACATTTATTGATCTTAATATATTTGTTAGTCTACTTTGAAGAGAAAAATAGATTTTATAATTTAAAAGCTTGTATTTTACGCTTATAGATTATCTGATAGAAATTCATTAAAAAAAACAGAACATTAAAAAAAGATATGGTCCTTGCTTTAAAATTAAGAATTATTGATGAAAATTTGTATTAAATATAATGTAATTTTTATCCCATGACCATATTATTTCAAAAAATTGGTTTATTATTTACTAAAATTAATACGTTAACTCCAAGAAAATATAGCGTTTATAAAAGTTTGAATTGTGTGTAACCGGTATTTTGTTCTCTTCTAAATTTGGAATAGGTCCAAGAGCTTACATTAGTCAGGCCTTAGGGTGAACGGCCAAACCCACGTGAAATATTAATTCAATGCACTATATATGGACGGCAGAAAACACGATAGAGAAAAACGAGCAGCGTTACCGAAATTGGAGCTGCGATCATATGAATTTGCTGCTTCAATCAAAACTTATAGTTTATAGTTCGCAGAAATCAGAAACTAAAACTTTGTTTTATGTACGTATTATCTAGCTTATGTAGCCAATATGTTTTTACTAGCAGAACAAGCTGAATCGCCCGCGTTTAATCTACAAAAAACTCTTTGACTTTATGTTATACAGCTATGTATTTATATAGTAATAGCAGAACCCGCGGCTTCGCTCGCGGTAAAACTACAAAAAAATCTCTAAAAAGGTAGTTTCATACAAACTTTCGTTACCTATTTTACCCCCTTATAGGATGAATTTCGAAAAATGCTAAAAAAGATATTTATTTAATTTTATTGAAGAGCGTTAATACCAAGTTTCTAGTAATTCATTAATTTTCAAGTAAAACAATAATTCATTAGGTCTTACATCGTAAATAATAGAAGTCCATAGTTTCACAATATCCATGCGAAACTCAATATCACTAACATGATCACGTGAAATCCTCGGCGTGACAACGTGCCCGCAAACGAAACTAGGTGCAAAATGAGTTAGCCTTCCTAATAGAGTTAGCACGAGAATATGAAACGAAAATGGACAAGCAACATGCTAATATCGCTTCTGTAACTACTCACAATTTTACAAACTATCCAATCTATATTGCGAAATATGAAGTAAAAGTTTTATATCTCACGCGAGATTGTATAAGACGAATACTAGGAAAATGTCAGTGAACATATTGCCTCGTCATTGTTCATTTGATCTTGTTATTATTAATTTTTAATAAGAGGATTGCTTTATTTTTGTCTGTTTTTTGAGTGTATGTTACGCGATATCCTCGGCTATTATTACGAATCAACATCTCGAGGGTGGTTCCTTATTTTTAAAAGAAATTCCACCCCTAAGGAAAAAATATTTAAACTTTTAAACGTTGCACAACAAAGACACAACAACTTAAACTAGACAATTTTTTTATGCCATTTTTGAATTTTTGAAATCATTTTTGTAAAATTGTGAGTAGGCAGTAGGCACTATCTGTAACAAGTATATAACTCCTTTGAGACCTCTAAAACCTTAGTCTCTTCCGTGACCATGATTGCTGTAAAGCATTTGAAATGTCGGGAACCAAAAATCAATATAAATGCGAAATAATCCGAAAAGATAGTTTTATTTAAAATGTCAAATATTCGCGTAAATTGAAAGTATTATATAGCTCAAACTTGAGTTAAATTAAATTTAGATTAAGTTAAATGAAGAAATTACCTTAGGATAATTAGTTGTAATGAATATTTCATTATAATATTTTACTGATGTACATATACATATGTACATTTATAAAGTAAATTATAGCTCTTTCTTCCGTTCGTAATGAAATGATGAACATTTATCTTTCGCCACATTTATCGTCCCTGTATCCTGTTGAAATTCACAATTCTGCTTATATACATTAATGAACCGTGATATATTTTTTAGTTTTAGTGGCTAAAGTGTATCACATAATATGTTAACAGATTTCATGATTATAAAACAGCGTTACGTAAGAAAGATAGTTAAAGCCTGTAAAGTGTAACGGATTGGAAATCAAAAATCAGAGATCATCTGCGTGCGATACCAAGCCATAATCCAACTAGTTTATTTAGATGACATAATTTCCCGCTGTAAAAAGCATATGTTGACCCGGATAACCAGCTATCGTCATACCAAATTTCATCAAAATCCCTCCAGTGGTCTTTCCGTGGTGAGGGCACAGACAGACAGACAAAAATTCTAAAAACTATAGATTCGGTCTCTGCATCGATAATAATGTCTATTTCAATAAGATTTTCCAAAAAATATCTAATGTACAGATTCGGCTTAGTTACAATTTTATTTTATGTATACTATAGTTGAGATAGGAAGTGAAAGTGCAAAGCTTCATATTATCTTAAGATTTTCCTCTATTCCGACTCAAGGTCGAACTAACCTTGCACCCTTTGATTTATGGCTTTGCAAAATCAATCCGTCATCCGGAAGTGTTACAGTGACGTATTGAGATCACGTCTGATTTACGTAAGGGCGTACGTATGTATATTCACGGCGGACTCATCTAATGCAATGTCGACCTAAATACGACAGTTTAAGATTGAAATTCGTAGAAAGATTAAATGGATATATGCCATTTGGTAATGTATTGTGATATGGACGGCGGCCAGGCCAGGGATGTGACTATTCCCGTCTGGGTGTTGTGTATCCGATGTCGAACGTTTACTGTCGCTCTCTCTACTCAAGCGCCGTCTTATTTTGCCAGAAAAAAAATTAAATTGTGATATTTTTATATATATTATATATACTAAGAATTAAATGAAATTAGTCTTTAATTTACGAGCGAGTTAGAAAGAACTTTATTGTGTTGTTAAGGAATTAATTTAGTTGTTTTATTCATATTGAGTATGAGACAATCACAGATCAGATGTATACATATGTTATATACATATACACTGTATGTTCATAGCGTTGCCTCTGCTCGCGACTTGGAAACTTATTTATTTACTAGCAGTACCCCGCGGCTTCGCCCGCGTTCAATTGCTGGTATAGCATACCTATGTTTAGTATGAGACGTGGCCTTTGGAGGAGTTGGTGGTATTTTTGGATAGGAGAAATGATAGAGAAAATCTAAATATACAAATAAATTATTTTTTCTTTAAAAAAATACATACATATATACTGGTAGGATATGAAGGAGTCAAAAGTTACAAAATTATCATATTTATTTCATACCTAAATAAGTCGTGTACAATTCATATTATAATAACAATTAAGATTTTTTAGTTTTGATTTTTAAATAATTTAGTACTTTTACTGCATACATTGTAAACAGATAAAACTTGGTAAGTTACGACTCGCATTAACTTATTTTAACACTTATAGACCATAACTAAAATCGTTCATCAACTTTAAGTTGACAACGTTGGCCAATCTAAATACCCCTGGATGTGGAAGATATCAACGGGCAATATAGTGCAAGAAATAAATATACTAGAAATAATAGTAATAATCACATACCTTTACATATTATATCCAAACTTCCATAATAATATTATAAATGTGAAAGTGTGTTTGTTTGTATGTCTTTCTTTCACGTCGAAACGGCTTGGCAGATAGTAATTTTTATGTGTGGTGAAAGTTGGAGGGCTGGAGAGTGACATAGGTTGCTTTTTACTGGGGGAGATTATCTCTTTCCCACGGGAAAACACGTTATAATACAATCCAAAAAATTATATATGATCAGAATTACTTAAAACTTGGGATTAATATTCTTCAATACAAATATTTAAATACGTGTTTTAGCATTTTTCAAAATTCATCCCATGAGGGGGTAAAATAGCGAATGAAAGTTGGTATGAAACCTACCTTTTTAGTTGTTTTTTTGTAGTTTCAGCGCGAGCGAAGCCGCGGGTTCTGCTAGTTATAAAAATACATACCTACATATATAATACTTAATGTATATGTACTTTAATTTATACGTTGATTTGAAAATTATATCTAAAACGTAATTTTAATTTATATATCTCTTTAAATATGTTTATTATTTTTTATGTACTTGTTTAACACGTTGATATCGACGATTTGCTAATTATATTCGGGTATCAAAATTGACTGGAAAGTCTTGAGTAAAAGAAAGTTTTATTAAAATACCACATGTTTCTGTGTTCCTAAAATCAGGGTCTCAAATTTTTATTACCGCCGTCTAGTTCTCGGCTTGTCCAAAGTCAATACAACGGTAACTCGGATCTAACCAAACAAGTTTTGTCAGTTATGTATACGTGTACTTATACTGCATTCTACCTGATTGCCTTTGAGGAATCCGGCACATCTCACCTTAAAAATGTTACACACTTAATATTACTTACAGTCCTCTTGTTTAAAAATAAATAAATAAAATTGCGAGTCAAATTTTAGTTAGTCGTGTAGCATGTTTGGATACTATGTAAAAGTTAGCCAAAACGACAATATTTTATTTATTCTAGCTATACTAGAAACGCATAATTCTAAGCCTCTTATATTATTACCCGATTGTGGCGAACCCAAAGGAAAGTTATGTGTGTTGACCGGTATATGTCTGTATGTTTCATCATAATTACTAAACGGCTTAATCGATTTGATGATTTATATGGTTAGATTCGTCTTGATGGCACGAGTTTTATAGGCTATTTTGATATTATTAAAAATAAAAAGGCAGATCATAGGCGCCAGTTGTCTTTAAATTTTTTTTTCTTCTTACAACTTCATACAACTTAAATGTTTAAAAGTAATTAAGGATAATGAAATGGAAGTTGTTAAATAAAATTCCAAAAGTCTAATTTGCTAGAATTAAAGTCGTTATTTTTATATTTTTTTTTATAATGAAGTGCAGCGAGCTCAAAATATAAAGCTAAATTAACATAATATTAGAATGAAGTTTTAAAATAGAATGTGAACTGAATATTAATACTATTAAGTATTAACTAGACATGTTCTATTCTTGTATTCCTGCATCAATATCCTGGAGTTGTCTATACATTATATGTCGTTACTATGAAAATTCATTTTTAAACTTCCAGATTTTTTTAAAGTATGACAATCTTTTGTTAAAAATATAAAATCAACGTAAAAATTTGGCGCTCTTCATTAAACACGAGCTATTTTATTTTACAGCACAATCCTCCGCCCACTTGATGTTGAAACTAGATGAGTTTAGTAATGCACTGTATTTAGTAATGCAGGTATAATATACTTTCATAACATAATTACACCTAAAATTTCAACAAAAAAAGATAAATTCTATGCACACAGACCGCTCTATTCACATGCAATTTAAATATTTTTGTATTACAGTAATATAATAAATGTTATGGAGTGCTTTTCAATTATTACTTTACGTTTTATCATGGCTTAATTGTTGCGATACGTTCGGTTAATAATATATTTTGACGTGACATGTTAATAGTTAACACATTTAAACGTGTTGAGTTGATGAGCAATAATGAAATATTTCAATATGGCATATTATGTATCGAAATAATTAGGTATATTTGACACTAGCGATTCACCCTCGCTCCGCTCGGGTTCGTCCCTAGGTACGTTTTAACGGTTAGTATAGATTTCCCAGAGATATTTTCCCGTATCCTATAAGTTAACCCGGATAACCAGCTATCATCATACACTATACAAATTTCATCAAAATTTGTCCAGTGGTTTTCTCGCGATGCGTTTCCATGCGTTTTCCAGACAGACACAACAATTCTAAAAATTATTGATTCTACCTGTGTATCAATAATAATGATTATTTCAATAAGATTTTTCCAAAAATATAGGCATAACGTACAGGTTCGGCTCAGAATTTTGTTATATGTATAGATTACAACATAATTACTGTATAAATAGGTTCCGAAACGAAATAAAATTAAAGTATGAGTCATGATTGTCGGGCATTTACATTATTTTTATAGTGTATTATGTCACTTATCGGTGTCTTCCAATGCGAAACGGCCCACGACGCTCGGCGAACGAAAATGAAAACAAGGTCGTAATGCCGACTGAATATTTGGGTTATCAGTGCAACAATTATTCTAATCTCGCGTAATTTCGTCTCGGAACTCGGCCAGGTCTCTAATGGCCGCATTATTTTGGATATGATTCGAAATCCACAGGTTCTTTCTCCATTACACAATAATTTAACATGTCAATTACAGTTTTAATGGGACATTTAATTCACATATCGAAGATATGTATGTATATTCGTATAAATTTGGACTTTCTACGTTTGATTATAATAATAAATATATTGGACATTAACAGTACCATCTAGTTCCATGGTAAGCTACGAGGTTTGTGTTATGGATACCAGATAGTTGATACAATACACATATATAACTTTAAATACATACATACATACATATTATAAATATAAACACCCATGACTGGAGTACAAACATTCGTGCTCATCACACAAATAAATGTCCTCAGCGGAAATCGGACCCGCGACCGATGGCCCAGCAAGTAGTGTCACTACTAACTGAGCCAAACGTATCGTCATTAGCGCATATCTATCTACTGGCTTTGATGGAAACGGGTAATATTATTAAAAAAATCTGTCATCAAAATTATAATAGGAATTTAAATCTTAAATACATACTGACCGTTATAAAGGCACCAGATTAAAATACATAAATACCCTCAAACATGAATATAAACGGGAAAATTTACCTAGCTATTATCGCTTAAAATGAAAATGGGTATCGTAAAAATCATAAAACAAAATATAGTTTTATTTATGATTCAGACAAACTCTCATCTAAAAAGAAATGAGGTCAAGACAACGTATTTGTGGACTTATTTCTGGTGTTCTACTCTAACGTTTATCATATCAGATGATGTTTACGAATTTACTAATATGTGGTTTATACAATAATTATGATTTAGTGTTAAGTTTTAACTAAAGACTGAGAATAGAAGAATGGAAAAACAGAATAAAATTTCACTTGTGGATTAATCGAAATGAAGTAATACGAGAAATCCTTTTTTATATAATATTTGACATTTTACAGCATTCATGAATATGAGCAAAAATGTTTTGTATTTTTTGTAATAATGTAGTTATTATGTGGGTAGGCACTGGTCTGTAACAACGACCTTAGTATCTCCCGTGACTATGATTGCTGTAAAGTATTCGACACTTCGAGAACCAAAAAATCAAAATAAATCCGCGTAAAAATCCGAAAAAATCGTTTTTCTTTAAATATCAGAAAAATCATTACAATAATACTTATGGAAATGTCTTTATTAAAATAAACAACTGTGTAGTAAAATACGGACCTCAAAACTGCCGTAACAGATGCATCAAGTGTAGGAATGCGGCGAGTGAACGTCCGACTCATCAGAGGCGTCTGCAAATGTCACTGAGGCAAAAGCGTGAACCTGGCCTATGTTGAAATTGAATACAATCCGCGCTTTTAATCATTGTTACGGCTTGAGATTTACTTAAAGTTAGTTTGAATTGTAATATAATTTTTTACCGTCCAAAAAGGGGGGTACGAGTTTAAGGTATGTTTTATTGTGTGGGTGGAAGCGATATCTTCGGTAATTTTTTAATCTTCACAAGTTATTTTGAAGCCGATTTCCTTTTTGGAAATTTTGACAATTTTACTTGTTAGATATTTGAAGCTATTGGAGATTCGAAGACAATAAAATGACCCCTCCTAATTAATCTAACGAAAATCAATGATGTTAAAGGATTCGCGTTAGTTCGTTCCTTTTTCTTGCAGCGATGGAGAAGCCGATCAATGTGGTTTTTTGTATAGACATAATGGATGGGTTGGATCGTGACATAGGCTACTTTTTATCTCTTACACAAGAATATTAAAATTTTTAAACCTACTAGCATATTTTGCCATACAAGTACAAATTTTTATCAACAAACAACACGCGACACACGACACGACAACTTGACCAACATAGTAAAGCAAAAACATCAATAGCAAGTTCCTCAAAGAGGCCATACATCTCTCTAGTTTCTTAGAAAATGAGAAGTTCCATGTTAGAGCCGTCGCGTCGGACGCGCCTATCCCTTTTCTTTATTTATCTAGCTTTAGCCTCGGGGTTTGCTTGTTTTTATGAAATATATTTATTTCCTAAGAACATTTACACCAATGTCGTTTGCTCGATTTTAGTTTTTACTTTATTTTATCACTCATTATCTCATCACATACCCAAAAATTTACTCGTAAATAGAAGAAGAGAATCCTGTGGAATTTTTATCGGCAATTTAAACACGAGCTTAAACATCAATGTCCATTCATTATTTACTTCTTTTATACTATATAGGATATGAATTTTCAAAAATCGTTTGTTAGTGCTGAACTTCGATATACAAATAATTAATGTTGTACAAGTTTTTTTGTTACTACAAAGGAGTTTCGGCTATGAAAGACAATCCTTGAGGGAGTCAGTGAATATATTTAAGATATTTATGAAGTAAATGTATAGTATACGTACAGACGGGCGAGACGCGTCCAAGTTCATTATGTATGTATTCGGTTCCGGCTATCGTTTGTCTTCCTCGCGCGCTTTCCCCCAGATCCACCTGCGTGCGACACACATAGATAGTGCTTTCTATTCTCGATCTCAGTTGTTTCACACGATCATTATATTTTAATACGGCCTTTTGAATCGCCAATTTATAATTATTCTTGCATTTTTTTTTTAAATTCTTACATGTTTACAAACATGAAGGGGGACTATTTGAATTAGGATATTCCTAGTTAAAAAAAATACTATTGACTTGTTTAATAATATTTTTTTAATTATTTTTAGATTAAATTTCATAAAAATTGCCATATCAAAAAATACCGTTTTAAATGTTGAATTGCAATATTAAGTTTTTTTTATTCGACAATTTATTTGGGTCACAATTAATCATTTAAAAAAAAGTTTATCATTTAAAAAAAAGTTTTTATTACCAATGACAATTTCAATGGAATTATTTTCCCATAATTTACTAATTTCTACGATGACCTAGACACGGCCTACAAAATAGCATTGCTAATTAACTGTTAATTAAATATTATGAATGCGTATCGTGTCAAGTTTACGGCCGTTCATTGTACTCGAAATTCTCACAATTTCCCTACATACGATATAAAGAAATATATTTTAAGGGTGTAAAAGCCAACTGATATGTGGGCTTTAACAATCTTACTTTTACTTTAACGGTTATCTTCTTTTTTATTGGTCTATCAATAACATACACGTTTACTTTTTACGGTAACCATTTGGTTCCTTTAAATTCATTTTGACTAAAGCGTAATATAGAAGTCTCCATTAAATATTTTGAGAACTTGAATAAGTCATTTTAAAAAATATAACATATGTAAACTTTTTAATTACGGATCTGTAATAAAAATATTACTATATGACCCAATTGTAACTATGACCATGGCCAACACGTAACCGCGACCATCGTATAAACAACTACAGATTTATCCTCACTTCGCTCGAGTGGGCTAAGGCCTAAGCGTAACCCTGTAACAATAGCCTATGTGATTCTTACAGTCTATCTGGGTACTAATAGTCTAATGTTTAGCATGTACGGCTGCAGAACCGGACATCCTGGGTTCGAGTCCTGAGTCGGGCCAAGTTTAATTACTGAAGTTTTCTGTTAAGATATTCTCAATAGTAGCTCAGAAAGGGCACTTGTGTCTGCGCATACACTTGTGCACTATAATTTCTCCGTCCCCGAAATCGGTCAAGGAGGACATTATTTATTATCTATGTAGGTACTAAATTTCATCGAAATCTGACCAGCCGTTTTAGCGTGAAGAATAACAAATGTACACAAACATACAAATTTCGCATCTATAAACACTAGTCAGAATAATTTTTGCCCAAAAAAACTCACAAATTATTATGAAAGCGAAATATGTATTTATGTTGTTACAAATATTTACTTCTTTCAACAGTATTCCGCTATATCGCAATTCTTGACTATAATCTTTAGCTCACACATGTTGCGTGTAATTGTTTTGAATTTGGTAAGAAATATTACGTATGAGGAAATTTTTTGATACGGTTTTCTTTGAATGTGCGTTTTATATTTCTATCGTATATATTAGCTAACGTTTAATTTGTTAATAATTGAATTGATTATATATATATTAAATTTCTAACTTAATCCACTTATGCTGTACTTACTCTCATCATGGTACTTGAAGAAGAAAAAAGTTCCGCTTCTGATAGCGGAGCTTTTTCCGATGAAATTAAAGGATAATTTTTATTTTTCTATGCTGAATAAAAAACTTTGACCCATTATCTAATATATTGTTGATTCAATCTGCCTCGATGCTGAAAAACGTTCTTACAAAATGCTAGCTACTCAACCTCGCTTTCGGGTTCGTTCCTACTGAAAAACAAAAACAGATCTATCCCATCCCAAGCTTTTATTTTCCGGGATAAAAATTAATCTATGTGCTATTCCAGACTATAATCCTTCTCTGCGCCAAACGTCCAGATCCGTTCAGCCGTTCTGGCGTGATTGAGTAACAAACAACCATCCAAACTTTCGCATTTATAATATTAATGGGATTAGAGTTCTTAACTGTTGTTATGTTATATCAGCATTACAATAATAGATTAAGCTGATGTAATATATTAGTCATGTACAAATCGTTTCAATATAACATGACAATATAGAAGCACCTTTGTAGCATCCTTCACGTGACATTGTTATTAGTTAGCATTCAAACCTTGGTGTGGCATCACATTTAAACTTCATATTTTGATCTCTATCTCAAACGGTACAAGAGTTAGAATGAAACTAAAATAGAAAACAGATGCTCATTGTCCAGCTCTTATAGGTCGACAATAGCTCTAAAGTAACCAAATATACTAGGTAGTATTTTGCTCACAATTTTTGTCAATATATTTTCGTTGCAAGCACCTAGAATCAAGATTATGATATACTTACTTTGGTAAAGTTTAGACTGCCTCAACATGCTGTGAGTTTTTCTAATAGAGTTTAATTTTTATATTGACTATATGCATTACTTGAGAAAAATAAAAAAACACATTGGTAGAGACACCCTTATTAAGTCTTTTTAGTTTTCTCTATCCTTATTTTATTTGGAAAAAGGTCATCATAATTCGTTGGCTCACTATTACAAGGTTCTAAGTTACAATTTTAGTACTTATGTAGTTATGAATGCTACGAGGTTCTATGTGTCATTAGCTACAGTTTTGCAAAAACAAACCACTAGATAGCGGCACTATAACTACTAAATATTCAATTTTACATAGTTCTATGTTGTTTTTTTTACGATAACAAAATAACGAAGTTCTATGTAAAAATTACTAAACTTCATTAAAATTAACATAGAACCTTGTAATAGTAAGCCAACGATTTATTATGCCACTCTATAATATGTACCTGTCAATGTCGGAAGAGAATTCGCAAAGGGGATTTATCGTGGATTAAAACACTACATTTTATCGACGTATCTACCACGCGGGTATAATCTAGTACCTATGCTATATATCAATAACATTTCTATTGTAATATAGCCAAAGATTTGGTCTAGATATCGTCTTCATTTTCTCCATTCTTACTCGTCTAGGGATACTCAGATTTGATCTGACCTTTACATATTATAAATACACGTTCTTCAAAATTTAAGAATATTTTGAGAGCGCTATTTGTCAATAAAAATGTATTTTGATCCTAACAAGCTTAAAGTGAAGTGTGACACTCCCTTCAAATACCATATTACAAAATATGATCGATAAACCGGTGTAGTTTCAATTTAGTGCAGTTTGTGCGGCATTTCTACGGATGCTCTAACCTTACTGCGACGTAAACATTGGGGGTAATTATCGGCTAGGGTTATTAGTTATCCGTCTTGTAGTTCGAATACCGTTTTAGTTTACCTACCAACATGCTGTTTAGAAGTAGATAGGTACAACTATGTAGGGTATTTCTACTCTCTCTCTCCCTCTCTCTCTGTTACTGGGTATTAATAATAGTTTTTTGTTAAATTATGTTAGGTAATATCAAATTACTCTTATAAATGTAAAATTTTAAAGTACGAATATTTGAGATATATAGATAGATAAATAGTTAGATAGACAAATAGAGAAAATATAGAAATATAACATATAAACTATGAAACGGAGTGAAACACAGGCTACTGTTAATCCCAAGGACGCACCCAAGCGAATCGAAGGTAAGCCGCTGGTATAATATAATTTAAATATAAAAAGCACATAGAGATACTGAGAATACGCTATCTTTTCTGCAAATACAAAGTTTCACAGCGCTGCTAATATTTGATAACGTTTAATATAGGCCACGAGTATTTAGTTTCCTTTTAGCAGAGAATAAAGTCGAGTTTCCATCAGGAATTGTCATCAAAATCTGTCTAGTGGTTTTCTCGTGATGCGTTCCCAGACAGACAGACATAAATTCTAAAAACTATAAATTCGATCTCTGCATCAATAATAATGACTATTACATATGATTCTCCAAAAAATATTTAATGTACAAATTCAACTCCGAATTTTATTATATGTATAGATTTATTTGGGCCCGCAAACAATAACGACTCGTTATATTTGCTTTAGTAGAAAGGGAAATACGCTATAACGTGCAAATGAATCGTAATTAATGCAATATGAAATAGAAAAAAAATAGCTTTGTATTATATTAATTACTAGCAGAACCGGCGGCTTCGCTCGCGTTAAAAGTTAAAACTACAAAAAAAATCTATAAAAAGGTAGTTTCATACAAGTCTTCATCGCCTATTTTAGCCCCTTGTAGAATGAATTTCGAAAAATGCTAAAACACGTATTTATTTAATTTTATTGAAAAATTAATACATTAATACCAAGTTTCAAGTAATTCTGATGATAAATATTTTTTTGATTGTATTATAACGTGTTTTCCCGTGGGAATTACATAATTTCCAGCGGTAAAAAGTAACCTATGTCACTCTCTAGCCTTCCAGCTATCTCCACACAAAATATCACGACAATCCGTCTCTCCGTTTCGACGTGAAAGAAGGGCAAACAAACAAACACACATTTATAATATTAGTATGGATGTGCCAAATGACAGTATGTATCTAATCTCAACCCACGAATAAGAAAGTTCCACAGCAACAAATTTATGTCTTCCTATAAAATAGGTCATGGGCTGGCTAAAGCAGTCTAGTTTGACGTTTATATGATTTTACGAAGTGACCTAAATGCTGTACATACTAAAACTATTTTATGAGTCGTGGCATTACGAATACATCATTGATATTCATGTATGCAAAAATATTTATTGATTATTTATGTAGTAGAAACGGTATTTGACTTAGACTCATTTAAAGGAAAGATAAATTATAAGAAATACGTGATGTTCTTCCACCAAAATTGTTTTTTCCATATAATTTTTACATGTCCTTCTTAGCTTACTGGCGGCCGTACACATAATGCGCGCGCGTTAAACTAAAATCAATTCTACGTATATGTAAAATTGTATCGTATTTGTTATCGTAAATCTGGCTTAATGCTTCAACAAATTAACGTAAACAAATAACACTTTGCACCTTATTTGTTATACTTAAAAATACGCCAAAAAGTCTTTATATTATTATTATAATAAAAACTTTTTAACAAAAAAATAAAAACCGACTTCAAACAAAAGCACTAAAAAGTAAAAAATAACTGATTGGTAGTTTTCATTTACTATACATACCTAATCAAATATTTTCGAAGTCGGTGTGCTTTGCTTTGTATGGGCTGGCACCGATTTCGAAAATATTTGATTAGGTATGTATTTAATAGGTAGGCTTTAATTACTTAGCCAAAGCACACCGACTTCGAAAATATTTGATTAGGTATGTATAGTAAATGAAAACTACCAATCAGTTATTTTTTACTTTTTAGTGCTTTTGTTTGAAGTCGGTTTTTATTTTTTTGTTAAAAAGTTTTTATTTTTCCCTTTTTAGTGTAGACAGTAGTAGAAAAGTAAGGATTCTAACGTGTTAGGCTTGTCAAATCAAACAAAATAAGCCCAAACTCAAAGTATCTACTATTAGCCGTTGAAGAGTTCCACCTATCCACCTTCTGGCCTTGCCATCAGATCAGGTCAATAACACCGAACCACTGTACTATCAACGGAAATAGAAATACTTGCAAAGTTTCAAGTCAATATGACAATTAGAAGTAGGTTAAATTCATCATTAGTAGTTTTTCCATCCTTAGGGGTGGTATTTTTTTTTTGAAATTTAAATGGGACCAATCTGGAAGTATACCCTTTCAAACGACACAAAAATTGTCCAAATCGGTTAATAAATGACGGAGTTCTGAGGTAACAAACATAAAAAAAAAAAAAAAAATATACAGTCGAATTGAGAACCTCCTCCTTTTTGAAGTCGGTTGAAAATACCTCTTTATTTTTATTCTTCTATACAAATATACAATAAACTATATTTATAATTTTTTATTTATTTATGAATGAAATTTTAAATAAAACTGTCGTTACGGATTTTTTCGCAGTTTCATGTTGATTTTTGGTTGTCATTGGATTTTAAAATCATTGCTGTAGATTCTATCTGTAACAACTATATAATAACTTTTGAGTTCTCTCCCGTGATCATGATTGCTGTAAAGCATTCGAAACGTCGGGAACCAAAAATCATAATAAATGGTATGGGTACATACACGTATACGATATATATACGTGAATTCAGACATGTCTCTACGCCATCAGATTCTTTCAATATAATATTTGCTTGTATCTATCGCATGCTTTTAAAGCAAGCTGTGTTTACGCTAGTTACGCATAATTATCACTTCCATAGTACTACAAGGTCACTAGTAACTTTCTGTTTCACTTATTTTGTAGAGTAGTTATTATATAAGAAAGTCATTCAAATATTCATTTAATATTGATATATTTTGATCACAACAATTTTGTAAAATTCGAATATATAGTAATTAAAGCTTATTGCACTAGTGGGTATAATTTAAACAATATATTTAAAAAATATTAATTAAAGCTTGTCCTAGTTTCGCCCAAGTAAAGTAACGCAAATACACCTACATAGATACTACAAATAGTTTTTCTTACGATTATACATTCTAAAATGAATGAAGATAAATGAAATATGTACTTATCTGCGTTTACGTTACAAACAGATATATTTATGTGTAAATATGTTAGGACCCGACCCGGCTTCGCCCGCGTTCAGATGACCAAAAACCAAATTCTTAGACTTTACATATTAGTATACTCTTACAATGTAGGTCTTGTATTTTTTCTCAGAAATGAAATATTTTCCCGCGGTAAAAAGTATCCTATATGTTGACTCGGATAACCAGCTATCACCATACCAAATTTCATCAAAATCCCTCCTGTGGTTTTTCCGTGATGCGGTAATAGACAGACAGACAAAAATTCTAAAAACTATAGATTCGGCCTCTGTATCGATAATAATGTCTATTGCGATAAGATTTTCCATAAAATATTTAATGTACAGATTCGGCTTAGTTAGAATTTTATTATATGTATGGATACAACAGTTATTTATAGAACATAAAACACATTTTGATTTGAATAAAAGGAAACCGCATGTTATGCTTTGCACGAGTGCATCTTGCAACATCCGAGTTTTGACGTCAATCTGAACACTCGTTTAGTGAATGCGCTCGGACGCTACAGAGCACGTTATAATTTTCATTCATCATACAACATCGATATGTTTTAAGGATGCCACTAAATCTTACAAGCAAAATAACGTTAACGTAAATAACGGTAACGTTCGTTAAATTGAATATCTATACATTTAATAAAATTGTAACTAAGCCGAATCTGTACATTAAATATTTTTTGGAATTTCTTATTGAAATAGACTTTATTATTGATACAGAGACTGAATCTATAGTTTTTAGAATTTTGGTCTGTCTGTCTGTTACCGCATCACGGAAAAACTACTGGAGGGATTTTGATGAAATTTGGTATGGTGATAGCTGGCTATCCGGGTCAACATATAGGATATTTTTTATATCGGGAAAATATCTCATTTTTGAGAACAAATACAAAAACTGCAATGTAAGAGTATACTACTATGTAAAACCTAAGAATTTGGTTGTTTGTCATCTGAACGCGGGCGGCGCCGCGGGTAATGCTAGTATTTTTATATGTCTTTGAATAAATAGGGGCTTGGTCTAGTCTGTTTTTATTGGTTATTATTTAAATTACCATAACTTTTTTTATTTATGAACCGATTGAAATAAAACAGACATTAAACGTTTAGTGAAGCTTACCACAATACATTAGTGGAAACTGCACGCAAATCGGTTTAGTCGTTTCTGAGATTAGCGCGTACAAAACGACAAACAGACAAAAATTCAAAAAATCATTGTTTTGGGTTTTATTGTATTAATAAATACCCCTAATAATTGTTTTTCTTAAATATTTTCCATGTACAGACAGCAATCAGTTACAATTTTACTATAATGGATTGTATAAATATACATTACATATACACATTTATTCATTATGTAATTATGCATTTATTCATTGTAGGTATATATTATTACTATATATAATACAATTGTAATATTTCATAATATCATACAGTCCCAACCTGAAAATACATTGTAGACCGGTAAATTCACTGACAATACCTTATCTTGGAGGAATGCCAAAACTAATTCGTTTTGCTGGAACTGTAAAATCATGGTTACTTTAACTGATACGTTCATTATATATTAATATTAGTACTAAATATTTAGAATATATTTTATCTCTTCGAATGAATTATTTTACCGATTCCATAGATAAATCTAAACTAACCTCCCAAATTGAAGCCATTACTCTAATAGCCTTTCAAGTTTTATTTATTCAGTCATCGAAATATCTCTTGACAACGCCCGAAGAGGAACGCTATCAAGATCTGTTTGACTCGGAATCTTGCCAAAATCTCTACGTGCTCTTTAAAATACTTCTGGGCCGGTACTCCTTAAGTGAAAACTTTTGACGTTATTTGGCTTTGCTATTTGACCTGTCGTGCTAAATTTTATTAAAAAACAAAATACAAAAATATTCTATAATTTGGTTGCAATTTCTTCTTCAATATACCTACACTCGATAATATGTAATAGTGAAATTTATCGTCGATACACAAACAAACAAATATTTATGTCTTTATAATGGATGTAGGCTAATTTGCTGGTCATGGATAATTACGAAACAAGTTTTATATATATATATATATATATATATATATATATATATATATATATATATATATATATATATTATCTAGGCATATAATAAAATTCTAAATGAGTCGAATCTGTATATTAAATACATTTTGGAAAATCTTATTGAAATAAATATTTTTATTAATACAGAGGCCGAAACTATAGTTTTTGAAATTTTTGTCTATCTGTCTGTTACCGCATCACGAGAAAACTACTGGACAGATTTTGATGAAATTTAGTATAGTGATGGCTGGTTATCCGGGTCAACATACAGGATACTTTTTACCGCGGGAAAATATCTTATTTCTGAGAAAAAATACAAAAGTCATCTGAACGCGGGCGGAGCCGCGGGCAATGCTAGTTTTGTAATATAGGTATTCTTTAACACTTCTTGATGGATGAATGTGATATTGTCAGCTTAACAATGGTCGAGACATCTGTGTAGCGGTCAGTGAAACCTCCAGTTACATGCCAAGTGCTTTTGAATCGTATACACGGTTTACCTCTTTACGTTTACTTGTCTTATTAACTACTTTCTTTTTTTTTTGGGAAGCTTCGCTCGGACTCGTGTCTAGGTACGTTTTAACGGTTAGTATGGAATAGGTAGACTTTATATTATATGGTATATGAGCCTGTAGCCTTCCTCAAAAAAGGGGCTATCTAATGCAAAAAGAATTGTTCAAATCGTATTAGTAGTTCCTGAGATTAGCGCGTTCAAGCAAAGTAACAAACTCTGCCTCTTTATAATATTGATAAAGATTTGTTGATGTTGCAAGTTTTGCTATGCTTTTAACAGCTATTTTTAAATTAAAAAGAGGAAGTTTCCAACTCGACTGTGTTTCCTCACTGCTAATGCTCCGAGCAAGTTCATTTATAAAGGGTTTTATCCACTCCTAACTCATTTTTAACTTCTTTCTATCAATTCCCATTATAATATATTTTGCTGTTTGTTTGTTCATCAGTTTGTTTGTTTTAATAACGCCATAACCGCTAAACAAATTGCAATGAAACACGGCTCGTACATAGTACGTAGAAAGATATTAGTTAAGGTCTGCACAAACTCGTCATAAAATACTTTCTATTCCGGCATAAATCTCACGATTTCTTTAAGGCTTTTGAAGATTTGACGAAAGGACATAATATGTACATAATATCTATACTAATATTATAAAGAGGCAGAGTTGTTTGTTTGTTTGAACGCGATAATCTCAGGAACTACAGAAACTACTAATCCGATTTGAAAAATTCTTTTTGCATTAGATAGCCCGTTTATTGAGCAAGGCGGTAGGCTATATATCATCCCGGAAAAATGTCCGGTTCCCGTGGGATAGATTTGTTTCTATCTAGTAAGTCACTAGTAAGCTTTATGATGCAATAATGATTGCAGTACGTTTGTTGATATACGACCTAACATTACTGTATCACATTTGATTCTTACAATATTTGCGGTTGGCAGCTCGTATCCTGAACTAGAAATAGTCTTTTGTTGTGAAACACAACCGACGGCGTCGGTCACGTTCACTATTTATTCTGTTATTTGTGCAAGTTAATGTAATGCAACAGGTTCTAATGCATTGGCGAATACAAATTGGCTACAATGAAATGAGCTGGAATGGAAATGTTGAGTGAATATTTATTTAATTTATATATTTGTAACAGGAAAATAACATATAAATAATGTAGATTTTATGAGGTGTTGTTCATCTTAAAACCAAAGTTATAAGTATCGCTTCGCTAAAATTAAAACAAGTTTACTCGAACTTCAAAATCGCCATAGAAGTCGAATTGTTTACACAAAAGTTTTTTTTTTGCTCAGATCTATTGTGGCTGAGAGAACCTATTAGTTTTCGAAAGACATGTTTTCCGCCAACTCGCATAAAGACATGATGGACTATGGCTTGAAGGTAGCTATGCCCAGCAGTGGGACGTTAAAAGGGTTGAATTATAAACTAAGGCCACTCCATACTAAATTGGACGAAGCTATTTTAACTATTGTTTAGACAAATAGCCCTCGCCTTCATAAGACATCACTTACATTGTATGTCGCGCAATAAATCACGAATTCACAAATTGTTTATGCCGGCTGATCTCATCTCTAAGATCTGTTTACGTGCACTAATGGACCTGTGATTGTCGACTTGTAAGTAACTGTATTGTAATGTTGCACATATATGTTACTGCTTACGTAAACATTTTTCATTTTATTTAAATTTCATACGTTATAAAAGTTTTAATCAGCAATTCTCATCGATCAAAAAAGTACTACACAATCAGCGACAAAAAAGTCCTCGCCGAATAAGCGCTCATTTGAATATTTGAGCGCGCTTTTAATTATTTTTTTGTGAACACAACTTTAAGCATTGCATTTATGGCTCATTTTGTTTGTATATTTATTTCAACTGGAATAATTACCTAAAAACAATTTGGACAGTTTTAGGAGAACTATTGAATATGATTGTGTATCTAGTGCTTTTTTGATCGATGGCAACTCTGGTATTTCCTTTTAAATATCTGGATAATTAATATAAGAACTAGCGTATAAGTATTCGTTGAATTTTATGAATATGCCCGATGTGTGCTTCTTCATCTTTTGTTTTGCCGAATTATGTAATAATGCTTCGTATATTTTCCTGTTGTTTTTACAATCTTACATACTAGAAATTGTTTTGTTAAATTTTGCACATATTATTATTAGTAAATGTGTTTTACCTACACATATAAATTACTAGCGACTCACCCTCGCTTCGCTTCGGGTTCGTCTCTAGACAAAAACAAATTATCCCACGGGAACCGTACATTTTTCCGGGATGATATATAGCCTATAGTATTAGTGGTTCTTGAGATTAACGCGTTCAAAGAAAGACACAAACTCTGCCTCTTTATAATATTAGTATAGATTAGTTTAAAGATTGTTTTAGCATTTCCTTTTACGACAAATTCAAATAGTCTATATAAAAAACCAACTTATTTTCATGATTATGCAGCATTACGTAATATTCCATCAGTTGTAATTGATTCACAGTTGAATGTCAACTTCTAAACAGCAATTACTATGATCTTTAGACCGTTACATTACCCGTAGTTAAGGTAGCCTAAGTTGGACTATAGTTATAGTGATGTCTCACAAAATCATTTACTAGCGACTCACCCTGGCTCCGCTGGAGTTTAAAGTTGAGATATCCTCCTGCAGTAAAAATTATCCTATATGTGGACCAGGATAACCAGCTATCATCATATGTACCAAATTTCATAAAAATTGTAAAAATTAGATTCGGCCTCTGTATCGATAATAAATAACAATGACTATTTCAATAAGATTTTCCAAAAAATATTTAATGCACCTACAGATTTAAATCAGTTAGAATTTTATTACGAGTATATGTACCTATAGAATAATTTAAATCTAGATTCAAAGCGTTCTGTAGTTTGAACTACAGCGTCAAAGTCTAAACCATCCCTATGAAAGTCTAAACCATCCCTTTGTTACAAGATATTGTTTATTTCGGTATATGTATCAAATGACTGTATATTTACTCAGTTTTTACTAATAACTCACGTTTTTTAATATTTCAGAAATCAGATGAAATCCTAACATTGCTTCACCGTATATATATATCTGTAATTGTTTCGTTTCACGTACAATATGTAGAAATAGAAGTTAACCAATTTAAAACTAAAGTTTATTTATTTTGCAACAGTTTATAACTTGTTAGTTGAAGCTATAAAATATGATAGCCGGATAGCACTAAGTATAAATTATTTCATTTGCTATGAAGGATATGATGACATAGTAAAATAAATAATAGTATTGTATACAATATTCATGTAGAGGTTTTGGTTTGTATTGCTATGATCGTAAACAGGTATACCTAATGCTGTTACGTAAGCGTATGTAACAACACATTTCTTAAAGTAAAATAGCGCACGTGTTTCCAATATGTTACATTTTGATGTTCTTTTAGGATCATATCTTTTATACATCTATACAGATAAATAACATTGAAGTGTCTTTTTGTAATGTCAAAATTACAGCTATTCACTAAATGCTTATGAAAGTACAAAATATATACGGTATTTTTCTTATTAGTAATAATAAGAAAAAAAACTTTATCTGTCTTTCTGTCTGTTTGTTCCGGCTAATCTCCGAAATTGCTTGCCCGATTTTGACGGGACTTTCATTTCAGAAAGTGACTCACGGTTCCGCGCAAAAACATTAAAACCCATAAAATTATGAACCCAGGGACGCACCCAAGCGAGGCGAGAGTAAGTTGCTACTCGCTAGTTATAAATACAGTTTGGGGGTGCCCATTCTCTCGTTGATAACAATCAAAGAACAATTACTATTACTTGGCCAATTAACACATTTAACCTGTATGGGGTCGGAGGCGTTATGTTTCTATTGTACTAAGGCTCTATCATTCTTGTGTGTATATAATTTTGTACTTACCTACGTTATTAATTTTCCATATAGCTATTTGTCACGACAGTGTTTTATTATCATATACATAAGTTTATGTAATTCTTTCATATTATTTAATTACGAAAGTACAAAGTACTAATTTTAATTAATATCTCTTGTTCAATCCTATGTTTTATATATCTTTAAATATATAGGTATACTAGCGAACCTCGTTAAAGTTATTGTATAATATACTAGCATTGCACGCGGCTCCGCTCGCGTTCAGGTGACTAAAAACCAAATTCTTAGGTTTTACATATTAGTATACTCTTACAATGCAGTTTTAGTATTTTTTCTCAGAAGTGAGATATTTTCCCGCGGTAAAAACTACCCTATATGTTGATCAGGATATCCAGCTATTATCATACCAAATTTCATCAAAATCTATCTAGTGGTTTTCTCATGATGCGGTAACAGACAGACAGACAGACAGACAAAAATTCTAAAAACTATAGATTCGGACTTTGTATCGATAATAATGTCTATTTCAATTAGATTTTCCAAAAAATATTTAATGCACAGATTCTACTTAGTTACAATTTTATTATATGTAAGATAAGTTTAAGTTAGGTTAACATTTAATTCACAACACTATAGCTTTTCCTCTCGACTTAGTCAGCAAAAAACATAAAACGTATATAATTTATGTCCTTTAGCACTCTGGTAATTTAGCTATATATTTGTTTAAGAATTATTAGAGGACGTTCACTAGTTTCACATTTTATCGATTATACAGAAACAAACGAAAAAAATCGTTTCTCGTTTTATTAATGAGAATATTAGTAAGTATTAGTATAGAAGTATAGTATAGACTATAAGCCTTGCCCTACCTAGCAACTTGCCCTTGCTTTATATTTGACCTTCGCCTTTAGTGTACTCTTTCAGTAATTTCATTGAAATATAATAGATACAATCACACGGGTATCTTAATACACTGTTAATACATCATAATAAAACTATATAACTTCTCCTAGCGAAAATCACGTCCATAGCTCAGAAACAAGAAAAAACCAACAAACATAGTTTTAAAATGAAAATTTTAATAAGTTATGCTCAAATTAGACTGCAATGTCCGTTCCAATGTTTGAATGAACTATCGCAAACAAAGCGATATCGAGCACTATTTTTAGACAGCATGTGTATGTGTGTAGTTAACGTTAGTAGGTGCGCCGGCGTTGCATTACTAATATATTTCTTTTGTTTGCTTTTCTTATATTGGTCAGGTTATATTATGAAACTGTATCTTAAAAAATGTATTCGGTCTTAAAATTATAAGAATATTAGCATTGCCCGCGGCTCCGCCCGCGTTCAGATGACCAAAAACAAAATTCTTAGGTTTTACATATTCGTATACTCATACATTGCCATTTTTGTATTTTTTCTCAAAAATCAGACATTTTCCCCACGGCAAAAAGTATCCTATATGTTGACCCGGATACCCAGCTATCACCGTACCAAATTTTATCAAAATCGCTCCAGTGGTTTTTCTGTGATGCGATAACAGACAGACAGACAGACAAATATTCTAAAACCTATAGATTCGGCCTCCGTATCGATAATAATGTTTATTTCAATAAGATTTTCCAAAAAATATTTGATGTATAGATTCTTCTTAGTTACAATTTTATTATATGTATAGATGAAGTTAACACAACATACTTAGGTTTTCTTATAAAATTATATTGTTTAAAGTCAAAACTCATTTGATCAAGAACTGTAGTTTATGTATGAGACTCGTTAAAACATCAGTTTAGTCTGAATCAAAAGGTTTTACTAGAAGCCATGCAGGAAAGACTTCCACTTGGCTCTATCTTTAGATAAGCTCTATGCTATTTACATTCTCATCCGGTTTACACATACAAAGTTTCAAATTGATACGACAATAATTAAAACTCGATTAAAATCGTATTTCGGTATTTGATTACATAATTTCTTACACGAAAAGCTAATAAGAGCGTGTTTAAAAAGATATTTGTGAATAATCTTTCGATCTACTGAACCGTATGTAAAAATTCTTTCACTTAATATTAGAAAAAGCTACCCTATTCCCAATAACATTACTAACTAGTCTCCTGTATAAGTAAAAATTAATGTGTATTTATATGTTCGTCCTTTACGCCTTCCTAAACCATTTACCCTATCATGATAAAACTTTGGTGAGTTGTTTTGCGTACGGCCGTGAAGGTTCCTAGCATAATTTTTCTTTTTTTTTCCTCTATGTGTAAACCATTCCTTATTCACATACACGCGATGCCACGATGAATCGATACTATTTTTAAAATATACGTGGGTTTTGATTTTATAAAGTCATTATCTAATAATTAATTAAGATCTAACTTTCAAGCCCCGTCGGCCACACTCATGTGGAACTTGCTCGCTGTCATGTATCTGTCGCTCGGATATCGTATCCATTTACCGCCAATGCCGTGTTGAAACCTCGCACGCATTGAAGAAAAACTTTGTAATTTATGCTTCTCATATACTTTGTTGTGGCTTCCTTTATATTTAATTGACTAAGAAAGTAAAGCAACTTAAACTAAAATATATTTTTTTACATGGTATGGAGAAGAGTAATTTACAATGCTTATAAAATTGTGTATATATGTAGACCATAGTTGGTCTAGATATATATTTAGATATGTACCTATATGAAAAATAATTTAATTTTTAGGCCTTTTGCTTTAGAATTAATAATATATACCTAAATACGAAAAAATTTTTATATACAAAAGAGATTTTAGGATTTTATCTGGTTTTATATATAGATTTAGCATTCTCTTTAGATACATTTAAATAAGACATCTCATAAATGACACAAGTTTTAGACAATAACTAAAATTTAATACATAGGTTTTCTGACTTTTATTATGAATGCTAGATTGAGTAGTGGTTATGATATTCTTCTTTTCAATTGATAAAGGCGAATTTTCGCCAATATTTAGATAAATAGTTCGTGGCACAGAGTTGCCTTACCTTTTGGCTTTTATATTAGTATACCTATTGCTATAAGTTATCAGCGTAAAATGAAATGAAAACAATAAAAATATTATTTTCTCTAAAATTATTACTGTAAACACTTTCTAGCAATAAATTTTGTACATCTATCCAGTTTGCAAGTTCATGGTCTTTCGCATGATTTATCTCCTATATTCCCTAGCTTTCCCTGCAATGAGCCTTATCCATCAGTTTAATTGGAATCGTGAACGTGTCAGCTGTCTGATACTCTGATATCTAAACCTCTTCGTTTTGATTTTCTCCATTAATATTTTGAAGTTTAACGTCCAATGTTAATATTTAAAGAGAAATGAGTATAGTTTCTTTTTTGTTATAGGCAACAATTTTTTAAATTTTCTAGTTACTCAATAGTTGACGATACGTTTAGTTTATTTTGTAGTGACCCTACTTCCTGTGCCAGCGATCGCGGGTTCGAGTCCCGCTAGAGGTCTTCATTTGTGTGATAAGCACGAATATTTGTACTCCAGTCATGGGTGTATATATTTATAATATGTATGTATTTAAAGTTATGTATGTGTAGTGTATTAATTATCTGGTATCCATAACTCAAGCCTCGTAGCTTACTATGGAACTAGATGGTGATGTGCGTTAAATAAGCTAATGTCCCAATATATTTATATTTATTTATTTATTAATTCGATTTAGTTGCAAGTAATTGACCAGCACAGGTAATTTGTTTCACGCTACTTTTAAATAATTATTATACCGATATGAGACGTTTTATTTCTGCTTATTAGTTTTGGTGAAGTGACCACGGCAATTATGTTCCTCTTTAGAATTTTTATTAAAGATTTAAATAAATTATAACTAAATCAGTCTGTTATATCATCATTTAAATCTTTTTAAATACTACTTTATGTCCGCGGCTACGTCCTTGTGTACACGGTCATGGTAGGAATGACAATAAAAGTCAGCTTAGAGTTAATCATATAAGCTATTTCCATTCCCAATATAACAACATCTAGAATTCACTTACTCACAAACTTTCGCATGATATTAGCGCGTAATCCGATATTTTTATGTTTGTATTTGTAATTAGTATCAATATAATTGCTTGGGTATTTCTATACTAATATAATAAAGAAGCAGAGTTTGTTTGAACGCGCTAGTCTCAGGAACTGCTAATCCGATTTGAAAAATTCTTTTTGCATTAAATAGCCCGTCTGTTGAGGAAGGCTATAGGTTTATACATCATCATGCTACTACACAAGGGAGCGGATAAAAGATGTAACCACTCAGTTGAAGAAGTTATTATATACCTTGGCCTTTATTCGTACATGGATTTCGTTATTACGAAATCAGCATTTCAATTTCTATATTTTGAGGTAATAAAATGTATCCTATATTCCACAACTTTCCGGTATGTAATCGATAAAAAATGGCGTTATAATAGGAGGCAGATATTACAATAATATACAATATCCCTTTACATTGTAATATTAATGTTGTAACAAATTGGCGTTGATTTATCCGATTTTTGTTTATAGAAACCAAAAACTTAATAATTTTCTTGAAATTGGCGTAATAAACCTATAATATATTACAAATCTTATCTAAAATAATTCAGTGTAGTTTATTACAGTATTCATACGTATGTATATATTTAACTAGCGGCTCACCCTCGCTTCGCTCGGGTTCGTTCCTAGCTACGTTTTAAATAAATGATATAAATAGTTATTATCCAGCATTAGCCATGTAAATTTTAATTATTTTTTTCTTGAATTTTTGCGATAATTTAATCGGTCCAGCCGTTGTCGAGTTATAAGTGTTGTAACAAACCCGACTTTGTTTTATATATATATATATATATATATATATATATATACATACATATATATATATACATACATATATATATATATACACATATATATATACATATATAGATTAATTGTACATATTTCAAATTGCATGTAAATAATAGTTTAACAATAAAAATGTAAAGGTCATGCAACAATACGGTTTTTAAACCCCCAAATAAGAGAATTGACTGATATGAGGTGAAATTATCGATAGTATGATTCATGTGATCAATCATAACATTGCCGCGTAGTACGCAAGATGCTATAATTCAGTGTCGATAAAAATAAAGGCATCTGTATATAAATATTGGTTTTTCTATTTGTTTGCACAATGTTTATATATAAATATACATACATCATCTGGCGGAAGTATGTTTATAGTCATTATAATTAGCTTTTAGCGTTCGTCGTATTTGATGTTTGCATGACGATGATATTTTTTATTATTACAGATATAGATCTCTTTCTGTTTAAAATGATATTGTGCATTATCTTATTAGAATAGAAATCAAATGATAAAGTCTATTAAGAATTAAGTACTAAGTAGAATATCTAACCCTCATGAAGATTGTCTTGAGAAGTTAAGATCGAAATAAATCCCTAACGCTACAACGCATTCCTATTTTTTTCAGTCTGCCTTAGGTATGTAGAATCAACTACGTTAGAAATGTACTTATGTATATGATTTTTTTCGTAATACTCCTAATTAGACACTATAAAAGTAGTACCAATTCAACCCTTTTTTACGTTCGCTGAACACAAGACTCCCCTGCGAGGCCATAGTCCACCATATGGCCAGATGCATATTAGCGGACTTCATACTTCTTTCCTATACTAGTTTCTCTTGTGCTAGACATGCAGCTCGCAATATTTCCTTCATTGTGGAAGCAACAGGGTGTAAACTCATTTGGTCTAAATCTAAACTCTATCGCAAATCTTGTTTCCAAAGCAATCCTGCCCCCAATGGACAACCTCTGCTATATAAGATGCTATTCATTCGTCCAGCCTTAATTTAACGTCCCACTGCTGAACACGGGTCTTCTTCGCATTTAAGATTACAGAGAAATCAGGTCCACCACGCTTGCCAAACTGTGTTGGCGGACTTCACATGTCTTTCATAAGCTTCGTACATATAAGATAACTAGCATTGCCCGCGGCTCCACCCGCGTTCAGATGATCAAAATCGAAATTCTTAGGTTTTACATATTAGTATACTCTTACATTGCAGTTTTTGTATTTTTTCTGAGAAATGAGATATTTCCCGCGGTAAAAAATATCCTATATGTTGACCCGTATAACCAGCTATCACCATACCAAATTTCATCAAAATCCCTCCAGTGGTTTTTCCGTGATGCGGTAACAGACAGACAGACAGACAAAAATTCTAAAAACTATAGATTCGGCCTCTGTATCCATAATAATGTCTATTTCAATAAGATTTTCCAAAAAATATTTAATGTACAGATTCGGCTTAGAATTTTATTATATGTATAGATATTGTATAATTAAAAGTTTTGTATTTTTATGAGACGGAAAGTCAATAAACTTTGGCCATAACATATTCGCAATATGCGTTAGTTTGTTAACTAAACAATGGTAACGTGAAGCCTCGGTCAAAGACAATCGAAAACGAAAGGATTCTTACGGATGTGACGTAGTCGTTTATCGACGTAATAGCGATCTCTTGTTAGCAGTTATGCTGTAAGGAATATATTGCTATTATGTAAAGAAATATATGATATGATAACGTTTTAATTGTGTATTTTTACTGCATACAAAATATATTATATTAGGATATTATTTAGTAATTCCTTGTTGGTTGTAACTTTATACATAAAAAGTAACAAAATAGATATAATTCATTTAAAAAAAAAATCAAAATACAAGTGATGTTTCTAGCAAGTTGATCTGTTTTCAGACTAAGGTATTATTTTGAAGTGAGTCAGATTGATAAAAATAAACAGAGAAGGCTATAAATGAAAAACAATAAAGAAAAGATAAATAATATTCAGATGTCTAGATAATATAATTCCTTTTACGTTTTACATACAAACCGCTGAAAACAAGATATATTCAGATATCGCAATCTATGTGTGTGTATATATATATATATATATATATATATATATATATATATATATATATATATAATGAAGTCTGAGTCGAATCTGTACATAAAATATTTTATGAAAAATCTTATTGAAATGGTCATTATTATCGATACAGAGGCCGAATCTATTGTTTTTAGAGTTTTTGTCTGTCTGTATTTGTAAACGCATCACGAGAAAACCACTGGAGGGATTTTGATGAAATTTGGTATGATGATAGCTGGTTGTCCGGATCAACATTTAGGATACTTTTTAGTACGGGAAAAATCTTTATCTCTGAGAAATCTAGGTATACTAACCGTTAAAACGTACCTAGAGACGAACTCGAGCGGAGAAGGGGTGAGTCGCTAAATTGTTATAAACGTCGCAAGATTGATCCTAAAAGATGAAGACAATTCACCATACACCTGTCGTCAATATGACTAAACTACAAAATAATAGAAATTATTTGATTACACTGAATAAGTACTATTAACAAATAAGATACGCCGACCGCATAATCACTTTCATTCTAATTATTCCACTTTCGTTAGTGTCTTTATTGAAATTTTAATTTATTAATTAATTAAACGTTTTACGACATCTTAATTAAATAAATAAAAAGTATAATGTAAGTCCGTTGATCATTAGCGAATAAACAGCGGAACATGTACGTAAAAAAAAACATAAAATTTGAATACCTCTTTTGTCGGCGGTCAAAATATATATGTATATATGTAACACTCAGGTCCATAACCAACGTCTATGTAAAAATATATTTGAATCCAAAACTCGTCTGCAGATTTAAAAAAAAACGTGTGTGTGTGTACTTATGTATGCACGTAAGAAGTTATACTTCTTTGGAGTAACAGAACAAAAATAGCTAAAGATATCATCCCGTATATCACAACTCCCTGTTTGTAAAAGGAATGATAAATTAATAAAATAATAAATATAGCATATTAGCCATATTAGAATCATATATTTATAGGATATAATTTAAGGAAAGAATATAATATTATACATCATTTGTCAGAAAATTACAACGGTTACCATGGCCACATACAGTCATCAGCTAACTTCATCATGTCGCTTTTTGGCTGTCGGTGTAAGCGCGCATCGTAAAAATTTTGCTCTCACAATTTTTTCCAAACGTCCTAAAAGAAGTAGGTATAACTTCAAAAAGCAGCCCATTCGTACATGTTTTGCTTTTTTTAATATAAGGGACGATTAAAATTAAAAGTTCTTACGAGCATGTAAAGTGCGTAGCGACAGAGTTCACGGATGGAAGGAATGGCCGACGGTCGATGACACAATATCGCGTTAGCATAATACATTGGATTACATACTACATATGGTGCTTGTTTATTGTCTTATTTCGATAATGTTATAGGACTCTCCAACTGTAACTAGATTTTAGCTTTCGTATATTTACGCGAATCCACTGTGAAGCATTCGAAACGTTGGGAATCAAAAATCTCAATAAAATCGCAAAAAAAATCCGACATGATATTTTTACTTAAAATATATAGATCATGGCTTCTTAAGCAGCAATTTGGTATTGATTATGTATTTTTTTCGGTAATCCTAAGTAGAATCATAAATTTAAATAATAGAATAGAATATAATAGAATTATTTACCAACAGCTCTTCATAAATAAATCTGACTGTCTATTAGTACTAGTATAGTATTATGTGATCTGTGCTGTTAGATATATTAAGAGATATTTTTATTTATTTATATTGCCATCTAAAATTTTGGAATTCGTTGTTAGTAGGTGGGTATAATAGAAATACGGACAAAAATTATTTTGAAGGTCATGTACATAACTGAAGACGTAAAAGAGGATGTGAGCAATAAAAATTGGACTTTGGTCCTACTTCACCAAGAAGTAGTGGCATTCCTTACGCGAAAATAAATATACCTAGGAAAAATATGCGAAGTTGTCTGTTTAAGTCCTATGTACATTGTACATATATAAAGTTATTTTTTATTTTTAATATTTTATATGAATACAGAGCGTTTTTTAAAAAAAGGACTTTCGAAACGTTCCTAGAAGACTTTTGACATTGCAACATACCAAAAGCTTAGGTTTTTATTAAAATAGGTTTTATGTACCAGGATAAAAAGATGCCTATATATCTCTTTCACTTTTATAATATTACTAGCAAAAACAGAAATAAATTATCCCACGAAAGATGTACATTGTTCCGGGATAAAAAGTAGCCTATGTGCTATTCTAGACTATAATCTGTCTCTGTGCCAAATTTCATCCAGATCTGTTCAGCCGTTCTGACGTGACTGAGTAACAAACATCCAAACATCCATCTACACTTTTACATCAATAATATTAGTAAGTTATGGGTTCTAGGAAAACCGACGTTTTAGTCTTTCCGCGTATTTATATTAGGCCTACAAAGATTTCCACATTTCTAAACCAAACGTGAAACGAGTACCGAGAGCAACCAGTTCTGACCTCGGCTCTTGAATGCGATCTATCATCTCGGCGACCTTGCAATCTACATTGTTTGCTAACACTACTTTGAATAACACTTTGATTTCTGATACGTATAAGCTGTGTCATTCACCCTTTCTGGATTTCGTAGAGGACAGATATGAATGGTCGATGTGTCAAGAATTTTAATGGGGATTATTGTAATGGCATCATTATTAATATAAATATTCCTAAGTACCTGCCGGCTTGTCTGTCTTTTTGTGGTTTATAAGATTTTGCATGTAGATGTGTATGTCCATTGAAAATAAGTAGTTTACTAACATGTGTGTTTACGATATTTTAGAAAGTGATACGCAACGCAAGCGGTATCGTCGAGTTTTAAGCGGAATTGATTAGAAAATTTTAATTTAAGATAAGAAAAAACGAAATCTATATCTCTATTAAAAGTGAAATTTGCATTTCTCATCGTAGGTCAATATCAGCCCGGGGGTCCACAGGTGTTTAATTTTTATACCGATATTTAAATATTTATAATTAAATAGTGATGTATTCCGCACCGTATCTAATATATGTATGTATGTATGTGTATATTTAGACTTTTTATAATAAAAATTATTTAAAAATATTGTGTTGTATAAAATTATATATTTGCTACATAACTTTTAATGATAATAATTAATTTTTCTTACATAATACACTTAATATTTTTTTTAATCTATACTTATAATATAAAGAGGTAAAGTTTGTAAGTTTGTGAGGTTGTAGGGAATAATCTCTGGATTTACTGAACCGATTTAGATGAAATTTGGTAAGAGCACACTTTTTATCACGAAAATCATCCCATAGGGGGTGAAAATGAGGATGAAAGTTTGTATGGGGAATCAACCTAGGGACGAACCGCGAAGCTAGAGTTATTAGCTAGGGTTTAGGGTTTATTAGGTAGTAAAAGGTAAAGAATTGTACTTTTTCTCAGCTACATACATTCGTTTTATTATCAATGGACTATTCCAAACACGTTTTGGCTTAATGGCAAATGAAAGAAACCTACGTAATTACGTCAAGCACTATAGAGCTAAGTAGGTGTGACAACTGTCTCCGGTTTCAGCAAGTGTCTCACCTTTCGCAACCGCGTATGATAGTGTTATAATGATATAATTCAGATGCCGAGGTGTCAGAATTAGGATTGCTCAATGCAATGTGACATTTATTTGTTCCATCTCATATGAGAACTTAACCTTTAGTTAGCAAATTTTATAATAGATTATGATTAGATAATATTGATTTATTAGTATACGTTAAATGAATTAATGTATTATATATTAATGTCTACGATCTATACATATGTATAGAACACACACATCTTAATGCCTTTAAACGAGCAATTTTTGTATATTTATTTATTTATACATATGTACAGGCGATCTCGGAAACGGCTCTAACGATTTCGCTGAAATGTGGTATGTGGGATTATCGAATGCGAAAAATCAACTTATCACATATGTCGTCTTATGTCTGGGAAAATGCGTTTTTTTCGAGTTTTCATGTGGTTTTCTTTCCAATTATTCCACGCAAAATATGGTCGCCAATTTCGCATGCTCAGGCATAAGCATCGTGGCCAAGCGACCAAGGTGCAAGATTGACAGTCACAGGTGCCTTGGTTCTAATCCCGGTCGTATACAAAGTTTTTACTTTTATTTTTATTTCTTCAGTTTACGTTTTACTCTTTAAGTTATACAGATTATCATCTAAAATACGATATAACAAAAAAGAACTCCGAGCGAAACTCTGTCGCCCAAGTACTAACAATTTATACAACACAATACAAGGTACATCTGTATTCAGGCATTCTTCGTCCAGGACTAACGTAACTTAAATAAACCTTAATTAGTCTATATCAGCAATGATTTCGTTTTTTACTTATTACATGCTTATTTTTAATGATTGCTGTTACATAAATTTTTATAACATAGAAAAATATAGGTACTTGGAAATATAAAGAGTTGTCTACTTACCATCAAGTGTTCAAGGTTGCTTATATTTTTTCTTTTTAAGTCTGTCCGTGACCTGATATCGTTTTCGTGTCTCATGCATTGACTCTTACAGCTCAAGGGGCAAAGGGTTAAACGTCACGTTAATACCGCATACTAAAGATTTTCTAAAATCTAAAATAAATACAGTACCTAAGTATCTACTTGACTGAATAATATCCAATAACAAACGCAATAAAAATAAAAAATAGATATAATACAGTTTGAGAGATCACTTTTCTTTAAATTTATATTCCTGCTAAATGTCTCCTATGCTTATTTAAAAAAAATTTCTTTAGTGAGATACTTTAATTGAAAACTTCACTAAACTGTCATTTGCCATTATTTCCAAAAGTTTCCAACAGGTGACAAAATAAGGCAATTACGTAAATAAAGTAATAGAAGTACCAACTTAATAGCTTTAAAACATATTGTTTTTAAACTATTACTTTGTATAATACTTTGTTAGATTTACGCGAATATTTGACATTTTAAATAAAACTATCTTTTCGGATTTATTTGGATTTTTGGTTCCCGACGTTTCGAATGCTTTACAGCAATCATGGTCATGGGAAAGAATCTTTCTGCTGTTGTGTTGAATGCTGTAAAGCATTCAAATTCAATGCAATAAATCCGAAAAGATAGTTTTATTTATAACTTTGTAGACAACCCTTATTAAGCGAATAATTCACTAATTTCATAACTTCACATCATAAGTGTAGGTGTTTTAATTAATGCATGGTACCTGTAATCTTTACATTAATATGCATGTAACGTGTTACTTATGTATTGGAAATGGGTATGTTCATTTATGGAGTTGTTTACCTCAGGTCTTATCTATACATATAATAAAATTGTAACCAAGCCGAATCTGTACATTAAATATTTTTCAGAAAATCTTATTGAAATAAGCATTATTATCAATACAGAGGACGAATCTATAGTTTTTAGAATTTTTGTCTGTCTGTCTGTCTGTCTGTCTGTCTGGCTGTTACCGCATCACAGAAAAACCACTGGAGGGATTTTGATGAAATTTGGTATGGTGGTATCTGGTTATCCGGGTCAACATATAGGATACTTTTTACCGCGGGAAAATGTCTAATTTTTGAGAAAAATACAAAAAGTGCATTGTAAGAGTATACTAATATGTAAAACCTAAGAATTTGGTTTTTGGTCATCTGAACGCAGGTGCAGCCGCGGGCAATGCTAGTTGTATATAAATAAGAATAAGCCTTTTTATCATTCTTTGAAAATTAATGTATAACTTACTAGTAACTCATCCTCGTTTCGCTCTAGTGAAAAACAAAAACAAATTATACCACGGGAACCTTACATTGTTCCGGGATAAAAGTAACCTATGTTCTATTCTTGGCTATAATCTATCTCTGTGCCAAATTTCATCTACATCCGAGCAGTCGTTTTGGCGTGATTGAGTAACAAATATCCATCCAAACTTTCGCATTTATAATAGTACTGGGACCAGCGACTTACCTTCACTTCTCTTCGTTCAGATGCGTCCCTAGATGGCTAATAAATAGCCTATGGTTTATTCTATATTATTTCTATCAGCCGTGGACGAAATTTTATTTAAATCAATGCAACCTTTTTAGCATAAAAAAGTAACAAACGTACATACATATATAAAAACTTTCGCATTTATAACAGTGGGTATTCAGTTTTTTTTAATATTTAATATATTTTTTCTAATAAGTTTATGCTTGTTTCAGCTACTTCAAAATCTCGGCAAAGTAGATCGGACGCTGGACGATATATTTGAAGAGCACCTCCAGAACTTCAACCGACAGCATCAGCAGGCCACACGATTGCAAAAGGAATTCAACAACTACATACGATGCATACGAGGTATAAATGTTTACTTTCATAAAAGGTATTACTAAATTTTATTTCTATTAGTTGAATTAATCTAAAGAAACGCTCAATATAATTAGTAACTGGTGACTTCGATAGGGTTCGTCCCTAGGTTGTTTCCCCATACAAACTTTCATCCCCATTTTCACCCACTTAACGGATGATTTCCGGGATAAAAACTGCCCTATATCCGAGAGGATCTCAAGCTATCTTCGGTACAAACAAACAAAACTTTCCTCTTTATAATATTAGTATAGATAAATAGTTGCTGTAAAAGTCGCTGGCAATAGTTAATAACTCATAATTATTGAATAGCATGAATTGTTTAAACTGATTTGAACGGATTGACAACATGCCACTAAATTGGGTAGCAAGGTTAGTTATAATTCACTCGTTTCAATTTAATAACGTAATTACAGATGGAAGTTAACACTTATTAACGTGCCATTTGATGTTTTTTTTTATTTTCGTTTGTGCATATTTGAATGTATTTACCGCGTTGTTCGTTGTATTATTATTTTTACAAGTGTTGTATTAGCATCTATAACTTGTTTCGTTCTTATGTCTGTCTATCACTTCATCATCATCTTCATTCATCACAACACAGTAAAGATGAAATGAAAACCAGGATATTAGTTATGATGATAAAATCGTGAGGTGAATATGTAAGATACGATATACGAGTATATTACTAGCGACGCAGTCCTTAGGTGCGTTTTAACGGATAGAATGGAATAAATAGACTACATATATATTATACATTTATCATGTATGTACATAGGTAAAGTGTGATGAATTGTTGTGGGTTGTATTATAACGTGTTTTCTCGTGTGAATGAGATAATCTCCCGCGTTGAAAAGTAGCCTTTGTCACTTTCCAGCTCTCCACACAAACTACGCCAATTCGTCACTTTGCTTCGACGTGAAAGAAGTACAAATAGACAAACACAAACAAACTTTCACATTTATAATATTAGTATGGATAACATCTCACTTCTCAATACCAAACTATTCCTAATAGGATGGCTTAATTTTTGAATGAAAATGTGTATTACGTAGGTACTTTATAATGTTTATAGTTTTAAAAACTGTCATTTTCCTTATTTTGCTAATAATAATAAATCATCAATTCCAGCCGTTCAAACAGCATCAAAAACCCTAATGGAGGCGATCACAGAGGTGTACGAAAGCGGGTGGTCGGGCCACGACCTGCTCTACGTACAAGCGCAGAACATGGAGATGTTATGGCAGGACTTCTCCCACAAACTCGGCGATCAAGTACTCATACCTCTCAACACGTATACCAACCAGTTTCCGGAAGTTAGGGTGAGTGAGATAAATTAAGCTTTCAATCGATCAATTCTCTTGTTAATTCTTCAAAGAGTACCAGTTGAGCACAGATTAGTTCGTCAATGTCATCTAGAGTAGAGAAGACACGAAGGAACTTTGAGCTTAAATGTAAACATTTGGTTGATATATTGACCAATGTCAGTTCTGAGTCTAAACTAACATTGGATTTATTTTTCTTATAATTTGTAAATATAATAATGTCTATATGTAATATTATAAGACCTTACTAACATTATATATAATCATAAATATTGTTGAAATTTTCAGAAAAAAGTCGAAAAACGTGGAAGGAAATTAGTGGACTACGACAGTCAGAGGCATAGTTTCCAAAACCTACAGGCCAATGCCGCTAAGAGAAGAGATGACGTCAAGGTTTGTATATAACAAGCTTTTTATCAATTTTAACTATTGTAAAACTTAAATTTTCTATGCCGCAGGATCAATTTTATAGTTTTTATTTAAATTATAGAGTAAGAAGCCAATTTAGACACCTATGGTACAAAGAATTTTACTTATTCATAGTATTTTGTAGGATAATTAGTATGAGATAATGGCACAGCCTCAGTTTACGAATTCCACCCGTATTGTTAGAATGTATGTATGTATGTATGCAGAAAGTAGATAACTGTTGAGGTATGTGTGCGGAAACCGGCACCTAACGGGATGGAATGTATGTTATTTCATGACTGCATTATTTAAAAATGGTGCTTTGAGTACATAATTATTTGAGAACTATATTTTGATAATTTTGTCTTTATTATAGATCCATTTGTCGTTTTCAATAATCTTTTGTTTTATACAGAAATTTTATAAATGTATAAAGCATGAACTGTCTTATAGTTTTGAATATGATATTCATTATTATTGTGTAATGTTACGCGTCTTCTAACTTTTTTATAAGGGCCATATTTCAAAAAGGATACTTGGCCTACAAAAGTAATATGGAATTAATGTAACTAATCTAAATACATAATTCCGAAAATACATATCATATTTCTATTTGTTTGGGATTTAACTCTTTATACTTTGATACATGCTTTTATATACGTGAAAAAAGCTTGTTTCACCGATTTGCCACCAGAGCCTTTTAATATGGCAAAAAAAAAGAACCAAAATTGGTAATGTTCCCGTAATTTGTTACCAGTTTAAGGATCGAGTTATGTAATGAATAAAACAAATTATGGTAAAAGTGCTGGTGACGACTATTAAACTTGTAGAATAAATGTCATAACAGTATAACCACAATATGAAAATCCACACAATAGGTCATTGATTTCAATGGAAATTGCTGTCAAGTGTTGTCAAAAATACCAATTTTCATGATGAACGGTCTCAAAGTTAAAACACCTTAGTGCCATCTCGTGGCAAGTTGCAGCTATACCCGTCAACCGTAAAGCCGTTTCCCGATTATCATATGAAAGTATGTATGCCAGTCGGGTGCGCCTCATCAGCGTCTCCCCGCACGCCCCGCACTATGCCCTGTTTAGTCTCCTTGGTTAGACGATTCTATAGATGACTGTGATATAACTGAATCAATATTCCAAAATTCCAGGTAACCAAAGGCCGCGAGCACTTAGAAGAAGCAAAGCGTACATACGAAGTGCTTAACTCCGAACTGCACGACGAACTGCCCGCACTCTACGACTCCCGCGTGCTGTTCTACGTGAACAATCTGCAAACACTCTTCTCGGCTGAACAACTTTTCCATTCTGAGAGCTCAAAGGTAGGTCTTATAGAATAATACTTTCTCAGATTTAAGCGAATGTTTGACATTATTAAATAAAACTATCTTTTCGGAGAGACTCACTCCCGTCTCTCCCGTGACCATAGATGCTGTAAAGCATTCGAAACGTCGGGAACCAAAAATCAAAATAAATCCGCGAAATAATCCGAAAAGATAGTTTTATTTAATAGGTCTTAAAGGTTAATGAACTCGAATTGTACGTTTAGTTACAATTATTAGTGAATATAATACTTTTAAACCAAAGGTCTCCCGTGACCATGATTGCTGTAAAGCATTTGAAACTTCGGGAACCAAAAATTAAAATAAATTTGCGAATAAGTCCGAAAAGATAGTTTTATTAGTGAATAATTATTATTGACTAGTCATAATGCTCTCGCTTGGAAACCGAGTGAAACCGGTTCAAACCCGGGTCTCGAACTTTTGATATTTTCATGTGCGAATGATTTCAAATACGTTTACGACTTATCTTACGGTAAAGAAAACGTTGTGAGGTAACCTGCATGTCTGAGAGAACCTAGCAAGTTTTCGAAAGACATGTGCAATCCGCCAACCCGCACTTGGCCAGCGTGGTGAAGTATGGCCTGATTACCCTCGTATTGAAGGGAGGTCCGTGCCCAGCAGTGGGACGTTAAAAATACATAGAGCTGAATGTGTAATGAGGTTGATCGCCGTTATCAAAATCGGTCAGGCTATTATATATGCTCATAATTCGTACTGGTTACTTTAGTGTATTATACGCTTAAGAATTAACAAATTGAATTGTTTTCTTCATTTTATGTGAAGAGAATGTTGAATTATACTTATAAATACAAAAAGTTAGTTATATGTCTGTCTTGTCTGGACGGTTTGGGTGAGAACGATAAACTATAAGCTGGAGCAACACGTAGGCTAAGCTAGTGTTAAACTACCCTAGGGATGCACCCGAGCAAAATGAAGGTGTCTATTTATTTAATTACTAGCGACTCACCCTCGATCCGCTCGGGTTCGTCCCTACTTACGTTTTAACGTTTAGTGTTTTTTTTTGAGTGGAATTCTAATTCTTTTATTTCAATAAAAGTAGCCTAAGTTACTTCTTATCATATCAGCTACCTGCCAGTGAAAGTCCCGTCAAAATTGGCCTATCCGTTTCGGATATTAGCCGGAACAAATAGACAGACAGACAAAAATTTAAAAATTCTAGTTTTCTTATAAATACCTTATATAATTCCATACGCATTTAGAAAAAAAGCTGTTATTTTATTTTTGACATTACAAACAGACACTTCAATTTTATTTATCTATATAGATTTCTCAGAGATGGGATATTTTCCCGCCGTAAAAGTATCCTATATGTTGACCCGGATAGCAAGTTATTATACCTCAAAATCCCTCCAGTCGTTTTTTCGTGATGCGGTTACAGACAGGCAAAAATTCTAAAAACGATAAATTCGGCCTCTATATCGATAATAATGATTATTTCAATAACAATTTCCAAAAAATATTTAATGAACAAATTCGACTCAGAATTTTATTATATGTATATATGTCAAATATTAGCGTAAATCTAAGAAAGTATTGTGTACAACACTATCAGAATAAATGTCGTGTCGTGTCGCATCGTCTCGTCTAAGCATGTCGATCGTTCGCGTCAGGTGTTCGCGGAGCTGGAGGCGATAACGGACAAGCTGGCGATGGAGAGCCAGCGCGGCTCCTACAAGAAGCCGGCGGCGCGCGCCGCGCACAACGGCAGCGCCGCGCCGCCCTCGCCGCCCGCCGCCGCGCCCGCGTCCGCCCCGGCCCACGCCACGCTGCAGAGTGAGTGCCCGCTGGGTGTGTGACCGTAGGCATAGGGAGTGGACTGACTGTTTCTTTGCTAGCCGTCAGCTGAACCTGGTGTGACCTCGGTGGACTGGCGGGACAGAGACGAAACGAATGTGCGGACAGAACTCTTCTGTATTCATTGAAATACAATAAATATATCATACGCCTGGCTCGTAGGTAATGGACTGAGCGATACACTCATGATATTGACCATTCTCTAGAAAGAGAAAGTGAACGTGCGACCAATTGGTTCTGTCATGTCTGTTATTCTAATTTGAATTTATAAATGGAATGTGAAAAAATTATAATATTATAATGCAATTTAAAATGGTTATAAATATCTATCTTCATTGATGATAGTTCAATGAATACAGAAGACTTCTGGACGCACATTCGTTGTGTCGCGACTGTCCGCCATTTTTAGCTGACGAGTGGTAAATACACTCAGTCCACACTCTGTGTGTATGTTATATGCACGTGTGTGTGTGTGTGTATAAGTATGTGTATTAATATATTGTTAGGTATATGTTTTTTTTTCTTTGTATTTAAGATTTAATTTAAGAACGTTTAAATTTCTTCACTTTTCTTTTTTTGATAGTGCATTTTTAATTGTGTTGGCGAATTATTTGTGTAACTTTTGTTACGTCATTGTAAATTAATTAGTGATTTAATTTTTTCATTTTTTTATTTATGAGTATGAGTAGGGTTGGGTCTAAATATTTAAAACAAAAGTTAAACCGATTTTTATTTTTTTGTCATTAATATTTTAGTTGCTAATATTTAATGTGTTATTTAATTTGTGAGTTTTTTTTATGTTCGTTTGGTACTTTCTAATAATAAAATTTTAACAAATATACTTTTTAAAAATGATTGCATACATAGCATTTATTTTTAAATTACACTATATTTCTCGATAATTGGTTCAAAAATTACATCGAACTTATTATCATAGCCATGACTAATATCTATTTAACCAATGTTTTAAGAATGTATTAAACATTGGCAGATTCACTTTATATAAATAACATGTTTAAAAAATCACATAAAATAAAAAAAATACAAACATTCGAATTTTTATTCACTCTATCAACACTAAAGATAAAGCCTGTAATATAATATGTACATATATAGCAATAATATATAAAGTGAGTCACCAAAGCATTGCATGCGTGTGTAGCGCCGCCCTCCCCCGCGCTCAACGGGGCCTCCCCGCCCTCCCCCGCGGCCCCCGCGAGGGCCTCGCCCTCCCCCCGCGGCTCGCCCGAGGCCCCCGCGCGAAGCTCCCCCGAGGCCCCCGCGCGGAGCCCCCCCGGCTCGCCCGCGCGGGGCTCACCCGAAAACGCGGACAAGAAGGTGGAGGAACTGTATGATATACCTGTCGGTAAGTCAAACAAACTATGATGTATGTATGTACGCGTCAGTTGTACTATTATTGTATTGCAATGTTTTACTTATTTGAGTCGTAGATATGTAATGTATAAATTAAACTATAAAAGGTATGAGTGACTATATAGTGGTTTATTGTAGTTTTAGAAGAATTGATTGCTAGTTTTGGATTTGCAGTCCAGATCCTTTAGTTAGTTTTATTATTCTCCATTTTCGAAGAAGTCACATAAAACTTTAAAATAGATTCATTAACGCCCCCAATATAATTAAAAATTCCATTTACGTATGTTTTTATCCTATAACTTCATTCATATATATACATAAATACCCCCATGCTAAAGTACAGTATGTATGTACATGTATAGTATAAACAATAGCTAGTACGTAGTAAAGTAGGTCTCAGATGGTCCTTCAGGGTCGCCGGAAACGGCGGCAAAACTCAACAACAACGTCGATGAAAAAAAACAAGATGAAGAGAAAGAGAAGGAAATAGAAAAGGAAATGGATAAGAAAGAGACGGAAAAACAAAATGAAACGAAAAACGAAGAAGTTTACGATATACCTGTTGGTGAGTGACTTAGAAAGGCGATTTGTAGTGTATAATATATGTATATTGTATATATAGCGTGTGATAATTTTATGTATTCTTAAATGTTTTCAATCAATTTGAGTAAAATTAGAAAAATAGTATTATTGAGTTAATAAATTTAGACAGTAATAAAAGTTTTGTTTCAATTAGTTCTTTTGAAATATCTCTTTCTCTTTTTATATTTAATAAATATATGAATCCTAATTTCATTTATTATAGTAGTAGCCATTAGATATAAAACTCATTTTTTTTTATAATATATACTGAATAAGTATTATATTTAATTTTTATCACTCACTATTCATCTACTATATATCTTTTATATATAGTTATTCATATATAGTTATTTATATATAAATAATAAATTCATTGTGTTTTCTTATCTTTTCGAAAAATATTGAGCGGACTTATTGATATTTTGAATTGACAAATCCAACAATTAGAGATAATATAAAAAAATATTAATTATCTATTCATTAAATTCTATTATAATGTCCATATCTACTGTTTATATTAATGTATGTATGCATTATATGTAAATATATATCTGTTTGCAGGCAGCCGATATCTTATTGTGTAAATATACTGTGGAATGGCTTGATGTTTATGCTTCGCTTGAATGTATTAAGAAGTTGATATACTAACGTAATATGTCGTCTTAACACTTTTGCGATTCTGATGAAATTTAAACTATTGGATTTTTTAATTCTGGACAATTCTTCATATTAATTAAAATTCAAGATATACAGTTTTATTGTTTATTTCTTGATCTGGAAATAATTCAAACAACGATTTGGATTATAGACTGTTTGTCTGTTTGTCAATTATATTATGATTATCTGTTTCACATATATGTACTTCTTCAAATGCAGTACAGGTACCTACTGTTATTTCTATCATTCCATTTTCACTTTGATTTTGATAATTATTATTACATAATATGAAAATAGTGGAAACATGATAAATATTAAAATAATACCATTCGAAAATACATCTTACTTAAAAATTTATAAATATGAATTTATACTTACTTACGGTATTTGTATTTAAGTCCTTACTACTTAAACAAATTAAATAAAAGCATTTCGCAACCATGGCGCATGGGTTTCATCGTAACAGACTCTATAATAGTTAATTAATAATGAACCCACATAATGCGTGTAAGCACAGTACCAACAGTTTTACTTGCTCTGTCTCAGCACGGGGATGAAATACCGTCAACTTCAACTCCGGGTTGTTACTGAAAATTTCTTAACAGAAATACTCAACACTTCTCGGTACTCGAAGCCAGGACCTCTGGGTGTACAGTCGTATATGCTAGAGCCACTAGAGTACCGAGGGAGTCTATGTTTATGTATAATATGTAAGGTTGCATTTTTATATATTGAGCGTTTTAATGGAAAATAATATATTTGATTAATTTGTAATGATTTATGTATAAGGCATTTAGTTATGTGACCTTGGCCGATAGGAATGTGTTTTAAAAAAAAAATAAGGGCGCGGATATTCATTTGTTGTCCTGCGCTTTTGCACAGAGATGTCGGTACCACCATGTAGTGACTAGTCACGAATTGTTTGTAATACTGAAAATTATTATTATAAATTATGTAAATCACTGATGATTATAAAAGTACTGAATATTCATACTTAATATTATAAATGTGAAGGTTTGTTTGTTTGTTTATTGCGGGAGATCATCTCATTCCCACGGGAAAATACGTTATAATATAACCCAAAAAAAAATCTTATTAATGCTCTTCAATATAAATAAGTAAATACGTGTTTTAGCATTTTTTGAAATTCATCCCATAGGAAGCTGTGTGTTCTGCTAGTAAAAATATAAGCAAGGAATATCTCTAAAGTTTTATTAGTGATCCTACAAATGTATGTCCGCAGGGGCGACGCTGGGCGGGCTGCCGGCGGGCACGCTGTACCGCGTGCGCGCCACCTACCGCTACACGCGCGAGGACAGCGACGAGCTCTCCTTCGACGTGGGCGACGTCATCCGCGTCGTCGAGTACGACGACCCCGACGAGCAGGTACGCACACACACACACACACACAGTGCACACACATAGTAATCATATATTGAAACTGTTATAAGTATGTGAATAAAATCTATACAAATAAATAAAATTGTTTGTAGTGCCAAAATAACAGCGTTTTACTAAATGCATATATACGGTACTTATAAGAAAAATACATTTTTTTTTATTTTTACCGGTCCGTCTATCTGTTTGTTCCGGATAACCTCTGAAACGACTAAACTGACTTTAACGGGACTTGCACTAGCAGATAGCCGATGTTATAAAGAGTAACTTAGGCTACTTTTATTTTAGAAAAAGGTTTAAGGTCCTACTCAAAAAAACATACCTAGCACCCGAGCGAAGCGAGGGCAAGTCGCTAGTAAATAAATAAATATGTTGGGACATTAACACACAACGTCATCAAGTTGCATAGTAAGCTGTATGTATAATGATTTGTGTGACGAGCACGAATGTTTGTACTTCAGTCATGGGTGTTTATATTTATAAAATGTATATACTTAAAGTTATATATATGTAGTGTATCAACTATCTGGTATCCATAACACAGGCCTCGTAGCTTACCATGGAACTAGGTGATGCTGTGTGTTAAAGTCCCAACATATTTATTTATTATTATTATTTATGTTTCCATCAGGAGGAAGGCTGGCTAATGGGCATAAAGGAATCGACGAACGAGAAGGGAATGTTCCCGGCCAACTTCACGCGGCCGATCTGAGCGCCGCTCTCTGTCTGCGCCCTGCTCTTACACATGATTGTTTTTAAATACAACACTTGAAACCCAAAGATATATTTAATATTTCTATATATTTTTCAAGCTATACTACTAAATGGTTATTGGCAGTGGGTAGATTGCTCTAGCGGCAGTTTTTGGAACTAACGACAGTAGCTTACAGTAGTACTTACTGAATAGCAACAATTTATATTATTTAGCGTCCCTATTTAAAAACTCTAATAGGATCTCATCAAAAGCGACAAAAGCTACATAGAAACCAATAAATTGTTATTGGTTTCTATATGGCTTTTGTTGCTTTTGATGAGATCCTATTGAAGTTTTTCAATAGGGGTTGTGGGTACTTTAATATTTACTTAAGTGATAACAATCGATATCTGTCGAAATCAGGTCTTCGTGTTGCAGCTCAGGAGTCAGCTCTGTGCCAATACAATATTTCATATATAATCGTATTAATAATTATTAACTGTTACTCGATTACATGGATGCTTAAAATTTGTTCGACCATTGCTATCTCTCTCTAAAATTGTTCAAATTACTCAATGTACTATTGCTGTCTCTCATACTTTCTTAGATTTACGCGAATATTTGACATTTTAAATAAAACTATGTTTTCGGATTTTTTCGCAGATTTATTTTGATTTTTGGTTCCCATTTTTGGCTGCCATTTTTGTATTTTTGAATTCATTTTATAATTTTGTGGGTAGGCACTGTCTGTAACTAGTATATAAGTAATAACCTTTTAAAACATCTAATACCTCAGTCTCTCCCGTGACCATGATTTCTGTAAAGCATTCGAAACATCGGGAACCAAAAACTCACAATTAATCCGCGAAAAAATCCGTAAAATATAGTTTTATTTAAAATATTGCTATCTTTGTCGTGTTTGATATTTTATTGTTAACTTTACTTGCTAAGAATTAACTTATTGTATTTAAAAATCATCATGTGTGTAATATCTCGACTCGGTTTCACAATTTGCGTATTGTTCATAAATTTTAGTTTAGTTGTTGAGCGTTACTAGATATATATTATTTATTATCTGTGTTGTAACTTGTAATACAACGAACTCGCCTCCCGTTCATATAATGTTTACATGGCAACTCTTTTTTTAAATAAGAATTAACATTCTGTTGAAAATTACAAATCACATATCTCGGATTCTAGAACATTTTATCGATTGTAAATTTTTGAGAAATTTTATAATATCGTATGTAATTTAATATTTGAAATTGCTCATTCTTATATTATAATATAATAGATTTTAGAGGAAAGTGACCTTACATTATTATGTATTGCGATATCAAATCAATAAAATGTTCCAAAAGTTTAACTTTTTACATATTTACTCATAAGACAAATAATCAATTTATCGCATATTATATACATTAATATTTATATAAAAATGGAGATTAATCAATTTTCCTTTTTAATGAATTATTATTATTGTCGATATTTCTGATCATTGCATTTTAATTACTTGATTGAAGCGTCGGGTTGCATTTTGAACTGTTTGACTGTGTATTTATTCAATAGGAGAATATAATATATATCTGTATTTATATATTTATTTCTAATATGTAGATAATATATAAATTCGAACAAATGCTTGATAGCGTTAAATTTATTTATTTTTAAACCCTTTATGTATGTTTGTTTACCAATTGTTTAGTGTTAATGTACATAAATCAATTTTAGTTGTTGACCCTTTATTGTTAAAATTATTATTTTAACATAGCAAGTAATTTAATAGAACATATATTATCTGTACACTTGCTTTGTTAAGTAGACATATTGATTTTTATTTTTGTTTTAACACCATTAGTGAACTGATTACTAATATATATTTAATTTGCTTATGATTTACTAAAATTTAAAACTTTATTATTTTCAAATTTTTGGGTTCTCCATAAATCCTCTATTTTGAATGTTAGACAATAAAAAAAATATGTAACAAATTATTATTGAATAAATAAATGAAAAATAACTTGACATATGATAGTGTATGGGGAAATTTAAACGAGTGTCAAATATGGTGCTTTTGGATGTGTATAATGTATATACATATAACATAATCATCTTCACATATACCACGTTTAGTCATAAGTAAAGTTAATAATTTTATAATTAACAGAATATAATCGAATTCTCCCATTTTGTAATTTTATTTGTATACTTTTTAAAGGTACGCCGTGTAGCAGTTGTAATAGTGAGTGAAAGTTCTTTAAAAAGCAATAATGAAGTCAAAAGCCATGAAAGCATATTTCTTAGACTACGTTTGGTCAAATTAGAAGCAATTGAAACGACTGATGTTATTATAGGAATTGAAGGTATTCGTGTAGTCTCATGTAGTCTGGTGTGTTGTGGCTTTTTTCGTCAGCAGTGCCATGAAAGGTCCATAGTAGATGATAATTTATAAGTTTGTTAAGATTTGTACAGTTTTTACAACTGCAAATAAAATGTTTCTCACAATACTGACTTTAATTTCATTATCTTGGTTAGCAATTAACAACTACAGCACTAAATAAATCCTACTAATATTATAAACGTGAATGATTGCTACTCTTTCACACAAAAACTACTGAACGGATTTTGATAAAACTAAATATAGCTTATAAGTAAATTACTGATTAGAGTAGCACATAGGCTATAATTTATAAGATATAGTAGATAATACATACTCGTAATTGAACTACGCGTGCAGGGTCGCGGGAGAACGCTAGTTAATTATGTGGTAATAAGTTGTAACCACAAACGATACTATATTAAAAAAAATGTGTATTTATGAAATTCAATATATCGCAGGTCAATCAAGAGGTCGCAAGTTCGATTACTGCATGAGTTTAAGTAAATGTTTATTAAACCACTTTTATGCCTAAAAGATAACGCTTGAAGTAAATTCGGAACAGGGATAAATTATTATGTAATGATGTTAAAAATAATCACCATTTAGACTACGTTGTAATAGCAGCGCCGTATTTTTCAGTAAAGAAGTTTTTATATTAACAATTTAAACCCACCAATTTTAAAAACATATATTTTATTAATAATTCAACATATGATTTCATGTTTTGTCTTTTTAAAATAATATTGAATTTATTTAAAATAACGGAAGAGTCAAAACGATTTAATCCTCCGTGATTAAAATGATGCGAAATCTTGATTAATATGACAGCTCGTTTAATGCAAGGCTTCCTGATTTGTTTTTGAATATAAAATACACGCGGGCTAGCTTTTAAGTTGTGAAACGAACGTCATAAATTATTTTTATAATATAAAATATTTAGATGTATGACTCAAGCAGAACCTTCTATTAATACCTTCGAGTTCGAGGTTCCAGTTTTTTTTTATTTTTAATTTAGATCTTTTCTATATGGTGTTAACAAGTTCAGCTAACATCAGACTCCTAGCAAAGTTTCGGTGACAATTCCTATTTTTTTAACGTTAGAAAATGCAGTTAGGCACGAGGTGTGGGACTCACCGGCAAAGCCAGTACTACCCACTAAAACCTAACAGAACCTCCTCCGTCTTAATTCTTCGTCTAATGGATTTCGCACTCAACCATGACGCTCCGACAGCAGGGTTTGTATTGCCGGGTGGTGACAACCCCCCTGGGTCGTATTTATTAATATGTTCTATTGATTAAAAATATGTTTCGCCTAGAAAAAAGAACGTGGGGTCCTCCACATAGATCGGAATCTCCTATTAGAAAAGATTGACCGGTAAACAAGAGATAACAACACTATAAACATATATTTTTATCTGTATCTACATTCATTGTCAAATGCCAATGTCAAAGTTCAAGTTCAAGATAATTCGCGTATTGCTATTTGCTTTATTTATTTTGATAAAATAAAATGTAATTATGTCGAATTGTCCTTAATTACGTATTTTGCAAATTTTAAGTGCTTGATTTGTGTTGTTATTGAACGTTGCGCAGCTTTCCGAGGCACCGGTCAGTTGATCGATTTACCTTAGGTTCGATGACCTTTTGATATTTTGCATTTCGTATTATTGTCCAATTGAATGAAATTTTAGTTTAACATTGTAAATAATTGTGAGTTCAAACTTATAATAAATTTCATCTTTGTTCAGATAATTGAAGACCTTTTCTTAGCTATAAACCTTAACTTAATTAAATTTATCATTGCCAGATATTGAATATGTTATCGTCACTAATAAAATTCAGGTAGAGAGGTAAAAATTATTTCCAGATTATTTATTTAATTTATTATTTACAGGATATACCTAATTATAGGAAATCATTTCAAATGTTGTTATGTTGCTTTTCAGATATCGAAGCCAAAAACGATAAGCCACGTAAGTTTACCTTTGTTTATTATTGTCTGATTGGAAATTTCGTTTTGGCTATAAAAATAGAGATTTTTAACTTAATTTGTCTGTAGAATATAAATATTGCTAGATGCAATTATTGCAGGTAAATTTTATTTTATTTGTTACTTTACATTTGATAAATAACGCACTGTATTTTTTTTTTTTGCATGCCATTTGTGATGATTTTTTTAAATATACATTTTTCCATTTTTGGTATTAATTTTGTTTATTTTATCATTTATTTTTTGCTTATTTGGACAGATTGAATTGCAGCATCATGGACCTTGAAGCATTTGTAAGTTTTTTAACCTATTAGATTTTTATTGTTTTGATGCGTTTATGTTTTATACCACTTATGTACCTGTTCGTTGTTTTTCAACCGACTTCAAAAAGGAGGAAGTTCTCAATTCGACTGTATTTTTTTTGTTTTTTTTTATGCTTGTTACTTCAGAACTTCGTCATTTATTAACCGATTTGGACAATTTTTGTTTTGTTTGAAAGGGTATACTTCCAGATTGGTCCCATTTAAATTTCAAAAAAAAAATACCACCCCTAAGGGTGGAAAAATAGCTAATGATGGATTTAACCTACCTCTAATTGTCATATTGACTTGAAACTTTGCAAGTGTTTCTATTTCCGTTGATAGTACAGTGGTTCGGTATTGTTAACCTGATCTGATGGTAAGGCCAGAAGGTGGATAGGTGGAACTCTTCAACGGCTAATAGTAGATACTTTGAGTTTGGGCTTATTTTGTTTGATTCGACAAGCCTAACACGTTAGAATTCTTACTTTGCTACTACTGTCTACACTAAAAAGGGAAAAATAAAAACTTTTTAACAAAAAAATAAAAACCGACTTCAAACAAAAGCACTAAAAAGTAAAAAATAACTGATTGGTAGTTTTCATTTACTATAAATACCTAATTAAATATTTTCGAAGTCGGTGTGCTTTGGCTAAGGTAATTAAAGCCTACCTATTAAATACATACCTAATCAAATATTTTCGAAATCTGTGCCAGCCCATACAAAGCAAAGCACACCGACTTCGAAAATATTTGATTAGGTATGTATAGTAAATGAAAACTACCAATCAGTTATTTTTTACTTTTTAGTGCTTTTGTTTGAAGTCGGTTTTTATTTTTTTGTTAAAAAGTTTTTGTTTCTTGTTTAATATTTATTTTAGAAGCTAACAAGAGTTTACTGGACTTAATTATGCTTTGTTGTAAGTCAATTTTCGTTGTCAGATAAATGGATAAAATCGTTATACAGTATCAGGGAATTTACGATGACTAAAGTAGGTACCAATTCAATTGTTATGTTTAATATCTTCTAGGAGTGCGGTTGGGCGCCATTTACTTCGCCAAGTCGAGTAGAATCACGTGTAACATTACCGTGGTAGAATGGAGAAGACAACGTAGATACGCGTATCACTTACGTTGACTACGCGTAGAAAGTACAAGTTTGACAAGTTTCTTGAAACTTATTAACCCCCGACGCAAAAAGAGGGGTGTTATAAGTTTGACGTCGATATCTGTCTGTTTGTTATGTGTGTCTGTCTGTAGCATCGTAGCTCTCAAACGGATGGACCAATTTCTCACTCTCGCTTCGCTCGGATACGTTTTAAATTAAAATGGATAGGAGAAGTAATCCTTAAGAGATAGATATATACCATCGCGAACTTTTCTGCGTTCACAATTCCACCATACATTATTTTGTTATATCTCAAAGAGTTTAGGCAGATTGAGTTTAATCAATCGACAGGATTGGGAATCGAATAATCATGTAAAATCTTATAATACACGTAAGTCTCTATTTATAGAAAATTCTAGGCACAGTAATTTCGGACATATTAGCGAGAGAGACCAATTTTAGTACCTCTATATCTTTAAATATGCTACGACTCATATAGCATGAAGGATTTATTTGATATAACTTTGGGAGTTATGTACTTAATGTATAGTATGAGTTATGATGAACAAACAGACACATCTAAATATATCTCTTAAAGTTCTATTATGTAATGCGATGACAGGCAGAACTTTATAAAATAGTTATAAAAACAATAAAAAGAACTTTGGACCAACAGTCAACCAAAACTGAAAGGTTTTCCCCATAGCCATCGAAGAGTTTCTCTATCCAGTATCCGACTAGACCTGGACCATAATCAGATCAGATCGATGATGCTCGTTTTTTTATCCTTCGGACGTCACGTACAAACTAATAAATTAATACGACAATTAGAAGTCTTGAAACACACAGAAAAGTCTTTGACCTCCATATTCGCAAAGCAGGTGTGTAGGATAGCTAAATTAATAATTATCTGTTTAAAATGTCACATTCACATAAAAAAATTATAGGTACCTTCAATTTTGGTCCATGGCACAGCGCTTTTAATGCCATAAATAAAGGAACAGGATCTTAAACAGGAAAGAGGCACAATTAATTGTCCTTTCGATGTCGCTTATGAAGTACTCTATAATATTACAAAACGTAAACATTATATCAAAATAATAATATGAACCGATTACAATAAAACAAATACTATATGTTAAGAGAAGCTTACCACAATACATTAGTGAAAACCGTACTCAAATCGATTTAGCCATTTCTGAGATGAGCGCGCATAAACGCACAGACAAACATACAAAAATTCGGAAAATAATTGTTTTTGGTTGTATTAGGTTAATAGGTAAAAATCTCAAAGAAAAGTTTTTCTCAAATCTTCCATATACAGACAGCGATCAGTTACATTTTTATTATATGTACCTATATAGATATCTATAGATATTGAATATGACTATGGTCATCATGGTAATTTTTATACGACATTCAAAAATTAGGCTATGAAATTCAAAAAATGATTTTTCAAAACCGATCAGCAGTTCCAAAAATAAGCGCGTTCAAAAAGAAAATAAACCAACTCTTGAACCTTATTATGTTAGTATAGATGCGTTTGTACACGCACTTTTGCATTTATAATAAGTATAATATAAAGAAAACAAAGATAATTGTTGATTTGTTTTTTATTAATGTGTGAATGTGTTATAATGTCTGAACTTCTGAACGACTTGACGATAATATGTAGCATTGTATATAAGATTTGAATAGTAAATAAACATTAAAAATAACTTTTTCATTTAAATGTGTGAAATATAAAGAAAAATACAGATTTTACGGCGTATGCAAATGATTAATAAAAAATTTCTTCTGTCTTTTCTTTCTTTATTTTAAGAGGTTTTTTAATAGCAAGTAGTTTTAGTTCGGTTATTGCAATAGGATCGAACTAAAATTGTATAAGCTATTTTATTCCGATTAAGAAAATGGATTCCTGCAGCGGAAAAGATAAATGCTTTACCGATTTTAATAATAATAATAATAAATATTTTTCCAATTTCGCATTTAAATAACCATCCACGGATGATTTAATTGCAAGTGAAAACAACTGCTTGAATTAAACAGAATATAATTGGTAATGTACGGCAAATATGTACATATAAATAAATAGCGACTCACCCTCGCTTCGTTCGCGTTCGTCCCTAGACACGTCAGATAATGAATTTTATAGGCAAAATTTTACTACTTTGGGATACATTATTGCAATTTTCTTAAGGATCTCTATTTTTTTAAATTAATTATAGCCTATGTTACTTGCTAATAATTGAGTTTTCTGTTGGTGAAAAATGGTTAAAATTGGCCTAGTAGTTTTGGAGCTTATTCGCTACAAACAAACAAAAAAATCCATCCTCTTTATAATATTAGTATAGATATAAACAATACGTCATTTTAAAAACATTATCAAGTGGTAATACTCCGTAATTATTTTTTTAATGATATACATATATATGTATGTATATTATATCTATGTAAAGAGTAATGCGTAATCCTACGTAAAAAGCACAAACCTGAAAACTTACTTTCGTGTTTATCATTTTAGTAACCCACATAGCTACCCTAATGCTAGCTGTCTAGGGCTTAACATTACTTTCTTGAGTTGTTGTGGCCCGTATATCTATTCTCTTATTCCCTACTATTTAGACGCATTTATTATTTAATACTGACATTACTATATAATCTAAAAAGAATAAAAACTCAAAATATTTTCCTATACAAGTGGTAATTATGTTGTAAATAATTTGCACATGAAAATATCCGAGGTGCCAGACCCGGGGACCTGGCGACCTTTGAACCCACTTCACTTTGTTTCCCAGGCAAGCACTTTACCAACAGGCTACCACTGCCTTTATACATATATCAAATAATATATTTATTTTACAGTTTGCTTAAGTATATTATGTAGTTATAGCAAATACTTTTTCGTTTTCGATAAAAACACTTTATAATTAAATGGCTTATAATATATACAAGGCTGAACAGAGTTTAGTCTTTGCCGCGACATCGATGAGATAGCGCGCCATTGCAGATACAAGTTGTCAAGTTTCGCGCGCTCTTCATTGAATTGTGAAAACTTCATGAAAGCTATAGTGGTGTTGTAAATAATTTTGATAATAGTTTTTACGAGTTTTTTAAACAACATATTAGCACAAGTAAGTTTCATTATTAAACCTAATTATTTTTATATTAAGAGGTAGGTATATCTATCTATTAAGTCTATACATACAATATAATTAAATTCTGAGTCGAATCTGTACATTAAATATTTTTTTGGAATTTTCTGGAATTTTTTGAAATAATCATTATTATCGCCGAACATACAGAGGCCGAATCTATATTTTTTTTTAATTTTTGTCTATCAGTTTGGGAAGTGGCAACGCGTCACGAGAAAACCGCTGGACAGATTTTGATGAAATTTCGAATGATAGCTGGTTGTCCGTCTCAACATATAATTTCTGAGAAATCTTTACTAACCTTTATATACTTATTAGAATGTATTATATACATTTGTAGGATGAATGGATATGAAATATAATATTATACTGAGATTAAGGAATAATACAGTGTCAAAGAAATAAACATGAAACCAATCAATAATGTTTTATGACAAGTTGGTACTTAATATTTAACGTTTCAAAACAATATAGAAATAATAATAGAATATTCATTACTGTGAGTAAATAAATGTTAATAAATACAGCTAATGGAATTAAATAAAGAAAAAAATAAGCCAATATAATTTCAAGACGAAGAAAACTACTGGTTAAAAAATACAAAATAATAGTTATAGTATTATTTATATTATTCATATTTTCTTCTCAAAAACAGTATTTTTTTTACTAATCCTCATTCTTTGTAGAAATTAAACGATTCAAAATCGACAATCTAGATCACAAGTTGAAAATGGTGAAAATTAGAGATAAAGTTCCTAATAATATGTGCGCTAGCTCATTGGATCCAGAATAATGTCTAAGAAAATTTGAAAAAAGAAACCATTTTTCAACATGTACAAAATTGCAAAAGTTATAAACAAATCAAGATGAAAAAAGAACTTTTTAGTTTTTCGTAAGTGTCGCTAGTGTAAAATATTTTTTTACAGTAGGTACATATCTAAAATCAATTTAAATAATGTTGTATTGTGAAAACTTCAAAGAATTTAGTCCTGCTAGAAGATGGTGAAGAATATTTCACTGCTTTTTAAGAGAGAAATTTCGGTGCTCAGAAATTGTAATGATATAAAATATATTTTATAACTCGTTAAATGCTCGTTTAAATAACGACTTATCAAAGGTTAAGTACTTACTAAATTAAACCTTATGGTACCGTAAATATTTAAAAAAAATAAGATTTATAATTAATTAGTTTCTATTTTATTTTTTATTTTTTTTAAATACACAATATTGTAGATATTAGTTATTAATTAGAACTTATAAATGTTTTAAAAAATTGCTACTTTAAGTATCTAATCCTAAAATTTTATTTAGAAAAAATAAAACGGAAATGAGTAAACAGATATAAATGGATTATAATATTTACGTCTTATATTGTATAATTTCTTAGCTTACAATAATGTATAGGATGATATCGTTCAAGGTTGTGATCGTAGGTAAGGCTTCAGGCTGATTACGTGCAAATATGTAAGTTAAGCCTTTATGGAGTATACTATTAACTCTCGCTTTGCCTCAGATGCTTTCCTAAGCAACTTTTAACAATAGGCTAATGTTCCATAATAAAACAATTTATATACTAGAACTAGCAAAACCCGCGGCTACGCCGGCGTTTAATCTACAAAAAAAAACTTTTTGCCTTTATGTTATACAGGTACCTACGTATTTATACAATATTGTCCATATAAAAATACTACTATCACGATTAAAAAATGGAGGGTGGGAGTAGGAGGGTGAAAAATACTTTACAATCTATTCTCATACCTACCATTTATTAAAAAAAAACATTAAAATCGGTTGTGCCGTTTCGGAGGAGTGTGACGCGCAGACACCGTGACACGAGATATTTATGTATTAATATTATTTATATATTAATAGATTTCATTTAGAATATATACCTAATCAGATATTTTCGAAGTCGGTGCCAGCTGACAATATTTTAAGGTATGAATATCTAATAGGTAAATATGAATTTTACGTATCGAAATAATTATTAGATTTGCATTGCATCGGCTGGCACAGACTTTGAAAATATCTGATCAGGTATGTATTCTAAATGAAGACCCCCGTTAGTTATTTTTTCCATTTTAGCGCCTGGAAGTCGGGTTTTTATTTTTAAGTTTTTATTTGTAAATTGTAGATTACTTTTTAGTTGTTTAGTTTTCATGTACTTACTATAGATACCTAATCGCTTAACAGCCAATACAGATACCTAATAGCCATTACAAATCAAAACACACCGACTTCGAAAATATCTGATTAGATATCTATAGTAAATGAAAACGACCAATCAGATATTTTTAACTTTTGAGTGTTTTTTTGGTTTACTTGTCTTAAATTAGTAAAAATCTGTTTACTTTTATGTTGTAAAATGGAATGTTTATCATATTATTCATTTTTTTAATTTAATTCCTGATATTTCGCCACGGTTGGAAGTGCCTTTTATTGGGTAAATTGCAAGTCTAAGAAAAAAAAAATAGTAATTTTCGAGTTTTACATAATTAATATATTTATTTATATAATGTCTACTTGTATGTATGTATGTATGTATGTAACTTTTAAAGAAGAATATCTGGAATGGTTACGTTCTTCTTTACTTTACTTTTGAAGTATATGTACTCGTACCTACATAAATAATATACATATTTTTATATAGTTATGTGTATAACCATGGAAGATTTTCTCATGAACCATGAATAACAAGAATCTAGTTGCAATGACAAGAGTTACTCAGTTCAATATTTAAATAAATAAGTAGATACATACTTCACAAATATTTGCCCAATAAAATACTTGAATTGGCTTATTGACAATTATATTAATTATATTAATCACTAGCATTGCCCGCGGCTCCGCCCGCGTTTGTATGTATGTATTCAGCCCTTTTTATCGTCCCACTGCTGGGCACGGGCCTCCCTTCAATACGAGGGGGATCAGGCCATAGTCCACCACGCTGGCCAAGTGCGGGTTAGCGGACTTCACATGTCTTTCGAAAACTTGCTAGGTTCTCTCAGACATGCAGGTTTCCTCACGTTGTTTTTCTTTCACCGTAAGGCAAGAGGTAATCATGTTAGAAATGATTCGCATATGAAAATATCAGAGGTGCGAGACCCGGGATTTGACCCCGCTTCACTCGGTTTCCCAAGCAAGCGCGTTACCACTGGGCTACCACTGCCTTTGGATTGGATTGGGAACAATAGGTACCTACATATTTTAGCGCGCTAAAATAATAATAAACTTTATCTTTTCGGTTTTTTTCGCGGATTTATTTCGATTTTTGGTTTCCGACGTTTCGAATAGTTTGCACTTTATAGCAATTGTTTTTTTAATCTTTCGCGGTTCTCACAGACAGTAGGTATCCACGAAAAAATCCGAAAAGATAGTTTTATTTAAATGTTATTCGCGTAAATGTTAAGAAAGTATTATAACAAGCTTCGTGGAAATGTAAAATAAGATGTCACTTTAGAACATTGAATTATTACAATATGTAAAATATTATGTATTGTGCTGTAACACTGCAATATACCAGCGGCACAATATGCAATCATCTTGCAATAATCGTAGCAAACAAGTGCAGGAAAAATGTTTTCGGTTTTAATATTAAGCCTCGGCTATTAGTGCACTTAAAAACACATTTGAGTTTTCTTTTTTGTTACCTATAGTTTATTTGAAGCGAATACTCTTCATAATGAAGAGTATTATATAAATATCCATACTAATATTATAAATGTGAAAGTGTGTTTGTTTGTTTGTCCTTCTTTAACGTCGAAACGAAGTGAATTGGCGTGATTTTTTGTGTGGAGATAGTTAGTTGGCTGGAGACTGGAATAGACTACTTTTTTTAGATACTTTTTACCGCAGGGGATTATTAAGTCCCCAGGAAAACACGTTATAATACAATCAAAAAAAAATTATAATCAGAATTAGTTGAAACTTGGTAGGTATTTAAAATGCTCTTAAATGAAATTAAGTAAATACGTGTTTTAGCATTTTTCGAAATTTTTCCTATAATGGAATAAAATAGGGGAAGAAATTTTGTATGAAACTACTTTTTTAGAGATTTCTTTGTAGTTTTAGCGCGAGCAGAGCCGCCGATTCTGCTAGTAGTAGGTATATATAAATATAAAGGCATAATGCCTTCTTATTTAGTTTATTATGTATATTCGTATTCACTGTTGGGCACGGGCCCCCCTTCAGTACGAGGAGATCAGGCCATAGTCCACCACGCTGGCCGGGTGCGGGTTGGCGGGCTTCACATGTCTTTCGAAACTTGCTAGTTGCTAGGTTTCAGACACGTAGGTTTCCTTACGACGATTTCCTTCACCGTAAGCCAAGTTGTAGTCCTGTTGAAAATGATTCGCACATGAAAATATCAGATGTACGAGACCCGGGACTTGAATCCGCTTCACTCGGTTTCCTGAGTGCGTTACCATGAGTTATCACTGCCTAGGTCTAATAAGTATTTACTTAGCATTGTAAGCTATCCGAAGTGAGGTCGTCATTCACTCGTGTGCTTTTTTTGTGTTATTATTGCAATGAATAGGTATTAGGTACTATTTCTTATTAAACAAAGTTAATATCAAACATGAGTTATCTAATGAAATAAGATTATATTTTAATAAGTTTTTTTTTTATATTGTGTATAAGTTTTTATTAACCAAGCTTTGAAATTTAAGAATAGGAACAAGGCAAAATGTGCGTATTAGTAACATCGCGAGTACGATTGTGTATGACGTAGAAAGACCTGTATAATGGACAACGTGAAACATGTAATTGATATATAAAAATAAATATAATTACATTATCTTTAATTAATCGGCGCCATGACCATTTTTCTTTAGGCGACCTGATAAAACCATTATATAATAAAATTGTAACTGATCGCTGTCTGTATATGGAAGATATTTGAGAAAAACTATTATTGGAGGTCTTTGTTAACGCAACAAAACCCAAGACAATGATTTTTAGTATTCGAGTCTGTTTGTTTGTGCGATTGTGCGCGCTAATCTCAGAAATGGCTTAACCGATTTGTGTGCGGTTTTCAACAAACGAAAGTGTTATATAAAAACACCGTTAAAAATTTAAAGAATTGGATAGATCGATAATTTTTACTTTGTAAGCTACATTTTTTTCAAGTATCATTGAAGAAGTGTACTTTATTGACGAAATTTTTGTAAACTGATTACATACACCAATGTATTTTTTCGGGAAAAGACGAAAAAGATGGTCTCCTTAAGTTTTTAATTTGACGCTTATTTTTTATACAATGTCGCCGTAAACATTCCAACTTTGCAATTTGACGAGTTGTGAACAAATAATAAAAGTTGGAATTCACGTAAAGTACACTAAAGCTTTTGTGTTTTTTTGCCGTAGAATCTATTTATGTTATAATTTTACAAATTTATCGATATTTTATTAGTTTTTGATCGATTTTGGAGTTAAATTTATTGATTTTTTCTGAAAAATAAAATTTCTTTTCCTTATACCTGCTAACATTTTAAGATCACAAAACTTCAGGTTTTCAATATTTTGTTCCCAAACCGGATTCCGATTGGACTATAGGTTATATTGTATGACATTGAGTGATCGCTACACGAAAACATAGTTCGTTTAACTAAAATAAAAAAACGAACAATTGTGAATTATGTATATTTTGAAACAAAAACAGTACCTACTAGTTTGTAACTGAAGACTAATGTCTATATTTTATTTAATATTTGAGATAAAAAAACTAAACAAAAACTACCTTTGTTCATTTATTACTTTTTTATAGTCTAAGAATTTACTAGTGGCGTTCACGGTTGAAGATCTGTATTCATAACTCATTAAAGAACTAATTTTACAATTTAACTAACTTCTCTTCTTACTGTGACGCTAAAAGTTGTGTTTAGTCAAATTATGTATTATAATATGTAATCGGCCCTGGGCATGGGCCTCCTTTCAATACGACCAGGAGACCATGGAGACCAGGCCATATTCCACCACGAATTCTTGCTAGCTTTTCTCTATCATGTTGGAAATGAATTGCGAATAAAATAGCGAGATCCGGGATTTGGACCCTGTCACTGCTTACCCGAACACTGTCTTAACCGTACTATTAAAGAGCTATATGGTGAATATCGTCGAAATTGCTCTCTGCAAGAGCATCGAGAGCCCTTCGAGGCAGTACATAGTGGCAATCAGAAATATTTCCCTCCGCGCCAATTCAATCGTCTAAGTACTTTTTCATTCAGTCATAACATTCTGTATCTATTTTTATTTTTATCGAAATATGAGAGCAATGACAGTTGTACGCTTATAAATTACGAACTATGCAAATAATAGAGGATAATTGATCAATTAAAATATACTTTATTCTAATACCTCTGGACAGATTTAGATGAAAAATACTTTTTACTGGGGAAAAATATCTCATTTCTGAGTAATCTATACCTACTAAAGGTTAAAACGTAACTAGGAACGAACCCGAGTGGAGCGAGGATGAATCGCTAGTATTATAAATATAAACACCCATGATTGGAGTACAAACATTCGTGCTAATCACACAAATGAATGCCCCCAAGGGGACTCGAACCCGCGACCGCTGGCACAGCTAGTAAGGTCAATACAAACTGAGCCAAACGTGTCGTCAAATTATCATTATATAGGTAACTAGCATTGCCCGGGGCTCCGCCCGCGTTCAGATGACGAAAAACCAAATTCTTAGGTTTTACATATTAGTCGTCATTATCGTCGTCGTCGTACCTATTCGTCACCCTAACGTACTTGCTCGCCAGCTTACCATGGACCAGTATGTGAGACGACTAAAACGTCACCTTATCCTAGAGCTAGAGGACCGATAGTAGCTAGCACAGACACACAGACAGCAGATAAGTAGATGTGTCCAATGGAAAGCCGTTCCACATGATAGCATCACACAACAGATTTGCTCATAGTCTTAGGGCTGATTGCAAATACACACAGAGAAAAAAACATATTAGTATACTCTCTTACATTGCAATTTTTGTATTTTTTCTCAGAAATGAGATATTTTCTCGTGTTAAAAAGTATCCCTTATGTTGACCCGGATAACCAGCTATCATCATACCAAATTTCATCAAAATCTGTCATGTGGGTTTCTCGTGACGCGGTCATAGATAGAGAGGTAAAAATTCTAAAATCTATAGATCCGGCCTCAGTATCGATAATAATATCTATTTCAATAAGATTTTCCAAAAAAATATTTAATGTACAAGTTCGGCGTGGTTACAATTTTATTATATGTACCTATAGATTAACATAAATATACACAATATTAATTTTGTCCTCCACATACACTAAAGTTTTAATAAAATTAAAAACAATTTGGCTTAGGAAAGAGCCTGGCACAAAATACGTATGTATCTAGAAATAATAATATAATCATGTCAATAGTATATTTTTCCAAAGTTTTATAATTAAGAAGTCATAAACACGTAAAAATGAAACAATATTTCAAAGAGCTTAAACTTATCTCAGACTTTGCCCATTATAACATTGTCGTACCTCTACAGAAACCACAATCAAAGGGCAAGCGGGCTTCATATTATTTATAATAGGTTGCCTAACAAGTTAAACTGTTACGAAACAGAATTTATATCTACGAGATTGTTAGGAAGTTAGGAAAACGCGGCCTTTACTATAAATTGCGCGCTCTCGAGCAACTTTCCTAGATATTGCACAATTTGTTGCATGTTATATCTATAATCTGCTTATAGTATGTACTTATAATATATACAAATAAGTTAGTGGTCGCTTACGGCTTCATTTGTGCTAGCATTAGAATACATCTAAATTCTAAGTAGTGAAAGGAAATAAGGATATATATTATGTATGTAAATAAGCAAAGACATAATGAGTACAGTGCCTTTTTCTCCTGTGTTTGTCAACCGATTTTCTTTTATTTGTTTTAGTAAGTAGCTATTGACGAGTTTTAGTATTATCAATAAAAAAATTTTAGAAACAGTTTTTTGGATTTAAGTTATTTATCGCACGTTACTCGAAAAACTTAGCGAATGAGAGCTAGATGTAAACAAGTAGCATATTCGATATTATAAGTGTTAAGAAAATTTGTAGGAAAAAAGTTGTAAGAAATCCTTGTGCACGCTTTATGATAGCTTCAACATGTAAAATGTTCGTTGCTTGATGTTTATGATATCCACTAGGGTAGTTGAAGCACACGAGTACCTACTGACTCTTCACAATTTTTATAATCTAATTTTATGAGCCAAGAGCAAACAGCAAAAGGAAGTTCGTGCTCTACCATCACTGTTTCCCAGAAAAAAAAAAATAACCTGCCACTCTCCGAACTAATATACTGACATCTGACTACCATGCCACTAAACCAACAAAGCAGTTTATAATATTAAATATAGTATAGCAAAAGTTAATTATATTATACCGTCTGTGAGTCTGTAAAATTGTATTAAATGAAAATTGCAAATTGACTTGGATGAACAATCGACAAGAATTTCAAAAATCAATAAAATATTACGTCTGTTAACATACGATCGTCCTAACGATATACCTATTTCAAATGTTCTATCCACCTTAAAGTTGTGAATTGTTGTTGTGGGGATGTTTTAGTTGAAGATGGAACTAGATCACAAGTTCCTGCTTACAATCCAAGCTAGATTAAAAGTTATGTCAGCTGGCGGTTTAGTTCTAGCAACCTAAGTAATTATATATAATTCACGTATATAATTATGTACGTCTCAAAACTTAATAAAATAAAAGTCATCTACAATTATGTATTATTCATTATTAGTTTTATGTTTCTGCTCAGGCTTCACCGAGTTAATTTTTTAATTCATAGGTATGGTTATTATGTGTTCAACCCTTTTTACCGTCCCAATGCTGGGCACGGACCTCCTCTTAATGTGAGAGGGGAAGGGAAGGTATTAGGTACCTGAAAATATTTTTGTCATACAAAATTTTCCTTCTTTAAAAGAATTAATCGTAAGGTTTCGTATTACATTTTGTTGCGCAGTTTCAAGAAGCCAACTACAACAAAATAAACAACAATGTTACGCTTTAAATAAAAACTACTTTTTCGAATTTATTCGCGGATTTATTTTGTCGGGAACCAAACACCAAAGTAAATCCGCGGACAAATCCGAAGATAGTTTTGTATAAATGGCAAATGTTCGTGTAAATCTAAGTAACACGGCGCGGCGCGGCGCGGCGGTCCAGCTAGCGGTTTGACCGGACTGGACGACGATGAATCGCTTAGCTGTAAAATAAGTTTTATAATTATATGCATATAATAATTATGAACCTACACTTACAGGTTATTATTACCAAAATACACTTTATAATTATAAATAAAATAAAAAGGTTATTTAATTATATCCTTACTAGTATTGAGATGTCTGTTTGTAATGACAATCTAACAGCTGTTCACTAAATGCATATGAAATGATGTATACGAGTATACGGTACGAATAAGAAAAAAAACAATTTAAACATTTTTGTCTGTCTGTGTATTGTATCTCCGAAACGGCTTGACCGATTTTGACGGGACTTTCACTGCCAGATAGCTGATGTTATAAGGAATAACTTAGACTACTTTTGTTTTAGAAAAAGAATCAGGGTTCCGCGTAAAAAAATTAAAATCCATATAATTGTGAACAAAATCCGCGTACGAAGCGAGGGTAAGTTGCTATTTATTTAAATACTCGTATAGATATAGCTAGTTTGTCTTAAAGACTAAAGTTCATGGACCGTTTATTTTGACTAGGAAATCGTTTTCTTTTTATGTGGCATATGAGTTATAGACATGTATAATTATCTAAATAAAAAAAATATTACGAAAAAAAATACATAATTAACTAAGGCGAATCTGTACATTAGATATTTTTTTTAAAATCTTATTGAAAATTATAAACATCATTATCGATACAGAGGCCGAATCTATAGTTCTTAGAATTTTTGCCTGTCTGTTACCGCATCACAGAAAAATCATTGGAGGGATTTTGATGAAATTTGGTATGGTGATAGCTGGTTATCAGGGTTAACATATAACATATAGGATACTTTTTACCGCAGGAAAATATCTCATTTTTGAGAAAAAAATACAAAAACTGCAATGTAAGAGTATACTAATATGTAAAACATAAGAATTTGGTTTTTGGTCATCTGAACCTGGGCGGAGCCGCGGGCAATGTTAGTAATACCTAAAACAGTCATTCTCAAATACGAAGTACAGAATTTCTATATGCGTTGGTTTTATTTTCATTTAGAGCATGTGCGCGTCGTTTCATATCAGACATGAGTAGATGTTAAGTACTAACTAGAAGTTCTTATAAACTTTAATTCTGCTTGTTTTTATTAAGTACCTCATATAAAAATATATATAGTAGCTTTATAATAGTCGATATATATATATTATACATACATATATATATAATAAATAGTAGGAAAACGAAATCTTGTTTAACGTTAAAAAGTTACGTATTGTGTACAGAATATAGACAAAATTGTTATTGAAATTTTTGACTGTATTTACACTAAATTTTCTTTTATTAATTTGTTGAACTAATGTTCACTACTATTTTCTTAGATTTACGCGAATATTTGACATCCATACTAATATTATAAATGTGAAAGTGTGTTTGTTTGTCTTTCTTTCACGTCGAAACGGCTTGGCGGATTGGCGTGATGTTTTGTGTGGAGATAGTTGGAGAGCTGGAGAGTAACATAGGCTACTTTTTACCGCGGGAGATAGTCTCTTTCCCGCGGGAAAACACGTTATAATACAATCCAAAAAAATATTTATGATAGAATTACTTGAAACTTGGTACTAATGCTCTTCAATACAATTAATTAAATACTTATTTTAGCATTTTTCGAAATCCATCTCGTAAGAGGGTAAAATAGCGGATGAAAGTTTGTAAGAAACCTACCATTTTAAGAGTTGTTTTTTTTTGTAGTTTTAGCGCAAACGAAACCGCGGATTGTGCTAGTTTTAAATAAAATATCTTTTCGGACTTTTTCTGACTGATATGATTGCTGTAAAGTGCTCGTAACGTCGAAAACCAAAAACCAAAATAAATCCGCGAAAAAAATCGTTTTATTTAAAATAATATTCGCAAATTTTGTGTAGTGATTAACTTATTACTCAGGTCAACATTTAGGATACCTACCTTTTACTACAGGAAAATCTTTCATTTCCACGGGAAAACACAATAACTAGTTTTATCGAGTCGTCCTTAAAAATTTACATGGCTTAACACTAGCTTATCCTTAAGAGATACATCAAAACTATGTACTAGAAAATTGTAGGTCTTAAAAAACTCTACAATAGCATATATCTTCTAAGGTACCTAGTGACGCAGTCGAAGCTAGGTGAAGTCGCTAGTATAAAATAAATTCTAGGTACAATTTAAGCCTTCTTGTATCATTTTCAAGATATTGTATAATATTGTTTAATAAGCTCTATTACATGATGGAGGGTTTTAAGAGTTCCGTAGATACTTGTGCTACAGGTGCTTGAGAATGTTGAGAATGTATCTAAAATATATATATTTTTTCTTACTTTATTATAATTTTTAATGTTATTGAAAGAATATACTAATATTTACCTCTTTCAAGTTATAACCATACAAATATACAAATGAGTACGGTTTATATTCGTTATGATGACAGAAGACAGTGTAAGAATAAAAAATTAAAGGCTTATATTAGGTTTTGTATAAATTACAAGTACAGCCATACATACAATTGAGTCTCACAATTTAGGGTAATGTCAGTATTAATGCCTCAACACACGTATGTAATATATCGGTTAACCTTCAATCTTACAATCAACGTAACAGAATTTTAATGCTTAACAGTAGGTACCTGTATAGCGATCTATTTTTATGCCCTCAAAGAAATGTGTAATATGTGTATGGTAGGTAAATGATGATAGATAGTTATCCCGGTCGACGTATAGGATAAAATATCTCATCTCTGAGAAATCTATACTGAACGTTAAAACGTAACTAGGGAAGAACCCGAGCGGAGTTGCTAGTTAATAATAAGGTGGTGAAAAATATTGTTATTTTTTACAAAAGATGATTAGTTACATGCACATATTATATACCTACATTATTGTTCTGTTTGCAAAATGAGTAAGTGAATAGTAAAAAGATTTATGTTGTCGATTACATAAAAATTTAATTGTTTTGTTTGCAAAATAAATAAATATGTTGGGAATGAATAAGTAAATAGTAAAAAGATTTATATTGTTGATTTAAAAATTTAAAACTTAAAGAATAAGAAAGAGGATTTTTTTAGTCTGTAGTAAATAGGACAAAATATTGTTATTACAAGATACTTTATTTATTATATTGTAGGGGTGTAGAGCGGAATGGATTGTACAATGTTATATATGTTATGTGCTCTCTCTCCCTCACTTGTCATGGCGGTGTGTGTTGTAATATATGAAATTGCTCTGATCAAAAATAAAAGACTTAAAAATTCATCTCATCAAACTCATGAATTCTATCTCATTGATAATTTTAAAAAAACAATTGTTCTTCCATAATATTTCGAATATTGTACAAAATGTTCAATTAAAAAGTTGCCTCATTTTTCTTTCCACTGTTATTGACTTTGATCACGTAAACAATAAAATTGATTAGGTTTACTTTAGCTTGCTTTCCAGTTTCCATTATTATATAACGCTTATTTCTTTTGAAATTGTTATTCATCTTTATTTACTAACTATATACTATATAATTACTCTATACCTACTCTTAGCAAGTTTTAATACAAGAATTATGTAGCTACATATTATACCAGTATATGTACATACGAGTACATATAACTAGCGGCTCAACCTCGCTTCGCTCGGATTCGTCTTTAGTGAAAAACAAAAACAAATTTATTCCACGGGAACCGTATATTTTTACGGGATAAAAAAGTTCCAGATTATAATCTATCTCTATGCCTCATCCAGAGATCCGTTCAGCCGTTCTTCATCCATCCAAACTTTTGTATTTATATATTACTAGCATTGCCCGTGGCTCCTCCCGCGTTCAGATGAGAAAAAACCAAGTTCTTAGGTTTTACAGTTAGTATGCTCTTACATTGCAGTTTTTGCATTTTTTCTCAGAAATGAGATATTTTCCTGCGGTATAAAGTATTCTATATGTTGACCCGGATAACCACCTATCATCATAACAAATTTCATCAAAATCCCTCCAGTGGTATTTCCGTGATGCGGTAACAGACAGGCAGACAAAAATTCTAAAAACTATAGATTCGGCCTCTGTATCGAAAATGTTTATTTCAATAAGATTTTCCAAAAAATATTTAATGTACAGATTCGGCTTAGGTACAATTTTATTATATGTATTGATGACTTGATGTAGTAATAAGATTATTATATTTACCGTATAAATTTACACCTTGTTATTAGATTAGTGTTACAGCAAATAATATACCTTGAAGTACTTGTTATGATGTTTTGCTTTTCATTTAAAGTTCTAGCCCCTACGTTTATATGGACGCAATCTAGAAATTTCTAAATTATTTTACTAATATGTAGGTGCATATGTGAACTCAATCTTATTATTTAATACCTACATACCTACTAAGTAGACATTATCGTATAACAGCTTTAAAAAGTTTAAAACTTGTTAATGTACTTTAAGAAAATGTTTTTTAATTTTTCTTTTCTTTCTTTTTTAGAATGGAAGTAGGAGTGCGGATAGTGGGCATCATCCTTCGTATACTAAATTTCTTACTCGCACCCATCTACTGGTTGCGATTACGCAACTCGCAAAAAGTACCACCGATAAAAGATAAGTTGTTATTACAAAGCGTTACGGACATCATCAAGTCTATAAAGGATGGAAATGTAAGTATAGTAAATAACTTGATATTTATATGTTTTATTAAATTCTTGTCAATAGTCATCCCTCTATCCCTTATCTCAGGGGGCGAAGCATGTTTCATATCTTTGTAATGAAAAAAGGGAACAAAGGGATAATATATAATAATAATATAAAGATAAATATGTTGGGATATTATTAACACAGCATTGGTAAGGTTTTGGTTGCGCAGCATTGGTTCGATGGCTACGAGGCTTGTGTTTTGGATATCAGATAGTTGATACACTATACATATATAACTTTAAATACGTACTTACATGTTACAAATATAAACACCCATGACTGGAGTACAAACTTTCGTACTCATCACACAAATGAATGCCCCCCGCGGACCTCGAACCCGCGACCGCTGGCACAACAAATAGGGTCACTACAGACTGAGCCGATGGTGTCGTCAATGTAAAGGGATCCTTTCACTAGGGGAAAAAGAGGTGGTATTACATAAATTTGTTTTTTTTGGCATAACAAAAAGGAAAGAGACAGAAAATGTATTTCTTTTATTAAAAAGCGTTTGTTGTATTTTGCAAAGGTTACCACAATATTAAGTTAAAAAGTTATTAAAACAGGATATGGATATGTTACTCCTGTATAATAAACATCCAAATTCGATACAATACTTAGGTACGTATTGTTTATACTAGCGGCTCACCCTCGCTTCGCTCGGGTGCGGCTCTAGACAAACAAAAACAAATCTATCCCACGGGAACCTTACATTTTTCGGGGATAAAAAGTAGCCTATTTGTTATTGTGATGTATGAACTATATTATTGTAAAGTTTCATTAAAATCCAATCAATAGTTTTTGTGTACTAAGCTGTACAAGTTACTATAGTTTTTTAACTATCCCACGGGAACTCTTTAATTTTCCGGGATAAAAATTTCATTTAAATCGGTCTAATAGTTTCGGAAATTAGCCCGTACAAACAGACAAACAGACAAAGAAACAAAAAATTGAAAAAAAAAAACTGGATTTGTTCTATTTCTCTTCTTTCATCTCCCTGACTCTGTTTTTAGCATTTTTTTTTCTATGTACAGACATTTGACCTCTACATTTTTATTATATTATAGATTGTTCGTGTTGTATAAACATACTCACAATTCATATTTGAAATATTAAAGCGTTGCAAGAGTTGCTGTCATTATGTAAGCACTATTTATATATCTAGATTAAATTCAATTCCAAAAGGGATTGGAACAGTGATTTATTGTCTGTAAATTTTATCTGATTGATTCTTCTTGTGAAGTTTCGGTAATGTTCAAGAGCATCATTTGTGATGTTATTTTTACAAAATGTAATTAACTTATTGTATCAAGAAACGTGTCTATTTTTTTGTTCATCAATCTCTATTATTTTGGAACAGGTAATGTTTCTAATCATATCAACTGGGGAAAATATCTTCTATTATAGGAAGTGACATTTTTTCTAATTTAATAATTTATAATTTTTGAATCATTAATCATTATTACAGACAATATATTATAGAGTAGAATAGAGTTTTGACGAAATAAACAATTTTTTTTTAAACACAATCAGTACACATTTTGAAATATCTTACAAAATCCTGTATTTATTTAAACAAGTGACTGCGTGAAGTACATATATTTTCTAAATGAAACTTCTTTCTCATTCAACTGTACATTCAATTACCAATCAAAATTAATATCTAAAGAATTTATTACAATTCAAAGCTTTAAGCTCTTAACTCTCTATCTGTTTCGATTATCTGCTAAGCTTTCCAGTTTCCACCATTAGTACGCTCTAGGGTCGACGGAACACGGAATTGGCAAGCGTTCCACATTGCACAATAAGCCGCAATACAATCATTACCATATTGCTGTACAGGAATAAATAATTTTAATTGCAAGACGTAGGTTGCATTCAAAGGCTGATATGTTGAGAGTATGAGCATTTGCTATATACATATATATAAGTAGGTGGAATTCGCATCGGTTTAAGAGGTTCGCTGTGTTGTATGAATTTTTATGTTTCATTTGCTGTTTTTATTTGTGTTATGTAAACATTATCTGACATAAATTCTATTAGCACATTAAATCCTTCCAATAGGAATTTCTCCGAATGATCTTGTCAGAGACCTCCCCAACATTGTTTTTTTTAATTAGGTACTAGCGATTTACACTCGCTCCGCTCGAGTTCGTCCCTAGATACGTTTTAACGGTTAGTATAGATTTCTTAAAGATTTAAAACCTTTCAAATTGTGAACAAAACCCGCGTACGCAAGGACTTTATATAATTTAGAGATATCTCTCTTCAGATATCAAGTGAAGAAGTGGTATCCCGCTTCATAGCCAGGATACAAGAGGTGAACCCATACATCAATGCGGTGGTCGACGAGCGTTATCGCGCGGCTTTGGACGACGCTCGACAAGTTGACAGATTGATATCTGAGGCTCGGACTAAAGGGGAAATAGAACAGCTGTTCGCCGAGAAACCTTTGTTAGGAATACCTTTTACTGTGAAGGAGAGTTGCTCTTTGGCAGGTGGGTGTTTTATATACTTAGATTTTTAGTTTTAGTTAGTATTGGTAGATATAAAAATCTAGTGTTGTTTAAAGTATGAAATATGACTTGTAAGAGACTTAGAATTAGCAATTATATGATTAGGTATGATTGTATTATTAGAGATATGTATGGTTATAATTTATATATGTATTGTTTGTTTTATTTATGTGTTAAAATTAGTCATCATAATTTATTATGAATTAATCGAGTACAAAAGAGAATTATTTTAAGTTTTGGAATGTTTACACATGTACCTATTAATCGATAACCGTTTTCGAGTTAAATTTAAATATATATATACATAGTTAATATTTTTAAACTTAACTCAATTTAAGTAGTTATTATAATACACAATCGTGTCCATGCAAACATCGGCAACGCCAGGGCTGTCGAACGCGGTGGGATGCCTGGAGCACGCGGGGCGGCGCGCGCGCTGCGACGGCGCGGCGGTGCGGCGCGCGCGGGCCGCGGGTGCGCTGCCGCTGCTGGTGTCCAACACGCCCGAGCTGTGCCTGGGCTGGGAGACCGCCAACCTGCTGCGTGGCCGCACGCGCAACCCGCACCGTCTGGCCGCCACGCCCGGCGGCTCCTCGGGGGGCGAGGTATCTATGCGACCTTCTTTTTTGGACTTTTGCTTCTGAAATAAAATTATTTTGTTGGTTTTTTTCCGCGGATTTATTTTGATTTTTGGTTCCTGACGTTTCGGATGCTTTACAGCAATCGTGATTTGACGGGAGGGACTAAGGTTTTAGACGTCTCAGTTTTAGAAGTAATTATATGTATTGTTGTTACTTACCCATATAAATATAATAATTTTCAAATATATACTAAAATGGCAACAAAATACCTGTTTTTCTTCACAGTAAGACAAGAGGTAATCATGTTGGAACTGATTCGCACATGAAAATATCAGAGGTACGAGACCCAGGATTAGAACCCGCTAACCTCGGTTTCCCAAGCGAGTGAAATATAATAATTTTTAAATCTGAAATAATTTTAATTAAAAAAAATAAATGTTATCAGATAAAGTGACAATATGTTAAAATAAATACAATAATTATGAACTCGTGCAGGCACAAAAGACGTGTGTTACGCGATCTCGTAAATGTATTTATTCTCTACATACTGTAGGCAAACTATTATGTCATAGGATTCCCAGAGCTACTTTTCACCGACTTAAAAAGGAGTTATTACAGTTACGTGTATTTTATGTGACCTATAAACTGATGGAAAAATTAAAAAAAATCTCAATTTAAATATAAGTATTTTACAGACATACATGTTATTTAATGTACAACTTCATGAGTTTAAAGGAGCCCGGTTTTTTAAGGGTTGCGTTTTTTTTAAGACTATGCCTTCTCCATATTGGTACTACTACCTAAGGTGAATATTGAAGATGGTGATGGGTGACCTGTCTTTTACGTAGATTATTTTTAAATTTTATAAGCATTTGCTAGGCTCGATCAAGAAAATTTTAATGTTATAATATGTTATATGAAGATAAACTCTTAAGTCACACAAATTGAATAGGTACACAATGACATAAACAATGTTCCGTTAAACATTTACTGTGGGTGACGCTATCACAAACATACTCGTATGTTAGCCAACAACAGGACAATAACGCTTTAGCATAAAATATAACGCACATACGTATCTATCTATAATAATTTCTAACTGATTTTTAAACAATGAAGTAGAGAGAGATCTCGATTATACTTTTAGTACTCCGTATTTTCTTTTGTTGGGACATTAACACAGAGCGCCATCTAGTTCCATGGTAAGCTACGAGGCTTGTTTTATGGATACCAGATAGTTGATACACTACACATATAAATCTTTAACTACATACATATTATAAATATAAACACCCATGACTGGAGTACAAACATTCGTGCTCATCACACAAACGAATGCCTCCAACGGGACTTGAACCCGCGACCGTTGGCACAGCAAGTAAGGTCACTACCAACTGAGCCAAACGAGTCCTCAAAAAATTTTTTTTTGATCAAGTGATTAGAATCGCTTTACTTTAAAGGAAGGTGTTCTTCTAAGATAATCCTTTAACTGTGTTCAAAATTTACGTAAAGTTCGGATATAAGTCGTTGGTGGATGGTACCTAGTACCTACCTAATACCTATTAATATCATCGTTGTGTTATTTTAAATTCAAGTTTGCTTACAAATATTGTAAGGTACTTTATTGTCATTTTTCAATATTTTGAATTCATTTTGTTTTTTATGGGTAGGCTGTCTGTAACAACTATACCTTTGAGACATCTGACACCTTAGTCTCTCCCGTGACCATGATGCTGTAATGCATTCGAAACGCGTCGGGAACCAAAAAACAAATAAATTCGCGATTATTTAACATTTCAATTATTTTTTTAAGCATCACTCACTGGTTTGGCTATTAATTGATAATTTTCATTAATTCATCATTTTCTTATAGATATATAATTTTCCTAAATGTATTGTTCTTATATATTACTAGTTTCGTCCGTAGATTGACCTTTAACGCTTAGTATAGATTTTACAGAAATGAGATATTTTCCTAATTAAAAAAACCTATCCTGTATGTTCATCAGGATAATCAGCTATCATTATACCCAATTTCATCAAAATCTGTCCAGTAATTTTCTCGTGATAGGTTCTCACTTCTCAGACAAACAGACAGACAGACAAAAATCCTAAAAACTATAGATTTGGCCTCTGTATCGATAATAATGGCTATTTCAATTCCTCAGAAATATTTAATGTACAGATTTGACTCAAAAATTTATTAGGTTTATGTATATTTTCATAACTTAGATTTTTCCTTAATATAATCGTAGATATGATGATGATGATGATAATATATGGCTAATTAACACTAACAAGGAATTTCAAATCCCTGGAACACTTTTTTTGTAAGCTCAACCTTAGCGTTAGCACTTAGCACACACTTAAAACTAACGAAGGTTACAACATTTTTTACAACAGACGTTTTTCTTATTTTACGAGTATATGATTGAACTATACTCTTTGTAATTAAATAAATATAAATATATTGGGACATTAACACACACCACTGTCTAGTTCCATGGTAAGCTCGTAGCTTGTGTTATGGATACCAGATAGTCGATACACTACACATATATAACTTTAAATATATACATATAATAAATAGCAACAGCCATGACTAGAGTACATACATGCCCCCAGCGGGACTCGAACGCGCGACCACTGGCACAGCGAGTACGGTCACTACAAACTGAGCCGAACGTGTCATCATTACCATCATTTCGTTAACTATTACCATCATTTCGTTTTCTAAAATATACTAGATAAAATAATACGCAAAATCTCGTTCTAAAAAATATATAGTCGAAGTTAAATGTAAAAAAACGTTAGTTTTTATTTGATTCCGTATCCGTCTGGTATGTACTAGTGGTTTGTATGTGTGTAATGTGTATCCTTTGTACCGAGGACAATGAAATTAATAAACCAACAGTCGAGTCAAGGTTGTGTGTGTTGATTGAATAAATTATATTTGTTTAATTTATTTTTTATATTATGTATATGAAAATTGTATGGTTTAGGTGGTGGGGTGGCCCGTCCTGGGTCACACCAGATTGTCTCATCTAGATCTTAGCTATAGTTGAATCTATATAAATATTAAATATATAGGTAGCGGGTCGGTTACTTATATAACTAACCGACCCAAACTTAAATTTTTCAATATTCCAAACTATAAGTATATATTAAAACATTAATCTTATTGGGAAATTAGCACTGTATGCCGTGAAACAGGTCTCTTCTAGTACGGCAATAGATAACTATATAATATTCTAGTGATCATAACAAAAATTTTATTATAATTCATTATATATAATTGTATTGTATTCAGCCCTTTTTAAACGTCCCACTGCTGGGGGTGCGCCTCCCTTCAATACGAGGAGGATCAGGCCATAGTCCACCACGCTGGCCAAGTGCGGGTTCACGGACTTCACATGTCTTTCGAAATCTTGCTAGGGTTCTACATGTTTTTCAACTATATTATGTACATGTTTAAAATAAACGATAATTAAATATTATAACGATGACTACACAGGCAGCGCTGCTCGCGTGCGGTGCGACGCCGTTCTCCGTGGCGTCGGACATCGCGGGCTCCATCCGCATTCCGGCCGCCTTCTGCGGCGTGTACGGGCACAAGCCCACGCCTGGTGAGACGCTGCACTATGCACATTGTACATTTTGCACTTTCATTTGATATAAATAAATATGTTGGGACATTAACACACAGTACCATCTGGTTCCATGGTAAGCTACGAAGCTTGTGTTATGGATACCGGGTAGTTGATATACTACACATATATAACTTTAAATACATACATATTATAAATGACGAGTCGGGACTCGAATCCGCGATCGATGGCACAGCAAGTGGTGTCACTACAAACTGAGTCAAACGTGTCGTCTAATATACTTGTAATGTAGGTGCATTCGGTTTGCTAAAAAACTAATACAACAGATGGTGTTGACTTTTTTCATGTAAGCTTTAATGTTTTGATACATATACATAAAATTGTATAAATGAAACATTATATTTTTATTAAAATCCGTCCTTTATATTTAATTAGTGCATTTTTGAGCGTTTAAAAAATAAATAAGTACCTGCTTTAAGTTTATATATTTAAGATTTATATTGGTTTCTTTTGCATTAACCATTTTTTATATTATTCGCCAATTTTCATATTGTACTCTATACGTTTTTATTAAGAGTAATAATTAAAGCAGCACTAAAAAAAATAACCTCAATGAATATAGAGATTAAGTAATTCACACTATACTAAATATAGTGTACGTGAAAGTCGGTAGGATCACGTACACTACACTAAAGGGAAGACTTAACTACTAACTTCGTACTGTAGTCTAAATCTGTCGCATCGTAAAGAAACCACTCTCGTTATTTTTTTTTCCGCGCCAAAAAAAGTAGGTATAACTTCAAAAACAACACTACCGCCAGAGATAATTTCAATTGAGGGTCGCAAAAGAGTAACCAAGCCTCATAAATTACAAAAAAAAATATGTACGTGAGTGTGTGCAATTCACACATGGTAGAAGTGAAACTTCAGAATAGTAACCTACGAGAGAATGAGATGAATATAGAGTATCAGGAGTAGGATAATTATTATAAGGTTAATTTTTTTAATAATATTTTTACCAAGTTTAAAAATTTATTTTACATTTTAGTTAACATAAATATACATTACATATTATTCAGTATTAATTTTATTAATGTTCACTGCCTGTGTAATGACAATAACAACGGTTACCATGACAACACGTTCTATCTCATTCTCTCGTCGGCTTCATCCTATATATTTATGTGTTAATCTCTTTTTAGTGTTGCATTTCCGTTTCATTGAGTTTCAAATCACAATGATTCTAAATAAGTTTCATTTAAAAAAACTAACAACACCTGCCCCCTCCCCCACCGCCAGGTATAATCTCTATCGAGGGGCACATCCCGACGCTGTCGGACGAGAACTACGCGCGGCTGCTGACGGTGGGCCCCATGGCGCGCCACGCCGCCGACCTGGTGCCGCTGCTGCGCGCGCTCGCCGCGCCCGCCGCGCTCGCCGGCCTCGGCGACCCCGTCGACATGGCCGACTTGACGGTACGGGGATATATATACATATACACTAGCAAGCACAGACACATCTATTCCGGGATAAAAAGTTGCCTGTTGTTTGACCGGAAATATAAGGTATCGGCATGTCAAATTTTACTAAATTAAGTGCATAAGTTGTTGTGTACTAAAATGTATAAGTTACTATAGTTTTTTAACTATCCCACGGGAACTCTTTAATTTTTCGACGTGAAAAGTATCTAAAATGTTGACCGGATATATAAGGTACCACCATGCAAAATTTTATTTAACTCGGTCCAATAGTTTCGGAGATTAGCCCGTACAAACAGACAAACAGACAGAAAAACAAAAAAATCGCAAAAAATCTGGATTTATGCTACCTATTTCTCTTCTTACATCCCCCTGACTTGGTTTTAAGCTATTTTTTTTCTATGTACAGACATTCGACCTCTACAGTTTTTTTTTATGTGTACCTATAGATTAGATCATACACATTGTCCGAGTACCAGGGTAGCATACACACCGAGCAAACGTACTGCGTACATGTTGAAGCTCATCGAAGGAAAGCCTGCACAGTGCACAGAGTGCACGCGGATTTTTTACAACATACACTCCTCAACACTTATGATCGCTTGGTACTTCTGATACGAGTACTAGGGCACCACAAACCTCAGGGGAACATTCATTTCATTCCCCCGACATTCATTCCATGCCCCGTCATAAGAGTGCATTCGAACTACTTAACACTTATGCTCGCCTGGTACTTGTGCTGACGTCGTACGAGGTGCTCTCCGTAAATAATTAAAAGTGCGTGATGGTCACAATATTCAACTTGTTCCCGTCCAACTATCATTCGCTCGAGTGTGCGCTGTAACGTGCGATGAGGAACTTTGTTTCAATAGAACATTCGCATTCGCTTAAATCTAAGAAAGTATTATGATATAATTATGTTTTAGTATTATGTAAATATGTCGTTAAACTCGTCTATTTATCTAAATAGCAGATATGCCTTTTAGTTAAGTATAGATATATATTGTAGTGAGTAGTGGATATGTAAGCACTAAGAATGATAATATATTTCTATCTGTTTATGGTATTTAATTTTACTGAGACCATTAAAATGGTAGCAGCGAAAAATGGTAGCAGCTGCAGCGAACACGTGGCACGCAGTAAACTGCGTGCACGTATTCGCTGCAGCTTGATGAGTCTGTCAACTTCTCATTGGCAAATTTTATAAGTAGGCTCGATAAATGTATTGTATGTAATAAAATGCATAATCTGTCTTTTAACTTTCAAAATTTGATGAGACACTATTAGTGAGAGATCAAAGACTCTCCGAAAAGTGAGGTTAAATGATGAGAAATAATGAGTAACTTAAGATTACATAATATTTTCTTTTTAGAGACTAAGGTTTTTAGACGTATCAAAGATCATTATGTAGTTGTTATCGACAGTAACTATATAATGACCTTATTGTACTTTATATAGTTTTCTTTTTTAAAGAAATATATGTATCTATAGGTATGCTCACACCAGCGCGCTTTTTGTTCATCTTTTTTAAGGCAATTTATTATTGCAATATTTTGCATACTCTTGACGAATTGAAGACGCAAGATGAACATGAAAGCGTACTGGTGTGGACATACCCGTAGCTTAATGTCCACCGTTTGTGTCCGGCGTGCGTAGGTGTACTACATGACGGAGGCGACGCGGTCGGCGGCGCTACTGCGCGTGCACGCCGGCGTGCGGCACGCCGTGCGCCGCGCCGCGCGCCACCTGCGCGACTGCGGTGCCACGCTAAGCGAGGTGCGTTATATATGATGATGATGATGTTCTCCTGACCGATTCCAGCCACGGCGGCCAATCTCATTGAGACTAGCCAACTGCGCAGGAGATATTATAGTGCAGCGCGTGTACGCGCAGACACAACGTGCACTCTCTATTCTTGTCACTCTCATACTCCGGTGGGACGACCACTCGACACGACCGGTGAGAGTTAAGGCGCAGGACCGACGGCTTTACGTGCTCTCCGAGGCACGGGGGTGAAACACCGCCAACTTCCCAACTCCGGGCTATTACTGAGACTTAATATACAAAAAGACTCAATAACTAAACTTGGCCCGACCCGGGACTCGAACCCAGGACCTCCGGTGTGCAGCCGTACATGCTAGCCACTACACCACCGAGGCTCGTTATATATATATACCTCCCCGCGCTATACTAGCACTGTATAAATATTTGTAACAGGAAATACCAGGGCTCGGAACTGATTTAAAAAAAAAGTTTATTTAATGCTTTGGTTAATTCATCGCTCGTTCCTTAACCGGTCAATCTTTCTTAGAGAAAGGTTAGATTTCGGCTTTGATACCGAAATAAACCGGTTAATTCATCCATAAGTAAGAAACGTACATGCATCCTTCTACTAAGCTATTAACCATTAACTAAGACGCGCCAAATATAAACGCACAAAATCTCATTTTAACCGATTAATTTTGGTCATGGAACCTAAATTCGTCAAAAATTCTCCCAGGTTTAACCGGTTAAAGAACGAGCCATGGTAAATACAATAGACAATCACCCATTGATTTTAACGGAAGTGCTGTCAAATGCGAGGGTTGTCAAAAATAACAATTTTTATACATGTCGACTTAGGATTGCCATTTTCTGGACAACCATATGAAGTGAGTATGACAGTTGGGTGCCTCTTCGTTTCCCTCATTTCTCCGCAAGATTGGCGTTTCTAGACATCTTCAGAAAATTATTAAATATTAAAACTTATTAAATCCTTTCAGCGTAATTCTTTAATCTGAAATACAGTAACACAAACGATGTACTGGACCGAATGTACCGCTTTAGTATAATTTATTCATGGGCTAATTAATTAAAGTATAAATAAATTCCTAATTTGATTTTTTTTAACTGACATTAAATTTGCTTGCAGGAGAAATTTACAGAATTTGAGGACTCGGTGGAGATGTCAGTGTCGGTGTTCTTCTCAATGAAGGACATTCCTAACATGCTTCAAGATCCAGCTAATCCTAAAGTAAGTTAACATAATATATAAATAAGTTTTTTTTTATAAAAACTTTTCTACTATATCCTTCCAGTGGTCTCAAACTATCTTCTTATCAAATTTCAACTAAAACTCGGTTCAGCGGATTTTTAGATTATCCATTATAAATAAACATAATTTTTTTCTCTTTATAATATGTATTAATATAGAATATAGATATTGTATTGTCTCTTATTGTTAGAAGATGCTCTTATAGCACAATCGAATTTAAATTTAAACATACGGAAACCCAAAAACGAGATCATTTATCTCACACAAAGAAAAACAAATTACGTTTACAATACCTATACGTGTCTGTATGCTTAACTTATATGTACGTGTTGTTATTGTATGAGCGTTATTTGTGTGTGCAGCACGAGCGCAGCCTGGCGTTGGAGCTGGCGAAGCTGTGCGCGGGCTGCGGCACGCGCTCGCTGCAGGCGTTGGGCTTCGCGCTGCTGCGCCGCCACCGCCTCGGGCTATCGCGCGCGGCGCTGCCGCGCCACGCCGCGCGCGCCGCCGCGCTCGCCGCCAAACTGAGCACCCGGCTGGCGCGCGGCGTGCTTATATACCCGGCGCACTGCTCGCTGGCGCACGCGCACGGCGCGGTGTTTGCGCGCGCGTCGGGCGTGGCCTACTCCATGCTGTTCAACGTGCTGGGGCTGCCGGCCACCGTGGTGCCCGCCGGCATGCACGACGGCCTACCGCTCGCGTTACAGGTGCACCTCCTACTGGCTTATGCCGACCTAGGACCACCGCGGCCTGCCCTAGCTGTGCAGTTACACCTCCTACTTGTTCCACCCTATTTAATACCACATGTATATATACGCGTGGCAACTTACTCCGCCTACCTATCTTATGTCGCCCTAGTAACTCACTACAACCAGTCGATACCACCAAAATAGGGTTTCCAAAAAAAAAAGTTTAAAATAGGCTCCATAGAGTACAACTCTACGCATACACCAATAATTGTAAATTAAAAATTAAAAAAAACCCTACTTAAATGACAATTAATTTAATTGTCATTTAACGATTACACTGGCACGCGTGAAGCACTTACCTAATCGAGTAATCATACGCCAAAATGCCTTACATCATTTTGGAATAAGGCTGACACTCTTACACTGCTGGACCGATATTAACCAAACATCTAACAGCTAAAAACCACCTGGCTTTCAAATAAGAAAACCGCATCGAAATCGGTATATCCGTTTAAGAGCTACGATGCCACAGACAGACACACACACACACAGACAGACATCGACGTCAAACTTATAACAGCCCTCTTTTTGCGTCGGGGGTTAAAAAAGAGATTACTTCTGTAAACATTTGTTTCAGCAATTTTTTTTGTTAATAAAGCTATGCATTTTAATTGTTTTTTTTAAATATATTGTATAGATAAATAAACTATTTTTTTTCTACAGATCATCTCAGCACCAAATCAAGACAGATTATGTCTCGCCGTAGCGCAGGAACTGGAGAAGTGTTTCGGAGGCTGGCATCCTGCATAAAAAAAAATATATGTATATAAATTATAAATATATGTATATAAATTATAAATATATAAAAACACTGTTGGAATAATTTTATATATATGTATACATACCTGTACCTTAAGTGTTATGAGGCTCGCGTTTTTCTTTATACCTTGGCGTTTATTCAAAATGGGAACAGGATCGGTTTAGCGCCATATTGATTGTTGTGACATTTGGTATGGTGTGCAAAAAAAATATTTTATTGAATAAAATTTCATTTAATGCAAAAAATATAGTTTTACCACAATAATGTTATTTATTATATTGGAAACGGACATATATGTACATAGGAAATTATTTTAATTAACAAAAAATATAAATTAAACATATTTATATTTAAGTCTCCAACTGCGTGATTGCTTAAAACTTTATAATATCAATAATATTATTAGTAGAATCAATAATATTAGTTTAAAAACGTACCTACAATTTAAATCATGGTTAAATAAAATTATTTGTTTTGTCAACCGTACCATAACTTATATCAGAAAAGATCGCGCAAAGCTGTTCGAAATCGTGACACGATTTTTAAAAACAATATGAATTTATTTAACTGTTAAATGATTGAATTTACTCTCCATACAAGCAGCGCCTTTAGCGGAAACTAACTTAAACAAAAACCAACATTTAGCCGACCATATTTGGAACTAATAAAACTAATTTACTGCTAAAAAGAAAATACATAGAAAGTACAAATATATTTATTTATATTATACCAAAAAATTGTATAGGTACTAAATTAACTACTTAACAGTAACGGCTCTATTTCAAAACTGACTAATTTAATGAAATATCAAATAATGAGTTGGTTCTGTAATTTGCCGATAAAGAATAAAGCTAAAGCTAACATGGAAATCGTAGTAAATCGTTTACTCAATAACAATTATTTTATTATTCCTCTCAAAGCTTAATTTAAAAAAAAATTGCAACACTTCGTCAAAACGCGAACCTCATATATTATATAAGCGTCTATTAAAATAGCTAAATGATAGAAAGATGAATGATAAATTTTCGGTTCTATCATTTAGTTTTCTATATATACGGGAATAAGTTAAAATAAGTAGTTTAAGATGGAAATATCCATGTATTCAAGATTTAATTTCAGGTTTTGTATGAAATGTGAATAACTGTGACATGTGAATAGGGAATATGCGTTATTTTTTTTTAATTTTCTATACATAGCTTACATCGTTATATAATTGTTAAAAAAACCATAAAAATTAAATTCAATATCAAGGAAATTTTTAAAATATCATACTGATACGGATACTTTAAACGCCCACCATACCGCGTGCTTAGCGTGGCGTCATAGTATGATATACACAAAGAAATGACGACTCAATTTGTAAGCGACAAAATCGCGAATCGCTCCGTTATGATATGCTCTGACGTCATTCGGTCTGACCAGGGGCGTACGTTTCAACTACTTTGAACTTACCAAAATTATTTTCTTAATAAAAAAGAAATCACATTAAAAATATTGATATAGGCTTAATCAAAAGCACTAAAGATTATTAAAAAAAAATCACCTTTATTTAAATCACACGCATATTTCCTATTAGGCAAATTGTTGGGCAAAGGCACCTTCCCATATCAATGTTAATTTGCACATAATTTTGTATAAAGTATTTATTTTTAAAATTTAACAAATATTATATAGATACTTCATATTTTGTATTAAATAATTTTATATCTCAGACTAAATAATTATTTAAACAGAGTCTGCCAAAATAAATGTCAAAGTCAAAAATAATAAAGTGGTGGGTAAGGCTTATAAACTGCTTTATTCTCGTTTTTTTCTGTTTCATGCAGATCGTTTACTTTCTTTAAACGTATAGGGAAAATTTTCATATGTTCAATTATATTACGATTGTATGTCGTCCGTTAACTTCTGATACCTTATAACTACCATTTTTACGCAAAACTTTATTTCAATGACAAATTACGATTAAAATAAAAAAACAACATATGTAATATTAACTGCATTTAATTATGATACCACAAAAAGACGTAGGTAAATCCTTGACTACTTATTTGTTTTACCAAAATTCCCCACGAAAAAATAATTAAATTAATACGTTACCCCTGCAAAAATGTGTTGATAAGTAGATAGCTGAAAAGCTTAGAACTACACGACTTTGACGAAATAATCTGTGTCCAACTGGTACGCCTAAAAACAAAGAATTAAATTGAATTGAAGATCTTAGAAGGTTACGGACGATATACAATTTTAGAGGATTAAAAATCAATTATAAAAATAATACTATATTATTTTGTATTTTATATAAGTTCTCTTTAATTAGCTTATTTATATATTTTTTCGTTTTTATAATAAAACCCATTAGCTATTTTTGTTTAAATAACAGTTATTTGCTTATTTATTTATTTATTTATTATTATCCTTAATCTGAATTTTATATATAGAAGCAAACATTAAAATATAAATGATTACAAAAATATATAAAATATGTGACTCCTTAAGGCTCATTATACAATGCTAGTTGTATAAATAAATGATATGAGTGACACTAGAAAAGCAAGTTTAAGTAAATAATTTATTATGTTATATACTTTGTAAACAATAATTATTGAATGTAATTATTGCATACAATTTATGCAATAATGTCACTGAGTAAATGAGCATAAATTAATTTCAGATTATACATTGAGTCAGGGAGCGTAATACTACAGATACAATGTGTTATTTTTTTAAAATTACCCCCCCCCCCTCTCCCCCCCCCTTCCTCCTCTTTAACTACCCGTAGTATATGCCAAGACACTCCCCCTTCCAACTTCGCATTAAGTTGTCATGTAGTAATGCTTAATTAAGGTTATAAATCAATTTTGCAAACAGAGAGTTAAAAATAATTTGGCCCATATTTGTCATTATTAATACGGCACATGCCGCGTGACGTTAACGGTGAGTTTTATAGCCCGAAAAAGAGCGAAATTTCCTTAGAGTATATTAACTACACCCCCCCCCCCCCCCCCATATCGTGACCGTATCGGTATTTTGAAGACCCCCCCTCATCCCCTGAACGGGTCACATAGTATGGGTACGTTCCCTTTAAATCTATAATATATGGAAGGAAGTTAGGTTATAGTGAAGCCAATTAAATTGGTGTTATAAATAAATTGTATCATTTTAAATATAACTGTAAATATTCTTCTTAGTGTTATTGTTTGGTTTATGACTTTTTTATATTAAAATGTAAAGTTTTTGACTCTTCAATCTGAATGTGCTGTGAAATATATACTAAACGTTTTGAAACGTATTTGTAACATACATGTTCTTTAACTGAAATATACTTAAATACATAAATAAAAAATATCTCATTTTAAGTTACTTCATTTTAAGTTTTCCATATTGTGAACAGAACGACGTCACAGAAAAATCAAATTGCGTGAAAACAAATGAATCACTAAATTCGAAACACAAATACATAATCCTTAATTTGAAATAAATTTAAATTTGGAATTCCTAATCAAACGCCAGAAATTTGAAATCAAAGTGGCTAGTTCGACAAAACTAAAAACGCCAATTTCATAATAATATGTGAGAAATGGAGTGTGAATAGTCTCCTGAATCTGCGAGTGTGGAACAGTGGATATTTGGCTTCTCAAAGTTCATTTTTACTTTTCATTTTATTAATGGGGAAGAATTTTTTTTTTCTCCCGTCAGATATCACGATCATTATGATCCTCCGTGTATTGCAAAGCACTATAGCGTGGACGGATTGTTTTTCATTTTATTTAAAATTTTATTATAATGACATATTGTGCAGTGCTAAGACGCAAAGAAAATGGATATCATTTGTTCCCAACAGACAAAAACTGAAGAAATTGTGGCTAAAACAATAAGACGATCAAAATAGACGAAATACAATATTTATATTTAAGGCTATGTTGACATCATTTTATAGAAAGTGATTTTAAAACGCTTACATCGTTTACAGATGAATATTTCTTTTTTTTTATTTGTAAGTACTTTTTTACACATTAATTACAGAGTTTCATACAAACTTTCATCCCGCATTTTACACTCTTATGGGATTGACTTTCAAAAAAGGCTAAAACACGTTACACATATGTATTTAATTGTATTGAAGAGCATTAATACCAAGTTCTACGACCAGCGATTTAGGCTGTGTTCATCCGTCAGTCAGTGAGGACCATCACAGGATACACTTCTCCTTTTTATTTTTTCCTTCAGCTGGTCTAACTTCCAGGTACAATACATTGCACAGGTAAGATGCGAACATAATAGAAGCAAAAATCAGGTACAGAAGGGATATCTCATAACATAATAAATTGCTTAACCTCCGACTAAATGTAAATAGATCATACGTGTAGCGCCCTCCTTTCAATAAATCTTTCAAGTTTCATTTTAAAATTACCTAAAAAATATTTTTTTAAACAACTAAATCTAAGAGTAGTAATAATGTTTAATGGACTCAAATAAAATCTTTTGTTACTTTGTCAATTTTTTACTAAGTCGTAAACATAAAATGCAACATTTCAACTTTAAAGATTTTATTTTTATATTCATTTTAGTAGTATTATGTTCACGTTAGTTTTATGTCACAAAAGATTACTGTATTATATTTTGCAATATGTTCTTTTTTAAATATTTTTATAAATTATAGTTTTCGAAGTTACAATAATATTTTAAACTGTTATTTGTAAAAGAATAAATGGCAACACCGCGTTCTAAATGTAACGACGTTCTCAGCGCGTGCGAGATGACGCGCCGGTGAATTTTTGTATTTTAGAAATTGACGTCATTTTTGTGTGTACGCATTATTTATAAGGTAAATTTATTTCCTATTTACCTTTAAAAGTTAGTTTTAATCAAATATTTAGTGAAAGTGAATTAAAATTGTTTTAATGCTATTGCAGATTTCACAATGGCCGATCAAGTTGATTCAATGTCAGACGCGGAGCTCCGCACCAAACTGGCCGAACATGGGTTCCCTATCATGCCAATTACAGCGTCTACGAGAAAGTTATTAGTAAAAAAGTTGAAAATGGTATTAGACAACAAAACCAAGCCTCGAAATAGTGTTGACGCCAAAGTTGAAAGTAGACGGTCACTAGCGAGGTACTCGAGCGGAGAAGAATCTGATTTAGAGTCTAATAACGCAAAAGAAAGACGGGGTCGGCGTGCCACCACTGGCGGAGCTATGCTCCCTCCGGTTACTAGTAAAGCAAGGCGAACTCCAGTCAAAAAGGATTCTCCTCTAAAACGTGACGCCGATAAAGGCTCAGAGTCGGAGGACGAACAGTCGCCAGTTCGAACACATGAAGAAGTTGAAACAGTTACAACTCGACGGATTACACACACTTACGCGACCAACGACCAGGATGACTATGAAACTGGTTCCGATAGCGATGTTGACAATGATAAGAAAACGTCCAGCCCCTTTAGGAGTAGCTCGAGGTCTAGTGATTATATATCTAGCACACTACCTAGTAATGATGCTTCCGCAAGCCCGCCCAAAACGTCTCTTTTCTCTCGTCCATCTTTATCTCAAACAAACTTTTCGTCTTTGTCGTCATCAGATCAACTGAATTCTATTAGGTCTAGACTTGGCTTAACTTCCTCTTTAGCAGATCGACCATCATTTAGTAGTTACACACCAAGTTACTCTACTAGTACATACCAGCCTTCCACTTCAACGATAGACGAAGTAGAATCTCCATATATGAGCAATTTTACTAGGCGACTATCATCTCTTAAACCCGAACCTCCAAAACAAACTACATATTTAGACAGAGACACAACTAATGGAAGCACATTGATGCCACGAAGATCCTATATTACAGGTGTATCTAGATCTGACATAGTTGACTATAAAGCAGCCAATGATAAAAAGTTCTTGAAAAACAATTTAGTTTCGCTTGCCCTTGTTGCTCTTGTTGCACTTTTTTTTTTTTGCCTATTTTTTATGTATATAGTTAAGAAAAATGACATCACCTCAGTGGTTGATGATCAGAATAGTGTAATACCTATATGTCAATTAAATATTCCTGGTAATAGACCAGGAATAAATTGTGTCCCAAAAGAACATGTCAGCTATGCTAAAGATTTACTAAAAGTTATACATCCTGAACTAACAGCTCGGTCTGCAGCATATAAGTGTGGAAAACCAGGTGCTTTACCCTACCTCACAGAAAGAGAAATTATTGACTTAGCAAGTGCTCGAGCTGACACTGCTGATGTCAGCCAATGTAGGACAGACCTGAATAATTTGCAAGTTTTGCTAGTTCATAACCCAAGATGGGGTTTGAATGTTGTTCAACTTAAGAATTTGTACACAAAAGATGCTGAATACACACCTCTCACATCCACTGATGTAGTCGTCCAACAACGCAATAAAGGTACAGTCGCATTGGCACTTTCTGATCCATCAACCCCTATTTCGTGTCTGTTTGTTAATACTTTATACTCGGCCGGATCGACATTTATTGTTATAGGAATTTTGTCAATACTAGTATTGGGCTTGCAAAGGTTTTATAAGTACTATGTGAATTATCAAAAAAAGAAAAGTGAGGAGATTTATTCTATGGTAGAACAGATAATTGATGTTATATCGCAAGAGACTGAAGACAGTGGGGTACCATACATATCCGTCGACCACGTTAGAGATGCGCTAATATCGCCTCAAAACAGGGAGAAGATGAGTTCGACTTGGGATGCTGCTGTTAAATTTATTCAAAAGAATGAAAGTAGAGTTAGGATGGAAGTACAATCTGTTGACGGAGAAGATTGCAGGGTGTGGAGATGGATAGCGTCGCACAGCAGCCCGAAAAGAAGTACCTCATGGCAAGGCCAGGCTTTCGAAACCCAGGAGGGTTCAGTCAACAACTTAACCGTTTCACCGACGCCATGTTTGAAAATTCGTCACATGTTCGAAAAAAATGATGCAAATCCGAATTTAAGAACAGTCATTCAAGACGTCATTTTAGAGAAATGCGACCGCTGCAACATTCTCCACATCGACATTGAGAGGACATCTTGTTGTGTGTACGTGAAGTGCGCGACGCCGGCCGACGCGGGGGTCGTGTACAAGAGCCTGCATGGGTGGTGGTATGAGGGCCGCTTGATCACAGTCAAGTACCTACGCTTAGAAAGATACATGCAAAGGTTTCCCAACTCGCCCTCCTCTGGCTCTTACCTAAAGTCATCACGCTCGCGACGATCCTGGGATGAATAAAACCCAAGCCTTTCATACAAAAAGTTATATTTGCGAAATATTTATTACGTACAAAATTTTAGACTATATTTTAATTTCTTGTTTTTGTGTTCTTCAAAGGATTGGTTCTAATTAACAAAAAAAAAATATTTTTAATGTTACAAGTTTTTGAAAATGCTCATTTAGAAGCAGTCCTTTGTTTTTATATGTGGATTAAGATTATAATAAATAGTTTGCATAATAGTGTTCAGTTGGCCGAGTGTCAACTGGTAGAGGTATCTATATGCAAGCTTTGAGGTGAACGTTCTTGAATTCATTAAAGAAAAATATATAATTTAAATATTTGTTATAAAAATTATACACCTATCTTATCAAGTAAGTAAAGGTCACATGAGAGTCTCGAGTCCATATTAGATTCTCTATTTTAAATTGACTTTGGAGAAATATTTTTCAATTCAAATGAATTCAAAATCGGCTGCCTTGAGTAAATTTTACACCCTGGTCATTGATAGTTATAAAAATTAAATTGTTTTGACATTGTAAATATTTGACATCACAAAAAATGTAATTTTATCATAACTATAAGTTACTAGATTCATAATGGTTTGCATTTGTTACTTGAATTTACTGTTTTGGAACAAATTGTTTAAAAAAACATAGTTTATAAGTAGGCTAAGTTTCTAAGATTTTCCAACTTTCACCTGTCCTCTGAAGCAACGGCACAATCTGATAGTGTGTTGATTTCTTTGACATTAATTTTAATTTAAGTACTCTTACTAACTACATGTATCTTCTAGTGTTATTTTTTATGGATTGATTTTCACTTTTAATAAATAATTTAGGAAAATTTGTTCTATTTTTTACCCTTGATATACTTTGTGTACAAATGATGACATCTGATTAACAAAAATTATCATGGTAAATTTTTAGACAATTTGCTTAAAATATTTCTTAGGGCCAAAGTTATAGACAGTGGTCTTAATTTTGGCTCCTAATAAATATACTTAAAAAAGTTAAGGCCTTAATAAGTTTTAGTATATGAGTATTATAAAGTTTTTTTTATCTGGTGCATTCTATTTCACATATTTATCATTTATAAAATAAGGAACTGAAATACCAAATGTTATAATCACATTAATAAGTCCCATAGCTTACTATTTTAAAGTTGCAAGTTGGTTTTAAATAATTATGGAATTAAAAAAATCTTTTATATATAACACTGGTGACCCACCCCCGCCTCGCACACATTCGTCCCTATGTTGCTTCCCCATACAAAATTTCACCCCCTTAAGGGATGATTTTTGAAAAAAAAATGTCTTATGTCCTTCCCAGGGTCTCAAATTATATTTTTACCAAATTTCATCTAAATAGGTCCAGTAGTTTTCGAGTTTATTCGTTACCATGAACGAATTGTGGTTAATTCGTTCATGTTCGTTACAAACATACAAATCTTTCCTCTCTATAATATTAGTGTAGATGGAATTAACCTTCATAAGATTGTTATAAATTTTCAATACAGAATCAAATGGGTGCATATTAAAATAAAACGAAATTGTTTTTCAATATGTTGTAGAAATTTGTAGATAAATAATTTTTTGGCAAAAATAAACCATTTATTTAGACAGTAGGTACTGGTTGGTGGTATAAGTTGTTACTTTAAACGCCCATCATTTGGCGGTTAGTAATAATTTTAGACCATCACCATTTCGACATGTTCCGTATCAAGCCACAATTGTAGCTTAACAATCGAATTCGAATTCTCGTAGAAATAATAAGGGAATATTTACCCTTATTTTTATGAGTTCCTCATACTTATATGGGTATACTAGGTTTTTTGCGGGTGGATGTTGACAACCATGTTTAATATTCCATTTTGAATCATAAAAAGATTGACAGTGACGATGAAAGCTCGAAGACTTAGCAAGCTTAGTTCAAACGCGAGTTGTTTTATTCAAGCTCGATCTTTTACGGAAAAGCCAAAATACAGTTACGTTATTAGCGGGAAATATACTCGTATGTCTGTATTTAAGTTCTAGCATAGCGCCTAAACACCCGATTTTAATGAACCATGTGTTTACCGATTCGTTAATGACTGCGTGATATAGGCTATATTTTAGCTATCATATTTAGTTCACATTACCAACGGGATAAAGGTTTTGGAAATAAATCATTACTTTCCGTTACCAGTTTATTAAAAAAATATCTTATTACATTAGTTCATAGGTTAAGTTTTAAAGTATAATTAATATTTAACAAGCTGTGCGAGTGCTTCCAAGCAACGCCATTTGTCGGGCAGGTAGAAGGGCTCGAAGACATGTGGGAATGGAGCATCCCAGCCCGCGACTCGCGCTACGGGCGCCTCTAAGTGCAAGAAACATTCCTCCTGGAAAAAGATCAAAACGTATTCAATGTTGATACATCAGTTCAGTTCAATTCAATTTTTTATTCTGTAGCTTATAGGCGTGACATTTGGGCACAATTTGAACCAAAAATACACTATTTGTCAAAACCTCTATCATCAAGCGTGACTAGCTGTTTTTAACTTTTTTCTCATAATATATATTTTGTATGTAGTATATAAAATTGAATTTACTATACGTTACTGGGTATTTCGAAGTGAATTTTATATATACATATAATATTTAGCGCCTCCATTACAAAATATTACAAATAGGTATAAAGAAAAAAAGCGAGCAAGCCTTACAGTAGTCGCTTATGATGTGTAACATCTGACATCTCACCCTATTATTTTTATTTTACTCGGTACTCAGAAACTTTTTAGTTAATGTAGTTTTGATTTGTTTTTTTTTATCAAAACTAAAAATAACAATTGAGCAGCGGCAAAAATTAACCTCAAAATTTAAAAGTAATTTTTTAAATGTTTAAATGTTGTAAATGGTGCATAAAAATAATAGAGCACGCTTCCCCGGCGTACTGTTACACACTTCCGTCCCTTTTCACGAAACCACTCCTACAGATTGCAGGAAAGCGAGAGCAAAGATGTTACACATCAAAAATATTCGTTCTTTACTTTGTAGTGGTTTATAATTGTTTTATTCATTTGTGTATTTTGAAAGTCGTTTTTTTTAAACTTTACCAGTTCTCAGTCAGAGGCTTATTTTTTCCGAACTGGTAGTAAGTAGATTATAAAGAATAACGTTCAGTAAAAATTGTAATAAATAACAATTTAATGCTGAATAAAATATTTTGAACTTTGAATGAATGATATTATATTTAGATCGTGTGTATTGTGTGTTGTGTAGGTACCTGCACGGTGGCGGCGATCTCGGCACCGAAGCCTGACGTGAGCGGCGCCTCGTGGGCTATCAACAATCTGCCTGTTTTCTTCACAGACTGTAACAGATACCAATTTGAATTTAATCCTTTCTTCAAATTACGTGAATATTGTATGTATATGTCGAGAAACGGTTTTGGCGTTGGCGAGTATAACTTTTGCCATAAAAAATGGTATTTTTGACATCCCTTGCATTTGCCATTACTATTAAAATTCATTTTTTTTAAGGTTGGGCAATATATTTACGTATACCACCTACGTACAGGTAGTTATGCGGAAATCACTGGCTAGAGAAGCCGGCACTACCGACTAATCCCAACAAAACCTCCCCCGTCTTAATGGGGCGCCGCAGGACCGCTTGCGCAGTCAACCACGACGCCCTGACGGCAGGTATGCCGAAGCAGACCACAAGAACCATGGGGTTGCTCCAAGGTCCACTCTGCTATCAGAGAAGTACAAGGAGCCTGCATGGCACACTAGGCTTCGCCATGCTAGATTCACAGATACTATAGACACTAGCTTACCTCCCTAACTACGACAAGGAGGGAAGGGGGTGTTCGGCGACTGTACGGTATATTTATAAATAAAAAATAAAACACTACACTTATACGGTCGATGACCTCGCAGCGCACGCCCAGCTACTCGCTACTAGGACAGCAGTGACTGTAGGAGACGGACAGACAGACGCATACTCACATTGCAGACGGTCTCCGCATCCCACGGCGCGATGGACATGAGGTCGATGACCTCGCAGCTCACGCCGAGTTGCTCGCGCGCGAGCTGCGACACCTCCAACAGTACGTGCACTTGCGTGCCCCACGCCACCAGCGTCGCCGCGTCGCCTGGAGGTGAGACACGAGACTTATATACAACTTTTTTTATACTATTAGTATACACTTATATTATTTTATACTATTAGTATACATTGTATTACTTATTAGTATACACTTATATTGCAGTTTTTGTATTTTTTTCTCAGAAATGAGACATTTTCTCGCGGTAAATAGTATCCTATATGTCGACCCGGATAACCAACTATCACCATACCAAATTTCATCAAAATCCCTCCAGTGGTTTTTCTGTGATGCGGTAACAGACAGACAGACAAAAATTCTAAAAACTATAGATTCGACCTCTATCAATAATAATATATCTATTTCAATAATATTTTCAAAATATATTTCATGTACAGATTCAGCTCAGTTAGATTTTTTTTATATGTATAGATTAATAGTTTGTTATAACATAATAATATCACACTGAAATGCCATGATCATTAATATTTTTATTACACTTCAGAATTTCTTTTTAAGAAATATAAATATGTTGGGACATTAACACACAGCACCATCTAGTTCAATAGTAAGCTAAAGCCTGTTTTATGGATACCACATAGTTGATACACTACACATATATAACTTGAAATACATACATATTATAAATATAAACACCAATGACTGAAGTATAAACATTCGTGCTCATAACACAAATGATGCCCCCAGGACTCCAACCCGCGACCGATGTTACAGCAAGTAAGGTCACTCACTACAAACTGAGCCAAACATGTTGTACTCTAAGATGTTGCAGAAAGATCATCTCGATCGCTACAATTTATTTTAATACATCTGCTTATGCATACATAACAGCGTCACGCCATCATTTGCCGTAACACCACGAGTCAGTTTTACTGCAAAGGCGAGACTATAGATGTTTCACATCAAAAACCAGAACACTTATATTTACTGTGATAAAGACCACCAGTGTACACTTCAAACGTATAATAATTATTGATTCAGTAAGAATTACACCACAATATATATTCATATATAGTCAGCTTAACTACGATGTATTACTATATAGTAATATTTAGTCAGCTTGACTACGATGCTTATGCCCCAGCGTGCAAAATTAGTGACCATATTTTGCATGGAATAATGCGAAAGAAAATCACATGATAACTCGAAAACACGCGTTTTCCCAGATATCTAGATCGATTTTTCGTCCCACACACTAAATTTCAACGAAATTGTTAGAGTGGTTTCCGAGATCGCCGGTATATATAAATAAATATACACGAATTGCTCGTTTAAAGGTATTAGATATATTACAATAAATATAGGTTGCTTTGAATATATCTTAACAATTTTAGCATTAAAGTTAATGAATCACAACATTACCTTCTCTCAAAATCTGCGCTTTACCAATAGGCAAAGTATAACTATCCACTGGAACTTCTTCAGTCGCTGAACGGTATAAGATTTTAGGTTCTAAAAATAAGCATGGATCTCTGTCTTGTATACATGAAAGCAAAAGACCTTTAGCTGTTATGGGCCCCCTCGGTACTACTATCTATCGATAAAAAATGGTAATATTATAATTAGTAATATTAGTAGTTAGAGTAAGTTTCAAGTAAAATTCCGATTACATGGTAAATATGGAGGGTAGAGTAAACTAAGGAGAACCATCTCTGTGTATGAAAAAGTGTCCACCGAAAAGCGTCAAATTAGGGTAGCGCCACAGTAGCAAGTGGGTAAATTTTGAAGAAAGAGCCAATTGTATTATTAAAGGTAAACAAAAAAACACAATTTAATAAAAACAAATCACACTATATTTAATGTTTATATTATATCACCAATTACTCAAGTCACCCAAAATATTTCATTTTTCTTCTCAGCATATTTCACTCCGTTTACTACTGCTAAATTCATATCAATCCCTCTTGCTACGCTAGCGCTATTTTGGTAGGGGTTTGAATTATAATTTTGATTTTTTAAATAAAACTATCTTTTTGGATTATTTCGCGGATTTATTTTGATTTTTAGTTCCCGACGGACCGTCACGGAAGCAATGAATCTATCGAATCAAAAAGATATCTTATTTAAAACGTCAAATATTCGCGTAAATCCAAGAAAGTATTTAATAATTTTGATTACAGTTGGACATTTTTTCGACTTGTCCCCTTTATAACACGGTTCTCTGTACGTCTACGTATTTTTATATATATATATACACGTGAAGCGAAAACTTTTTACCTCTTAACTGATCTGTTAATTTTTGTTTAAGTTTAATAGCTATTGGCGAGCTTTAGTTTCAAATTAAAAAAAAAACAATAATAATTATGGTCGAAGTTCGACCACTCGGCGAACTCTAGTAGCAATTAAGTTATATAATAGTAAGTTAGTTAATCTCACCTTAATCCCAGGTGCATGAGCAAAGAAAGCCTCGGGGCTCTGCGAGTGGTAGAGGGCGCCGTGGCCGACGGCGCCGCACGGCGAGCGCACGGTCAGCGCGCCGCACGAGAACTGACCGCCTGACCGGTAGCGGTACTTGGCTGCTTCGTTCACTAACTGATGTTACATGGAATGGTATAAACAGTTAACAGTGAATTGATATATCTTCCTAATGCCTAGTGCAAGACTGAAGTCGCATGAGGATTGACCGCCGGACCGGTAGTGGTATTAGGCTATTTCGTTAACTGACATTATATGGAATCATATAAACGGTAACAGTACCATACCATATCACCAAACGGTAACAGTGAGTTGACTGCTAATATTGAAATATTGTAAGTGAGTCTAGACTGAGTATATAAATGGTTATAATTAGTCAAAAAATTAATGTGAATGTGCGATAGATGGTGTTGCGTAATTCCTTATTTATTTTATCATTAGAATAAGTATAACTAGCAAATAATTAATATGTATAAATAAATAAATATTAAATATCGATAACTCCAAATTTCGTTAAAAAATATTTTTTGGTTCAGATTGTATGCAACAATAATTCAGTAGGATTATTTTAGTAGGATTCTACAGTATCAAAAATTACAGCTTATAGATATTATCTATCAACGGTATTTTAGTTTTTTTTTTAAGTATTGTACAAAAATTTTATAAAGTTTTATTAAGTGTCTCCTGAAGCTCGCTTGGAGTTAGCTGGTTTGCCAATTAAGGTATCGATATACTATAGTTTTGTATGTTTAAATTTGTGCCACTTCACTAATCACTGGTTTAATACTTGTGACTAAAATAAATCTTGAAGCCTTTAACAAGAAAATTGAATTAAAATAAATATATAAAATATAAATCAATATATTACTTATAAGCTTTGTTTTTATGGAGTTTTACTTTTAGATAGAAAGAGTAAGACACAACATAAGATGCGCAACTGTGATCTAAAGGTGACAGCAGGCCCAAATCTAAAGCAAGTGGCAGTCTTGAATTCTGTTTCATAATAACGTAGTTTTTGACTGGGAAAATTACACCGACTATATACAATTATTAATGTTAGTTAGTAGAAAAATTAAAGATTTCCAATTTTGTATAAAAATCTTAAGTTCATATTATATATGCTTTATTTAAAATCACCAAGCACAGATAAATAAAAAACAGAAAATTATAACAGTTGTGGAAAAAAGAAGCATTGATGAATACAAGCTTAGTAAACACATTGCTGTAGTCTCTACTTTTATGCTTTGGACCTATTTGCTAAAACATGTTATTGTTATTACCTTTCACACAATGTAATTAAAAAATTTAAATATAAATGGTAAAAACTAAAAACTATGCATGTCTTAGAAATGTTAATATGTATCTATATTAATATTATAAGTTTGTTAAAGTTTGTAACTATGATGTTTGTTACTCTTTTTTCATGCCAATGTGCCTGAACAGATCTGGATGAAATTTGGCACAGAGATAGATTTTAGTCTGGAATAACACATAGGCTACTTTTTATCCCACAAACATGTATGATTCCGTTATGGATAGGTTTATTTTTGTTTTCCTAGAAGCGAATCAAAGTTGAGCCGCTAGTCTATACATATAATAAAATTTTGAGTGAAATCTGTACATTAAATATTTTTTGGAAAATCTTATAGAAATAGACATTATTATCGATACATAGGCCGAGTCTATAGTTTTTAGAATTTTTGTCTGTCTGTCTGTTACTGCATCACAGAAAAACTCCTGGAGGGATTTTGATGAAATTTGGTATGATGATAACTGGTTATCCGGGTCAACATATAGAATACTTTTTACCGCGGGAAAATGTCTCATTTATGAGAAAAAATACAAAAACTGCAATGTAAGAGTATACTAATATGTAAAACCTAAGAATTTGGTTTTCGGCCATCTGAACGCGGGCGGAGCCGCGGGCAATGCTAGTCATATATAAATAAACAAATGTGTTGTTACATTTAATGATTCTTTAGATAAGAAAAGAAGGCATTTTTTTTAATATACAACATATGTCACCTGATCAAAAGCTGGAAAAATATAATCAGCGAACTGTATTTCGGCTATTGCGGTAGCTCCGGCTGTGGCCATCCCAATACCAAACCCAGCAATGCCTTGTTCACATAATGGTGTGTTGAAAACTCTATCTTTGCCATACTTCTCCTGAAATGTAAAGTTTGGTTTAAGAAAATACTTTAACATTTATAATAATAAAGAAGGCACAAGTTTAGTATATGGGAATCGGCCCCAATATTTTAAGTCATTTATTCAGTTTTAATTAAAATGTTAATAGTTGATAAGATTTATATGTTAAGGAAATAATACAAATTGTAAGTATTATAAGTACTTTCTTAGATTCATGCAAATATTTGACATTTTAAATAAAATTATTTTTCAAATTTGGCTTAGTCTCTTCCATGACTATGTTCACTGTAAGAAGTATTCAATCAAAATGTGAACAGATAGTTTTTAGAGACCTTTCAGGCCTTTTTACACCTACCTACAATTTTCTAGTAGGTACATTCTTTTGCTGTATCTCTTAAGGTTAAGACAGTGTTAGGACATTTTTGCATGAAATGCACACAGATATACAAAACAACTGATAAACAGACAAACATTTAAATAGCTTCTTGGTGTCTAATGCCTATATTATGTACACATATCACAGTAATTGTTTTTAAAAATTATTTCATGTACTAATTTTGGTTTATTAGTATTTTATTATATGTATAGATTACTTTTTAAGCAAGCGAAGTTAAACTTTAAATAATATTATATATAACCAAGTTAAAAAAATAATAAACAAAATACCTGTAAACCTAGAGCACATCTGAACACTCCACCAAAACCTACATCTTCACCAAATAGCACAGCTGTTGGGTCATTTTTGAGTGTTATATCCATGGCGTTGTTTATTGCTTGCATCATGTTCATTTTTGTGGTATCCCCTAAAATTCATATAAAGATGTTTCTTAAGTTTTATCATAACTATTGTAGCATTATAGTACATTGCCACTTTATATAAAGAATAATATTTATGTAAGATCAAATTTTAAAATATTTCAAGCAGTGTAAGAGTAATTAGGATATTTTGATTATAAATACTTCTTTAAGATTCTAAAACTCACCTTCCACTGGTTTCTCATTATCTGGGTGATAAATAAAATGGGAAGACAATCGTTTTGAAGAATTGTACACATGATTAATAAATTTATTGAGATTCAAAACTTTTTTGGTTATAAACGTCGTCATTGTGCTATGTAACATTTGACGCTAATACACAGAGGCGTTGTAGTAAAGAATAAATTAAGTAATAATACATCTTATCTACAATTGTAATTAGTGAACTTGATAAATACTGATAAAGCATGATGAATTTGTCTTCGAATGTATTGTTGATTTTAGCTTAGTATAAAAAATATCAATGTCTTTTGTATCTTATATATTTTTTTAAATATTCATAATCGTCAATCGAAGTACGTCAGTATTTTTACAACTCAAATCATATGAAATTGAATAATAAAAGTTGAAAGTTCAAGGTATGAATGTACATTGTATCACAGATGAACAAAACAAATTATTATAGAAAATATTATGACTTTCAAGTGTTAGATAAAAAATAAAAATATAAATAAAAGCAAACACAGATAAGGAATAACTAAACGTCAATGTCAAAGATGATTATTCTTGTCTGTTTGTAAAAGCACATTTGAAAATTCAAAGTTATATGTATAATGAAAATAATAATAAAAGAAAATCGGTTAAGCCTTTTGTATTCATATTAAGAAATATTTTGTGAATACAATATATACATATATACGTATACAGTTTAAAACTAAAATAATTCATTTAAAATGTTTGGCAAGCATAGACATTTTTAAGCGGGGTTTTACCTAGAACATGTTTAGTTTGAAATCTTCGAAAAATTATTATTAATCCTATTTTGATTAATACATTTTTACTTGAACTTTGAATACAGTAACGAAGCAGGAAGAATAGTCTTATATATAACTAATTATACGTATTAACATTTCGGGTTTGAACAGTGAACTATTGTCAGTAATTTTTTGCGGGATCCTTTTGTCGGGTCTAATTTATACACCAACAGCTTATTTATTTACACAAAGTCAGATTTAGTTATTTAAAATATTTGGTTAATTTGAAACGATTACAGAGACTTTTTTATAATGCACTCGATGACGTATATCTATCCACCACCACGTAACACGGACAAAGGTCGTATGACTGTATCCTGTTAAAACTTTTATTCTTTTTTTATCAACGACAATACAGCCTTATGTTGAACCTACAAAAATATATATTTTTTGATTCTATGTGTATTTCCTTAGATCACTGTGTAAAATATTTACTCACGCTTTAGTTTTAAACCTGAGTAGCATCTTCCTAGTATCTATCTAAGATTAATAGGATATAAATTAAAAATAAATAAATAAGATTGGTACATGTATAAACGTAATAAATAGTATAATGTGTGTACTATTTAAATTAATAGAGTATAATATTAACTGACGTTTTTACAATTACTAGCATCTCATATGTAAATTATTTATTATCAACGGACGGTTGGCTCTAGGAAAATTAATTGTACAGCTATTAATTTGCTTAATCGCCACATAAAACGCTCCCGAGATGAAAGAATTACAATTTATCACAATGATAAAGAATTGCTTATAAATTTTATATTCTTTATTTTTCTACGTTAAAAATATAACTTACAAATAAAATATTATGTAAATAAAAAAAAAAAAACAATTAAAATAGCTTTTATCAAAAAATCACCATGTCTTTGTCTTGAGTCTAGACTTTCAGCAGTAAATTCTTGATTAATAAATATTTATGCATAAGTATAATTTAAAAACAGGTTTCATTTTAGAAGAAATAGTGGTTTCTTAATGGTTTTTTTTGTACAACGTTTTTTATTTGCTTAATGTCTATCAACATAATATAAAAATAGACGTGATAAAATATTTATTAAATTAGATACAATCCTTACTTTTTTATAAATTAAATCTGTGTTCATTTATTTGTTTTTTTTAATGTTATGACGGCGCATCTACATGTTTTTTTGCATAGAGCTAGTTTAAGGACTTAGAATTTGATATATTATTAGATACTAGCGACTCACCCTCACTCCGCTCGGGTTCGTCCCTACTTAGTAGGTACTTACGTTTTAACGTTTAGTATAGATTTCTCAGAGATGAGATATTCTGCCGCAGTAAAAAGTGTCCTATATTTTGTCCCGGATTCAGAAAATCCCTCCAGTGGTTTTTCCGTGATGCGATCACAGACAAACAGACAAAAATTCTAAAAACTATAGATTCGGCTTCTGTATTGTTAATAATGACTATTTGAATAAGATTTTCCAAAAAATATTGAATGTACAGATTCGACTCAAATTTTTTTTTATATGTATAGATAATAATAAGTGAACCTTATAAATACTTCATAACAAGGTACATATATGCTACTTTTGATAAAATTAGCTTGTTAGGGACGCTATTGTGGGTCACTTATACCTTACAAATAGTAAAGAAATTATACAAATCTAATAATTGTCGTCTATTACTCTTTATTTAGATACTACTACTGCGTTTACAAAAATATTCGTTTGTAGAAAAAGTTTATTTTCTTGCGTCATAACACAATTTAAATACTTATTTTACTTTTTCATCATATAAAGTAAAATAATTCTAATAATAAAACAAGCTGGCACGTAACTTGTGCATAACACAGTTTGTGGCAGTAACCGCGAAGTCATCGGCCGTCCGCGTCGTGACTGAAAGTAAAAGTCGGTCTAGCGATCAGACAAACATGCATTACATTGCATACGAAATATAGCGCGACCCGGTTTCTATAGGCTCAATAACTGCTGCTTAAGTTACTTAAAATTAAAAATAAACAAACAAATGGTTTTCCCACATGTATTTTTTAAAGAGAATGCATTGAATTTTTATCTTTTTGCTATATTTACTTTTTAATTCATTGTTTTGTAATAAATAAGATCGAGAAGAAAATCACCACCGGCTAATCTCCATCATAACTTATCCATTTCACGTAGAATTGTCGTAATAACTTGAGCTTTACTGACGTCTAAAAGTCATTGACTTTATAATGATAGAATTAAAAAAAAACTTTTATGTTATGATTAGTGTAGTTTTTAGGCGGAATCAATACATACTAATATTATAAAGAGGTAAAGTTTGTGGGTTTGTGACGTTATAGGGGTTTATCTCTGGATCTACTGAACCGATTTAGATGAAATTTGGTAAGAAGATAGTTTGAGACCCTGAGAAGGACATAGTATACTTTTTATCCCAGAAATCCTTAAGGGGGTGAAAATGGGGACGAAAGTTTGTATTGGGAATCAAGCTAGGGACGAACCCGAGCGAAGCGAGGGTGAGTCGCTAGTAACATAATAAAAGTGTAACTGATCGCTGTCTGTACATGGAAGATATTTAAGAAAAATTATTATTGTATGTGTCTTCACATATTAATGCAAGAAAACTCTAAACAATGATTTTTAGAACTTGTGAAATGCAATGCAAATCCAGAATAAGATGAAAAAAGGGAGTGTAGAGTTACTATGATATTATTTGCTTACGACCATTTTTGCGATGTCTATCTTAAATATACATTGGTGTTTTAGATAGTAATACGTGTATATAAAAAAAGCAAGACTGAATCAAATACTAAATAAAAAATAAAAAATACAAAATCATAAACACGTAGCAAGTACTTCGATAAAAATGGTCCTATTTGTTAATCCGTGATGTAAGCTATAGCATCGCACAAATCCGTTGAGCTAATACCTACTATCTAAAGAAGAAACAACACTCACTCTTTTATGTAATAAAATAATAATATTAGACTGATTAATTTTGAAATAATTTAAATTTTACAGAATTGAATCGAATTATTTCGAAAATTTTCGAAAAATTTATACACGCAGGCCTTGCAATTTCTATCTAAATATATTATGCTTTGGAAAACTTTAGGGAAATTATAATTTTTGTGTTCTTGAAGTTCACTTCAACTTTTTTCTCTTTGCTATTGTCTGAAAATGATATATTACCTATATGATATTATTTCCGTTGCTATCTTCAAAGATTACTATTTTTACTAATTTGTTTTGAAATATGCAAAATATTTTTTACTAGCGGCTCACCCTCGCTTCGCTCGGGTTCGTCCCTAGAGTACCTACATATATGCGATTGATGTTAAGAATCACAATCCAGCTAGAGAAAAAAAGGTTAAAATATTACTATCTCCTCTTTGTGAGATATTCAAAGTTAAGAAACGAAAAGAAAGAAAAGAAAGTTTTTATTAATAATCATCGATCAAAAAAGTACTACATACATAATCAGCGACAAAAATGTCCTCACCTAATAAGCGCTCATTTGAACATTTGAGCGCGCTTTTAATTTTTTTTGTTTTGTAAAAACAATTTTAAGCATTGAATTTAAGGTTTAATTTACATTGTTGTATATTTATTTCAGCTGGAATAATTACCTAAACACAATTGGTGACAGTTTTAAGAGAACTTTTGAATGGGATTGTGTATCTAGTACTTTTTTGATCTATGTTAATAATTTATAAATCTTACAGTTTTGAAATATAAATAACCAATGAATTTTCACTTCACGTTTCCATAGAAACTTGTTTTTTTTAAAAGTATACGTGTACTATTTGTAAGTTGCCGGTATATTAATATTTTAGAGAAGTTAAACAGAGCTTGTAAAGCTATACGTATTAGTATAATTAGGTATGAAATAAGTTCAGTCGGTCAATATAGAATTAATTGGTCCTATATTTGAACAACTGTTTATATAGGCTTTATAATTATGTTAGAATCAATATTGATGATTCGCACATTCGCAGTATAAATAGGTGGGTAATAAAATAATAGTTTTAGCTATTATTTGGTATGTTTGTCTGTTGATCATAGTCCATAAATAAATTTCAATGTCTTTTTTTTCAGTTAAATCAAATTAAATGTTTTTAAATCTTCCCGTTTTTGATAAAAAAATTAGCTCTTTTTAGGTATAGAAAAATTTAATATTATAAATGAGAAAGTAAATAAAGTAAAAACAGTCTGTCTGTTAGTTATCTGTCCAAACTAACCGTTATCACCTATGGTAGAGAAGTAGAGTCAACGTTATTATTAATCTTAATATTTTTACTAATATAAGACAGGTGCGAATTCATGTATCCCTAGTTCACGAGTTGTTATTTTAGTCGTTATCCGATTCAGAGTGAGGCACTTAGCAACCACGAGGATGACGCAGAGCCGGGATTTGAAGTTATAAAATATGAAAATGTAGAGAACACAGAAGAAATTTTTTGCCGTAAAATAATTGTTTAAGCTACCGCTTTATACCTTAAATATAAAAGAGTAAAGTGTGAGATGATTATGACAAGTTTGGATGAGTTTGCTGTGCTAGCAGTCACGGGTTCGAGTCCCGCTAAGGTCTTTCATTAGTGTGATGAGCACGAATGTTTGTACTCCAGTCATCAGTCATAAAGAAAAAGATATTACCTTTACGAACAAAAGGCAAAAAAAAAACTCTTATAATTTTATCATGTCTTGTAAAATATGTCACAACCGTTTAACTAGGAGACTATTGAAGTTATAATTCTAAAGGTAGTAGAATAAGTTCCATGTGAAACGTTGGATAAATCTGTTGTCAAATTACACAAAAAAGTAGGTGTGGTATTCTATACATATAATGGCTCTACCATCACGTGTATAGAATACCATTATGTGGGTATATGGAGTGCTAGTGAGTTTGGCTAAACAAATTTTGATGAATTTTAAAGAAAAAGATCATTTTTGATTTTTACGCTCATTTATTTTGATTTATGGTTCCTGACGTTTCGAATGCTTTACAACAATAATGGACACGGAAAAGACAAGGTTTTAGACGATTCAAAGGTCATTGTATAGTTGTTACACACGTTTTATAAGTCTACCCATACATTATATAGTGATTTTAAAGAAATACGTAAATGGCACCAAAGTAACTTACAATATTTGTTGATTTTAACAATAAATATTTTTTATGATCTCAGTAAATAAAACAAAAAATCAATTATTCGCATGAATCTAAGAAATAATTACATTGTGATGTTTTTACTTGTATTTTTTAATTTTAATAATAAGGCCAAACGAAAATTGTTATAAAGTGTAAATTATACTAAATCCTTGCTATTAGATATTTTTTCTAGCTTAAAAAGTTACTTGAAAATATAACTTCGAAACAAAATCGTCACCAGACATTTTTTTAAATATCTCTACAATTAACTGAGATAAAGAGGATAATGTAATAATAATAGCTGCTATTAGTCTCTTCTACGTTACAGTATAAGGTAACGCTTTGACAAGGAGATATTTCATGCTAACAAAATGCTGCAGGCTAAAACTACTTACATATAAATAAGCTATTTATTCAATCACTGACTTATAATGGAGGCCTTTTAGTATTTTAACTTATGATGAATGTTAAGTTCTTGCTGATTGCAATTATGCTTCTTGAACGTTCTGACGACACGTTTGGCTGTTTGTAGTGAACATAGTTGCTGTGCCAGCGGTCGTGGGTTCGAGTCCCGCTGGGGGCATTGATCTGTGTGATGAGCTCGAATGTTTATACTCCAGTCATGGGTGTTCATATTTATAATATAAGTATCCATAACACAAGCCTCGTAGCTTACCATGGAACTACAAGATGGTGCTGTGTGTTAATGTCCCAACATATTAATTACTATTAATTTTATCGATCATCGTTTAAATGATTCTTGAATAACTGATTAAAATTAAATTAACTGTAATTATAAAGTTTGAAATTTTCCAATAAACCACTTGTTTTAAGGTCGTTTATTTCGCAATTAACGAACTTAAGCGAAAGTTATTGAATCGAAAGATTAAAGAGATTTATTAGTTTGTGTATTAGACTTCAACGGGTAATGATTAGGGTCGAGATGCTTTTTAAATTAAAATTTTTAAACTTTTATGTTAATATATATTTTTTTATTTTGTTTTAAGTACACTTATAGTATGCAAGTATAGTACTAATTAATTATAATTATTCATGGATTCTAATGAAGTATTTAAGAAAAGCGTGATGTTATTACATTACATTTGTTTTTACATACATATGTTTATAAGAAACTCCTAGCTTTAGTACATTAGCTTATAGCTAATGTACGCTCCTGACCGAAAAAAATCGTAGATAATAAATAATAATTTGGAGCGGTCCCCCAACTCGCCGTATTTTTTTTAGAATTATTGATTCATACTTATGTAATTTAAGATTGAGTTTTTTTATTATTTTTTTACTTTTTAAAGACAACTTAGGTTTTTGTGTCGAGGGGTTTTTAAATTTTTAATTTAATTTTTCTTTTATTCATCTTTCCTTCTATTCTATTTTTAAAATCATATATTTTTACTCTAAAAACATCATATCATGTGTACTTATAACCTCGCAAGTCCCACACATATATTTCAAATAGCATTACCCGCGGCTCCGCCCGCGTTCAGATGACCAAAAACCAAATTCTTAGGTTTTACATATTAGTATACTCTTACATTGCAGTTTTTGTTTTTTTTTTCTCAGAAATGATACATTTTCCCGTGGTAAAAAGTATCCTATATGTTGACCCGGATAACCAGCTATCACCATACCAAATTTCATCAAAATCCCTCCAGTGGCTTTTCTGTGATGCGGTAACAGCCAGACAGACATACAGACAGAAAGACAGACAGACAAAAATTCTAAAAACTATAGATTCGGCCTCTGTATCGATAATAATGTCTTGTCTATTTCAATAAGATTTTTCAAAAAATACATATTTAATGTACGGATTCGGCTTAGCTACAATTTTATTATATGTAGGTATAGATTTATATCATAGATCATAGCAACAGACCGCGTGACACCCACTAAATACCAAACGTCGGGTGTCGTGGTGTTATATTGAAAAACCGTGTCTCCGAAGGCTACATGATATGCAAATTGACACCCGTCGCGACACTGTTAAGTTACGGAAAGTAGGATAAACGATAAAATAGAGCAAGTCCACCTACATAGTTGTATTCTAGTGGAATATATACATTTTTAGAATAAATTTTCGTGCAAATTGTACATATGTCATGGGACTGGCACTAGACTATTAATCTGGGGATAAGAAGATGATCGCGAGTTCGATTCTAGAACGAGACATATTTTTTGTTAGAGATTAAAGGAAAATTATTTCGTTTAGGCAACTAACATGTCAAAAGTGTTAGTAATTTTGTACTAAATTCTAATAATAATCCACTAAAGTTAACATCCTATTTTACTAAAAGTATAAGAGTTTATTTCCAATTTACATCGAATTCAAATATTGTATGCTTTTATCTTATAAAGTTATTTATTAATATATATTTTGTGATTTTTTCTCAATTTATTTATGACGATTTTTTTATTCTTTATTTTTAAAAGGGTTTGATCATAGAGATCATGCCACTCTTATAGGAACTACAAAAAAACTTATTTATTCTACTTTTTTAATACTAATTGCAAAATTTTATACAGCATCCTTGCTTGACTCTGACTGTTGTGAATACCAACATCCATATTATTGCTTAAATGTTTCAAAGAAACATATTCTGCCTGTCTCATTTCGGACACATTCCATTAAAATATGATGAGGATCCTCCACAATCCCACGCTCTGCGCAATCTCTCGAATTTGACTTACCCATTAAAAAGGCAAAATAATTCCGTCCTATATATATATATATATATATATATATGACGATCCTATTTATATTTGTAAAAATATTACTCAACTGTCAAATCCAATTGTTATCACGTGGATGGAATTATAAGAGGACAATACGGACTAACGCCTACCACAGTGTATAGAAACGGTCGCCAAAGAGCGAACATTTCGGCGTTTGTACGTCAAACACGTGTTATCAGTTCATTGAGTATAAATATAAATAAATATGTTGGGACATTAACACACTGCTCCATTTAGTTCCATGGTAAGGTACGAGACCTGTGTTATGGATACCAGATAGTTGATACACTACACATATATAACTTTAAATACATACATTTTATAAATGTAAGCACCCACGACTGGAGTACAAACATTCGTACTCATCACACTAATGAATGCCCCCCAGCGGGACTCGAACCTGTGACCGCTGTCACAGCAAGTAGGGCTACTACAAACTGAGCCAAACGTGTCATCAAAATCAGAATCAATAAAATCTTATACATCGAGGAGTGATCCAATATTATAAATTTTAAAAGTATCATAGCTTTATCGGTGAATCACGAAGGTGATTAAAGTCGGTATACCTTTTTAGCTAAAAATTAATCGTTTATTGGTAGATATTTATTAACATTTCAACCTGTAATATGCATTGACTTTATACGTTAAATAACACTTGTCCATATTTTACGGACATCAAAAACACATATTTCATGCAAGTATAGGGTGTAACATAATATATACATACAGTACATTGTGGGTCAAAGCTATCCTCATTTTAAGTTCATAGGAATAATAATTTTAAATTATCATCAGGCATTACCATTAGTTATAGATTGTTAGTATCAAAATTGACCGACCACTATACAAAGTTACGTGTTAAAACTTTAAACTATACATGTATTAAAAAGAGACAAATAAGCTCTTCACTTCAAAGAAACTTGCATGTTAATGTTTTGTCTCGCTTTTCCTTTCCTATCCGCTAATTTACAGCTGACAACTGATTCTTTTTATAAGGCAATATACGTTTTTTTGCAATATTCTATAATACATGTATAGAAACAGCAAGATATTCACTCTAATAATAACTAATAACTCACAGAAGTAAACGTTTAATCGACTTTCTTAACAAGTCCGATGAGCTTTCGGTAAATGTAGCGACGGGGCCAACGTTTTTTGCAGCAAAAAGGACGCATGAACTTTTCTATGTCAATTTGATATATAAACATATAGATACACATATACACAATATCTCTTCAAAAAGTGGCGTCGACATGTGACGTTAAGTCAAACCAAAGAATAAAATTCAAGTGTCTTACGCACACCACATAATGTAGTTTTTGAAACGAAACAACGTGTGTTTTAATTTTGTCATCCGAAAAGCAATTAAAAATAGATTTGAAAAAAAGCGCAATTCAATTTAGAATTGTGCACTTTTTTGAGGACACTTTAGACAACTAGACATGACACTATTTTTGTGTATTTCAAGTTTTTGTACATCCATGATCCTATGTGTAAAACAAACGCTACTTATTTGATAAAACTTATACCTAATGAAAACAAAAGTTAAGTAGATATCGTGTTAGCCTAGTCGATAGGTCCGAAAACAGCGTCCAAATATCATGTATGTATTTGTCATTCATATAACTAACTAGCATTGCCTGGGGCTCCGCTCGCGTTCAGCTGACCAAAAACCAAATTCTTAGGGTTACATATTAGTATATTCTTACATTGCAGTTTTTGTACTTTTTCTCAGAAATGACACATTTTCTCGCAGTAAAAATTATCCTTTATGTTGACCCGGATAATCAACTTTCACCATACCAAATTTAATCAAGATCCCTCCAGTGGTTTTTCCGTGATGCAGTAACAGACAGACAGACAAAAAAATCAAAAAACAATACATTAGGCCTCTGTATCGCTAATAATGTTTATTCCAATAAGATTTTCCAAAAAAATATTTAATGTACAGATTCGCCTTAGTTACAATTTTATTGTATGTATAGATGTAATATGTCATAGAAAAACAATATAAAATATATTCTAAGAAAACCAGTGAATTAATAAATATACGATATCCAATTTCCTTATATTATAGTAAGCATTTATTTAACTGCCTATTATTATATTAGATATTTATTTATAATACATCGAATATGATAAAATCGATTCAGAGCGAAAGCCAATTTGTATCGATCATATTTTTTTACGTATTTAGTTAAGACAAAGACGACTTTTATAGGATTTTCAACGAGGCAATTCTGTTAGCGGGAAAGCAAAAGTATATGAAAATATATGGCGTGTTTTCCAACAGACTGAAAATGGCTTTCTTAGAAATTATAATCATCTGCTGCTTACAGGTCGAAATGGAATCGTCATTCTGGCCTTTGGAAAGCAGCTGCGTTGAGCATCATGGCTATGAGGCATCATAGTGTCTCGATACTGGTTTGGCACCTGGCGATGCTAAATTTTAAATTTTTATCAATCTACTCTCCAATGTAAAACGTAGAAACGTAAAAAGTTTTACATATGTATGTAGGAAAGAAAACGATTTACGCAATTGCTAAATTATCCGTACTAATAAAAATTTAAGAGGGAAAATGTTTTTTTTATCCATTTTACCTGTTCCACCAAATTATTGCTAGAAGAATGACAGAAAAAATGTATGTGTGTTACATTTAACTACAGAACGCTCGCTGCAAGGGCGGATTTCTTTTACGGTAATAACAATATTTGATTTTTTTGTAGTTCTGACTATAAAAAGTGTACTTTATTATTGAATATGATCTATATTCTATTCTATATGTATACTTATGAACTTGCTATACCGATTCATTATAGTACAGAAGAAAACACTAGATTTGAAGGGCTTAAACGATAGCCTGTTCCTAAAATTACATAGGTAACTGCTAACAGAGGATTTTTGGCCAATCCTTCTCTAAAGTGAAATCGGATGACAAAGTAAGTATGGACAGTAGCCACTAGAAGCGGGAGGGGCTGTTGCCGTAGGTCAGGTACATATGTATAAACAAAGAATGTTGCATATAATTGACACCAGAATGAATAAAATATTAATTGATTTTGAACGCGACGTAGTATCACCTTTGGCTCGCAAAGATCAGTCGCTGCTAAAAGGTTATATATTAATTATGAAAACCTAACAACACTAAGTTTATGTAACCAAGTAGTTGGGAAGGAACACTGTGCAGTGTGCAGCACTGGCTTATGAAAGGGTTTCCTACATGTAAGTCTTTATACAAATTATTTTTCATGATACTGTTTTATCCTCGTGAGATAATTGATGGGTTCGATTTCTAAGAGTATTTTTAATGGCTAAACAAATTTATTGTTGAGGATAGTATTAATTGTTAGAGGCTTTCAGTTACTATAGGAAGTTCTATTCTGTACCTACTCTATAAATAAAGAATTGAATGGGTTATGTTACTGATTACATTAAAATATTTAACATGTTACTAAAAATAATACTTTCTTAAAACGAGAAAATTTGACATTTTAGCAATCTTGTTACAATTAATGTAAAAATTAAATTGAATCCGCGAAAAGTTCCAAAAAGATAGTTTTATTTAAAATGTTATAAAAGCATATCTTAAGAAAAACTTCGGAAGAATTCGAATGAAAACCTTGATTTGTAAGATGAAACACAAAACACCGAAATCAAAAAAGTAAAAAATATTATTCGATTAATAAGTCAAAAAGAACACGAAGGTCGCTCTTAAGTCATCCCAATTTGTAAGCACGGCCAAAATTGTTGAACCATTATCATATAAACAAAGCTGACATTCAGACCTAAGATTACGCTGTTCGAGTAGAAAGGTTTTAAGTCATTCATTTCATGCCAGCTTTTCTACGGGTCACATTTTATTATGGCGATAGTTTTCTCATGGATTCATTTTTAAAGGTCTCCTTGTAAATAAATGATAATATGTTTTCTTTGACAGACAGACAGATTGGCAAAAAATCTAAAAACAATAGATCGGCTTCTGTATCGATAACAATAATTACTATTTCAATAAGATTTTTCAAAAAATATTTATTGTACAGATTTCACTCAGTTAGAATTTGATTATATGTAAAAAGATTAAAAAAAAAACAGCAACCAAATAAAGCTTCTGTAACGAAATAATTAAAATTCGATTTAACTATTGGAATATTGATTGAATTAATAAAATGTTGGGTAACTAATTTCTGCTCGCGGCTTCGCTCGTATAGTTCTGTTAGACTGTTCCACCTACATTTCTAAATTTGACACAAAATGTAAGCCATAAAACTATTCAGTTGTGTATATTTTTATAGATATATAATTGACTAGCGACTCACCCTCGCTTCGCTCGGGTTCGTCCCTAGCTTGCTTCCCCATACAAAGTTTCATCCCCATTTTCATCCCTTTAAGGGATGATTCCGGGATAAAATATATATATATTTGGATAAAAATATAAAAATATATAATATATAATTTTCCGGGATAAATATATCGTATGCCCTTCCTAGAGTCTCAAACTATCTTTTTACCAAATTTCATACAAATCTGTTTAGTAGATCCAGGGATTACCCCCTACAACGTCATAAACACAAATTCACAAACTCACAAACTCATAAACTTTACCTCTTTATAATATTAGTATAGATAGATTGACGTATTATATATGAAAAAAGTCCATCTTTTAGAAATATCACTCAATAGGTTACGACACGGTCGCGGTTCCATACCTACGTGTATGTCGTATTATCTCTTTAACCATTTGTCTAAATTTTATGCAGTAAAAAGGAAAAGTCTTTTGTTTTAAACATTTTAGACGATAAATTTACTTATTTTGAAAAGAATTTAGATTTGTTGATAATATGACCTATAAACATGATATACCGATTTAAATTATTTTTTTAATATAATAAACTACTTTCTGTGACTTAAATATAAAAGTTAGACATATGCTGTCGCCTGAGTTGACTTTTTTGTAGGCATTATTAAGCTCTACAACTTTTCTCTAGAACATAATCATATATCTCTCATCGTTAAGGTAGCGTTTGTAAGAAACGATTTCGTTCGACCGTTTTTTCTCCGACTTACTTTGCAAATCCGACTACCATAAAAAAGTCTTTTCATTCTTCGGGTTAATATATAACCTATGACACTCAGAAAGAACGTGGCTTTCTATTGGTAACAGAACTTTGAAAATCGGTTCAGTAGATCCAGAGATAACCCCCTACAACATCACAAACTCACAAACTCACAATAGCACAAACTTTACCTCTTTATAATATTAGTATAGATAAAATTGCCTATAAATATCGACGACGAACGACGAAAACGTATCCTATTCCCAGAGTCTCAAACTCTCTTCTTACCAAATTTCATCTATATCGGTTCAGTAGTTTCAGAGCCTATTCGATACAAATTAACATACAAACAAAAAATCTAATCTTTCCTTTTTATAATATTAGTATAGACTAGATGCTATTTATGCCTATAAGAAAATTTTAATAGGGAATATTGTACGTGAAAGTAAATTTCTTCTTCGATAACACTTCCACAATTAATTCTATTTCGTAGTCCTCTTAAAATTTTATGTCTGCGTCAAAGCAACCGGTAATATTTCAGGAGGATGTATAGCCAGATATCTACTGCCTCACATCTTTCTTTTCCTATAGATAAAAAAAATCTTGTACAGCAAGTTTTACTACTTGTTGCCACTACAAGATGCTTAAGTCTATATTTTAAATGTTAATTTTGATGATAGTATTACATTTGCCATATGAAATAAAAGTTTCAGAGTCTATTTCTCTTACAAGCTTCGAAATTAAGCAAACATTAGTAAATAAGGTAAACATATAGAGAAAATTTTAAAGACGACACGTTTGGCTCAGTTTGTACTGACCCTACTTGACGTGCTAGCGGTCGCGGGTTCGAGTCCCACTAAGAGAATTCATTTGAGTCATGAGCACGTACTCCAGTCATGGGTGTTTATATTTATAATATGTATATATTTAAAGTTATATATGTGTAGTGTATCAACTATCTAGCATCCATAACACAAGCCTCGTAGCTTACAATGGAAATAGATGGTGCTGTGTGTTAACTATATAATATAGAAGACAAGAATGCGTGTTCCTATGGTTTTTTATAAAATAATTTATTAGTTTTGCTTTTGAGCTCAACATATAGTCCTAGTAAATCTATATACAGAACTTACAAATCGTTTTATACAGTTATGAATGGCATAAAATTTATTTGCATTTTTGTCCGTCTGCTTTCGCATTTCTTAAATTTTTTAAAGCTTCGCAATTTTGTAATAAAAAATATTATTTAGATAATTCCGTCGGGATGTTCTTGTGATTTTTAACGCGCTTTCTTTAGGTTTACTTAATAGCTAAGTATGCAAAGTAATCTTCATAAATCGATTTTAACATAATTTTAATAGTTGTATTGTAGCTTGAAATTTTGTAACTATCCAAAATCTGAATGACAATGATTGGATGTCATTGATCTAATCTGATGGAGACAGTATGGCAGAGTTATGGCTTATGATTACTCTATATAGGTATGTACATAACAATGAAACTGACATGAAAATCTTAATTTTATTTATATATCTTAGCAAGTGTTTAATTACCGTACCCTTTTTTTAAACTACTATTAAAATAATTTTAATAATTTTCATGTGGGGGTAAATAGTATAACTTAAAGGCAAACTTAAATTACATTTCTACCTGAGTTTAAAGGCAAGCAAATGCTTGTATATTCAGAAGTAGAAGCTAGATTTAAATATAACTAAAATGTCATATCCATAAAAGGCGATTACTGGAATAACTTTAAAACACACTTTGCATCTCTACTGGACTTCTTGTCGTCACAAGTAATATATCTATATTCTATACATATAACTAGCTGCACACCCTCGCTTCGCTCGAGTTTGTCGCTGGGTACCTACGTTTTAAATAGATATAAATAGTTATTAGCCAGCGTTAGCCATATACTTTTTTTTTGTCAATAATATTGACAAATATTGACATAAATATTAATACGATACTAACGTCACTCAATTGTATGCCTTCCCGGAACCTCTCCACTAACACTTAAACTTTATGGTATGGTATTAAAGCTCAAATTGACTTTTAAGTATTATTACGAATCTTTTGTATGGGAGTATAGAAAACTGTTGTTTTTAGACTTTTTCAGGCAATTTTTAAAAATTTTCTCTCCGCAAGAAACATCCTCGTACTTCAAGGAATATTCTAAAAAAATAAATAAGCGAAATCGGTTCAGCTAATCTCGAGATTTGCACTTACCAACACATTCGGCAACTCATTTTTATATTATAGAAGATAAAAGTGTAACTGATCGCTCTCTGTACATGGAAGATATTTGAGAAAAACTATTATTGGGGGTCTTTATTAATGTGATAGAACTAAAAACAATGATTTGTAGATTTTTTGTTTGTTTGTGCGTTTGTGCATGCTAATCTCAGAAACGGCTTAACCGATTTGGCTGCGGTTTTCACTTATGTATTGTAGTAAGCTTCACTTAATATTTAGTGATGTTTTTTATTTCAATCGGTTCATAAATTAAAAAGTTATATGTCAATTTTTTTGTGTACTTTGAGGTATGTGGCGTTGTTGTCGAGGACTGGATTTAAAAAAAAACACACAAATTTTGAAAAATCTGAAATGTCATTGACCATGAAAATTTAAAGGCACATAGGTATACATCATCTATTATATCGATTGATGTTAAGGACCCTGATTCGGTGCGACACGACGGAGAAATATGGTACGTCTTTTAATTATAGTTGAATTGAATATTCATAACGTAACGCCGCCAGCGACGCCCAACGCCCTACATTTAGTACGATCTTCTAATATTCTTTGTTGGTTCTTTGGATATTATATTGCTTTTTAAAAACCTTTAAAAAGAAAAAAAAACAGTCTTAATATATATGTATATCTGTATTTAAGGACTGAGTTTTTAAACATATTATATATATATATATATATATATATATATATATATATATATATACATACATACATACATATATAAACATATAAAATTGAACTATATTTTTTTCAGTACAACTGATTATTTTGTATTATATACACCAATATGAATGTCTGTTTATAATGATTTCGTAGGTAATGAACATTTAATGATAAATAAGTATACTTATATTAATTTATTACATACTAATATTGTAAATGATAAAAGTGTTTGTTGGTTTATTTTTTGTAGCAACGGAGCGGAGGTTATATACGACACAGACAGTGCATGGCCGTCACAGATGGCTTTTTTTATTCATTTCGGATTAAATGATATTGCAAAAAACATAACTCACCACGAGACAGTTGATAAGAGTTTTTTAAATAAATTTAACAATTTACAGTACTAATACATATAGTAATTATAGTACAAGTAGCATTGCCCGCGACTCCGCCCGCGTTCATATGACCAAAAACCAAATTCTTAGGTTTTACTTATAATTACCTAGTATACTCTAACATTGCAGCTTTTGTATTTTTTCTCATAAATGAGATATTTTCCCGCGGTAAAAAGTAGCCTATATGTTGACCCGGATAACCAGCAATCATTATACCAATTTTCATCAAAATCCCTCCAGTAGTTTTTCTATGATGCGGTAACAGACAGACAAACAGACAAAATTTTTAAAAACTATAAATTCGCCCTCTGTATCGATAATAATGTTTATTTCAATAAGATTTTCCAAAAATTATTTAATGTACAGATTCGGCTTAGTTACAATTTTATTATATGTATAGATGTCTTAATGTTTTGTTTTTTCTTTAATACCGGAGATGTAATTAAGATAATACTACGCCCAGAAGAATTTACTACTAATGGTATGATCTGGCTTCGCAATAGTGCATCTCTAAGGGCTTTTTGCAATTTGAAACATGTAATTTAACATGTACCTTTTGCCAGATGGTATTACTTACGGTAGCCTATATGTTACTCCAGATTATGCTCTATCCATATACGATGTTTCATCCAAATCTGTTTAGTCGTCACAGCGTGAAGGCATTAGTAATGAGTTGATGGCCCTTCACTCAAACACGTAAATTAATAATAAATCAATAATGTAATTATTTTTATTTATTGCATTTAATTTTCCGCCAGTATAAAATTTAAAACATGTAGTATACAAAAAACTATATTCAATCAATCATTGAGAACATAAACAAAAAAACGTTTGTTGAATAACACTTTATGACGTTTTAAATTCTGGTTCGATTGAAAAACAATTGAAACTATATATTAAAAAAAAAGATTCCAACGAATTGATAACGTCCTCCTTTTTGGAAGTCGGTTAAAAAGAAAAAAAACATACACAGATATATAGAGAAACTTAACTAAATATGGCGTGATGAAAATACCAAAGTATCTCAAGCGAGATACGAGTATGCCTTTCTCGTATACTCGTACTAGTTCACGATCTTACCGCTCCAGTCTACATGGGAACTCATATGTTGCAACCTAAATTCATTATCTCAGTAACAAGTAGTCTAGGCTGGGAAGTCATAAGTTCGAATTGTCTTAATAATATCTACACATACCTATAATAAAATTCTGAGTTGAATCTGCCCATTAAATATTTTTTTGGAAAATCTTATTGAACTAGTCATTGTTATTGATACAGAGATCGAATCTATAGTTCTTAGAATTTTTGTCGGTCTGTCTGTCAGCCTGTTTGGGAACGCATTACGAAAAAACCACTGGAAAGATTTTGATGAAATTGTGTATGATGATAGGTGGTAAACGGGTCAACATACAGGATACTTTTTATTGTGGGAAAATATCTCATCTCTGAGAAATCTATACTAAACGCTAAAACGTAAATACGTATATGTAATAATATTACATGTAAAAGTTCTAAGGACTTTTGTGAAATTCGTTTAAGTAATTTGTGTCATGGACTTATATTAGTCTAGATACACACAATTCTAGTATGTATTATAAAATAATGTTCCAATTTTAATATTTTAGTCCTGGAGTTATCTTATCAATAAATGGTAATCTAAGAACGTTAAAACAAATAAAAAAGTTTTTAATCAAGTCGACGCTGCTGGAAATACCTAATAGTATATCAATCTTCTTAAATATCACAAATATAACAACATAACATAAATTAACCAACAACACGTTTTAAAACAAGTAAACACTTACAAAAAAGGCAAATTGCAGTTAAGAAATAAAATGCACTCTAACTTGGAAGTATTTTAAACTTTTATCAATTAACATTGTACAAGAAGTCTAGTTATGTTTTAAAGTAATTTTAGTTGTCAGTATTTCTGCTTGTAAATGAAAATTATCTATATAAATAATACCTAATATAAACTGATGATGATATAAAAATATTAACATTTTTGTAACTTGCATTGTTAGACAAATAAACTGCCTCTACACGTATTTTTAACATAACATTAATATATTGTTATTATCAGTTTATTAAAATTCATTAAACTATAATTGTTTAAAGCCATTTCTCAAATGTAATCTATACATATACGAGTAATTATGCATATCTATATATATAATAAAATTGTAACTAAGCTGAATCTGTACATTAAATATTTTTTAGATAATCTTATTGAAACAAACATTATTATCGATGCAGAGGTCGAATCTATAGTTTTTAGAATTTTTGTCTCTCTGTCTGTCTGTTACCGCGTCACAGAAAAGCCACTGGAGGGATTTTAATGAAATTGAGTATGGTGATAGCTAGTTATCCGGGTCAACATATAGGATACTTTTTACCGCGGGAAAATATCTCATTTCTCAGAAAAAATACAAAAACTGTAAGAATATACTAATATATAAAACCTAAGAATTTGGTTTTTGGTTACCTGAACGCGGGCGGAGCCGCAGGCAATGCTAAGTTATGAATATTGCTCTAAAAACCCAACTTTCTTCGACGAAAGCTATGTTTTTTAATTGCAGACGGGGATTTGGTGCGTCCAAAACCAAAACTAAAACCAAAAAAAAGGAGCCAAATTCTGACATCGATTAGAAGTGGTAATCAAGTAATACTGTTACGAAACTATAAAATATTGTAGAGTTAAGTTACGTTGGAGCAAGCGATTTGTCCACTCGCGCGAGTCTCTACTTGGTAGATGCGGCAGTGTCGCGCTAGCCGTCCCGCGGACCGAACGTTCTCTACTGTGCCGTGCGATCAGTCACCTGAGTGTACATCGTGTGACAGTTGTATGCAGGTGCCTATCTGTTTTAATTGAAAAGTGATTGTAATGTGGTCACGGCCGCGACTCACATGTCCGGCCTCGTTTTCACGATAGCTGGCTCTGCCTTAAAATCGCTTTGTTAGGCTCAGTTCACTCAACAAGTTGGTCAATTTTTGTTTTCTTATACATATTGTTACGCGTTTTGGCTTTAGGATACGTACTATGTTTTGTTACAACGATGATGTTAGAAATTCCGGTGAAAATCCATTGAGAAACTTCGAATTGTCTAAGTTTTTAGAGCTTGTTTTTACTTTGTAATGCATTTATTTTTATATTGGCGTCTAATTTATTTACCATTAAGTTTCAAATGTTTTTTAACGCCATACATAGCGTAGTTGCATTTCCTTGAAACTAGCTCTCTCCTTATATTCTTTCGCACGTACAACTTATAAAATGGAAACCGAGTCGGATTTTACATTTTTACCAGTCATTTTATTAGTGTACTTCAATTTTATATTAATTAGAGCTACGAAATTACTATTTAGATTGCACGTAATATTAAGATTTTTTATAAAAACTAGTAAACGTGAAGACATAAACATCATAAGTATAATTTTTACCTCAAAACTTATTGCGAATAAAATTTCCGTTCCTCAGTACTCAATTTTGATTATTTTCTATCTCAAACAAACAAAACACTGCGGCGTGATCTCTACACCGACTTTCCACGTTTAACTAACAACTTATTTAAAAAATTAAAGCATATTTCAATTTGCTACAAGGATATTAAACTGTAAGTACTTTAATATATTCATACATATTTACATAAATATTTCATTATTTGTGTCAAGTAAATATAACAGATTAGTGTGTCGCTTAAAATTTGGCGATGAAGCCCTCAAATTAGCGTTTGCAATCCTTTAATTCGACGATAAATCGAGAATCGATTTTCTAATTAGACATGCAACCCAGGAAACTTTAGTTAAAGTGGCGTAGTTAAGTATATTTTGCTAATTTGGATAGCCCAATCGGTAACCTATCGGTTTTCCGCGATACCTTATCAAGTTAATTGAAAAAGAAAATAGTTCTCGGTCATTTTTATCATATTGTTTGAATAATGTTTATTTGCACCATATTAGTCGGCTTCGTTGATTTCGGCAAAATGAGTTCGCAGCTCGAAACTTTATGACAGCTCATGGTAATTACACCAAAATTTGATTGCGTAAACGTTTTGAAGAAGATATTTAAAGCACTTTATTGTTAGTAACAAATAAAATTTACTTTGACAGCAATTCTAAAAGTTACATAAATAATACGACTAATAAAAATGTAATGATGATTCCGTTTTTTATCTTTCAAAAGAGGTTTTTTAGGGGAGACACTTCGAACAACGAGATGTAACATAGTTTAGTCTCTTCTAGTAAATGAACCCGTATAAAGATATAAATAAAAAGTAAGACTTAATTTTTATCACGTAACGTCGACTGTGGCATGGTGCGTATAAGCCGTAAGTTATGGGGCACATTTTGATTCAGTTACGCTTTGAGTAATAAGATTTAAGGGCGGCTAGAGACCGTCACCCAACACGCAATTATAAATAACGACGAAAAGTGGTAATCGGAGTGGCAATACCACTTTTGGTCGAGCGGAGTGATAAAAATTCATGAATTAATTTAAAAAATAATCTTACGTCGTAAACATGCCAACATATGTATGTACATATTAGTCTATTCTTCAGTTTTACTGTTCCTTTCTACTGGTATTTATTTATTTACTAGCATTGCCCGCGGCTCCGCCCGCGTTCAGATGACCAAAAACCAAATTCTTAAGTTTTACATATTAGTATACTCTTACAATGCAGTTTTTGAATTTTGGTACAGAAATGAGATATTTTCCCGCGGTAAAAAGTAACCTATATGTTGACCCGGATAACCAGCTATCACCATACCATTTCATCAAAATCTCTCCAGTGGTTTTTCTGAGATGCGGTAACAGATAGACAGACAGACAAAAATTCTAAAAACTATAGATTCGGACTCTGTATCGAAAAAATGTTTATTTCAATAAGATTTTTCAAAAAAATTTTAATGTACAGATTCGGCTTAGTTACAATTTTAAATGGACTTACTTGCCAATTATTATTATGTAAAAAAAATGCGTAGTTAAAAGAAAACTTGAAATAAAGTGATTGTTATAATTATAATTAGAATTCATGTATATTTTTTACAATACACAGTATATTTTTTTACAATTTGTGCGTGTTTTTACATCTGTTTTACAATTTTTATTGGAGGTTTGACCCCTGATCTTTGAAACATGATTGTTAGCGTATTCTCGTCCACGGTGTAGGTAACCTTTCCAAGCCCCTTCACGCTATAACCCGTAATCTTGTTTATGAGTGAATGTCTTGCTCGTTCAATTTCAATCAATTTGCTGGTCTAATTGCATTTACATACAAATATTTTGTAATATGTACATTAAATACAACTATAAGTTTATAATGAGATTCTCTCTCTCTCAATATTTATATATATATATATATATATATATATATATATATATATATATATATACTAGCGACTCACCCTCGCTCCGCTCGGGTTCGTCCCTGGGGTGGGGTTTGGGAGGACCACCCTTATCCTTATCACTTAGGGGTATGGAAAATAGATAGTAGCCGATTCTCAGACCTACTGAATACGCATATAAAATTTGGTAAAAATCGGTAAAGCCGTTTCGGAGGAGTACGGTAACAAACATTGTGACATGGAAATTTTATATATAAGATATATATATATATATATATATATATATATATATATATATATATATATATATGCGTATCACGTGTATGTCAATAAAGAATGCTTTTAATGTATGTGTGTTATATTAGATTGAAATGGTCTCTCTTTTGTTTATAAGATGTTTTGATTTTTGGTCAACTTCAAAAAATAAGGGCTCAATTCGATTGTTTTATCTCGTGTGTATGTTACACGATAACTTCGGCGAATGTGAACCGATTTTCATATTTTTACGAATAGTTTATCGAAGGGTGGTCTCATATACCTAAATTTGAAAGAAAATCCATCCTGCGTGGAATAATTATTTTTAAGTGATTTTTGAAGACGGCGTACCTTTTTTAGTAATATCGTCTGGCAGAGGATTACGGTGAGAGTGACATGTTTTTCCATTGTAAAACGAGTGGGGCCGCACGGAAAATATAGTGTGCAATAAAATACTATATACGTCAATTATGTATGTCTAAATGCAATTTTCGTATTATCATGTTGGGACATTTACACACAGCACCTTGTAGTTCCATGGTAAGCTACGAGGCCTATGTTATAGATACTAGATAGTTGATACACTACACATATATAATTTTAAATACACACATTATAAATATAAGCACCCATCACTGGAGAACAGACATTCGTGCTCATCACACAAGTGAATGCCCCCAGCGGGACTTGAACCCGCGACCGCTGGCACAGCAAGTAGGGTCACTGCAAACTGAGCCAAACCTGTCGTCAAAATCATAAATTTCAAATAAGGATTTAATGCATTTCTTAAGGCTCATTAATTAATAGAATGGTACGAGCTTTTAACATAAATCTTAGAGATAATTAAATAATAATGCATTTGACGTAATAAAATAAGCTTTTGTTTTAAAAGGTTCGTTGCGACAAGGTAATCTGTCAGTTACGACATATGCGTAAGTGGTCAACGTGCTTGCTCGCAGCAGGTTCTGGGTTTACATACATACTAGTGACATATCTCCACTTCGTTCGGGTGTTTCTAGGTGCCTATATATTTATCTACATAAATAAGAATGAATCACCGAACCGAACCGAACTTCGGATTGACTGCACCTAATTGGATAATTTTTTTTGTGTTTGCTATTTTGTCAGGAAGTTTTGTATAGAAGAAAATCAAACTAAAATAAGCTTTTTTTTAAATCTCATGATATGAAAAACGGGTGAGTGAAATAGTTTTTATCCCGGAAATCATCCCTCAAGTGAGTGTGATTGGGGATGAAAGTTTGTATGGGGAAGCAAACTAGGGACGAACCCGAGGGAAGCGAGGGTGAGTCGCTAGTAGTAGTAATATAATAGACAACACTATCTTTTGGCATATTTTTAATAAAAGCAAGTAGCCTATGTATTATTTTAGCTCATAGTTTTTCTTCTTGCTAAATTTTAACAAAACCGGTCCAGCAGTTTAGCGTGAAGGAGTAACAATCATAAATACATACATACCTTTATAGTTATAGTGTGATTTAATTAGAAAGAATGCTTTGGGTTTGAACGTTTGTTTAAAAATAACTAAGTATGTTATGAATTGCATTAAGCTAATGTTGGGAACATATTATAATTTATGAATAAATATATAATCTATGTATACTAATATTATTAAGAGGAACGATTTGTTTGTTTGTTTGTTTGTTTGTTTGTTTGTTTGTTTGTTTGTTTGTTTGTTTGTTTGTTTGTTTGTTTGTTTGTTTGTTTGTTTGTTTGTTTGTTTGTTTGTTTGTTTGTTTGTTTGTTTGTTTGTTTGTTTGTTTGTTTGTTTGTTTGTTTGTTTGTTTGCACCGAATAAGCTCCATAACTGCTGAACCGGTATAGATGAAATTTGGTAAGAAGATAGTTTGAGACTCTGGGAAGGATATAGAATAGTTTTTATCTCGGAAATCATCCTTTAAGGGGGTGAAAATGGGGATGAAAGTTTACAAGGGGAAGCAACCAAAAAAGTAAAATATTAATTAAACCAAAAAAGTAAGGTTTCACAATTTTATCGCTCGTTCGTCAAGTTTGACTGGTTTAAGGACGTGTTATATCATTTTTGTGTTTCAGATTATCCTAACTTATGGTCTTAGCGTTTGCAATAAAAAATAAAACACGACTCGTATCTCCTTTTTTGGTTGTTTCAAGCAGGTTTTGCTTCATTGTTTCATAATGTTGAATGTAACAGTGAATTGTCCTGATACAAGGATATTCTCTCGTATACAGATAATGAAAGTTTTATTAAAGCGAATTTCGCAAAGGGTGAGTGTTTATATCGGTTATATAGATAAACTAGCGACTCACCCTCGCTACGCTCGGGTCCATCCCTAGTTGCGTTTTAACGTTTAGTAAAGATTTCTCAGAGATGAGATATTTTTCCACAGTAAAAAGTACCTTAAATGTTGAACCGGATAACCAGCTACCAACATGCTAAATTTCATCACTATAGATTCGGCCTGTATAGATAATAATTCACTAATATTTTCCAAAAAAATTTTAATGTACAGATTCGACTTAGTTAAAATTTTATTATATGTAGGTACCTATAGGTATAAATAATAACGCTGTAAACTCTATCGCCTAATATCTATAATAATAATGGCTCATCGTATGTTGGTCTGCGTAGTATATATACAACTGAACATACGATCAGATATTTACCAGGTTAATTTATGTATTTGTCCCTAACTGAACTCAAAGGCACGAAAATGTCGTAAAAATGACAAAAACTTTGTGTTAGGGGTTGTTTAAGTATTTGCCTCAACTGGAATCGAATCTTAACCATTCTTATGAGAAATGTACCTGACACTTATTTAACTTTGTAACAAAGCCAGACAGGTCGATCTGACTTCGTCTATTCAAACAAACTAGCAATATTCTCTACATGTTATTCAAACATGACTGTGCCTAATATGTTCGCAATATAAACACGGACGTTTTATATATATCAAATATAGGTGGAATAAAATTTTAAAAAGACTACAATGCATTCGGCCCTTTTTAACGTCCCACTGCTGAGCACGGGCCTCCCTTCAATACGAGGGGAGATCAGGCCATAGCCCACCACGCTGGCCGAGTGCGGGTTGGCGGATTTCACATGTCTTTCGAAAACTTGCTAGGTTCTCTCAGACATGCAAGTTTCCTCACGATGTTTTCCTTCGCTACAAGACAAGTGGTAATAATGCTGGAAATGATTCGCACAAGAAATTATCAGAGGTGCGAAACTCGGCATTTGAATCCGCTTTATTCGGTTCACAAGTGAGCGCGTTACCACTGGGCTGCTAAACTGCCACTGCCTAAAATATATACCATGAAAAAAATAATTTTATATACTTGTACTAATATTTTTAATCAAAGTCTCAAATAAGTATTCATACAAAATTATAAATAAAATTGTTACCTGCTATTGCAGCACATTGCAAAGTTTTGTCTCGAAATTTTTATAACGCCATTTATATATTTTTACTGTAAAAATGATTGCAAGTGAAAATAAAGCCCACGCAGCACTATGACATAAAATTGATAGTCCAAAGCTGTGACGTAAAACACCCACAAATATGTCAAGAGGATAACAAAGTGTTCAGATTATTTAATATCTCTGTATGAAATATATTGATAGGTACTTCGTGGGATAAGTAATGAATTTTGGGAATATGTAAAAATACAATGACGTGCAAAATTTGCTATCTTTAAAAAAAAATACTAATGACGCTTTTTCACGTCGAGTTGGCCTAAGGCATGTATTTATTCGTCCTGCCGGTACTTTGTACAATGTTATAATACCCAATAAGAATCTCATAATATATAAAAACTCTATGATTGTAATGTTTCCTAACTCACAAGTAATCTCTAAAAAATATCGATCCATTGCTACGTTGCTGCGTGAAAGGAGAACAAATAAACAGACACAATTTGGCACTTAAAACATTAGTAATTGATGCGTTGTATCGCTGGATAGCTTTATACTTGTTCTTCAGAAATAAAAAAATAGAAGCCTTTTCACTTTTAATTGTTTGTTGATAGGATGTTTTAGAACAGTGTTATTAAAATGTTTAGAATATATTGATATACATTTTTGTTAACACAAGTTTGAACGTTGAGTTCCAGAAAATTGTCCTAAGTTAATGCATTGTAACATTTTGTCTATACATATAATAAAATTCTGAGTCGAATGTATACATTAAATATTTTTTGGAAAATCATATTGAAATAGTCATTATTATGGATACAGAGGCCGAATCTTTAGGTAATAAAATAAAAAGGATCTATAGTTAATAATAAAGAATATGCTGCTGGTTTTACTGCGGTAAAATATCTCATCTCTAAGAAATCTATACCAACCTTGAAAACGTATCTAGGCGAACCCGAGCGGAGCAAGGGTGAGTCGCTAGTTTTTTAATAAAGTTAGATTGGTGTATTTGAATTATTGGTATAAAACATCTGTTTACGCAAAGTTGGCCGATAAAGATATAATAAAAAATAGCGGGACTTTTAGATTTGCCTCCTTTTAATAAAGAATACTTATTAATAAAAAAGACACATTATTAGGATTATTTTGGCTATAGCCCTATACTGGATAAATGCGAGTTGACAACTTCACACGTTTGGTCGACAGTCAGTCAAATTCTCTAAGACATGCAGGAATTAATTGAAATCTAGTTTGTTAAAAAATGTAAAATGTGTAAAGATGAAGATATTTTAATTAAAAAATCTACGAAAAAGCAGTAAAATTACACGGTGAGTATTAAAATAAGATTAATTCAATGCGTCGTTTATTTAAATGTGTTCTGTAAACAATACAGCTAATATGCTGCCAAGAAGCTCCCGCTTTAACCTATGTTTACACGCCAAGTAATTTACTTTACTTCGTTTGTACACCATAAAGTATTTATGCTTTATGTGATAAAATCTTAACTTATGTAGTTAGCTAATGTTGTATCTGTGATAGAATGTTTAAACAGTGTCTATAGCCTAGTTTTAACTGTCTGTTGTGTTTTTTAAATTATAGTTCAGTAAATTACTCTCGTTTCGCTCGGATACGTCCTCAGGTGCCTATTGTATTTACGTATCTACACTAATATTATAAAGAGGTAAAGTTTGTGAGTTTGTGACTTTGTAGGGGGTAATCTCTGGATCTACAGAACTGATTTAGATGAAATTTGGTTAGAAGAGAGTTTGAGACGTTGGGAAGGACATAGAATACTTTTTATTCCGGAAATCATCTCTTAAGGGAGTGTAAATGGGTATGAAAGTTTGTATTAGGAAGCAAGCTAGGGACGAACCCGAGCGAAGCGAGGGTGAGTCGCTATTATTATTATATACAGATGGAAAATTTTATTACTAAGAGCTGTTTATGTTACTTTATCTTAGTCTGTATAGTGTATTAAATTTCATCCAAAACTAAGTCAAGCTGTTTCAACATAAAGGATTAACAAACATATCCAATTATGTATATACTTTCGCATTTTTAATACAAGTAGTGTAATTGAAAAAAAAAGCAAATAAAATTTCATTATTTTAAATGATATCGAGTAAATGTCAAAATAAACAGTCACTGTAAACAAATTATATTCAGCTTTTAGCATTCCGAAGTTAGAAATCTATACTAATATTATAAATGTGAAAGTGTGTTTGTTTGTTTGTTTCTTTGTTTGTCCTTCTCTCATGTCAAAACGGAGTATTTTGAGTGTGTGTTTTTTATTTGTATTTTTGTGTGTAGATAGATAGTAGGAAGGCTGGTTGGAGGAGAGTGACATAGGCTACTTTTACTGCGGGAGATTATCTCATTCCCACGGGAAAACACGTTATAATACAACCCAAAAAATATTTATGATCAGAATTACTTGAAACTTGGTATTAATTATACAATTAAACAAATACGTGTTTTAGCATCTTTCGAAATTCATCCCATAAGAGGGTAAAATAGGGGATGAAAGTTTATATGAAACCTACATTTTTAGAGCTTTTTTTGTAGTTTTAGCACGAGTGAAGCCGCGGGTTCTGCTAGTGTAATTACAATTTTGTATCTATTTTATTTTGTAAGACTGACTAATTACGTTATTTAGCACATTGGCAAGACTACTCGCGGACCGTTAGACGATTTGCACTGAACGCTCGTGAATGCGGAACACTTGTGTAATTCGCATTTCGATATTGTTGTTTGTGTGTTTTTAATTACTTTATTAAAAAATATATTACAAAATCAATAAGGAAGTACTTGATGCAAAATAATTTAAATGATATTTATATAGTTTAATGTCGAAATTACATGAATTTGGGTTCAGATTCACAGTCTTATTTAAATATACTTAGTAAAAACAAACAAATACCTTTATGTTGTAATGTTTAATTCAATTATCTCTCAACGCTGCTATCTCAGAAAACTAAAAGTAACATTAAGCTCGTTTTTTGTTATTACCTCCTTTTCTTAATACTGACCTGATTTTTTATATATGATAAAATCAAATAGTTTATTTTTGAATAAACTTGAGTTTTCAAAATTGATTTTTATATATAGACTAGCGACACTCTCGCTCCGTTCGGGTTACGTTTTGACGTTTAGTATAGATTTCTCAGAAATGAGATATTTTCTCGCAGTGCAAACTATCCTATAGGTATGTGTATCCGAATAAAAAGCTATCATCATACCAAATTTCATTAAAATCTGTCCAGTGGTTTTCTCGTGATGCGGTCACAGACTGACAGACAGACAGACAAAAATTCTAAAGACTATAGATTCGGCCCCTGTATCGATAATGACCAAAAAATATTTCATACGCAGATTCGATTCAGTTAGAATTTTATTATATGTTACATAGATATTAGTATTTCTTTTTTTATTTTTTAGTTCGTTTCGCGCACAGAGTTTCTAAAGGAAATGAGAAAATTCTCGTAGTAAATGTGTAATAGAAACGTTCAAAATGCAGATAACCGAATATGAATGCATACACAAATTGAGAGAGACTTATGAAAGCGGAACCGACATAATGTACATGCTCTTTAAACCTTACGTCACAGCATTAAATTATGCAAAAGATAAAAGTTTTAATATCCGTTTGGATTGGAACTTTATTTTGAGGTATGTTTAATTTTTAGGGTTCCGTACCCGAAGGATGCCACCGGAACCCTATTACTAAGCCTCCGCTGTCGGTCTGTCCGTCCGTCTGTCAGAGGGCTGTATCTCATGAACCGTAATAGGTAGAGAGTTGAAATTTCGAATAAATAAAAATAAATTAAAAAAAATGAAAATACATGAAACATTTTTTTAACGTTCGTAATCGATCATGGAAGTTAATATAGGTGCTGCATAATATGTACATAGAGAATAAGTCATATTAATAAAAAGTACACGTGCGATGGTAGGGAACCCTCCGTGTGCGAATTGGACTCGCATTGGACCGATTTTTATTATTTTCTACGTGGTTTCAATTTCTGTCTAAACCGCAAAAAATGAAAAGGTTAGTTCAATAATAAATTTCATATACTTTTAACTTGAAATGCTATTCCATTTCTATAGTAATTATATTTTTTATTTACAGCCTTTTAGTTTTTGCCATTTAGACATTTAAAGTTATATTTAGCAATATTTTATTCCAAATTACTTTTAAACATATAAGTTGTATGTATTATTGTGATTGCCTCTTAAAAATCTTTATTTTGATACCCCACTCGATTGGTTTGGAAGAATTTTTTTTAAGACACAAATTGGCGGCTGAAATCCGCCATTTTATTTTTCTACTATTTTTATATAATCTATAGACACTCGCGTTATCAAGATGAATCTAACGACGTATGAATCATCAAAATCAGCCTACGTGTTTGGCCTCTATAATAACATATAGGAATCAAAATGCCATAAAGGAAAAAACATACATACATAGACTAATTAACGCATTATTCTCTTTGTGTCGCGCAGTCGGGTAACAAAGACTAAACTACTAATATTATAAATGCGAAAGTTTGTGAGGATGTATGGATGTCTGGATGTATAGATGCTTGTTACTCTTTCACGCAAAAACTACTGAATGGATTTTAATGAAACTACAATATATCAGAATAACACATAGACTACTTTTTATCTCGAAAAAATGTACGGTTCCCGTGGGATAGATTTGTTTTTGGTTTTCCTAAGATGAGACTTCTGTTCTTTCTGTGTCTAAGCTATCTTATTCGGAATCACATTAAAATCTGTTAAGCCGTTACAGCGTGAAGATATAAGAAACACGTAAACATTTTGCATTTGTGATTATGATATCGGTGTTTTTTGTAAATTTTCCGATTTACGCATATGACTTTTGCATCCATTGAAAATTATCTACGGCTAATTAAATCAATGAAGACTTTACGTTTTACGTGTCTCGTTAGAAGCAATCACCTTTAACGCTTTAACGTATTCATTTGCTATTTTATGTATTTGTAATGTTTTAATTAAATTCACGCTCTCTTCACTCGAGTCTTGATTCTTGGTACATTGACATTTGCTATGATCACTAATTGTTCAGATAATATATTGAATTATGTATGGATATTAAAATATGTTATCATAAGAAATATATTATTAGGCTTATATTATAAATGTGAAAGTTAACTAAGTTTAGTCTTTAACAGACTTGAGTGAAAAACGAGATACTTTTCGCCCTTGATTGATTTATAAATATACGCTATAAGTATGTACTCGAGCAGAGCCGTGGACAAAACCTAGTTGTGAACAAAAAAAATTGATGGAAGCGCCCCTGTATTAAAAATTTATTATTAGTTCAGTTATAGTTATAAAAGGCAGTGGTAGCCCAGTGGTAACGAAGTCGCTTGGGAAACCGAGTGAAGCGGGTTCAAATCCAGAGTCTCGCATCTTTAATATTTTCATTTGCGAATCTTTTCCAAGGCAGGCCCGTGCTCAGCAGTGGGACGTTAAAAATAATTAATACGTTACAATTATTATTTTATCTTACACGTTTACATAAAAATTAAAAACATATTATATTTAAAAGACGGCATTTTCCATTCACTATTTATGTAACACGCAATACAATTGTGTTAAATTCTTCTACAGCAGAGGCTTCCAACAGTATTCTACGTCGCTAGTACTCTGCGGAAGACCAGTCCACAGTCCATAATCCTATTACGTATTATATCGGATGCCGTGAGACCGTTTCGAACCGTTTCAACACATATATAGAGCTATATTTTTAACTTTTGCCATTTTATTCCTTATTGAACACGTTCTTCTAACAACTAGATCCTTATGCGAAGAAATAGTTTAGATTAGATCGTCTATTAATTGGTCTTGATAAATTGTTAATATGTTGCAAGATATTTTTGACTAACTTCAAAAAAGATAGGTACATAGCTGTGGGTGTTTTTTTTTCGATATCAATACCAATAATCGTGAATAGATTTTGGTGATCCTTTTAGGAAAGATTGTAATTCAAAGATGGTCCAAAAGTTTCACCTTTAAGAATTAAATTATTACTTTCAAAGTCATTTATATTATAATAAATTATAATTTATAATATTATTCGTTTTTCTAATATTGTATTATTTTTCCTTTACAACATCACACAACACCTCTGCCCACACAAATCTCTGTCAGCATTTTGGCCGTATTTTCTTACTGCCAAGTACATTCTTTGACGGTTTTCCATATTTTGCCTTTGAAACCTTAAAAAGTAAGAGATAATAATGTAATATGCTTATATTACCTTTCTTTTGTAACTCACTGACGTTTCTCACGTGTTTCTATTAACAATTACTAAACATGACCGATGTGATGTATAGAAGATAATGTAGAGCTGAATTGTTCTAAAAAGGTAAATCCGTCTCGCAGTTCTTGAGTAATACGTTTTTAAAAAGATAGGCAGAAATTTTTATAGCATATATATTCAATATAAAACTTTGATCTAGTTGTTAAAAAATATATTCTCGTATACTAGCGACTCACCCTCGCTTCGCTCAGGTACATCCCTAGGTTTTAGCTGTTAGTATGGAATAGATAGACTATATATATGTACATAGGTATGATGAGTTTTATATTCCTTTCTTGAGAAATGATTGATTCCCCATAAAAAATCTTTTCACCCCTTTAGGGATGATTTCTGGGATAAAACTATCTTCATACCAATCTAAATCGGTTCAGCGGATTAAGCGTGAAAAGGTGACAGACAGACAGACAGAGTAACTTTCGCATTTTAGTATGGATTTACAAGTACATACAATATACATACGTGTGGATTTTTCATGATATTAGTTATATACGTAATGTATATTTATATTTGATGATAGATTGGGCTTCTAGAAATTATCAGCAGTCATTATGATGAACATCAGATCGTCACAATTGACTGTGTAATTAAATAGCGCCGACACTATATATTGAGCATGTGATTTACCAACACTGTTTTAGGGTTCCATGAGTAAATCATGGAACTGAGGTTTTTAGTAATAAAAACTAATTTATTTAGCACTATCATAATATTTGAATATTATTTTGTTGGATATGTACTTCTTAAATTACAATTTTTATATGCAACTCCTATTTATCGATATTATTAATTTTATATAATACTAGCAGAACCCGCGGCTTCGGTCGCGCTAAAAATACAAAAAAATCTCTAAAAAGGTAGGAACCCTAGGTTTCATACAAACTTTCATCCCCTATTTTACCCCCTTATAGGATGAATTTCGAAAAATGCTAAAACACGTATTTATTTATTAGTATTGAAGAGTATTAATATCAAGTTTCAAGTATATTCTGATCAGAAATAAATTTTTGGATTGTATTATAACGTACGTTCTCCCGTGGGAATGAGATGATCTCTCACAATAAAATGTAACCTATTTCACTCTCCAACTCTCCAACTATCTTCACACCAAAAATCGTGAAAGAAAGACAAACAAACACACAAACAAACAAACACACTTTCACATTTATAATATTAAAAGTATTATTCATTTTTATAATATTTTTGGCGTTTTATAAAGCGATTTCACACAAAAATGTACATGAAATGTCCAATGTTAAAATTTTCCTTTGTTACAGATTGTAAACAAACTAATATAATCAATACATCATACTCGTAATATTATGTAGATTTTAATATCGCATTTGTGTTGATAACGTGCATTTGAGTATAAGGCTGGTCGTCTACGGGTAGCTTAGCTATGCGTAGCGAAATTCGAATTGAAAAGAAATAAAAATAAATAAAATAAACATACCTATACTTTTAAATCGTATTTTTGCCCATGAGGAAACTAGAACCTGTATTTGGGACGAGCCGACAAGAATTTGAACAGTTAATTTTGTTAACCGACTTCAAAGGGAAAGGTATTCACTTCAGGTGTTTTTTTTATATTCCTATTGTGGTTTACTCGCGATATTTTCGCTAAATGTAAATTAATTATTGGTTATTTTTTAATGAATAATGGAATAATATATTGATACGTGTATAACTCTAGTCTCTCTCGTGAGACCATGATTGCTGTACAGCATTCGAAACGTTGAGAACCAAAAACCAAAATAAGTCCGCGATGAAAAGGTTATATATATTACATATACTTGAAATACGTTGCCATATGAATATAAAAAATAAATCGTATTGTATCCTCATAATTGTATACTCCTTTTTCGTATAAAACGAAGCGGGGTTCAAAGGTAGCCTATCTTCCGTCAGGATGCAATCTATGTCCTAGCCAAATTTTATCGAAATCTGTTCTGTGCTTTGAGCGTAAAAAAAATTAATTCCACATTTATAATAATAGTTTATTGTTAATAAAAACTATCTCGATTCAATAAAATCACAATCTTTATTATATCAGTATGAGAATATATTTACTAAATGAAGTTACTGATACAATAATATAAGGCCCATGATACAATTTATTGGTTTTTAGATCTTTATATATAGATTACGTGTGACTTGTATGCATTACAAACAAGTAGATATATAATTTATTACTGTACTTGAAAATTATCGTATATGGCACTGAACAGATTACATAATAAATATTATGTATATTCATGTATGTGCCAGAAGGCCTTGATTGCTTATAACTTTACACTATTATTCTCGACTAGCATTGCCCACGGCTCCGCCCGCGTTCAGATGACCAAAACCAAATTCTTAGGTTTTACATATTAGTATACTCTTACATTGCAGTTTTTGTATTTTTTTTTTCTCAAAAATGAGATATTTTCCTGCGGTAAAGTAAGAATCCTTATCCTATATGTTGACCCGGATAGCCAGCTATCATCTTACCAAATTTCATCGAAATCCCTTCAGTGGTTTTTCTGTGATGCGGTAACAGACAGACAGACAAAACTGCTAAAAAAGTATAAATTCGGCCTCTGTATCGATAATAATGTTTATTTCAATAAGATTTTCCAAAAAATATTTGATGTACAGATTCGACTCAGAATTTTATTTTATGTATAGATAAGTAGAGACATAAGAAACAGACACTTTATTCATTCCTCTGTGGCTTAATTATTTAAAACCGACTTCAAAAGCAAGAAGGTAATATTTTCTTAGATTTACGCGAATGTTTGACATTATTAAATAAAACTATCTTTTCGGATTATTTCGCGGATTTATTTTGATTTTTGGTTCCCAACCACAACCGTTTGTGTGTGGTGGTTTGGGAACCAAAAATCAAAATAAATCCGCGAAATAATCCGAAAAGATAGTTTTATTTAGCAAGAAGGTATTCAGTTTGGTTCCATGTTTTCTTCTGTGTATATTATGCGATATTTTTGCAAATTGTGATGTGTTTGTTTTTAACAATTAATTTTCACAGTTTAGAAGTTTGTGTCATCATCTCCATATACATACATTTCCTAAGCTACTTGGGTTCTTCTTTCCCCACTCTCCCCAATTACTCGTACCTCAACATTCACCCTTTTCTCTGTCATGCCCTTCATCATACTATCTATGCATCTTATACAATCTATCCATCTTTTCAGCAGTCTTCATCTTCTTCTCTTCTTCTTCTCCATCCGTCTACATTATTTTTACTTTTCTTCTTGTCACATACGTTTAACTATAACATCACATTTTAATGTCAATGTAAAACGAAATTATTTTTAATGTTATTGAGCTGTTAGTAATAGGTAAGTACTTCATTCATTTATAATGATCAATAGATGATTACATCTTAATATACAAAAATAAAATTTAAATAGTATAGCCTTTAAAACTAGTCGTATATTTATTTTTTGCTATCCATATTCTTTTTTCTAATATATAATGGGACATTCTAACTGAGTCGAATCTGTACATTAAATATTGTTTGGAAAATCTTATTGTAATAATCATTATTATCGATGCAGAGAAAGAATCTATAGTTCTTTCTTAGATTTACGCGAATATTTGACATTTTAAATAAAACTATCTTTTCGGATTTTGTCGCGGATTGGCAAACATAGCCAGGACCGCCCAAGCCATTACATTCGCTTTGATAGACCTCAAACCCTGGCGAAAGAAAACCGATATCGCCCTAGAATGATTCGAGAAGCCATAGAAATTAAAAAACATCCTAATTTCAACAGGGAAGATGGCTGGGTACTACCATCGTCATGGGATCCTGTTATTAATATAATAAAATCAAATAATAAATATAAACATAACAGACAGATAGATGTAGTAAGTTCTTACTGTGTGGATCAAAATGACAGCATATCAGATTAATATTTTTCATTTCTCATTTGTAAAAGTATATAGTAATAGTGTTGCTTAGTAAGTTGTTTTTAAATAATAGCAAACTAAATTAAAATAACTATCCTTAATTAACTTTAACTTTTTAAAATACACATAGAACAATTATATGGCTTAAATAATAAACACTATATTTTATATTTTTCTTTATGGTTATAAATATAATAATGGCAACACTAAATATAGATTACTAATTAATATTTTAAAATTGTAATAATTATAAAAATAATAGCAAAAATTAAATAAATAATATTCCATATTCAATTATAATTAAAATTATAAAAATGTTTAAAGTTAAAAAAAAAAAAATTGTAATGTAATTGGTGCAATTTTCATTTTGTTAATTGTGGGTAGGCTGTCTGTAACAACTATACATCCAAGACATGTAACACCTCAGTCTCTCCCGTGACCATGGATGCTGTAAAGCATTCGAAACGTCGGGAAACAAAAATGCAAATGAATCTATAGTTTTTAGAATTTTTGCTTGGGAATGCATCATGAGAAAACTACTCGATAGATTTCAATGAAATTTGGTATGATGATAGCTGGTTGTCCGGGTCAAGATATAGAATACTTTTTACTGCGAGAAAATATCTCATCTCTAAGAAATCTATAATAAACCTGAAAACGTGACTAGGGGCAAATCCGAGCGGTGCGACGGTGAGCCGCTAGTATTATATATTATGTAATTTTAACAGTTTTTTTTATATTTTAGCATTTACATCAAAACAAACACTTGAATAATTTTAAGATTCCGCACTTCACATTTTGTTCCATTTAGTACGAATTACATAAAAATGAGACAGAAATATATGTAACCGACCAAGAATCGACCGTGAGGCTTCCAACATTAAACATTGTTCACAATAATTTACCAATGCAGCTCTACAGACTTCACTATTAATATGTAAAATAATAAGTTGAAAGCGTTACAAATTTATTAATTTGCATAAACAACTAATAAATACTGTCTATAAAATTTAAATTTATGTTTTAAATTTTAACATTCGTTATTATATAAGTGACGTAATGTCGTCCGACATGAATAAGCTTGCTATTTTGCACTATACATGATTTTGCACGTCTCATTTAAATACTAACTTTATTGTTTCAAACTAGTACTTTTTTATAAAATATTATTTTTGGAATGACCTCCAAGCCTTCGATGTTTTCTAACGTACCCATATAGAATAAATCGAAGTAGATTTTTCGATATTTAATTAATTTATAACACGCTTCATTTTATCAATAATTATCAAATCTTGGAAGACGATTATGTCAATTGTGTAATCTATACAGATAAAAATTTGAAGTGTCTGTTTGTATTGTCAAAATAACAGCTTATAAACTAAATGCATATAAAATTATATACGATACTAACCTATAAGAAAAACACAATTTTTAAATTTTTTGTCTGTTTGTCTGTTTAATCCGGCAACTTTTTTTTAGAAAAAGAATTAGAGTCCCTCAAAAAAATTAAAACATACCTAGGGATGAACCCAAGCAAAGCGAGGTCTAGTATATATAGCGAGGTAAGTCCCTAGTTGGTACATAAAATCCGAAAAACAATATGAAAATGTTATACTCTCGAGTGTATCTGATGATGGAGCTAAGAGGTGGATAGTGTAATCCAAGAGGAGTAAAATCTTCGGTTTGGGTTCGCTTATTAGATTAGCTTAAATGAATTTCCTTTAACATTGTTGGTCAAAAATAGTTTTTAAAGTTAAAACATCAACTATATTTTGTAATAGTTTATTATTAATGTATTATTTAAGTGTGTCAAAGTGTCTGTTTATGATAATGAGATAAAAAGTTTATCAAATGCTTAAACAAAAGTATTAAGTAAGTACACGGTATGAAAATATAAATATTTATTTTAAATTAACAGTTTCGAAACGATTTGTATACTTATTGAATAAGGAAATTCAGTCAAGAATTCTAAAACTAGGTACCAAAAATATTATCTTCATTTTATCATTAATTTTGATTTGTTGATAAGAACAGTGTATTGTTACGATTTTCTCTTCGATCTCTATCTGACTGACTGACTAACTGACTGCCTGATAGACGACTGACTGAGGCTATATGACTCTCTTTATCCTGGTTTGCTTTAAAGTGGTTCACATAGGATTTATAACATACTAGCGACTCACCCTCGCTTCGCTCAGGTTCATCCCTAGCTTGATTCCCAATAAAAACTTTTATTCCTATTTTCACTCCATTAAGGGATGATTTCTGGGATAAAACCTCTCAAACCATCTTCTAACCAAATTTCACCTATATAGGTTCAGTAGATCTAGAGATTACCTTGTAGAACGTCACAAACTCACAAATTCACAAACTTACAAAGTTTACCTCTTTATAATATTAGTATAGATTGGATATATATTTAGTACAGAACGAAGTTAGCTAAATGAGGGCAGGTTATCTCCGCCTACGTCCCTTTTTGCAATATTCTCGATCAAATAATCTGTATATCAAACTTAATCTGATAAAAATTGGGAACACTTTCATCCACTATTTGGCTAAATACATTTCTGATAGCCTTTTACGTTATTATTTTTTCTTTCTTTCAATCTTTACATTAATATATGTGTTTAGGGTTGTTTCCTTATTATTTAAATTGATATATGCATTGGTGAAATAAATAAAAGAGTATATGGCTACATGTATAGAAAATTAAATTAAAAATCCAAATAAAACATTTATTAACTCTAAATTACTTAGACTCGAGGTTACGTATCGTATCTCAAAGATTAGTCAAGTTTAGTTCTTTATCTATACACATGTACATGCTCCCCATATTCATCCCCTTGAGGGAAGATTTCCGGGATAAAAAGTATCCTAAATCCGCCACGGGGACTCAAACTATCTTCTTACCAATTTTCATCTAAATCGGTTCAGTAGATCCAGAGATTAACCCTCTACAAACTCACGAACTTTACTTTTTTATAATATTATTATAGATAAAAAAATGTTTTTTTTTTTATATAGATAGGTAAATTCTATTTGTATATGTTTTCCTCAAATTTTCAATAATAATTATGTTCGAACTTCCATCATTAGCCGTATTAGTTATTAAAAAGTTTAGTTGAAAATGTTCTAGCTATTTCAAAGTTCAATATTTATTCATTTCATTTTCCCACAAATTGTTATTGAAATTATACTAGCAGTATACGTTCCACCTGTCATAAAGGACGCGAGTTTAGATCTGCTACACTTTCACTGTGATGCAATACCGGCCATTCACGCTTTTGTTCAATGCCCCAACAATATTATAAATAGCTCCAAAGGATTTATTTTTAAACCGATTTAAACGTACCTATATATAGAAATATAATTTTAAAAAATATTATAAATACCTTACATCTTATGTCAGATTGAGTACGGGTTTTTTGTAAGAGAAATCCTTCCTAACATTATAAATACTCAGACTAAGGAATAATATAGGTAGTGTCATAGAACTAAGCATGAAGCCAATTAATAATGTTTTAAAATAATATACAAACTATAATTTGTATACTGTATTTGTAAGTAAATAAATCTTAGGAAATGAAAATAGCTAATTGTATATATATAGCAAAATCGAGAATAGTAGCATAAACGTTAAATTACGCTACTATATTTGATTTTCACTTGTTTTTGGAGAGCTTCGTCTATATAATTTTTTAGTCGGAGAATAAATAATATATTTTTTTTTAAGTTTAATTGTTGGTTTGTCTGTCCTCGATCAGTCAACGTGTTATTTAAATTTGTGCAAGCCACTTGTCAATAGACCGGAAATTTAGATTGGGGCTATTATATGTATGTATAGACTATTATACCTATCTGTATATTGTATTTGGTACATTATGAATTTCTCTAGTAATGCGATATTACGTTTGTTAAAACCTGTAAAGTTTGTCTAATATCTAAACGTAAGCTTAAGTTTAGAGCCTTGTATTAACTTTTAATTTAAAATAGCTGTGGTTTTTTGAGAAATTCAGAACAATATTTATGATCTTAAGTTACCTATGTTTTAATATTCTTAGAAACATCCATAAATATATAATTAAAATCGTTATAGTTTTACTAACATTTTTAATGTTTCTTAATCATTTGCTCAATCATTTGTCGGTCTGTCTTAAATTCCACAATAAACAGAGCATAAAGTATTAGTATGCGAGGTTCGTTCTGAGAGCTTGTAACGCATCTTAAGATGCTTCATAACGTGATACAATTTCTAAACATGTGTTTTTGATAAGCTAAATCTGCTTTGTAGTCATTACCGACTTTAAAAAAGAGTGATCAAATTCGTCTGTTTTTTTGTGCTTATGTTATATCGTTAAAAATTCGCGTCTTGTGAATTGATTATATTATCTTGACTAATGAATGTCAAGGTGATCTAATAGAAATTTCATAAAGAAATATAATTTTCCAAATATTTTTGAACCGCCTACCTATATATATCAATATATTGTTTTTTTTTTTATTTAAATTAATTATTCAACAATCAACATACAGACAAGACATACAACATTCATGCATATCTACATTGAATAGTAGTTAAAGATTTGCGACCTAACCTTGAAAGACAGACCTAACCTTGAGAGACAGACAGACAAAACTACTGTCATGTTGTTATAAATATAGGTAATATTACGATCGATTATTATTAATTATTATTATATAACTAAAAAATTAAAACGTGTAACATTTGCAACTTTACTTAACAAACTGTAATAAAAAGAGCGTTAACATTTATAAAATTACGAAATTGTAATAAATTATATCAGTTTGTTGACCGCCATCTGAGTTCGTGACATAGATAATTACAAATGTTAGATATGTCAAGTAAAATTGTTTTCTTAAAAAGGGCCCAGATTTTTGTTTTAACATAATACTTTGTGACATTAAGTTGTAGTTGTTTTTGACTGGTTTTCAAAAAGGACGTGCTTGTTTAAGCGTACCTTTTCCGTTATATATTTTACTAGCGACTCACCCTTGTTTGCTCGGGTTCGTCCTTAGCTTGCTTCCCCATACAAACCTTAATCCCCATTTTCAGCCCTTTAAACGATAATTTCCGGGATAAAAACTATCCTATGTCCTTCCCAGGGTCTCAAACTATCTTTTTACCAAATTTCATCTAAATCGATTGACTAGTTTTAGAGCTTATTTGGTACAAACAAATAAACAAACAAAAAATCTTTCCTCTTTATAATATTAGAATAAATTAAAAAAATGACCTCTCTAAAGGGTAGAAAATTAAAAGATTTCGTCTGTACTTTAGTTAAACTGTTCACGACACATTATAGAATAATTTGTAAATTTCTGACAATTTTTTATACAAAAAAACACTAACAACACATACCTACTCCATCATATTATAGTGGCTTAACACTTAAAAAAATGTGTATTTAAGAAATTTCATTCACTCCCGGAATCACTCGAATATTTACAGCAATAACATTTAACGATCATTCTTAGCAACATAAAAACAAGGTTATATACAATTAATTACAATTCATTTCATTCCTATTGGAAGTATTAGATAATATAAATATTTTTCACGCCAATATAAATATTTTTTTTAGTTGTCAAGTAAACAAAAAACAAAGGAGCGTTTATTACTTTTTCAAATGTCAGCTGTAAACAAGCTTTACACGCGGTTTTCTTTTTAGATTAAATTATTTATCCTCTACATTGTTTTCTATAGTTCTGTTGATATGATAACTCCATACTAATATTATAAATGTGAAAGTGTGTTGGTTTGTTTATCCTTCTTTCACGTCGAAACAGAGTGAAGGATTGGCATGTTTTTTGCGAGGAGATAGTTGGAGGGCTGGAGAGTGACATAGGCTACTTTTTTCCGCGGGAAATTATCTCATTCCCACGAAAAAACACGTTATAATAGAACCCAAACAATATTTATTATCAGAATTGCTTGAAACTTGGTATTAATGCCCTTCAACACGATTAAATAGTGTTTGAGCATTTTTCGAAATTCATCCCTTATGGGGGTAAAATAAGTGATGAAAGTTTTTATGAAACTTACCGTTTTAGAGTTTTTTTGTAGTTTTTAAATTAAGTCCTTATTCATACTGCAATTTGATTATAAATGAATAGTTTCTAGATTTTTTATCTTTCAACAGTGGATTGAACCGACCTATTGAAAAGTGACATAGTCTTCTTATATCTACGCATATAAAATTATTCCTATGGGATATGAATATCTTGCAAACTATATAAATAAAACTTAGTTACGTAATGTTTCTTGGATGGTATTAATAGGAACGATTCACTTCAAGACACTTATTAAAGCCAAAGATACAATAACTATAATAAGAGTTCTCAAATTTGTTTATTTAATCTTTTTTTTTATTTAATCATTTATATAAAAGGATATTGCTGCTCAAACAAGCACTTGTTCAATCTAGGGTTGAGTGACACACAAAACTGCCGATGACACAATATGGAGGCAGATGAAATGCCACACCTCTCTATCTATCTTCTGGGTAGTGTAGATCTCTCATGACCAAGCGCAGCTTTCATTTTGGAAAACCGTTTCTAGGCCCATACGAAATTTGTAGGACTTGTTTATCAATCAAATGATATCTTTGTTTTTCTAATTTCATATGCGGCGACCACAATAGACAAGAAATGGTCGAAATGATTCATATAGCCACCGTAACACATAAATAAAAAAATACGTAATGTTATGTAGAGCTATTGCTTAGCGTAACATACTTACATGAACTCAATTTTGTTGTAAGTATCTATTATAATAGAATTTAAAATGTCAGCAATTATGTTTTGATATACCTCGATGTGTATAATTCTCACTCTTATGAATTGGATAATAAAGCCCACAGATTACGCAAATATCCGCTTGTTGTAACGCGGTCGTAACTAATAGTGATTAGGGTTTTCGAACATACGCGCTAGAATTATATATATAAAAATACTTGTGACTCGGCCCGTTTTCACCAAACTTTGTCTAATGAAATTATTTGATTTATTTTGTTGATATAGTTATGCCCTTCATACTAATATCTTTAGTGTCCTAGCAGTATATATTGTTTCAAAAGATTTTTTTTTAATATAAATGTTAAAGAGGGTTTAAAATATCAATAAAATTTGGAATCAAACTATAATATTTTATTAGAATTTTCGGTTAAGCTATATATCTGTAAAAACCATAGAGGCACACAAACAGACAGTAACCTATGCTTTATATACTTAGGTATATGAAATAGCAATTAAAAATAAACTATAATCATAATCATCTAGCCTAAGAATAATGTAATTAGTTTATTAGATAAATAAAGTGAGTTTCTTTAATTAGATTTTGTCAAGACACCAATAACGAATATGATAATTACATAGTGCTGTGTAGGGTATACATATTATTCATATTTATAGTAACTTGTATTATATATTTATATGTTATGGGTTGTTAGAGTATTTAAATGGTCATCATAATTTGTGATATAATTCAGTTGTGGCAAGCAGTAAGTTCGTTAGGATTTTCTATGGAAAATTTTCCATACAAATTTCAGCCCCTATTTAAACCCTTTAGGGGGTTACATTTCTAAAAATCCTTCTTTAGTGGTCATCTTATTTATATAATGAACTCTTATGTAACATTTTATGTTACCTGGAGGTTTTGGCTATGCGTTGTGCGTCAGTCGAGTTTTATTGAGTTGATAAGATAACAGCATATATAACACAAATAACTTTTACTTTGACGATATGATCCAAGTTATATGTATATAATTGAGCAGTGTGAAGGTGAATCGATCAATAGGTCCTACGTCTTTATTATATCCACAATTATACAATTTGAAATTATAATTTGAAAATTTTAACCACTTCACCTACATTCGAGTGTCAGTTAAACGTATTTCAGCAAAAACTATTTACGTATAATTATTTGGGTTATTTTTTATCATTAAAAATATGCAACAACTTGCATTAGTGTGGGAGCCCTTACATACAAAAGTGAGTGTCCCAAGGTTGTCAAGTCTGAGCTCGTATTAGAGCCAATCTAAAACATTCTCTATGAAATAATATATACGGTCTCAATTTACCGATTTTTTTCCATTATATTACGGCTGTAGCCTAAAATGAACTTTAAATTTCGTTAAATAAGTTCAAATATGTGTTTTAGTAGTTTTTTGTTCTCTTTATATAGAAGTGGCTTTCCTTGTTTCTACCTTTGATATATCGGTATGTTTTAAACTATAAATGATCTATCGAACCAATATTGATAAGTTAAATGTTGCCGACATTGGTAATTGGGCGCGATTAAATTGGGATTTTTTATGTACTTATTGTACATACTTTGATATATGTACATATATAAGTCAAAATCTGTTTATTATTTAGGTTTTACAACAGACTAACTAATAAAATATGATAGTTTTATGACTTACGCGAAAATTTGACATTTATTATGTAATGGCATTGCCCGGGGCTCTGCCCGCGTTCAGATGACCAAAAACCAAATTCTTAGTTTTTACATATTAAGTATAGTATTATATGATCTGTGATATTAGTATACTCTTACATTGCAGTTTTTGTATTTTTTCTCAGAAATGAGATATTTTCCCGCGGTAAAAAGTATCATATATATGTTGACCCGGATAACCAGCTATCACCATACCAAATGTCATCGAAATCCCTCCAGTGGTTTTTCTGTGATGCAGTAACAGACAGACAGACAGACAGACAGACAGACAAAAATTCTAAAAACTATAGATTCGGCCTCTGTATCGATAATAAATATTTAATGTACAGATTCGACTTAGTTACAATTTTATTATATGTATAGATTATTTTATGTTTTGATTCCCGACGTTTCCAATGCTTTACATGTTCACGGGAGAGTCTCTCCCCTGACCATAATTAAAAATAAATAATAATCGAAAATAATAAAACGAAAATATTCGAAAAGATAGTTTTATTTAAAATAAAATATGACTTATATTTTCAATATATGATGATGTTCTCCTGACCGATTCCGGCCACGGCGGCCAATCTCATTGAGACTAGTCAACTGCGCAGGAGATATTATAGTGCACAAATGTACGCGCAGCCACAAGTGCACTCTCTATTCCTGTAACTCATACTTTGGTGGGACGACCATTCGACACGAACAGTGAGAGTTAAGGCGCAGTACCGACGGCTTTACGAGCTCTCCGAGGCACGGGGGTGAAACACCGCCAACTTCCCAACTCCGGGCTGTTATTGAGGCTTACTTTACAGAAAGACTCAATAATTAAACTTGGCCCGACCCGGGACTCGAACCCAGGACCTCCGCGTGTGCAGCCGTACATGCTAGCCACTACACCACCGAGGCAGTTTCAATATATAATATTAATTATTCAAATATACACAGGTACAGATACTGAAGGGAGGCCTGTGCCCAATAGTGGGACGTTAAAAAGGGCTGAATTCAAATAAAACAAATGACATTAAATTCGATTTCCGACCATTTGTATTTTGTATATTGCCAAGATTTTCTCGTGGCTCTGTTCGCATGATATGTAGTAGATAATATATACGTCGATAAAAAATATATATGTTTGTATAGAATGTTATTCTGAATTGCGCTGAGTTGCGAAATTTCGCAATTAGATTTGACACTACAACTACACTCAACTTTACCCTTGACTCTACGAGTATAATATGTGTGTGAATTTATACATATAATAAAATTGTAACCAAGCCGAATCTGTACATTAAATATTTTTTGGAAAATCTTATTAAAATAGACATAATTAACGATAAAGAGGCCGAATCTATAGTTTTTAGAATTTCTGTCTGTTTGTTACCGCATCACGGAAAAACCACTAGAGGAGTTTTATTAAAACTTGGTATGATGATAGCTGGTTATCCAGTCAACATATAGGATACTTTTTACTGCGGGAAAATATCTCATCTCTGAGGAATCTATATTAAGCGTTATAACGTAAGTAGGAACGAACCCGAGCCGAGCAAGGGTGAGTCGCTAGCCTATAAATATATGAGATAAGTTTTTAGATACGTATAGGTATAGTAACTTCCCACACGGTACGCCCATTGAAATAGCTCATATTATTTATGAATAGTATAACTTTCTTTTAATGAAAGGACTTTCAGACTTCATTCAGAACATACATTAACTAACTAAATTACACACTAGCGACTTACCCTCGCTTAACTCGGGTGCGTCCCTGGATAAGCGGATTTTTTTCACAATGTCGTGGGTTTTCATTTTTTTTGCGCAGAATCTTAATTCTTTTTCTAAAATAAAAGTAGCCTTAGCTACTCCTTATAACATCAGCTATCTGCCAGTGAAAGTCCCGTCAAAATCGGTCCAGCCGTTTGGAAATTAGGCGGAACACACAGGAAGACAGACAGGAAAAATTGATTTTTTCTTATTAGTACCGTATATACTTTAGTAAAAAGCTGTTATTTTGACATTACAAACAGACACTTCTATTTTATTTATCTGTATATATAACTAAGGTAAGAAACAAATTTTGTACCCGAAAGTTTGTACGTGTGTGTGTTTGTTACTCCTTCATTTCGTAACGGCTGGACGGATTTGTATGAAATTTAGACTATGCTCTGAAGTAACATATAGGCTACTGTTATTAATAGGGAATATCTATTATTTTTTTTTATTTTTTATACAATAGCTTACATCGTTATATAATTGTAAAAACATATCCAGCTTCCAAAAACTAAAATTTGTTATAACTTTTTTTTATCACCGTTACGGATACTTCAAGCGCTCGCCATATCGCGCGCTTGGCGTGACGTCACAGTATGATATACACAGAGGAACGAAGACTCAATTTTGTAAGCGACAAAAACGCTAATTGCTCTCTTATGATATGCTCTGACGTCATAGTCGGTCTAACCAATGGCGTTGCGTTTCAACTATTTTGAATTTCTCACCTATTTTGCACTTTTTAAGAATAATTTCCTAATGAAATAGAAATTACATTAAAATATATTAATTCAAGAGCAATAAAGATTATAAAAAAAAACTTTATTTAAATCACACGCATATTAACTATTACAGGAGGTTATGAATACAAAACGTACCTAAGGACGCACCCGGGCAAAGCGAGAGTAATTTGCTATTATTGACGCTACGCTAATATTTGATCTTTGTGTAAATAATATAATTATAAATTAAAAATTTTAAAAACCCCCTACGCAAATTAATTGTCATTTAACGATTACACTGGCACGCGGGAAGCACTTAATCGAGTAATCATACGCCAAAAATGCCTTTCATCATTTTGGAAAAGAGCTGATACTCTTACACTGCTGGACCGATATTAACCAAAAACCAAACATCAAATATTAACCAAACATAGCTAAGAACCACCGCAAGGAAACTGGCTTTTAAATGAAAAAACCGCATCGAAATCGGTCCTTCCGTTTGAAAGCTACGATGCCACAGACAGACACACACACACATCGACGTCAAACTTATAACACCCCTCTTATGCGTCGGGGATTAATAAATACAGTACATCATAACTTGGAGGAAACCTTTGTAAAGCAAGGCTACCCTGCACTGAGAACAGATAGGGAAGGTCAAGGCTATCCTTTAATATAAAACAAAATGGAAATAGTTCTGTTTGTTCACAAATATCATTTATTATATACGTTAAGGTATTTTTTTATTTACTATGTATTTCTATATAGATTGATATAATATTAGTGTGGCTAATTAATTAGAACATGCCTGAAGTGAGATTAGAACTAGTACTCTCTGGTTAAGGTAACGGAGGTGTCAAAAAATTAAAAGACATTATAGAATAATTTAACTGTAATAGCGAAGAAACAAATACAAATCACAGACAGACGCTTTAATTTTATTTATGTACTAGCAATTTTACCCTCGCTTCGCTCGTGTTCGTCCCTAGCTACGTTTTAACGGTTAGTGATTTTCATACAAAATAAACAGTTCTGAACTTTTCGATTTTCTAGCTGCTTTTTTTTGTTTTCCCTAATTTTTTTCTATAGATTCGGCCTCTGTATCGATAATAATGTCTATTTCAATAAGATTTTCCAAAAAATATTTCATGTACAGATTCGTCTCAGTTAGAGTTTTATTATACGTATAGATATAAGCAAGCCGCGCGTTATAATTCTAACAGCCTTTAGGCTTTATCATTTGAGTATGTAGTTATGTACTTACTATGTGCACTGGACTAACCTTGGCATTTTTAACTGAATTACCTTTATCATTAAATTCAACAAATGTTTTAAAGCACTTAGCAAAAGTATGTTGAGATAGGTTAGTGCAGTACAATTTTATCAATAAATTATAAACAATATTTAGTACCTAATGTTCACTTGCCCGACTTCAAAAACAATGTATGTACACACTATGTGATGTAATGAATTCAGATTAATATGGCTTTTTGAATGTTTTCTGATATCTGCGCTAATTCTAAAACGAATTTTATGAGTTTTTTTTATGAATATGTAAAGTATATTAAGGGTGGTTCAATATAAAATTAAATAAAAACAAACCCCTGGTGGTTTTTAAGGTGTATGATTGAAACTCGTCGTGTACATTTTTAGTTGAAAAAATATTTACTAATATTAGAGATAGATGTTAAATTGTCTGTTGGTCTATTCCTTTATGCAGAAAAAGAGAAATTTGACTTCTTCTTAAATATAGTGATAGAATATGAGCTGAAAAGTGATACCTTGTTTTTATTGGTACATTTTAGGATACTATGTGATCTAAGTCTATTTTTACTAGGTTTCTCAAGCACTAGAATTGTGACTTAAATAGGTTTTTATTTTTTTATATCGAGCAAATGCTAATGTACAAATTTTAAATTACTTTATTTTCGAATTCCTCGTTAAAATTCAGAATAAAAATATATTTAGTGCTTCAGTTTTAGTAACTTCAAAGGTAAGACCTTTGACTATTAATAATATTTTTAAATTTATAAACAAAACTTATTTCGTCCCACGAAGGTTTTGTAGGTCGTTTTAATGTCAATGAAAACTTCGACAAATTAGCTAATTGATTTCTAATTTAGCTTTGAATTCTTGTTCAAATATCACTGGTTGATATTTAAAATGCATTTTCATAAATTCTCAGTTAAAAGTACAATATGTGAGCATAAGTGACATTTATTGCCCATAACTATAATATACGTAGTGGTCATTCTAGTACGTATGTATGTATTCTGTGCTCATAGCGTCTGTGTGAAAGTTCTTATGTATGAATTTTTACTTGTACATATCAGTGTTCTGTCAGTCAGTTCTATCAGTTTTTTTTTGTATTTTTATATATATATTTTTTTTAGTACAAGTTTTAATAAATATATTTGTGATCCTTGAATTCAAACACAATCCATTAAAAAATAATCATTTTTTCTCGAATTCTCCAATTTCCTGGGAGGGTTTTCCAAAAAATAAACTGTACAAACTTTATTCGGACTCATGGCAACATTTTAAACAGATTAGCCAAATCGATCCAACCGTCCTCCTGACTGTTAGATTAGTAGGCGCAATACATATTAGTGGACAAGTATTCGCACAAACACTAGTGCACTCTCTATTCACTCTCAAACTCCGATGGGACGACATTTTGACTTACTCGCTGAGAAATCAGGCGCAGGACTGACAGATTTACGTGCTCTCCGAGGCACGGGGATGTACGAAATGTTTAGAAATGCTAATTAAATTAGAACCTGCGACCAAGTGAAGACTCTTAATGAAAAAATAATAATAATATAACAGATTTTTTAGCTATAAACTTGATTGCTTCACTTCATCGTTTGTTACACGTGTTCATTGAAACACGTCACGGTTTTTATAACTTTATGTAAAATAAACGGTTACGTCAGTACTGATTGGGCATAAATGTTATTTTTTACTTTTATATTCATACTAGTGACCTGCATACTTGCTTGATTTAACGACACCATACATGCATGATTACTTTTTTGTATACATCTATGGTAAACCTATCAAATTACATAACTCACTCTCAGTTCACTTTGTAATAACTACTAAAAAGGTACTTACTATTGCTATGTTCGTATAAATGCGTATTTGAACACCTATCAGCTGTGATTAATGCAGAAATCATATAAAATACATTTATGGAAAATAGTTTTACTTTGTATTGTATTCAGCCCTTTTTAACGTCCCACAGCTGGGCACGGGTCTCCTTTAAATTCCAGGGGGATCAGGCCATAATCCACCATGCTGGCTAAATGCGGTTGGCTGCACATGTCTTCCAAAAATTTGCTAGGTTCTCTCAGAAATGCAGGTTTCCTCACGATATTTTACTTCACCGTAAGGCAAGAGGTAACCATGTTGGAAATGATTCGCGCATGAAAGTATCAGAGGTGCGAGACCCTGAATTTGAACCCGATTCACTCGGTTTCCCAAGCGACCGCGTTATCACTGGGCTACCATTACCTATTTAAAAATAGTTTTACATAACCAAAGTATACTCAAAAGAAATCAGTTATATTAAGACATTTACTTTTAATGAGATGTTTAGGTTGATTGTAAGATTGATAGATTGATGTCTCCGGAGCTATTGTTATGTGTTTTGCTCATGAATATAGTTTTATGACTTTCGATATTACATTATTATCTGTAATTATGTCATTTTCATCATTGAATTTAATGGAGGGCATATGGTTAAGGTTTTATGCTAGTCATTACACGTAATGTCTTAAGTATGTGTCTACTAATAATAATTATAGTTTTAAAAACTAAAAAATCCTGCTTTAGCTAATTGTTATGTATGGGATTTTGCAAAACAAGTCAAATCAGCCCAAATTGGAAAATTTTACTAGTAATTGAGGAGTTCCAATATCCACTATCCTTCTGGCTCTATCGTATCAGATCGAGGGTGTGAAATTATTGTATTGTAATCCTTATTTTATATATTCATAAAGTTTTAAATCGATAAATAAGTTTACAGTTACAAATGAAGCAAATAAAAACATGTTAAAAATTTATTTTTAATCTCTCTCAAATGTCCTTAAAGTTAGTACCTAAATTATATAACTTTAAAAGTTATCTTGTGTAGTGCGCTCTGAATGTTTGTTGTTATTTAAATTATCGCAAAGTAGCCATATTCTTAGCTTTTTTTATTTGAAGTTCCAGAGCTTACACCGGACATTCAAACTCACTAGCTTTGCCTTTTTAGAACATAAGTGTAGCTCTATTAAAATAGTAGACTCCTCTTTTCTCTCTTTTAAAATAGAAAATATCTTAGAGACTCTTCATTTTGTTCTTAACTCTGCGGCTCGTGCCAGGCCACTGAGATCATCATTCGGCCTGGGATTTCCATTTGCGATTTCTTTGCGGATTGTACCCGTGACCTCCTGCAGTAGACTCCAGTGTATGACATAACATAAATATAACACTTATGTATAACATATAATATGAAAATAAGTAAGTCAAAGTGTTATCATTTGTATGTCATGCAGAATAACACTTTCGTCCATGACAGCGATTATCGTGTTTGTAAAATGGCTGCTGATTAAATATGGCGAGCTGCGTTCTACCGTGACGCATGGAGAATGGGCACGTGGTCGTTACGCTAAATCTTTTAAATTATACGTATTTCATATATTAGTGTCTATATGCAATGCTCGCAATTTTTTAACAAATAATTCTTTAAAAATTTTATACAATATTACTAAAATGTCCTTCAGTCCACGATTTTTAAAATTTTCCACTTACTTAAACATTGGAATTATGTTGAAACAGAAGTACCTAAATGCGATCGAATATTTTGCAGGGACTTGATGCAGTGGTGCATAGTTTGAATACATAAACCTAAAAACTATGAATTTGAAATGAACTTGATGATAAAAAATTACAAATCAAGTAGATCTGTTATTTCGTTTTAAGTGAAAGAAGGTCATATGTAGGTACATTTTGCCGACACCTTTGGCTCAGTTTGTAGTGATCCTACTTGTTGTGCCAGCGGTCGCGGGTTCGAGTCCCGCTGGGGGTATTCATTTGTGTGATGAGCACGGATGTTTGTACTCCAGTAATGGGTATTTATATTTATAATATGTATGTATTAAAGTTATATAGGTATGTGCAGTGTTTCAACTATCTGTTATCCATAACACAGGCCTTATAGCTACCATAGTACTAGATGGTGCTGGTAATGTCCCAACATACTTCTTTATTTTTTATATCATCAGAATCGCATTTAAACTATTACGGTGAAGACTATTTACTTTACTTGACATTCTTCTTCTTTAGATGACAAATTATTATAATTTTAAAGATATCATAAATTTCGCTTCTTAACACTTCTTAATCCATCGACTGTTTCAAACTTTTGTGAGCGGATCAGTGTATTATAGAACCGATAATCTCGGAAAATTTTACATTGTCTACACGAGTCTGTTGGCTGGCAATAAAAAATGTTAAAGTTCCGACTTTATTATAGAAATGCGCACTTTGTTGGTGACCGCTGGTTATGTTCCTGGAAAGAAAGCTAGCTAGAAAAATATTCATTTATATTATTTTCCACTAAGTTTATATCACGAGTTTTGCACAACCATATTGAATCTATCGCTGTTAGTCGTTGTATACATTTTATTCTCTTTTTTTTTACTTCGACGCACATTTCTCCAAGTTTTGGAAGATAATGCTATAAACCCCTATAATATTTTGCTATTATACTATTTTATTAGTTACGCATTAACTTACTTCAAATACTTTTATTGACTAATAAAATATTTTTATTCCTGCATCCACTTGTTGGATACAATACTATGCTGTCTTGATTGTTATTTATTTAGCTTCAAGATAATTTCCTTCGAGGTAGTGCAATAGCCCCCCACACACACTTGACATGTGACACATACTGCACTGCGATCTGAAAAATCGTAGGATTGTAAAAGTGTACTTTGCTCCCTTTTTTCTCTATATTTCTTCTTTTAACCCTTATCTTGATCAGTATACAATAGTATTTTTTTATATTTTTGTCATTTGACCACGTGTTGAACGGGTGTTGCCAATTTTAGAAAACCTTAATTTTATAAAAAAAACACTAATTTTAGAAAAAAATACAAATTTTTCAATACCTTCAGAAAATTTGTTTAAATAGGACAAACTATAGTAAATTATATTAAGTATACCAATTCTGGATGTTCCCAGATAATATCTTATGCAAACAAAGCCCTTGTTTGATATTCACTTAATGCTATTTGCGGATTGTTTCTCTTCTATCAGATTATCTTACTATGGAAGCTTAAACTTCAGGGTGGGAATTCTTTGCGTAATATGTAAATTTAGGTCTCATGTGCCACTTGAGGAGTTCACGTTAAAGTTGAGAATGTTTGAAATAGTGCTGTTGGCTGTTTATAAAGAATTTACAGCAAAAGTAAAGGGCTTTAGTTGTTTATTATATTTTAATAGATAACAACTTCATTGGTTTTTATTGTTGATTTATTAGATACTTTCATCTAATCCCTCTCTCTCTCATCTCTTTAGATGAGAGAGAGAGAGAGAGGAGAGAGTTGAGAGAGAGTTTGTGTGTTTGTTTGTGTATTTGTTTGAATGTGTTCATCTCTCGATCTTCTCGTCTGATTTGAAACATTCTTGCGTTTTGTAGCTTATTTATTGAAGAATGTTATAGCATATCTTACATAACACTACGGTGTACGAGAGCGCACTAATCTTGCATTTAAAGACGTGTCACGTGGGCTGAGCTGCGAGAAACCGCTAGTAGAAAATAAAAGTACATTAACATTTTCTTTGATCCTTGAGAACTTTTACGTGTAGGATTTAAAGAGCATGTGTCATGTGTATTTCGCATACATATTATCGTATGGGCAACCTAGTGATTGTTTTGAATGTGTGGTGTTATTACTTATTTATATTTGTACTATATTGTCACTATAAAAACTGATTGAAAATCATACCATACATCGATATTTTTTTAATTTTATAAATGTGAAAGTTTGTTTGTTTGTCCTTCTTCCACGTCGAATCGGGATGACGGATTGGCGTGATTTTTTGTATGAAGATAGTTGGAGGGCTGGAGAGTGACATAGGGTACTTTACCGCGGGAGATTATATCATTCCCACGGGAAATCACGTTATGATACAACCCAAAAATTTTATATAAAAGTACCTTTGTATAATATGTATTTCCTTCAATCCTTTTGAAATAACCCTGATGTTTAACCAAATACAACCTATTTAAATGGTTTTGCATATTAAATGGTTTTAGCTTTATTATGGTCTAAAAATTTTATTGACACTTCAAACTGTTTTTTAAATTTAAAAATGTTCTCCTTTGATATTCCTCCGAGTTCTTCTTTTCCATCGTACTTCTCCGAGAAAAGATCTCTTTCTTCTTGTAAATATTAATATTCATATTACCAAGTAATAAAACTGAGTGATAGTACCTATCATATTCACTAAGCAATATTTTAATTTATTGTTTTTAAGGACAAATCTATTTTGTTTTAGCTAGACTAAAAAAACATTTATTCTCTACCGTATTATATCCTAACAAATAGAATATCATTTCAGGTACCTCACTCGCTATTTAGATAATATACGTATATTCTGAGCAATTTATACTGTATATCTATAAATAGAATAAAATTCTGAGTCGAATCTGTATTTTAAATATGTATTTTTTGGAAAATCTTGTTGAAATAGTCATTATTATCGATACAGATGCCAAATCTATATGTTTTTAGGTTTTTTTTCTGTCTGTCTCTCTGTCTGCCTAGGAACGCATCACGAGAAATTCACTGGACAGATTTTGATGAAATTTGGTCTGATGATTGCTGGTTATCCCGGTTAACATATAGGAGACATTTTATTGCGGGAAAATATCTAATCTCTGAGAAATCTATACTAAACGTTAAAATGTAACTAGGGACGAACTCAAGCGGAGCAAGGGTCAGTCGCTAGTCTAGTAAATATTATAGTGGTTTATTTATAACCACATAATGGTTTGTTTTTTTGTATAATTGATATCGCGTGGGAATGCAGGGTGAATGAATGTTTCCAAGTTGATCTGGCATACCGCCAGGTGTAACAGGTGCGGGTGTGACTACAGTTCAAGTTCGCTGTTATGCAATACACGCTGAAGTATGATGAACATCTCTCTCACATTAGGGGTAACTTTGAATCGTTTGTTCTTGACATTTGTGTTGTAATTTCTAAATTTATTTTAGAATTTACTTAGTTTAGTTATTTTATTTATTTAATGTATATAATTGATTAATTTTATAAATACACAATATATACAAGTATGATTGCCTTATATAACATAAGTTTCTCTTATAATATTGATAATAAGAAATATGATTATCTTATAATTTGCCTCTCTTTATATGTACGTAGTGAGTGTTTGTTTGTGTATATATGGGTTTTGACTAAAAAGGGCTGGACAGATTTGGATGAAGCTTATAAATAATTAATCTAATAAGCTAATAAATCATTAATATTTTATACAAAAAATGAACCTATAACATTATCAGTAACTTTGTTTCTATGTTATTATCACGATATTTCTGTACTTTATCTCCCGTGCGATCAATGCAGAATTTCTCATTAAATTTATGTACGAACCTTATATAGCCACAGTTGCACACACCGTTTAAAAATCAGCTAAGACGATTGTATTTTTGTAATAAAATGTATTTTCTCGGGGAATATCAAGTAACCTTATCTTGCATCAGTATGTAGAACGCATTTCTGTAGTCCGTAACATCTCACCGAGTCTGATGATCCACTGCTTGTTTAAAACTGTTATTATATTTTTAAAGTTATACTGTTTAATGTGAAAAAATATTAGGATAAATTTTTTACAAACAGAGAGTGGTGACGTACGGGATGGAATCTTTAGCTATTTTTGTTCTGTTACGCCAAAGAAGTATGAAGAAATAAACTTTTCAATAAACTCTTAATAATCAGTTTTTAATTTAAAGTGTAGGTGAAGTTTTCTTTAAATTTATGTGGCATGTAAGGACTGTTATAATAATAATACATATATGTATGTTTTTTACAGTATATCCACAAAAATAGCACAACAAATAATAGAATTAAGGCTTAAGACGCAGCCTAATCGTAAGAGAGGAAGGGGTGTAAACAAATATATAGTGTAAGTTCTCCAAAAACACAAACACACAAACCCGCTCACATACACACACTCACACGGAGTACAGACACACATAACGCACACAGCCACACACGCACACATACGCACGCGCACGAACAACAACAACGCAAACGAACTAAAATACACATATTAAGTCATACAATGAAAAACTATACATAGCTTTCATTAGCAAGTACTTGTTATACTCGTATCAGAAACATCGAAGTCACCTCACGCGGTCCGCATTTGTGGCGAAATGCCAAATATAGTGTGCAATTTTAAGGAAATAATACACTTTACGACCGTGTCATAAACTATGCGTCCGCCAATGACACGGTGTTACCTGATTGAAGTTAAATAAACATTTATATATCTTTATCATAGCATTATAAAAAACCACCTTATACTTGAGTATAAGGTGGTTTTTTATAATGCTATGATAAAGAGAGTTATTTAATAGAAGACTATCATTTTTATAGTACATATTATAGTAGCCTATAGAACATGTTAGCTCTGAAAACACCATGAAGAAGGGTTGAATTCCGGGTTTTTAAATTTTATATTCAAATCATTTTCAACATTTTTTTTCTCCACAATATTTTTTTAACCCCATTAGCAATAATATGGTATAGGAATTGTAAGACATAATTGTCTGTTGATAATTGTAAGAAATTTGCAAGTTTGAAAAACCCAACTGGTTTTCAAATAATATGTAAAGTCTATTTGAACTACAGTTTAATCCTGGCATTAATAAAGGTCCTGTCCCTGTGATTGATGGTAAATTACAATAATTGAATAAAGAAAATATGCCTATAAATAAATTTTCACATAAACATACTACAGAAACAAACAACAACAACAGCAAACAACAACCTTGTAAACATCAAACTTTAAAATAAAATATCAAACATTCATAGATATGTGCTGTTATTGTTAGTCTAAAAACGATTTTTTGGCAAAAGAAATAAAAAAAGGTAAATCTTAATAATTAGATTCGTAGATTCCAGGAAAACTCTGAAATCGTGACTCGAAATCACAATTTTTCACCGACCAGCTAACCCTTAATTTTGTTGAATTCTATTCAATTACTTTTAAGAGAAATTTCTAGAGATATACAATAAAGTCTATGTAGAAAATTAAACAAGTTGTCATAAACACCCTCCATTACTCTTTATTAATATTGCATGTCTCTTTTCATCCTTGGCAGAGTGACAGGGACACTAGGGGCGCCACTTGTTGCATAACCTTGACAGGGTAAGTGGGTCAACAGGACGACCTGTTGCTATAGGAAATAGGTGTCATAATATCGGTGTATCTACAAGCATATACAAATCTAATGCTTTTCTACATTATTAAAATATAATAGCTTTCCCATATTATACATGCGAAATTTTCTATGGGTGTATGTATGTTTGTTACTTCCACGTTAAATCCGTTTGTTTAGCGATTTGAATGAAATTTAGCACACAGATTGATCACGGACCAGAATGAAGTGAGGGTAATTTGCTACCTAGTTTTAGAAATATTGTCAGATAATATATTTAAATTTAAATAAAATAATTTGGTCAGTAAACACTATGCATCGAATATTTATCATCACATATTTTTTTTTCGCGATATAAGCTACCTATAAAAGTATAATACCGTTTCACACTACACATGTATATGCAAGAATTCTTGTTGATACATTTCTGTGTAAATAAGGAAAAATTAACACACACATACTTTCTATTTAATAATGTATGTATTCAGCCCTCTTTAACATCCCACTGCTGGGCACAGGCCTCCCTTCAATACGAGGAGGATCAGGCCATAGTCCTAGTGCGAGTTGGCCGACATCACATGTCTTTCGAAAACTTGCTAGTTTCTCTCAGACATGCAGGTTTTCTCACGATGTTTTCCTTCACCGTAAGACAAGAGGTGTGAGACCCGGGAACTGATCCTGCGTCCCTTAGTTTTTAAGTGAGCGCATTAAAACTCGGATACCATTGATATCATATTAATAATGTTAATGAAAATTTTATAATAGTACACAGTATTGAGGTATAGTGTATATACTGTATTTGAAATGTTAATTTAGATTTTAGCTCTAACCCACCGCAGAATTAATGAAAATGGAAATCCTATTCAGCGTTTCTAAAAAGTAATTTCCTTGTAGCCTCCAAAAATACATAATACATTTTAATAAAAACTGTAAAATTGTGGCTAAGAAACGTTTTCTCTACTCTATATCACCTAAAATATAAAAATGTTACTTTGAACTACGCGATATAGGTCGAGTTGTATGAGATAGTTTTCTTCTATAAAATTGATATAATAATAATAAACTTTTATACCTAAATAGGGAAATTGAACAAAGAACATAGTAATTTTACAGTAAAGGCTTGTATATTGAATTTCAAACACTTGGGTGAAGTTCTGTACTCCTTGCTAGATTAAAAATATAATCTGTATTAAGGAGCGACTGTCTCGTTCCACTTTGAAAAAAATCTTTGATGTATTCTATTTATGTGCCGTATAAATAGGTAAAATTTTAGGTTTAATTTGAGCTATATTAAAAATAATGTGTAACGTGGGAAAACATAGGAAACTAACATTCGCCAGTCAAGTTTTTGTCTGTATACTGAATGCAAACATTATATCAAATCCAATTCAATTATCTTGTTAAAATACTCTCTCCAAGACTAGTACAGCCGCAGTCGTATCGATTTAGATTATTTTAAATTATATTATTATATTTAACGTTTGGTATAGATTTCTCAGAGATGAGATATTTTCCCGCATCATCATATTTATCCTATATGTTGAACCGGGTAACCAGCTATCATCATACCAAATTTCATCAAAATCTGTCCAGCCGTTCCAGCGTGAAGGAGAAACACGCATCCATACAATCTATTTAATTTATAATAGTAGTGTTGATACACTTAGTCTTAGTAACTGTAATATTGCAATCCACAACTTGTTCTTTTTATCATTATCCGGCTCACAAACTCTTCTACCCAAATTATTTTTTAAAGAGATAAGTACATCAAAATCAATATCACATTAAGAATAATCCATTTTACCCTTTGATTAGACTGTTATTTACAATTTAGTTGGGATTTAGTAGTTATTTATAATTTGTTTATTTAACAAGAAGAAAGCCAAACAGAAATATAGTAAAAATAAAATTCTACCGGCGGTAGGACTCTGTCAAGCGTGAGGAGTCCGACTGGATGGGTACCACCCCTTTATATATTTCTCCCGCCAAGCAACAATGATTACATTGTTGTGTTCCGGTTTCAAGGATAAGGTAGCCAGCGCAATTACAGGCAAGAAGCATATCATCTTAGTCCTCACAGTGACAACGCACCTGCGGTTCTGCATTTTTGTTACATAAAACCTAAGTGCATGAACCGTAGGTATTATGGGTGACAGGTAAGTACCGCTTTCCATCAGGTGGGCTGTCTGCTCGTTTGTCACTGAATACCATAAAAAAAATTAAAAAAATATCTAAATAGAAATAATGTAGAATCTGTAGCTAAAGCGTGAAACTAGAAAGAAAAGAAAAGAAAAAGAAAAAAAGAAAGTAAAAGAAAGAATCATTGAATTCTGATGCAATGTTAGTGGCAAAAATATCGTACAAAAATAACATAGTTCAACCTAGTTAAACCCTAGTTCAACTTCTTTAGTATCACGATTAATTGATGTGAAATTGTGTATAAGAGATCAGTAATCTGTGTTAAAATTGCAAAGTATTCCCGAGCCGATCTGCTAGCATGTAGGAAAGAGACGAGATTATCTGGTGAATCGCTTCGACGTGGCCGGCGATGCGTGAAAATGAAAACTTGTAATGTTAACGTATTCATTCATATCACATCTTGTCCTCGTTTATACACTGAATAATTTTACTGACTTAATATTAAAGGGTTTCTGTTATAAAATTCCGTAATTCTGTGACAATTTTTGTTTCCTTTTTCTTCTTTCCGTTGATTACGTGTCATGGTATCTCTTAATCATATTTTGCCTTTGTTTTTAGATAAGATATTTTTGATGTTTCTCTCTTACCGAACAAAAAAAACTATATTTTAGAAACAGTAAAAATCAGGCTCTAAAATCCAAGTCTAACATATGGGGCTGATTAAATTAAACCAAATCAGCCCAACATCAAAGTATTTACTAGAAGCAGTTGAAAAGTTCCATTACCTCTGGCTTCACCATCAGATCAGCTCGATGATACCAAATTACTGGATCTACTATCATCGGAAATACAGACGCGAAAAGTCAATATGACAATTAGAAGTAGGTAAAAAGGACAATTTACATCTGTTTACATTTAAATTTTATGTTTTTTTTTTCTTTTTGTCTGTGAACATATTTAATATACATTCAGACGAACATAGAACCTCCTTCTTTTTGGGAGTCGGTTAAAAGGGTATAAAAATGACGTCAAACCCACTTTTACGCAAAGGAAAATATAGCAAAATTTTATCATCGTCAAATATCCTATTTTTGGCATATGAAAATCCTTCCACAATTTGCTACTAAAAGCATAATAAAAACTATATTACATTTAATAGATCATCGTGTGTGTAGATGAATAAGAATGGGAAGACGCACGAGAGATATGGTACGAGAAGAAATATGGCGTGGATTATGGGGTATAGGCTTCCTTGTTCGTAATATTAAAATATTGTTTACTATGACGTATATTCATGAAATTATTTATGACAAAACTATAAACATATAAAAACTTGGGTGCGTCCTAGGTATGTTTTGAATAAACAAAAATTGTAAGTGTACCTTAGACATGCATCGCGGACTTTTCTGCGAAATCGTAAATTCGAATTGTGTAAAAATGAAGTAAAAATGTAGCTTTCTTCAGGAATCTAACTCACCATCTTCGACCAAGCTTCAATGGACTCGACACCACTGCACCAGAACGATATCAATATTCATTAATTTTTTTTTTTTGCTTTACTCATTAAGGCTAAAATATTCTTTTAATTAGTATTTATTTGTCTTAACAAAGAAAGACTGTAAATTGGGAATTATTTTTACGAATAAATATGTTCATTTGCGATATTATGTTATTTATTTTAACTTTTTAAAACACTTTATAAAGTGAAAAATCGTGTACCAAGTCACATATTTTTCATACATTTATTTTTAATTTCATTATTCCGTCTGGTTTTAGCTTTTAGACATTATTTATTGAGAATTAGCAGATAATATTTCTTAAACTTTATCAGCTTGGTATATACGAGTACTTATATATAATTTCCCTCGGGCGAGAACTGAACCTATGACCTATGCTTTTTTATATAGGTAGTATTAGTTAGGCTCACAGTCGTTTAATTTTACACTACTCATTTAATATGTATTATAGTTTTATTAATTACCCGATAAATATTGTTTCTTATACAACTTCGCCACCCTTTTTTGATAGGAAAAATATTTTTTTTTAAATTTATTAATTAATAAATTAATTTTAAGGAAAACCATTTTTAGTGATTATAATATTACAGGAATTTGGTTGTCAAAATTTCAACGTCCCGTTAGGTCCAACAATTTTGTTGGGGTTATGATGTATCAGTACTTTGCAATTCTATTAAATTCTTATGTTCAATGGTTTCCGGCGGTACCTTATATACATAAAAAATCAGTGTGATGTTACCTTTATAGGTATTAGCTATATACATTTTAAAGGACATGCTGATATTTCCGTGTTATTTACCATATTTGATTTCATCTTTAGATGTCGTTATCGATTATTACAGGTAATTTTCTATCACGTCAAATGACCCGCGCTGCTACGAATGTGATATCAGAGAAAACTGATTGTGCATTGCAAATTAAGGAGTATAATAAATATCTATACTAATACTCGTATTATAAAGAGGTAGTTTGTAGTTGGTGAGTTTGTGTCGTTGTAGGGGGTAATCTCTGGATCTACTGAACCGATTTAGATGAAATTTGGTAAGAAGATAGATTGAGACCCTGGGAAGGATACAGCATACTTTTTATCCCGGAAATAATCCTTTAAGGGGGTGAAAATGGGGATGAAAGTTTGTATTGGGAAGCAAGCTAGGGACGAACTGAGCGAAGCGAGGGTGAGTCGCTAGTGTATATATAAAAATACTGTATACCTAAAAGCGATTGACGTGACCTAGTTAAGTTTGTCAAATGTTAGATAAATTTAAACTAAATATTTTTACTTTCTATGTTTTTGTGATTGTAACCTAGTAATTAATAATCATTGAAGCTACTAATTATAAATAAAGTTATGTAAAAAGATATTTATATAATTATAATTAAAATTTTATCAACATTCATCTTGTCGAGGTGAGCATTGTTTTTTCTTGAAAGAGCAATATATAATTTTATTCTTACCTTATTGTATACATATATTATGTAATATTTTTTATTTACTGATAAGTAATTCTATGTTAGCTTGAGTAAATGTAGAGGAATGTATACCGGATGTTTTTAATATCTTATCCTTGAAATATATTGTACTAGCGACTCAACCTCACTCCGCTCGGATTCGCCCCTAGTTACGTTTTAACGTTTAGTACAGATTTTTCAGAGATGAGATATTTTCCCGCTGTAAGAAGTATCCTATATGTTGACAGGGATAACCAGCTATCATCATACTAAATTTCGCAGACAGACAAAAATTCTAAAAACTATAGATTAAGCCTCTGTGTATCGATAATAATTATTATTTCAATAAGATTTACCAAAAAATATTTAATATACAGATTAGACTCAGAATTTTATTATATGTACATATATATACAATAAACAACTGTCAGTTTTATGAATACCGAAGATATATTTGTTTGGCAAACACCTAATTACTTTTCATACACGGCACATTTAATTTATCCATGAATGTTGTCGTTATTTCCTAGAAGTCGTTTATTTTAGACCATTTGCCTTTCCACTTAATCTATTGTTAGATAACACAATATCGATTACATGATATGAGCGAGATAATAATCAGCTGTTTGCCTGAAAGTAGAATGGTCTTCCGGCTACAAATTATATAGCTGATTTTCTTCTGCCTCATTCAACTCTCTGAGGGCTTAGCTAAGATTACATCCTACAATGGATGGTAATTTTTTTTTAAATATGAGGATGATATTATTGTTATACTTTTAATTTTCAACAGACTTCTTCAAAAAGGAGGTGGTCAATTCGGGTGTATGTTTATTTAACAAAATTGTAGAAACTAAATTAGGCTAAAAGAAAAGAGTCATTTAAAAAAAACAAGTCAATTAAATTCTTGGGTAAAACATTAGATAATTATAAAATGTAAATAATACTTGTATCATCAAATGCCCTAGTTGCTGGGGTCAATGGCGTTGATATATTTAAATTGCCTAAATTAATTGATATTCAGTATTGATGAATAATAAAAAATACGAAAATATTTTTTTAAATATTAGTCACTAAATGGATATTTTTATCTTAAAGCGAAATATATTAAAATAACATGTTTTCAACGGGAATTCCCAAATTGACACATGTAAATATTTTTAAGTTGAAATTTTATAATATCAACGGTGCATAGAACTCTTACAAAACATGAGAACGTAAACGTCTATTTTCTATTTATACGTTTCATAGTCAACGAAGCCATATTTAGTAAGTACAGACCGACATTTTAATAGCGAGTCACCTGCCACTAAAACCGGTTGTTATAAAATACTTCCAATTTATAAGAAATTCTTGTTTATTGGTGAAAAACCTGTATTGAACTCAGCGGTTGTCACGAGGTCACTATGTCGGTTACGTTTAGAGGAGAGCGAAAGTCAACAGCCGTGTATCGTCCGTCAACACTCCCATCGTAGTACACTCGCCTAGCCAACAAAAGACGAGACACGTTTTTTTTCCAACATTTTTGCCAGTTCCAGCTAAATCGATTTAATTGAAAATCTACTGTCAATATTTGCGCACGCACACTTTAATCGTGTTTGGTTTATCAGGATATGCGATATTATACTCGTAAGCTTTAGATGACTTGTGATTTTGCTCGTACTATGATGTAAGCCATTCAAATATAATCGCCTAATTATAGCTGCAAACTTTTGTTATTCAATCGAGAAAAATCATCAAAATTTGTTAGCAGTTAGCATTTTGATTTGAGACAGAGCTATACTATCGTTTGCAATAAAAAATATAGTGAGATTAAAAATACTAATAGCTAAATTTTGTCAACAGGGTTCAATTAGTGTGAACGGGGGTATACCATGTAGTGGAGATTCGTTAACAAAAGTGTTTGTTTACAACATGGCCGACATTGACGAAACAAATATCGACGAAATAGTCGGCTTCGAATACGAGTCGAAGATACCAGAAATAATCACTGATGATATGAACGAATCTGGTTATCAAGAAGGCTCAGAGACGAGTTTCGGGGACAGACGGGATTCGAAGGAAGGGTTATGTGAGGGGGATTCTGATAGTGGAGTAGATGGGGTGAGTAGTGGCTGCAGTACCGTGGACGACTGCCCAGTGGTGTCTATCAATGATGTGGTCGCATATTACGATGACATCCGCCCGAGGCGACGGCACGTGCCTCAACTTAATTTCTACCACGTCGACATCGAGAGGATGGCTTTGGACGCTGTTGCTCAGGTGAGTTTGAAATATTTTCGTTATATACAGATAATTATGATTTTGGTCATAAAATTTTATTCGCTTGGGAGTTCTGAGTATAGGTTTCTTTGATGTAGGCAACATCAGTAAATGCATGTTGGTATTCCATGGGCGACTGGCTATAACTACATACAATTAGACTGTTATTTGTAGATTTTTTGTATAACGAAAAAAAAATTGTATGTTTGAGAAAAACGATATAAAATGTAAAAAAATATATTATTATGTTTGTTGAAATATACTACATATTCTATATAAAATTGCAAGCATTCTAAACGTCTATGTGACGAATGCATGCAGTTAATAATAATATGCATTTTTATCATTCCTTTACATCAACTGAGTGCTTGATTTATCTGCCAGAGAACAAACAAGACATTAGAACAATAATTATACATCCCACAAATCACTGAACACTTACTATGATTAGTTCAATACAGGAAACCAAGTTGACATTCAAAAAGGGTGACCTTTAGAAAATGAAAGGTCCATTCTTTCGAAATAAATAAGCAAGTGGTTATTATAACTTCTAACAATATTTTGCAATTTTAAAACTAACTCGAAGAATTATTCTCTATATGCAATCGTCTCAACATAATAAAATTGAATTACGTAGTGTTTAATCAGATTATTTCAATAGTGTTTGTTAATGTTAGGTAATGCTTAGGTTATAACACTGAAAACTCGAGTTATTTTGATTTAACTTTTAAGTGGACTTATATGGCTTTCAAATAACCATCAATATGGACTATGACAGTGGTAGCTCAGTGGTAATGCGTTCGCTTGAGAAACTGAATGACGCGGGCTCAAATACCGGGTCTCGCACTTCTGATATTTTCATGTGCTAATCATTACCAACATGATTATCATTTGTCTTACGGTGAAGGGAAACATCGTAAGGAAATCTGCATGTCAGAAAAAACCTAGCCAGTTTTCTAAAGACATGTGCAGTCTGCTAATCCGCACATGGCCAGCGTGGTAGACTATGGCCTGATCCCACTCGTATTGAAGAGAGGCTCGTGTCCAGCAGTGAGACGTTACAAAAGGGCTGAATACACAGGGACTATTATCGAAATAAATATTGAGATTGGGCCTTAGATGGTTGCTTTTGCCAATATGGCATTTGCCGCCAAATGTGAATAAATAGTATAATGATTTAAAAAAAGGCAAACATTTCACACACACAAGCTCATGCAAAAGTTCCCTCAACACTGTCACAAATTGTGCTTAGGTAATTATTCTAGTTAAAATAAATATACAACATTGTAAATTGATCTTTAAATTCAATGCTGAAAGTTGTTTGCACAAAAAATAATAATGATAGCGCGCTCAAATGTTCAAATGAGCGCTCATTCGGTAAGGATATTTTTTGTCGTTGATTGTGTCTTTAGTATTTTTTTGATCGATGTGTGTAACATATCAACAATAATTTAGCTTTTTTAACATCTCACTGCTGAGCACGGGCCTTCCCCGGCAATACGAGGGAGAACATGGGTAGATGGACTACACATTATTGTTGAAAATTAACAGGTAGGTTTTTTCATATATATATATGTATACATGTTTTTAAGATAATTTCTTTTACATCATGTTAAAATGAGATTTGTACACGAATACCGCGTGATGAAACTCGCTTCACTTTGTTTTCTAAGCGGGAATTTTATAAATTGGTAGCCCATTTACTGTACTTAGCACTAGTAGTTAATTTTTAGAAAAAAAGTTTTTATAGAAACGTATGAGAAGTGAAATTTCATTGGTTATTTATGAAAAAAATAATAATGAAAAAATGAAAAATGATTTATTAATAAAAAAGAGTTTTTAAATACATTAAGTCCGTTGTTGGGACATCCTTTTAAGTAAATAGATACCTGCGCTAGGAAGTCCCGCTCTTCCGTAGAAAATTTCTTAAAATTATACAACTCAATAGTCTTTTTTATATAAACCAAAACTTAAAAATTTATATATTTTAAATCTATTTATGTATATCATTTTTCACATAATAACAACGGTTACTGTGGCAACCTAACGGAAGCGGTTACTATGGCAACCGTGACGGTTCTTTGTGACGATTTCTCGTGATGCGACCTTAAAATTTTACTCTCAAGCGCACAAAGCAGTTTCACTTCATAAATGTTAGTAAAACTACTACAAAAACATACGCTTGAACAATAAAGCATACATTTATATTATAAAGTTCTATACAAAAGGTGTGTAAAGCCATTACTAAAAGGTTTTCAGACAGCCGTTGACTGTCCAGGATTTAGTTTTCTATACAGCCGAGGTTAGTTTGAAAGTTATTAGAACGAATGTTACGCAAACGAGAACTTTGTTACAAAACGCTTTATTTAAGCCAGTGTATGTTGGTCTGCCTTTCTCTTCGCTATCATGATTCTATCGACGTCTAAATGCAATACAGAACTGCCAACTTTTGTTCTTAATTTGACCTAAAGCACGTCTAGATCACTGGACCATTAAAATTGATGGAAGCTTATGTAATAATTTGTAGCTCGCTTTTATAAAGCTCTCAAAGCTTTTTTCTGTCATAGAAATAAGAAAATAGTAGAAAGTGACTTAACAATTTCTAGGTTTTTTATGAAGTTATCATATATTTTACTCTTCTTTTTTTAGAGATGAGGTAGCTTACTGGCCGAAAATTGGAGTGTGTCGGGGAATAATTTTAGTTTTATTATTATTAGTGATTCACTAAGTGTTTTCCTGGGATTGTATAGAAAAAACACCCTAAAAACTTAGTATTAAAATAAGTATACTAAAAATCTAATTTTTTGTCTTCTTTTTTGTTCTTCATTAGTCACGTTCATTTCTCCTTCATCTCAACCTAGGATAAATGAAAAGAACTTAGTGTGTGGTTTTTACTTTAGCATTTTTTTTAATTCTCGGCAACTCTATCCGTCTCTATACGAGTGTAACCAATATTTATTTTGTACTCAAACCAAACATTGGTTTCATCGACGTTTTAAGACGGTAAATTATTGTATTTAGCCCTTTTTAAGATCCCACTGTTGGGGGTGGGCCTCCCTTCAGTACGAGGGGAATCAGGCCATATTCCACCACGCTGGCCAAGTGCGGTTTGGCGGACTTCACATGTCTTTTGAAAGCTTGCTAGGTTCTCTCAGACATGCAGGTTTCTTCACGATGAGGTAAATTATGTGACTGACAAAAAGAGCTGTAAAGCAAAAATGAAAAAACTAATTTGTTACAAATTAACCACATCAACATCTGCAAGAAGCTATATTACAACTCGGTATTAAGATAATTAAAATATAGATAGATTTCTCATATATTAGGTATATATTTCAGTTTAAGTCAAGTCCAGCCTCTAAATTGCTACATAACTCTGTTACAGTATTGTTCGTTGCAGTTGTCAATATATAGACAAAAAATACAAACTGTAAGAGAGTCTCTTGTATTAAATTCAAGAATCATATGACTTCCTTAAAATCAAACGTGTGACCTCTCCATTACTACTTAGGTAATAAACACCATCGATCAGTAATTTCATGACACAGCTTTTCAAAAATCAACATATACTTTTACAAGCACATTTGAACCGTCAATTTTATATTTTAAATTTAAATTAAATTGCATTATAAATCCGTGAGCAAGCTACCATCGGAAGGCTTTTTTAATATAAAATATTAATTAATAATAATTTAATTTACAATATTGCAATATAATAAATATGTTGTTATCCTACGTGAATATCAACTAATAGTAAGCAGTAGCTTCTCTAAGAAAATAGTCTATTTTAGCTCTGAAAATACAATTAATTTTCAATTAACTGTAAAATTGGATTTTTAGCTGCTTTGAAATCAATAAACAGTTAATAGAGTTGACAAATAAGAACGTCACGCTATTGCCATACAACATGTATAGATTAATCGCGTTTGGACAGCTCATAAAAAGTATGTCAATTGATTGGTGGTGTCATCTACCCAATCATATTATTCTTAGATACATTTGGTTGTATAGATATGGTTAGTATAGATTTATTAGAGATGAGATATTTTCCCGCAGTTAAAAGTATCCTATATGTTGACCCGGATAGCCAGCTATTAACATACCAAATTTTATAAAAATCAGTCCAGTAGTTTTCTCGCGATGCGGTCATAGACAGACAGACAAAAATTCTAAAAACTATAGATTCGGCCTCTCTATCGATAATAATAACTATTTCAATAAGATTTTCCAAAAAAATATTAAATGTACAGATTCGACTCCTTTAGAATTTTATTATAATATGTATAGATGTCAATTAATATTATTTATTAAGATTGAAGCCATTATAATTCTAATTACTTGTAAAAGTGATATTTGAATTCAAACTCAAACTTAAATCGAAAATCATCATCATACCTTACACAGAAATGTTTACGACATATGCGTAATTAGTGTGTGCAACCAAGATGAAGCCTCTAATATGCATGGCTTATGTTCTATAAGTGGACAGGCGGGTTAAATCTTTCAACGTCCTCTTGAAACCCATCTACAATATCATTTTTGAAGTGAAACTTGTTTAGAATCGTTGTGATTTGAAATTCGATGAAACGGAAATACAACACTAAAAAGAGACACACAGAAATATATAGGACTAGCGACTCACCCTCGCTACGCTCGGGTTCGTCCCTGCTAACGTTTTAACGTTTGGTATAGATTTCCCAGAGATGAGATATTTTCCCGCACTAAAAAGTCCTATATGTCCTATATGTTGACCCGTATAACTAGCTACCATCATACCAAATTTCATCAAAATCCCTTCAGTGGTTTTTCCGTGATGCGGTAACAGACAGACAGACAGACAGACAGATACACAAAAATTCTAAAAACTATACATTCGGCCTCTGTATCGATAATAATGTCTATTGCAATAAGATTTTCCAAAAAATATTTCATGTACAGATTCGGCTTAATTAAAATTTTAATATAAGTATGTGTAGATTGAGCTGGCGAAAGAATTAGATAGAATACATTGCCATGTTACCATGGTAACCGTTGTTATATATATTTATGTCGAATAAAATGTAAAATAACTTTTAAACTTGGTGAAAATATTATAAAAAAATCCCTTATAATTCTCCTACGGTTGATACTCTATGTTAATCTCATTCTATCGTAGGTTACTTTTCTGAAAATTCACTTTTACCGTGCGTGGATTGCACACACACGTACTTTTTTTTAATAATTTATTGATACATAAACATACTATATTGTGACTGACTCCCTAACGCGGTTCATTAACTTTTTATATGGCTTTAGACCTATGACCAAAGTTTAGATAATAAATTTCCATAGAGACATAAATAAACAATAGGAACAGGTTTTTTAATGTACCTAAACCTTACGGGAAGTATTGAATATATAGGCTTGAATGATTTCTATAATTAGAATTAAACGCTATTTTTTTATGTGAGACGGCGACGTTTTCTTTACTATTTAGACGTGGGTTCGATTATTTTATTGTGTTTTATATCGATTGTAATATTTGCTTGTTGCGCTCTGTCCAAGAAAATAAATGGTGTTGAAATCGTCTGAAACCAATGGAATCGACTGTAGCGAAAAATTTAAGTCATTCGACTCTCTAATAAAATACGCGAAAATAAAATTTTACAAATTATTACATAGATATAGTGTATTTGCATGTCTTATGCAATTTGGTGCATAATGCGAAACCATTTCAAATAATCTTTCACTAATAGAAAGGTGCGAGTGGAGCAGCGAGTGAAAACTAGCATTTTACAAATTCATGCCACAATTTAACTTCATGTGTTGTTTCTCGCAAATCTACTTGTATTTTGAGGACTTTCTAACGAATCAATGTGTTCTATACACGCGATAATAAATATTTGTATACGTACATAATTGATCAGGTAAACGGAATGACGACGGATAGGTGCAGTGGTTATGTATTTTGCCTTTACGCACTATAGGGTACAAGTTCGAGTATCACATATGAAACAATTGTAATTTAAGTATATACTGTATAATACTTTCTTAGATTTACGCGAATATTGACATTTTAAATAAAACTATCTATTTGGATTTTTTCGAGGATTTATTTGGATTTTTGGTTCCTGACGTTTCGAATGCTTTACAGCAATCATAGTCAAGGTAGAGACTCATCCGTGACCATAATTGCTGTGCATGTAAAGTGTGATGTAAAGCATTCGAAACTTCGGAAACCAAAAAATTCGGAAAAAAATCCGAAAAGATAGTTTTATATACTGTATATGGAAAACTAGAATTTTCCGTAATTAAATAAAGTTTTATAAAAAACATTCGAAATATGGCTTAAGTTTCTGAATATATATGACATAATGTAATTGATTTTCCAATTCAATTTAACCAGACGGTATTAACTTAACATCGGAAAATAAAAACAAACGTTCAAATAAAAGTGAATAATAAGATGTTCTAACAACGAATAATGTTTCTTACATTTTAAATTAGCATATTAAATTCACTTTGTTATTAGGCAATGTCGGTTACGACGGCGAGCGTCTTGCGTAACGTATCTCGATGCATCACTTAGAGATTGTATTTTTGTAACCTTTCGCAATTTTTAAATACCACACTAATAATTGAATCGCACTACTAATATAAATGCGACAGTTTGTATGTTTGTGTATATTTATTAGTCTTTCAAGCTGAAAATGCTGGATCGTTTTGGATGACATTTGGCACACAGATAGATTATATTCTGGAGTAAGTGACACATAGGGTTCTGGGGATAGTAAAAAAAATGGCCAAAAGGTGGCGCTAGCATATACATATAAAAAACCTAGGAAAGCACCCGAGCGAAGCCAGATTGAATCGCTAGTAATTCAAATTTAAGACAAGCACATCTTAGAAGGTATAATATATTTTATGTAATGTTAGATACTTTTAAAGGCGAGAATTTATACTCAATAATAATTTGACATGATAATTAAGATTACGTAACGGTAGGTTCTACAGATCTCATCTCATTAATAAAGGATGCACAGTTGTGTCAGAAACACAATTTCATCAAACTGATGGCTTGTAGGCTTAAAACTTGTGTTTTTTTTAAATTGCTTTCATAGCCAGGAAATGGTAAGTGAAAGAAAAAATGTGTATGGTCTTATAAATTTAGCAGCTCAGAGTCTATTATATTTGACGAAAACGTCAACACAATGACACAAAACGACACAAGTTCAATTTTCTTCTGTACACTACAGTCTTTTAATGTTAAAATAACTACCAAAAACATTATGGATACCATACAAATTCAAAATTTAGTTTTATACTTTTATCCGTTTCGCACACAGCGAATTACAGTATATTTTCCTCACTACTTCTTAACTAAAATTATATATTATACTAGCATTGCCCGCGGCTCCGCGCGCGTTCACATGACTAAAAACCAAATTCTTAGGTTTTACATATTAGTACACTCTTACATTGCAGTTTTTGTATTTTTTTCTCAGAAATGAGACATTTTCCCGCGGTAAAAAGTATCCTATATGTTGACCCGGATAACCAGCTATCACCATACCAAATTTCATCAAAATCCCTCAAGTGGTTTTTCCGTGATGTGGTAACGGACAGACAGATAGACAGAGAGACAGACAGACAAAAATTCTAAAAACTATAGATTCGGTCTCTGTATCGATAATAAAGTCTATTTCAATAAGATTTTCCAAAAAATATTGAATGTACAAATTCGGCTTAGTTACAATTTTATTATATGTATAGATCTAGCACCACCCCAGAATCAAATTGGCTACTTCACCTCAGCATTTCTTATCTGTTGATAGCTAAAAATCATTATTAATAAATGAATTATAATTTTGAAATCTTGTTTCTCTCCTTAATAATAGTTATTACTGCAAGGAAGTCGATCTAACGTAGGAATGATATCGGTGCAATTACAGTTCCAGTGCAGTGGGACGAATGGCTAATCTACGACGTGCGTGAATGGATATTATGTCATAGAAGTACATTAGAGATGTGTGTATGATGAAAATAATTCTAATCACGTACCTAATGCCCTTTTAATACATAAAATTGCAAGTAAAAAAGCTTTTGGGTAACTGTTTTTCAATTTTCATTTGGAAAATACGGTAACAAAAGGTTAAATGGAAGGAGGATTTAATTTAATATTGTGATACTAGTCTTTACATACGGCTTCGCCTGTAGGCTTTATTTATAAACTAGCATTACACGCGGCTTCGCCGCGTTCAAACTTCTCATCGCTAACAAATTTCACAGGATCATCTGCTGGGCTGATCTGACGATTGCCTGAAAATGTTCAAATCAAATCTATCCCATAGGAATCGTGCCTTTTTACGGAATAAAAAGTAACATAATTATGTATCCATCACTATAATCCAGACTATAATCTACCTCGGTGTCAAATTTCATACAGATCCGCTCAGCCGTTCTGCAGTGATTGAGTAACAAACATTGATTTGTTGATTGATTGAGTAGCAATTTTTTTTGCATTTATAATATTAAATTATATATAATTATTTATAATATAATAGGATGTATGTAGAAATATATAGTGAAAGTTATTATAATTCAAAACAAAACTGTACAAGATAACACCAACACAAGTGACAAGTCAAGAAATGAATCTTCACCAAGGTCGAGCTGAGCTGAGTTATAATACTTCTATGTGATTACCGGGATTCCCCATCCGAAGAATCCTAAATATGCATTTCATTATGCAATTATACCATTTATTGTGTGCATTGAAGGTTTATTTTTGTATGAAAGTATTTAATTGTTACGTTAGTATAATGCACGCATGAAGCCATATTGTCGTTGTTTCTTGTAAAATCGATACCTGCGTAGGCGGATACGCTCAAGGGCGTGCAATGTTTGCTTAGTACTCTAGTTAGTCAGGGTTTTACGAATTCATTACAACCTTTACTATTAACAAACGCTTGTAGGGTATTATGTTTATTTATTTATCCAGGATAAACAATATATCCTCAGGAACTACGAGTATTTACTTACGTTTCGATTTTTGTTTGCATTTCAATGATACTGTTTCCTGAATTCCTATATTGTTTACATAATAAGCCGTTTTTGTTTGTTTGTTTTTTTTTATTTAGCCATTTATTTTATTTGTGTGTTTGATTGTAAGTTTGGTTATTTTTTCTGTTTTTGCATATGATGTGAGCTTTTTTATTATTTAGTAGTTCTCGCATGCGGCTTTACACGTGTTTTTTTGCCTATACATACTTCTTATTGGTATAGATTTTCTGCATACACATTAAAATAAATATGTTTTAGGAGAATAACGAACAACACCATCTAGTTCCGTGGTAAGCTACGAGGCTTGTGTTATGGACACCAGATAGTCGACGCACTACGGATATATAACTTTAAATTTATAGATATTATAATTATAAAGACTCATGACTGGAGTACAAACATTCGTGCTCATCATATCATCACATAAATTAATGCACCCAGCGGGACTCAAACCCGCGACTGAGCCAAACGTGTCGTCAAATATTTGCCTATGTTTCTTATTGGTATAAATTTTCTTCATATACACTAAAACTAATGAGTGAACATTAAACCTACCTGAATTAAAACCTGTGACCAACGCCATACATCAATCTTATTTCGCACTACACGCACTGATTGAAGTATGTTTTTTTTTATTAATTACTTACGTGTCTTAAGCATCTTCTAATCACTTTTAAAGTGTTTTGTCTATTTGTAGAGTAAAATATATACTTGTTTTTTTAGTAGGTATCTCGAGATACCCTATAAATTAAAACAAATATATTAATAATTAATTAATCGATATATAATTGATTTGACATCAAGCGAAACTATCGCGTGTCATGCACCCAAATTGACCTCTTCCTTTTTGAGGTCGATTAATAAAAAGGATACTTTAAGTACAATGTACATTGTGTATCTTAATAATACGTTTTAGCATTAAAGGAGTCATCTATATATATTAGGTTGGCGTAAAAAACCGACTATTTATGTTTGTTTTGTGTGAGAAAATATGTTTGTTTATCTCAAGAGCCACTTTAAAAATCAACCCAAAAAAAATATTTCAGTTTCTTTTTTTCTCGTTATTTTATCATTTTCTAGATTAAAAAGATTTCGATCCTGAAAATTTCAAATCGATATTTTAATTTGTAAGCGTCGCCAATAATTTTTTTAACATTAAAAGTAGTGTAAATTATATGTTTTTAACCAACTTCCAAAAAGGAGGAGGTTTTCAATTCGTCGGATTTTTTTTCTTTTTTTTTTATGTATGTTCACCGATTACTCGAAGATGCCTGAACCGATTTGGAATATTTTTTTTTGTTTCTAGTTAATACATACTTCCCAGGTGGTCCCATATAAATTTTATCGAAATCAGTAGAATAGATCAGCCTACAATATTTTAAGACATGAATATCTAATAGGTAAATATGTATTTTCCGTATCGAAATATATTAGATTTGCTTTGCATCGGCTGGCACCGACTTCAAAAATATCTGATTAGGTATCTATTCTAAATAAAAACCTCCGTTTAGTTATTTTTTACATTTTAGTGTCTGGAAGTCGGTTTTTATTTTTTGTTAAAAAGTTTTTAGCTACCTCCAGTTGTGTTTTAACAAGCTTTAGTGCTACCAATAAAAAAATTGAAAACAGTCTTTTTATATAGATAGATAGATAGAAAAATTCTATTCATATATTATGTTTTCCTTAAACTTTCAATAATGATTAAAGTCGAATTTTGACCACTGATTTACACCAGTTATTATTAAAACTAATGTAAACTTCATTTAAATACGTAAATACACATTAAAAAGAAGCCAGAGTAGTAGCCAGCCGGGTCACACGTGTGCAGAGTAATCAAATTAGCGGTTTGGGTACCTAATCTATTTGTTTATAAATTTTGATTATTCAGATTTTGCAAGTTAATTATTATCTATTTTCGCAATCACCATATTATATGGCAATTGATTATTATTATTATTATAAGTTTGTAGTGTTCCACTGCAGGGTAAAGGCCTCCCTACTCTTCCTCCACTGCTCCCTATCGTTCGCTATAATAAGCCATTCTCTTTGGAAGGAGTTTAGCTCATCCCGCCATCTTCGTCTCGACCTACCACGCTGTCGTCTGCTATGTTGGGGGATCCAAAAAGTCGGTTATTTGGCTCAAAGGTCTTCTGACATCCAGATGACGTGACCAGCCCAGTCCCATTTCAGCATGGCAGATTTAAATTCTTGATACGATAAGTTATATTAATACCCAGTATACTCCGTTCCATTACTCTTTGGCAAACCTTGAGTGCATATCTTTGTTGACCTGTTTGTGACCAGGTTTGGGAACCATATGTGAGAATGGGGAGAATACACACGTCCATGACTTTTCTCTTCAGGTATAAAGGAAGATTACCCTTCATTAGTTCTTTCATGACCAAATAGCTCTTCCAGGCGTTCAAATGATTAGCGTTTATTATTATAATCAATGATATAAGTAGGTTATTAAACTGACGATTGTTGTCTTCTTTTTAGAGACAAGTTTTGTATTACGTATATGTTCCAAACTGTATTGTAATCTCGTTATAGTAGATATTATTTTTATGCACATTTTAAATTTTTATTTACTTATTGTTATTTTGAGTAAAACTATCTTTTCGGAAATTTCGGGATGTATTTGTTACAGATAGTGCCTACCCACAAAATTGTCCTCTTGACAAAACTATCTTGACCTTAGTCTTGTATTTAGTTCTTAAAATGGAAAAAACAATATTCAATGCACAGGTAATAATAACGTTATTTTAATTGCTGTAGCACACTAGTAATATTTGCTGACGAAAAGTAGTCTTTAATACAAACTCACAGTATAAGTACAAGATTTTAGCGAGTTTTCCTCTCTTTATAAAATGGACGATTATTTTTGTTTTTATATGAAAATATTTCTCAGTACTTAGCGAGTATCCTTCTAAGAATTTCTTATAATAAAATGCATTTATTTTGTGGTTTACTTCCATTTATAAGAGAAGCAAGCAATTTAATAACACTTAAAAAATATTTCTTAGAATTTCAATAATAATAGATGAATACGTCAGCAACTTCGTTTTATTTTACGTATTTGTTTTAATTTACTGATGCTGTATAAAATAATGATGTTAGATAAAGGTATATATTTCTTAGTAAAGTTAATTTCATGTTCAAATATCGTATTATTTAAATTTTTCAATTTATTAAAATATGTTTCTTGATATGTTTCCCATTCTATCGCCAAATTAAAAAAAAATGTTAAAGAGCGTCTGTGTGCTAAAGGCTATTATACAATAAATGATTTTATAGAAGATGGCACACCTTGGGAATGAAATGATCGCCTCCAGGCTACTTCAACTTGATAGAAATATTGTAAATTATAATTTTACTTTTAAAAAAAAAGATAACGAGCTAATATTAGTCCCGCTGAGTTTCTTTCGCCAGTTCTTCTCAATAAAATATTTTGAACTTGAATATAAATTATCGTCTCATAGTTTCTTAATTGGTTGTATATTTTGACGAATCTTCCGTAGATTCCTACCTTTTATCTTTTTCCCACAATATAAAGAAGCCTACCTATAAGTATATAAGCCTCTCGAGCTCTTCAAACATCTTCATACAAAAATTCATATCAATCCTTTGTTTCGCTTTTAACGTGAAGAAAGGACAAACAAACAAATACAATACTTACTATTATTAGTACATTGTCAGTAAAATTAATAGCATCAGTGCATAATTCATACTATTAAAAAAAGTTTATCTTACAATTTAATAACAGCTTATTTAGCTGCATTGATATTGCCTAAATCATTGCTCCTAAAATAACCATTCAATGAGTACCGGGGTACATCACTAGAGTTCTTAAAAAAAATTTTTTTCTATCTTATTTTTATTATTCTTTAGTTTCGTGGTTTCTAGGATATTACTATCTTAATTTTCTATGAAATTACAGTAGTAGTAAAAAACATGACAGTTATCAAGAAATACGAAATATTCATATTTAATTTATAAAATCGAAAGCTCTGGTTACCCTATAAGTTAACATTATTAGTTAACATCTAATGCAAACTAAACCTGCATATAGAATCCCGTTTTATGGTCCTAGGACCTGTTCTAAGATTATACAAGTTAGAGACAGGTTCAACGACCTCTTATACGAGAAATGTGGTCACTATCCAGTGCTCTCCATAGGGCATTTACTTTGAATGTAAGGAAATTATATAGTTTATCCTTATTGCTGAGATGTAATAAAATGTTAAGTTAAATTAAGTTTTTATTAAGTGTTAACTTAGTGCATTTTTTTAATTTTTTTTTAATTGTTATGTTTTTAATAATGATGTCTTTTTTTTTGAGAACAGAAAAAATTGTCGCACAGTAGTAGCGTGTTAGTCATAGGTTTTCTTTATATCTAATATATTTAAACCGGCGGTCTAGTCTTATGTCTGGGAAAACGCGTGTTTTCGAGTTTTCATGCGTTGTCGAATCCCGGTCGGATACAAAGTTTTTACTCTTGTTTTTTTTATGTTTATTCATTATTATTATTTGTAGAGTAGTTCCCTATTAAGTGTCATTAGAAGAGTTACGAGTACTTAGAAATGCATTACAAACAAATAGACCGGGCGTTCCACCTTTTTTGTATTTTAATATTGAATCCATTATCACTAACATGAAAATGACATTAGGTGCTGGATCATAAAATTGCATTAAAAATGGCTTCGAAATATTCAACAATAATGTTCGTAAAATATTGTATTAAAATGGTTGTTTTTTTTCGTACATCTAATAACCTTTGAACTTACATCAAAATTAATAAACACATAAAAGTTGTCAGGATAATTTTTTTTATTTTTGTTACAAATTAAAGTTTACTCGAAATTTAATCAAAGATTTTTGTCTATATTTGAAGAAAAAATCGAAAATCTAACCAGTATAAACGTTTAAAGGGTAAAAAAGAGAAGACATAATAAGAGGGACTAACAGAGTTGAAATAACTTCCATATGCAAAACCCAATGTTATTTTGCACGAGAGCTTGACGTAAATTACATTTTAGCTGTGAACTTTCAAGAGCGAGTCCGTAAGAGCAATTCTGTTGGCACCTCAAAAGTTGTAACGGAAATTTACTTAAGTATTATATAGTAACTATAATATTAGCTTTTGCCGGCCACTTCGCTCATTGTAAGCAAAGGGTTCAAGGGTAGCTTATGTTTGATTCCAGGATGCATTCTATGTCCTTGGCAAATTTTATCAAAATCTGTTCAGCGGTTTAAGCGAGAAGAGATAACAGACAGTGTCACTTTCACATTTCTAATATTAGTATGGATAACTACAATATAGATTGTGTTTAGTTTTCGTAGTTTATTACAAAAATAGTTTGCTTTATCTAAAAACATACTTCGAGAGGGATTCTAGAGGTTTAAATATTATAATAACTTTTGCCAGAGGTTTCGTTCGCGTTTTTTGTTTATGTATTCAATTTGCCATTTTTAGGGACTGAAGTGTGATACAAAGTAGCCTCTGATCTCCTTCAATAAATGAGGCTATTGAATGTATAAATAATTTTGCATTTTGAACTGCTTGTCAGATATTAGCGAATTATTAATAATTTTGCGTACTTTTTAGTAGAATAATTTTTAGCTTAGAATAAAAATAAAATATTTTTCTAAGCCAAATATCCACTTTACAAACAGGAAAAATAGGGGATGTTATTGAAAATATTTAATCCAACAATTTCCATTGAAAATGTTTTTAAAGAAACCTCTTTTTCAGAATTTTCTTATAAAAATTTTCCTTTTTCGTGTATCATAAAAACTATTTTTACCAAAGACTACGTAACCGATATCATATCTTATAGTCTTATAATAAAAAGCTATTATTGTAGTAACACTACGTTTTAATGTCGCGACTTATTAAAATAATGAGAGTAATAAACTGAGCGTGTCCAAGTGTCGGTTTTAATCACGATTTTTGCATTATGTTAGAATTCGTGACTTTGTGCTCGATGTGGGGTGACAAGTGTCCGGATACCGAAGGGTTAGGTTTTACTATAATATTGCTTAGCTCAAGCCCTTAACTTAGCAAAACTTGATAAGTAAATTTGTTACAATGATGATATGAATTTGACATAATTTTTATTGATATTTTGTCGAATTTCTATCTCTAGTAAGTGTCATTTTAAATAGATGGCTTATTGGGAACCACCGTACTGTTAAGAGTGTCTGAAGCAGATTAAAAAAAAAGGAAATTGAATTTAAAATAAAATATAAATTAGAATTAAATGAGTCAGCCAGTCTGGTGTGGTTAGAGGATGGATGGAGGTGAATGGTATTGACGGACGACTGAGCTACTATAACCAGAGTGCTAAGTAGCTAGGAAAAGGTCATGTAAGACACAAAGGGTGTATAATAGCCCATGTATAACAATACACCACTCTCTAGTCCATAAAAATACCATGACACGTCGCTTCATTGTTATGTATAAGAATGATTAAGTAATAAACACTTTAAATGGTAGAATGGATGAGGTTTGAACATTATTTTAAATGGTATAACGAATTAAGAAGATACAAGCTTACGGCATATTATTGTCAACCATAGCTGCCTGTGTTTTTCATTTACGTATATTGTTCCGCTCGCACAGGTTGTTGTGTGAAACTAAAAATCTCAATAAATAGAGTGTACAATGCAAAAAGATTTCTTTATCAGAATGGTAGTTCCAGAGATAAGCATGTTCAAAAAAATGAACAAACAATCACTTTAACTTTTAATATTAGTGTAGATATAGATTAGAAGACTTTCTTGGGGAATAAATCACAACGCTACCTGTTGTATTGGTAAATATATCTACTGTGTGTAGGAAAATGATGATTTCAAAAAAAAATGCTTCTGACAAAAAATTATAATTTAAAATAAACACTGTAAATTCTATGTTGTGTATAAAAGTGGGAGAATTATTTTCATTATTTTTCCCATTAAAACGACGGCCTTTGTCCTACAATGTGACTTTAATTGAACGCTCGCGCTTCATAATTCATAACATTGTTTACTACATTTTTCCTGTCTTTTAAAATTTCCTAAGAATTTTTATAATACATTTATAAAGATAATTGTTAAACTTTAAATAGACGACCGTTGGGTACAACATTGGCAGCAAAGCCTGCGTTTATTGTCATTATATATATATATATATATATATAATGACAATGAATGTTTCTTTGTATGTTTGTACTTTATACGTGTCAAACCATTCATTCAATTGTGACGAAACTTTGGTGAATTGTTCTGTGTAGAAGGTCTCTGGCCAAAATAGAGAACTTTTCCTTTAATATTTTTTGTTTATGCGTTTCTAAACTATTTGTCCCAGGACAACCTCACGTCGCTAGTTTGATTTAAAATAGGTAGAAAGTTTGATTCCCGAACCCAAAGTATGTACTTATAAATAAATAATAAAATAAGAGTATCCTTAAAAAATCGTAACACGTAGTTTAAAATGAAAGTGTAAATTAGTAAAAGCTTCTCGTCGAATCTCGTAAAAAATCGATCTGTAAAGCATTGAAGAAATTTATGAATACAATTTTGAATAATGACTTACAAAAACGATATAAAACGATGTCCGCTCATGGCTCCGTCGACACTTCTACCACGCCTTTATTTTATATGGACCATACATTTTGTAGTATTGCTAACTACGAGTAGTTGTCGCAACACAATCTTATACTTTAATGTGTGATAATGCACGAGAACTGCTTGTATTGTGTAAGGCACCTAATTTGGGTAGATAATTTTGTACTGCTTAATAATACTTACTTCTAGTAGTGGTCTAGTGGCTAGCACGGCTGCAGATCAGGAGGTCTTAGGTTTGAGTTCCAGATCGGGCCAAGTTTAGTCAAGAAATTCTGAGTAATAGGCCGAAGTTGGATAGTTGGCAGTGTTTTACGCCTGTGCCTCGGAGAACATGTAGTCGTCGGTTCTGCAGCAGATCTCTCACCGGTCGTGTAGAATTATCACTGCATCGGAGTTTGAGGGAGAAAAAAGGAATAGAATGTATAGTCTTGTACACGCACACACTTGTGGACTATAATATTTTCTGCGTAGATGGCTAACAGTGGGATTAGCCTTTGTGGCCGAAATTGGTCATAAGAACATTTTCATATCATATATGTATTTTTGAGAGGAAATGTGAAATGAGTTATTTTAGTAAGAATAATGTATTGCAAATAATTTAAATACAGAGCTAAGCAAAGTGATGGAACAATTTAAAAGCCGTATATAGTAAAAATCTATTACCCATCTTTGTTTATGTAACGTTAGGAGCTTTAAACTTAATGAATAGAGCTTTACTTATTTCTAATCATCATTCCAATCATGTTTTCAGCGGGACGACTTCAGAGGTTTTAAAGTAACTTATAGTACTAGATGTCAAACAGCCTTCATTATGATACCCGCATGTTAAGAGTAATGTACAAACAAACATGTCCATTTACCGTTTTTATATATAGTAAAAAGTAAAAGAACATCAAGGAGTCTAATAGTGCAAATACAAAGTTTAACTTTGGTTTTATAACTATTTCAAGAACTATTGTTCTGCATCATACTAAGTAAAGAAACTTCTTCTATTTTACGTATCAAAGAAGAGCTGTTGTGAAGATTTATAAGATATCCTTTTAACTCGAGTTATTGGCATTCTCTTGAGTAGTTGAAACTTTAAGTGAAATAAAGCAACTTTAACTTTAATTGGGCCGGTGGTTAGTAGATATACAAAAAACAATAATACGATTTTGATACAATTTTTATTTTTTTAAATATAACTAACTAGCGACTCACCCTTGCTCTGCTTGGATTCGTCCCTAGTTACGTTTTGACGTTTAGTATAGATTTCTCAGAGATGAGATAATTTCTTACAGTAAAAAGTATCCTATATGTTGACCTGGATAACCAGCTATCATCATACTAAATATCTTTAAAATTTGTTAAGTGGGTTTCTCGTGATTCGTTCCTAGACAGACAGACAAAAATTCTAAAAACTATAGTTTCAACCTCTGTATCGATAATAATTATTATTTTAATAATATTTTCCAAAAAATATTTAATGTATAGATACGATTCAGTTAGAATTTTATTATATGTATAGAAGGTGCCTAGTATATAGTGTTAGGTGTCTAACAGTCTATATGTTAGTCTAGGTCACAGTCTATTCTGTACTAAGTTCATCCAGCTATTTCAGCGTGAAAGATTAACAAACACACATACACAGACGCACAAACACACTCACGTACAAACACACACACGCACACAAACACACCCACGCACGCTCACACACAAATTCGCATTTATAATACTGTTTCGATAACGGTGTAAGGTAAAATACCTTCATATACATATCTCCACTTTACTACCAATACTGCCGTTAGCGTTTTACAAATTTATATGCCTAGCTATTTCTATCACAACTCCAACTGTTCTAGGTAATAAAATTAAACGTTTTATGAAAGTTTTGCAAAACTAATTAATGTATTGGCTCAAAGCTATATGGTCTGTCGACATCTTGTTTAGGCAGGCCTGAAGTTTGGCGCGGTCTTATTAGCATAAGATACCGCCTTTGATTTTGTTTGCTAATGGGATTCAATTTTGATAACTATAATTAATAGTTCGAATAGAAGTGGAATAATAAAAGTTATAATTATTATATTTGATTTATTGTACATGTGGATACTTTTACTGGGAACGTAGAGTTTATGTTATTTTTGAATGAATGAATAAATGAATGAAAGAACTTTAATTATGACACGCTGTTCGTTCTGGCGACACGTTGGCTCAGTTTGTAGTGTGTACTCGCTGTGCCAGCGGTTGCGGGTTCGAGTCCCGCTGAGGACATTCATTTGTGTCAGCACGAATGTTTGTACTCCAGTCATAGGTGTTTATATTTCTAATATGTTTGTATTAAAAGTTATATATCAACTATCTGGTATCCATAATGCAAGGCTCATAGCTAACCATGGAACTAGCTGGTGCGATGTATTAATGTCCCAATATATCTATTTATTTATATTTATTGGTATAGTTATGTATAATTACTATTTAACGTGATAAGCCAATTTGAAAAAGATAATGATGATCCGTTTAGTTCTAAACTCGTGTTTCACAATTCAATAATAAACGTGTAAAAGTTAACGCATTATTGAAAATTTCGAACACAATGGATAACGATATTCTCTTAGTATTTTGTTATATGCTAGTTTAAGATTATATCACTTAAGTCAAAGTTTTTTTACAATAGAGGTTAACCCTCAAAGTTTGTAATTACAAAGTTTCATTTATTACCATCTTATTGCTTTTGTATAGACGGTAAAATAATAGTGTTAACAGACTATAAAATTATTTTTTTATAAGAAAAAATACAAAGAATCTTGGCAGTCCTTAACACCGGTCGGAGGTTCTATCCCCATATATACCTGTATATGTAAAACAGTATGGTTTTTGACCGACAGCCAGTGCACAGCCTAAGCCGACTGATAGATTTTTAAGGAAAAACTAATCCTAGTAGATTTTGTAGAATTTTCGGCGTTTTTCAATACATTCCGGACTGAAATGGGAAAATTTTGTATGCGAAATGGTTTTTTTTCTCGTCAAAACTGTTTCACTTCTTCTTTTATATTTTAAAAGTATCTATTAACATTATTATTGACCAATATTAATAGGTACCTCATTAATAACGTGTTTTTGAATATTAAAAAATAAAAACGAATGAATGACTTTCCCGACTTTATGCCGCCTTTCCTCAGTAGAATACAATGCAGGGCCGGTAATAGCTTCGTAGCCTCACATTGGCTCGAGTACCTAATAAAAATGTAAAAATTATCGATTTGAAAAGTCTGTATTCAGCCCTTTTTAACGTCCCACTGCTGGGATGAGGGGGATCAGGCCATAGTCCACCACGCTGGCCAAGTTCGGGTTGGCAGACTTCACATGTCTTTCGAAAACTTGCTAGGCTCTCTCAGACATGCAGGTTTCCTCACGATGTTTTTCCTTCACCGTAAGGCAAGTGATAATCATGTTAGAAATGATTCGCACATGAAAATATCAGAGGTGCGGGACCCGGGATTTGAACCCGCTTCACTCGGTTTCCCAAGTAAGCGCGTTACCACTGGGCTACCACTGCCGTTTTGAAAGTTTGAAAATAAAAAAAATTGAAAAGTGCTTAAGTTTATTCCTTATATTTTGAGTTTAAGTTTGCTACTCCAGATGAAACGTAAGGTCACTTTAATGATAAGTGATGAAATCTAGTTAAGAGAATGTTATTAAAATGCGGAGCCACTAATTATAATTATGATTGGGCCAAGGTGAAAATATCTAAAATTAATAGTGAGTTTTATAATTGAATTTTATATTATAATATCTTATTATAGATTACAACACTCCAAATAGTCTGAAGATGCAATAGGTATGCGAATTTCGTTAGACTAGTGTTCGCTGACTGGTCCAAATTCAACTATAATTATTATTGAACATTTGATAAAAATATATATGAATAGAATTTACCTTTCTATATATAAAAACCTGTTTGTAAAATTTTTTTGATAACACTAAATAAAGCTCGCAAATAGCTTCTATATATTAAAAAAAATGACAAACAGAGGAGAAAAAGGTACTGTAGATACTGTTTTGTCTTTGCCTATTTACGATTATATATAGATTAAGAAGAAGCTTTTGGTTTTATATAATTTTTGTCCAAAAATAAAAGAAAAATGTGTATTTAGATAGATTATTACCTGCATTTACACATAAGCTATTTTTTATTGATGTATCTAACACGAGCAGTGCCGAGGGCTAGAACGAGTAACTATTTAATCTAAATAAATTACATTATTATAGCAAAGGGCTCACTTATATTGATATTTTAATCCTTTTAAATGGACCAGTCATCGAGTACCTATTGGCGATATTGCCTATATTAATTTAATCGATTTTTTGATAAACGTTAATTAACTGCCGTAGCCATATTGTTTTTCATCTATACATATAATAAAATTGATACCAAGCCAAATCTGTACATTAAATATTTTTTGGAAAACTACTTAAATTGAAGATTTCACTAGTAGCTATTGAAGAGTTCGCTTTCCGCCTTCTGGCTTCATCATCAGATCATGAGGCACGGGGACGTAATACCGCAAACTTACCAAGAGCTAGTTTTGAGATCTTTTGAGAAGAAAATATTGCTATACTGGGTCCGCCCGGGAGTTAAACAAAGGACCTCTGGATTTGAAATCGTATGTGATACCAACTACTCGATAAGGCAGTCAATAGATATTTAGGTCATATAGATTATCAGGCCGGAGTGATAGATTATTTTTTGGCCGACTTGAAAAAGAAAAGTGTAATAAAACCTTTGAAGTTGGTGTACCTTCTTGGTTGGCTTTTCGTGGAACATTAGACTGTTGGGGAAAATGATCTAGGGATGTATCACTGTAGTAACGTGTAACTAGTAAAGGTAATATAAGAGAAGCGCCTCATACAATATGTCTTAGATTTTGATTTTTTAAATATGGATTTTTCGAGGATTTATTTCTGGTGCCAGACGTATTGAATGCTCTACTGTAAACATAGTTTTGTACCCGCGACCAAAAATCAAAATTAGTTCAGGAAAAATCAAAGACAATTTATCAAGCGATAGGTAGCCTAGGAACGAGAATAATTATTCCACGGATAAGGAAACTAAACTTTTTCTTGAAATTAATAAAAAAAACACCAACAATCAGCACATTAATCCTAGATAAACAATATTAAAAAAAATCATGAAAGTTGGTTGACATTTAGCTAAAATGTTGCGTTATATACACAAAAATACACCAGAACTGAGCAACTCGTTTTATAAAGTCGGTTAAAAAAGACAGTATTTTCTAATATTCCAAAAAATCATCCAAATATAACGTGAAACCTGCTAATTAGAAAATAATCTTCTTTAATATTCATTTAAGTCATAGAACGCTCTCGACTGGTTTGTTATTTCAATCATCTTGTCGTAGGTCACGCATATCTTTGAATACAAGTGGAAACATACCTTATCCCTCTTAAGTAAGGTATAAAATACAATTGATTGTCGCATTAAATTGTTACGGAATAGCGATATCCGCCTGCCATATTGAAAAAAGATCTGGATGATGGCCAAACAATTGTCGTGTTACAATGTAGCTCCACAGTTTATTGCTAGAACATAACATTGTTTATTTTGGGGATAGTTTTCTCAATGGCAAGCCACATGCTTCTTTAAAAGGTCACATATTCAACTCCCGGGCAATAATTATTATTGGTCACACCGGCTTCGTCCTTATATTAATTTCCTCAAAATTTCTTCTTTCTCAGATTTCAAGGTTACTCTACAAATTTCATAAACATCGGTAATAATAATGATCATAAAAATTAATGACCTCACTTTTTTATGCACTAGCGACTTACCCTTGCTTTACTCGGGTCCTTTTTGTCATACATTTTGTTGCTGTTTAGGCCATTTTTCTTCCGATCTCAAAGCTATTAATTTTTGGCCTTAACCCTCTTTTATCGCAATAAGAAATAACTCACAGCTCTCTACAAAAATATAACTCTATATTAATTATATATTTAATTAAAAGATATAGATATAGAATATATTTAATTAAAAGATTTTCAGAATCGGTTCAGTAGTTTCAGAGACCCCTACACACAAACTAACAAACTTGACTTCGTTATAATATAAGTGTAGATTAAAAATAAAATTAGTACAACAAGTAACAATAAAACTGTACAAGAAGCAGACATATCGCTAAAACAGCGATCTCTTCCAGTAATAAAAACCAAGTAAACAGACAGTTGGTAGTTAGTACTAGGTACTTAGTTTTGCATTTATATTATGTAGCATGGAACTTATTTCTTTATAATACTTGTGACCTTGTTATTTTTTAAACAACGGATAAGTGACGAGGTCTTAAAAACCGTCCAAGTGCGTTTCAGGTTACGGGCAATGTAGGGTTCCGTAGTTGCCTATTACAATAATGCGGACTAAGAAGAGGGCTTTTTGTTGTTATGTACTGTGAACATTTAATGTTAGCGGTTTCGGCGGCTCATAGTAACAAGTACATTTTATAAGTTGGTCGAATATTTAGCTGGCCGGGAGGTGGGGGGAGGAAGGACAACAAGACTTGAATCTAACAAAAATTACACTTTAAAGCTTGATATTATATATATATATATATATATATATATATATATATATATATATATATATATATATATATATATATATATATATATATTGAAAAATTATTTTTACCCGCAATATTTTTGAAAGATCTATCCAATGACACCCCACACCATAGGATAGACGAGAAAAAAGCCCTGCTTTACGTGTAGAGATGGTAAGTACCATAAATCAATTGTTTTTTAGAGATTTTATTTTACCACTTTGTCAGCGTTACTAATATGTTTAATGTATGTACATACATCCATGCCAAATTTTAACTTTAACTTTCTAGTACTAACTAGAAGCCTCTAAGCTAAGCTGGGGACAGATAGACGGACGGACGGACACGGCAAAACTATAAGGATTCCTTATTGACTACGGAACCCTAAAAATATTGAAAAGTGATCTAAAGGCAATTATGTATAATTAATGGCAGCCAGTCTGGACATAGCGAAGGCCTTTGATCGGGTATGGCACAAAGCGCTTCTTTCAAAGCTACCTTCCTATGGGCTCCCCGAGAAATTTTGCAACTGGATCACCAGCTTTTTGGCAGATCGGAGCATTAAGGTCGTTGTCGACGGTGCTTGCTCTGATCCTAAATATGTCAATGCTGGTGTTCCACAAGGCTGTGTACTGTCTCCTACTCTGTTCCTTCTGCATATCAATGACATGTTGCAAATTAGCAACATTCATTGCTATGCAGACGATAGCACTGTGGATGCGCTGTACACTGGCTGCGCTAATATTTCTCGGGAATACGTCGACGAGAGCCGGAACAAACTTGTGTCTGAAGTCGAATCTCTGTTAACCAAAGTCTCGGATTGGGGTCGACTAAGCTTAGTCCAATTCAACCCCAAAAAGACACAAGTTTGCGCGTTAACCGCTAAAAAGTCGCCATTTATCGTAGCTCCTCAATTTGAGGACACTCCTCTGTCTCCCACAGCCAGTATCGGAATACTTGGCGTCGACATCTCGAGCAACGTCCAGTTCCGTGGTCAATTGGAAGGTAAGGCCAAATTGGCCTCAAAGAAGCTTGGTGTGCTCAGCAAGGCGAGACAGTACTTCACGTCGCGTCAGCGTCTTATTCTTTATAAGGCGCAAATTCGGCCCCACATGGAGTACTGTTCTCATCTTTGGGCGGGAGCTCCCCAGTACCAGCTACTTCCATTTGAACGCATTCAACGTAGGGCGATTCGTGTTATCGACGATCAAGCTCTCTCCGATCGGCTTGATCCTTTAGCTCTGCGTAGAGATGTTGGATCACTCTGCATCTTCTACCGCATCTATCACGGGGAGTGTTCCGAGGAATTGTTCGGACTGATCCCGGCTGCTGAATTTCACCATCGGACATCGCGCCAAAATAGTAAATTCTATCCACACCATCTCGATGTCCAGCGTTCCACAACAGTGCGATTTTTAAGGCATTTTCTGCCCCGCACAACCACTCTGTGGAACCAGCTATCGCCGGCGGTCTTTCCGAACCGCTACGACCTGGCCACCTTCAAGAAGAGAGCGTATTCCTTTCTTAAAGGCCGGCAACGCGTCTGCAAGCCCTGCGGTATTGCGGATGTCCATGGGCGGCGGTGATCACTTTTCATCAGGTGAGCCTCCTGCACGTTTGCCCCCTTAGTCCCATAAAAAAAAAATATATGTAATACATACATACATATATAAATAATTATTAAGTAATAATTTTAATTATTTTTATAACTTGGTATTTATGTCAGTATCTATACTTGTTGAAAATAATAGATCATGTTCAATGTCAACAGGTGCTTAGTCTTTACTCGGTAAATCCCCTAACTGTCACTTATGTAGCACTTGAAATATAAACCTACTATATTACACATGTTTTTATTATCAAGCACGTCGACTTGTTTACATTTTCAAAGACCTATCAATGCTTATCTAATAGTAAATTTAAGTACCAACTAATTTTTAGTTCATTATCTATTATCTAACATTACCTAGAATAACTAATTTATGGATTGATACTAGAGATATTTTGTGTTATCCAAATTTTGTATAAGCTTAAAATACGAAACAGTAATACTTGAATAAGCCTTAATTTGCATACAAAGTCCATTAAACTTGTTCAGGATATCTCGTATATTCTATACTTAAAATAAAATTCTAACTGGGTAGAATGTGTACATTAAATATTTTTTGGAAAATCTTATTGAAATAGTCATTATTATCGATACAGAGGCCGAATCTATAGTTTTTAGAATTTTTGTCTGTCTGTTTGTCTGTCTATTTATCTTTTTGTCTGTCTGTCTATCTGTCTGGGGACGCATCACCAGAAAACCACTGGACAGATTTTAATGAAGTTTGGTACATTTAGGATACGGTTGGATATACCGTGAGCCGCTCGTTCTACTATATAAACTTTTATAGGTTCTCCATTTTATAATTTTTGTTAATAGGTATCCGTTCGACTATTTGACTTCGTACTTTTTTACCTTAAACAGGAACATAAATATCTTATAATATACTAGCAGATCCGGCCACACTTTGCTGTGGCACACATATAAATTGTTTTTACTTTAGCTTGGGCATAGAATTTGTAGCTTAGTTTAGTAGTTTCACAGGTTCTCTCTAGGGATACGAAAATCGTTAATTTTGCAATAAAAAAAAGAAAATAATCGGCATAAAAACTATCCTATCTTTTAAGTTAGAACAAATTACACATTTCAAAAAAAAATCCGTTTAGATCTGATAAGTATTTTCGGAGTTCATCGCGGACAAACAACTTGACAGGGTAATTTTATATATTAAGATTAGTTGCTTCACCTGACTGATGTGTCAATACCAAGACCCAATCACTGAAAATAAAATGCTATTATTTTGACAAGCTTTTTCTTTTATGTCGATCTGTTAAGAAATCCTTGTTTAGGGAAGCTAAAGCAGTCTATTTACCTTAGAAAAAAAATACCTATGTGTAATAACTATCGCTTCATTTTTCGCCAATAAATTACATATTTTTTATTCCAACAATAATATGCCTTATAATAAGTACATATTATTATATGTTTCTATAAATCTTTTTATTATAGAAATATAAAAATATATGAATAGCAAGAACAGTAGCAATCTATTATGAAATGTATAAAGAATAACTTCGCGTAAGTATTACTGTGAATTCAGTGGAAAATCAGTCAGTCAAGGAAAATGCTCAGTTCAAAATATACATAACTCGTTTTTTTGCCGTATTTTATTGGATTTGTTTTGTGGCACGAAATCTCTAGTATAAATATTTTGACGGTTATTATATTTGTTTTTAGGTGCTGTTTTAATTACATCCTTAATTTTGCAGTTTTTGATATACATATTTTATTTACTAGCGATTTACCATCGCTTCGCTCAGATGCGTTCCTAGATACGTTTATCAAACCCACAACCTCGTAGAGAACACGCGATACGTACCATACGTCCGCCCGTCCGTCAGAGGGCTGTAACTCATGAACTTTAATAGGTAGAGAGTAAACATTTTTACAGAGTATAGTAATAAAAATACAAGAAACATTTTTTTAACGTTCATAATCGATATCAAAGTTATCATACTACATACATAGAGTAAAAGTCATATTAATAAAAAGTACATGTACGATGGTATGGAACCTTCCGTGTGCGAATTCGACTAGCACTTGACCGATTTTTATTAGTTATGCGTCAGATGTCATAATATGGGGAAAATGGAAATTCTGACGAATGTTGCAAATTTTTATTATTTAGTGCTAATTATTTGAGACTTTGGTATTGTTATTTGAAATGCAGTGGAACTTTAAAAACCTAAAAATGACAATAAAGATACCGTCAATAGCACAAATTGACAATGAGATCACGTGTTCGCAAAGCGAGAGTCATGGTTAGGTCTGTGATTTACTGAAAGCTATACATATGATGTTTTGTTTTTGAATCATATAAATAATAATTTATTATCACACTACAATCGAGCTATATTATAAATACTAACGTGTATTATGTGTGTATGTTTTTTAGTTTTTACTCTTAAACCGCTGGACGGATTTCGTTGAGTACACAGACTATTACGACATAGTATATACATACTTCTGCTCGAAATAAAATTTAAAAAGTAGCGGTACTTTTTAAATCTTATTTCGAATTTTAAAAACCTAGGGATAAACGTGTCTCCCGTGTTTTTGTTTATCGTTGAGTATAACAATAAAAAAAATATATAATACAAGTTTTATAACGATTATAATGTTTTTTTTATGTTTGCAGTAGTCTGAATAAAAATTATTGATATTAGTTTCTATCCATTGAGTGCACCTAAAGTTACCGTTTGAGCTCTTATTTTTTCTATATCCCAACCTACATATCAAGCTCTTGTGAAGCGTTAACTCTGATAGTCTGATGGTTCTCAACTAAATTGATTGAGCATTTTATAAAAAAATATATAAAAAAACTTTTTAACAAAAAAATAAAAACCGACTTCAAACAAAAGCACTAAAAAGTGAAAAATAACTGATTGGTAGTTTTCATTTACTATACATACCTAATCAAATATTTTCGAAGTCGGTGTGCTTTGCTTTGTATGGGCTGGCACCGATTTCGAAAATATTTGATTAGGTATGTATTTAATAGGTAGGCTTTAATTACTTAGCCAAAGCACACCGACTTCGAAAATATTTGATTAGGTATGTATAGTAAATGAAAACTACCAATCAGTTATTTTTCACTTTTTAGTGCTTTTGTTTGAAGTCGGTTTTTATTTTTTTGTTAAAAAGTTTTTATTTTTCCCTTTTTAGTGTAGACAGTAGTAGCAAAGTAAGAATTCTAACGTATTAGGCTTGTCAAATCAAACAAAACAAGCCCAAATTCAAAGTATCTACTATTAGCCGTTGAAGAACCTATCCACCTTCTGGCCTTACCATCAGATCAGGTCAATAACACCGAACCACTGTACTATCAACGGAAATAGAAATACTTGCAAAGTTTCAAGTCAATATGACAATTAGAAGTAGGTTAAATTCATGATTAGTTGTTTTTCCACCCTTAGGGGTGGTATTTTTTTTTGAAATTTAAATGGGACCAATCTGGAAGTATACGCTTTCAAACAAAACAAAAATTTTCCAAATCGGTTAATAAATGACGGAGTTCTGAGGTAACAAACATAAAAAAAAAAAAAAAAAAAAAAAAACATACAGTCGAATTGAGAACCTCCTCCTTTTTGAAGTCGGTTGAAAAACTAAGCACGTTTATACGTATTATCCCACTAACGTTATAAATGCGAATGTTTGTGAGCGTGTAGGCGTTTGTTATTTTTTCACGCTGCAACGGCTGAGCAGATTTGAGTGAAATTCGCAATGGAAATAGTTTATATCCTGGATTAAAATAGGCTTTTTTTCCAAGAAAGGCGGTGAAAAATAAATTTAATTTATGCCTAACTAATAATAAACACCACTAAATTATAATTATACTTGTATTTAAAATTAAATTATTCTTCTACTTAAATAATTTAAATTATTTTTCAGCAAAATAATGTACACTTTATACAAATATAATACTTATGTATATTTCTAATTGTTGGTGCTATGTTAAAGGCAAAATGTCCTAGAAAGAGCAAAAACGTCTTAATTTTAGCCTTTATAAAGCTGACGTAAAACTAACAAAGGGTTTCGCTGATACCTTTCTATTTTTTGCTTCTTTTTATTGCCATCTCATTTGGTGTAATTGGTCAACCATCTTAACCGTTGTCCAATGATCGGATGATTGCAGGCGGATGTGACGTAAGCTGCAATTGGTAAGGACAGAAAAGTGTAGTTTGTAGTAATGATTTTTCGGAATACGATTTTTCCTTGTCTCTTTATAGTTTTTTTCTGAATAATTAGTTTATATCATACTACTATATAAATGCTAAAGTTTGGATGGATGGATGTTTGTTACTTAATCACACCATACGGCTAAACCGATCTGGATGGATTTTGGCACAGAGATAGATTTTAGTCTGGAATAGCACATAAGCTATTTTTTATTCCGGAAAAATGTACGATTCCTGTGAGATAGATATGTTTTTGTTACTTCATCCTGTATCTAAAATTTCTATTCTCATCCTGAGGTAAAATTTTAGCCTTATATCGTTTTTAAATGTACATATAAATAATTAAAATAAATTTTGAAAACAGCTTGAAAATATAACAAAAACACTTCATTCACTTACTCACTCTCAAACTTCCATATTTATATATTCTGATGCAGAGGAAGCTCACGACGAGATACACGTGTGCGGATTGACGTGGGCGAAAGTTATGATATATTAAAATTCCTATCGAGGTTATTGGTCGATTAAAGTTTAGATACTGGCTAATTGGCTATGTTTTCATTAGATTAATCTTATATTTTTAAGGCTGCTGATTGGCTCTCTAAAAGTTCCCCAACCCGCATTTTGCTAGCGTGGTGGATTATGGCTTAATCCCCCTCATATTGAAGGGATGCCCGTGACCAGCAGAGGTACATTAAAAAGGTAGTATACAATTGGCACTCTAATAATTTCGTCTACACCATAAGTTCCGAATTCGATTTCAGCATGGCCAGAATCTTTGTATTTGTTATAACACCGTTAAAATAAATGTAGTTAGTACTAGTGACCAAATCATTTTTATCGATTAAAAAGACGTGAAATTATAAAAATAAATCGATAATAATTAAATCGCTAGCCGAAATAGATTACCAGATACAAAAGTTATCAATTTTGACGCTTAACTAATGATTTAGCTCTTATAGAATATCTAGATAAGAATAAAGAGAGTGGAAATCGCTTATTACGCCATCACAAGTTCTAAATAAATATCTCAGACTAGCGACTCACCGTCGCTCCGCTCGGGTTCGTCCCTACATATGTTTCAACGTTTAGTAGATTTCTCAGAGATGAGATGTTTTCCCCCCAGTAAAAAGTATCGTAGTTGTTGACCCGGATAACCAGCTATCATCATACCAAATTTCATCAAAATCCCTCCAGTGGTTTTTCCGTGATGCAGTCACAGACAGACAGACAGACAAACAAACGGACAGATAAATTTTAAAAACTGTAGACTAGGCATCTGTATCGATAATAATATCTATTCCAATAGGATTTTCCAAAAAATATTTAATGTACAGATTCGGCTTTGTTACAATTTTATTATATGTACCTATATGGGCTACATTTGATCAAAGGTCGTTTTTAATAATATCTTTGTGTATAGTATGAAAGTTACTGTGTGTACAAATTTATTGACTTTAAAAAGGGACTGGGATATAAATATCATTTATCTAATAAAATGTCTTCATCTTCTCTTGAATGTAATATCTGTTTTATTGCTTACAGCAATAATGGATGTACAAAATCTACAGACTAATGTATCGTAGTGAAAGTGTGGCTAAATAGAGTTACCTAATAGAAATGATGAATGAAGAAGATTGCAAGAGTTTATAAATACTTGTTAACTTCTTATCTATAAATATAATAAAATTCTAACTGAGTCGAATCTGTACATTAAATATTTTTCGGAAAATCTTATTGAAATATTCATTATTATCGATACAGAGACCGAATGTATAGTTGTTAAAAATTTTGTCTGTCTGTCTGTTTGTCTGGGAACGCATCACGAGAAATCTACTGGACAGATTTTGATGAAATTTGACATGATGATAGCTGGTTATCCAGGTCACCATAAAAGATACTTCTTACTGTTACTGTGAGAAATCTAGTTAATATTATTAAGAGTTATGTGGACTTTGGGTTGGAAAAGTCAGTACTACCTACTAAAACCCAATGAAACCTCCCTAGTCTTAATGAACGAAGTGGGTCACCTCCCAGTTAACCTCTTGGCTTTGCACCCGATTGAATTGCCGGACGCTTAAGAGCCTCTCCCATCTCCTCACGATACTCCTTACTGTGTGGATCAAAATGACAGCATTTCAGATTAATATTTTTCATTTTTCTTTTGTAAAAGTAAAAGTTAAAGTTTTTACATAATAGCAAACTAAATTAAAATTATTATTCTTAATTAATTTAAACTTTTTTAAATTACACATAGAACAATTATGTGGCTTAAATAATTAATATTATATTTAATATTTTTTCTTTATGGTTATAAATATAATAATGGCAACACTAAATATAGATTACTAATTAATATGTTTAAAATTGTAATAATAATAATAATAACAGCAAAAATTAAATAAATAATATTCCATATTCAATTATAAAACTAATTAAAATTATAAAAATGTTTAAAGTTAAAAAATATTGAAGGTAATTGGTGCAATTTTTATTTTGTTATTTGTGGATAGACTGTCTATAACAACTATACCTTCGAGACATCTAACAACTCAGTCTCTCCCGTGACCATGATTGTTGTAAAGCATTCGAAACGTCGGGAACCAAAAATCAAAATAAATCCGCGAAATAATCCGAAAAGACAGTTGTATTTAAAATGTCAAATATTCGCGTAAATCTGAGAAAGTATTACGATTTTGATGAAATTATCACCCCTTCGGGTGAAAATGAGGATGAAAGTTTGTATTACGAAGCAAGTTAATATTTTCACTTCTTTACCTTCAAATAATAAAAATGCTTATAAAACATGTTTATGCGAGTAATATGTGGTAAAAATAAACATAAAACACATGAGTATACTTGTCTGTGTGTTCATAAATTGTCATAATTACATGTACAAGTAAAATAGTAAACAAATTAGTTTTAATACATTAATGAAATGTATGGCCAATAAATAGTAATTTTATGATTTTCTAATGTTATGCTGCTATATGAATATTATTTATTTTGAAACATTGTTAAGTACATAGCTGCATAGTGTATATTATACTATTACGTAATATAAATAAATAAATATGTTGTTGGGACATTAACACACAACACCATCTAGTTCCATGGTAAGATACGAGGCTTGTGTTATGAATACCAGATAGTTGATACACTGCACATATATAGCTTTAAATACATACATATTATAAATATAAACACCCATGACTGAAGTACAAACATTCATGCTCATCACCCATATGAAGTACCCCCAGCGGGACTCGAACCCGCGACCGCTGGCACAGAAAGTAGGGTCACACAAACTGAGCCAAACGTGTCGTCAGTCAAATATTAATCCTTTGTGTTTGTTTGTTTGTTCTTTAACGCAAAAAACAAACTTACACACACGCTTTTGTATTTATATTATATAGTTTCTTTTACTTCCCATAGACTCTCCATATTTTTTAATATGGAATATATATTATATACATAGACTAGCGACTCACCCTCGCTTCGCTCGGGTTCCCTAGATACGTTTTAAATTAAAATGGATATAGTATGTTACCCTTAAGAGATAGACATATGCCATCGGCGACTTTTCGGTAGACCTATATAAGATACACAATTCCACCATACATTATTATGTTATATCTCAAAGGATTTAGGCAGCGTTTTCGTTGAAAGCTCCCAGACGGCTTATTTTTTCCGCCACCTCCAAGAAATATCGTTATATAAAACATAGCAAATGTATACAATATGCCATTGTATACAAAAACTTAACAAATTATATACTAAAACCTTCCTCTTGAATCACTCAATCTATTAAAAAAACGGCATCAAAATCTGTTGCGTAGTTTTAAAGATCTAAGCATACATAGGGTCAGACAGACAGCGGGAAGCGACTTTGTTTTATACTATGTAGTGATAAATAGGCAGAGGTAGCCCACTACTAACGCGCTAGTTTAGAAAACCGAGTGAAGCGGGTTCATATTCCGGGTCTTGATATTTTCATATGCGAATCATTTCCAACATGATTACCATTTGTCTTACGGTGAAGGGAAACATCGTGAGAAAACCTGTAAGTCTGAGAGAAGTTAACAGTTCTCGAAAGACGTGTGTCAACCCTCACTTGTCCATACCGGTGGACTACGACCTGAACCTCTCGCGTTGAAGGGAGGCCAGTGCCCAGCAGTGGGACGTTAAAAAGATCTGAATACAATTCATAGATAATAAACATATTCATCTATTTCATTGCGGTATACCGGTATGTTCGGTATTCTTATCATTTCGGTATACGTGAATCGCTAGTTATTTATATAGTATTAATCCCTCCACAACCGCCGACACGCCGGCGTGTCAGTTAACAATAGATTTCTTATAATTTTAATTAATTTCTTAGAAATTTACCTGGAGGTGTTAAATAACAGGACTGTTAATATTTTTTTTTAATGCAAATCTTGAAAGAAATTAAAAAAAATTACGAAAATAAGATACTCTTGTGACGTTCCCCATACAAGAAACGTGTTACAGCAAATATATGTATAATACATATCAATAACATCAGAGTGGTGACACGGAATCAACTATGCGTAAGTTTGTCTCGCACATGGCCGATTTTCCTTATAACGTAAATTTATTTATTCATTTGTTTCGGCCATCGGAAGCTACTGACAGATGGCGTCACGATCGATAAAGCAACAGGTCAAAATATATCCTGCTCTGTATTCCAAAAACGCCTTTATACCAACCATATAGAATACAATTTAAGGCGAAAAATACTTTGGCTACGTATTTATATTAATATAAAACTTATGTTCGGGGAATAGAGTTCATTTTGAATTAAATACGTGAAGAAAATTCAAATAAACATGTTGTTTTATTCTCTATAGTACATAATTTTTTCCGTTTCATTCAGTAATAGTACACAAAAAGTATATATTAAGTAGCATAAACTTTAAATGTGACTTCGCCTACCATTTTTAAATGATTTATTAAAAAAATTAAACACCTCGACATATTAAGTTTAAAAGAAAAAGTATTTACTGTTATTATTAAAATAATTGTATTAGAAGCTGTGATTTTGAATTGCCTATATGACTCAATATTTTTAAGTTTTTTTAGTTAAATTTCGTTAAGTTACATAATAGCCAATAGATATAGCTTAATAATTCACCTCCGATTAAAATATTTAAATGGAAATAATTGAAATAAAGTTTAAAAATTAATATATTTTTCACTAGCAACTCACCCTTCGCTCGGGTTCGTCTCTAGGTACGTTTTAACGGTTGGTAATATACCTAGATTTCTCAGAGATGAGATATTTTCCCGCACTAAAAAGTATCCTAAATGCTAACCAGTTATCACCATACCCGATTTCATTTCGTGATGCATTGCCAGACAGACAGATCGACAAAAATTCTAAAAACTTGCGGCTTCTGTATCGATAATAATGATTATTTTAATAAGATTTTGCATAAAATCTTTAATGTACAGATTCGACTCAGTTAGAATTTTATTATATGTATACTCGTATAAGATAGAGCTTATGAGTAAAGTATTAGATATGAATAGGTAAGTAACTTCACCTGTGGCATGGAGGTGATGGGTGACACTAACAATATAATAAAATAACAAATGACTAACAAGCTAAGCTATAAGTCTGCTTTCGATCGAAAGTTGTCGTTGAGAGAAGTTAGAGCCACTTGGACAACTGGAAAATATACGAGATAACTTATTGTCACTTTAAATTAAACTATCATTTCGAATACTTTTGCGGAAATTCTTTTCCGGGACCATGTTTGCTGTAAAGCATTCGAAACGTCTGGAACTAATTAATTTTTATATTACAATAATTTTTACGTTTTTATAATACATTGTAGATAGACTTCCCCGTTACTATACAGGTAGGCTATGCTATCTATATATAAGAGCTAATAAAGAGTCCTGGGTTCGGGTCCTGATGTAGACAATGGGGTCAAAGAAATGATTAGGTTTTTCGGTCAACGAATTCCCAGCCAGCTGAGGATTATTGAATTGACGTTATTATATACTCCTTACATCCCCATACATGTCACCCCATACCTAAAGTAATTCAATTCAAGAAAATTAGTACTAAAATTAATTGCCCAATAACAAAAAGATAAATAAATACTATTAAATAAACCTATACAAAATTGTGTGTAGAATTTGGTAAAAAAATGACGACAGACTTGTTTATTTATATAGTATGACAATGGCTGCGACCTTGGCAGTGCCATGCTGTTGCTCACGGTAATGACAGGTTGTGTTTAGTGAAAATTACAAAAATAAACATTTTGGGATTCCCCATCGGCGAATTTTATTTATTTGTATGTAACTTCACACGTTTTCCTTTCTTTCGAAATAAAAAATTGTATGTAATATAATCAATGTTATGATATACCTTGAACCTTGAAACCTAGCTTAGTTTTTTTCAAATTTCCAGTCTGTGATCCTTACTTCATAACAATTCCTACAAACAAAATACTTTTAGTCTTAGCGAATTTCCCAATATTTGGATTTTGTTCAATTACCTACATAGATTTAATAATTTGTCCATTTTGTGAAAAAATAATAAAACCTAACGATAGTAATTAAAAGCTAAGTATTTCGTTTTGCTAGAAAATTACTCAGATGACTAACTCCTTCATATAATAAACTACTTGCAATCAAAATTCATCTTCGTGTAACAATAACAAGTAACAATAATACTGTTATAATACATTGCATAGTTGCAATTTAGTTTATAAGTTCGCATATACTGCATACATACAAATACATAGCCATATTCACCCTCGCTTAGTACGGGTTCATCCCTAGGTTGCTTCTCCATGCAAACTTTCATCCTCATTTTCACTCCCTTAAGGGATGATTTCCGGGATAAAAACTATGTCCTTTCCAGGGTCTAAACTATATTCTTACCAATTAATACCAAGTTTCAAGTCATTCTGATCATAAATATTTCTTTGGGTTGTATTTTAACGTGTTTTCTCGTGGGAAAATTGATTAGATAATTTCCCGCGGTAAAAAGTAGCCTATGTCACTCTCCAGCCCTCCAACTATCTCCACACAAAAGAATTACACCGCTATATCACTCTGTTTTGGCGTGAAAGAAGGACAAACCAACAAACAAATAAACACACTTTAACATTTATAATATTAGTATGGATATTATGACACCAGAAATGACCTCTTTTTTTGAAGATGATGAAACTAGGCCAAGATAAACCAAACAAACAAAACAATCCTATACGGCACCCTAATAATGAATGTACATATATGTATGCCACTATAATGGATACGTAAAGGGAATATGATCACTTACTGTATGTATAATTTTTCACATCCGCTGATTTTCAACGCTATGTATCCTCATAAATATTAGGTTTAATAGATTCTAGGATATAAGGATGGAGTAATGAAATACCTGATTAATCAGATTTTTACGTCAATGTTTATTTATACATATATTATAAGTGTTGGTAAATATGAAAAACATTTTTTTTAAAGTATAATAATATCCAATGGAAACTATTTTTGGTATCGAGATGAAAAGAGATTTATATCACTTTATTGCCAAAAATTCCTATAATAATGAGAGAAAATTAAGTTAAATTGTTCTGTTGTCGAGATAAGACTAATTTATAAACGCTTTCGGATTTATAGTAATAAAAAAACAAAGAAATAAAAAATATACCAATAATGCGACAATTTTTAAATCAAAAAATATACGCCTAAATGTAGTAAATTTAATTTCTATTATCGTTATCGCTAATAGAAAACAAATGAAATATATGATGATAATTATATTCTACTTGACTTAGAGGATAGATATAATAATTATTATCTATTCCCTACATTTTTTCATCAACTGGTCTAAAGAGGATCCCCACTTCCACTGGATGCTATCCAAGACTGGCTGTCGTGGAAATATTTGGGGGAGGTCTATGTCCAACAGTGGATGTATCTAGACTTATAAATGATGAAAAAAATGATGGGTCTAAAGACGCAAGTATATATGCGGTTATCCCAAAATCTACGACAGATTGTAGTAAAAACGTACAGCTTGTTATACACTTGTACAGTGCAAAAAGCTTGGGACAAATTTTAATTAAGCACGGAATTTAAATTATTAGTAACTATGTTACACAATTTAGGGGTTTCCAATAATTTTCAATCGCTTTGTAGTATGTGACATATTATCACTTTACAGTTTATAATATCAGTTTTGGTCTCTAAAGTAAATAAATGTACGCAGTATTATTACATACACATACACACACAGAGTGGCCCTTGGAGCAACCCCATGGTTGCGGTGGTCTGCTTCGGCAGACCTGCCGTCGGGGCGTCGTAATTGAATGCGTAAGCGATCCTGCGACGCCCCATTAAGACGGGGGAAGGTTTTGTTGGGTTTTAGTGGGTAGTACTGGCTGTATTACGCCCGTGAGTCCCACACGTCGTGCGTAAATGCATTTCCCAACGTTAAAAAAAAAAAAGTAACCACTCATTTATACGTCATATCAAACATGCACTTAGCTTGTGGTATCTTAAAATCAATCTTATATTCTATTATTTTTCCCACTAGGTTTTGCTTCATTAATCCACTACTTTAAATAAATAGTGTGATATTAATCAGTGTTTCATCCTCATTGTAACTTATCCTTATTGTATAGACTTTTCACATGTCGACTGCGCTTTTTGTTTGGACATACTATGGAGATGGTAATGATATATTAATGGTAAGATATGATTTAATATAATTTTCCGCCGTTGATCTCAGTATGAGCAAAAAATTGGTCAAGTGTGAGCTGGACTCTTACATCATAGGTTCTGTAGAAAACACGTATTATTGTTGAGTTACGTATATAATGTGCTGTATACCTATATTTTTATATTAAATTCATTGCCTATATAGTCAGTTGCGTAAAAATTCATGTAAATAAGTTTGAAAATGTTTCAATTTACGGGGATTTTTTAGTTATTTAATCCCTCCACGACCGCGGACACGCCAGCGTGTCAGTTAACAATAGATTTCTTAGAAATTTAATTAATTTCTTAGAGGAGGTCTTAAAGCCGTTGCTAGTGCTGCGCTTCCCAATATGAATATGATTTGGATTGATTTTGGTAAATGAAAAATTAGCAATATAACGTATGTGTTTCTGCTTATCGACAACAACCGTATGTATGTAGGTACCTACGAAAATTATATGTACAATATTGGTAGTATTACTGAACTTCTGATAATTGTACACTCTATCTCTTACTTTTTTTCTTTATGAACATTATTGTTGAGCTTTTCCGGTGACTCTACAGGATCTTCTATAATACCTAGGCACTTAGTGAATACTAGCTAGTTCATATCATATAGCAGTATCATCATACAATACTATATAGTATGTATTCTATACATATATAAGCGTGCGTACATTAATTTTCTTAAACAAAGTGTTAATTAAGCTTATATAAATAGTTTTCATTAAAACTTTTGTTTTCTACCTCTCAGGAATACGTTTTCTTGAGATATTAAATTTCCTAACTGTACTAAAGTATTCGAGCTACCGACTATAGTAAAGGAAGTTCAGTGAACTTTAATTTTTCTTTCATTACACAAAACATATTGGACATTCTATTTTTAAGGTTATTTCATATAAGGTTATAAAATCTATACATTTTATTCTATGTGCATAGATTATCTATATAGATAAATAAAATTGAAGCGTCTGTTTGTAATGTCAAAATAACAGCGTTTTACTAATTACGTTATTTAGCATATGAAATTGAAATTATATACGGTACTTATAAGAAAAACTCAATTTTTGAAATTTTTGCCTGTCTGTCTACCTGTTTGTTCCGGATAATCTCTGAAACTGCTGGACTGGTTTTGACAAGACTTTAATTAGAAGGTAGCTGATGTTATAGGGAGTAACATAGGCTACTTTTATTATAGAAAAAGAATAGGGTGCTTCTCAAAAAAATTAAAACGTACATAGGGACGAACCCGAGCGAAGCGAGGGTGACTCGCTAGTTATTTATATACTTATTATTTATGTTGTCTTCAACCCTTTTTAACATCTCATTGCTGGGCACGAGCCTCTCTTCAATACAAGGATGATCAGGCCATAATCCACCATGCTGGCAAAGTGCGGGTTTGACATATCCTACGACAACTTGCTAGGTTCTCTCAGACATGCAGGTTTCCTCACAATGTTCTCCTTCACCATGAGACATGTGGTTATCATGTTGGAAATGATTCGCACATAAAAATATCACAGGTGCGAACCCGAGATTTGAATCTACATCATTCGGTTTCCCAAGCGAGCGCATTACCACTGGGCTACCACTGCCTATTTATTTTGCATCCACATTATATGCGAATATTGCTGAGTTTTAGCTAAATCGAACTGTCACAAAATTAGTTCTAAGACCGGAAATTAGTATGTCTTTGCCACTATACGAGTAGATGGCTTACTGCTTTTGGTTCACGAGAATTACTTTTGGCGGTATAAGACCACACGTAGTACATGCACCGTTTTGGCTTAACTCAGTCTCTAGGCGTACCATTTTGAATAATAAAGTTTGGTGTAAAGACGTCACACACTAAACTATGCGACAATATGGTAAAATTTCGAACCTTGGATATGTGGATCGTCAAACGCTAGCCACTAAACTATCGAGGCAATAGGTAATAAGCTTAACATAGGTAGGTTAGTTTTAACTTCTTTGGAAAATTACTTAAGGTACATATTTACATAACATTTAAGCTAATAACTACAACAGTTCCATGACTGACTAAATCCAATAGAAGAACTGCTTTCATTCTTATCTATAAGAAAATATAGAATGTGTGCCTTAAAGCAAAATCTCTTGATCTCAAAGATATTGGGCTAAGTAATACCCAAGAGGTTGAAATGATCGAGAACACGAGCCCGCGTTGAAAACAGCCAGTGTTCCCTTTGAGTATAATCTTGCAAAACTTGATATATCATCGTAAACCAACTAGATTTTTTATTTAAAATATTTACAGAACGATATCGGAAATTACTTAAGTTAAAGTTTTATTCACGCTTAGGCTATAGATTTACCAGAATAACTCATCTTTATATCCCTAGCAGCAAAAATATAAGACTTTCATATACTACTATACTAATACATACTATACTAATAAATGGAAAGCCTATTTTTTTGTTCGGTTATACTGCGATAACTACTGAGCCGATCGGAATAATACTCATACCATAAGATGCAGCGTGTTTCGGAGAAGGTTTTAATGTATAATAATATGTTGGTGATTAATGTGCTATGCGGGCAGAGCCGCAGGAGAACGCTAGTAATTCAAATAATTTAACTCTGGCACAGTATCTGTCTCGTACCTCGTATCTATATACTATCTACCTGCCAAACTTCAGCTTCACAGCTAAGCAAATTTCGAAGTTTCTTATTTAATCCATCGACTAAACACTCTCTTACATTCACTCACTAATCTCTCTCCAAAACGAGATCATTCTCGCTCTTATACACAAATTATTTGAGTGAAATTCTTAAAGAAGATAGCTCATATCCCAGTTTTACTATGTTTTTATTACCAAAGTACTACGAGCGGAGCTGCGGGTAATTACTGGAGAAATTATATTTTTCTTTACTTTACCTATATATTGGACGAATCAATTAACCTTTATCTTTCTAGAATATTTTTAACATATTAAAACGTATAGATAGTCAAAATAAGTCATCTTTTACCTAAGGACCAATAAATAAACCTCTGCAACGTAACACATGTAAGCAGCAGTGTATTAACAATAACAATTTGCATACTTGTCTCGTATAAGTAAATACTTAAACTTGCAAAGTTCAAGATATGAGTAAGGTCAATTGTTTGTTGTTTAATATGTAATAGTACCTAGTATTAATCTTTAGACACTATATTATTCATAGCCTTTAGGTTTTGTATATGTAATAGAAATTAATTAAATATTAGAATACAAAAATAAATATCGAAATATTTGAGTAAAAAAGTTCATACAGGTACAGTAAAATTTTATTGAACAGATGAATATAGAACTCCTTTTTGAAAGTCGGTTAAAAATGATTTAAAATGTTATGAATGTACGGCAAAACAATGTTATTATTAATTAATATTTTTGCTTGAAAATATAATGCTTTGGACATATTTAATTTTTCTTGCTCTCACGTACATTTTACCATGAGGTCTGCCTGATAATAAGCAATACAATTCTACGGGTATTAGGCGTCGTTAGAGTTACAGTTCTACGTTAATATTCTTGAATAGGGTAGAGAATAAAGAGACTATTTACGGCTAGTCTTTTCTATGGCATTCTGGTTTATTCATGAACTCTCCATGTCGTGCTTTCCAAGCACGAAAAGCCGTCGTTCCTGCGCCTTAACTCTCACTGGTCGTGTCGAGCAGTCGTCCCACCGGAGTATGAGAGTGACAGGAATAGAGAGTGCACGTTGTGTCTGCGCGTACACGCGCTGCACTATAATATCTCCTGCGGAGTTGGCTAGTCTCAATGAGATTGGCCGCCGTGGCCGGAATCGGTCCAGACCACATTATTATTATTATTATTGTTCATGATGAAGAAATCTCAAAATTGACGAATTTCTTTACACATTTTAATTTTACTATCATATTTTAAAGCTTAATATTTTCATTGGAAAAGTTCAAGCTCAGATAAAATATTTGTATTGACAATATAAGTTTTTGTTATAGGTCTAAAAGAACGTTCCCTTATAAGAAATCTCAAAGATGAGATATTTTCCCGCAGTAAAATATATTTTTCATATTTTACTGCGGATTTTCCAAAAAGTATTTAATATACCTACAGTTAGAATTTAATTATATATAAATTATTTATAAGCACAAACTATTATATTTTAATCTTAGTCTGATTTCCTTTAATATTATCTATAGACTATCTTTACTGGTAATGAGTCATAGTTTTTGCGTTGCAGGTGTTATGTAAGAGCAATGATGCTACAGCTTACGCCACTCTCTACATTATGCAAATCTGGATTATCTTATCGTTGTTAAATAACAATTTGTTATTGTAATACGATGTTGCCAACTACAGTGAATGCATTCGATTGAATGCTTAAATTATAAGATGACGTAAAATTCGAATATTGTTTTTTTTTTTGAGAAGGATATGGTATAAAATGTTTCGCTACTCAAAATTTTTACATATATTTTCATTGGAAAAGTTCAAGTCAAGTCAAATCGTTATTTAATGATTTTAATCCATGGCCAGTTCAATTGTGTTAAATTAATTTAATCGTTGAAAAATATAGAGGGTATTGATGGACAGACTGATAAAAAAAATTGCTTCTGCTTTGGCATCGAGTAAATATTCATATGACCTTAATCTCAATCATTTATAAAATAACGGACAATGGGTTTTACTTTATTTATACACAATTTATTGGGAACAGTTATTTTATTATCAACGAAAATCTGTTTTAGTAATAGGTTATAGTAATAACTTTATAGGCAATATTAGGTGTATAAGAAAGATGAGTACTAGACGGTAGGCGTGCATTCTTAAAATGATCGCTGTACAGACAGTTTGCAACAGTATTACGCCAGCGCATTCCTCTCAAATGAGTTGGGAGATCCTTTGATCTACATTATCTAAGCTAGCTTTTGTTGGTGACGTTATTTATTAACTAGCGAGTAACCCTTGCTTCGCTAGTGCTCATCCCTAGGTACGTTTTAACGGTCAGTAAAAATAGATATGTTATATACTCATAGGTACAAAATAAACAGTTCTGAAATTATCGATTTTCCAGCTGTTTTTTTTTTGGGTTTTCCCTATTTTTTTATACTTAAACCCTGACACACCACCAACAAAACAAAAAAAGAATTATTCGTGAGTGGTGGACTAGGACCTGATCTCTCCCTTATTGGGCTCGTGTCCAGCAGTGGAAATTTAAAAAGTGCTGGATATATCACATATGTACGTACATACACCTTATATACATATAGATGTATGTAGGTATATCTACTTTCACGTAGCACGTTTGGATCCTGTAATATCTTAAGCAACAAATAACTGGAGGGCATAGGTAAGACAATATAAGGCAATTGTACCTCGTTAACCTATCACAAACCCATTAGCAGACGAAATGATCGATGACATGTTCTGGCACATCGCTCTTAATATGTTATGCATAAAGTTTATAATTGAACAATTATTTTGATTTTATGCCAGGGGCTTTCAAATAAAAACAGTTGGTATATTGAAAGGAATTTGATTTTATGTTGCCTGTTTGTTTGGGATAAAGTTCAATTCTAAACTCTAAAAGAAGCCTCAGTATAGCTAAGAGTGTACACACTACTAAAAAACAAAACGGAACTCTTGTAAGACTCTCATTATCTGACTGTACGTTTGTTATGATTTATCTCCTCCAAGCCTTAAAAACGAAAAAAATAAATAGACTAAGATCTAGAATCGTTATTGCTGTGAAAAAAAGGCAAAGAATGTATGGAAATAACATATCTAAGCGTTACGTTTTAGGTTTTCTATGGAGATATCGATTTATTAATTATAGAATAAATGGAAATGAATTTGTCTAAAGAGTCTGTTGTTTGAAAGATAGAATATACTTTATCTATAACACATTCTAATCGTTGAATTTAACTATTTAAACAACACAAGTCTTCATGCAAAACAAACATAAAAAATTACATTATCAGTTCAAACGCTTATCAAATAGAACGAGGTTCTAGACTTTGGGCAAAACATGTTAAACATAGGCATATCCGGTCGTTAGACTAATTTGATAGATTATAAACAATTATCAACGAAGTCATTATATCTGCTTCTGTTAGTACAAATTCGATTATCACTTGTGACAAATATACAAAACGTTTTAATATTTACTAGAAAAACATAAACAAATCTATCCCATAAGAACTGTACATTTTTGTAGAATAAAAAGTAGGCCTTGTATTATTCTGACGAATGAGTTATATTATTCTACAATTCCTTTAAAATCCATTCAGTACTTTTTGTATTAAAGAGTAACAAACATCCATAATATAGATGTACATGCAGACACAAACTTTCGCATTTGTACTATTAATATTAGTATGATTAAATAGAGCTTATGAGTAACCTCACCTGTGGCATCTAGGTTTGCTTTCGCATGCTCGCAATGCTTTCGCATGTATAATTTTAGTAGGATAATAAACTAGCTAATCCGGTAGACGGATTGTCTGTTTTAGATATCGTAAACACAGTCATCTGCCGGGTCTCTTAATTACACAAAAAAGTTCATCTAAATCTAATTAGCGTTTTTGGAGGAGAAGAATTATGAGCACATATACACCATCATGCATATGTACAATGTACACGTATACAGCCCTTTTTAACGTCCCACTGCTGGGCGCGGGTCTCCCTTTAATACGAGGGGGATCAGGCCATAGTCCACCACGCTGGCCAAGTGCGGCTTGGATTCGTGATCCCACTTCACTCGGTTTCCCAAACGAGCGCGCTACCACTGGGCTACCACTGCAATGTACATATATAGGTACATATATTATTATTACATATAGTACACATATTAATTTAATTATTATTGTATTTATTGATTAGGTCTTTACCTGATGCGGATGATATCATGATATGATCGTCATCAGATTATGAGGACATCATAAAACTTGTATTTAATATTAAACTGTTGTATTCATTGTCGATAGAAATTATTTTCTATCATTTCTACTATAATGTTACTTTTAACTACACGAGAATCGCAGACTTTGTCCGTGCTTTTATGAGCTTTAATTTTATCTTTATTATTATTGACCAAACTTATAATAGAGAACTAATAATAGAACACAATGTAAATAAATATATTAGCTATTAACGAATTACAAACAGATACAAATTATATTTATATACTAGTGACTCACCCTCGTTTCGCTCGGGTTCGTACCTACCTTGATTCCCCACACAAACTTTCATACCCATTTTCACCCCCTTAAGGGATGATTTCCAGGATAAAAAGTATTTTATATCCTTCCCAGAGTCTCAAACTATCATCTTACCAAATTTCATCTAAATCGGTTAAGTAGATCTAGAGGTTACCCCCTACAACGTCACAAACTCACAAACATTACCTCTTTAAAATGTTATATTATATTAGTATGGTCATATATTTTCCAGCGGGCCTTATTTCTAAGCTGATGGATACTAATGTAACATTATGACTATTTCGTTTACCGCCGTATTGATTTATGTTTCGTTTCGAAATGTTTTGAACAATTGTTGTAACATTGCTTATTAGTAACATAACTATGAAGGCAGTACAAGATTCTAGATAGACAGATACCTGTTGCTATAGGTTAACGCCTTTGTGAACCTAGCATAATATTGAAATTTCAATTATGTATTTCTTGAAATATATAATATTATCTATATATTAATCAATTTTACAACATAAAATCTTTACTTGATTATGATAGTGTCTATTATTTAACCAAATTTAGTTACGTTTTAACGTTTTATATAGATTTCTCGGAAAAAGTATCCCATATATTTAGCCGGATAACCAGCTATCATCATATCTGTCCAATGGTTTTCTCGTGATGTGGTCACAACAGATAGACAAAGAGACAAACATTCTAAAAACTATAGATTCGGCCTCTATATCTATAACTACTACTATTTTAAAAAAGATTTTCAAAAATTTATTTCATGTACAGATTCAACTCAGAATTTTATTATATGTATAGATTTGCCTCGGTGTTACGGAAATATGTATTCAGCCCTTTTTAACGTCCCACTGCTGGGCACGGGCCTCCCTTCAGCACGAGGGGAATCAGGCCATAGTCCACCACGCTGGCCAAGTGCGGGTTGGCGGACTTCACATGTCTTTTGAAAACTTGCTAGATTCTCTCAGACATGCAGGTTTCCTCACGATGTTTTCCTTCACCGTTAAGACAAGTGGTAATCATGTTGGAAATGATTCGCACATGAAAATATCAGAGGTGCGAGACCCGGGATTTGAACTAACTTCATTCGGTTTCCCAAGCGAGCGCGTTACCACTGGGCTACCACTGCCTTACGGAAATATATTTGATGTTAAATATGTACTATAAACTGTAAACTATCAAATTGTTATCTTTACATTGAAAAAGCTTTTAAGCTAAGAGGAACTTACATTCTAAAATATTATATATCAATTTAACACATAACATTGACTGTGTTATTTTTACAGATATTATAAAATTACTTAATCTATTTGACCTTATAGCCAAAATGTTAAACCGATCCCAATTAAAACGAACAGCTTTGATGATAAGCTCGCTTTGCTGGGAAGGCATATAGGGTATTTTTATTATAAAAAAGAGATTATCCCCACAGGATATGAAGCAAAAGCTACGAGAATATCAATATTTTATGTGTAACTAACGCGTCACCCTCGCTTCGTTCGGGTTCGTCCCTGGTTTTTGGGGTTTGTATAGAATAGATAGACTATAATTATTATATTTCTGAACTTTTCTCTATTATGATATACATAGTACCGTAAGATATGCATGCATATTATATGTTATAATAAAAGAAAGAAAGTATCTAAATGATAGTAAAAACCGTATCGAAATTCGTTGCGTGGCTTAAAAGAAGTTTGCGGAGAAACATACCGACAAAAACACTTTGCTATATCTATACAGATACATAAAATTGAAGTGTTTGCTTGTAAACAAATAACAGGGGCTTACTAAATGCATATGAAATTATATACGGTACTTATCTACTTATTATATATATAAAATGAATAAGAAAATCAAATATTCGAATTGAAAATATCATAGATCGAAGATAGGTTATAATGTCAGAGTGAAGTGTGAATCATAAACTGCTTTGCATTCTATGCTAGCATCAGTCATATTGCCTCATAGGGATTTTAGTTACATTCATGTTTTGCAATAATTCAAAATATTTTATAATATCGCTATAATATTCCAGAAAAGTGCTAAAAATGCTAATAGATACCTCCTCGTATACGAGTAATACATATTTTTCAAATCAAAATTGTACTTAAGAGCGTTTTTTAGTTTAATACTTATAATAAAAACTTGTTTTTACTGCTGCTAGTGCTTTGAACACTTTTCTATTACTACATAAATTTTAAAATAATTTTAAAAGCAATCGTTCCATCCTTTGGGATAGAGTTTTTTCTTGATATTAACAGTATTTTTATGATATGCAAGGGTATATTTACCATGTTTTTCACTTACTTTTATGACTTTCCGATATCTCAGTACGGTGAAAAATATTGTTAATATCTCGTTTTGACATCATAAGAATATTGTCAGTGATCAAATTAGCTTAAAATGAATATGGAACTATCCTTGTCATATAACTTTTATTACCAATTATATCTATACAACCTATAAATCTTTTCACCGTCAAAATCTGTTCAATGGCAAACATATCGTGTAACAAGCATAAAAAAGACAAACACACACGAACGATACGTTCGAATTGAGTATTTCCTTCTTTTTAGAAGTCGGTAAAAAGGATTTTTACTAATAAAAAAGTACCTTAATAAAAAACGCATGCAATTTTCATAATATTATCAAAACCGCATTCAGGATATGAGATACATTATCATTTTAAAGAAGCCGATCTCTTTGTGTATTGTAGTGCTATTATATATTGCTTGCTGCATCCGTATTCCGTAATATATCTACAATATAATAATATATACTTTGAATACGTACACAATGGTTTTTCCTATAAATGCCATAAATCTTCTTCTATTTTATATAAATATAAATTAACGTCTGTATGTTTGTACTTTGTATGTTTGTATGTTGTTTGATAAAACTTTTCGCAAAGGTTTCTGCCCAAAAAAAAAAACAAGTTTTCTTTACACATTTGTTCTATACGTTTTTATACCATTTACCCCTAGGGACCCAAACGAAGCGAGGGTAAGCCGCTAGTTATTTACAAATCCTAATTTTGTTTCGTAAAATACACAGGAAATAAATATTAACATGAAGATGAACCTGTTCTGACATGTTGGGGTGTTAGTCCGACTGCCATATCTATAACTAGAGTTCCATTTCCGTATTACTGCCAATGCTTGCTTTAACCAAACTGGTTGAAAGTCATGGAAATGAAAACAAATCCTATTATTATTATAAATTTGACAGTTTGTGTATGTATGTTTGTTACTATCTCACGCCGAAACGATTGATCAGATTTGAATGATTTTAGTTTCATTGCTTTCCCATACAAATTTTCATCCCCATTTTCACCACTTTAACGGATGGTTCCCCAGATAAAAACTATCCTATGTTCTTCCCAGAGTCTCAAACTATCTTCTTACCAAATTTCATCTAAATCGGTTTAGTAGTTTCGGAGTTTATTCGGTATAAACAAATAAAGACACAAAAAAAACTATCTTTCTTTACAACATTAGTATACCTAGATAGATCTGGAGTAACAAACACGCAGGCTTTTCTTAGTTATTAAATTGTTCAAAAGATGACTGTATATAATACTTATTACTTATTATAAATACGAAAGGTAGGTAAGCCCCAAGTCAATAAATCCATACTAGAGTATTATAAATGTGAAAGTGTGTTTGTTTGTTTGTTTGTTTGTCCTTCTTTCATGTCAAAACGGATTGACGTGATTTTTTGTGTGGAGATACTTGCAGGGCTGGAGAGTGACAAAGGCTAAAAAAATATTTATGATCAAAATTACTTGAAACTTGGTATTAATATTCTTCAATACAATTAAATAAATACGTGTATTAGCATTTTTCGAAATTAATCTCGTAAGTGGGTAAAATATGGGATGAAAGTTTGTATGAAACCTACCTTTTTAGAGTTTTTTTTGTAGTTTTAGCGCGAACGAAGCCGCGGGTTCTGCTAGTAAAAATATAAATACAAAAATATTACCTCATTAATATTAATATATGTACTTATCAGTATTATGCTCCAATCTCTACCTACAGTAAAATATTAAAATGAGGGCAAAAAGCTTAAAATTTTATCATGTAACAAGGTATTTCGAAATATTACCATTATAGACTCGATGTGTATCAAGTAAGCCTTTGGATTATCGAACATCGCCAATCAGCTTCGGTTATTATCTTTAATATATTCTAATTCGAACGTTACTTAACACAGTAGTTAATGAAATGCTGGCTTGTATAGTAAAGGTCAAACAGCAATAGTGTAGAAACTAACAAGTCAATTGTACTACAGGTTAATAAGTTTGTGGCTATTTACAAAGGCTATACAAAGATTGCCTTTGCTTTTGGAGGGGTTGTCTATTGTTGGAATGTACCTAATAGTTTGCTTTTTATTTTAAATTTTTTGATTTTTTTTCTTTGATTCCCCATACAAACTTTCATACCCATTTTCACCCCTTTAATGGATGATTTCCGGGATAAAAAGTATCCTATGTCCTTCCCAGGGTCTCAAACTATCTTATTACCGAATTTCATCTAAGTAGTAGTAGATCCAGAGATTACCCCCTACAACGTCCCAAACTCACAAACTTACAATCTCACAAACTCAAAAACTCACAAACTTTACCTCTTTATAATATTAGTATAGACTAGGGTCTCACCCTCGTTTCGTTTGGGTTCGGTATCGTAACGGTTAGTATAGATTTTTCAGAGATGAGATATTTTCGCAGTAAAATGTATTGTATATGTTGACCCGGACAACTAGATATTATCATATATCGAAATCTGTCCAGTGGTTTTCTCGTGATGCGTTCCCAGACAGAAAGACAAACAGACAGACAAAAATTCTAAAAACTATAGATTCGGCTTCTGTAACGATAATAATTACTATTTCAATAACATTTTCAAAAAATATGTTATACAGATTCGACTCGGTTAGAATTTTATTATACCATGTATGTATGTATACATTAATAGAAAATAAAATGTCATCAAAATTGTAATTTTTACTTTTTAGCATATTTAGATGTTAAACAAAATAATCTAATTAGTAATCACTAGATTTCTTGGTAGGTTTCACTCGGTAAATTGTTGTTTTAAGCTATATGGTATTTCATTCAACATTCATAGAAAACTTAAAAACTAAGCGTTAAATCTCTAACTAAATACAGCATTATTTTTTCAAAGGTGAAAAATTTATCAATTATCTAGTTCGTATAAGATTGATAAAAGTACCAATTTTTTTTGTATACTAGCGACTCACCCTCGCTTTGCTCGGGTTCATTCCTAGGTACGTTTTAATGATTAGTATAGAATAGATAGACTATATGCTGTTATAATTACATATTTTTTTTTTTAACTCAAACTTGACGTATTGTTGTAGATGGTACGTCCACCACTTTTGAAAGTAATCCGAAGTTGTAATTCCCATACAAAATAACCTGTGCTGAACTTTTCGATTTTCCAGCTGTTCTTATGGGTTTTTCCTAAATTTTTTTATATTTAATCTATCCCTGATATACCTCCAACAAAACAAAAAAGAGTCATTCAAATCAGTTCAGCCGTTTTTGAGTTTTAGCGAGACTAACGAACAGCAATTGATTTTTATATATATAGATTCTAAAAATATCTTATAATTAGTCCAAGAATTATGTAAAATCACACGTAAGCATACAAACGCAAGCAGGTTGTTTATACAAAGAACAGGTATCGAAATTCAGTCAACTATAACACTTAGTAACTAGACACAGCAGTAGCTAAGTAGTGCGGTGAGGCGCCGGCGCACGCATTGTGTCTGCTCGGGACTGTGGAACGGACGCCGAACAATGCATGGCGACTAGATACATGGTTCATCTTCCTACGTTTTTGGTTTAAGCATATGTTACAGCCTTACAGCCCTTTATCTATACTAATATTATAAATGTGACAGAAACTCTGTCTGTCTGATACGTTTTCACGCCTAAATCGATAAGCCGATTTCGATGAAGTTTGGTATAAAGTGGGGTAGGATCTTGAAGAAGGATATAGGATACTTTTTGTCGTACAAATGAATCTTGAAAGGGATAAATAGGGATTGAAAGTTTGTATTGAAATCAAATCATTTTTCAAGTTAAGGACTAAAAATTCATTATATACTTACTATAATTTTAGTAAGAAATGAAAAAATGAAAGAATGTTTTGGCGTTTATGACCAATCAAGGTAAAATCGGGCATGATTTCAAGTTTTTAAAGTATTTGCCTAGTTTTATATACTTATGTACATATATATAGACTATATAGGATATATCTAATCCATACTAACCGTTAAAACGCACCTAGGGATGAATCCGAGCGAATCGAGATTGAGTCGCTAGTTTATATTATAAAGCTAAGCTAAGCTTTGAGAGCTTGAGCTGAGCTTTGTTTTGAAATTTTTTTGCCTATTCATAAAGGAAAGTTATAAGACTAACATCATTCTTTAAGAGTTTAGCAATTAAATATTAATATAAACTACGCGAGTAACGCCGCGGATAGGAAATATGGCTTGCTATTTTATAAATACAAATAAAACGTATTAATTTTAACGTAAGGTATTTATGTAAATAAATCGGTCAAGTGCCAATTGGACTCACGCTCCGAGGGCTCCGTACATTGTACATGTTAAATATTTGCGTTACGTGTTTACCTGTAAAATAGACTTTATATTGGACTAATCTGCCTCGACAGAATATTAATGTATAAATTGATATATTTTCATATTTTATCACCTAGATTTAGTAAAGAAATTAAGGTTATTTTTTTTATGTTTTTTGTTTGTTTTTATTTCATCGTGCTTAAAAAAGTACCAAACTAACAATAAGCATGTAAAAATCTAGAAAAACGATATTGGTAACGCCAACATAATTATCGAGATAATTGGAAACTATACAATATACACTATATTATACGTGCTCGCTTGGGAAACTGAGTGAAGCGGGTTCGAATATGGGTCTCGCACCTCGGAAATTTTCATGTGCGAATCATTTCCAACGTGATTACCACTCGTCTTACGGTGAGAAAACAATCAAAACGTCGTGAGAAAACTTGCATGTCTAAGAGAGCCTAGCAAGTTTTCGAAAGAAGTCCGCCAACCCGTATTGAAGAGAGGTTCGTGAGTCGTGACCAACGGTGGGACGTTAAAAAGGGCTGAATACATACATACATATATTTCTGATAATAATGTTAACATTTTTTTATCAACTATAAAGCCGATCAGATGGTGAAGTGGATTGTGAATATTTTCAATGACTACTAGTAAATTCTCAAGTTAGCACTTTTTCTTTATTTCGACAAATCAACCTTTCACACTCGCTATATTTTTAAATTATTGTATTTGCTTAATATTATGAAAAAAATATTATATTGTGTTATATTTGGCTTTTCTTCGTAAAATAGGATAATAATGTAGTGGAAAGTAGAAATATTGTAATCCTATTAAATATCTATTCGTGGATATTTTCATCTTGAAGAAAATACTTGGAACTTTAAACAGAAAAATTCTTGAATGAAAAATAATAAAAGTCCTTTAAATAGGTGTAGCCTTTATATAGATTCCGATGAATTGAATTTATTCTTTGAGAAAATGATTAGAATAACTGTAATTTCATTGCCTTAGGCTATAGCATTGAAAAACTATTGGTAAATATTGGATATTAGTATACAATTTTCTTAAAAGTGATATTAGAGTAGTAATAATCGTATAATAATCGATATTAGATCCCATATTTGATTATAATACGGACAAAATAAGAGTCTTTGGGAAATAAAGTACTAATAAGTAAGCACTTTACTTCTTCATCAATCAACGTAAAAGATAGGCACACAGATAAAAAACGAATGAACGAAATTGATTGACTAAACATTAAACGATTAAAATCTCATAAGTTTTTTTTTAATTTTTAGAATATAAATTAGACAAGTACTGGCAAAGTGACAATATTTATTATTAAACTAGCGACTCACTCTCGCTTCGCTCGGGTTCGTCCCTAGGTACGTTTTAACAGTTGGTATCGAATGCATATATTATATACATTATACATACATATATACATAGGTATGACGAATTGGTGTAGGTTGTATTATAACGTGTTTTCTCGTGGGAACGAGATTATCTCCCTCGGTAAAAAGTAGCCTATATCACTCTTCAACCCTCCAACTACATAAACCTACTTAAAAATCACGCCAACCTACAAAAAATCTGTTTCGACGTGAAAGAAGGACAAACAAATAAACATTAGTATGGATTATTGTTCAGCATGATCCAAGCGTGATATTTTATAAAAAAATGTTCTACACTCGCAACAACGCAATATTATCATTAATAAAGGCGTATACAGATATTTTAACAAAAACAAACCAAGAAATAAGAGTATATACTATATGTATATACCATAAGATCCTAATCGTATATACAATAATGTGAAAATCTGCTGATTTCATATATTTCTAAGTGGAATGCTTACTTTGTGGTCAGTTAAGACTAGCAATACGATTACGAGGGTTAGGCCATTCAGGCTCTCTTAACTAAATGTACTCGTATAGCTTCGTTGTTCAGTGCGATTATGGGCATAGTATGTACGTATTTAACAAGCTTATTATGTCTATACTTATAATAAAATTGTAACTAAGCCGAATCTGTACATTAAATATTTTTTGGAAAATCTTATTGAAATAGATATTATTACCGATACAGAGGCCGAATCTATAATTTTTACATTTTTTATCTGACGGAATACCACTGGAGGGATTTTGATGAAATTTGGTATGATTACAGCTGGTTATCCGGGTCAACATATAGGATACTTCTTACTGCGAGAAAATATCTCATCTCTGAGAAATATATACTAAACGATAAAACGTAACTAGGGACGAACCCAAGCGGACCGAGGGTGAGTCGCTAGTACTTAAATAAAGCAGTAAAATAAATTACCTTATCAATGATACCTCTATATATTGTAGATAGAGGTTAGGTATGTTTTAAGGTTTTACTGACTTCAAAATAAGGAGGTACTCAGCTATATGAATGTTACATGTGTATGCTACGTAATATCTTTAAATACAACTTCTCTGTCTGTTACCTCATGACGCCTAAAACGCTGAAAAAATTTCGATAAAACTTTTTTTAATTAAAAAAGTATTATTTAGATTTAGTTTGTCCGAATTGCGTTGTGACAGACTAACATCTAACGGTAACTGTATAGTATATCATATGCTGAGATAAAAACCTTTATCATGTATATATGTCCGGCATATAAATTATCTCTATGCAAAACATTAAATCGAACCTTTCTTTACGTAACTTCTTGGAAAATAAACTATTGGTGTCGTAGGTCTGAATATTCATTATATTATACTTTAGTAGTATTATTTCTTTATTTTTTATTTAGATAATACTCAAATAGTCATCGACTAGCGACTTACCATAAACCCTAAACCATTCAAAGAGAAATACCACCTTGAATGGTTTAGGAACGCAGCAAAGACAAAAGTCTAAAGTAAAGAACATATCTCTTTTTGTGCCAGGAACCTTCGCAAGCGTATACAGAATAACCCACCAGAGTTTTATCACAATCGAATCAATGGTTTCGGAACGTATAGGACCAACATTCGAACACTCATTTTTATTTATACCTATAGATATACCTATAGAATATAGATAGATAGAGACTCACCCTCACAAGTGCTCTCGCGGACTTTTCTGTAGGCCCTCTTAAGAGCTACGTACAATTTTCTAGTACATTGTTTTGTTGTATCATTGTTTTATATACATAGATTACTAACGACTCACCCTCGCTTCGCTTCAGGATCGTCCCTAGACAAAATTAAATCTATCCCACGGGAACCGTACATTTTTCCGGGATGGTATATAGCCTATAGCCTTCCTTAATAAACGGGCTATCAAATAAAAAAAATTATATTTTTCCAATCCGGTTTGGTAGTTCTTCTGATTAGCGCGTTCAAACAAACAAACAAACAAACAAACAAACAAACAAACAAACAAACAAACAAACAAACAAACAAACAAACAAACTGTGCCTCTTTATAGTATTAATAATATTAGAATAGATTGATGCCTGTCTGAGCGAAGTTCTAGTATTATATAATATCATTAAAGGTATCTTATTAAATGAAAACGGGTAAATAATTGGACCGACGCAGCCTTTAACGTCAGGTCTACTTCATGTCATTGGTACTAGGGCTTGGGAGGGTGGACTGTCTAATTTATTTAGGTCACTTAACACGCAGGTTGCCAGAGAATAAGATTAAGTTATGTTTGGGAATATAAGAATTGAATGATTCATGCAAAATGTTGTATGTGTGTTGATTTGTATGAAAGATATAGTATACTAGCATTGCCGGCGACTCCGCCCGCGTTCAGGTGAACAAAAACCAAATTCTTAGGTTTTACATATTACTATACTCTTACTTTGCAGTTTTTGTATTTTTTCTCAGAAATGAGATATGTTTCCGCGGTAAAAAGTATCCTATATGTTGACCCGAATAACCAGCTATCACCATACCAAATTTTATCAAAATCCCTCCAGTAGTTTTTCTTTGATGCGTTAACAGACAGACAGATGAAAATTCTAAAAACTATAGAGTCGGTCTCTGTATCGATAATAATGTTTATTTTAATAAGATTTTCCAAAAAATATCTAATGTACAGATTCGGCTTAGTTACAATTTTATTATATGTATACATAGTATATAGGTACGTTTTAAATTGAAATGGATATAGTATGTTATCTTTAAGAGATAGACATATACCATCGCGGACTTTTCTGTAGACCTATATAAGATACACAATTCCATCATACATTATTTTGTTATACCTCAAAGAGTTTATGCAGCGTTTTCGTTGAAAGCTCCCAGACGGCTTTTTTTCCGACATCTGTAACAAATAGCGTTATATTTTAGTAACAACTTTATACACTAAGACCTACCTCGAGAACCACTCTATCCAATGGTAAAAACAGTACGAAAATCGGTGCAGTGGTTTTTGAATTTATCGCGAACAGACAGACAGACAGACAGACAGACGCAGCGGAGGACTTTGTTTTATAATAATGTAGTCATGTAATGATTTAGGCTATCGTTTGTAATGAAAAAAATATTAAATAGAAAAAGTCGTCTAGGGACGCACCCAATCGAAGCGTGGGTAAGTTTCTAGTTAAAAATATGTATAAATAGAACACAACAAACTATGTAAATATACTGGAATTAAAAATTATATTACGATTGTTAAATCAAAATTTTATAATGTTTTGCATGACCGCGGGTTCGAGTCCTGCTAGGGGCATTCATTTGTGTGATGAACACGAATGTTTGTACTCCAGTCATGGGTGTTTATATTTATAATATGTATATATTTAAAGTTATATATGTGTAGTGTATCAACTATCTGGTATCCATAACACAAGCCTCGTAGCTTACCATGGAACTAGATGGCGCTGTGTCTTAATGTCTCAACATATTTAAAAAAAGAGAATTTCGTTAAAATAAACTTTCATCCGTTATCCTGAGGGATCTCTTCATTCCACCTGAATCTTTTTGCTTCTCGCCATATTTCTGGTGTCAAAATTCATGAGCCGCGTATTAAGTAATTGTTATGCTAATTAGAGTTAAAATTCTGCAAATAATAATTATCTTCATTAAAGTAATTTTCTCAAAACTTCCTTCTTGTTTCGCATGGGAAATTATTTATATGAGAAAGAAATAAATATTTCATCTATAAGATACGGATTCTGTATGATTATTTACATATTCGTATTTATATTATTTTCTTAGATTTACGCGAATATTAGACATAAAACTATCTTTTCGGATTTTTTCGCGAATTTATTTTTGGTTTCCGACGTTTCGAATGCTTTACAGCAATCACGGTCACGGGAGACACTGTGGTGTTAGATGTCTCAAAGGTATTATTATATAATTGTTACAGACAGCCTACCCACAAATAACAAAATGAATTCAAAAAATTGAAAAATGGCACGAAAGTACCTTACAATATTTTAAACTTTAAACATTTTCATAATTTTAATTAGTTTTATAATTGAATATGGAATATTATTTACTGTGGGAAAATATCTCATCTTTGTGACCTTATACTAAACGTTCAAACGTAAGTAGGGACGAACCCGAGCAGAGCGAGGGTGAGTCACTAGTATGTAATAAAATCCATGGTGGATTAAAGATGGATTGTATTATTAGCCAGTAGCCCAACTTGACCAATGAGCAAGCTCAGTTGATGATTGTAACATAATTTTAATTATTTCAAGTATTGATTTTCTTTGTTTTATTTCGGTTAACCGCGTTCCAGTGTAGAATAACGACCGCAGGTATTAGGTAATATTTCGGTTGTCGTGCAATGGAAATAAATAAATACATATGTTGGGACATTAACACACAGCACTATCTAGTACCCACTACCTAGTAGTAGTATGGTAAGCTACGAGGCCTGTGTTATGGATACCAGATAGTTGATACACTACACATTTATAACTTTTAAATATATACAATATATTAAAAATATAAACACCCATGACTGGAGTACAAACATTCGCGCTCATCACACAAATGAATGCCCCCAGCGGGACTCGAACCCGAGACCACTGGCACAGCAAGTGGATCACTACAAATTGAGCCAAATCTGTCGTCAACATCTGTTAAAACGAAGCACTTTCGACAACACTTTTGGCTTTTTATTTATTTAGGTATTTACTTTGTTAACAAAATATCTTAAATGTATTTTTTGTGTCTTGTCTCATTGTTAATTATTCTTATCTCTCTTCGACCTATATATCTATATTAATTAACTCCGTTGTGTGGCAATTTAGTATTAACACTATATAAAACTAAGAAGCAGCATCTAAGACAGTGGTAGATCAGTAGTAACGCGCTCTTTTGGGAATCCAAGTGAAGCGGGCTCATATCCCGGGTCTCGCACCTCTGACATGAACGTAATTACCACTTACCTTACGGTGAGAAAACATCGTGAAGAAACCATGTTTGAGAGAACTTAGCAAGTTTTTTAAAGAGATGTAAAGTCCGCCAACCCGCACTTGGTAGCTTGCATGATGGCGTGATCTACCTCGCAATAATGGAAAGCCCGTGCCGTTTAGTGGGACGTGAAAAAGGGCTGAATATATTTACCAAAAAGATGTAAATTTGTATCTAATTATCTGAAAGGTTCTATTCGGCTAAGTATCTAATCTGTAAAGAGATTTTTATTAATTATAATTTTAATATGTTTCGTCGTACTTAACATATATTAAATCTAAAATGTTTTTGTTTCAGGTAATTTATATTAAGCTTTTACAAGCTTACGAGAGCTTTACTACGACTGATACACAGGTATTTACTTATTATTATAATCTTAATTTTAGGTCTAGAACTACGTTATACAAAGGTCTTAATAGCAACACGACACTCCCTACTTACGTCAGTGGTAGCCCAGTGGTAACGCGCTCGCTTGAGACAACGAGTGAAGCGGGTTCAAATTCCGGGTCTCGCATCTCTGATACACATATTCAGGTGCGAATCATATCCAACATAATTAAAATTTGTCTTAGCGATGAAGGAAACATCGTGAGAAAACCTGCATGTCTGAGAGAACCTAGCAAGTTTTTAAAATACTTGTGAAGTTCGCATTTGGCCAGCGTTATGGATTATGGCATGATCTCGCTCGTATTAAAGGGAGGCTCGTGCCGAGCAGTGGGACGTTAAAAAGGGCTGAATGCAATAAAATATAAAATACTCCCTTTTTAGTCTTCTACAAGAGAAATAGCGTGAAATAAAAAGCGTAAATATGTGTATTCTGTCTGAATTTCCTTAGCATTTTCTAGATACAGTTTATCATACACACATACACATACTAACAAGTATCTTATGGAACTACCACTGTAGCCCTACATTATGATAAAATTAATTACGCAATATATTTTTTGTTGAAATTTTTTTCCAATTTATTTATAACACGTACGTTTTAACTGTTAGTATGAAATACAAATCCTTGAATTTCTCACTTTTCTGTACTATAATATGCATGTATTATACATACATATAGACCTTCCTCTTAAATCACTCTATCTATTGCTGAAAACTGCATTAAAATCCATTGAGTCATTTAAAAAATAAAAGCGAACAGACAGCGCAAGCGACTTCATTTATATACATATACTATGTAAAGATATATATAATAACAAGGGCAAAAATAAAATAGCAAAGTAGCTTATGCTCTTCAAATAATTTAGCTAAAATTCGCGACGGTATTTTCTAATTAAACGTTAAAACGTTCTAAAATATTTATTAAAGATAAATAACAGGTTTATTATAACGCCTACACAGTATTGATAACAAAGGAGCTTTTATTATTTGTTTGTGTTTAAAATTTATAGTACGAGAGCCCACGTACAAACAACTGTGGTACCTGTTAATGTAACAATTGCACAGAATGAATATCCGCTATGTCGAAAAATATACGATTATAATAATACTCTCTATTGCACCCCAAAAAAAAGACAAAAATACAAAAAAAATATAGAAAAAAAATGCACAGCAAGCGACCTTATCACTGGAAGCGATATCTACCAGAAAATACTATTTTAATACTCCTGATAACTGATTGACTTAGAAATAATATAGACAGAATGTCATAAAACTAAACATCAAGCCAAACGGTGCTTTAAAACAAAATACATATATTAATAGAACAATAATTCCTTTGATAAATAAAAGTAGCTGATGGATTTTGTTATAGTAAAGGAAAAAAAAGCGAATATTATGCTTAAAATGCAAAATAACAAATTATTTTTGTTAACCAAAAATCGTATAAAAAAATTCCCTTTTCTTTGAAAAAAGTAAACGGTCTGGATTTCAAAATCTAGAACAGAAACAGAAATAGAAAAACATGCTACTTACTATTTTTGACATTGACAATTTTTTTGGCGGTCTATATAATTATTTAAGACATATAATCTTCACTCGATTGAATCCATCGGCCGTCATTTTTTTAAGATTCATATTACAAACTAAAATCTTCAATAATCTTGTCTAGTTATATTACGGTATTGAATAACTTGAATAACACCGGTTAGGTAATAATTAATCACGTCATCCTGTACGACATCACATATATTAACAATTTTTAACATTATAACTAATTTATGATCAATAATTACAAGGAAGCTCTTACCTCTCACTCTGTCTACCAAAAAGCGCGGTAAAAATTTTAGAGCTTCCGCTCATTTTTTTATTACGTATAACGTACTTATAGGCAAAGGTTGCATAAACAAATGTTTTACAAGAATTAAATAAATAAATAAATTATTTTTAAATGTATTTATATATCCAATAAAAGTGAAAGCTTATAATTTACGAAAATAAAAAGTACTAAAGTTTGTCCTTTTCTCACACAACCACAAGAACGTAATTTTGTGTATACTCGTTAGTCATTATCTTGCCACGTATAGTGACTACATGTAAATAAATATAGCTAGGTTAAATATAAAATATAACTTATTATACGATTTTTTTTCTTAATTAATTTATGTTTTTAATGAGTAATGACCGCTAATAAACCTTTTTCATTCCACTCACGATCCCTTGACAAATGGCCGCAAGAAGTTTTGCTGACGTTTAATTTGCATGCTAACTTTTTACTTTGACCTCCGTAGTAGTAGTGTCATTGAAATTAAAGTTTTTTTAAAGAGCCTAAGTACGATTTATGTACAATGCGATTTAAAAAGAATATGGTATTTATGCGTCTATCCTGGGTATTTATAATATTATTACTAGTAAAACTATACTATATATGTATATATATTATAAATGTGAAAGTTTTGTGACACATGTATGGATGTTTCTTACTCATTTACGCCAGAACGGCTGAACTGATTCTGATGAAATTTGGCACAGAGATATATTTTAGTCTGGAATAACACAAAGGCTACTTTTTATCACGGAAAAAATATACGGTTCCCGATGATAAATTTGTTTTTGTTTTTCTAGAGGTGAACCCGAAAAACGCGAGGGTGAGCCGCTAGTTTATAATATTATTACTAGTATAGTATTATGTGATCTGTGATATTATATACAGACAGCGCCATCTTTCGGCAAATTTTATTACTGTATAATTATTTATGTTACTCCAGTTCTAGTCTATATGTACTTATACTAATGTCATTTAAATCCATCCAGTCGTTTTAGCGTGTAATGTAGTAACAAACATACACAGATCATCATTATATCATGCTTTTGTCCACTGCGGGACATAAGCCTCCTATAACACGTCACTGAGCTAGATCTTCAACTACGCATATAACCGCTGCAAGCCACGTCCTACTCTATGCTTCTCCACTTTGGAACCCATCTATTTTATCAGTTATCGATTCTGCGATAAATGTAACCAACACACACATACAAACTCGTATTTTAACACCTCTGTGACTTATAATTTTTGTTATTATAAATAATATAAAAGTATAAGTTAATTAAAGGTATATTTTAACTAGTATAGATAGATAGTGTTAAGATCAATAATAGCATCAATAAATTTTAATCTTCACATAATTACTGAACCCGCGATCCCGCCGGGTTTGATTAGTTAGGCGCCGACACTCTGCCCGACCTACGTCAAACGTTGTAGCGTCCGCAAATCAAGACAGTTTTCTTTCATATACATATATATGTACATACGCATATATATTTAGTATAATTATTAATTAGATTAATTGAAGACTGGTTTCGATGCCGTAACATAACATTTATTTTTGTTACGACACCCTGTATAGTATTTTAATACAACGTCTAAAAATCGATAAAATAAAACTATTGAATTGTTTTATTGAAATAATTATTAAAATTACAGTTTTTATTTTCTCGGTAGAGTCTTTCAAACGTTTTGTAAACGGGTTAGACATGGCTAATTGTAAGCTAAAAATGTTAACTAAAGGATGCGTCAGAACCGTCGTAATTGAATAATGATAAAGATATTTCAATATGATTGGAAGCTAATCTCAGATCTATGAGCTTACAGATAACAGCAGCAAAAAAAAACTGCGTTTTTTCGCACCACTACATACAAAGTATAAATATAATATAGAGTAAGTAAAAGAAAATTAGCTTATGATTTTCCTTCAGTTATTTAGTAGTTATTTGTATTTTTTTTGTCAACCGTATTAATATATCTTAGTTGCTAGCCTACGTAATATATGAATAAATAAAAATCCTTGGATGTTCGCTTAGTAAAAACCTTAGTTTAGTAACCTTTTGTGGGGTCAATGACATGGTGGACTCCCTTTTTTTGGCCTTAGAGAGAATTTATTCCCTCAACTCAACAGTTTCCCAGAATGTCAAAAATTTACGTGTTAGATAGCGGCGTCTAAAAAGGCATAAGGCATTTTAATTACACATCTATTGTAGTAGAGCCTCACTAGTAAAGCTTTAATGGCGTCATGTCCAGAGCTTTTATAAGTCCTCATATTTTCCACCTTGAACTTTATCCTCACAGATGGTTTGAGTTCAGTACCTCTTTAGGCTTCTGATCTTGAGGTCTTAGATACGTATCTGGTGTACCGGGTCGTACCAAGTATTGGAATTACTAACAGTATGCAGCGATAACTGGATAATATGTATAAAGCTCATTTTAACGTCGCACTGCTGAGCACAAGCCTCCCTTTAATATAAGGGACTTATGCCATATTCCACCTCCCAGGCCAAGTGCACATATCTTTTGAAAACTGCCTAGTTTTTCTCAGACTGGCAAGTTTTCTCATGGTGTTTTCCTTCACCATAAGACTGAACTGAAGAAGAAGTGATAATCATGTTGAAAATGATTTGCACACAAACATTTCAGAGGCCCGGATTTGACCTTGCTTCACTTGGTGTCCCAAGCAAGCGCGTCACCACTGGGCTACCACTGCCTACAAAGTGGGGAGTACCAAACATACACATACCACAATCCTTTATAGCCAGGTATCAGATGTATAAAATTAAAATCATCTTCCTGAAAATAAGAGACAAATAGAGAGAAGAGAGAGAGAGAGAAAGAGAGGGCTAGTTACGCTATCGCTAAGCAGAATTAAAAAAAATATAGAAATGAAAAATTCAATCGTTTAGTGTCTTTTATATTTATTTTCTGCCGTGGAAATCAATTGTCGAAAGCAGCTAGCCTTCAAGGTTATAGATAATTCTAAGCTTAACTCAATCTACGATAAGGTTTTTATGATAGCAAGCAAAACTAATTTAAATAATTTTAAATAAAACTATCTTTTCGGGATAGTCTCTCCCATGACCATGATTGCTCTAAAGCATTCGAAACGTCGGGAACCAAAAATCAAAATAAATCCGCGAAATAATCCGAAAAGAAAATTTTATTTAAAATGTTAAACATTCGCATAAATGATAGTATTATGAATTTTAATAAGTTATTTAAAGTATTTTTTGAATATTACCTGAATAAACTGTTACTTTCTTATTTGTCAGCTTCAAAGATAATCTCGATACTGTAAATAATTAATTATTAATAGTATGTAAATCAGATCTTATAAAATATTAATTAGATTTGTACGGAAAACGGCCATCGCCCTTGACATTCTATCTGAACAATGATAACGATAATAAATTGCTTTATGAAAGTTGTTTAATAACATATTATATTATTATAGTTTGGGTCTTTATAAGTTTAAGGCTTTGCTTTGATTCACACAACCAGTGATAATAACTAGTGAATCATTTTTCTCTTTAATATTTTTTCTAAACGAACGCCGTATATCATCATATACCTAAGTACTTGCGATATTTAAGTAACACTAGCGACTCACTCTTGCTACGCTCGGGTTCGTCTCTAGGTAGGTTTTAATTTGTTTTGGGAAATCCTAATATAATAGTAGACAAAGTTACTCCTTATAACATCAGCTATCTGACTGTGAAATTCCCGTCAAAACCGGTCCAGCTGTTTTGGAGATTAGCCGGAACAACCAGATAGACAGACAGACAAAAATGTTAAAAATTGAGTTTTTATTATAAGTAGGTACTGTATATAATTTATTATGCATTTAGTAAAAAGCAGTTATTTTTATATTACAAACAGACACTTCAATTTTATTTATCTGTATAGATTAAGGATATTATTTCATAAAAAGAAGTATCGTTCGCATGGAAATAAGTTGGTTCGCCCACATATGCTTTAACAAATAATTAAAAAATAGTCTTGCTAAGTTTTTTTTGTATTTATCTCAAGAGTGCGATGTTACAAAAACTAAGTGACCATATACTTTAATGCTCATTAGAAAAATGGCTAATTAAATTATTACCATATTTAGAAAAAAGAAATCAAAATTGTATTAAAATATCAAATAAATTCGCTATGACAGAATCATAATATGTATGTGCGTATCTACTTTAACGATTGTAGAGTCCCCTTAATACCTAAAAATATCTCATGACGAAACGTGTTGTGACAAAATTATATTATAATTCAGACATTCAACAACACTTTAGATAATATCAATAACATATTTGCTATGAATTTTATGTCTACTACTTATCGCTGAGTTAAAACATAAAGATAACTACTTATTTTCTGACTGATTTCAGTGAGATGAAATGAGATGATGCGCAGCAGATATTATAGCGCATAACATGCACTCTCTATTCCTGTCACTTTCATACTCCGCACCTTGGCGCAAATTGGCGCAGGAGCAGGCCAACAAAAGCCACATGCTGTCAGAGGCACGAGGGAGAAACATCGCCAACTTCCTAACTCTGGGATGGCAATAAATAAAAACTACATATGTACATAACAAAAATCCGTATAATGAATCGATTTGTTCTATTTCTCTTCTTAGGTACATCCCCCTGACTCGGTTTTAAGCATTTTTTTTCTATGTACAGACATTCAACCTTTACAGTTTTATTATATGTATGTATAAATTTCTCTTTATTATTTAAGGTAATATTCAGACTGAAATATCAATCTTTGTCATTAAAAAATAATCCGTATCTAAAAGGATAAATGGAAAAAATTTCATTCCAAAAAGATAAATGGATATTATATATATATATATATATATATATATATATATATGTGTGTGTGTGTGTGTGTGTGTTCAGTAAAATCAACACTACCTAGCTATCTAGTTAGTCTGGCAATGTTACTACTATTTCTGCAAATATGAAACGAGTTTTCGTAAATAGATGTTGCTATTGAAATGCCCCATTCCGACCGATTGACGGATTATTTTACAAATTGAAGTGACTTCTAAAAATATCTTTACAAAAACATTTCCTTATTGAATTAATTTTTATATATTATTTTATTATTACCGGATTTATTTTTTATTTTATTATTACCGGATCATCTCATTTGCGTGATGTTAGAATATTTTTTCGTGTTTTTTTTTGTTTAACATTTTTTTATTAACAATATTAAGTGGAATAACTTGTTTTTGTTAATGCTACTTAAAATTATAATAAAACTAGTAAAGGAAAAAAATAGTACAGTAATTCGTTACTCCGTTTTTACCGAATTTGAGGCACTGAGATAACGTTGGTTATACGCGCAGATTTATTTTGATTTTTGGTTCCTGTTAGCGATGGGTCGTCGACGTATTTAGCGTGAACGAAACTAGACCGTTCATTTTCTTTCGTCGACTAGTCGATCGACTAGTTCAAGTCGTGGACTGTGGTTCACGTACGCTTCAGTGTAGTTTACGTTGTGAGACGGACTGTCTTAGTCTATGAATTGAACTAGTTCATTTGAAATACGTGAACCGTCGAACCGTCAAAGCATCGTCGACCGGTTGATTGAACTAATCCGTTCATTCAACGCTCATCGCTAGTTCCTGACGTTTCGAATGCTTTACAACAATCATAGCGACGGGAGAAACTAAGCTTTTTGACAGGACGCTTATAACCACAAAAAAGAACACACATCAGGGGGACCTAACATAAAAAAAAGTAAATAGAACCTAATCTAACCTAAAACACAGCCTATGTGTTGATCTGTATACCTACTTAATTTCATTCAACAAAACCTTTGCATGTATAATAGTGGCAGACCACTTCATTATTATTTAGGATTTATTTGCATGTGTATTAAATGAGGCAGTCTAGTTTTTAAAAATGCAAATACAAGTGGGAAAATGACAAAGGTGCAAATTACGTCAATATGTACTGGTCAAGGTTGATTATCTACTTGGGACCGATTTTATATAATTATTTTAATGCACACCCAATCACTTATAAGGTTATAATAATCGTTTTATTTAACAGAATTTAAAATGCTTATGAAAACTTATTAACGATAATAATTTTACTATATATTTTTTTTTCAATTTTTGAACGCATTTTATTTTGTATTATTAATTTTATAAGTAACAGTGTATAACCTAAAAAAAGTTAGAGAAATCGTTAGAATAATTTGTTTTAAATAATTTATAAATTGCTGTACCAATTTTGGTAAATACAATGTTGCTTCGGAATATGAGTGAAAGCACTACGAGACTAGAAGCAATCTATCTTCCACAATAAACCAGCCAACAGGACGTGTACAAGGACCCATAAATAATAATAATCCGAAATTAATGGCCTCCCTTTCCCTTTTGTATCTCAATCTTTTGACGAATAAGGACTAAGCTCCTTTCTGAAAATGCTTAAAAAAGCTCTATCAAATATGTACGTATAGAAAAGAAGCGACATAAACAATCAAGGAGCAATAAAAGTCTTAAAACGTACTAATATATCAGTTTGTAGTAATCCTGCTTGCTGTGCCAGCGGTCACGGGTTCGAGTCCCGCTGGGGGCATTCATATGTGTGATGAGCACGAATATTTGTACTCCAGTCATGGGTGTTCATATTTATAATATATATGTATTTAAAATTATATATATGTATTGTATCAACTATCTGGTATCCATAACACAGGCCTCGTAGCTTACCATGGAACTAGATGGTGGTGTGTGTTAATGTCCCAACATATTTATTTATTTATTATAAAGCTGAAGAGATTCTTTTTTTTTGTTTGTGTGAACATACTAATCTCTAAAACAAACAATTCTATTTGAAAAATTGGAGCTTATTTATTGAGATAGGCAATGTATGTAATATAACTTTACGATCCTTATAAGTGCAGTACATGTACAAATTTTTCTAACTGAGTCGAATGTGTACATTGAATATTTTTTGGAAAATCTTATCGAATTAATCATTATTATCGATACAGAAACCGAATCTATAGTTTTTAGAATTTTCGTCCATCTGTGTGTCTGTCTGGGAACATATCACGAGAAAACCGCTGGACAGACTTTAATGAAATTTGGTATGATGATAGCTGGTTATCCGGGTCAACATATAGGATACTTTTTACTGTGGGAAAATATCTCTGAGAAATATATACTAAACGTTAAAACGTAAGTTGTTTAATATTAAATATGCTCAGGCCTTAATTAAACACTATATTACGTACCTATATTGTAAATATTATTTCTAACTTTTTTTTTAATTCATCTTTATATATTTCTAAATAACAAAAAGTGCTGTAGAAATAATTCACTTTCATAAAAGTAAGTATTCAAAACATAATACGAATATATTATTTAAAATCATTAACAAATAATTGACAATTTTCTTCAGTTATCTGAATAAATATGTGATCAAACAAACCGTATTGAAATAAAATAGTATACTCGAATATATGAATGGTAGTCTCAAGTTTGACCGAGTGCTTGCTCGCGTAAGAACCCTCGAACTTTGAATTTGTTTACTTATAGTTTAAGAATCACGATCTCTATAAAACTTTTGCTTTATTCTATTGTACTTTTAAATACAAGACGCTTGATAAAATATTATAGATCAATTCAGATTAACCTGTTTTCAAAAATTTTACTAAGGACCACTTATTCGCATTCTTATGAATAAAATCGGTTATTTTTATCGCCCACTTCTTTTGCGTTTTTATATTCTTTTAATATTTTTACGCAGCATCATTTATTTTTTTTAATTAGTTGAGAAATAAAATGACATTATAAAATAATTAATTACTAAGCTTTATAATCTCAGTACAGATTATTAGGTTTAAATTGTAGGTAATCTTTTAAAGGTATGTCTAGATTTAGATCTATAAAAAGTACCTAAGTTATATAATCAAAGCTTAACTCTGAATGAAATAGGTATTTACTTATTGTAAGTAATTAATAATATTGTAAGTAAAAGTAAAGAGTTGTTTGTTTGTTTGTTTGTTTGAACAAACTCGTCTCTGGATCTACTAGTCCGATTTGAAGTTTTTAGAGGAAGTTAAATTTTACCTCAAAACATACGAGAACTGAGTATATCTATAAAGTTAAACGACGCGGATGAATGATTTAGTTATTTAATAAAGCAATAAATATCTATCGATTTGTACGCGTCTAATTTATACTCGGCCAATTACCGTACATATGTTGGCGGCGAACGACGCGAAGTATTTGCATGAGCAAACAAAATGCGGTTTCATGTAAATTCAACATAACTTTGAATTATTATGATATGATAAAACAAAAAGACAATTTGAGTTTTATGATGTAGATATTAGGAATGAATTTCATTTGCAGTTTGCGGAGACGAAGGCACGTAAATATAAATAATTTGGTAATTAATTTGTTTATATTCTTCCTCACATTCAGGTATGTTTTGTAGTTTGAAAGCAAATTTTTTTCATAGGCAGGGATCGAATCCGTAACTGCCGTGCAGATGTCCCATGACCACTGTGTCAACGTGAATGTCTTTAAATTAACATAATCTCTATACATAAATTTATAAATAAAACTAGCGACTCACCTTCGCTCCGTTCGGGTTTGTCCCTAGTTACGTTTTAACGTTTAGTATCAGAGATGAGATATTTTCCCTCGATTTTTGAACCAGCTATAATTATACCAAATTTCATCAAAACCTGTCCAGTGGTTTTCTTGTGATTCATTCCCAGACAGACAGACAAAAATTCTAAAAACTATAGATTCGGCCTCACGGTTTGTGTCACCAAATTTCCTAATCCTGAACTAATTCTAATAGCAATTTTATTGGCGGATAGATGATATGATAGAACTACTTGTTACATTTCGTCATTAAACGTTTTCCGAGCCGCAATCGAGAGCTCCACAGGTATATATGACTTTGTCATAATCCACTATTCATACTAATACTATAAATGTTAAAGTAACTCTGTCTGTCTGTTACATTTTCAAGCTTAATACGCTTAACCAATTTAGATGAAATTTGGTATGAAGATAGTTTGAGGCCCTGGATAGGACATAGGATAGTTTTTATCTCGGAAATCTTCACTTAAGGGGATGAAAAGTTTGGTGGAAATTTTTATAGGGTATCAATCATTTTTCAAGTAAGAGATATAAAACTAATCATACCTCTGTATATACAAGTATCGTCGATCTATTCTATACTTAGCGTTAAAACGTACTTAAGGACGACCCCAGACGAAGCGAAGGGAACTCGCTGGTGGTATATAAATGCTAAAGAAAAAAAAACAACGCTTAGTAACCAAATCGTCACATAGTTTTCATTTATGTTGTATATCAATGACGTCATTGGAGTCAAGTGGTCGGCTGACGTCACTCGATAAAACCATCAATTTCACTTGATTGTCGCCCACGACACAATTGTATGAAATTAAGTAAAAATAATATACCGTGTCCGCCTTTTCCATTGTGAATGATTTTCTTTAAAGATGATTTTGTTTGAGATATGTAAAAATATTTATTATACAAATATATTTATGCTATAACAACAATATTTTGTATGTCCGTTTGCATTGTTCTTGTGTTAAGTATTGCATTGGATCCTGTTAACATAGATGATATATATTATATAGTACAGCTATATTTCTCTTTCTTTCTGTTTCTCTTATAGATGAGTATTTATTGTCTATTAAAATTAAAAGGGATTTTATTAGATTTATTTATTAAATTTTATTATTATTGTATTAAATGTGTCCTTTGGGACATTTGGCATATTATGTTAATTTAATTAATTAAAAGTCAAAAAGTATTTTTTTCAATTTTTATATTTTAAATTCAAATATGGAGGATACAAAAAAAGGTGCGATACGTAGAACACATGTTGGCGCTGGGGTGTTAGGGTGGCAATAGGAAAAACTAAAATAATGTTGCTAACATGAAACAAATAATCATTGTACAATTAATATAAATTGTTACTTTTTTACTTATTAACTGTTTATTTTTATAATTATTATTTGTTTTACTAAATTTATATTTAAATTTAAATATTTTTTTATTTAATGAATTATCAATATTGCACCAAGTCGACATAAACCATTTCTTAATTTTCATTCAATTAATTATTTAATTGTTATTAGAGAAAAAAAAAGCACTTTAAATTAATCATTGAATTCAGTATTATAAAAATGTTCAGTACATAAAAATCAAATACCATTCCTTAAAAACTACAAAGCTAGCCATTTTATAATTTACCATAACATCTAATTTACTATAACGTATACAAAAACATATCATGAATACTGGGAAGATTTAAAAAGTGACACGAATAATACATGTCAGAATTAGCAAGGGGTGAGACTCACAGGCGTCCCGGCGGCGCCAGCACTGATTACAGGCTGTCGATTAAACTAGGGCTGTAACATTAATATATTTGTATAATTTATTCTATAACGAAATTATTATATTTATTACTATAGATACAATCTTGCTTTACCTAGGTTTAAAGTAATAAAAACTTTAAAAAATAAAATAAAAACCGACTTCCAGGCACTACTTTAAAATAAAAAAATTATTCATTGTTGATTTAAAATAAAAAAATAATTTATTGTAGATTAACCTGGGAAATTATACCCTTTGAAACAACAAAAAAAAATTCCAAATCGGTTCAGACGTCTTCAAGTAATCGGTGAACATACATAAAAAAAAGATTCCGACGAATTGAGAACCTTCTCCTTTTTGGAAGTCGGTTAAAAAGAGACTCCCGAATATACTATAAATAAAAACTCATCAAAGTAATTATATTTAGCCCTTTTTAAAGTCCCACTGCTGGGCATGGGCTTTCTTTCAATACAAAGGAGATCAGGTCATAGTCCACCATGCTAGCCAAGTGAGGGTTGGTGGACTTCATGTCAATCTAATTGCAATTGGTCAAAAATTTTACAAATGCATATATTAAAATTACTAGCATTGGCCGCGGCTCCGCCCGCGTTCAGATGACCAAAAACAAAATTCTTAGGTTTTACGTATTAGTATACTCTTAAATTACAGTTTTTGTATTTTTTCTCGAAAATGAGGTATTTTACCGCGGTAAAAAGTATCCTATATGTTGACCCGGATAACCAGCTATCGCCATACCAAATTTGATCAAAATCCCTCCTGTGGTTTTTCTGTGATGCGGTAACAGACAGACAGACAAAAATTCTAAAAACTATAGATTAGGCCCCTGTATCGATAATAATACTTATTTCCAAAAGATTTTTCAAAAAATATCTAATGTACAGATTCGGCTTAGTTACAATTTTATTATATCTATAGATCAAGACTACACTGAGTTGAACTACTATTAAAAAAGCGAAAGTTTGTATGCGTGTGTATATGTTTGCTAGTTCGTCACGCTTAAACGGCTGAACGGATTTGGATGTAATTTAGTATAAAGATAGATAATCACGTGACACGAATTGAATGAAGCGTGGATAAATCGCTAGTAAAATACATATTGAGCATTTACTTATTTTTATCACTTTCAGCCCTATCAAAGCTTAGTTTAGTTATCAAATTTTTATTATCACGGTATTCCGACGTTATATGGTCTGGTGGTGTAAATTATGTGTGTAACAACTCGTAATAACACACTACTGTATGAGTTATGACTTGTAAAGCAATTTAAAGGCTAAAGTTAATTAAGGCTTTATAAATCTTCGAATGAAAAGTTACATACAGCAGGCCTATATCAGCAAGAGATGGTGAAATGTATAGAACAATATCAAGAGCTTACGTATCCTATTAATATTATATTGCGAAAGTTTGTGAGGATGTTTGGATGTATAGATGTATGGATGTTTGTTACTCTTTAACGCAAAAACTACTGAATGGATTTTAATGAAAATTTGCAATAATATAGCTCATACCAGAATAACATATAGGCTACTTTTTAACTCAGAAAAATGTACGGTTCCCGTGGGATTTGTTTTTGTTTTTCTAGTTATCTATATTATAAGAGGTAGTGTAAGATAAAAACAAATCAATTCATTTTTTTGTTTATGGTTTCGAAGCAGATAAATAGAAGAAATGATTTAACAGTTACGTAATGATAAACCTTTAACTTTAACATTTTCTTGCCTCGTTGATTTAGCGAAAGTCCTGGGTTCGAGTCCCAGGGCTATCGAATTTGGAGAGTGAAGGATGCACTAATGCTAAGATTAACTAAGCTTCATCTTAAAGTACTTTCATGGCAATATTAGTGTAAGTAATTACTTAAATGTAAATAATTTTTACTATTTAATTACATAGCATTTATTTATACAGTATTTAAAAATATAAACCAGACCTCGAAAGTTTTTCATCTATACCAATTAACCATTAAGACATCTGAGTGGCGATAAAATAACTTTAAACGACCTTGATCTATCGAAAACACATCTAAGTAAAAGCATGGCCTTCAATTAATTATATTCCGAGTAAGGAGTGGATTGATGAGCTTTCAGCTTATGTATAATTACGTCATTTCGCATTAAAATTAACTTAATCGCTTGTGATTGACATAAGATTGTAATATGAACTAATGAACTCACGCCATGATAATTATTATTACGTAGCTTCTGAGTTATACTCGCTGGTTATAATGTTTCACTGTTATGTACGAATAAAGATCCGGAGGTTCTAGATTCGAGTCCCGGGTGGAGATAAATTTTGTTGTGAGTTTTTTTGCTAAGAAATTCTCAGTCGGTCCAGAGTTGGAAAGTTGAAGATGTTTCATCCTCGAAGACCACGTAAAGATAGCAAATCTGTGGCCGAAATCGATCAGGAGAACATTATATTTGTAAGTTCATGTAGAGACTGCTTTTGGACTATTCTAATTATAGTAATATAATATAGAGATGCCCCTCTATCTCATGAGCTTCATCCATTATCATGATTACTTTTAAGGCTAGTTTACCTACTCTATATCAGGATGAAAAGTACCCTATCCCCATGCAAAAAGCCATGACAATTTATTGTTATCTTAAACTAATATTATAAAGAAATAAAGTTTGTGGGTTTGTGAGGTTGTAGGGGATAATATTTGCATCTACGGAACCGATTTACATGAAATTTGGTAAGAAGATAGTTTGAGACCCTGGGAAGGACAAAGGATACTTTTTATCCCTTAAGGGGGTGAAAATGGGATGAAAATTTGTATGGTTCATCAACCTGTTATATAATATTTAACTAAGATTTTGATGTGACATAGTATCTTTACAATCAATCTTACAAAATATGAAGTATTCATTACACAGTACCTAATGAATTTAGTTTAATTTTTTAACTAACCAAATGGGTATAAGCTAAATAGTTCAAGGTTAAATTATGTTTTTAAGTTACTTTTTATAGTAATTTTGTTTTTATCAAACAAGTAAGTCAGTTACGTATCAATTAAAAAATTACAGGAAATACTCAATACTTATCGTAGATTAACTATAAAAACACTTAAAATATATGAAATGCCGACACAGATCGGTTTAGACCTAAATGTATTTATTATGCCATAAATTATAAATCGATAATTAAAAGCGTTAATGTTTTATTTCCATTAAAATTGACATAGCCAATTACTCTCCGAGTTTCAAGAAATATTTCTATTAATGACAGATAGTGTTTTTAATTCTAACCTTATATTAAACTAGCGACTCACCCTCGCTCCGCTCGGGTTCGTCCCTACTTACGTATTATTTTATTTTATTTATAGATTTCTCAGAGCTGAGATATTTTTCTGCAGTAAAAAGTATATGCTGACCTGGATAACTAGCTTACATCATACTAAATTGCAGTAAAATCCCTCCAGTGGATTTTCCGTAATGCGGTAACAGACAGATAGACAGACAGACAGACAGACAGACAGACAGACAGACAGACAGACAGACAGACAGACAGACAGACAAAAATTCTAAAAACTACAGATTCGACATCTGTACCGATAATAATGTCTACGAGTATTTCAATAATATTTTCCAAAAAATATTTAACATACAGATTCGGCTTAGTTACAATTTTATTATATGTAGGTATAGATGTTGCAGCGTATTAGAATTTTAAAGGCATTACGAGGTTTAATTTTTTGCACAGTAAGCATTAACTAAAATTATACGTGTTTATTTCAAGTTCAAAGATTAATTAATCTTTAACTAGCAACAATTTTAAATTTATACTTAAAAGAAAATATTCCATCGATAGAGATGATAGCTTAATTTCGAAATGAAGAAGCCTCAATCCTAAGAAGAACTGGTGAAAGAAACGTAATAAAAATCCAATATACAGCAGTAGCAGTGTTAGCATTTCATTACTATTATAGTGTCTCGAGCTATTTCGTTACTTTTTATCGTGTCGCATATGCGGAAGTTCTACCGGAAATGATCGACATCAAGTTGCAAGGCCAATGCGACCGTCCAACTTTCTTAATTTCACACATTGTATTTCATTAATTGCATAGTTTTAAAACTATACAGTATCACTAATTAATTCTTAATGCTTTCTTATATATACGCGAATTGAAATATAGCATATTAGCGACTCGGCCTCGCTTCGCTCGGGTTCGTCCCTAGGTTACTTCCCCATACAAACTTCCATCCCCATTTTCGCCCCCTTAAGGAATGATTTCCCGGACATAAGCTATCCTATGACCTTCCCAGGATCTCAAACTATCTTTTTACTAAATTGCATCTTAATAGGTTCAGTAGTTTTGAAGTTTATTTCTTCTTCTTAGCTTCAAACAAACAAACAAAAAATATTTCCTCTTTATAATATTAGTATAGATTATCAAAAGTTATGTCTTGTTTTATTATATCTTTCACAAAATATCAGCTACCAATAATAAATAATCTTTTAAACATATAATAATAGACATAGCGTCCCTAGGAGACGCTAGTAAGTTACTGGTACGGTTTTTTTTGGGCGAAACCTTAATTCTTTTTCGAAATGTAGCCTATGTTACTCCTTATAACATCAGCTATCTGCCAGTGAAAGTCCTGTCAAAATCAGTCCAGCGTTTCGAAGATTAGCCAGAATAAACAGACAGACAAAATTAAAAAAAAAACTGTTTTTCTTATAAGTACCGTATATCCATATATATGTAATTTCATATGCATTTAGCTAGCTGTTCCTATTTTGACATTACGAACAGACTTCAATTTTATTTATTCGTACTATAGATGTTATTAATTGTATTTACGTCAATAAAGGTATTATTATTATTATTATTATTAAAATATGAAAATATTATCTATTATTACCAATAGGTATACAAACTGGACTTATAAAAGGAAAAATGTATTTAAAATATAATAACAACTGTACCGTAATAGTTAAGTAACAAACATTAACATTTACGAAGTCAACTAAGAATTCAAACGTATCCTGCAAGGCTTTGTGTCCTAGATTTTCAAAGAATTTTAATGAAATCTCGTTACAATAGGTCAATAAGGTAACTTTATTACCGGAATGCGGAGCGATAAATGCTATAAAAGGCGTTATATTAAGTCCATTACGCCATTTCCGCGGCGCTAATTGATAACAATACTTCTTTAGTTTTTATGTCCGCTCATGAAATGTTCGACTAATGGAGAATAAATTACCAAAGTGCTATATATAAAAGCTGTTAATTTTTTTTTTGCTAAAAAGATAATTTATAGTTCTTTATGTATGCAGTAGTAGCTCAGTGGTAATGTGATCTCTAGTAAAACCAAGTAAAGCTGGTTCAAATCCGGGTCTGGAACCAAATTTTAAGTAAGAATTTAAATAGTATTTATGATCGCAGATCCGATACTGGCCATAGTAACTGTTAACCATGAATCTTACAAAATATGAAGCATTCATTTTCAATATGATTACCACTCGCTTTACGGTAAGTAAAATCGTGAGGGAATCTGTATTGCTCAAAATTAAGTAGTTTTCGAAAAGCATGTCAAATACGCCAATTTGCCTTGGCCAGCGTGTATGACCTGATCCCACTTGCATTGTAAGGAGGCCCGTGCCGAGTCTTAGGGATGTTAAAAGAGGGTTCAAGGAAAACGATGGTGTTGAACAGGTAGATAGGTCGCTATAATATATGTTTTTTTTTATTTTAACCCATGAATTTAATTGGAATAGATCATTTAGAGATAATTCCACGATTTTTCCGCGATAAAAAGTTACCTGGTGTTTGACCGGCAATATAAGGTATCAGCATGCCTTTTACTAAATTAGGTGCATAAGTTGATGTGTACTAATCTGTATAAGTTACTATAGTTTTTTAACTATCCCACGGGAACTCTTTAATTTTCCGATATGAAAAGTATCTAAAATGTTGATCGGGGATATAAGGTACCATGCAAAATTTGATTTAAATAGGTCAAACAGTTTCGAAGATTTAGTCCGTACAAACAGACAGAGCAACGAAAAAATTGAAAAAAACTGGATTTGTTCAATTTCTCTTCTCACATCCCCCTAATTAGGTTTTTAGCATTTTATTATATGTATAGATTTCTGTTTTAAGTTAAATAAATGATAAGTAATCGCTCTGAATTTATTTTTAAAGGTATTTTGTATTTATTTTTGTTATCTACGGTGCGAAAGGCTTCTATTGTTTTGTTATTACTTGCTTATATACTAAATTAACTTAAAAGTTTTATTTTCCTGAGATGGAGCTTATATATATATATATATATATATATATATATATATATATATATATATATATATATATATATGTCTTTCCAATGACACCGTCTCAACGATGTAAAAATAAAGGAGTGATCCAATTAAGGTAATAATCATCTCAAGTGTAAATATTTGATTATAATTAGTTTGAATAAGGATTATTGAAGTTAGGAAAGTGCGCGGTATCACCGTAATTTCATTTAGACTTACCAACTTCTGTTTCACCAACTTCAGAAATGGGGGAATTACTTGATTCGTCTGTATTTTTACCGAACTTCCGCAAAACCCAAAGAAGGGTTATGTGTTTGACCTGTATGTATACCTTTGACCTTTATGTATAGTCTCCGACTGCTTAATAGTTAATACTATGTTATTTGTCAAGTTGTTCTCATCTTTTTAGATCGCTTTTAGCGCAGTCGAATTTTTTATTTTTGTAATTGTGGACAGATTTAGAGAATTCTTTTATTTAATGAATAGATTGTACCCAGAGGTGGTATTTTAAGTTATGTTTTTTCCAAAAATGTAATCGCGTCATCTATTCTACAGTACAAGGCCTTATTCAGGATTAAAGGGAGACCGTTGTATATGATAACTTTCTATATAGTTCCTTTATAGTAACACTACTATTAAATGCGTGTATGTATGTATAATACTCCATCATGCTGTACCGGCTTAACGGATATGGATGTAATTTAGTACGCAGATAGAGCACAACGTGGAGTAACATAAAGTACTTAGTAATAAAATACGCCAAAATATGGCGCTACATTTATATTTTTAGATTTTATAAAAAATATCCAAACTAATATTATATTATAAATGTGAAAGTATGTTTGTTTGTTTGTTTGTTTGTTTGTTTGTTTGTTTGTTTGTTTGTCCTTCTTACACGTCGAAACAGAGTGACGGATTGGCGTGAATTTTTGTGTGGAGATAGTTGGAGGGCTGCAGAGTGACATAGGCTTTTTACCGCGGGAGATTATATAATTCCCACGGGAAAACACGTTATAATACAATCATCCAAAAAAATATTTATGATCAGAATTACTTGAAACTTAGTATTAATGCTCTTCAATAAAATTAATTAAATACGTGTTTTAACATTTTTCGAAATTCATTCTATAATGGGGTAAAATAGGGGATGAACGTTTGTATAAAACCTACCTATTTAGAGCTTTTTTTATAGTTTTAGCGCGAGCGAATCTGTTAGGATTTGCTAATATTATATAATTTCAAAAAATATACTATTTATCGTCATATATATAAGATAAGTCCATTTATTTGGATTTTGGTACGATTTATGTGGCGTGTACTGTAATCGTATAGTTTCTTGTTTCACGTTCCGAATTCTGAGAAGGCACGATATGTGCGGCATCTTAGAACCGCGACAAATACCAAGGTCGGTCGTGATTGAAGCGGTGTGTGGTTTCCAACTATTTCAACTTCTCCTGTTATTGTTGTTATTGGTTTTATTTAATCGCGCATTTATTAAATAAAACTTTTACAATTTATTTTATGATATGGTGCGATTGTATCAGCACTATACGATACTAACGAGTAGCGACTTACATGTATCCTATATGTTACTCCAGGTCATGGTTATCAGGTGTCAATTTCACCACAATCCGTCTAGCCGTTTAGGAGTAAGTACACCATAAAGGAGTTATAAACATACAAACACATATAATTTACTTTAGAACATATAATAATTGTCCGAAAAGTAGTACGTCCTATCAGCAATATAAAGAGCAGCTCAAAAACTAATTTTTCCATGATTCTAATCTAATCTTCAAAAATGCACAAATGAACTTCTACTTGCATGCAATGTTGGATAGCCTATTTAACACCTTTCAATGATGAATTTTCAAAAATAATTTTCAAAAAAATCTATATGAGATCTCTTATGTTAAAACTCGTTTCTAAATGTAATTAATTAGTGTTAGAGTTATTAACTAAAAACAATACAACCGTATCTAATATATATAATATGGTATCTAGCTTGTTTAATACGATGGTGACCGGTTCGATTCTGTACTAAGTCAAATTTAAATATTTTCTATTTTTGCTATCAATTGCATTTCTAAAATAAATAAAAATTACTTAAATATTTTTTATGCAACATTTATACACACCTCCTTACATTACCTACACCTCCTCCTTTTTGTAAGTCGGTTAGCTAGCGTTTTCTTACGGCTCCGCCTGAGTCTGCGTAGTGTAATGTAAGATAACTCATAATTTTATCAATAAATACGCCATAAAACGCAAAAACAATTTTTCAAATCACACCAATCTACATCCAAAGATTTGTATTTTTGTATGTTTGTAACGAATAAACTCAAAGACTAGTCGACCGATTTAGATGAAATTCGGTAAGAACATATTTTGAGACCCTGGAAAGGATATAGGATACTTTTTATCCCGGAAACCGGAAATCATCCCTTAATATCTTGAAAATGGGGATGAAAGTTTGTATGGGGAATCAACCTAGGTACGAACCCGAGCGAAGCGAGTGTGAATCGCTACTAGATAGGAACATAGTGTATAAACAAACAAAGAAACGAACTTTTCAACTTCATATATAAGTATAGATGGTGTTATTTTTATCAATGAGTATTATAACTTATATCTTATCACATCATTCACACATTCCCCATGTGACACTTGCTCGACAAATTGAAACGAAATTGTGCGGTTGATACTAAATAAATCTAATAAAAGCAATCTTTCATTTTAATAAGCATCTGTAAAATAAAGAGACGAGGGACCAAATATTTTGTAAGAGTAACAAATACTTAAAGATATTGATTTATCTTGAAATTTTGTTGTAATCTAGCTTTCAACCGCGGTTTTGCTCACATATTTTGTTTTGTATAATTGCAACGCTCTTATTGTCATAGCATGATGTTAGATAGCTTATAATCTAGAAGCTAGCTTTATTTAAAAACCTAGGAAGTTTGAAAATAGACTTTTAAAATACAATATTTAATGTTCAGAATGAGTTTCAGATATACATACGCGCGTACAAACAAAGAAACAAGAAAAACTAGATTTTATCGAATTCTTAAAATAGGTCTTCTTTTCGTATATTTTATAAAAGTTATTAAAATAATTTGTTTAATATCAACAAAATAATTTTAATATTAATTTTTACTTTTAAGTACGCTAAAATAAGGTTCAATTTCTTATAATCTGATGAATTAATTTTATTGGTTTTATTTTAAAGTTTTATTATACTTGTTTAAAGTTGTATTATTGTATAGACAAAAACAACCTAAACTTTATTTTAACTAACAGCCAACTTTTTTACCTTTAAAATACAAGTTTTCTTTCCTGACTTCGCTCGCATTAGTAGGCAAAAAGTAGCAATTTTTTCCCAGAATATAAGTTCCATTCCAAAACTTCCGTTATAGAGTGAAAAGGTAAACTAATAACATAATACTTTATTAGATTTACGCGAATATTTGACATCTACGAATATACCTACATATAATAAAATTGTAACCAAGCCGAATCTGTACATTAAATATTTTTTGGAAAATCTAATTGAAATATACATTATTATCGATACAGAGGCCGAATCTATAGTTTTTAGAATTTTTGTCTGTCTGTCTGTCTGTTACCGCATCACAAGAAAACCACTGGACAGATGATGAAATTTGGCATGGTGATAGCTGGTTATCCGGGTCAACATATAGGATACTTTTTACCGCAGGAAAATATCTCATTTCTGAGAAAAAATACAAAAACTGCATTGTAAGAGTATACTAATATGTAAAACCTAAGAATTTGGTTTTTTGTCATCAGAACGCGGGCGAAACCGCGGGTAGTGCTAGTTTTAAATAAAACTGTCTTTTCGGATTATGGGGTACCAAAAATCAAAATAAATCCGCGAAATAATCCGAAAAGATAGTTTTATTTAAAATACCTAATAAAATATTTTTCGTGTTTATAATACTACTGTGATGAGTAAGAATCTAGCCGTCGCTCCGGCCTGTTTCTGAAGTTACATAACTGAAAGGTGTTACCTTGTTAGGTGAAGTGAATTGATTGCCGCGTCTGGGTCTCGACGCAATTACAACTTATCTTCAACTACAGAACAAAAGTTATATAAGTCGGTTTATTTCTAGAACACTATACACTGAGTAGTGTTATTTGATTTATTTTATGCTAGATTTCGCCCGTTGGTCTGATCGTTTGGTACGTGAAGAAACAAACAGATTCACTCATAAAATTTCACACAAAAAAACGATACAACGATTTGACTATCTTCTTCTTAAAGTCGGTTAAATTATTGTATTTATATTTAATATATATTATATATTTAAATATACCTTATATAATAATTACCTCTGTCTAGTCTGAGAGTTCACAATGGACGGACAAGGCGACTTTTAGAACAATCTACCTTCGACCTACATTTGACACTTACTTAAATGGTGATTTCCACAGAGAAGTAAATAATGTATTAACATTATCATCGCGTAGGTTGAATTTATATATTTCTGTTGATTATTTATTTGAACTGAACGTCAGTCGAAGTACACTGTAATATAGTGGTGCTGTCTGGATCATGCTGGTTATTAAGAAAAATTTTGCAAAATTGTTAATAGCCCTGGAAATGTTTTTGTATTTTTGATTTAAAAGGTAACTGTAGCTGTCCAGTTTAATCTAAATTAATTGTTAAATCTCATTGAGAAAAATATGTAAAGAAAGAAAATTGTGTTAGAAAACTGAATGAAACATAGGATACAAAGTAGTTCCAGTGAAATGTCAAAAGTGTCTTCTATATTGCATATATATATGTCCTAAGGAAATCTCGTAAGAATTTTTAATACCAACATTCAAACGGATGATGATAAAGTATTAATTAGATACCCACCACCTCAATTTTACTCCACCGTCCAAAATACGACTGTGTGACAACGAATTGATATTTGCCATTTTCAGAAATGAAAACTGTTAAAACAAAAGGCAATATCACAAATGTTGACACAGATGTAAGGCTGTCATAATTCATGAGTTATGACGTGTAGTGCGTAACAACATACGTAAATAGCAAAAAAATGATGAAAATTGTCATTACACATATATATATATATATATATATATATATATATATATTATATTTATAATATGTATGTATTTAAAGTTATATATCAACTGTCTGGTATCCATTACACAAGCCTCGTAGCTTACCATGGAACTAGATAGTTCTGTGTGTTAATGTCCCAACATATTTAAAAATTTACCCTCGCTAAGCTGTGTATGTTTTAATGTTTTTGAGCGATACCCTAATTTTTTTTCTAAACTTAAGTTACTCCTTATAACATCAGATATCTGCTAGTGAAAGTCCCGTCAAAACTGGTCTAACCGTTTAGGAGATTAGCCGGAACAAACAGACAGACAAATTTTTCAAAAGTTATATTTTTCTTATAAGTACCGTATATCATTTCATATGCATTTAGTAAAAAGCTGTTATTTTGATATTACAAGAGATACTTCAATTTTATTTATCTATATAAATTGGTTCAATCAGCTTTATTGTTAGCATCAGTTAAATTCAGATTTTTCCTAGTAATAGCTCGATGCTCAATTTCACTGAGACCGTACACGTGTACTATTATACTTTTGACGAGGTATTCGAAGTATTCATGTATATACAATATAGATGTTAAAAATTCTATCTATAATACATAGATTCTGGAAAATTAGTACAAGGTATTGAGTTGGCAGGATTTTCAATTTTAATACGTATCTATCTAATGTTTACCTTATTTTGTTTGTCATAAGCTCCTATTATATACCTATTCTCCATTTTACGTGACATTGGCAAGTCTGTGCTCATTTAGCACGCTTTGAATCCATTAACAATAAAATTGAATTGGGACACCAATCATTTAAATTTCTTTCTCTAAAGAAGAACTACAGATACATAAGGTAAGAAGATACATATATGTTACCGGAATTCAAAACATAAGACGTGTGCGATACGTGTACTCTCATTTACTTACTATTATTATGCTCTAGAAAGAACTGCAGCGTGCTTTGAGAAGCACGTGAAGGGAATGATGCTTTTAGCAGAAAAACCCAATAAATATTTTGGTCTGACCGGGACTCGAATTTAGGAACACCGCTCGCTAAAAAGCAATGTACTAAATAAAGATAGTTAACAGATCTCATATACAAAACAATATTAACAAAGAATATACCTCTCAAACAGGATCATGTACAAAGAAGATGGCTCAATGCTATGAAATTTTAAACGGTCTAATGTAACTCGTCGGTCTAGACCAGAGCAAGGCGTCGATAAATTATGAAATGAAATTAACAGCCGTCCTCGAATCGTACTGAAGCTTTCGTAAAAGTGAATGTGTGAAGACAATCACTCAGTATTGTGTAAATTTAGTTTACTATTTGTGCTTTATAATCGCTAAGATGAAGGTCGTGTCAGTTTTAGTGATAATTGGATTGGATGATTACAAAAAAAATGTGTAATAATTTTGCTTTTTTTTTTGTAAAAGCTAACACCTCCAGGTAAATTTCTAAGAAATTAATTAAATTTCTAAGAAATCTATTGTTAACTATAACGCTGGCGTGTTCGCGGGCGTTGAGGGAATAATAATAATGAATATGTTGGGATATTGACACACAGAACTATCTAGTTTCATAGTAAATTAAGAGGCATGTGTTATGGATAATTGATATTCTACACATAAATAACTTTAAATACATAAATATTACAATTCATGACTGGAGAACAAACATTCGTGCTCATTACATAAATTAAGGCCCCCAGCGGGGCTCGAACTCGCGACCGCTGGCTCAGCAAGTAGGGTCACTATAAACTGCACCAAACGTGTCGTCTTTGAATATTTTTTATCGTTTTTGCTGTAAAAATAATGACTGAAAATATATTAAGAATTATTTCTTCACGTATTAACCTAAGACGAATTTTTTTCATATATTTAAAAATGTATTGCAAGTGAATGCTTAAACAACATAATAAAAGTGTCGTATAATGAACGGTATTCAAATATAAATAACTTTAAGGCTTTATCATCAAAACTTATCTGTTTACTTCACATTCTATGTAACTAGTGTGTATATTCCCCATACTTGTCATAAAAAAGGCGTAAATTAACTTATATCTTCGTAAGGCCTTCTTATCAGCGAGTATAGAATGGGGGCACGATAAGCTTTATGATCCTGAAGTGAAAACTATAATTAGTCTGACTTAGCGCAATTTCGCATTTTAGTGCCTCCAAATTTAATTCTATTATGCAAAAAATACGTCGTAGATACATTTTAATGGACAAAACACTTTTTTTTTAAATAAGCTTTTTAATACTTTCTTATATTTACACGAATATTTGACATTTATACATATAATAAAATTGTAACTAAGCCGAATCTGTACATTAGATATTTTTTGGAAAATCTTATTGAAATAAATATCATTATCGATACAGAGGCCGAATCTGTAGTTTTTAGAATTTTTATCTGTCTGTCTGTTTGTCTGTTACCGCATCACAGAAAAACCACCGGAGTGACAGCTGGTTATCCGGGTCAACATATAGGATAATTTTTACCACGGTATCATAACCATCGCTGGTAAAACCTAATACGTACTATACTCTGATGGTAAAATCCTGGAATAAATAAGTATGTTGGGACATTAACACACAGCAACATCTAGTTCCATAGTAAGCTACGAGGCCTGGGTTATGGATACCAGATAGTTGATACAATGCGCATATATAACTTTTAAAACATACATATTATAAATATAAACAGCCATGACTGAAGTACAAACATTCGTGCTCATCACACAAATGAATGCCACCAGCAGGACTCGAACCCGCGATAGTTTGCTCAACAAGTAGGGTCACTACAAACTAAGCCAAACGTGTCATCAAAGGTCGTCTCTTTTTTATAAAATTCTCATATTTACCAATTCATGTTGGTAAATCGTAAGATTTCCTCGTTAAATATAAGATTTTCAATATACGGGCTTTTACAGTAACATATAGATAAATAACTTTAAAATGAGCATTTAAAAGTATATGAATATTTTTCAGTCTACACGAACTTGACTTATATTCCTATTTTTCCAACACACTGAAAAAACCACTCCACCAATACCGTAGGGAAATGCGAGCTCCGTCGTAATGTTACGCTTCTATTAGAGGAAAATTACTTTATGGCTGAAATTATTACTTATTATAAGATAATGCATTGATATTTTATAGGTATGTAAAAAGTAAACTAATAATTGATGTGACATATGTGCTGGACTGCACAAGTTCGATTCTCGGTTAGGGCGATTTCGAATCACTAATATTATAAATGCAAAAGTTCCTTCATGCTTTGCTCACTGGAGTTCATTCCTGAATTCATTTTTTTTTCATTCATTCATTTCCGAATATGAATAAACAGCTTTTATATAAAATAAGTAAAGCATGAGTTATTGATTAACAAAAAAACTAGCAGAGTATAAAATAAAGAGGATAATGTACTTTAAAATGCGTTTGTTATCTTTATTAGAATTTGCAACGGAAACAATTTTCGTTTTAATCATTCTTTAGTTAAACAAAAACACACACACACACACACACACACACACACACACACACACACACACACACACACACACACACACACACACACACACATATATATATATATATATATATATATATATGTGTGTGTGTGTGTGTGTGTGTGTACACATTTTCCTCATCGGCTATTTGCGACCTACTGGGATGTTTTCCAATCAATTGCACATTTCTAGCGACGTGCTTAGATAGAGTGCGATTTAAGACGATGAGATAAACGTTTTGTTATTCGCAACATGACGTATGTGACCGTACACTAGTTTTATGTTGGTACCTTGTTATAAGAACGTGAAGACCGTCTATTTTAAAGTAATTTATACTAATATTATAAAGAGGAAAGATTTTTTGTTTGTTTTTTCGTTTGTACCGAATAAGCTACGAAACTACTGCACTGGTTTAGATGAAATTTGGTAAGAACATAGTTTGAGATCTTGCGAAGGACTTTTTTTATCCTGGAAATTGCCCTTTAAGGGAGTGAAGATATTAAATATAAAGAGATACATTTTAAATTAAGTTACTTTTTCAAACAAATAACTTTGATTGCCTCCAAAATATTTTTTATTTCCTATTGTTTATTTCAAAATATAGCGCGTACAGAAGAGTTCTTAGATTTACGTGAATATTTTATTTTAAAACATTGTAAGGAAAAAAACTGATTCAAAATTTATATCAGTTTACTTAATACTTAACTTGCTTAACGAGTATAGTGATTTTCTAATAATAAAAAAAAACAATAATTATTATATTTAAGGCATGATTCACTATCGATAATAGTAAATATTATTATCGATAGAGCACTATCGATAATAATGTATGTCGTAGAGCATCTACATCCCTACGTCACTCCAGGACGAAGCTAAATTACCGCCCGTATATCCGGTCAACGAACTCCACCTACAGAGCGCAGCCATCTCTACACGACTCTACATAATGTCATTATATAAGTACATAGAGCCAACTGAACCATGTGGCTTAGTGGTTAAATATTAGGTGTTTAAATATGGGTCGGTAACACAAAGTTCGATTTTAGGTTATGGAGTATGCTTATTACAATTTTTTATCTGACTTTTTTGTGTGGACTTATTTATTAGTTTTAAATTAAATTCACATTGATTTTATTATTATTATTACGTTCATATTGATACATGGTTATGTCTGATATGAAAAATGCTACGAAAGAACGTCTGTCGTGTCTTAATGACTGCTATCAAATTGTTAAAAATAGAATTATTTGCTGAAAAATAAAACATAATAGAGTCCAATAAAGTAAAAGACGCAGATCTACTAAAATAAATATTCAGTTGCTTGTTATAAACGGTCACCAATCCAAAAAAATATCTGTGGCGACGTAGTTTAACTTCGAGTTTAGAACTATCAGTCAATGGAGTCAACATCGATAGAATATAAGTATATGAAATAACTCTTTATTATTAAACTAGCGACTTACCCTCGCCTCGCACGGGTTCGTCCCTAGATTGCTTCCCCATACAAACTTTTATCCCCCGCTTCACCCCCTTAAGGGATGATTTCCGGGATAAAAATAAAATATCCTATGTCCTTTCCAGGGTCTCAAATTACCTTCTTACCTTTCATCTAAATCGCTGCAGTAGTTTCGGAGGCTATTTGATACAAACAAAAAAACAAATTTTTCCTCTTTATAATATTAAGAATAGATGTGCTATTCCTCGAGACAAAATAATGACTACTATTTATTCTAACACGTATGCATAGAGAATGTGTAAATTTGAAGACTTTTTTTTAATAGGTATGCGAATTCTGACCCGCATGTCAGTTTATTACTAGGGGCGTACGTGACAGGAAAACTAACGATATTTTAGTGGAAAATACAACAAAGCACAAAAATTACTGCGTGATAATACATTTTTTAAAATAGTGAGGTGGCTTAAGTAAAATAGATTATATTTTTTTGGCAAAAAATTGAGTTTAACCTACTCTCAGCTTGGGCCAGATGACTGGAAAATGATCCTAATATCCAAAATATCCTGGATGACTAATAATAAAATGTATATGTGAAAATTATGGAAAAAAACGTATGTATGTACTTATGTACGCCCGTAAGAAGTTATACTTCTTTGGCCTAATAGAGCAAAAATAGCTAAAGATTTCATCCCGTATGCCACAACTCTCGGTTTGTAAAAGGAATGCAGCTAACTTCATCGTGTCGCTTTTTGGCTGTCGGTGTGCGCGCGCATCGTAAAATTTTACTCTCATATTTTTTACTAAACGTGCCAAAAGAAGTATAACTTCAAAAATAACAATCATATTTAAATTAATCAAATAGTATTTTTACAAATGGGTACGTGAGCATCTGTCCACAAAACAGATCGGGTTAAGCTGTATAAATACGGCAATAACACGTGTTAAATTACCTTTCAATGCAAGGGTAAGTAGTTTGACTGATTGGCTAATGCTACCTATATAAGTTTATGGATCTTTCCGAAAAAATGTTGTTTTATATTTTTCTTTCTAATTGCTGATTTATACATAAAAATCTTAGAGGTGCAAAGTCTGGGGTTTGAACCCGCTTCACTTGGTTGTCACACTACAAATCTATATTAGGCACTTTATGGCTGGTGTTTCAGTTTATATGAGTAGATATTAAAATAGTCCTTAGAAACAACGCAAAATCTTCAAAAATAACACAGGTACTAACTATACATAGACGTAAAACACTTTTGTCTTAAAAAACATGAGGCAATTTTAATAATTCCTAGCAATTACTATTTTTAACCTCCGACGCAAAAAGAGGAGTGTTATAAGTTTGACGTGTCCGTCTGTTTGTCCGTTTGTATGTGTCTGTGTGTGGCATTGTAGCTCCTAAACGAAGGAATCGATTTTGATGCCGTTTTTTTATTTAAAGCTGACGTGATCGAGATGACTCTTAGCTAAAATTTATGAAGATCTGTTCAGCCATTTTATGATCATCAACTCATTTCCTACTTGACAAAAGGGTTTTACTAACTTTCACAGATCCGATTAATTTGAAATTTGGTGTACTGTTACTTCGGTGCTATTCCCAGGACATGCTAACCTTGAGCTGATGCTGTAGCATCAAATAGTCTGCGAGATGCTTAATTCCTCAGAAACTTACAGCAGACATAGCGTGTTTGGGCTCATAAGAAAAGTCTTAATAAGCTAGTCTTAATAAGTCCGCGAGTAATTTAAAAGAATTAAATAAAAATAACAATAACCCCTGACACAAAAAATACTAAAAAGTATAAAATAAACCTCTCTTCGACTTTTAACTTCATTAAAAGTACCTATTTATATTTAGAGTTTTTTTTGTGTCAGGGGTTACTCAAAATTTTTAATTTTATTTTTATATAATGAGAAAAAATAATTAAGCAAAATTAAAAAAATATTCTGGTAGCGCTTAACAGCACTAATCTAATTTGTAAATTAAAGTTTATCTAAAACAGACTGTTAAAGTTTATATGTCATTTTAGCATTTAAAATACTTGTTGTAATAGTGTTATAGGTAAAATATTTTAAATTATTCGTCTTTTGTTCCAGGTAAGCGAACACGGGCTTAGCTGGCATTTGGAAAGGCTAAAAATATCAAAGCTAGTGCATCATTGCTATACAATTTAAACTTTATTTATCACAGCTAAGAAGTATGCAGGTAACATTTATCTATTCTAATATTATAAAGAGGTAAAGTTTGTGAGATTGTGAGTTTGTGACGTTGTAGGGGGTAATCTCTGGATCTACTGAACCGATTTAGATGAAATCTAGTAAAAAGATAGCTTCAGACCCTGGGAATTACATAGAATACTTTTTATCCCGGAAATCATTCCTTAAAGGGGTGAAAATGGTGATGGAAGTATGTATTGGGAAGCAAGCTAGGGACGAACCCGAGCGAAACGAGGGTGAGTCGCTATCTTTTATAAGGTGAAATATTTTAAATAAAACTATCTTTTCGGATTTTGTCGCGGATTTATTTAAAATGTCAAATATTCGCGTAAATCTAAGAAAGTATTAGGTGAAATATTGTTAAAAAAGGCTTAAATACTCGTAAAAATTTCATAGTAAAAAAAAGTATACAGACTTTAAAATCACTCAAAAGTAAGTTATTGGATAATGGAGTAGTGTTTATTTTGGAATTTATTTAGTACCCCTTTAAATATAGCCTATTCATTAAATAAATATTTATAAAAATTGTACACATGAAAATATTATGTTAATATGTATGTATAACGTGGAATAACAAAAATTATTATGTTATGGAATTATAACGATAAAGTTGACATATACAGTTTAACTTAATATAGATACTAAAGGCTCAGTGGTATTATTAAACAGCCAATTATAATATCGTTTCCGGCTTCAATTATCGTCTTATTTTCGTTCCATTTATCTTACTTATTCTTTTGGTCTTAGGCATACATACATTATTAATTAAATTTAATTGTTTGGCTCAGTAGCTTCTGCGCATGCGCAATAAAATTGTATGAATTGGCAAAGCAGATATCTATCTGTACTTAATTGAGATAAACGACTTTAGTATTTACACTTTCACTTAACGCATGAAAGATAAAAGATACAGATTAACTATCATTCTTTTCAATCTATTACTAATGCTTCAATCGGATGCTATTTACAATTATTGTTTATATTTTTACAACTAAAGATTACTTTATCTTTCTAATGTATAGAATATAGATAGATATACGAAAGATAGTATTTAGAATATTTTATTGTATAGAACACTTTGGGAGTTTTAGGTTAGTTAGGTTTTATATTGTACTAACGACTCACCCTCAGTCCTCTCGAGTTCGTCCCAAGTTATGTTTTAAGGTTTAGTATAGATTTCTCAGACATAAGATATTTTCCTGCAGCAAAAAGTATCCTATATGTCGACCCAAATAACCAGCTATCCTCATACCAAATTTCATTAAAATTCGTCCAGTGGTTTTCTCGTGATGCGGTCACAGACAGACAGACAGACAGATAGACAAAAATTCTAAAAATTATAGATTCGGCCTCTATATCGATAATAATGTCTATTTCAATAAGATTGTCCAAAAAATATTTAATGTACAGATTCGGCTGAGTTTTAATTTTATTACCTATATGTATAGATATTGTATAAGTATGTATCAAAAGTAATCTACATAGATTTCACATACTTACAAAGTATGAAATTGGTACGACAGAAGTAGGTTAAAATATACTTTCAAGGTACAAATGAAACTAGCATAAGCTTTAAAAAGTAACAAAGCTTTAAAAATATATTAGAATTTATACGCTATATATTCCAAATAGCGGCAGTATACAGTAAGAGTCAACACGTCCAGTCTTTAGGGTATTTTTCCTTTTCACTGCGTCGTGTTTACGTTTTCTTAGATTTTGAAATTTTGTATTTTCATTTAATTGTATTTCTACTACCTAGTACCTACCCTACGAAAGCTTATGTCTGCTATAGAAGCAACTATCGATCAAAAAAGTACTAGATACACAATCCCATGCAAAAGTTCTCTTAAAACTGTCACCAATTGTGTTTAGGTAATTGTTCTAGTTGAAATAAATATACAACAATGAAAATTAAACCTGAAATGCAAATCTTAAAGGTTTTTTCATAAAAAAATTAAATTAAAAGCACGCTCAAATGTTGAAAAGAGCGCTCATTCGGTGAGGGCATTTTTTGTCGCTGATTGTGTATCTAGTACTTTTTTGTTGAATGAAAGCATCCTATGTTTTTGAGAAGGTAACAGACATACGGAGTTACTTTTACATTTATAATATTAGTATGGAAACTTTATATTTAAAATAAGTTATAAAATAGTATATAGCTTGGTATTTTTTCCTTGTTTTAAGGTAAAACAAATTTTTTTCAACATTAAATCAAAAATTATAGATTAGATATAATCTGTATACACATTTATAAAGTCGCTTGTACTGACTGACCTAGAAGTTATAAATTTTAAAGGTCTATTATTATACTTAATAACATTGGTAACTGCTAAGAAGAGTTTCCAAATTCAAATCCTAAACAGTTGAAAACAAAAGGAAACTGACAAAATTGAAAACAAATTGTAAAAGGTATTTTTTTAATTATTTATAATACCAATATTTCAACATTCGTCAGTTATTCTGAGTTCTTGGCTTTCTAAGGCTTAAACAGTTGAATGCAGTTAATCCATTAAATATAATAGGTAAATAATATACTAATATTATAAAGAGGTAGAGTTTGTTTGTCTGTTTCTTAAACAAACGTAAATTTCTAAATTTTCTTTTTGCATTAGACAGCCCGTTTATTGAGAAAAGCTATAGGCCATATATCATATAATATATAGTCTATCTAGTCATACTATCCCTTAAAACGTACCTAGGGACGAACCTGAGTGAAGTGAGGATGAGTCGCTAGTCTATATATATAAATATATATATATATATATATATATATATATATATATATATATATATATATATATTATAAAGATGTAAAGTTTGTGAGTTTGTAACGTTGTAAGGGGTAATCTCTGGATCTACTGAACCGATTTAGATGAAATTTGGTAAGAAGATAGATTGAGACCCTGGAAAGGACATAGGATACTTTTTATCTCGGAAAACATCCCTTAAGGGGTTGAAAATGGGGATGAAAGTTTGTATGGGGAAGCAAGCTAGGGACGAACCCGAGCGAAGCAAGGGTGAGTCGCTAGTAAATAAATAAAAGGCTTTATATAATATGGCAATATTAGTTATAACTTCTCAAGAGTCAGTACTGACCCCAACGTCCCTTGACCGAAAACACGTGCTTTGATTTCCCTTGGCTAACTACACAATTTAACGCTCGCGTACATTTGTTTCACGTCTCACGAAAATTTGACTGTTTTTGTTAATATGGATTTGTGACGTAAAGAGGACTCTATGTGTCATGGGAAATTACAAGCAATATTAGATATCCATACTAATATTATAAATGTGAAAGTGTGTTTGTTTGTTTGTTTGTTTGTTTGTTTGTTTGTTTGTTTGTTTGTCTTCCTTTCACGTCGAAACGGTTTGGCGGATTAGCATTATTTTTTGTGTGGAGATAGTTGGAGGGCTGGAGAGTGACATAGGCTACTTTTTACCACGGGAGATTATCTAATTGCCACGTGAAGACACGTTATAATAAAATCCAAAAAAATATTTATGAACATTATTACTTGAAACTTAGTATAAGTGCTCTTCAATACAATTAATTAAATACGTGTTTTAATATTTTTCGAAATTCATCCCATAAGGGAGTAAAATAACGGATGAAATTTGTATGAAACGTACCATTTTACGTTAAACGTACCATTACGCGGGTTACTTGTAAAAGATAGGAAAATGATTAATTGTGAAATTATAAGTCTTAATGACCAAAGTTAAAAACATGAATAATGCTTACATGCTTATTACATCACCTATACATAGATTTATATTGTTTCGTTGTCGTGAATCATTTAGCTTAAACTAATTTTTGTCCATGGCTTCGTATGGAAGGTATGTCAATAAAAAATAGCTTTCGAGTCTAAGATATGATTTTGAAATTCTGTTACAATCTCTACATTTTCTATGTATATAAAAATGAATGTTTCTTTGTATGTTTGTCCTATGCGTTTTCAAAACTATTAATTGTGATGAAGCTTTAGTAAGTTGGTCTGAGTACCCGTAAAGGTTCCTTCCTAGCTTAAAAAACATAATTTTTCTTTACTTGCTAAGCTATTCAATCTCAAGGAACGACGGTTAGCCGCTTATGTATAACAACAGTATAAAATTTCTTAATAATTAATTCTTCTATTCCATAGTAGGTTCGGTTCTGTAAAGATTATTACCATACTTAAACGTACGCGCCTACTGCTGACGTTTGGAATGCAAAAGGCCAACATTCTTTACCGTCTGAGTGTCTGCCGATCCGTCTATAAGGTCTTTACTATGTTTCTTCATAAAAAGGAATTAAAATCCTTATATATTTCATTACCATTTTAAAGAAATAAACATCATATGTATATTTTAGTAATACATATAAACGTAATAAATTGTGAGAATGTGTGTATGTACGGATGTATGCTAGCTTACTACTATTTCACACAGAAACTACTGAACTGATTCTGATGAAAATTAAATGAACCGCAATAAGCCCTTGATTTATAAAAAACAATACAAATCTATACTAATAAATGAAGAGCCGATTTTTTTGTTCGGTTATACTGCGATAACTACTGAACCGATCGGAATAATACTCATACCATAAGATGCAGCGTATTTCGGAGAAGGTTTTAGTATATGATATGTTGGTGATTTATGTACTATGCGGGTGGAGCCGCAGTAAAACGCTAGTATATTATGTATTAGTAAGTAAATTGAAATATGTAAAAGTAATAAAAAGAAAGTCGCAATTTCGCTTTATCTTATCAAAATTCATTAATAATATGAACGCAAAAAATAATCTTGCACTTGATCATATCAGATTATAATTATAAACTAGTGACTCAACCCCGCTTCGCTCTGGTTCATTCCTAGGTACGTTTTGAGTTTTAACGGTTAGTATGAAAAAGATATACTATATATTATACATACATAGGTACAAAATAAACAGTTCTAAACGTATCGATTTTCTAGCTGTTTTTCATTTGGTTTTTCCTATTTTTTTTTGTACTTAAACCACCCCTGACAAACCCACAACACAAGAAAAGACAGTTTTATTTAAAATAAATTAAATAAATATTTGCGTGAATGTAAGAAAGTATTATAATTTTAAAGGCTACTTCAGAATACTTTAATGTAATTAGATTTAAAATTCTCTCTATAAACTAAAAAAAACGATTTTAAAGTTTATTTGATTGTACTATAAGAAATGTTTATATAAAAACAATAGCTCGCGACCTCGGTACAAAAAACTGCATTTGACACGGTGTCCTTGCGTCACGACGAACTATGGAATATAAAAATAAATAAAATATAGAGTAGGTTTGTAGAAAGCTCTCATAGACTCGGATTGTGCTAAAAGTAATATCTTCTTACAAAGTCGAGAAACTCAACAGGTTACTCTCGAAAATATTCGTTCATTTGGACAGTTATTACGTATAAGATATGTTTTATAACAAAATGAATATGTTTTATGTAAAAAAAGATACTGGAAGTTAGCATTAAGTTATAAATTATTTATTGCACATTCGATAGTAAAATATTTATGTTTGTAATATATGTTATCTTTATCTAAAAGCTATTTTAAATACTTTTCATCTTTATTTCATACTTTCAAATTAATGATATACCAATTTTTAGTAAGCGACAAAGAGATACCACGTAGCCTATATCCATCCCCATGATGCAATCTATATCCTCGCTAAATTCTATCGAAATCTGCTCAGCCGTTTGCGTTCAAAGGCTACAAACGACGGACAGAATTACTCTTACATATATAAAATAAGACACCTACAGTAACATTTAACTTTAAAATTGCTTCTCTTAAGTGAGTCAATAATAATTAAAATATTATTATATTCATATATTTACACAATAAATAGACTCGCTTGGTTGAGAGTAAGGAATGTGAGTCGTAATTTTAAGATGTTAAATTGAAATGTTACAACCGGATGGGAGTTCCGCGGCGTGTGCAAGCGGCCTTGCGATGTTGCAAGAAGATCGCATTTCTATCACTGTTTTATACTGAAAGATCTATACATATAATACAATTTTGAGTCGAATCTGTACATTAAATATTTTTTGGAAAATCTTACTGAAATAGTCATTACTATCGATACAGAGGCCGTATCTATAGTTCTTAGAATTTTTGTCTGCCTGTCTGTCTGTCTGGGAACGCATCACGAGAAAACCACTGGACAGATTTTGATGTTTCCTATGATGATGTTGGTTATCCGGGTCAATATATAGGATACTTTTTACTGCGGGAAAATGTCTCATCTCTACGAAATCTATACTAAACATTAATACGTTCAAGAAACAAACCCGAGCGGAGCAAGGGTGAAACGCTAGTATAAAATATAATTATTAGTTTCTTTTTATTTTTAAGATCGGGATTGTTCTTAATTAGATAAATTAGGTCAAGTATTAATAGTTGATGAAGAAAATATTTTTCTCTGTTCTCAACTTTCTCAAACAGAAGAATTTTTAAAATCTACATTTAAATAGTAGGTTTGGTGTTTATTAAAAAGACCGCCTTTAAGAACTAAAGAGACTTATTATAGCTATAATTACCCATATTTACCTAAATATATACTAATATTATAAAGAGGTAAAGTTTGTGAGTTTGTGAGTTCGTGACGTTGTAGGGAGTAATCTTCGGATCTACTGAATTGATTTAGATGAAATTTGTTAAGAAGATAGTTTGAGACTCTGGAAAGGACATAGGATACTTTTATCCTGGAAATCATTCCTTAAGGAGGTGAAAATGGGGATGAAAGTTTGTATTGGGAAGTCAGCCAGGGACGAACCCGAGCGAAGCGAGGGTGAGTCCCTAGTGTTTTATACAATGAGGAGCTCCTCATTGTATTATGAAAATTCATTGTATTAGGGAAACCCAAATATTTTATATTTAGGTTTCTCTATTGCATAATAATTCTCATAAACCTAATGTCTGCTAGTACTCGTATATTGAATTCCACGAGTTCGATTCCAGCGTAGGTAAGTTTAATGAAGAATCGTTAATATTCTTTTATTTGCAAAAGAAATTAATGAAGAATTGTAAAATGTGTGCATTAGTATAAATAAACGAAGCCAAAAGAGCTGTAATTTTGCAAGGTCTAAGACTAAAGATACAATACGCAGTTATATCCTTTCCATGGACTACAATTTTAATGCTTTCGTCATTATTCAAAACATTCCTATGTAATTAGCTTTCAGTGTGAATCAGTCTCGAGCAGTATAGGGTGTAATTTCACCAATTCGATATACCTAGTGTTGACACTTGCCGTGTCGGTTACAATGGGTTTCGACAACTTATATTTCTTTTTATTGTTACACTATGCTCTTTGTTATGTTACGTTTCCAAATTAGAAAATAATGGTTCTGTTTACTGGGCCTTGATTTTAAATTAAATTTGATGAAGTTAGAACTGTTAACAAAAAAAGGTCTCGCACCTCTGATATTTTCATGTGCGAATCATTTCTAACGCGATTATCACTTGCCTTACAGTGAAGGAAAACATCGTGAGGAAACCTGCATGTCTGGGAAAACCTAGCAAGTTTTCAAAAAACATGTGAAGTCCGCCAACCCGCACTCGGCCAGTGTGGTGGCCTATGGCCTTATCCCCCTCGTATTGAAGGGAGGCCCGTACCCAGTAGTGGGACGGTAAAAAGGGCTGAATACATACATACGTACAAAAATAAAAATTCTAAAAACTATAGATTCGGCCTCTGTATCGATAAAAATGACTATTTCAATAAGATTTTCCGACAAATATTTAATGTACAGATTCAACTCAGAATTTTATTAAATGTATAGATTTATTAATTTTGCCCTCATAATCAGTTTTGTCAACATTTATCGTAGATTAGATAATCGAGTAAGCTTAAAATTAGTATTTTTATTGACAGTTATCTCCACTGTCATTAATATTTATGTATTCAATACATTTATAGCGAACCTAAGTCCCACTTTAACCCCTTTGATTATTATTAAGAAAAATTGCTTTAAGCATTTTTCATGTTAACACCTCCAGGTAAATTTCTAAGAAATTAAATAAAATTCTAAGAAATCTATAATATATATATATGTGTGTGTATTATATATTATATATATAATAAAACTGACACGCCGGCGTGTCCGCGGTCGTGGAGGGATTAAGAACTTCACACTAAACAAAGCAACGTGTAAATTGTCACGTATGATATTAGCCCAAATACAGTATAAACTACATATACATTAATGTTACACCTTCGAAGCAAATAAAATCGCTCTTTCGTAACACGTAACGTATCAAGGTAAATAAATGGATTTATTACGGTATTGACGGTTAGTGTGGTATATAGATAGTCATTTCCTTACTTTGTGAAAAACAAAAACAAATCTATCCTACAGGAATGTACATTTTTTCTGGATAAAAAGTACCCTATTTGCCATTCCCAGCTATTAATCTATCTATGTGCCAAATTTCATCCAGATCCGTTCAGTCGTTCTGGCGTTAAAGAGTAATAAATAAAAATAATTTATATTAAATATATATATATATATATATAATATTTATATATGGGATTTTATAAGATGATCTAAGTCATCTAAAAGATGCACTCGTCGCCATATTAAGAAATAGTGTAACATATTTGTACGGTATATTCTAAGATACTTTCAAACCGTTGTTTCAAGGCTCGTCACTTGCGCAAGCTGCGGTATGCTCACGATACTGATTTATCTGTTCACTCGCAATTACTGCCACGATTTGGATGCAACTCGTAGAATTGATGTGTTTAATGCGATACAATTATCAGCGGAAAATGGTAATCTTCAAAATATTGTAATTTTATATATTTTATAAGGACAATATTTTAATATAATATATTAAAGATATTATGTTACATCTATGCATATAATAAAATTCTAAGCCGAATCTGTACAATAAATATTTTTTGAAGAACCTTATTGAAATAGGCATTATTATCGATACATGGGCCGAATCTATAGTTTTTATAATTTTTGTAGACGGACAGACAGACAAAAATTCTAAAAACTGTAGATTCGGCCTCTGTATCGATAATAATGACTATTTCAATAAGATTTTCCAAAAAAATATTTAATGTACAGATTCGGCTTAGTTAGAATTTTATTATATGTATAGATTTGTCCGACAATAACAACGGTTACCATGGCAACAAACGTACGTAAATTTTTTCGTAGCGCATTCACCAGCTTGCCCCCCAAGTCGAGCGTGCGTAAAGAAGTTTTACTTCAAAAACTTAAAATTGACGAACCCGAGTGGAGCGATTGTGAGTCATTAATAATTGTTATGTATCTAATTCTATAATTCCCAAGTAGAGGGAAGTGGAAGGCAAATTACATGGAAATAGTAATAGTTAGAAACTAACCATAATTTGACCGAGCTTATGTACATGCTTGAAATTACAAGTTCGTTGCGTACAATTTATAAGTTTTCTATTCAAATTAAATTATTAACAATTAGTAAATTTCATTTTAGATTAATGTTAGAAGGTACGACTGGTTAGCACCCAGTGAATAACAAGATCTATATTCGGTTTTAGGTTCAAAGATAACTTAGTGAAACTGAGACGTGTGATGATGTAATATGTGATTCTTAAAGAAATCGGGAAAATAAATGCGGTTTTGTCATCTTATTTTCCTAAAATATAATACTTAAATTATCCAAATCTTACGAAAACAAAAAGTTCATTTAAATTTTAATTAAAATATCTAAATCTGTACTTAAATTCTTAACTTACTTTAATTATTTTCATATCCATAGTGTATTTTATTACATACTCTTATCTGTCTCTATCAGGTGAAAAATGCGAGATTTATTTTTATATAAACAAAAAGTTTCTTTTAAACTCACTAAGAATATCCAAATCTACTTCAATCTATACTAATATTATAAAGAGGTAAACGTAAGTTTGTGAGTTTGTTTGTAATAGATAAACTAAAAATCGGCTGAACCAATTTAGATTAAATTTAGTATAAATATAGTTCGAAACCCTGCGAAGGATATAGCGTAGTTTTTATCCCGGAAATCATCCCTTAAGGGAGGGAAAAGAGGGATGAAAGTTTCTATGGGGAATCAAGTATTTCTTAAGTAAGGGATATAAAACTCATAATTTGTAAAATTGTTGTGACTCGGACAACACAAAAACGCGTAATGACAGTTAAATCAAGATGACGCGGTTGGATGCGCTAAGCAGATTTTTTAAAAAAGGAATAGTTTAAACTATTTCTTTTAAGAGTAAAAGCTTAAAAAAAAGTATATATAGCTTTAAAAGTGTGATTAGGACAGCATCAATCTGGCGTACTGCTGCTTGTAAACATAATCATCTTCGGGAGAGATACGAAGTATAATAATAATATATAGTCTATCTATTCCATACTAACAGTTAAAACGTATCTAGGGACAAACCCGAACGAAGCAAGTATGAATCGCTAGTACAAAACAAACTCTTCGATTCATTGCGACATTTTGCATATAATATTACAATAAAATGTCGATAAAATTCCTAACATTTACAACAATACAGTAAACGTTTTAGTGAGTAAATATGTTATTTATTCGCAATCACCGCCATATACGCATTTCCCTTTCTCTTGTAAAGTGTCGATTTGTTAATTTGATTCTGACCGGATAATGTAATATGGAAATGGTATGCTAATCATTTGAAGGCGTTGGAATTTATATGTATGTATGTATGTATATGACGAAACAAAATAGTTTATGTCTGTAGTAAAAGTAAAACGTTGTTTTTATGAGATTGATATTCATTTAGTACTAGCATTGCCCGCGGCTCCGCCCGCGTTCAGATGAACAAAAACCAAATTCTTAGGTTTTACATATTAGTCTACTCTTACATTGCAGTTTTTGTATTTTTTCTCAGAATTGAGATATTTTCCCGCGGTAAAAAGTATCCTATATGTTGACCGGGATAACCAGCCATCATCATACCAAATTTCATCAAAATCTGTCCAGTGGTTTTCTCGTGATGTGGTAACAGACAGACAGACAGACAGACAGACAGACAGACAAAAATTCTAAAAACTATAGATTCGGACTCTGTATCGATAATAAAGTCTATTTCAATTAGATTTTCCATAAAATATTTAATGTACAGATTCGACTTAGTTACAATTTTATTATATGTATAGACTTGTCATAAAAACTCGTTTAATATTAATATACTACCGACTTACCCCCGATTCATAGTCTATGTACGCAATTAAAATCGGTCAAGTGCGAGTCGGACTCGCGCACGAAGGGTTCCGTACCATTATCTATAAAAACGGCAAAAAAATCACGTTTGTTGTATGGGAGCCTCCCATAAATATTTGTTTTATTTTAATTTAATAATTTATTTTTAAAGTGAATATATAACTAAATATTCTGTGAATATTATAAGTATCTACCTACCTGTTATCGTTATCAATATCGAGCAAAAACGAGCAAAAAAATCACGTTTGTTGTATGGGGGTCCCCTTAAATATTTATTTTATTCTGTTTTTTTAGTATTTGTTGTTATAGCGGCAACAGACACACATCATCTATAAAAATTTCAACTGTATTTAATAATCACGGTTCATGATATACAGTCTGGTGACAGAAAGACAGACAGACTGTTAGGCAGACAGGCGGACAGCGGAGTCTTAGTAATAGGGTCCCATTTTACCCTTTGGGTACGGAACCCTAATAAATTTTAAATAAAAATAAGTATAAATATGTTGGGACATTAACACACAGCGCCATCTAGTTACATGGTAAGCTACGAGGCTTGTGTTATGGATACCAAATAGTTGATACACTATTCATATATAACTTTAAATACATACATATTATAAATATAAACACCCATGAGCGGAGTACAAACATTCCTACTCGTCACACAAATGAATGCCCCCAGCGGGACTCGAACCCGCAACTGCTGGCATAGCAAGTAGAATCACTACAAACTGAGCCAAACGTGTCGTGTCAAATTAAATCTCTAGTAGGTGTCGCCCAATGCAGTAGACGTAATTCGACTATAATAATTGCTGAAAATTTGAAGAAAACCAATATGAATAGGATTTACCTATTTTAAATTTATTTTATTAAATATTTTTCTATATAAGAAAAAAATCTGTTTCCACATTTTTTTATTGATTACACTATACTCGTCAATAGCTAAACAAAAAAAAAGAAAATCGGTTAACAAACAGAGAAGAAAAAGGTACTGAACTGTTTTGTCAAACAAACAAGCAAACAAACAAACAAACAAACAAACAAACAAACAAACAAACAAACAAACAAACAAACAAACAAACAAACAAACACATACACACTCACATACGTATATTCACATTTGTGATAGTACTCCGATTGCTAAACAATAAAATAATATAATAAAGAGCTGTCCTATACAAATAAATAATGGGGTGAAATAACTGAAACACCAAATTCAATATTAAATACTACAATAAAAGTTATATAATATTATGTAGTGGTATTAACCTGCGTGTGCGCATGTGTTCTTTCCTAATCTGAGTCTTAGTGATGGAAGCTGTCGAATGAAAAAAACCTTAGAAATGGTTAAAGAGATTTCTTTAACCATTTGGTTTCTACAAATGAAGAAACTATGACGTAAGCACAAAGTGATAATTAGATAAAAACGAGCGTTTTTGCGCACGCGTATTTCGATTACGTATCACTATATATTTAAAAATTATAACCTATATGTTACTCTGATGTATAAGCTATATTACTGTAAAGTTTCATTAAAATCTGTTCAGTAGTTTTTACGTGAAAGAGTAACAAATATTCATTAATCTTTAAAAAACTTTCGCATTTCCAATATCAGTAGAATAATAACGGATGATTTTTACCACCAATATTCACCTTTCATAATAAGTATATATTATATACAAGTACACTCAGAAGTACCGGTTAGTCCATAGAATAATTTTACGTTTGGTCGACGTCGCGACTTGTAGATTGGATTGCTTAATGGATTGGTTAACAGATAGCAAGAAAATTATTCCTATAAATTCTAGGTAATTCTGACCCATTGAAATCTTGTTAATATGTACGTAATGTGAAATATGATAAGGCGTCTAAAATAAATCTCTTGAAGCAATATGTATTTAAAGCCGGTAGCGAAGAGTTTATCGCTCATGAATAATTATCGTACAAAACTAATAAACTTGTGTATTTAATAAATTATTTATTGAATACTCCTTTCAAATTAACCACTTAATTTATTTATTTACCTGTCAGTAAGTGACAACGCACAGTCTAAGGCCGGCCGTATATTATAAGATTTTTCTGTCAGAAAATTTCTGTAAGCCGCCGGTACCACCCTGCACATCTATCAGAAACTTTCCTCCAGCGAGTCTGAGACTACTAGAAAATGTATAGAGAGCGCGCTCTCTGACGACCTAATAAGAAAAAAATCTGACATCCGATCGATGGCATCCCGGACTTATCAGAAGTCAGACACGTCAGAATTCTGATAGAATATACTGAAAGTGTATAATATATAATATGCGGTGCTGGTTAGGAATATGAAATTCTGTATAATTTCTTAAATTCATCCCCTAAAAAAATAGGATAGGGGATGAAGATTTAAAGTTCCATGTTAATAATTGGAGCTCGTGATTTTGTAGCTTAAGCTTCTATCTATATTGCCGATGGGCAACGGACTCACTGGTTGTAGTGAAATATGTAAGGAATTACAATATAACACTCGCGGGGTCAATTACAACTTGCATTTTTAGGAGTCGAATTTGAGACTTGGAAGGATATTAAGTTACGAGTATCGTACGTGTCACATGTAGTATTTTTAACTCGGATGCAGAAATATACCTCGTGTTACTATTAGTAGTGCTAGTATTAGTTTAACGTGTGTATCTGTGTGTCTGTCTGTGGCATTATAGCGTCCAAACAAACAAACCGATTTTATTTCTTTGAAGTCTTATTATGTTGTTTTGCTTTGAAACCTATCATTTTTTATAGAAATACTTACAATTTTTTTTTCGTAAACACAACTTCAACTTCTCAAGAACTAAATGTATGTAAGTAATTTAAATGAAGGTCACGACAGTACATATATTAAGATTCTTTATACGGTCAAGGAAAATTGAAGAAATGAATACATACTCGTAGTAATAAAATCTAAAGTAATTATTTATATTTTCTATAACAGTTAGTATTGTGGTATCTTACGCAATTAAAAATAGATAAATCTAATATAATAATAAATAATATTTTTTTAAGGTTACCTACTATAATAATATGAGTTTCGCTTGGCGTTTTTTTTCGGAAAAGATATAAATATTGTTTTTTTTTTGGGAAATACATAATTAAAAAATCAAACCTTATCTAAATATAAAATTTCATCAAAATTGTTACAGCCATTTCCGAGATACACGAAATAAATACATATATACAAGAATTGCTCATTTAATATTATAAGATAATATAACTTGCAACAGCTTTTTACATTATTTCTTATCTTGCAAGAAATACTGTGTCATTGTATATTTCTGTCTATTTAAATGGAAAGTTAGATGATTTCGTGCAAAATATAATCTTACTTCAGAGTTACTGACGTGTGTACTTACAACTAATCACGTTAACCCGCAGGCTTCATCTGATTACTCATGAACATGCAACGCTAGTCTTGACGTCGTCGTATAAAACCCAGGCTTATAGTAGAGGCTTCAAATCACAAGTATATACATATATATATATATATATATATATATATATATATATATATATATTTCTCCTACGTTTGTAGTATAATACATATATATATATATATATGTATTATACTACAAACGTAGGAGAAATAGGTATTTCATTCATAAACTTTGTAAGGTATTTTTTTCTTCGCCAATTGTTTTTTGTTCTTTTTTAATAAATAGATGTATACAGGTTATAACAAGTGTTTTCATATAATATAAGTACGTGGGCGACCCAGGTTAACATGGCGTTTTTTTAAAACACTTTTTGCTGAAAAGATATAACAATTGCGGTACTTTTCCATAAAAGACGCTTTTATAGAAAAATTAAAAAGCAAACTTTATTTAATTACAAAATTAGATCCAAACCATTACAGCCGTTTCTAAGATACACGAAATAAATATATTTATAAATACACATATATACAAGAATTGCACATTTAGTATATAAGATTCTATAGAAAAACACCGAGGTTTAATTAATATTATAATAATTTATTGAATTGAAGCAATTAAATAACTTTTTTAAAAGGTAAATAATAGGGAAAATTCAATTGATGAAAATAATTAACCGTGATATCATTTTATTCTACAGAACTTATTTTAATTTGAATTGCCTACCTTTTTGAGTCGAAGAAAAACTAAAAGTCTGTTTTTAGAATTTTTTAATTATACTTTCAAGTTCTAATAAGAATACGAGTAACATTGACGGTGAAATGAGATGAACGTCTGTTTATTGCTACGCGTGATCTGCATACAGCTTCCCTTAACGGTTGCGAGGATTTGGATATGCGTGACTGAAATTGATTTAGTTTTATATATTTCTGAGCCTAATGTGTAAGCTTTTATTAATGATCCTTCTACGAGTAAGCAGGCGTGTTATTTAGATTAAAAAAAAATATATGTCGTAAATAGTTAAACTAAATAAGTACATGATGATAATATTAGAGTTAGCCTCACTTTGTATATATAGTACATAATATAGGTACTTACTCTTAATAGCAATATTATTTATAGGAGATGATACTGCTAAAATATATTTTTTAATCAAACACGCCATGTTTTTGTTCTTACAGAACTGTACACGTGTACGAGTATTATATAAGTTCAAAGAAATTATTTAAAACAACGTCCCGCCCACGACCTCATTTTTTAATTTACTCCATTTTGACCCATTAATTAATCTTTAATTTTTGAAAATATATATACATACTAGTGACTCAGCCTCGCTTCGATCGGGTTCGTCCCTAGGATGATTCCCCATACAAACTTTCATCTCCATTTTCATCCTCTTAAGGGATGATTTCCGGGATAAAAATTATCCTATGGGCTTCCCAGGGTCTCCATCTTCTTACTAAATTTCATCTAAATCGGTTCAGTAGATGCAGAGACCCTACGACTTCACAAGCTCACAAACTTTACCTCTTTATAATATTAGTATAGATATGTGTGTAAGATATAACGATACGAATAAGATAGATAGAATTATATGGAAAAATAAAAAAAACGTTTAAGAGCGAATTCTATTGTATTTTTATTTATTTTTATAATTTGTTATTATAGCGGCAATAGAAATACCTACTCTGTGAAAATTTCAACTCTCTACCTATTACGGTTGATGAGATAGGCCCTCTGACAGACGGAAGGACAGCGGAGGCTTAGTAATAGAGTTCCGTTGGCGATCTTCGAGTACGAAACCCTAAAAATATTATGATTCTATGGCATTATGATTTAAGCTATCATTTCATATGTCATACAATTTGTATTTTTTTACATATTTTTCAATAAGCCCCTGTTTTCTCTCAAAAACACACAAGTCTTTTGGGACATCATAAAAAAACTTATCGCACTCGTGTTTCGAAGCAAAAGCGAAACTTTCGATGAGTTATTTAATTTGTGTCAGTTAGTCGATTTACCAAAACTTTCTATAGTATTCTTATAAAGAAAAGCTGCAACGCTAAGTCTTTTTAAGAATTGTTATACGAAATGCACAATTATAGGTAATTAATTAGGATAAATAATATACTGAATTACGCACGAGTGAGTTTATAGCCGAAGATTCGCTTCAAAAAGTGAGTGCTAAATTATTTATCATTATTAGATGTTGGAAATTAACTCTAAATATATTAACTACACATAAAAACAAATATATCCCACGGGAACCGTACATTTTTACGGGATAAAAAGTTTGACTGGGGATATAAGGTATCACCATGCAAAATTTCATTTAAATCGGTCCAACAGTTTCGGAGATTAGCCTGTACAAACAGACAAACAGACAGAGAAACAAAATTAAAAAAAAACTGGATTTGTTCTATTTCTCTTCTTACATCCCGCTGACTCGGTTTTAAGCATTTTTTTTCTATGTACAGACATTCAACCTTTACAGTTTCATTATATATATGTATGTATAGATTTCTCTTTTTTATTCATAGTAATATTCAGTAAGTAATAAAAAAATAATCCGTGTCTATATCCCATACCAAAGGGTTTAATTTAAATATATATATATTTCACCATCTTAACTTTAGACGAGTTTTCCTCAAAGAACATAACTGGAAAATCCGTACGTATGTTTATATATTTGTAAATAAACAATATGTATGTGCGCAATAACTATACGCTATTAGGCCACTTCTATTACTCATGCAAAATTTCGGAACTAAAGACTAACCTTTATGCACCACTTAAATCGCATAAGCAACGATGAGCCAATTCTGTTGTTATACATAATTCAAGACTATTGTATTGTATACTTGTTTTTTATCCTTGAAATATATCCTTGCAAAAAAACGGAGAATTTTTTGTTAATATACATGTATTTAGTATATAAATGCATAATTTTTGTTATTGATCGTAAAATTATGTCGTCCTTTCAACCGATTCCGGTCACGGCGGCCAATCTCATTGACACTAGCCAGATGCGTAGGAGATGTTATAGCGTGTACGCGCAGACATAAGTGCACTCTCTATTCCTGTTACTCTCATACTCCGGTGGGACGACCCTTCGACAAGACTGGCGAGAGACGTGCTCTCTGAGGTACGGTGAGACACCGCCAAATTCCCAATTCCCGGCTATTACTGAGACTTTCTTAACAGTAAAACTCAACTCTCTTGGTCCGATCTAGCACTCGAACTCAGGACCTCCGGATCTGCGGCCGTACTAGCTAGCTACTAGACCACGGAAGCAGTGATGATCGTAAAAATAAACATTTTGTATAGAAACATTCATTTAACTTGCACGATAAGTAACAAATAGAATATTTACTGCTCACCAACAGCTAATATAGGCCATGGTTTTTTTTTATTTTAGCATAAAAAAAATTATAGTAGGATAGGATAGTTTAATACAATAATTAAGGGATACAGAACTCTGCATGTTATGAAAGCTTATAGGTATTGTATGTTGAATTCGGCTTGGAACACTAGATCTTTTCTTAATATCTAGATTATTTTAGGTCATTGATTTGACCTTAATTGTATGATTAAATTGGTATAATAGGAAGACGTAATATCCCACAGCTCAGCTGTCACATTCGCAAAGATTGATTACATTAACAGAACACAATATTGGGGTAACGCTTTTGTTCTGGTAATTCCCAACACAGTGCTGACAAATAACTTCATTATCCCATGTACGTGATTTCAAATTACGTTCAGGAGTTTAGCTGACAGAATACGTAAGATGAGAAAATGAATAATGTTCTAGAAAAATCCTCAATTTTACTATATAAAGTGTTGTTAAATGTTAGTAATTGAACTTTAGAAATGGCCTTATAGATTAAAATCATATTGACATAATTGTCAAGATATGGGTAATAATAGATATGGCAGTGGTAATCCAGTGGTAGAAAGTGGTTCAAATCCCAGGTCCCGCACCTACAATATATTCATGTATGAATAATTTCCAATATGATTACCATGTCTTACGGTGAAGGAAAACATCGTGAGGAAACCTGCATGTCTGAAAGAATCTACCAAGTTCTCGAAAGACATGTGAAGTCCGAGTCCCTTGTATTGAGGCGAGGGCCGTGCTTCAGCAGTGGGACGTTAAAAGAGCTTAACACTAGGTAGTAATAGAGTAGTCTTTATTATTACCCTTTATTTAGCTCTTTTTTAGCTCATGGAGTTTATAGTTACTTTTAACTTAAAAACGTGTGTGTGTGTGTGTGTGTGTGTGTGTGTAAGTTATACGTCTTTGGCGTAACAGAATAAAAATAGCAAAAGATTTTATCCCGTATGTCACAACTCTCAATTTGTAAAAGCACAGATCATAATATAAATAATAATACTATATAATATATAATACTATACTGTAAAATGTTGTCGCTTTTTGGCTGTCGGTGTGCGCACACATCATGAAAAATTTACTCTCATAATTTTTTGCAAAGGTGCCAAAAGAAGTATAACTTCAAAAAGTACATCGAGTCCAAAATATCTTTTAAAATAGCTAATATAGTTATTCCTCAGTGAGAGGTGGATTTTTCTTGAAATCTATAAGGGTCCACTTCTTAGGTATAGTCTAACCATTTAGAATTATGAAAATCAATATACAAGTGGCAAATACATAGTATAGATATACATACGTACACGAAAAAAATATATTATCCATATTTTTATATATTGAGCTGTATTAGTAGATGGCTTTTGAAAATTATTGAAAAAGCAATAAATGTCAATAAATTTAGCAACAAATACATAAATAGACGGAAAGACTTATAAAAGTCGACTTAAACGAAACGTATTTCAAGTTTCAAAGAGAATTACACTCCATTCATTTTGTTCCCTTCATTTAGTTAGAATACTGACAATAATAATATAACGTGCAACAGTTACCCAAAGATACGCTTTGTTTAGCTATTCCATTAGAAACAAAAACGAAATAAACGAAATAATTAAATGATCAATAAAAACGTTATTGCGAGTCATGATTGTTTTAGGGTACCGTAAGAGAAGGCTCCATCCGCCTTATAGAAAATGTGCTTATATTTTGATTGCTCATATCAAGTACGCAAATACGCAAAGAAAAACTAACTATACCTTACAAGAAAGGTTTTATCCTGATTTTTATATCAATCTTAAAAAAAAAGTGGCAACATTGATTTACACAAACAATGTTTGCTGCAGCGCCCCCTGGTGAGTTGTCACCTATCTAAGAACATGCACCAATCAAACCCAATCCCATAACTGAAAACTGCATCAAAATTAGACTAGTAGTTTTGAAGAAAAATGGCAACATGTCATATGGCATAAATGGCAGCATGCATTTGCACAAACAAATAAACAAACATCCTCTCACCCCAAACGCATTTACCCTCTCCGTTCCGTCGTGGGTAATAAGGGAGCTTATACACAACATGTCATTAAATAAACGTTGAAGACGGAAATCTATTCAATTTTCTTGATATATCGTGTTTTCTCCATTCTACGCGACATTGGCGAAGTAAATCGTGTCCAACTGGCACTTCTAGAAGCCACTAAACAAAAGAATTGAATTGAAATCTTGTTTATGACTTCAAAACGTGCCAGTTGATCACAGATAATAGGAATCTAAAAAAAACATATAAAAATGACATATTACTATGATTTTATGACGTAGCAATGAAAGTCATTTCAATACAATTTTTACTACTCTTCAAAACTAAAGGTCACACTCGATATAATAAACCTTATTAGTGAATTTTACTCCACACAAATGTATTTGGTTGATTGTACAGAACCATACGCCAATCTGACTTACACTGTTTATATAACTATTCTAACCTTATAAACTACTAAAAACCGGAAGGCACACGAGTATATGATATAGGTAGTGTAGTAATCACGACGTATTAGCATTGAAATTGTAATAAAGTTATTAACAGTTACAAATTTACCATTTATGAAATATTAATGAAAAAAAAACATATAAATAATCAATGAACAGCGGTGTTTGTGAAACCATATTTTTTTAAAGTATATACGTGTCTTGTATTTTGTTATTTTAATAATACGCGTTATTTATTAGCTCAATCTTACTAACATTACGAGTATAGATGTGAAAGTTTGGATGTTTGGATGTTTGTTACTCAATCACTCCAGAACGGCTTAACGGATCTGGATGAAAGGCACAGAGATAGGTCATAGTCTGGAATAGCATATAAATTACTTGTTATTCCGACATGTACGGTTCCCGTAGGATAGATTTGATTTAGTTTTTTCAGAGGCGAACCCGAGCGATCGAGCGAAACGCTGGGCCGCTAGTTATTTAATATAGTTTAAACAAAAAGAAACTACTTTTAAAAAACAATCTATACTGTGTATTAAGTGAAGTATTTGTTTATGTGTTTGACCTGTAAGTATATATGTACGTTTGTGCGTCCTACGTTCACACGTAATTACTAAACGGCTTTTAAATGTTAGGAATTTTGCCTATTAATTGAAAATTTATAGACATGATACGACTCTTGGAGACGAGTGGAGCCGCGGGTAAAAGTAGCGTATTGTGACGAAACAAACATAAATACAAATAATATACCTGTTATAATATAACCTGGAGTGACATATAAATAAATATTAAAAAAAAGAAAACGTAGGTACTTCACACAAAAAAAATAAAAAAAAATTGTACACAACATTGATTCAGTTAAAAAATCTATGTTTTACCGGGTTTCCTTTAGTTTTTTTTATTTTTTATATATATATTTTTTTCATTTTTTTATAGACTAGTAGATCCGGCCACACGTTGCTGTAGCACAATTACCTATAAAAAAATTTTTAGCTTGGGGGTAGAATTTGCAGCAGAGAGTAACCGTTTTACAGGTTCTCTCCGGGATCCCTCTCTGGATATGAAAATCTTAAACTTTTCCACTAAAATACAATTAACCAGGACAAAAACTATCCTATCTTTTAAGTTGAAAGAAATTACACATTTAAAAAATCATTAAAATCGGATAAGTAGTTTCGAAATTCATCGCGGACCAACATCGTAACACGAGAATTTTATATATTAAGATATATTTTTTATTATTGTTTACTTTTTTAAAGGGTAATCAAGTTGAAAATCATAGGTGCGAGATCCAAGTTTGAACCCCCTTCACTTAATATTCCAAGCAAGCTTAATATTACTACATATTTAAATATTCTTAAATTTCCCCATCAACGAATTCATATTATCTACATAGAAAAGCTCATTTTTCAGAGCTTTTTATGAAAATGAAAGCATAAAGTTGTTTCATACATTAAAACGTTGCATTGCAACTTGCATACATTTACGTGCAACTATAACTAGATTCATTACTAACGTGAAACGAATGTAGACCGCTCTTTTGATAGTTTTGACTACATAAAAGGCTTAATTACAATATCTTCTCCATACAATAATTCCAAATATAGCATTTTTTCTAAAGGAAATTTAAACTAATTACAGTCAGTATATATTTATTAATTCTTCACATTTCCAATGTTAGAACGTATATAAACATAGATACAATGTCATAGAGTTAGACAGAGTTTGATTGAGTTTGACTTCACTCGTAACCGCTACTATGACAAAATCATTTTTTTTTTTTTTTTAATAAAACTATTGAAATAAAAAAGTATTTAGGGCACATCACGCAAAGTTTGATATACATAATATATAAACGATAATAATTATCTATATATAAATAGAATCTCTATATAAAAATGTTTCAATACATTTTCCTCCTCTGTTTATATAGAAAAAGCTATTCTTTATATAGAAAATTTTCAACAATTATTAGGTATTGTCGAATTTCCGCCACTGGGTGGACACTAGATTAAATAATTTCTCATCAAAATATTATAAGTTGTTACATATTCAATGAGATAATTGAAGGAAAGGTAGCTGTGCTAAATAAACATTCTAATATCACGTAGGCACTCGCTCATATCTAGTATACGCTGTACTCATAAGTTACCGGCCAATTAAGCATCTATGCATAATTCATGACTCCATATCAGTCTGTTGGAATTTCAGGCCTAAAAATAAGATTTATTACCTTCATGGATACAAATTGGTCTTACTTATTCCAATAACAATTTTAAATATTGCTGATTGCGTGAGGAAATACCAACTGAATACACGTTAGTAGTAGTTTTTTTTTTGTATTTTATTCCAATACTGTGCAAAGGAAGTACAAGTTTAGTTCTTATAATTTTGTTTTTAAATCTTTTAAGAAAAGTAACAAAAAAAATATGTAAAAAAAACATATTTATTATATAACTAGCGGCTCACCTTAGCTTCGCTCAGGTTCGCCTCTACAAAAACAAAAACAAATCTATTTCGGGAACGCTACATTTACCCGGAATAAAAAGTAGCCTATGTGCTATTCCCGACTATAATCTATCTCTTTGGCAAATTTCATCCAGATCCGTTCAGCCGTTCTGGCGTATTGAGTAACAAACATCCAAACATCCATCTAAACTTTCACCTTTATAATATTAGTACGATTAACCCATCAAAATACGAGAAGTAATGCCAAGCGTTGATTTTTCTTTAAAGTACCGTACTTATATCTTACAGCGATCAAAAACGTAACTCTTCATTTTTCGCTATTCCATTTTTTTGGTCGATAGGTTTAACAACTTGTCAAAAATTTTAATACAAAAAGACAGACAAAATCTATCTACTAAAAACATGAAATAACTAAATATCAGGGCCAAAATATAGCAGCAAATTAATTCATTTAATCTACCGCAGTAAAATCCATTACGTACATACAACAAAGTACGCAGATGAGAACAATGAATCAGAATAGCTTGCACAAGATATATTAAGTTGAATTACAAACTATTAGCACTATGTGACTATAACTTAACTTCAAGTTTAAACAAATGTTATGTCGCAAAGTTTAGAAAAATATTTAACAGATGCCATAATAACAAAATATCAATGTTTGGGTCGCGACTCGCGTGGTGGATGCGAAAATATTTTTATAGAGTACTAGCATTGCCCGCGGCTCTGCCCGCGTTCAGATGATCAAAAACCAAATTCTTAGATTTTATAGATTAGTATACTCTTACATTGCAGTTTTTGCATTTTTTCTCAGAAATGACATATTTTCCCGCGGTAAAAAGTATCCTATATGTTGACCCGGATAACCAGCTATCACCATACCAAATTTCATCAAAATCCTTCCAGTTTCTAAAAACTATAGTGTCGGCCTCTGTATCGATAATAATGTTTATTTCAATAATATTTTCCAAAAAATATTTAATGTACAGATTCGGCTTAGTTACAATTTTATTACATGTATAGATGAGTTAATACCAAGTATCTATATACCAAACATGAAACAAATCAGTTTTATTCCTAACCACTCCATATTATATAGCAAAGTCCTCCCGCCGCGTCTGTCTGTCTGTCTAAAAGAGATAAACTCTAAATCTACCAAATAGATTTTCATACGGTTTTTATTAAAAACGGTGTGATTCGTGTAAAAGGCTTAGATGTATAATTAATTAAGGTTCTGCGTAAATTAACTGAAATATGACGATTATTGTTGAAGATTTCATAAAAAATCATGTCGACTAGAAGCTTTACTGGCTTGCACCGCGTAAGCCAGTAAAGCTCCTAGAAAGTTATATAAAACAATGTATTACAAAATTATTCGAAACTAGGAACCCGAACCCGAGCGAGGCCAAAATAAGTCGCTCGTTAAATATAAAATTATATAGCACTTCATCACTGTCATATTTTACATTATTTAATTTACGTAATCAAATATTTATTTAAGCAAAATGAATAATACACGTATCGTTCAATAGCATTATTATTGACACAGATGAAATTTGTTAGGATTTAAATTTTGTTATGGAAAGAAGTTTATAAAACGTAAACTTCGCTAGATAAAAAAAAACTTTTTTAATGTCCAGATATATATATACATAGGTTTACCTCCTACAAAGCTATGCCACAAAGGTGTCAAAATTCAATAAATAATATAAAAAAGCAGTCATGAGGACTGCCAAAAGAAGTGAACACTTAAAACTATAAACAAACAGTTGTTATTTTTGGATATTCAAATTAATTAATTGATCTTAAATTAAAATTTGTAAATTAAAACTGTTTATATTTATCTGGTTTTGACATCTATCGGCACTCTTGAGTGTTAGCGTTAACACATCACGTGACCATGTCGACGACGACTTACATGAATTTACTTTCCATCCAAATCTGCTAGTAGAAATTTTCACTTCAAAATATTGAACGTAAGGTAAAAACATTTAGTTGACAGCAAAATTGAAATTTAATTAATAAAAAAAAATCTTTAACGAACGTCTACCAAATATGGATATTTGCCACCTCTAAATCTTAATGAATACACAATATAAATACATATATTTCGAATGAAGGTCGAACTCATGACCAGTACCTCTGATATAGCAATAAGTATTCAACACATGGGTACTTTTGTTCAGTTCATTAATGATTTCTAGAATTACGACATATAAAGCCACTCACAGCCATATAAATATTGTAAACTACTGCGTACATTTTGAACAGATAAAAATAGTTATTGTGAGTGTACCTCAGGAGATAGATGATATGTCTATCTCCTAAGGTAAAATACTGCAGACTTTTCTTTAGGCCTTCTTAAGCTACAATTTTCTAGTACATTGTTTTGATGTAACTCTAAAGGTTTAGCCAGCGTTAGCCATCTTATCGTACGAAAACAGGTTTTTTGACAAAACACCACTTAGGATTAGACATTTTGTACAAAATATTTACAAATTAACAAAAACCTTCCTCGCTTATTGCTCTTTCTATTTGTGAAAACCGTATCAAAATCCGTTACATGGTTTAGAAAAAATAAGCGGAGAAACAAACAGACGCAGGCAGCATCTTTTTTTATACTATGTATAGAGATGAAAGTAACTCTGTCTGTTACCTTTTAAAGCTTAAGCCGCTGAACGGATTTCGATAAAATGTGGCAAAAACCTGAATTGCATTCTGGGGATGGTCACAGGCTACCTTTGTTCCCCACTAATGACGCGAGCAAAGTCACAGGCAAAAACTAGTTTTACAATGTGTTAGTAATACCGGCTTGCAAGAAACAAACTTAGTTCTGAGAAGCTACGAAGAAAAGCCCATACAATAATGCATTTATCTTCTTGTCGCTATAAATATAAAGAAATTGTGCAATGGATTATGAAACGAGTTTTCACTATCAGTGAACTACAAGAGCAGCGTTGAGGATCGACTGCGGGCTATTTTTGGATATCAATTTAATTGAAAATTCAAGATTTTCAGATCATTGTGTGGTTTAAATCGCTTGGCACGCGTTTTAGGAAAATTAAAAGTAGATAAATGTTTAACTTTCATTACTTTGTAACATCATGAAGTGATGAAGTGATTTGGTTTAAGTAATTTGAATACGATTTAAAAATTTGGATATACATATTATCACAATTCAATAGCATTTTTGATTCTCAATAATAATAATGAAATGAAAAATATGAAAAATAGAACTGTGAAAAAATTAACTTAAAAAAAATTATAAGCCCGATTGCGTAAAAAGCAAACTAAAAAGAAAGGAACAAGTTAAGGAAAGAAAATAGTATTATGTAGCCCTGCTTTGAGTTTCGACGCAGTCGGGTAAAAATATTTCATATAGGTACTTAGTTAAGTATTAAAATAAATCAAAATTAAAAAAAGCTAAAAACAAAAAAAAACAAGCTTTTAATCATATAAATTGTGTAATGTAATAAATGGGTTTGATTTAATTTAAAGTTTAATTTTAATTTATAGGTACTTATTCGTATTTTTCTCAGCAAACCCTTTCATCTTATATTCATATAGGGGTGTATAAAAAAACATAGTTCGCCATAGTTAGGAGATTTAGAATGACGTCACTTATCTAACCATGCATTGTCATCTAAACTAAACGTATATGCAAAACTTCGGCTCAATCGGTTGAGGATAACTGTTTTAAAATTCATTTGCAAGATTTGTCTCGAACAAACATTCATACCAACATTTCGAGTTAAATAAAAGCTTGTAATTGCCATATCTGTCAAAAAACGTATTCAACAAGTGTTGGTGTCAAGAAAAACGTATCTAGCAAATGTGTAAATCACAGCATACACTATTAATCAGTAGGCAATATATCTGCAAAGTAATATTGCGTGAGAGCCGTCTCTCAGAGGACTTGAAAATTGGTTAGCGTTTCATATTTCATATGAATTCATTGGATTGCTGAATTTTTGGAGAAATGAAATTTCAAGATAATATGAAGAACATCAATAATGATCTACACCTAAATACATACATATGTATGTATGTTTGTATGTATAATTCTTTTCATTGGCCACTTGCACTAAAATGGCAAACTGTGTGGTTTGATGTTTGCTAAGCATATTTGAGACCTATAAATTAAGTTAGTAAGAAATTCAAATTTAAACTAAGTAAGAACGCAATTAAATCTTACTATACTCGAAAAACAATTAAAATTAATTCACTTATTTTTCGCTCACACTACGGTGTAGAACATCTACTAGGTCCAATAAATTTCAACCCCTCACGGGAACGGAATCCTCGACCTGCGGCATTATACTAAATACTGATTAGACACATGTTATACAATGCTTCGTTGGCAATTAATTGATATAAACAAGTATTATTTGTGACCCAATTACGATTAATAGTGCCTATTATGTCGAGCTATAAACCATGAAGGTAATCAAAAACCTTTCATTTAGTTGTCCAAAACGTTTTGTATAAGAAAATTATATATTTATACTCTCCATCTGCTCAAACATGCGTGAAATATCCTTCTCATTGCTGTAATTTTCCTTCACCAATACAAAAAATATTTAAAACTTGTTCGAAAATTGACAATGTTCACATATTATCGTGAAGAGTTATAGCTACAAACTATAATAATAGTAGATTGTCAAAACGTGTATATACATATGTGACGTTTTAAATTAAACTATATTTTTGGATTTTGCCGAGGTTTTATTTTAAGTTTTTGTTTCGATGTTTCAAATGCTTTACAGCAAAAATGGTCTTGGGAGAGACCTGTCCCGAAAAGCAAGAAGATAGTTTGAGATCCTGGGAAGGCCATAGAATAATTTTTACGAAAATCATCCCTTAAGGGGGTGAAAATGGGGATGAAAGTTTGTATGGGGAAGCAAGCTAGGGACGAACCCGAGCGAAGCGAGGTGAGTCGCTACTTTCATGTGAATCTATCATCTATACATCTATCTATACAGATAAATAAAATTGAAGTGTCTGTTTGTAACGTCAATATAACAGCGTTTTACTAAATGCATATGAAATTATATACGGTATATGAAATTATAAGAAAAACACAATTTTTAAATTTTTTGTCTGTCTGTCCGTCTGACTGTTTGTTCCGGATAATCTCTGAAACGGCTGGACTGATTTTGACGAGACTTTTACTGGAAGATAGCTGATGTTATAGGGAATAACATAGGCTACTTTTATTTAAGAAAAGCAATTGGGTTCCGCTCAAAAAAATCAAAACGTATCTAGGGACGAACCCGAGCGAAGCGAGGGTGAGTCGCTAGTATTAAGTAAAATCTCTTCAAAAATTAAAAATTAACAATTTCCAATATCGTTAACACGCTCCAATATTAATATATTGTATGTATGGTGCTTTCTACCCCTATATAAGTCACTATAAATCTCTCCAGAGTAAAATTACGAATATACGTTATCGGTAGATCCGCAAATTGCTTGCCTCATATTTCATATTGAATTTCTATGTTTTTACAATCTTTCATTTAATTACTTTAATTAATAATACTTTCTTAGATTTACGCGAATAATTGATATTTTACATAAAACTAACTTTTCGGATTTTATCTATATATATTTACTTGATGTATGGTTCCCGATGTTTTGAATCAAAATAAATCCGCGAAAAATCCGAAAAGACATTTTACTTAAAATCTATACATATAGGTAATAAAAAATGTAAAATCGCTGTCTGAGCATGGCAGATATATGACAAAAAATATTATTGGGACGTTTATCAACGCAAATAGCATGATTGTTAGAATTTCTGTCCGTTTCTCTGTTTATCTGTTTGTCTGTGCGTTTGTGCACGCTAATCTCATAAACGGCTTATCCGATTTAGATGTGGTTTCCACATATGTATTGTGGTAAGCTTCACTTAACATTTAGTGTTTGTTTCATGTCAATCGGTTTATAAATAAAAAAGTTATGCCAATTTAAAGAATCACGTCGAACATTTGTTAAACTGAAAAATGAACGGTTCCCGTGGGATAGATCTGTTTGTGCTATCCTAGAGGCGAATCCGAGCGAAGCGAGGGTTAGCCGCTAGTTAATATAATACATATGCCGGCAATTTTACGTCATAGTAACAGCCTACGTAGTCTTTGTGGGATGACTCTGTATGTTCCCTATACAATTTCCACACTTTTAAGGGTTGAATTCCAAAACGCTTTCGTAGCGGTTGTTTATGTTATTACAGCAATATCATTTACTTTTAACTTTTAACATTTTTGATTAAAAATTAAGAACAATATTTGTTTGACGATTAGCACAAACGTCAAAACTTTGTTTAAGACAAAAATATTGCCAAAATAAATCACATTACCTTCTACGTCTCTCCTACAATGCTTAAAATTAAGTAAAATTTAACAACTTCAATTCAATTCAATTCTCTTATTAATTGCTTCAAAACGTGTCAGTAGAGCACAAATACTTTGCCAATTACATATAGAAAAAAAATAAACTTATGATGGTTTTATAGGATAAGCAGCATCACAAGTATTTACATTGTATAGAAATCTAATGAAATATCTATATTTACGAGGCAATAAAGAAGTATGCAATAAGGTTACCAAGAAATTTAAAGATTAATTTACGATTTATTCACTTTATCGCCTAATTCATTACCTGTACACGATATGCGTAATTATATTGCTATTAGCGACTCACGTTATTTTTTAACATTTAGTATAAACTCAGAGATGAGATACTTTCCCTCAGTAAAAAGTATCCTATATGTTGACCCGGGTAACCAGTTATTATCATATTAAATTCCATCAAAATCTGTGTGTGTCTATCAAAAATGTGATTTTTTCGGTGATGCGGTCACAGATAGACAGACAAACAAAAATTCTAAAAATTCGGCCTCTGTATCGATAATAATACTTTAATAAGATTTTCCAAAAAAAAAATTAATGTACAGATTCGATTCAGGTAGAATTTTATTATATGTATAGATTTTATAAATCTATTTTTACTGTCAATAGTGAGAAAGATCTATCTAGTTAATAAAAGGAATAAGTGTACACGCACATACAAGCATGAAAAATCAAGTCGTTCGATATAAGCACGCGTTAATCCATTCATGGGCACATTCTTCTTTTCTTGTTTAATTTGTCGCCTTAAAATATTTTTTTAAATACTTAGTTTTTTTCTTACTTTTAATTACTTATATGATTACATCTATACCATATTTAACAAAGAGCAACTTTGGATGTTTGTTACTTAATCACGCCAGAACGGCTGAACGGATCTGGATGAAATTTGGCACAGAGATAGATTATAATCTGGAATAGCACTATAGACATTTCATCCAGGAAAAATATACAGTTCCCGTGGGATAGATTTGTTTTTGTTGTCAGCAATAATTTCTTGTAAAAAATCTTTTATTAAGTATTATATGTATAATATTTTCATATAATATTTTCATTCAATTTTCCTTGTTTTTGATCTACAAATTTAAATGAATATTTAAAATACTTAATACCATATTTTACTGTTACAGGTATGTACAATGTATACTGATTGGGAGTAAGTATAATTCTACAAGAAAAGATAAGAACTAGGATTTCGTAAACACCACTTGCACGTTCTAGTTCTAACCGGTGATAAGATCTAAAAGTCTAAGTAACTAATACAAGTAATCTAACTAATAAAAAATATCTTATAACCTCTTATACGAATATATAGATATGTAAATGTTATACTAACTTCCCTGCGGCTTCGCTTGCAGAGTAAATTTCTATATATAAATAGACAAAGCAACACAGTTCAGTGCCTTTTTCTCCTCTGTCTGTCAACAGATATCCTTTACGAGCCTTAGAGTTATTAATAATAAAAAAATCTTTAGGAACACATAGTTTTTTTACATATTTAGTAAGACTCAATAATGATTATGATCGAATTACATCTCTTCTTCTTCCCGCTGCCCATTTCCCAATCACCTGGGGTCGGCGCAGTACATGTTCTGTACTGCTGATAGGATTTGGCAAAAGTTTTACGACCGGCCTCCTGCCTGACGTCAACCCTCCTTGGGAATGCTATTGTCTCTCTTTATCTGAATGGTTTCACTTACGATTTTGTTGCCTTTTAAAACATTTTTATAGTATTACTTAAATGTTTAATGTTATTTTCGGATATATTTTAAAATAAATGTTGATTACACCATAAATTTTGTTTTGACGTTATCAATTTTTTTCTAAAACCCTTTTATAAGTGATCGAATTACAACTACTGTATGAATACTAAAATGTATAATTGCACATAACTCAACTAAGGCTTATAAAAAAGAATCGATACCACTTGGTTTGCTCGGGTTTTCCATACCTACATATATTTTTAAAATATTATTTTTTTATTTATTTTTTTAATACAAATGCTAGTCAGGACTTATAATACATATTATATCTCCCTATGATCTCTGAGGAAGTTTCAGTGAGATTGGCTATGAACAAAAATTCGATCGTTAGTATATTATATTACTAAGGAATGAGCAATGGAAAAAAATTAAAGCAACAATAATGTCTCAATAAATGAAATGATCATGCAAAATCAGTCCCGACTGTCGTGAATAATTTCACGCAGACTACATATTTTGCGCAGGACATAAATTATGAATGTCGCAGGTAGACGAAATAAATTAAATAGCTTGACAACTTGGTAACATTTCAGTGTAATACCTAGTGGTTAGGGTTGTTTTGTAAGAGAAACCTTAGACTAGGCAACTTCACGAACTGTTAATATTTGGTGATGACAGAATATTAAGTGCTACGAACTCTACATTACCTCATTTCTTAGGTAATCTCTTCTCTCTCTCTCTCTCTCTCTCTCTCTCTCTCTCTCTCTCTCTTCTGCTAAAGTTAGATTTAAAAATTGTTATTTTTTAGGTAAAGCTAAATTTACTTTTGTAACATCTAGAAGGGTTGCAAAGTTTGTATGAGGAATGATATGATAATACGAGTATAATTAATAAGTATAATGAATTGAGATATACTCTTGTGTAAAATTTATAAATCACTAGCGACTCACCCTCGCTCCGCTCGGGTTCGTCCCTGCTTAAGCTTTGACTCTTAGTACAGATTTCTCCGAGATGAGATATTCTCATGCAGTAAAAAGTATCCTATATATTGACCCGGATAACCAGCTATAACCATACCAAATTTCATCAAAATCTGTCCAGTAGCTTTCTCGTGATGCGTTCCCGGACAGACAGACGGACAGACAAAAATTCTAAAAACTATACATCGGCCTCTGTATCGAATAATGACTTTTTCAATAAGAATTTCCAAAAATATTTAATGTATAAATTCGATTCAGTGAGAAGCTTATTATACTTACAGATTTTCGATGATTATTTGTAAAATAAAGATAGCCGTCAGCTAGTGTAGTGCATTAGGATGTGATAAAGATACTCTAAAGCAGTATTACTGTTTTGTCTAGGTTTTTTCCTTAAACCATTTGCTAAATTGTGTTAAAATGTAAATAGCATTTTACCAAGATCGTTGTGATTTGTGAAGTTAAGATGAATAAATTAAATGTTGAAACTTGGATCATACGATACATTTGTAAATAAGAAAACGTCTTATCTTGGCACTCAGTAAAATCTTAACTTACAAATACAACTAGATAATTTATAATTATCCTCTCTTGAAGCTAAGTTTCTTTTTACAAGCTTTAATACTTTCTTAGATTTACGCGAATGTTTGACATTTTTAAATAAAACTATCTTTTCGGATTATTAAAATAATATAAAAGCTTGTCGTAGGATTTACCTGTGTAAATAAAGAAGAATTACAATATGCAACTTAATCTAGACATATAAGTAATTCTAAGAAAAAAAATACGGACAAGTGCGAGTTGGACTCGCCCACCGAGAGTTCCGTATAAATTTGTAGGAAATCTGTTTAACTTTGATTTTCATAATTTTTTATTGTTTGGAATTTTTCTTTTATTTGTGCTGAACCTGAAGACATTGCTTTTTGGCAAATTTTGTGTTTCAAGGTCAACTTGAACTACCATATATGTAGGCTTTCGATCCAAAACATATATCATCATATAAATTGTGTAATGTAATAATTTAATGGGTTTGATTTAATTTAAAATTTATTTATTTTCAGAAGCAATATTAAAGCAAACTATAATTAATTAAAAACTCTTTTCATATCGCATACTAATTAAAACACCTGTGAAATTCTCTGCATGAAAAATTTTATCAGATTAAAATTATTCATTTTTTGCAATGAAAAAAGAGTGTAAGGTACATAAAGGCATAACCAATGTAAATTGCTTCCTCTTCCATAGAAAATCAATTAAAAACAAAAATGTTTAATTTTGGAAAGTAAATTGGATACTAGCCGGCTGATTAATTAATACTGTTTCTAAGACCTCCAATGCTATATTTAATTATTGCCTATAACATATGGACAAACAATGTCCGCCAACCCTTATTTGGTCAGCGTGGTAGATTATATCCTGATACCCCTCGTATTGAAGGGAGACCCGTGCCCAGCAGTGGGGGACAAAAATTATTTTTTTATCCTAGTACTGGACACGGCTTAATCTCTAATATTGTTAATCTTTCCTAATAAAATTATAAATTACATACTTAATTCTCTAAGGAATTGAAAATTGAGGTAACCTGGAGGCGATAATGGAGGATGAAGGCTACAAATAGAATTATTTATTCTATTTATTTGAATGTAGCAAAATGTACTTTATAAAGATTTAGCAATTGTATTTTAAAAAGTTTTTTAGGATGCTGTAGTAAAAACATACTCGTATATGTATATAGATATATATACTATATTGACGACACGTGTCGCTGTGCCAGCGGTCGCGGGTACGAGTCCCACTGGAGGCATTCATTTGTGTGATAAGCACGAATGTTTGTACTCCAGTCATGGGTCTTTGTATTTATAATATGCACGTATTTAAAGTTATATATGTATAGTGTATCAACTATCTGGTATCCATAACACAAGCCTCGTAGCTGCCCATGGAACTAGATGGTGATGTGTGTTAATGTGCCAACATATTTATTTATTTATTTACATACATTATAGGTGTATACTTTAATTGCTTTCTGTTGTATCTTCATTAATTTATGTTAATTTCTATCAATACTTACGGTCAGTTTTACATAAATTTACCGTATGTTATGTTTGTATAAAATTTCAATGTAATTTTGCTATTTATCAAAAGAGGGTTCAAAGGTCAACCGAATGTCACATAAATGTGGTGACCTATTCAGGTTCTTAATCCAAGCAACTTTATTGTTCTAGCATTTTACAATATAAATAACTATGTTGGATACAAAAATACTCATATATCAAAAACTCTTTTGACTTAAATTCACATTATTTCTCTAAGCTTTCTAAAGAAATGGCTTTCATCAGACAACCCAATTCTTATAAAAATATTACAAAAACAAAAGCATTACTTGCTTAGTGCTTTATTTGTACAGAAAAGAAGCATCGCCTTGATTTTTCGCATACAGCTTATAAGACGGAGTGTGACGTAGATTTTTTTGTCGGGTTTCAAATGTTTCCCTCGGGGTATTAGTTGTGGGAATAAGCTACTTTTGGACGCGCGCCCGCGACGCGAAAGTGGGTCGCTTTACTTTAAGTCTACTAAAGTTTTCTAGTGAGTCAATATGTTATAAGCGCTGTCTCATGTTAGATATATAATTAGACATGTTTCATAAATATTTTTTAGACTAAATATCCCTTTTAAAAGTAGCTTTTGCCCATGGCTACGCTCGCGTACTTCTGTTATGTATAGGTAATGCTTCGCCCCCAAGGTTAGCTGTAATATTCTTTAAATAAATAAGCTAAACTGATTTTTTTTCTGAAAAAATCTAACCCAGATAACACAGAGAATATCATAATATATAAAAATAGTACATGCATACATGTATATTTGACTTAATTGCTCAAAAATCAAAACCTGCACAGTAATAAACACAGTTATTTTATAATTTTACATCAATTTACTTCATTCTCTTAAAAAACTAAAACACTTAGTTTATAAAATTGCTGCGCCGGCGCAGGATCGTGTGATATCAAAGTTGCATAATGCATAGAGCGGTGACTGGCCTTGCCACGCCCTGCCGCGCTATGTGGTACAAGCAATAGCACATTCAGTGGTAACGTTAAATTAAATCAAAATTTACCTTAAACAAATAGACTTTTACAGACACTTTTGAATCGTCAATTCTTACATTTAATACTTTCTTAGGTATACGCATATATTGGTCTTTTTAAATTGTATACAGGATATTTTTTATATATATAAATAATTTTGAGTTTATGATAGTATAAACATTAAACCTTAAAATATACACGGCACACGGCGCTTATAACGCCCTTGACGTATAAGGAGTTCATTAAAAATATAAAAAACACAAACAAATATCGACATATTATGTATATATATATATATATATATATATATATATATATATATATATATATATTCGAATAGAACACTTCCTCTTTAGATGTCGGTCAAATAACAAGTACATTAAAAAAAACTATCGATAAAGAATGTTCTCGTGGGTAAATTAAAGACTTGTCTCCTGCTGCATAAATACCTCATTACTTTCCGAATGAGTTCTGGAAAAATCTGAGCTTCTCAGACGATCTCACTGTGTCGTACGACTCGGAAATAGTCAATTGACTAACGCCTTTCACAGTAATAGCTGACGTTAAAGTTTTTGCCTATATTTTATCTTATTTATTTTTGAGGGCTTAGCTGACGTTATTTTGCAGTCGTTGAAGAAAAGAAAATTTAAAAATTGTATTGAAATGAGAAATTTAATCGTGGTGTCATAGAATTATAATATGTTATTAAGATATATATTTTAACACCCGACGCAAAAAGAAGATTATTAGAAGTTAACGTGTGTATCTGTCTGTAGCATCGTAGCGCCTAAACGGATGAAAACCTGACGCTGCAGCGTCACCTGTAATCTGCAAGATACTGAACTCTTTACTAAAATACTGCAGAGATATTATGTTTAAGGCCATTTAAATGGCCGCAATGAATTGGTTATTCGGTTGGGGATTTTTTTAATTTTTAATTTAAGAGCAAATAAGAAGATTTAACAAACAAACGAATTTACGAACATTCTCATTTATAATATTAATATGATAGTATGATGTAGTCTTGCGCATCACTCCACTTATGTCACACTACCTTGTCGCCAAGTTTCCAAGTTTTCAAGTACGAAATTAAATAGATTACGTGTTCATAAACACTTCCTGTGAGAGCACTTTCTTTATATTAAGTAATAACAAAATACTCTACATTTCGAGTTCTATAACGATTAACCACTTTCTAGAAAGTTTAAAAATATATCTGTACTGTTTTTAAAGCAACCAAGTGTTATCTATCAATCTAATATGTTAGAGAAAAAACTATAATATATAATAGTCTAAGATCCGAATCTCTGTGGTGGACCCCACACACTTTTTCCAGGCGAAATATATATTTTTTAATCCGTAAAACATAATAACAAACACAACAACCCAGGGGGGTTGGACCAAAAATTTGCTCCAGGCTTTTTTTAATTAAAAAAACTATAGCCTGGAGATTTTTTGGTATAACAATCCTATATCATTAAATTTGTAATAAAATTATCTATATTTTGATACTTGGTTGGTTTCGGAAAATACGACCCGATAAGAGCATTTAACTACTTCAATATACCTGTTTATATTTGGATGTTAGGTAATGTGGATTCGAAAAGTTCTTGTACTTTGCATAATTTTTTATATAAAATAATAGCCTGGAGCAATGTTTTGAAGACAACAAACTTTGGTAAACGTATTAGTACTGGTACAAACTGCCAAAAATAACAATACCCAAAAGCATGGCTGTGTTGCCATTGTTGATTTAAAGCTTTTCATTAAACACGCTTTTATTAGCTCCGCTTGTATTAAGGGTCTATCTCACAAGTAGGTCAGGTAGGCCAAGTAAAATTCAGTGTAACAGCACACAGTTTTTATTATTTTGTACAGAGTCAGAGTAACGCCTCAAACAACATTACAATAAGGAATGACGCATCACGCATTATTTAAAAGTCATGAAACAAAATACAACTCTGCTCCCGCCCTTTTTCCACTCAAGATATCAACCTCAGAAAAGTCAAATAAGTATTTTATATCAGAATGACAAAATAAAGAATAAAATAATGAATCTACAATAAAACATATAAATCCTATTTTATATAATTAATAATTTATATTATTTTTAGTATAAGACTTGTGATTCTATCTAAACTCTTAACTATCAAATCTTGAAAATCCATTTTCAACCTACTTCTACAAGTAACTAGGACACTTGTCCCATCGATTTGAAACATTGTAAGTATAAAGTATATAATAATTCTATACCATCGACTTGATATGAAACAAGTAATATAATGGTACTAACTCTTCAAAGAACTAAATTTTCAATACAATTTTTGAGCTTTTTATGCAATGAAGTTGGTCAAAGGCTTTTAAGTTTATAAAAGCTACATTTGATATATTCTTAATTGCGCTAATATGATTATATAACACTAGCAGAACCCGCGTCTTAACTGTAAAAAATATATCCGGGATAAAAAGTAACCTATGTGCTATTCCAAACTATAATCTATCTCCGTGCCAAATTTCATCTAGATCCGTTCAGCCGTTCTGGCGTGATTGAATAACAAACATCGTACAATAACGGCTATGGATTGGAACAACTTGCCTGCGTCGGTGTTTCCGTCCGATTATAATATGGGTGTCTTCAAGGCAAGAGTGAATAGGTGGCTACTGAATTAGTGCGACTTACCATCTACAACTGCTTTGCCACTTACCATCAGGTGGAACGTAGTCAAGCACTAATTCTGAATAGTATAAAAAAAAAACAAAGAACATTAGTAAGATGAAATAAGAAATGTGGACACAGCCACAGGTAATAACCAACGTTTTAAAAAGAAGTAGAAATAACAACATTCTTAAGTAATTACCCACTATTACCACGTTTTTTCTTCACACTTAGATCATTTTCATTTAAATGTTTTATTCTAATAAGGTAATTGCTTTGCAACTAAGTAACGTAGTGGGAAAGAGAATATTATGTTTTCTTGATTTATGAAATCCGCATATTAATAATATTGTGTGCAGTATTTCTATATTTTAACCGATTTTATAAAGGAGGAGGCAATGTTTTTTGCATGTGTGTTTGTCTGTTTTGTAAAGGTTTTTTTATTATACCTTTTCTTAATGCGACCAGCCAATAACTTCATGAAAATACACTCAAACATCGTCTGAGAGAATCTAACAAGTTTTCGAAAGATATGTGAAGTCTGCCAACCTGCACTAAGCCAACTGGTGGACTATGGCCTAAATAATGCCCCTTGTATTCGAGGGGGGCCCGACGTTACGAATGCTTTACAGCAATCATGGAGAGACTAAAAATCAAAATAATTCCGCGAAAAAATCTTAAAAATATTCCATTTAAAGTTTTCGCTTAAATCTAAGAAAGTATTATTATTCTCTTTTTAAATAAAATACATTGCACCAAAAAGGTAATCTCATGTAAAAATTAATAAAAACATCTATAAGGGTGAAAAAATAAATTCTTAGATATACATATGGAATTACGTGGTAACAAAAACCGATTTTAATGAAACTCAGCACTAGTATACTTTGTATGTTTAGAACATTTTTGAAAAATAAATCAATAAGGGAGTATAAACATATTGTCTATCCGAGATGTGATGCTGATATCAAGAGAATAAAGTGATAAGTAAAGATAATAGACCCTTTATCAGATGCAAAAGGTTTGAATATAGTGGAAGGGTTCGCTGTTTTAATTTTAATCTATCTATACTATAATAAAGCAGTAACTCAGCGAAATTTGTACATGAAATATTTTTTAAAAACAATGACGTGTACCGTATTATGTATGCAACATATACCCCAAAACAATAGTTATTATTTTTTTTGTCGGTATGTCTGTTTGTCTGTTTGTATGTGCGCGTTTCGCGCAAAAAGTAATGAACCGATTCCAACGAAATTTGGTGAAGTGATAACTTGTTACTCGAGTCAACATTTAGAATACCTTTTACTTCAGGAAAATATTTCTTTCCCGCGGGAAATCACTATAACTAGTGTACGTATAACTAAACAGTTATTAATTGATTATACTGGCCACACTGACGACGCGGACGCACAATTATGATACCTTTGTAAATTAGGCAGTTAAAAAATACAGAAATGGTCAAGCGGAAAAAAAATACAATTAAAAATATAGAAAGAATAAATAAAAAAAGAGAGGGGATGGTCGGCGGGGGTTGATATGGGTTGATGTTATCCGTGATTTTAAACTGGAGCAAAGAAATAAGAAATTTTTGAGAATAACTGATTCCTAACAAATTGCATCTAAATCTAGTTAAAGTATATAAGTTCTGAAACATGATACTAGTTTTTCCTGAGATATACTACAATAGGACGGGATATATTTTTGGACGAAAATAATTATTGTCATGAGAAAAAGCCCCGAGCAAAGTCAGCTCGTATCGCAAGTAATTTTATGTGTTTAATATTCAAATAAATTGAATGAAAATGGTAGTTTCTTGTCTGTAGGTACAGCATTTACCGCGTAATTAAGCCGAGATTGCGCTAGTTACTTGTTATCTTAGATATTACCTATATTAAGACTCATAAAATAAACACTAGTACAGGAAAATAATTAAAAAAAACAATCTATGCATACATATAACAAAATTGTAACTGAGTCGAAATTGTACATTAAATATTTTTTGGATAATCTTATTGAAATAGTCATTTTTATCGATACAGAGGCCGAATCTATAGTTTTTAGAATTTTTGTCTATTTGTCTGCCTGACGAGAAAACTATTGGACAGATTTTGAAGAAATTTGGTATGATGATAGCTGGTTATCCGGGTCAACATATAGGATAATTCATTTTCATTAATTTAATAAAGTCATTAATATTTTTTGGAAAATCTTATTGAAGTAAACATTATTATGGATACAGAATCAGCGAGAAAATATCACATCTCTGAGAAATCTTTACTAAACCTTAAAACGTAAATATGTATAAGTGACCGAGGAGGGGAGCGAGGGTGAGCCGCTAGTCAAAAATAAATTTTAATTAATAAATTATTAATTATTATTAGTTGTTGTAGCTTTTAAAAGTACGTTTATTAAGTAGTTTTCGATTTGTTGAACCTCTTTAGTTAAAAAATGTTTATTACAATGTTTTCTGTGTGTTTTATAGCGAAAATTCTATAATTGGCGTCAAAACATTAATATTAGTGAATTTAATCTAATCTTCACGCTCTTGTACATAATAAGGGTCATATTATTTACTGATAGGTCTTAAATAAATCGTAGCATCACATTTGCGGAAAAAGTTGTAGGTTAAAGCTAGTGTATAGATATAATTATTGCCTCGGTGGTCTAGTAGTTAGTATGAATATTATTCAACTGCAGATCCTGAGGTCCTGGGTTCGAGCCCCCGGTCGAGTCAAGTTTAGTTGATGAGTTTTTTTCAGAATTGGAAAGTATACAGTGTCACAACTCCGTTTTCGGAAAGTTCCCTAAAGTCTGATTTTTAATTCCACGGAAATATGACAGCTATCACTCGTTGACAATTCAGATATCATAAACCTGTTCTGCTTTGTATTTTTTAATATAAAATAACAAAAAATATGAAACAGAATTAGATCAAGTAAACTATATGTATGACATTGTAAATAGTCTTTGTTTTGTGCAATCAATGCACGCTAACTAAATAGCTAAATTTTACAAAGGGGTTTCACTAAAAAAGGCTTGCAACCTATGGATTATTGGACAGGGTTTCCTGTAATAGAAAAATAATTTCCTTAATAATTATTGTAACTTCAACAATATGATAATAAAAAAAATAATTACCATTTTAGAGTTATCAATAATTTTCAAGTCTTAGTTTTTCTAATTGAAACCTGAACTTCAAGAAAGGTTTATTTTTTTATTTTGCTAAAATGCTTTCCGTTTCTAGTGACAATGTTTCAAAGTTGACAACACTTCTGAAATGTCAGTATTCCGTCGAATTAAAAATCAGACTATAGAGTAAAACCGTTCCTGCGTCTAATCTCTAACAGATAGAGTCAAATTATCGCCCCATTGGAGTTTGAGTGACAGGAATCTTTAGAACAGAGTGCACTTCTTTTTTCGCCTATTCTTCTACACTATAATATCTCCTACTGACATGGCTAGGCTCAGAAATTGGCTGCCGTAGCCGAAACCGGTCAGAAAGACATTGTATTCAGCCCTTTTTTTAACGTCCCACTGCTGGGCTCGGGCCTCCCTTCAATATATAATATCCAGAAAGACATTATTATTATTATAGCAATAAATAAACAAACTATTTCACATACGTACATGTTATATTACACTTACGCAGCAAATGGCGATGCTCACACGCCTTGTCAACGTAAATAATACCTTACTGATAATTACCGGCTTTAGTTGAATGCAATAGATTGTGTCTTAGACAGGTGGCGTGTTATTAGACATATTAATAGTTTGTTTAGTATTTTTGCTTATTCTTGTTTTAATTGATGTTTTGCTGGTGTATAGCGTAGGTCATGGGTTCGATATAGTCCTTATCATAAAAGTGTAAGACAGAGATGAGTGTTGGGGTTTCTTTTGAAAAGTACTTACTGTAAGTGGCTTTGTCATACTGAACATGTTAAGCTCAGTAAAATTATAATTCAATTCTCTTGTTTATGGCTACAAAGCGTGCCAGTTGAGCACAGATTCAGTAAAACTAATTTTATATTATAATAAAAAGTAGCATTTCGCATATTTAATTTATTTACGGACGAAAAAATTAAACAGAAAATATTAAAGTTCATAAATTTTATTGTTGTTTTGTATGTCTAACTAATACAGCATTCAAACCTTTAATATAAACTAATAAAATAAAATAAAAACCTTGCTAAACACGTTGCAAAGGCAATTTTTATGGTTATATTTTTATGTATACATATATCATCGATTTTTCAGAGAAAAGAAAATCAAAGAACGGTGTATTCTCCCTCAATCTTCCTCTGTATACTATTAATAAATATCTGTTAATAAGCAAAGAGAGAGAGAAGAGAGAGAGAGAGAGAGTACAATACTTAAACAAGCTTTGTCCGCATTTTGCAAAACATGATATTTGACTCGTACGGGATTCGAACACACGACTAGTAGGTTGACGTCATGAATGGCTGCATCTTCGGACATAAGTACATACATATATTTAGGGTAAATAAATATTAAGAAGGTTAATTCAATGAATAAAATACTTTGATAAATGCAATGTAAACAAACATACGTATATACAAAAATGTCAAACAAAATTACTACAGCGTAGGCTTCTACCCTTGACATTCATTGAAGGCATTCGTTTAAATTTAAAACACACTAACTTATTTTTGTAAACAATCTAAAATATTCCTTAAACTATTGCAGTAAAGTCGATTTTCTCTTTCCACTTACATTTAACTTGTGCACTTATAAAATTGAAAAGTAATATTAACCATTTTTTTGTTAAAGCGAAATGAATTTTAATATGAATTTAATAGAGTGTATTTTTCCTTGACAAACAATTGTTTTTGTATCCGGGTTGGAAACAAAGCCGAGTGACATTTGCGTCAACGTCCACTCGCGGACATGTGTCTAGGACTTAAGTGGTACGTACATTATGAATGTATTCCTCAAATATGGCTTTAAAATCTTATAGCTGAGGTAAACATACGTTTTACATAACTCTTTATTATTCTAATCTTTATATATATATATATTATTTTAAATAATGCCTTTGCAAAGCTAAGCGTAAGCTAAGATTAGTTTAGAAAAAATTGCGATTAGTCACTCAATTTTGTACTTGACCTACATATTCAAATATTTTCTTACTTGAAATATTTTCCATTTTATATTTGTTTAAAAAAGTAATAAAACAAGTATTAGTAGTTTATTTTTTAACAACAATAATAACAAGTAATTGTATTTTTATTAAGTGGGTTATAAAATTATTTTAAGTTTTGTTATTGTATGAAATATGAATTTTTTTATTATACTAGCATTTCCCGTGGCTACGCCCGCATTCAGATGACCAAAAACTAAATTCTTAAGTTTTACATATTAATATACTCTTACATCGTAGTTTTTGTATTTTCTCAGAAATGAGACATTTTCCCGCAGTATCCTATATGTTGACCCGGATAACCAGCTACGAGTATCACCATACCAAATTTCATCAAAATCCCTCCAGTGGTTTTTCTGTGATGCGGTAACAGACGGATAGACCGACAAAAATTCTAAAAACTATAGATTCGGCATCTGTATCGATAAAAATGTTTATTTCAATAAGATTTTCCAAAAAATATTCAATTTACATATTCACTTTTTAAGCAGCTCACGCCAATAAAGCAACTCAACTGCCACTTTTTCCGATTACAATTAAAATTGTTTAATTTTTTACATTAAACCCATTTTTATCTGAACAAAAAACAGCCTATAGCACTCGGCGGTAATATAGCTTCTTATCAGTTAATGAATTTTCAGAATGGGGAAAATTTTTTTAAAGATTACCCCGTACATACAAACTTATAAAGTTTTAACGCTCTTTATAATATTACTAGCGACTCACAGTTGCTTCGCTCGGGTTCGTCTCTAGGTATGCATGTACGATTTAAGGGTTAGTATGGAGTAGATAGACTATATTTTATAGTACATATATTATATACATACGTATGATTCAGTTTCATAAATATTTGATAAATGGTTGATTCTTCATGCAAACTTTCATCCCTCTTTTCAATCTCTTAAGGGATGATTTCCGGGAAAAAAACTATCCTATGTCCTTTCCAAGCTTTTAAACTGTCTTCTACAACTAAAAAAAGGCAGTGGTAGCCCAGTGGTAACGCGCTCGCTTGGGAAACCGATTGAAGCGGGTTCAAATCCCGGGTCTCGCACCTCTGATATTTTCATGTGCGAATCATTTCTAACATGATTACCACTTGCCTTACGGTGAAGGAAAACATCGTGAGGAAACCTGCATGTCTGAGAGAACCTAACAAGTTTTCGGAAGACATGTGAAGTCCGCCAACCCGCACTTGGCCAGCGTGGTGGACTATGGCCTGATTCCCCTCGTACTGAAGGGAGGCCCGTGCCCAGCAGTGGGACGTTAAAAAGGGCTGAATACAAACTGTCTTCATAGCAAATTCCATCTAAATCAGTTCAGTAGTTCCAGAGATTTGTTCGTACAAACAAACTCACAAACTTACAAAAAAAATGAGTTATTTTATTCGCCGCAGCGTGAGATACCTACTGTGAATTTTCTTATTTTGTTTATTTAGATATTTTTTGAAAGATATGAGGTATATTTTATTATTTACTCTAAAATCTATACTAATTTAATTAATACTTAAGATAATTATTTCTGTCGTTTCTTCAGGAAGCACGAGAGTGATACAAGCACCCTTTATCGGGATAAAGGTGCTTGAATACCGGGGTATATCTCGTGAATCTCTGTACATCGTAAACGAAGTTAATATTTACCTGTTTAGAACGTCAAGGACGTGTTTAATTTGATGTGATGATTACATTCAAGAAAGATCGAAGTACCTATAGGTTTTACAGATAAATCTAATTTTTTGACGTAAATAATAAAATCCTGGTGAGAATAAATAAATAAATAAATATGTTGGGACATTAACACAGCACCATCTAGTTCCATTGTAAGCTACAGGGCTTGTGTTATGGATACCAGATAGTTGATACACTACACATATATAACTTTAAGTACTTACAATTATAAATATAAACATTCGTGCTCATCACACAAATGAATGCCCCCAGCAGGACTCGAACTCGCGACCGCTGGCACAGTAAGTAGGTCACTACAAACCAACGACCACTCAGCCCAAGGTCGGGCTGAGTGGTCGTTGCTACAAACTGATCCAAACGTGTCGTCAGAGAGAGGATCCTGCATAATCCTTTGAATAATTCTCAAATCAATTACCCTGACATGTTAATCATTCGGAATACCAATTATAGTAATGGTTGTTTTTAAAACAATAATAAAAATGTATTTAGAGCAAAAAATTCTAACAATAGACGTCCGTTCCCATACAAATGATTTGTTCTTGTAAACTATAATTTAAGTAAGAGAATATCGTAAAAACTAAAATTATCTTACGTACTTATATTTTTAGCTAGCGACTTACCCTCGCTTCGCTTGGGTGGTTATATTTTTTTTGAGCGGAACCCTAATTCCTTTTCTAATATAAAAGTAGCCTAAGTTACTCCTTAAAACATGAGCTATCTGCCAGTGAAAGTCCAGCCGTTTCGGAGAATACCCAAAACAAACAGACAGACAATTTAAAAAAAAAATTTTTGTTATAAATACCTTCTGTATATAATTTTATATGCATTTAATAAAAAGCTGTTATTTTGACATTACAAAAAGACACTTCAATTTTATTTATCTGTATAGATATTTTGCGAATGTTATGAAAGTTATTATACTCTGTACTATATATATATGTAATAATAACTGATCTAACACCAAAATCATTTGACTTTCATATAAACTCACCTAGAAATTAGACCGAGCCTTAATTTGACCCTGTCACAAAATTCTTAGTTGACGTCTTCTATCTATAAACTACTCTACCAAATTTCAGGTTTAAAGGTCAAGTATATATATAATTTTCAAGATTTCAAGAATACATGAGTGTCCTTTCGTTTTTATATATAGATATATACATATATGGTTCATGTGAATTGATCTATTTCAATTTTATGAAAATCGTTTTTTTTCACTATCTCTGTATAAATGGCAAAGACAAAATAGTTCACATTTTTATCATTTTTGTTTTATCTGTAAACGGATTTTCTTGTTTTTTTTATGTTTAGTAATTATTCTTTAGGGTTATCAAAAAAAATTTTTTTTTTAATTTTATAATGATTATAGTTGAATTTCGACACAAGTAATTTTAAAGTAAGAGTGTTTGGCGATTTCTCCTGTAATTCTCTACCTGTATCCCTCAAATGGTTTCGAATGATGATTATAATATTGCGCAAAGCTACTAAAAGTCGCGTGGGTCGAAGTTAAAGCTTGGGCTTAACGAGGGCGAGTCATTAGGAACAAGATAAAAAAAAACGAGTCGGCTGTACAGCCCTCTTTATTACTGGTAAACTAAATTAATTAAAACAAACTTTGTTAGTCAATGCTGTAAATGCTGTGTAACAAATAAGCTCTATAAGTATGATGTTTAATTTCTATGAAAGTAGTTGAGAATGAAAAATAGTTTATTTTAGATAAATAAATAAATAAATATATATATATATATATATATATATATATATATATACATATATATATATATATATATATATATATATATATATATTTTGAATCTTTACCCTTATTTTTTATTCATTTCTTTTTAAATTAGCAGTGCTTGTATGTAATTTGCTGGTCAGTGCTATGGACATCTGTAAGTAACTAACATAATAGAGTTTGTAATTAAGAATGTAATTTAAAATATTTTGTCTGTTATGTTGTTGGTTTTTTTAAGATATTAAAAAAAAGAAAAAAAAATCGCTAAACTAAGTCTCGCTTCAGTCGGGCTAATATTAAAGACCTAGGGACGTGTCCGATGTCCGTTTCTATCAGTGTATATTTTACTTAAGATCATAGCCGTTTTATAAAGTAATCCGAAATTATTATTTTTTTGTCCATAACAGGTGGTATTTCTTTCAAAAAAAAAATGTGGACATGATAAAAATAAGCTTAGAAGTTACATGACCAGTAACAGACACACCAACAAACAACATAATATACTCGTAGTACGAGTATATTAACTTAATAATCCAATCACTTTGCGCAAGAACAGGTTATATGTAAATATTCATGGTAAATGGTAAGCTACCGTTGATAATTGGACCTTACCTTTGGACGGGCGTGAAATTAAATATAATCAGACTACTCATTTTTCATTTGTGACTAAATAACTTTTCTATGAAGAAATAAGGCTATTTTTATGGCAAAATAGTATTGTGACATAAAATAGGTGTTAAACACTTAAAAAATTGTTAAATTCATTCATTGACTGAGTGACAATGTCTGGACTAGCACGTCTAGAGGTTTTGCACAAAAGTTGCTTATAACGAAAGTGAGCGTTGTAAGAGAATTTTAAAATTCAACCCCTATTTAAAAATACCTATATTAAATAAGGGTAAATGTTGCTATTAAAGTAGATCATTATAAAGTTAAAAATTCAGAAAATCATATATAAAGTTTTACTGATATATAAGGTATTACATGATAACATCCCATGGATCACTGCTTGCAGAGCAAAGAAAATTTTAAAGTATTTTAACTTTACAAGCAGATTTGACACGTTAATCCCATCTCTATACTAATATTTTAAAAGCAAAAGTTTCGATGGATGTTTGTTACTTAATCACGCCGGAACGGCTGAACGGTTCTAAAGGCACAGAGATAGATTATACTCTGAAATAGCACATAGATTACTTTTTATCCCGGAGACACGTATGGCTCCCGTGGGATATCCATACCAATCTTGAAAACGTACCTAGCGACGAACCTGAGCGAAGCAAGAGTGAGCCGCTACTTTAATATATATTAATATGACAATTATTGTTTGTGTAGAAACTACACGGTCCTTTAATAATGCAGTCCCTTTTAAGAATTAGCAAGAAAATCTTCGTTATAACGTTAAGACTATAACACACAGCACCATCTAGTTCTATGGTAAGCTACGAGGCCTGTAATATAGATACCAGATAGTTGATACACTACACATATATAACTTTTAAGTACATACACATTATAAATATAGACACCCATGACTGGAGTTCAAACATTCGTGCTCATTGCACAAATGAATGCCCCCAGCGGGACTCGAACCCGCGACCGCTGGCACAGCAAGTAGGGTCACTACAAACTCAGCCAAACGTGTCGTCATTAGCTCTTCTCTTCTTTTTTGATTTCATAATCATAATGTATTCGTATTTTCTAAATCCACTTTTCTATTGCGTAACTCTGAGAATGTGAAGTAGATTGTGTCTAGCACCTCATTAGAGTGCTATCTGTTTTTTTTTATTTGAAAATATAGAGGGGAAATGTAAATGAGCATTACGTTTAACTTTATCTTATTTGACGTTTTATACGTTACAAATTAATCTTTACATATATTAAAATTCTAACTGAGCCGAATCTCATATAAAAATTAATTTTTTTTTTAAAACTCTTGTTGAAATAGTAATTATCGATACAGAGGCCGAATATGGTTTGTAGAATTTTTGTCTGTCTGTCTGGGAACGCATAACGAAAAAAGCACTGGACAGATTTTGATGAAAATTGAAATTTGGTATGACAATAGCTGGATATCTAGGTCAACAATAGAATACTTTTTTATTAAAAAAATTACTGCGGGAAAATATCTCATCTCTGAGAAATCTATACTAAACGTAAAATCGTAACTAGGGACGAACACGAGCGGAGAGAGGGTGAGTCGCTAGTATTAAATAATCTCTAAGGTTTTATATATTTTCAATTCTTTGAAAAATAAAATGTTACCTAATCTAGGCACAAACCAAATCAACGGAGATGCCACATCAGTAAGACACAATAAGGCTAAACTGTTCACATTTAATATTTATCATGAAAACAAGAGCTAAAAATATACTACGTTTCCAACTTCTAAGTAATTTATGTGACTTGAAGCGAATCCTTAGTAACTTTGAAAGTGTAATTTCAATATATTTACATAGCTTTTGAGCTCAGATAAGATTTGAAAAATAATAAATAATACCTGTTGCCTCTGCTTCTATTTTTGCCTCTTGCACCTTTTACTTTTTTTTAACTTTTAATAAATCGTTGTGAAATTTATTAATCTGAAAGTGTGGTTGTTAGTTTATTTATTTGGTCTACTTGTACACGTTTTATTTAGTTTGACTTTGTAGTTACTCTATTTGCGGAGCCAGTCTTCGCGGGTTCGAGGCCCGCTGGGGGCATTCATTTGTGTGATGAGCTCGAATGTTTGTACTCCAATCATGGATGGGTGTTTATATTTATAATATATATGTATTTAGAGTTATATATGTGTAGTGTTGTGTGTTAATGTCCCAATATATTTATTTATATTATATTATACTTTTACCATTAAGAGGAGAGAGAGATACAGTAGGGATCTACGAGATTATTTGCAAAGATATGTGCTATATAGAATTTTAGAGAACATTTTATTATTAGTTCATGGGATTGACATCTCATATTGATATACTAACTTGTACATATATCCCAAAAATATACTAAGAATGTTATAAATATTTTTTACAGCAGAAAAAAATTTATTCCTAGTTGAAGTGAACTTATATACACAGAGGAGATAGTTTACTAAACTAAAGATGTACAGCCAAAACGCAAAATTAAATATTAGTTACTAGCGACTTACCCACACTTCGCTTGAGTGCGTAATTAAGTTTACGTGTTTTAAGAATGCATAAAAGACTGAATTCCAAAGAAAAATCTTTTTTTGTGCCAGGAACCTCCGCTGGCGTATATAGAATAACCCACCAGAGTTTCATTTCAATCAGATCACAGGTTTAAGAACCCATAGAGGACAAACATCTGAACACATATTTTTAATTATACAGAATAATTCAGCACACATTGTAATAGAAGTACTCGTAAAGAGACGTAGCATGTCAAATAATAAACATTTTGCCTGAATCCCTCCACGACCGCGGACACGCCGGCATGTCAGTTAACAATAGATTTCTTAGAAATTTAATTAATTTATTAGAAAGTTACCTGGACGTGTTAAAAGAAAAAAAAAACCTATCGCCGTCCACTGCTGAACAAAGGCCTTTTTTTTCTGTCAGGAAAACCCCTGTTCCCGGGTACCCGCTCGCCGATGGGGGATGCGAGACGGGTTATGTGGGGCTCCTGCCGCGCAAAGATGGTAAACGCGCGGCAGCCTACCCACTAAAAAACCTGACAAAGTACCTCCTTCGCCTTAAGGCCGGGGCCACGGGTACCAAAGAGACTCTTCCGTGACCCCGACAGCGAGTGCCTGCTAAGGCCCGTCCCAATGTCAGGGGCTGAGATCTTCGACCAGCCCTGACGGCCTCCTCAGCCAGAACACTGGCGCAACGTCTTCGGGCTAACCTTTCGGCTCAAGGACGAGCGGCCCCCACCAAGCCATTTGGTCTGCGCCGGATTTCTCCGGTACCACCCGCCCCTCTAAGCGGGTGGCATGCTTCTATTCGCCACCTAGGGATGTGCCTGGTAGGAGTTAGCTTCTCCCCCGGGGAACAAAGGCCTCCTCCAATGAGCGCCAACCATCCCGGTCCTGGGTAGCCCACATCCATTCACTGCCAACCTTTCTTAGGTCATCTGTCCATCATGCTGCAGGGCGTCCTACGCTGGCCTAAACGCGATCTCCACTCTAGCACGTTTCGGCCTCATCGGCCATCAGTACGTCTGGCGACATGGAGAATATCAGTAATTAAAAAGAAAAGGCACTTTTCAATGACTTAAGGATAAGAAATATTATAATAAGGAATAAAATGTCTAAATGATTTAGGTCAAGTGCACTTCACGATCCTTGACGTTGTTGTACTGAAATTACTCATCTTCCCAACCTAATATACCAGAGAAATGTTGTTTCCACTGCAAAATAGATTTACTGAGATCTAAGTTAATTGTTTATTATTTATCTAGCTTTATCTGAGTAAATCAACAAACGTTAGTTGACGCAATCAAGAATATTTAATTACCCTTTGCTTTTCATTATCAAATTGACGACATATCAAGACTTTTAACGCATTTCTAGGGCATCAAAGGAAAAAAAATGATGTTTTACATCAAAATTACCATACAAAGGCGTGTAACGTCATTTCCCAAATTTTATTTCAATAAAGATTATTCATTGTACATACATATTGATTGTTTTTTGTTTTTTCATTCATAAATAATTATATTCCCATTTAAATTAGCTATTACATTTAACAAATGTTATACACACTAGAGATACGCATTAAAACTAATTTTTAACCGACTTCCAAAAAGGAGGCGGTTCTCAATTCGTCGGAATCTTTGTTTTTTTTATGTATGTTCACCGATGATTACTCGAAGACGCCTGAACCGATTTGAAAATATATATTTTTTTGTTTCGAAGGGTATACTTCCCATGTGATCCCATTTAAATTTTATTTAAATCGTTCGAGCGGTTTTATTAATTAATAATATATTATTTTAATAATATTCTATATTCAATTATAAAGCTAATTAAAATTATATAAAAAATGTTAAAGTTAAAAGTTAAAATATTGTAAGGTACTTTAGTGCCATTTTTCAATTTTTTGATTTCATTTTGTTAATTGTGGGTAGGCTGTCTGTAACAACTATATAATACCTTAGAGACATCTAACACCTCAGTCTCTCCCGTGACCATGATTGCTGTAAAGCATTCGAAACGTCGGGAACCAAAAATCAAAATAAATTCGCGAAAAAATCCGAAAAGATAGTTTTATTTAAAATACCTTCTTATTACATCTACCCTAAAAATAGAAAAATAAAAACTTAAAAAAAAACGACTTTCAGGCACTAAAATGTAAAAAATAACTAAACGGGGGTTTTCATTTAGAATAGATACCTAACCAGACACTTTTAAGTCGGTCGGAGTAAACATGCACTCTCCAGCTCGATAAACTACACTATTTATACAAAAAAATAATATATATAAATTCCGTTTCCTTATTGCTTGCGGTCAAACTAACAAACATAATTTTGTATTTATAATGGCTCATTAACAACAGGCCGTCATGTTGAAAGTGCTTAATCGACCAAGGCGTTAATTAACCCTATGTAAAGCTAAAAGCCATCTTGCTTTACGGCTAGTCGATCTTGTCCATCTATAGAGGGTCCTCTGTGTAAGCAACTTTCGGCATAATGAAGGCATTTGCAAAACTTAACAGCATACCCCATGTAAATGGCCCTTGATAATAATAATGATTATAATGTCCTCCCGATCGATTTCGGCCACGGCGGCTTATCTCACTGAGACTAGCCAGATGCGCAGGAGATATTATAGTGCACTAGTGCGACCCAGGACTCGAACCCAGGACTTTCTGATCTGCAGCCGTACATGCTAGCCACTAGACTACCGAGGCAGTTCATGGCCCTTAATATTAGTAAGGAAACATTATATTAGTCAAGATTGTGAGACATTATCTATTTATCTATACTAATATTATAAAGAGGTAAAGTTTGTGAGTTTGTGACGTTGTCGGGGGAAATCTCTGGATCTACTGAACTGATTTAGATGAAATTTGATAAAAAGATAGTTTGAGACCCTGGGAAGGACATAGGATACTTTTTATCCCGGAAATAATCCCTTAAGGGGGTGAAAATGGAGATGAAAGTTTGTATTGGGAAGCAAGGTAGGGACGAACCCGAGCGAAGCGAGAGTAAGTCGCTAGTATTATATATATTTGGGCTCGATATGACCACAGTATGGCAATTGCCAATTAATTATATCAGCAGCCATATTAGATTCTTATAAAATATCCTGTTTTCAAATGAAAAAGTATCGTGAGAAATTAAATTAATAAACGCTCCGATCGCGACATCCGCAAATCGAGTTGATTCAGTGGAAAATCCGTTGCATTTCTACTGAAGGATAAAAAATAGCTTTTCTTTCTTAAGTGCACTTGGTTTTATTTTATTTGGCTCAAGCTTCCTTTTATCGAGTCTTGGATTTCCGAAAAGGTGACTTTGGTTTGTCTTGAGACTTCAAGTCGGAGTTGACAATTGATTTACTTCGACTTCTTGCCATGAATTTAAAATAATTGAGAAAAAATACGGCACTAGAGATGTGATGATGATATTTATGTATGTATATCTATGAATTTATAAATGAAATTATATATATATATATATATATATATATATATATATATATATATATATATATATATATATAATTTCATTTATATAAGAATACATAATTTCGTGTTTATATACACGATAAAATGCCTAACTATCAACCTGATGTTTCCTGTACGTATTAAATCTTCCTACAAGTAAAAACTTAATGTACTCAGCAATGGGAAATATGAAGATCTAATATAATATACTATTCATGGCCTGTTTCTCAGATAAAAATATGATATCGCCGTAAAATGCTTTCTACAATATTTATTTTGATACTAAATTATTTGTACATGAAACAATAACTTTTACTGGTTATACTGCCTTTTTTTTTTAACGTTGGGAAATGCATTTACGCACGAGGTGTGGGACTCACCGGCAAAGCCAGTACTACCCACTAAAACCCAACAAAGCCTTCCCCCGTCTTAATGGGGCGTCGCAGGATCGCTTACGCATTCAACTACGAGGCCCCGACGGCAGGTCTGCCAAAGCAGACCACAACAACCACGGGGTTGCTCCAAGGTCCACTCTGCTATCAGAGAAGTACCAGGAGCAACCCGCATGGTACACCGCCCTCCGAAGAGGGCCACCTCCCACCGCCCACCGAAGTGGGCCACCTCCCTGTGCGTTTCTTGGCTTCGCGCCCGGTTGGGTTGCCGGGCACTACTGAGCCCCCCCACCACGACAAGGTGAACGCACGTTGGGGGGGACTGGTTATACTGCCTCGGTGGTGTAGTTACATGCATGTACGGATCCGGAGGTTCTGTGTTCGAGGCCCAGATCGGGCCAAGTTTAGTTATTGAGTCTTTCTGTTTTCTAGACCTCAGTTACAGCCCGGAGTTGGGAAATTTGCGGTTTTTCACCCCCATGTCTCGGAGAGTACGTAAAGCCATATCTTGCATCTTAACTCTAACTGGTCGTGTGGATTCGTTGTCTCACTGGAGTACGAGAGTGACAGGAATAGAGAGTGCACATGTGTCTGCGCGTACACTTGTGCACTATAATATCTCCTGCTCAGTTGGCTAGTCACAATGAAATTGGTCGCCATAGCCGAAGACGCTCGGGAAGGACATTAGATAGATCTTTCGAAAATATAACTTACTAATATTATATAACTAATAAGTCTTCATATTAAAGATAAAAATAATTTACTGAGATAATACCTAAATTTTTAATAACATTTATTCAAGCAAGTAGGTTTCACCTATGGGATTTCCATCAACAATATAAATAAAAGTTTAAATATCATATTCCATGCCTCAAACCTCGACATTGATGAACTTTTATACAAACTTTTATCCCCTATTTGTTTCGTTGTTGGTAGATAAATTCCCCACATTTTCATCACTAGGTTGATTCCCCATACAAATTTTCATCCCCATTTTCACCACCTTAAGGGATGATTTCCGGAATAAAAAATATCCTATATCCTACTCAGGGTCTCAAACTATCTTCTTACCAAATTTCATCTAAATCGGTCAAGTATTTTTTGAGTTTACTCGTTACAAACATATAAACATACAGAAATACAAATCTTTCCTCTTATAATTTTAGTGTATATAAGGAAATTATTTACAAATTTTATAATTTCATACCTAGTTTTTTTTAACTTATGCGTCAGTTAGTTTTAAAGTTTCATTAAACATATTATCAAATAATAAATATACAAGTAAAAATGACTAAAATGTCCTTTCAAAACAGTTAGCGTCTTCTTTAACTGAGTTATTTTACTTGCCTAATCCTTTTAATACCATTCTACTCGTATAAATAGTAATCCATTGAATTATAATAAAAGCTCAAAGATTTATCCGTAAATAAAATTTCCTGTATTTTCCACGTAGTAGTGATATGTTCGTGATGAATATTTTAGAGCCCATTTAATCGATGTGATGAAATAATTCATTTTTCAAGGAAGCATTGGTTACACCGTACTACGAAATGCGTAGCGTAAGCTCTCGCTACGTTTTAAGCTCTACCTCTTGTAACGAGCTTTTATAAGTTTTACCTGTATCTAACTTACTAACCTCGTCAAATCAAACAAAAAAAAATATTTTTTGCAAAATCCAAATGATGATATATCTATCTATACAGGGATTAAAAATGACCCTGTATACTTTTAATATTTTAAAAATATTAAGCTATTTTAATAATGAATACAACTTTAAACTTAAACTTCTAAAACCATACTAATTAAGTCAAGAGCGTGTTTTTATTATATTATTAAGAATATTTTTTCTACTATACACGTTTTTTTGTTATATTATATGAATAGAATTTACCTGTCTACAATATCTGTTTCGAAAAATTTTGTTTTATTGATATCACTAAAGCTCGGCCATAGTTATTAAATAAAAATAACGGTTGATAAACAGAGGTTAGAGAGACACTGAACTATTTCGTCTTTGTCTATTTATATATAGATTTTATTACTCACTCACCTTCGCTCCGCTCGGGTTCGTCCCTACTTACGCTTTAACTCTTAGTATAGATTTCTCAGAGATGAGATATTTTCCCGTAGTAAAAAGTATCCTATATGTTGATAATAATGAAATGAAATAAACTTTATTCAATTAGACTTATTAAAGTGGCTTTGAATCGTTAATTTAATGAAAGCGTCAGTATAGTCAGTCCATGAGGAAGCTACCACCGGCTCGGAAAGCAGTTCTGCTGAGAAGAACCGGCGAGAAACTCAACAGTTGCTCTTTTAAATATCGAAATATGTCTATTTCTATAAGATTTTCCAAAAAATATTTATTGTACAGATTCGATTCATAATTTTATTACATGTAGATATAGATAATATTTCAATCAAATTTTCAAAACTGTCTAAGCAAATAACCTTCCTTTATCAATGTAAATCCAAATCCGTTGTAACCCCAAGATTAACCTACTTTCTTACAATATTACTTTTTATATTTAGCTTCAAATAAATATATTATTAATCATTTTCCATTTTCACGTTTGACAGTTTGTAGTGACCCTACTTGCTGTGCCGGCGGTCGCTGGTTCGAGTCCCGCTGCCGGGCATTCACTTGTGTGATGAGCACAAATATTTGTACTCCAGTCATGGGTCTTTATACTTCTTTATAATATCTATCTATTTAAAGTTATATATGTGTAGTGTATCAACTATCTGGTATACATAACACAGGCCTCGTAGCTTACCATGGAACTAGATAGTGCGGTGTGTTAATGTCCCAACATAATTATTTATTTATAAATATTTTACTTTACTAATATTTTCTCTTGAATATACAAAAAATATATATAAAATAATGTCAATTATGCTAAAATGCTGTCTTAGTGATCAAATTGAAATTTAATTTACTATTTTTCATGTTATATTTGTTATTGTAAGTGTATTTTTTATAAAAGATAAATAATACTCTTTCTAAACAAAAACGGGGCTCTAGGAAACTCATTTTCTTGTTTGTGAAATAGAATGAGCTATTGTCCGGTGAAGGCATATTAAAACGGTATTTTACAAGCACGTTTAATCTCAATTCCTACCCAAAGCATACTATTTTTATCGTTTGGTTCATTCAGACGGCATCCATACTTAATATTATAAGTGTGAAAGTGGGTTTGTTTGTTTGTCCTTCTTTCACGTCGAAACAGAGTGATGGATTGGCATGATTTTTTGTGTAGAGATAGTTGGAGGGCTGTAGAGTGACATAGGCTACTTTTTTTAGAGATTATCTCATTTCCACGGGAAAACACGTTATAATGAAACCCACAACTCATAATACCTATGTATATATAAACATATAGTCTATCTATTCCATACTAACCGTTAATACGTACCTAGGAGCGAAAAGGGGTGAGTTGCTAGTATAAGAGCGTCACTAGTCGACCCACGCAGCCAGAAATAGCACCCCATACCACCGGTTTGCAGTAATACGCTGGGTTGAACTAGACATTTTTCATAGATTATTATAGGATTTATGTAGTGAAATAGTATTTTTATTTCTCGTTCAGTGGCTTTTAGAGATTGCAGTGATTTATTAATTGTTAAATATCGTTAGAATTGATCTTTAATAGTTACTAGTTCATGAATGTACGAATCAAGATAAAGGTTTTTATTCAATTTTATTTACATGTTATTTAAATCACGAATTTTACAAAAATCTATGAATCCGTTACAGCAAATTTAACTTCAGTGTGTTAAAAATTAAAATATTTTATGGTTCCAAATTTAGTTTCTTTTACTAATCTTTTGAGCTCCCTTAAAGAGTTATATCATTATCTATATTACATATTATCTAGTATATTACTTACAAAAATTCTGACTAAAACTAAATTTTCTCGAGAAAATCTGTCTTACATTAATTAAACATTAAACTTTAAAATAAATGGCACTAAAAACAAAGTCTTAAGAACAAAATACGTCTTAAATATTTTTAGTTCGTTACAGAAGGAGACTTTATGGCTGAATAGACAGTGGGTTGTTTAAACGAGCTCCGAAAATAGAACCTCATCCCCCTACCGCTAGGGATGTGCCAATTGGATTATCGATATATCTGCACCTCGCTAATAATATTATTATTTAATTATATGCCAACTATAATCGATTTATGAAGATGCTTATTCTAATTTAAAGGTTATTTTTATAAATGAAAAAAACAGTCATTTAAATTATTATAGTTTTTTTAAATCATTATGTTGCATTATTAATAATGCGTAGTAATTTAGTATCCAAATTTATTTCAATAGTCTTAGAATTTTAAATTTCTAATAAGCTATGTTAAATATATTCATTTATTATGTAAATATATTTAAAAAAATAATTTCCTTTACAAGGGTAAGAGGACGTAATGATTAAATGTGCTATCATCAACTTACTTTGAGAGCATAACGGGGTCCTCTACGACACTTTTTTCATAACCTCATTTAAAATGATAAAAAAAGTTATCTTTTGCTGAAAAATATCTTTAGTGCCCGTTGCGTATCTTTCTTCAGTTCTACTTAGGACTAAGTATAAATATATATGATGGAACATTAACACACAGCGCCATCTAGTTCCATGGTAAGCTGTGTTATGGATACCAGATAGTTGGTACACTACACATATATAACTTTTAAATACATAATATTATAAATATAAACATCCGTGACTAGAGTATAAATATTCGTCTCATAACACAAATGAATGCCCCCAGCGGGACTCAAACCCGCGACCGCTGGCACAGCGAGTAGGGTTACCACAAACTGAGCTAAACGTGACGTCGATGTATAGATAAAGATTTGACTGTATGAGAATTTATAATTTCTGCAATATCAATTGAAAAATTGATTTTAACCCGGTTTTTTAATTTCACTTTAAAAGCCCATCACTAAATGAAAATATCCGGACCAATGTAAATAGTAAAGCTACCTTCATTGCAGTATTTTTTTTCACTGGAGTAACTCTTAATATGAGATATTTACTTCTTAGATTTACGCGAATATTTGACATTTTCAATCGAACTTATCTTTCCGGATTTTTTCGCGCATGTATTATTTTTTTTAATACAAGCTTTCGAAATCACGATTTTTTTAATTTTATTAGTTTGTGTTGTGTTGATTGATGTAATCTTCTGTCATACAGCAACGTATAGATGTAATTTTTTGCTATGAGACACTTTGCACTAGAGTATTATGTATTTCTTACTCGCTACTCACCTTCTCTTCGATCGGGTTCGTCCCTAATGAAAAACAAAAACAAATCTACCACACGCGAATCGTACATATTTCCTGGATAGAAAGTAAGCTACGTGCTATTCCAGATTATAATCTATCTCTGTGCCAAATTTCATCCAGATCAGTTCAGCCGTTCTGTCGTAATTGAGTAACAAACGTCCATAATCACAAACTTTCACATTTATAATTTTATTAAAATAATACGGATAATAATTAATGGAACGAGACATTCATTAAAGAAATTCATTTATAATTTTAGTAAGGGGTTGTTAGAAATGTGCTTAGTAATTAATTTTATTTATTGTTCATTTCACCTTAGCACCTTTTCTGTATTAAAAGTAGAACTGAGCGTAGTTACTTCGCTTTCCACCAAAGATAATAGTATTTTACACGCCACTCTGTATATTTAATTAAACATAAAAACTTTTTAACAAAAAAATAAAAACCGACTTCAAACAAAAGCACTAAAAAGTAAAAAATAACTGATTGGTAGTTTTCATTTACTATACATACCTAATCAAATATTTTCGAAGTCGGTGTGCTTTGCTTTGTATGGGCTGGCACCGATTTCGAAAATATTTGATTAGGTATGTATTTAATAGGTAGGCTTTAACTACTTACCCAAAGCACACCGACTTCGAAAATATTTGATTAGGTATGTATAGTAAATGAAAACTACCAATCAGTTATTTTTTACTTTTTAGTGCTTTTGTTTGAAGTCGGGTTTTATTTTTTTGTTAAAAAGTTTTTATTTTTCCCTTTTTAGTGTAGACAGTAGTAGCACAGTAAGAAATCTAACGTGTTAGGCTTGTCAAATCAAACAAAATAAGCTCAAACTCAAAGTATCTACTATTAGCCGTTGAAGAGTTCCACCTATCCACCTTCTGGCCTTGCCATCAGATCAGGTCAACAACACCGAACCACTGTACTATCAACGGAAATAGAAATACTTGCAAAATTTCAAGTCAATATGACAATTAGAAGTAGGTTAAATTCATCATTTCTTGTTTTTCCACCCTTAGGGGTGGTATTTTTTTTTGAAATTTAAATGGGACCAATCTGGAAGTATACCCTTTCAAACAAAACAAAAATTTTCCAAATCGGTTAATAAATGACGGAGTTCTGAGGTAACAAACATAAAAAAAAAAAAAACATACAGTCGAATTGAGAACCTCCTCCTTTTTGAAGTCGGTTGAAAATTTAACTTTAAACGTTTTGAACCTGTGACTTCTGGCGGCACAAACTTTGTTGAACTCTTAACTTATGTAATACTTTGCTTATGAGGACAAAGCTTAAACGCAAAGAGGTTTTATCAAACACCCCTATAATATTATACGCTAGACTTAGAGCATTACACGAGACTTGCAAGAGAAGTTCTAGCCACATAAAGAACGTGTAAGGGTTTTTTAAAAGTATCAATAAAATACACGATAAATGCCACATAGAAGGAATAAGGAGCAATAACTAAAGCTGATTATTTTACACATGCTTTTTTGCAGCTTGTTTATTCTATAAATAAGAAAATTACATTTTTATAGAGATATTCAAGTGATAATAGAATTAGTTATAATTTTAAAGATTTTGCCACTTAACCAAAATAAAGCTAAGATAATATCTGCATGTGAATACAACAAATAACATGTACTGTAACCGAACCTACACCTTCCGTCACAGCAAAAAGTAATACACTATACGATTGATTTTCGTATGGGGTTTTCTAAAGCTTGTTAAACAAATATTTTACCTGGAGAGACACTGAACTGTACAGCCGAATATATCACTGCGTAATTGTTTTAGAAAACACACATACTCTCCATTTTTTATAAACATTTGCGCTATTAAAACTAACAAAGCCGCATATAAAACTAATATTAAAAATAGCACAATCATCATTTTTACAAAATTCGTCACACATTTTCTACATGGCGATTTGGTAATTTTGTGAAAATGTATTTATGCTAACGAGTGTCGTGACGATCACTGTCCGCCCACGCCTCAAACTCTATGAAACGTTTTGTAATAGCTCGTTGTGCTTGAAACATGGTATAGTCGAAAACTTTTTTAATAAAAATACATATTTTAACTAACCATTTGGCAGAGAAAAAGTACTAGTTAGCTTCTTAAAGTTTACTTCATATTATGATATAACAATATACACTCATTACTTACGCTTTTTAAATAAAACTATCTTGTCAGATTTTTTCGCGGATTTATTTTGGTTTTTCAACCGACTTCAAAAAGGAGGAGGTTCTCAATTCGACTGTATGTTTTTTTTTTTTTTTTTATGTTTGTTACCTCAGAACTCCGTCATTTATTAACCGATTTGGAAAATTTTTGTTTTGTTTGAAAGGGTATACTTCCAGATTGGTCCCATTTAAATTTCAAAAAAAAATACCACCCCTAAGGGTGGAAAAACAACTAATGATGAATTTAACCTACTTCTAATTGTCATATTGACTTGAAACTTTGCAAGTATTTCTATTTCCGTTGATAGTACAGTGGTTCGGTGTTTGACCTGATGATGGCAAGGCCAGAAGGTGGATAGGGGAACTCTTCAACGGCTAATAGTAGATACTTTGAGTTTGGGCTTATTTTGTTTGATTTGACAAGCCTAACACGGTTAGAATCCTTACTATGCTACTACTGTCTACACTAAAAAGGGAAAAATAAAAACTTTTTAACAAAAAAATAAAAACCGACTTCAAACAAAAGCACTAAAAAGTAAAAAATAACTGATTGGTAGTTTTCATTTACTATACATACCTAATCAAATATTTTCGAAGTCGGTGTGCTTTGGCTAAGTAATTAAAGCCTACCTATTAAATACATACCTAATCAAATATTTTCGAAATCGGTGCCAGCCCATACAAAGCAAAGCACGCCGACTTCGAAAATATTTGATTAGGTATGTATAGTAAATGAAAACTACCAATCAGTTATTTTTTACTTTTTAGTGCTTTTGTTTGAAGTCGGTTTTTATTTTTTTGTTAAAAAGTTTTTATGGTTCCCGATGTTTCGAATGCTTTACAGCAATCATGGTCACGGGAGAGTCCGCTGTTGCTGTAAAACATTCGAAACGTCGGAAACCAAAAACCAAAATAAATCCGCAAAAAAATCGAAAAAGATACTTTTATTTAAAATGTCAAATATCCGCGTGAATCTAAGAAAGTATTATACTTACGCTTTATAAAATAGTAGATTAATATCCGAGGAAAGTTCTGGAAGTTTACTGTTAAAGTTTATCAGCCTGTTCATTACGATTATTTTCTATATGAGCAGTCCCTTGTAAAGCATCTCATACATATTGTTTTTTTAAATGTTTCAAATAATGCTGTTTTCATCAATTCGCACTTCAAAAAATAAAAGCTAACAAGCGTAGTAAAGCTATAACTGATCCAATACGACGCAGATGTACGTACACCCACATCTCATTCTATCGGGCTTTGTTCGAAGTGAATGCCTTTCAGGCTGATTAGCCGGCGAGATGGACTTTTTATCATATAATTACTTTTTAACCTGGTTTTTCTCAAGCAAACGTCTATGTAGAAAGAAAAATGTTTGTGTTGTAATATAAAACTTTTGTTTGTATATTATATAGCACATCTATACATATAATAAAATTGTAACCAAGCCGAATCTGTACATTAAATATTTTTTGGAAAATCTTATTGAAATAGACATTATTATCGATACAGAGGCCGAATCTATAGTTTTTAGAATTTTTGACTGTCTGTCTGTCTATCTGTTACCGCATCACAGAAAAACTACTGGAGGGATTTTGATGATTTTTTTATGATGGTAGCTGGTTATCCGGGTCAACATATAGGATACTTTTTACCGCGGAAAAATGTCTCATTTCTGAGAAAAAATACAATAACTGCAATGTAAGAGTATACCAATATGTAAAACCTAAGAATTTGGTTTTTACTTTTTGGTCATCTGAGCGCGAGCGGAGCCGCGGGCAATGCTAGTATAATATAAATATGTATATTGTATATGCTATGTAATATACAAACAAAATGTATGTATTTTGACTGCGGAGCGGAACAGTAATCATAAATGTCAACAAATCGGGCAGACTTCCATACATTATTGTAAAACTGACATTTATTATCAAACAAATTTAACACGGGTGAAACAGCGGGGCACAGCTTATATCCTATAAAGAAATTATATAAAAAATGAACATGTCTAACTTAGAGGTAAAGATTCATTATAAATATTATATTATTTACTTCATGATCCGTACTTCTTATTTACACGAACACAGTCGTGATACAAACATACACTTATAAATATATGTATATAAACGTATAAAGATCAGCTTTCAAAAACATAAACTTATAAAATAACAAAAAAGAAACCATTAACATCCAACAAATATAAATATCAACATATCAGATAACAGAAAATGTACGCCACAACACTGTACAGATTTCGCACCTAAATGACGCATTCACGTGACGTAGAGGGCGGGTCACGTGACGTCACAGACTTGCGTACAACGTAAATGCGTGGTACAAAAATTATATCAGACAAGGGATTTTAGATTCTGCTGGTAGTAAATAAGATCGCATGTTCTTTATTTTATTTTTAGTCTTTCACGCTTGGTTAGGTTAGGTCGGCAAAATGTTTCATGAAGAGTCAGAATAGTTTGTTTATTCGGTTCGAATTTAAACGTTTTGGTTATTATATCATATAATAGATATTGCTCATTTTGCAATATTTTTTTTCATTAAGATCCTTTGGCACAGGGATGGCTTACTTTCTTCTTACTTTACATAAGAAAAGCTATAAATTCGACTGGAGCTTGCTTTTTTTTATTAGAAATGGGTTCACTCTTGACCTTCATCTTAGCTTGAAGGCACAGATAAGATCTACGATCTAGCGAGTTTGCCCAGGAGAAGCCGGTTAACACGCACCTTAAATACATGCAGGTTATACGCACTCGGAAAAACAGACGCAGGCAGGGCATTCCACTTCTTGGCTGTGCGCATTATAAAAGATGACGAATAGCGCTTAGTGCGAGTGTTCGGAATATCAACCAAAAAAGGATGGTATCCTGCAGTTCGTCTGGTGTTCCGATAGAAGAATGGCGCTGGCAGTATGAGACCATGGAGCTCGTGGGCACACTCCCCGAAGTACAGTCTGTAGAAAACCGACAGACAAGCAACTTGGCGACGGTGTGCTAATCTGTGAAGCTTAGTTTTCCCAAGCTTTTCATCGCCTATTAGCTTTTTAGCTTTGCGTTTCGCCGAATCAAGAGCGGCAAGTTGGTATTTTGCAGAGCCATCCCAAAGGTGACTGCAATACTCCATGCATGATCGGACTTGAGCTTTATATAATGTGAGACGCTGTCCAGGCATGAAGTATCGTTTAACCTTGTTAAGGATGCCCAGTTTCTTGGCCGCAGTCTGTGCCTTCGAATCGATGTTGTCGCCAAAGTTAAGATTTGCACTCAACCTTATGCCGAGAAGCTTATGCATTCGAGACTCGGTTAGAATTTTATTATATGTATAGACGATACTTTTCGAAAGATTACTAAAAACTTTAATAGCCTTTTAAAGTACATATAGTTATGGTCTATGGCATACTCGAAATGAAGGCTGCTACTAACGTTTTAACACTAAAACAATGAAATGGTGCTTACGAATATTGAATTGTCCGTCCAAAGACGTCATAAATGTAATAATGAATAAAATGTATTATTCATTATACCATTTTGGGATTTAAAGCTTCAAAGGTCAAATGAATTTCTTCAAGTTAATGAATAAAGACCCCTCGTCCACTAAACGAAGTACGTGTCAAGGAATTTTGCTTTGATTTAGCTGTTATGTTATAATATGTTCTTTTATTTGCTATTTTATTTTCATGCAGTTTATGAATAGCAACATTTTTTTGCGTTGCCAATGTAACAAATCCGTTGATGGGACTGAAAATTTTATAAAATGGCCATAGTATTGTTTCCGCGTTTTACAAAATATGAGTGATCTAAGTAATTTAATTAAGTAATATAATTAAATAGGTAATTAAAAGTAATATAATTTCGCTAGTGATATAATAATTGTGATAATTGATCACATCACATCTTGCCGGCCTTGACTAAAATGTAATCAATGTTAATGAGTTTCACAAAAACTCGCACAAAGCTAATGGGTCTGGAACACAGATTTAGAACACTATATCTGTGGTCTGAAATTATTTTAGCACCCACATTTGTTTCAAATATTAATGGTTAAAATATATTATTTTCATAATTTTTGCAAGAAATATCGCTCGGTAGCCTCTCGTTTAGATAATAGAAGAAACGTGTTCAAACCTTGAGTCTCGCACTTTACGAAATTTTCACGTGCAAATCTAATTTTCTTTATGATGCCTACATACTTTCTAATACAGTAAAGAAGAACGTCGTGAGAAAACATGCATGACTGAGGGAACCCTTTTGGTCTAAGAAAGATATGTGAAATTTTCAAACCCCTATTTGACCCTAGTAAATACAATATCCAATAGAAATTCCATTCAATCTCTCTCTTGTGATGTATGATATCGGACTTGGCCCATCTACATACAATCTGTACATTAAATATTTTTTAGAGAATCTTATTGAAATAGTCCTTATTATCGATACAGGGGCCGAATCTATAAGCCACTGGAGGGACTTTGATGAAATTTGGTATGATGATAGCTGGTTATCCGGGACGACATATAGGATACTTTTTATTGCGGAAAATATCTCATCTCTGAGAAATCTATACTAAACGTTAAAACTTAAGTAGGTAAGTCGCTAGTATAGATATAAATTTGGCCCAATATCTTAACTTAAAGGAAATAAATGTACTACTATGAACTCAATACAATTTTACCATATACATACGTATCACAATGTGGAAATATTTTATCGTTGAAAGTTCCTTTTTAGAACTTGTCATTACTTCTGCATAACTTTTAAATGACTAAAGTTCTGTTACAATAAAGCCATATAACTAACAAATATATTGATAAAAAGCTTACGTATCTAAAATTATTGTTTGAGCCTCAAAGAGAACGTGAGTGGAGTGTTAATACTCTTGACCCTAAGGGTTGCTCTCATTGGCAAGATTGTATATACGTCAAGTCTTGAGGAAAATTGGAAAAACCGTTAAATTATAATTTCCACGAGTTTGATCAATCGTCTATTTTTTTTACAATATCACGGGACAATTTTAGGTATATTATAATTTCATTAAACACATTCAGTGATATTGTAATTACCCTAGGTAAATTGTGAATAGTAGCAAATTAGCAATACTTGGATGTGGTGGTAAGCCTTGGTTCCTTTTGATTGGTCGATGTACTGATCGGCCATTTTTATAACGAAAAACCCCTCAAATATTTAAAAAAATAACATCATATGTATATACATACATGTGTATATATTATCTAGTCACTTATTGAGTAAACGTCCCTTTTTCTAAACACTTGTAAGTTGTAAATATTATTCTTACATGCGAACTTTTGTATCAATGCCGACTTTGAACGGTTCCGCTGAGGTAGATTTGTTTTTGTTTTTCATGTTTTGGGTGAGTTGCTAGTACCTATCTCATAAATAAAATATTAAAGTATGAAAAAATATGGAAAACAAAAAGAAATTACATAATTTATATGATTACACTGCTGTTAATTACATCTCTAGGCCACAACTTACCAACACCTACAAACAATCCACTTGTTATTCATCAATTCCGCGATAATATTATTCACTTTCATGTAAATTCCGACGAAAATAAACTTGACATATTCTATGAATATTAATAAAAGTTTATTTTGTAAGCGCCACAAAAATTGTTCGTCGCAAAAATAATTAAGTAGGAACTTTTGGTATAACTAAAGTTAAATGTTAATTAACTCCGTGTTTCTATACATATATTTAATTAAGATTATAATGAAAAATAGAATACCTGTCGATCTTAATTTTCCTTCTATTCACAAGAAACCTCTTTGAAAGAAAGTATAAATTACTAGCGGCAAGTACACGCTTCGCTCGGGTGCGTCTTTAGTAGCCTTATGTACCTATTTAAAATGTTATATCTGTATATAACATTATATAACAGCAGAGTATATAACAGCAAAGTACTAGCTTATAATTTACTCCAGGTCATAGTGCACATCCAAACTCGACCGCCGTGTCAGCGTAAAGAAGTAACAAACATGCATACATACAAAATTTCGCATTTATTATACATACGTTTCAACGGTTAGTACGGAATAGATAGACTTTATATTATGTATATGTGTACATATATACAAGGTATGTACATATGTATATACATAGGTATGACGAATTTTATATCTTGACTTGAGAAATAAATAAAATAAAGTTTGTATGGGGAATTAACCATACAAACTTTCATCTCTCTTTTCACCCCCTTAAGGGATGAAAACTATCCTATGTCCTTCCCAGGGTTTTCATACCAAATTTCATCTAAATCGGTTGAGCGGATTTTTTGTTTATCCATTACAAAGGCACAAAAAAATTTTTTTTTCTCTTTATAATAATACTATACATATATAGTAATAATGTTTTATTCAGAATTATGAAATGGACGACACGACGACACACCCTTTAGTAGTGGAATGTTATAATTTTTTAAACAATATTGTTTGAGCTTGTTAAAAGATTAATAAAAAATATTATTTACCAGTTAACATCTTGTCAGTAAGGCGCTAGACAATCGCTTTGTATTAGCAGACGCACATCTTGTGATGTCTTAGATACTTCATGAACATAATAATCCAGAAAATATTTTTCCTTGCATTAAAATAAACATGTAATAATGAGACGAAGTGTAGGTGAAATATTTTTTGGAAAATCTTATTGAAATAGTCATTATTATCGATACAGAGGCCGAATCTATAGTTTTTAGAATAGTTTTATCTGTCTGTCTGTTCGTCTGTTTGAGAACGCATCACGAGAAAACCAATGGGCATATTTTGATGAGATTCGGTATGTGATAGCTAGTTATCCGCGTCAACGTATAGGATACTTTTTACTATGGGAAAATATCTCATCTCTGAAAAACCTATACTAACCATTAATCAAACGACCGGGCGAACCCGAGAGGGGCAAGGGTGAGTAGCTAGTAAAATATAAAATTAAACGTATTAAGTTTAATGTAGTTTTAACATAATTTTCATAGGAAAGTCAATGGAAAATTGTCAATAATAAAGTGTGTTATAAAATTTTTTTAAAGAATTGAAAAAATATAACTTTTTAAATTTTCCCTTTCCATAATTCTATAATAATGACACTACGGGACTAAACGCTTGAATTCGTGCGTGGCTAAATACCTTATTCCCGACGTGTCAACTGAGTTGCACCTGCCGTGGTCACGTAATATCAATGAAAAAAATTGTTGATAAGAGCGCTCTTACATGATTTATTTAATATTTTGTTTGATGAAAATAGATATGAAAGGTACAAAAGTTCTAGCTTTGATTGCATATTAATCCGCTTTCTGAACTTGTCGAAATCATCATAAAAATGCCTGCTACCTAAAATTCGTTGTCTGTTTGTAATACAAAAGAAACTGTGTAATTGTTAGGTCTATGCAAATAATAAATAAACCAAATGCCCACTCTAAGTCTAACTTCTAACAATACACAATGGTATATAAAGTGAATCCCACCTGAAATTCCGCTTAACGAAAAGTTCAAAGGAATAAATATCAGAACGCTATATTTAAAATAATAACAAGTAATAAAAAAATTAAAAATAATATATTAACGCACATAAGTTATGCATAACGCACGATTTGATTTGATTGCTCACTGTTTATTATTCAAAAATTCATCCACTAGTTTCATAAAAATAAACCCTTAAAATAACACCACCATCAAGTTGTCCTTAAAAATTTACATGGCTACCGCTGGCTAAACCTTAAGAGATACACCAAAACAATGTACTAGAAAATTGTAGATCTTAGAAATCCCTACAAAAAAGTCCTCAATAGCATATGTCTATCTTCTAAGGTACACTCGCAATAACTATTTTTATCTATTTGAAACGTGCCTACGCACCCGAGCGAAGCGAAAGTAGGCCGCTAGTCTATATTAATATTATAAAGAGGTCAAGTTTGTAAATTTGTGGGTTTGTGAGTTTGTGAATTTGTAGCCGGTAATCTCTAGATCTACTGAACCGATTTAGATGAAAATTGGTTAGAAAATAGTTTGAACCCTGGGAAGAGCAAAGGATAATTCTTATCCCGGAAATCATCCCTTAAGGAGGTGAAGATGGGGATGAAAATTTGTATGGGGAATCAAGCTAGGGACGAAACCGAACGAAACCAGGGTGAGTCGTTAGTACGAAATAAATTAAAAAATAAGCTAACATTGCAATACGCCAACTTTTTCGAGTCTAGATGAGTTTTATATTTAGATAACACTTTCATCTCTCATTTTTATTTTTATATCAAAAATTTAAAAGAAAAAGGTATATTAATCTACTAAATGCGAAATGTAAATTAAATCACTTCAAACATTTGAAGCGAAATCCAAAATCCACACAAAGCCCTATTCGTAATGCAGTGTTTACATACATAAAAATGTAGACGTAGCAACTGCGTCATTCATTCACCCACCATTGAAGCTGTGGGCGTACCCCTTTACTCATCCCCTATTCCAGCCCCGAACGAACCCTCTTTCAACCCCCACCGCACGCCTACGCTTTCATTGACTCCCACACAGACCCATTCAGCGGTTATTCGTGTAGTTTTCAATTAATTATTTTTATTTATCCCCGAGCCTTAAATATTATTGTTATAATCTCGTATATAATTTTAAAATATATAATCTCTACGCACTTTCCTACTATTGATAGTCCGTTTTACGCTTATTATCTACGCCGCATTTTCTATATACTCGACCTTAAGCGTAGGTACGACAAATTGGAAGTTTAACAAACATACATACATATAAAGAATAAGAGTATAAGAATGTGTTCTTTTACGTTTTGACTGTAATAAAAATATAATAATATGCAAGAGATCGATAATATATAAAAGTTATCGTCACAAAAGTGACATTTCTTACCTACTACTATAGACTACCAAAACAATGCGATACAGATGATATTAAGAAAATAACACTAAATATACTTCAAACTAAAAATTATAACAATTTTAAGTGGTCGATGCCATTAATTTCAATGTTTCCAAAAGTTTTCTATAATAAAGGCTTACCTACAAGCTAAGAAAATTAGATGTGCAAATTGGACAACATTGAGACCCAAAGGGTTGGGTCTAAGGTCAAAGTTTCATGTAAACATACGGTTCGGTAATTAGAGCGGAAACGTCATTTTTTCAATAATGCTTAAAATCAACGTTGGGTCACTACAAACTGAGCCAAGCATGTTGTGAAATACACACAAAAAAACACAGCACATAAAAAAACAATCTTCACCGTTAGTATAGTATAATTAATTATTTAGACGACTTAAAAAAGTGGATGTATTCAATAAGTATAGTTATATATTATTATGTCTTTTTATTTATGTTACATGATATCTTTGCCATTTGGAACCGATTGGAACAATTTCGTTTTTATGAAATAGTCTTACAGTTCTCTAGAGTGGCAACATTAATTTCAAGAAAAATTTGACTTCAAAGGATAGAATAACCATATAAAGTAGAGTTTGAAGTCAGTATAGCTTTTAGTTCGAAAGTAATTAAACTCATATCTTCTATTCCATTTAATGTTTCAATTATTGAAACCGCTGCCTTCCTCATAGTCAGGTTATCCAACCACTGAAGCACAGGGTGTTTTCAAAGAAAACGCTGAAACGTCTATGTACAAATATATCCCATATAACATTACACCCAGCTAGCGTCCCGCCGCTAGCGATATTTTAAACAGGGTTACTCGTTAAGGATTTAAGCCGTTAATTCAAATCGACCTAATTTCATCCTATGTTAGACAAAATATCTGCCTAGTCGCTAATCTTTACTTTTCTCATTTACATGACTGAAAGGAAAAAAAAATTAAGCGTACAATTAAATATTTCTAGACCGACTTCAATTACGAGAAATAAAATTATCTATACAAAGTAACAGCTTTTTACTTAATACATATGAAAGTTTATAATACGGTATATTTTTTAATTTATCTGTCTGTTTGTCTGTTTGTTCTGGCTAATCTCCGAAACGGCAGGACCAATTTTAACGGGACTTTCAATGGCAGATAGCTGATATTATGAGGAGTAAATTAGGATACTTTTATTTTAGAAAAAGAATTAGGTTTCCGCATAACTAAGGAGGCACTCGAGCGATATTATCTTTAAAAGCTTACATTTATACGCACATTAAATAAAAATATAATGCCGATAGAATGTTACAAATAGAGTAACTGCGTTCATTTTTTTATTTCAATGAATATTTATAAAATAACTCATCACACATCCTTTATCATACAAATTAATAACGAATAATTGTAAGAGAAGACGCAAGAGTTGCAGGTGGCCAGCGTGCATAATATCAACCAGCAATGCGTGTATAATATTTGCAATAATATATTAAATAGATACAAATGTACATTGTACACTATATTTCTGTATGTCTGTCTCGTTCTTCTATTGACAAACATTCCAGATTTGGAGGTCCTGGGTTCGAGTCTCAGAATGTACTGAGGGGTTTTATCAAGAAATTCTCAAAACCAACCTGTAGATGGAAAATTGACGATGTTTTACCCCTTGTGCCTCACAGAGCTCGTAAAGCCGTCGGTCATTGTGTCGTGTTATGTCAAATTATCGTCGACAGCTACACATGATATGATACTTGTGTTTGTACGTATACTTATGCTACGTAATAATTAGGAATTTCAGATTCATAACTTTTGATTGATTAATCTAATTTAATAATGAAATATTAAGAATTCCTTAGGGTTTGAATGAAGTACAATTTATTTGTAAAAATTACATTTAAGTACATTCACTATTAAATTTTATTAAGCAGATAAAAAATAATAAGGCTCCATTTAGCGTATAATCTGTGACATAGAAAAAAATACAAATATTTGAAATTATATTAATAAATAAGATTCTTCAAATACAAGATTTTTGTTAAAAAGTAATACGAAGCACTAAAAACAGAAAAAAAGTATATAAACAGATTATCGTTCAGATAGCACTATAGATATGAGTAAATTTATAGCGGGCTGTGACGTAATGAGGGTGGCATCGACTTTCGTATTTGGACAGTAGGAGTACCAGGGTCAAGGTCAGAGGTCAGAGGTCGTTGCAAATGCGCACTGTGACCTTCCTAGTGAGGTGCATTGCTAATATCGATTGTAACTAAGCATACCTAATTAAGGTAAATCTTTATTTTAAGACTAGATGTTTTGAAACGATAAAATAAACTAAGAGTACATCTGTACATATAATAAAATTCTGAGTCAAAACTATACATTAAATATTTTTTGGAAAATCTTATTGAAATAATCGTTATTATCGATATAGAGGCCGAATCTATTTTTAGAATTTTTGTCTGTCTATCTGTCTGGAAACGCATCACGAGAAAACCACTGGATAGATTTTGCTAAAATTTGGTATGATGATAGCTAGTTATCCGGATCAACATATAAGATACTTTTTACCTACTTACTTACGATACTTTTTACTCTCTAAAATCCATACTCAACCGACCGAGGGTGAGTCGCTAGTTAACAATAAAAAAGTTGTTTTAAAAAATGATACCACATATTTTTTATTATTGCATTATTTTTTATTGAGACCAATTTACATTTAAGTAAAGTACAAATTTACATAAATCAATTGATTTATGTAAATTTTATATATACGACGTAAGTCGACGATATGGGTAAAATTGATATGGCCTATTTTTTATATTGGTAAAAGGGAAAGGTTCCGAAGGAAAACGCGCACGCTACTATTTATAAATAAATTGAAATAAATCTTCATACTGTATCTATTACAGTGTAGGAGGTACTTACATATACGTATATTACTTATACGCCTCATTGGCCTACAATTTTATATCAGACTAGCATTGGCCACGGCTTCGCCCGCGTTCAGATGACCAAAAACTAAATTCTTAGGTTTTACATATTAGTATACTCTTACATTGCAATTTTTTTATTTTTTCTCAGAAATGAGACATTTTTCCGCGGTAAAAAGTATCCTATATCCCCGGATAACCAACTATCACCATACCAAATTTCATCAAAGTCCGTTAAGTGGTTTTTCCGTGATGCGGTAAGACAGACAGACAAACAGACAGACAGACAGACAGACAGACAGACAGACAGACAGACAGACAGACAGACAGACAGACAGACAGACAGACAGACAGACAAAAATTCTAAAAACTTTAGATTCAGCTTTTGTATCGATAATAATGTCTATTTCAATACGATTTTCAAAAAAATACTTAATGTACAGATTCGGCTTAGTTATAATTTTATTATATGTAGGTATAGATATTTGATAGGTAGAATAGGTCCCTATAAAACTTTTGAATGATTAGCAAATGTTTTTGCTTTCTGGTGTTTAGCTAAGTTTAGACTACGACCCAAATTGTGACATACACACATGTCAGACATTGCTCTCACTAAATAGTGTTTGGGTAGTCTGTATATAAATTTATAGAAATTATGTCTGAGCTCTTCACACTCCTTGCTCCACGTGAAACTCATTTTTAAGCGTTCTCTATCTTCTACGCAGTGCAGTATTAAAAATGTCGAATCTGTTCGAAAACTTTTCAACGACACGAGACACTTGTACAAATGTTCACACAGCCGCTAATACGAAACTACTTATCGTGTCACAAGTTTCACAATTAGAGACACTCGGTGTATACACTGAGTGTACTGTGTATAGTGTCTTAGTCTAAACGAGGCTTTAGGATGAATTAGCAGGCTCGACCGGGTAAGTAACTACCCTCTCAACGTATCGACTTGAAGCAGCACTACTCGTACTGTTGTTTTATTCGGCGAGTGAAAGCGCTAAAAGGCGGCCACCCACTTCCTGACCCCACTTGTTTCCCCTACAACTCAGGTGGTATAATAACCCCCTAGTGTTGCCAACTACAAAAGTATAACAAACAAAAAGTAATAAAATCGGCACTAAAAAAGTTGTTCATAAATCATGTAGTAGAAAAATCTATGTTATCTTTTTAAATGTCTTAGTAAAATAAATGCCTACCATGTTTAAGATATATAGGCATGGCATGTTTAAGATATATAGGCGAATAAAGCTTGTAAGTTTTAGAAAGTTCGTTATATTAAATTTATTTGCTAAGTTTTGAACAAAACAAATGAAAAAAAATGTTTCTTCTTATCTTCAAGCATTTCGTATATATAATTGTTTATAACCTTATTGGTTTAAAAAGCTAAAAGACTGACGTCCAAATTGAACTGGAAACAGATTTTTTTGGATTTAAACTGAGATATTGAATTTTTTTTTCAATTAATTATAAATTACGATCTAATTTAAATTTTCACAGTTTATTATTTCAGCAAGGTTCATCGAAATTTTATTGTTTTTTTATGAATTTGCGTGTTTTTAATTATCACTTATATTATTTGCTTTGCGACCTTCCCGGTTACGGTTAATTATGCGATTTTAAAATATCAGTTCCCGGAAAGGATATTCATTAAGTAAAAAAGTTATATATTGAGTTATTGTTTAGTTTAAACAGTTTAAATGATTTATACTAAATTAGCAACCGACTATCGTCACTTGACTCATCGATAAAACTATTTCATATATTACGCAATTAACAAATTTCGCCTAACATTAGATTTCCCTTTCAACAATTTTAAGACAAAATTAAAAGTAGTTTCTTATACATGAAAATGTATGGAGTTAAGTCATATGTCCCCGCCAACGTGCGTTCACCTCGTCGTGGTGGGGAGGTTCGTAGCGTCCGGCAATCCAGCCGAGCATGAAACCAAAAACGCACTGGGAGGTGGTCCATTTCGGTGGACGGTACCATGCGGCTTGCTCCTGGTACTTCCTGACAGTAAAGTGGACCGTTGGTGCAACCAAATAGTTGTTGTGATTTGCTTCGGCAAAGGTAATATGCGTAAATGCATTTCGCCACATAAAAAAAATAAGTTATATGTGGGTTAGACGTAGATATATTAAAAAAACATAACATGGCATTTAAATGAGCAACTGTTAAGTTTAACACCTTTCTTCTAACTTCTCATCAAGACGTTTTTCAAACCAGTGGTAGCTTCCTCGTGGACTGACAACATTGACTTTAAATTAAATCGACGATTCAAAAGTGCAAATTTAATTATAGGCAATTTTTATTTTCATTTCAACCAAAAAGTTGCGGTCTTTAGTATATTTTTCTTGACAAAACAAATAAATCAGCTAAAGTATACATAATAGTATAAAATGGAAGATATCTAAACTTTTTCTTTAATGAAGAAAATAGACTAGATTAGTTACTGCCGAGTACTTATCTACTACTCAATTATGTGGCCGAATTTAAAATGATTGTTACAAAAGCGTTAAATTCGCTATGAATACCAATAACAATTATAAATATTTTATTTCATAATTTTAAATATTTTTAGCAAATATTATAAAATTTAATAGGAATAAAAGTTCGTAAAATATAACTATGTAATTTTAGCATAAAGGCAAAAATTTTAAAAGCCGAGAAGATTAACAAGGCGTACTGTGATGTCTATTTCGGCATTGGCGTTAAATTATATTTTCAAACAGAAGCTTATAATAATAATGACCTTGTTTTAACAAAATAATTTCATTTCCAATATCTTTTGAGATATAAAGTATGAAATTGAAAGAAAATTGTATTTGAGTTTAACTTTGCTCAGGTGAAAGTCAAGAGGCCAATTTAAAACCGCAATATACCAAAATTCTCGTACCTTTTAGTTTAATCTTGTGGAATTTTATGACTTTTCATACTTACCCATAAAATATTTTAGAAACTAGTAGATTAATATTCAATATATATATATATATATATATATATACTTTAATAATGAGAACAATTTCAATGTTTCGTTAATTATAATATCTACATATATTAATCTACTCTTATCTAATCTAGGTACAGTTTGTTTATTTGTGTGTTTAAACGCGCTAATCTCAGGAACTACTAATCCGATTTGAAAAATTATTTTTACATAATATACCCCTTTTGTTAATGAAGGCTATAAGCTATATATCACATATTATATAGTCTATCTATTCCATACTAACGGTTAAATAGTTTTAAAAATTATTATAAAACTTAGTCAGTTCGCTCGTTATTGATGACACAGGCATACCATGCAAGCACTTTTTTTGCAATATCCTCAATTGGATATAAATTGGATAAAATGGGATAAAAATTATTCTATATGTATAATATATATATACCAGGATAAAAGTATCATAATATGTAAACACCTATCCGGTCCATAAACTATTTTCTTATCGATACATTAATTGCACATTGGCTAACTCCGTTTCACTGCACTTTTCACTAAAAACCTTATTATTTCAATAATATTACTAGTTAGGAAGACAGGTAATTTTAGATTATTTAAAAATGTCATAATTAAAATGCTTCATGGTAAGCTACGAGGCGTGTGCCTTTAAATACATAATATATATTTTATATATAAACAGCCATGATTGGAGTACAAACATTCGTGCTCATCACCCCAATCAATTCCCTCAGCGGTACTCGAACGCGCGACCGCTGGCACAGCAAGTAGGGTCACTACAAACTGAGCCAAGCGTGTCATCAGAGAGTAATGTTTAATGAATGTTTTTCCTAGCCTTTGAAAAGTTGACTTAGACGAAGTTATCCGACTTGCGAATTAAGATATATTATACATATAGTAATATGTATAATATATAATAAATAATTAAAGTTAAAGCATTTATAACATAAAACAGAATTATTATATTATTTTAATATATACGAATATTAAAATAATTTTATTCACAAAAGATTTTTTTTATAAAAAATTTTTAATTCAAATTACGAGTAAATTAACAATTTACATTATATAACATAACGATAGTTATATTATTATAATTGAAATATATTAATTATTATTATATTTCTTTTGCAGGTACTTTGGCTAATTAGTTATCCAGTAAGACGTCCTGGTACAGTATTTATTTTATTTAAATTTTGATAACAATAAAAATTTAAATAAAACCGTAATTACATAGTAATTAAAGAAAAATGAATATTATAAAGCTGTGGTAGCTTAGTGGTAAGGTTGCCGCTCGGGAAACTGAGTGAAGCGGGTTCAAATCCCGGGTCTCGCACCTCTGATTTTTCCTGTGCGAATCGTTTCCAACATGCTTACCACTTAACTTACGGTAAAGGAAAACATTGTGATGAAATCTGTATGTGGGAGAACCTAGCAAGTTTTCGAAATACTCGTGGAGTCTATCAACCCGCCTTTGCCCAGCGCGGTCACTACGTCCCTGAGACCCCTTGTAGTAAAGAAAACCCTGTGCCCAGCAGTGGGACGTTAAAAATAAACTAAATGCAAATATATATCATAACTAACGACTCACAATCGCTCCGCTCGGGTTCGTCCCTGTGTACGTTTTAACAGGTACTATAGATTTCTCATACATTAATATATATTTTCCTGCAATAAAAAGTTTCCTCAGTGTTGGCCCGGGTAACCAGCTATCATCATACTAAATGTTATGAAAATCTGTCCAGTGGTTTTCTCGTGATGCGTTCCCAGGCAGACAGACGGACGGACAGACAGATGGACTAACGGAGAGACTGACGGACGGACAGACAGAAATTCTAAAAACTATAAATCCGGTCTCTGCATCGATAATAATGACTATTTTAATAAGATTTTCCAAAAAATATTTAATGTACAGATTCGGCTTAGTTACAATTTTATTATATGTATAGATGTCACCTTAAAGCTAGTAAAATTATCCAAAACATTAATAAATGTAACGGTCGGTAAATTTTGTACATAAATAAAAAAAAACATAAACATAGCAACAATGTAGATTTATCGGTAATGTTTGGCCGACACTGATAATGATAATAATCGCCTCTGGGCTTAGTGACTGGCCAAATTTAGCGTTGATTTTCGTTTTATTATTCATTGAACTGTCTACGTAAGTTATTTAGGTATTAAAACGAGGAAATGAAACTTAATATTTATTGTTTAACTAAATTCTAACTTTATTTCCACATATAAGAATGGATCACGGAAACAATTACATAAAAAGTATGCTATGACTTGGCTCATAAACTATGACATCAAGTAATCTATAATATCAAATTACAAAAAAAATATATCTTTTAACTGAGTACAATATATGTCACTCATTAAAACAAATTAAACTTTCGCCCAATTAAATGCCCACACACATTCATATTCAAATTATTGTTATCTATACTATTAAACGGGAAAGTTTGTCAGGATGGATGGATGGATGGATGGATGGATGGATGTATGGATGTTTGTTACTCTTTCATCCAAAAACCACTGAAAGTATTTTGATGAAACCTTACATTAACATAGCTTATACATACAAAAGAGTACACATATGATTATAAAAAATTGAATCATATGGTTTTTAAAAATATAGCAATACTTATTTAAATGAAACTGAGTATAATATATTATATTATATGACTCATTAAAACAAATTGAACTCGATCTCGACCTTTTTACGAAGAGGTATTGATGAGTTCCATTGAAAATAATGGATAGTGGAGTAACTCTAACTGCATCAGATCAGTTTGCTTGGAATAAATTATTATATTATCACCCAGATCTCACATACTTACAAAATTTCAAATAGATACGACAGTTATCGTTCGACACTTCGAAAACTGACTTCTAAGGTAATAAAAGCGTGTTAAAAAATCTTTGCTGCGTGATATACCTACCAATTAAATATTACTCACTAGTTTTTGCCTACGATTCCACTCGCTTGGTTCCTTGATAAGTAGCAACCTATGTAAATGAAGATTTGATCCGTTTCGTGAAGAATTTATATATTCATATTCGAACAAATAAATTTTTACTCTCTAGAATAGAAAAATTCAGTAAATCACGTCAAAATAAGTATTTATGGTATAAACAATATCTATAGACCTTGATCTCGAACCTGTTTGACGATATGTGAAAAAGACGTTAAGACAAAAAAGGCCGAATATCAGTTACCCATTGTACCATTCTTTTGCAAGTTCTTTCGTGTCGACTTTCATTGTAATCCAGTCTCTCACTCAAGGCTACTTCATAGCCAATTTGCTTATTCACTAATAGTCTCCTTCGGTTTTACTTTATTTATTTATGAATATTATTTTTTGACAACACATTTGGCTCAGTTTGTAGTGACCCTACTTGCTGTGCCAGCGGTCGCGCATTTGAGTCCCGCTGGGGGCATTCATTTGTGTGATGAGCACAAATATTTGTACTCCAGTCATGGGTGTTTATATTTATAATATCTATTTAAAGTTATATATGTGTAGTGTATCAACTATCTGGTATTCATAACACAAGCCTCGTAGCTTACCATGGAACTAGATGGTGCTGTGTGTTAATGTCCTAACATATTTATTTATTTATATTTTTTAAATTAAATGTCTTGCATTAAAAAGTCTGTTAAATTTTGACTTAATTTTCATCTAGCTACATTCGTCCTTTACCTGAAAAAATATTTACATCATAACAATGTAAATATTATTGATAATATATAAAATCTTACTAGCACTAGCGACTCACCCTCGCTTCGCTCGGGTTCGTCCCTAGCTTGATTCCCATACAAACTTTCATGCTCATTTTCACCCCCTTAAGGGATGATTTCCGAGATAAAAAGTATACTATGTCCTTCCCAGGGTCTCAAACTATCTTCTTACCAAATTTCATCTAAATCGGTTCAGTAGATACAGAAATTACCCTCTACAACGTCACAAACTCACAATTCACAAACTTTACCTCTTTATAATATTAGTATAGATAGATACTCGTAAATATTAATGTGAATCAAATAACTAAGTAATCCATCAGATCCAATTTATAGCAACAAAGGCCCGATGAGATTTCCCACCGGCAACATAAATAGAAGCTTAAACATCAATTTCCATACAAAAATCCATCAATTTTTATTTGTTCCAAAAATTGTACAAGTGTGAGTTTCACTGGTGCGCAAAGGCTCCATAGCATCAAATATTAAAATGTTATATTTTAACTTAATTTACTTTAAGAGTGGAAATATATTAGTCCCTAGTCTTAATATTATAATATAAAGACATGTGCACTCCGCCAACCCGCACTGGGCCAGCGTGGTGGACTATGGCCTGATCCGCCTCGTATTGAAGAGTGGCCCGTGCCCAGTAGTTGGGACGCTAAAAAAGCTGAATACACTCAACTCTGTTCTTAACATTATAAATTAGTAGTTCTTGGTATGGAAATTTTCTGCTCAGCATCGTCTAATCTCATACCACGAATTGGACTTAGAGCTGTAACTTTCAAAAAATATTTCAAAAACTTTAAGCCCTTGTAAATATATTATACATTTGAGAGATAACTCATATCATGGATGACATTTCAAGAACAAAAACACTAACTTGTATATCATATCGATATATTATTACAAATTTTATTGTTGCATTGCTATTATACGACATTATTATTATATTATTTTATAACAGTTGATCTTTTTATTCATATATAGAGACAGTTGTAGGTATGATGTTATCGGCTTGAGATCATTCACCTTTGTTTCACGCTCGTACGTTTAATTAAATAATTTTAAGGCTTATTTTTACTTAGAAAATATTCGATAAATTTTCCTTACTTTCTAAATCCATACTTCTATATCCATATCCATAATTCCATACTTAATATTATAAATTTAAAAGTGTGTTTGTTTGTTTGTCCTTCTTTCACGTCGAAACAGAGTGACAGATTGGCTGATTTTTTATGTGGATATAGTTGGAGGGCTGGAGGGTGACATAGGCTTTTACTGCAGGAGATTTTCTCATTTCCACGGGAAAACACAATAATATACAACCCAAAAAAATATTTATGATCAGAATTACTTGAAACTTGGTATTAATACTCTTTAATACAATTAAATAAATACGTATTTTGGCATTTTTCGTTTATCCCATAAGAGGATAAAATAGGGAATGAAAGTTTGTGTGAAACCTACCTTTTTGTTTTTTTTTTTTTTGTAGTTCTAGTGCGAGCGAAGCTGCGGGTTCTACTACTTTAGTATAAAGTTATAAATTTAATGCATTGCGATTTACGACGCCGTTCTTAGTAAGCACAGTGTAGTATGGAGAAGGTCGCGGGATCTACTCTAGTGAGTTCAATATGTACAAAAATGAGCTAAAACATAATAGCTATTACGAAGATAACACTAAGATGATAAAACTTTATTACTTACTTTCTTGTAAAAAGTAAAAATAATTAATTTCTTTACTAGCGGCTCACTCTCGCTTCGCCCGGGTTTGCCTCTAGCAAAAAAAACAAATCTATCCCACGGGAACCGTACATTTTTCCGGGATAGAAAGTAGCCTATGTGTTATTCCGGATATTATCTCTGTGTAAAAAGTAAATTACCGATATAATAAGCTACTTGCTCTAATACTATACTACAAATAGCTCGGATAATGTATATCCCCTACAACCTACAAAAATTGTGTTTTTTAATAACGGCATTATATGTACCTGTAAACCTACTATCACAATTTTGTATTTAAGTTCATTTTTATAGGTATGCTTATTGCTGATTGATATAATTAAAGCTATCAAACATCTATCTAAAGCACGCTATGATGTCGAAAATCGATACGTTAAGAATTTCTTATAACGTAATATTACTATTATTAATTTAGCAAGTCTGTGTTTACATAACTAAAATACATTAAATATTAATGAATATTTCGTTTTACTACACATAAACGTATAAATTTTCAATATTATATACAAAAATGAAAAGCTGTTAAAATCAATCAATATAAACTAATACCTAAACCAAAAGTTCGAGCTGTTTCTTTAAATATAGTTTTAATCTATAAATATATAATAAATAAAATTAAAGTGTCTGTTTGTAATGTCAAAATAACAGCTTTTTACTAAATGTATATAGTATATACGGTATTTATAAGAAAAACACAATTTTTAAAATTTTTGTCTGTCTGTGTGTTAGTTCCGGCTGATCTCTGAAACGGCTGAGTCGATTTTGGCGGGACTTTCACTGGTGCGTAGTTAATATTATAAGGAGTAACATACGCTACTTTTATTTCAGTAAAAGAATTAGCGTTCCGCTCAAAAAAATTAAAATGTACCTAGGGACGAACCCGAGCGAAGCGAGGGTGAGTCGCTAGTATTAAATAAACTTAATTAAAAAGGTTTGAATGTGCCCAAAACAACATTAACATTTTAAATAACGATTAACATAATTTTGGGTACTCAATAATAATATTAACAGGAATCAATCTAAATTTTATTATTCATACCTATGTCATGTTAGACTAAAAAAGTTATAGGAGTTGCTATAACTCTTTATATATAATTATTTTTACTATAAAATGATAAACTAAAGTCCCTTATATACATATATATTCTGTTATACACATATTGTTTCTAAATTCATCGAAGGCTCGTTATTGGTTTTTTTCCTGTCAAAAAGAATCCATGCTATGCCTCGAAGAACGTAAAGCCTCAAAGCCTAAATTTGTCACCGGTCATATCAAATTAACGTTCCATAGGAGATTGACAGTCAAAGAAGTAGAAAATGCGCGCGAAAGGTATTTAAATGTGTATGATATTATTTTCATATTTTGTAAAAATTTGAACCATTAAACTCTAGTCCGACTAACATTAAAAAAAAATATTTGCTCTCAATAAGCCAACTTAATTTTTAACTGTAATATATCTTAACCACAGATAATATAATACTTAGTTAACAAATATACCGCATACAGAGAACCAAATGTCAAACATGTCGTTTCTTTTAAAAATAAATAATTATGGCTATTAAATAATTTAACCTTTAGTTCCTCGTAATCCAGTGAAAGTATTTGATCAAGGTTATAATATGTTATCTTTTTTGTTATTTCAAACCGTTCACCGCTACAATGTTTATGACACTTGACGTTTTGTATTGAATTTCGTGTGGCAATATTAATATGTAAGATTTAATTTAAAGGATTATATAGCTGACTACTAACTATATTTAATTATAATACTTTTTAATCCCTCCACAAAGTGGACACGCCGGCGCGGCGTGTCAGTTAACAATAGATTTCTTAGAATTTTAATTAATTTCTAAAAGATTTACCTGGAGGTGTTAATTTTGTTAAATGGTTAGAAATGAAAGTCAACAAATATTGTAAGGTATTTTGGTGCCATTTTTGAAGTTTTGAAATCATTTTTATAAAATAGTGGGTAGGCACTGTCTGTATCAAGTGTATAACGCCTTTGAGACGTCTATAACCTTAGTCTCTCCCGTGGATATTATTGCTGTAAAGCATTCGAAACGTCGGAAACCAAAAATCAAAATAAATCCGCGAAATAATCCGGAAAGATAGTTTTATTTAAAATGTCTAATATTCGCGTAAATCTAAGAAAGTATTAAGGAATAGAGAGTGCACAGTGTGCACCAGTGGCGTCTGTGCGTACACTTGTGCACTATAATATCTCCTGTGCAGTTGGCTAGTCTCAGTCAGATCGTAACCAGAATCAGTCCGGATGACATAATTATTCTTGACAAACTTAGGAGCACTACCTATTCCTTCATCTTCATTATATTAGACCCATACTAACCATTAATGTAGGCAATAAACGTTAAGAGATATTGTGACCAATATTCAACGTGACATTTTTGTAATGAGATTACAATACCCTTAAACATTAAGCGATAACTTGGCGGCTTTTTGACACCTCAAACAGCCTTAGAAATACTAGTGTTTGTTATAAAACATCATAAACGCGATAAGGTCGGATATAGGGAAAACTCCAACTAGAAAATCTAATTTTAAGTAATTCAAGATTAATAAAAACCATTTCTATGAGATTTGATTGTTCTTTACAAATATTCAGTAATACAATATAGTAGTCAATATAACAATAATTTATATAAAAACAGTATAAAAACTAATATTTGTCATAAAAAAAAAAGCGTGAACATAAGTTTCTCCATCTACAGCAAAGTTCCTAACGCCGGCGCCTAACACATTATTTTAAGAATTTCCTAACAGAAACCCTAATAATTTTCTTAGCTTACTCCTAGAATCAAACCCAGTACTTAATAATCCCTGATCAAACTAACCACATGACAACAAGGCAGTTCATTTTAAAACAATGTAATACTTGAGAGTCGATAGTAACAAAGTTTTATTGATGTCAAACCAATTAAGGCGTGTTTTTCTACGATATCACCTAGATAGTATTGACCTGTACGGGTTATAAAGTACAAATTGTAGGCAGTACAATTTTTTTAACTCTATCTACTTATAAATAAGTTCGTTTAGTGCACTGATAAATGCGTATTGACGATAACTTTAGCTTGAATAACAAATTTGAGAATAACCTTACCAAAATAGCAGTGGTAACGCGCTCGTTTGGAAAACCAAGTGATGCAGGTTCAAATCCCGGGTCTCGCACCTTTAATATTTTCATGTGCGCATCATTTCCAACATGATTACCACTTGTTTTAAGGTTAAGGATAACATCGTGAGAAACCTGCATGTCTGAGAGAATCTAGCAAGACGTATGAAGTCCGCCAACCCATACTTGGCCATGGTGGTGGACTATACCCTGATCCCTCTCGTAGGTATTGTAGGGAGGTCTGTGCCTAGCAGTGGGATGATAATAAATGGGCTGAAATATTTTACTACTTCATAAAGTTCATATTGCAGAATGTGTCCTAACGTAATGAAATTACGTTGTATTCTAATTTGACCATCAAAATATTATAATTTGGCTATCTATAATCTAATATATATTTAAACGAGCAATCTTATATATATATATATATATATATATATATATATATATATATATATATATAATTTGAATCCCGGAAACGGCTACAACGATTTTCATGAAATTTAGTATACAACCCCTTGTTTCGGGGGCGATAAATCGATCTAGATTAGACTTATTTTTGTGTGGGAAAACGCGTGTTTTCGAATTTTCATGCGGTTTTCTTTTGCATTATTCCACGCAAAATATTATGTTCAATAATTTCGCACGCTCGGATATAAGCATCATGGTCAAGCAGCCAAGGCGCAAGAATTAATAAGTGTCCGGGTTCGAATCCCGGTCGGATACAAAGGTATAATTTTTTTGTTATTTATTCAAGTTTTTAGTTTTTTTTAAAAAGAATATTGTACTTCTGACCAAAAACTTCGAGCGAAGCTCGGTGGCCCAGGTACTATATATAATATGTTCTCTGAATAAATATTATATACATACAGATTCCAAATACATACGTATAAACTAATCTATTGGACATCAATTGCATTATACCGGATTTTTTTATCTATATGTATATAAAAAGTCATCACAATAATGTTATTTATAATTTCTTTCATAGTTATGGGAAAGTTTGTATGTTTGTATATTTGTTACTCCTCCACGATAAAACGGTTATGTGTGTATGGAGTAAAACAAATGCTATATATAGCCTATACTAATATTATAAAGTGGAAAGATTCTTTTTCTTTGTTTGTACCGAATATGTTCCGAAACTAATGGACCGATTCAGATGAAAGTTGGTAAGAAGATAATTTGAGACTCTGGGAAGGACATAGGATAGTTTTTATCCTGAAAATCATCCCTTGAGGAGGTGTGGGGATAAAACTTTGGACAATAAAATTGAAGGCTGGCGCAACATGTATGTAATATTACATGTACGCACGGATATACGAATTTACTTGTAAAATAAATAAATATTTATTTAAACAAAGAACATTAATAAATTAACTGAGTTGCATTATCACTAGCTCCGGCAACGCTAAGTGAGTTGTAAACAACTTCGCATCGACACCGACACCACGATTCAATTGGCTGTATCTAATTATTTCAATGAAACAATAATTAACTAAATAATTGCTTTAAAGTCGATAAAATATTTTAAATTACCAAATATCCGACTCATTGTATACGATTCTTGCTTGTAACACAAACATAAAATGCACCAGATAGTGTTATAATTTTAAACTGTGTATATTTTAGCATTGATTAATAAAAACAGTATTTAAATCGAATCAAGTTCTTATTTAGTTTCGCCAACTTCGATTTCGTTGGAAATGATTTATTCGGCGATTGCTTAGTTTCCTGGTTTCATATTTAAATCAGGTATTAATCCTGTATTTAGAATAGCTCGTTTGCAAAAGCGAGTACTTTTTTTAAATAAACTACAATAATATACATATTTTAACCTGATCAGAAGTAATATTAAAATCGATTTTTGACACAATTTCTAAATAATCTTTTGTTATCGATACTGTGATATGTACCTATTTGTGTCGTCGGATTTAACCATATCTTTGACTATCTGATATCTACGATTAGGCGCTGTCAGTCTTTTTTATTTCATGATACCCAAAAAGATATATTTTGTCCTTGACCATGAAAAGGTCAGATAACACTAAATAAAATTGAATAGAAAAAAATTCTAATGTCAGGGGTCACCACGTCCAAAAACTTTAAATTAGTATTTAAAAATGATTAAAAATTATATATTTTTTTACATACATATTTTTGTATGTATGTATGTATATACTCGTACTATCACACCCAGCATTGCTTGATTTTTATTATTATTACATTCCTTGAAAAATACTTCCGATGTTTCCAATCCCCAAGTTCTGTAATGGTTCTATAACAGGTTGAATTTTGAGACACGCTAAAATGTCAATCAGACATATTATATGATCTGATGAAAACTTCTGATGAAAACTGATGATCTTGATGAAGGACCAAAGACAGGGCAAAAGGGAATAATTAACTATGTAAATATTTATTATACTGGAATATTTATACTGGAATCATAAATCGATAAATTTTCCAACCTCAAAAGATACAATGAATTACGACAATTATTTTTTTAATTATTAATACAAATTTTATATTATATTAGTACATAAAAAGTATCACTAAGCACCTAGTGGCCGACCTAAGCTACGCTTAAGCCCTAATTACAAGCCCTCACTCTTTACCATAGACGAGACAAGTATTATATCAGTATCTAAATTATCTCTATTTAAAAGTTCATATTTAGTTAGAAAATGACAAACCAACAAACACATTAACACATTTATATTAACTAGCGACCCTCGCTTCGCTCAAATGGTCTAAATGTCTCATTGAGATATATTTTATCGCTTTATTTAAAACCGTTAGGCTCCTTATACCGATAGAGCAACGAAAAGTTGATACAATACACATAATATATAAACTTTAAATACATACACCTATTATAAATATAAACACCCATAACTGGAGTACAAACATTCGTGCTCATCACACAAATGAATGCCCCTAGCGGGACTCGAACCCTCGACCGCTGGCACAGCAAGTAGGATCACTATAAACTGAGCCAAACACAAATCGTTACCTATTTATTATAGTGTATAGACTAATATCACATTGTTTTATGCCCGATTTCACCAAAAACCCATAAGCACCACCTACGTATGGGATCCCTAGCACAAAAATCCCCTAAACTAGTCCCTAAATTAAATTTCGTTTAACGATCATCTTTAAGCCCATATTTCGAGCACCTAAATTTAGGGGGCCTTTCAATATTTAGGTGACCCCTAACTGTCGGTGAATCAGAAACTGTCCCTTAACAGCCCCCTAACCATGCTTAGGGGATCCCTTAAACTTAGGTGTCGTTGGTGAAATCGGGCATTAATGTTTTTAGTGAAAGCCAGAGGCCACAGCTAGTTAATTATAATAACTGGCTTACACAATAATTAGGTAGTTGGTCAAGATAATTTCCCTTCGAATATTTTGTATAACTATTTGCATAAAAATGAACCTCACTGCGACCTTGGTAACGCCTTTCGCTTTTATTAACAGAAAATAAACGCTATTATTACTGACATTGTAATATATTGTAATACTTATTCATTACCAATATTATAATCCGTAATTTGTTTGATAATTTTACTTGTTTTTGACAGATTGATCAGTTTCTTTATAGAAATAACTAGCATTGTCCACGGCTCCGCCCGCGTTCAGGTGACCAAAAACCAAATTCTTAGGTTTTAAATATCAGTATACTCTTACATTGCAGTTTTTGTATTTTTCCTCAGTAATGAGATATTTTCCCGCGGTAAAAAGTTATCCTATATGTTGACCCGGGTAACCAGCTATCACCATACCAATATTTCATCAAAATCCCTCCAGTGGTTTTTCCGTGATGCGGTAACAGACAAACAGACAGACAGACAAAAATTCTAAAAACTATAGATTCGGCCTCTGTATCGATAATAGTGTCTATTTCAATAAGATTTTCAAAAAAATATTTAATGTACAGATTCGACTTAGTTACCTACAATTTTATTATATGTATAGATTCATGAAATGAAGTCTCTTTTGTTACAGTACCTTAAAAGGTCCCCGTCGGATATATGTATGAGTTTATTGCAAATTCTAAGTTCCTTGTTACTTGCAAATTTACACAATCGACAGTTAAGAACGTAGTCACTACTGTATCCTTTTCCTGCTAGTATCGTCTGAGCGGATATAGATTCGACTGCGCCCTAGACTCCTCCGGTATTGCGATTTCATACTTGAACTGTCTTTAAAAAAAGCAAAAATAAAACTTCTAAAATGTCGATGTTTCTAATATTTCCAATTTTTAAACTTGATTTTACTTCTGCACGGGTTTAAAGCTGAAATCTGCATGGTCAATGTTAATATCAATGAATTCCAAATCGATTTTCATCATTCAAATTCGTCAACCACGACGCTCCAGGAATGCCTTCAAATTAGCATTAAAGCAATATCATAGAGATTTAGGTTTGCGAATCCTCTTAAAGTTAACGTCACACTAAGCATCCTTTGATCTAGCAGTCGATTATACCATCGGCTCTCCGGTTTTTAATCTACATATAGTATAATGTTAGCAATATTTTACTTTATAAATAGCGGCCCATGCTCAGGTATTCTTTGGTTTTATATGGTGATAAATGAACATTCAGACGACACGACAAATTCGTTGTCTTTAGATTCTCCTCGAATCCTCGCAACAAATTGATAGCAAAACCGAAATAACAACCGAATTCTGAAGTAAAGGGCAGTATTAATATACTTGCCCCAACAAGGACTTGTTCCTAGGGCCTCATGAGTGGAAGCAACACTAACTAGCCACTGGACCAATGGCGATATAAATATATTAGTATTTACATAAAGCATTAACTCCTCCAGGTAAATTTATTAGAAATTAATTAAATTTCTAAGAAATTCGTTCTTAACTGTAACACTGGCGTGCTCGCGGTCGCTGAGGGATTAAATGTACATAACGTACATACTTGTAGGCACCAGTGCGTTCGGGTTAGGTTAAAATTAAGTTTTTGCAAGTCATATTCCAAAGGAACTAATCAATATACTAGGATTAAAGCAGCTCAAGTCTTTCTTTAACCCATGAAATAGGTACTTTTGTGCATAAAATCACGTTTCCATTACTTCGATATAATTAGAAATAGTAACTAGCGATTTATCATAGCTTCGCTCGGGTTCGTCCCTAGGTACGTTTAAATTTTTTGAGCGGAACCCTAATTTTTTTTAAAATAAAGTTAGCCTAAGTTGTTCCTTATAACAACAGCTATCTCATCTCTATATGTATGTGTATATCAATCTAGCCGTTTCGGAAGTTAGCCGAAACTAGCAGACAGACAGATAGACAAAAAATTTAAAAAAATGTGTTTTTTTTAAGTACCGTAAATAACGGCAGAGCTACTAAGTAGATACTGCTCTCGTATCCACTAATGCCTATTGTCTTGATTATTTGTTAACATCATTAACAAGGTAAGGAAAAAATGAAATTAGTGGCTTTCCACTAAAAGACATAATGATTTTTTTTGTCAAAAATTAATTAATAAAGATATATTTCTTTGTACTTGTTAATAATTCAAATATTTAATTAAAATATTATAACAATAGGTTTATTAGGGGTTGTGTTAATTAAATGGTATCAATCCCTCAACCACAAAGCCTTCGCTGTCTGAAAGCGTAGGCTTAGATCCTTCTGATCACGCTTTGTGTGTAGAGTGGGATGAGGCCCGGAGATTTGGATTTTATGTTTTTGGGCATAATCTAATTTTCATTTGTTATTCATTTAAATAGCAAGTTACGTAATAAACTGTATTGATCTGACCGACTTCGGAAATAAGAAGGTACTCAATTTTAGTGCTTTTTGTCTATGATTTTCAAGATACTTTTTTATGTATAGATTATGTCTTGAGTATCGCCATATATTATGTATGTCTAGAAATAGGTACGGAATAATTACTTTATTTTGATACTTGACGACACGTTTGGCTTAGTTTGTAGTGATTCTACCTGCTGTGTCAGCGGTCGCGGGTTCGAGTCCCGCTGGGGCATTCATTTGTGTGATGAGTACGAATGTTTGTACACCAGTCATGGGTGTTTATATTTATAATATGTATGTATTTAAAGTTATTTATGTGTAGTTTATCAACTATCTAGTATCCATAACACAAGCCTCGTAGCTTACCATGGAACTAAATAGTGCTAATGTCCCAAAAGTGTTAATGTCCCAACATATTTATTTTATTTATTTATTCGATACTTGATTTCAAAGGAATTTTGCCTCTTAATTCCCAATATTAAAACTTTAAAAAAAAATTAATTTTACACTGCCCTTTCCGTTAAGCTGAATGTCGGTAATGAAGATTGCTTCTTAAATAAATGATGGGAAAAGTAAAAATCCAGCGCTTTTACTTTTTTACGCGAACGTTTAATTTTATAATGACATTATATTTTCTTAAAGACGCCATTCATTCACATCGGCATTATCACTGGTCTTGTTAAAATTTCGTAGCTTGTGTAGGATTAAAAAACACGACTTTTGATTGACATTATTATTTAAAGAGAGTTAACTATATGTATAGCAAAATCCAGAATAGTAGCATAAACAGCGAATCACGCTACTATTTTTGACTTTGACACTTATTTCGGTGGACTCCGTCTATATATTTTTTTAGTCTGTGACATTCATACAAATGTAGAATAACTATTATTTTCTAAAATAATTTTTCCGATACTACATATATGTACACAACATATAGAAACAAAATATATTTTTTGCTCCACATCTTTTTTCTTCATCATAAACAGTCGGTACTCATTTATCCTAGTCATTTATAAGCAAGAAAAAACAGTGCAAATAAAAAATATATACAACTTCAACAGTGAGGAAATCTTATAGCATTATCACTTTATCGATTGATAACGTATGAACATTGTTTACATGCGATAAACTGAACCACTTAGATAGAAAATGCTTTTACTAATACTCTATACATCAGATCTATACATATAATGAAATTGTAACTGATCGCTGTCTGTACATGGGAGATGTTTGAGAAAAACTATTATTTTCTCTTTATTAAAGAAATAGAACTCAAAACATTGATTTTTAGAATTTTTGTCTGTTTGTCTGTGCTTTTGTGCTAGCTAATCTCAGAAACAGCTGAAATGATTTGGGTGTGATTTTCACTAATGTATTATGGTAAGTTCACTTAACATTTAGTATTTGTTTTATTTCAATCGGTTGATAAATAAAAAAGTTATGTCAATTTAAAGAATCACGTAATAAATTATTATATCAATATATAATTGAAAATTGAAATAAGTGATCATTTTGCACCGGACTTGTGTGAAGTGAAAGGAATAAAACTCTCTGTTGCACTTGTGTTCTTGCACACGCTTATGTATAATATAAGCACCTGTGCACATTGAACATGGCTATTTCATATAAGAAAATAGTTTTATTTTAAAAAATTCCACTCTTTTTTCTAAAAATATATAATTTTTTTAACATCCATACCTCACTACTAACAAAATATACAATGAACTTTTAGTATATCATAAAAATAAACTATTATTTTAAATAATTTATTTATTTAACCTGCTTGAAATTAAAATATTAAATTTCTCTATTTAAGCCGCGTTCTAAACTAGACACATATTACGAGTACAGGCATAGTCATTTGTTAACTGTAACAGCTATCCCGGTATCTCATCTGTAATTTTGATTGCCACTTTTGTCGGTCCATTGATCTAACCCGACTTGATTAAACTTGGATATGTTGAAAATATTCTAATTTGCTTATACTTTATTAATATACTGCTTCTAACAAATTTTCTTCATGTTTAAATTAATTATAATATGGGCAAGAATGTACTGAATTTTAATATATAATATACTATATTGCTGATTGTATAACGCATAGTAGGTACGCAAAAGGATTTTCATGATTTTCTCAAACATAAAAATCCTAAATTCATTGTTTTGTTAGAATTATATTAAAAATGTACCCAACATACCATATTTTGCATGAAAAGAGAATAATACACCGATGGCCTTGGTTTAGAAATCACTTTTGTTTACCGTGTTATCGACGCTTATCAGTCGTTATCAAATCGCTTTGCATATCTAGCACGTTTGGAAGTCATGGCCGGACGTAGTGGGCGTTGGTTTTTAATCAGATTTTTGCCATTTTATTTGTTATGGAACAAAACAAAATATTAGCATGATTATATATTAAAATAAATGGCCCTATGTCGTGTTGGTACGTGCAAGACGGACAAACAAACAACACCAGTAAACAAACCAGTAAACAAACACACTTTCACTTTTATAATATTAGTAAAGATTAGCTATATTATAATATGCTATATTATGTTATCAAATTTTTGCTAAAATTATAAAATTGTGACTCTATCTTTAAAACGATTTAAAAGATTCGGTCAATTTAAAAGAGACCAAGTAGAATCTTTGCATGAAATATTTTAGTTCACAAGTATGTACGCAAACACAAATGCACTCTCTATTCCTTTCACTCTCAATTCTCAAAGTGCAGAGAACGACAATCGAATAGAAGTAACAGAGATCGGACGCATGATTGACAGCTTTACATACTTTTCTATGCACAAGGGTGTACAATGTACACAACTGCTATGCTCCAGACTGCCACTAAGAATTTTATAATAGGAAAATCCAATAATTATATCTCAGCCTGACTTGGGAATCAAACTAAGAACCACCAGATCTACAGCCTTCTAGCCGAAGCCACTAAGCCAACGAGGCAGGTCGGCCAAACGTATCTATACTAATATTATAAAGAGACAGCGTTTCTTTGGTTGAACGCTCTAATCTCAGGAACTCTCAATCCGATTTGAAAAATTCTTTTTGCGTTAGATAACTGGTTTATTGAGGAAGGCTGTAGACTATATACAATCCCGAAAAAATATCTGATTCCCGTGGGATAGATATGTTTTTATCTAGAGACGAACCCGAAGCGAAGCGAGGATGAGTCGCTAGTACTATTTAGATATATGAGCTATACCTTTCATTATTAAGTAGGTATATTACAAAAATATAACGTTGGTAAATGTATCTAATTTATAAAATAAAGTAGAAATTAAAAATAACACGCTTTACTCGTACATGATTTTTTCGTAATATCAAAAAGAAATACGTAAAATGTGTTGATTTCATTCATGCGAAAATTTAATTTACCTTGGCAGTCTCGTATACTTTACAAAATTCTTGGGCCAAAATAAAAGGTCAAATACCATATTACAATCGTTATAATTACAACTAATTTGAATATTTTGTATGTCTATTTATACTTTATTTCTTACTAAGTTTGTGATTTATTTTGCTTTAGAAGTTATTCATTTAATGTTTATTTTATTGTATTGCATTCTTAGAAAGCCAGCAATTATAGAAAGATTACTTTATTGTTGTATATCTCGATCTATCGCTTTGTCTAATATAATAGCTGCTATAATATTAAATCACTACTCCCTAGTAATATAAAATGCTGTTTGATATAAATATTACGTATGCAGCCCTTTTTAATGTCTCATTGCTGGGCACATGCCTCTCTTAAATACGAGGGTTCAGGCCATTGTCCACCACGCTGGCCAAGTGCGGGTTGGCGGACTGAATATGTCTTCTGAGAACTTGCTAGGTTCTCTCAGATATGCAGGTTTCCTCACGATGTTTTCCTCCACCGTAACACAACTGGTAATAATCTTGGAAATGATTCGCACATGAAAATATCAGAGGTGCGAGACCTTAGAGAATCCGCTTCACGTGGTTTCCTAAGCAAGCGTTGAATCTATGGATTTTTGGCATATAACAGAGTAACAGCCGTCGGGGAAATGTTAGACGAATTAAGGTACGAGTATAATACTTTTGCCACCAACCTCGCTCGTGTGATACAATAAAAATATTTTATATGATGATGGCTTTTGAGTTTCTGAGAATGAATTCATTTCATTAATCCACGGTATAGACTATTTTTACTTTTTCTTTAAATTTTAACTCAGTCTTAACTTAATATTTCCAAAGCTATAAGCATTATAAGCCTTATAAGTAAAAAAAACTATAAAAATGTTTATATTAAACATAAATTAAAAAATATATTACCAAAAATTCTTATGAAACGTTTTCCTTGTGCGCGTTTTATTTTTCATGTAATCCAATAGTTTCGAGTTTCGGGCTTGGCCTAGTTACAGACCTTGTAACCGGACACACTGGGCTAACATTCAAGGCTCTACAAAACTGGTGTCCAATTTTAGTACTAAAATCTACACATTACCTTGATCTCTTGTCTCTCATGAGTTTATTTTATATTCTTCGTTCCATCAACTATATGGCTTTTGGACTAACTGCTGACAGGTTTTAATTCAAAATGTTTAAAAGAAGACAATCTTAATAATTCTATTTTTCAACTTTTAACATTCTGCGCTTCATTTTGCATAAAATTTGATTTTATAGCTTATTAAATTAAGTTTTTAACCCCGACGCAAAAGAAGTTATAAGTTTGACGTGTTTGTCTGTGTGTATTTGTGTCTGTCTGTTTCATCGTAGCTCCTAAACAAATGGACCGATTTTGATGCGGTTTTTTTGCTTAAAAGCTGACGTGATCCAGATGATTTTTAGCCAAGTAATAAGGTAGTTAAGAAATAAAACTAAATGTCAGAATAAAAATAAAAAGAATATTGATAATTGATAAAGTATTAGCGTTTCTCCGAGGCGACGCGGCGACGCTCATCATCAAAATATTAATAGGTACTTTCAATGAAGTTAAAAGGCCAAGTTTTTAGTTATTTTTAGTGTCGGGGATTACTTAAAATATTTATTTTTATTTTTCTGGAATGTATAGATTCTTCTGGAATGTTCTTCTGGAAATCAGATTTTTCTGGAATGTGTAGATATATATTCAACCCTTCTTTAGACCAACTTATTTACGTAGCGCGTACTAACTTATCTAACTGATAAACCTACTAGTTTTTTAGTATTTTGTTTATGCGATACAACCTAAATGTGTTTATAATTATAGCAATCACAAGCGATAGCAGCAAAGTATAAGCGCCGTTAAAACGTACAATTAGATATAAAAACTATAAAATATTGTTGTTTTTGTTGATTTTAAACAACCGATACTTATAGATATATGTACTTTGAATTTAATATCTTGAAACTTGTAATAAATACGAAATCGAAATTTTTCATAATTACAATTTTTCCACATACATACATAATAAAGCTATCTTTTCGGATTTTTTCGCGGATTTATTTTGATTTTTGGTTCCCAATGTTTCAAATGCTTTACAATGTTACAGCTGCAGCAATCATGGTCATTGAAGAAACTAGAGACCGATTGCTGTAAAGCATTCGAAACGACGCGTCGCGTCGGGAACCAAAAATCAAAATAAATCCGAGAAAAAAATATGAAAAGATAGTTTTATTTAAAATGTCAAATATTACATAATAAAATTTTATTTCAATTCAAAAATTTATATTATGTATCAAATTAATTCAATAAGACTTAGAAAATGAGCTAATTTTATTTATAGGTAGGTACTGTCAATTAAGACGATCAGTCGACATTTTTATCTTACTATAAAAAGATATTGGCCTGGGCCATACGCTTAACATATTAATATATTTTTATTCAATTTTAAAATATATTCGTAATCTACTTAATAAACGTGTGAAAGTGCTTTTGAGGCGTCAATTTTTATATTTAATTAAATGTCAGTATTGAAAGTCCTTGAGGAAGCTACTTTAAGCTTGAAAGAGCAATAAAATCTTCATTTTTATAAAACGGTGGAAACGCACAAAATCAATGCTTATCTCATTAATATGTGTATATATATATATATATATATATATATATATATATATATAAATTATAGTTATTGGCTAGCATGTACGGCTGCACACCCGGAGGTCCTAGGTTCGAGTCCCGGGTCGGGCCAAGTTTAGTTATTGAGTCTTTCTGTATAGTAAGTCTTAGTAACAACCCGAAGTTGGGAAGTTGGCGGTGTTTCACCCCAGTGCCTCGGAGAGCACGTAAAGCCGTCGGTCCTGCGCCTTAACTCTCACCGGTCGTGTCGAGTGGTCGTCCCACCGGAGTATGAGAGTGATAGGAATAGAGAGTGCACTTGTGTCTGCGCGTACACTTGAGCACTATAATATCTCCTGCGCAGTTGGCTAATCTCAATGAAATTGGCCGCCGTAGCCGGAATCGGCTAGGAGAACATCATCATTATAATTTAACGCATAATACTCCAAGTTGACCAAGTCCGCCAAACCAGCATGCAGCATGGCCGACAGTGGGACGTTATAAAGGGGCTGGATAGATAGATAGATAGAACGCCAGAAACGCTTAAAATTAATTTACTTTTATTAGCACTTTGAGTACCATTTTCACTTCTTTATCCCTAAAAAGTTATATCAAAGATTTTATGTGAGTTTAATATCTGTACAGTTATCTGTTTTGTAATATCAGTATACAAACACTTCACTGCCTCCGACGCGTCGACGACGTTCCGTTTAAAGTAGTTACCTACTCGTACTTTTCTACGCACGTGATAAAACCTTTTTGTTACTCGCGACCTTGCTTATTTATACTTCTGTTAGAATTTCAATATTTGATGATATGTGAGACCGATTTACCTTTGTTTTTTTTCTACGTTTCGTAAGTTCTAGGACGTAGGACGATAAGAGTCTACGGTACTTGAAACATCACATTTTTCTAACTAGCATTGCCCGCGGCTCCGCCCGCATTCAGATGACCAAAAACCAATACATATTAATATCCTCTTAAATTTCATTTTTTGTATTTTTTTTCAGAAATGAGACATTTTTCCGCAGTAAAAAGTATCCTATATGTTGACCCGGATAACCAGCTATCACCATACCAAGTTTCATCAAAATCCCTCCAGTGGTTTTTCTGTGATGCGGTAACAGACAGACAGATAGACAGACAGACAGACAACAATTCTATAAACTATAGATTCGGCCTCTGTATCGATGATGTTAAATATTTCAATAAGATTTTCCAAAAAATATTTAACGTACAGATTCGGCTTAGTTACAATTTTATTATATGTATAGATGACGCTTTAATAGTATACTCGTAGTTACTTATATAATAATTACACTACGGGACTTAAACGCGTGAATTCGTTAGTGGCTTTATACCTTATTCCCGTCGTTTCCAGCCGTGGTCATGGACAGACTTGACCTTTACCTTGCATATAAGGGTATAAAGACAGCTTGATGCTAAATAACCTACGACCTTCCCAAATAAGTTATAAAATGTTTTTTTAATCTGACTTTTAAATAGTTTCAGAGATTAGCGCGATCAAACGAATAAAAGCAACAAAAGAACAAGCTTAATTAGTATAGATATGCCATCACTAGACATAAATCACCCAAAACATACATGACGTTTTACAAAGCTATTATAAAAAAGTCAACCCAACCAACAAAAATGTTACGGGAATACCCATTTTTTCCTTATTTCAACGATATCAATACTAATAGGCTATTATCATATCTGGTTATACAATGCCAAGAACGAAAACGTCGCTTGCAAATTATGTCAGTCATTAGATAATTTCTGCCCTAGATTATGTTGGAAGGTCCGACCTAGAATCTAGATCCTGTTTAAGGATAAGCGTACCTATTTATTAATATTTATGGATAAATTTTAGTTTAACAGTGAAATTATAATTAATTGTTATTCATTATATTATAGTATTAGCGATTACTTGTCCGTAAGTACGTTTTAACAGTTAGTATGGATACCCCACAGGAACCGTTAATTTTTCCGAGATAAAAAGTAGTCTATGTATTATTCCAGACTATAATCTATCTCTGAGCCAATTTTCATCCAAATCCGTTCAGCCGTTCCGGCGTGATTGAGTAACAAGCATCCATCCATCGCATATTTATTTATTACTCGGATTCGTCCCTAGGTTGCTTCCACATACAAATTTTCACCCCCATTTTTACCCCCTTAAGAGATGATTTCCGGGATAAACACTATCCTATGTCCTTCCCAAGGTCTTAAACTATCTTCTTAACAAATTTCATCTAAATCGGTTTAGTAGTTTCGGAGTCTATTCGATACAAACAGACAAACCAACAAAAAAATAAATTTTTCCTCTTTTTAATATTAGAATAGATAATCTTTATGGGATAAAATAAAACTTGGATACTAGGAAAAGAACTAAAAATAAAAAAAATGAATGCGTTCAAATTGTTTAGTAAGAAACAGAACGATCCTTTAGTTAAATATAATTTCATGTATTTTGTATAAGTTATAGTATAATACATTCATAAATATTAATGTTGACTACTTCCCAGTTTTTATTTGATGCCATTGTTAATATAACAACCAAATATTTTTTGTTCTTTCTCTGCTTTTAGTTCGCACATAACATATTTTATAAGGTGCCAATCTCTGCCAATTTGTGAGTAAGAACTAAGAATATTAAAAATAAAAGAATACAGTATAAAAGTATACCTAAATGCCCCAAGATTATATTTGCTATACTTTAAAATATTATAGGATTATTATTTATCTTACTTACCTATATAAGAAAAGAGCAATAAGATTAAATAAATTAAGTATTTTATAATTTATCGGTTTTCTGAGGCAGATTTAAAGACAAGCTTATAATACACATTTTTTTATTCCTTGAAATGCGTTTTCTTACTAAAAAAAAAACTTAATTATTATAAAATATAAATGGTAATATTATGATAAAATACACAATACACATATAAATTAATTACTAATATACATAAATATATTAGACAAAAACACAAAGAGACCTCTATATAAAACGAGTCACAAATGATGAAAAACACTTTATTTAAAATTTATTATAATATAAGTTAATCTAACTAGTTTTCAAAAACTTAAGAAAATAAAATCTTTAAAGCGCTATATTTGAATAACTAAGGACTCACTCTCGCTTCGCTCGGGTTCGTCCCTAGGTTGATTCCCCATACAAATGTTTATCCCCATTTTCAACCCCTTAAGGGATGATTTCCGGAATAAAAATATGCTATGTCCTTCCTAGGGTCTCAAACTATCTTCTTACCAAATCTCATCTAAATCGGTCCAGTAGTTTTGAGTTAATTCGTCACAAACATACAAAAATACTTTATAATATTAGTGTAGATGAAGATGAATTACATTTAAGTCAGGCAACTAAAGCTTGATACGATAGCTTTCGTTGAACATTGTAAAGCATATCCGTGTATGAACAAGCTCCGGCCCTGCCAAGGACGATACACATATAACCGAATGTACGTCTTATGTCGTTAATACAAAGATCAAAACCCCATAAAATATCACCTTTCTATCATATCTGTAAAAGTAAAGGATTTCGAACTTTATGATAAGATATTAAGGTTGTTAATCTATTAGCATAGTGGTATCACAGGCTATAAACTAAATAATATAGTGCACGTCGTAGTTTACGACGTTTTTCTCCTTGAGGTGTACTTTGATAAAGGCTGCAACCGGATACTTGGACATTACCGAAAATCTATTATATTAGCCATTTGACTATGTTGTATAATACAACAATTATAATATTTCTATCTGATATTAAATACTATTTATTTTGGACTCTTTCTAGTCAATTGTTCACAATTGAAAGATAGACGTAAATTGAAAATTCGCGTCCTCATATTACAAAAATCTACAACAATGTTGACTACAATTTGTAGTAATTTGTTTGGGTCCAGTTGTGTTTTTTACTGAGACCCTAAATATAATAATATCTCACCTACACCCTTCAAAGAATTTTATGATTTTTTTCTTGTATGTATTCAGCCTTTTTAAGGTCCCACTGCTGGGCACAGACGTCCTTTCAATGTCCACAGGCCAAGTGCGGGCTGGAAGTCAATAGACTAACTAATGCTATGCAAAATATAATAAAATTGCTTTTAAAAGACATCATTTACTATTTTCCAATTACGATAAAGCCGTCTGTTGTAAGAAATCGTTGTGTTCTATCATTAAGTGTGCTCATTTCTATTGTGAAATATGTGTAGGTATATAAAATATACGTGATGAAATAAATTGAATTGTGACAAGTACCAAAGTAATACTGCACTTCATATTTAGACTTAACATACTTCATCTTTTAAACTTTCACTTCCTTAAGGGATGATTTCCTGATAAAACTATCCTATGTCCTTTCCATTGACTCAAACTATTGTCTTAATAAATTTCATCTAAATCGGTCTAGTAGTTTTGGGGTTTAATCGGTACAAACAAACAAACAAACAAACAAACAAACAAACAAACAAACAAACAAACAAACAAAAAACTTTTTTTTAAATACGTCCCTCTTCTTGACTAATTTTTGGGTTTTTTGTCTTTTCTTAAATCTAACATTTAAAAAATAATAGTAATTTTAAAGAAATATACTAAAAAAGGTACATTCAATATCACTTAAAGCTAATTATAAATACCACACTTTCGGGTGTACACAACAACCTATTTTTTATAAAAAGAACTTATATCCACTCAACATTGGTATAGATGCACGAAAAACTAAAAAAAAATACAGACAGAATTGTGTATCTCTTCCTTTATGCAATCGGCCTTTACCACATATGTACTTATGTCTTAAATTAATAAAGACATTTTAGCGGTTATTTATTATTTTGTGTACACAATTAAATAACAAACTATTCAAAACTAAATCTAAAAATAAATTAATAAGTCACGCAGTAGGTAGACATTTCACCTTGACTCAACAGTGACCCACTTTTTAATCCACGGTACTTTCGTTTTATCGTGGGCCAAGGTTGCAAATCACTCAGTTACATCCTAACTTAAACCATTCTTCCTTCATTTATAAACTATCGACTCACACTCGCTCCGCTCAGGTTTGTCCCTAGTTACGTTTTATTGTTTAGTATAGTAAAAAATATCCTATATGTTGACCCGGCTAACCTGCTATGATCATACCAAATTTCATCAAAATCTGTCAAGTGGTGTTCTCGTGATGCTGTCACGGTATCGGTTATAATGAATTTAACTGCCTCGGTGGTGTAGTACGGCTGCACACCCGGAGGTCCTGGGTTCGAGACCCGGGTCGGGCCAAATTTAGTTATTGAGCTCAGTAACAGCCCAGAGTTGGGAAGTTGGCGGTGTTTCACCCCCGTGCCTCGGAGAGCACGTAAAGCCGTTGGTCCTGCGCCTTAACTCTCACTGGTCGTGTCGAGTGGTCGCCTATAAGAGAATAAGATTTTCCAAAAAATATTTAATGCACAGATTCGACTTGGTTAGAATTTGATTATATGTATTGAAGATAAACCTAACTGTTAACACTTAGTATTAGATAACTTGGAAAAATAAATGGTAAAAAATATATCTGTAGCCATATTATTTTAAGTATGTAATAGAATATCGTTTTCCTTAATAGTATTTTAATTAATTCTATAAAAAAATATTATATAAATAAAAAGTTAATACGGTATATAGCGTGATATATGGACTTTATACAAAGTACATACTAGCAGTCTCACCCGATATCGCTCACTGTGTTACCACATAACCTATGTCTATACAGATAAATAAAACTTTAGTGTCTGTTTGTAATATCAAAATAACAGCTTTTTACTAAATGCATATAAAAGTGTATATAGTACTTATAAGAAAAAAATAATTTTTAAAATTTTTGTCTGCCTGTCTATCTGGCTGTCTGTTTGTTTCGGCTAATCTCCAAAACGACTGGACTTAGCTGGACTTAGCTGTTCTTATAATATATTTAATTCATGGGATAATGTATCATCCTTCAATCAAAAATCATTACATTTATATTTAATCTATACATCTATTCTATATCATCTATATCTATACATATAATAAAATTGTAACTGATCGCTGTCTGTATGTACATGGAATATATTTGAGAAAAACTATTATTGGTGCTCTTTATTACAATAGATCCAACACATTGTTTTTTATAATTTTTGTCTGTTTGTCTATGCGTTTGTGCGCGCTTGTCTCAGAAACGGCTTTTACTAATGTATTATGCTCACTTAACATTTAGTATTTGTTTTATTTCAATCGGTTCGTAAAAAAAAGTTATGTGAATTTAAAGAATGACCTAGGGACGAACCCAAACGAAGCGAAGGTGAGTCGCTAGTAGGTACTAAATATGTTTCTCTACGGTCTACGCATAAGGCAGTGGAACAAGAAAGGCTATTCACGAAATAATGATTTTTTTTTCTCTATCTAAATATGATTTATTTTCGCAGTAAAACATAATTCATGCAGCCCGGTAATATGTGAGGCTCGAAATGAGCGAAATTCTTGGCGTGGAAAGGTGGCGCCCATCAATCATTGCGTTAATTTTAGCAAAAATAGACTCTTAAATGCCATACATACATAAACAATTCTGACTTTTTAAAACAATTATAGTACTATGTCGTGAATAGCGGCGGAGATCTGTAAAATGTTTTATATATGTCACCGTAAAATTGTAAGTGCCGCTAGATTGTAATCTATCTCGCGAGATTATAAACTGTCGAACCGACAGTTTACAATCTCGCTAGATAGATTGTAATGTAGCAATGCTTATAATTTTACGGTAACATATACATAACTAGTACTGAAACACTTGACTTGTTTGAAAAATAGGGAAAAGTGTATCTGTATTTCTAAATGTAACTACATTCAAGTTGCATCATCTTATTTTCGCTGGCTTCGAACTTACGACCCTCAAGTAAATTAGACTGTGACGACTAATGTTGTGTAAGTCTAAAGCAGTACATGCTGAAAGGTTAAGGACGTTGATAATAACCGTCTATCACTCAGTTAAGCATAACCTATGATTTTAGTCTATAAATTTAGTACTTTTAATAAAATGAGCAACCAAGGCGCCAAAATACAATTTATTCTTTATGAGTAATAATCATAACCGAGCTTTTTTATTATTGAAGAAATAACGTCCAAAATTATGTGTTAAGGTATTAGATCTCCGTTTTTGGTCATTACCCACTTTTGCACGCGGCTTCGCTCGCGTCAAAATTTTAACCCCCGTTTCAGCCCTTTAGGGGTTAAATTTCCAGATATCCTCTTCTTCTAAACTGTATACCATTCTTATCTCTATGCCAAATTTCAAACCAATCCGTTCAGCGGTTTTTGACCTATGCATTAATAAAGCAGTCAGCCAGTCAGTCATGATCTCCTTTTATATAAAGCCAAGGCAAAGGCTGGAAATTTGAGGTCCATAGTATCTCACCAACAGCTCTTGCAAACTGAATTTATTATTATTATTATTATTTATTCATAAATTATAATAATGGCATAGCGTCTCTCTCATTAACTAAATGTTAACTTTCATAATTTTATTTCGTTTCAGTTTTGTTTTGGTTTTAGCAAGATTGAATTTATTTTTAATTATTTTTATAATTAGCATTTTCACAGTCTAAAAATATTGTATTACTTTATCAAAGGAAAGTGATATATAAAAGGATTTTCTATAATTTTTAGCCTTTGTATCGCTCGTTAGTTACACAACTGAGAAAACACCGTTCGGTTGAAAGGACTAAATGAATCTCTTTGACGTGTTAATTTAAACACTGATATAATTATAATATATTCGCATTGTTATTGAAGTCTTTATTACGCTCTATTATCATGTTTTGTTTTATGAAATGTTATTTACAATGATATATAATGTACGCATAGCATCGTAACGTCATGTTTTTAAAACTGAATTTCATACTTTTGTTGTATTTTTTTAAATATCTAGTTTGTATATCGTTATTACTTTTAAAGCCTTATTTTAAATATCAAAAGTTTTAACACTATTTTTCGTAAATTTTTTTTTCTTTAATACCGCTTGCGTTATTGAAATATACATATATCTACATTTTTAAATATATTTACAACTACAACTCACTCTATTTTTAAATAGACTATTTGGATCTATGAAAAATGCCTTTTCCAAACGAATGAAAATGTTATCGTCCTTATTCTATCAGTAGTAATGTCTAAATTAAACCATTTTAATCTAAAAAAAACTTAAGGGCCACGATAAAAGCTTTCTACAGCTTTTACTTTTGCCTGTGACCTTCAGCTATTATTAAAAAAAATGCGCTAAAATTTATACAACGATAACTAATTAACGTACACACGTCGCGTCGTACGCAACTGTCAATCGTGACAAGGACAAACATACACGAAAAAGCGTACGTAAGAGCAGAATAGAAGATATAGCAACAAGTTGCGGGGGAGGGGTGACGTGACGTCACGACCCTTTCACTCGACTCCCGTAGATACACACTTTTGCTTCAGTCCGCGCGGCTCGGTCACTGCGTGAGTACGTCTCGCGCGTTGTCCTAAAACAAACCACGCGCTACTCGTTAGAAGTAAATAATTTAAACATTCCCGGAGTTATCGTCACGTAAACGGTCCGCTCGGTCCTCCGTGTGTTAACTCTCAATTTCAAGATGGGCGTAATAAAAGTGACTCCTGACACCGCCTCTCTCATCTCGGCTTGCGATATGCTCGACGACATGAAGGTAAGTCGGAAATCATGTGATGTCATGGCGGGTGTCCAGGTTTAGAAAAATATGTACATTCTTTAATTAGAGCGTGTGGGTGGGAACGTCATGGGATCTCGTAATTGAAAATGTGTTTTATACGTTGTGCAAACCGTTTACTACGTGAACGGTGTTATTTGTCACGCGTGTTAATAAAATATCTATACTTCTAAAAAACTTCGTTCAATTTAAAAAAAACACAAACATATCTTCATATGTATTAAAAAATGGTATTATCATGTTTATATGTTTATAAAATTAATTTTTAGGGAGAGACTATCTCCCGTAACCACGATTCGATTCGAGACGTCGGAAACCAAAAATCAAAATAAATCTGCGAAATAATCCGAAAAGATAGTTTTATTTAAAATGTTAAATATTCGCGTAAATATAAGAAAGTATTAAATTAATTTATCATACTTACCTGCCAGTGTAATCAAATTATGACAGATTATAAATTCTTAAAAAAATAATGATAAAATAAATAAATGGCTTTAATACTTTATTTAGTCAAGTGAAATCCATTAATAATTAAAATAAAGTACTTTATATGCAAAATAAATAGTGAAATGGATGTTGAAATTTTAAAATTGTACTAATGCTATTTTTTGACCTTTTTTAATTCAGTTCCTTAGTTTTGTTGTAGTTCATTAAACCTTTTTTTAGTGCATACATAAGTTCTAGTAAAAAATAATATTTCCTTACAATTCAAACGCAACTGATTAGTGATTTATAACAGTTTATTACTGTAATGCAACGCTGTACCTATAGACATTTTTTTTAAATGAAAGTGTAGAAATATTATCTATACCAAACACTAATATTATAAAGAGGTAAAGATTGTGAGTTTGTGACGTTGTAGGGGATAATCTCTGGACCTACTGAACCGATTTAGATGAAATTTGGAAAGAAGATAGTTTGAGACCCTGGAAAGGACATAGAATACTTTTTATCCCGGAAATCATCCCTTAAAAGGGTGAAAATGGGGATGAAAGTTTGTATGTGGAATTAAGCTAGGGACGAACCCGAGCGAAGCAAGGGTGTATCGCTAGTTTTGTATTAAATGTACTTGTATTAGAAGTATTACCAAATTTAATCCAAAACTATATTAATTTGAATAAGTAAAAATTAAATATAGTATTTAATAAATAATGGCTGTTGAAGGTCAATTCCTAATCTACATTACTTTTGTACGGAGGTAATTTGTGTTTGTGTGTACGTTGTTGTCCTTGTTAATACTGAACTGATTAATTTATTTCACTTATCGTGAATAATAATATTATGTTTTTGTTTATCGACGTACCGTGTGCAACCTTGGGCGAAAAAAATGTTGTATTAAAGCAAAAATATCAAAAAAATAATTGATCGAGCAAAGAATGGTGATGTATTAACTCTAAGTAGTTTATTTTATTACACTATCTGGCACATTAGGAAAGAATTTTGATAATATGAATGTCTGTTTTCGAGAAACTATCGAGAATACAAACTATCAGACTAAACATAACATTTCCGGATAATATTGTAAATGATTGGATCCCTTTGCGATACGTTATTGGAGTTTTTCATTTGGAATTTGAATAGGTTTTAGTTTTTACAATAAAGCAATGTCCTTTAAATAGGAAACAAGTGCACAGTAGAATCCTATTAGGTAACCCTATTACGTCGACGCAATCGGTAGGTATGTGGAACAATTTCTAGCGCGCGGTGAAATTTTGACGGAAGCGGTGTCCTTATCAGTTGTTAGATACGCTATACGGCGACAAAAAGCAATACGTGAGAACCTACCGTGATAGTTGGTTATCAGTTAAAAATTTTAATATAATTATTTTTTTCATTGTATGATTGTACGTAAAAGTATTTGTATTCTTATACAAAACTAGCGACTCACCCTCGCTCCGCTCGGGTTCGTCCCTAGTTACGTTTAACGTTTGGTATAAATTACTCAGAGATGAGATATTTTCCCGCAATAAAAAGTATCCTATATGTTGACCCGGATAACCAGCTATCATCAAATCAAATTTCATCGTTTGTCATTCGTTTTTCATGATGGGTTCCCGGGTAGAGGGACAGATAAAAATTCTAAAAACTATTGACTCGGCCTCTGTATCTATAATAATAACTATTTCAATAAGTTTTTCCAAAAAAATATTTATCTATACTAATATTACTGTATGGGGAAGCAAGCTAGTCGCTAGTTTTATTATATGTATAGATTTATTTTAATGGTCTATCCTTGTACCCAGTACAATTTTAACAGTCATCTACCCTTAAATGAGGAGCTCAATCTATTATATCTTTGATTTATAAATATGAGGAATATTATAATAAATATGGAGCGTACTTAAAAAAAAGATTATATTTATATTTGCGCCAATAGTGAATCGAATATCATAATTTATTTTTTAAGTACTAGTTACCTATCACCAATTCTCACGTTCAAACACATTTTTGTTTAACTTCTATTATTTATAGATATTGTTTTTCTTATATTATTTTTCAAAGTAAAATATGTTATAAATGATGCGGAATAAATGAAGTTCTAGATGTTGATTAAGAGCGATTAAATTAAAAATGCATGCGTCGGCACATAAAGCGGCAGTATAGTGATTCATTATAGCATCTGGCACTGATTGCCTTGTTGTTTAATTTACCTGGATGATAATTGGTTTTCACATATTAATTATAGTGTATAGGGACATTTATTCTCATATCTAAAGTATAAAAAAAACTTTTTTTATTCCAAGTGCATGTTATGTATGGAACTCGTCAATACAAATCATACAAGCCCAAACACGAAGGTTTTACTAGTAGCTATTGAAGAACTTAACAACCTCCTGTGCCCATCATCAGATCAATGGTATCAAATTATTAAAATATCAACCAGAGTTTCTTTTTGTCCGTCTTTATAGATGGCGTAATATTTAAAATGAAGCGTAATAAAACTTATATTTATGTGCCATGTTGTCTTCAAATAATCGTATGCTTTAAATTGGCCGATTTGACGCTAATAAAACATCCTGGATCCGTTTAGGGATGACACCTTCGGTTTAAAATTGACGAGAGAAAATTGGCACGGTATTTGATTTTTTTTATAGTTCCATTTGAAAACTAATATTGCTTCACATTACCTTTTTAAAAGAATACTTACTTGATAATTCTTTAGATTGTTAGCTTATTTGTAGGAAAGAAGTTGCCATATTAAGTGTAACTCTCGTCATAATCTAATATGGTCATTATATACAATAACTGCTAACAAACATGTTACTAGTACTCAAAGTGGAACTTCTTAGCATATGAGATATTTAAATTTCTGTGTCAAATTGGAACGATTCAAGTCAAGATCGATATCTCGTAGACTGAGTCGATTTTATCGCGTATAGATGCAATAAACACGTTGATTCTCGTTGTGTGAATTTTTACTAAATACCATTCAAGTCGCTCACGCAATGTTTTCGCCAGACTTGGATAGAAACACGCGTTCTGCTCGTGCTCCAATGAAGGATTCTTTGTATTAATATATTCATATATTATTCATACACTTGCATACATACGTTTTCTACAAAGATTACGCCCCATTTCGGAATTGCTAGTGTATGTTTATTATATGTCTCTTGATATAGTATATATTCCGATTTATTATATACGTAATGGAACAAAGATTCACCATGTATATACTTCTACCACAAAGAATATGAAAATCTAGGTACAGAAAACGTATTATGTGGGTACTTTGATTTAACAGCATCAACTATCCTAAAATAATGACTATTTGTAAACAACATTTAAATTATCATCGTCATAAGAACTGCGAATAGTTCTGCAATAAGAGAGTTAGTGTAATCTATGTACTGAAAAATTTATTTTCGAATTAATTTAAAAATAAAATTCATATAAATCTTTTTACGTATTTATTTCAACTTTAATTAAAATAAAACTGTTATTAAGGCTATATAAAGTAAAATTGTAAACTTAGTTTTGGAACAATTATAGTGAACGGCAAAAAATAGCAACAAAGTTGACCTTTATTATAACTAAATTTTAAAGTGGATCGAAATTATTAATCTCTTCGTCAGTCGTGACCGAGGCATCCTTGATAGCAAGTGTTTTCTAATATACAGGATGTACTCGGTATGTGGGTCGTTTTGTAACTGGAATGTCTCGTAAACATAAGCAAAAGTTATATATATGTAAGAATTGTTTTATTTTCCACACTATTTAAATATAATAAATAAAATATTTGCACTAAATTAATACATATTTATTTTAGCTTTTTTGTATTTTTGTAAAGCCATACACACAATTTTTATTAACATGTGTAGCTCCGCCTTATAAATTATTTTATATCTAAGCTCATCCACAAATTAAAACATACCGTAGTTTAATTTAACCTTCAACTGCTGGTTGTTCTTCAGATAAGGTACTATTTAAAGAAAAATGTTGCATTTTCTAAGTCTTATCTAATGTCTATGTGCGCATGGAATGTGGGTCGATTGTATCTCAAGGTCGAACACTTCGTAACTTTAAATATGAAGGTATTTATGTTTTGTATAAATATAACAGTTCAATCGATTTACACAAGTACTTGATTAATGATTCTTTTATTCTTTTTTATGTTTTGTTTGTCAGAATATGAAAACTTTGTAGAGTTTCTATAATATGAAATTTTACTGACATTACAATTTGAAATTTTATTTAACCGAATTTATAAAAAACTAGTGACCCACCCTCTCTTCGCTCGGGTGCGTCTCTAGCTTGATTCCCAATACAAACTTTCATCCTCATTTTCACTCCCTTAAGAGCTGATTACCGGGATAAAAAGTATCGTATGTCCTTCCCAGGATCTTAAACTATCTTCTTACTAAATTACATCTAAATCGGTTCCGTAGTTTTTGAGTTAATTTGTCACAAACATACAAAAATACTTTATAATATATAAATCGGTTCAGTAGATCCAGAGATTACCCCCTATAGCGTCACAAACTCACAAACTACCTCTTTATAATTAAATTAGTATAGATAATAGTTTTTTTTTATAAATATTAATTGTTCAAACCATAAGAAAGAATATTAAGTACATAAATAATTAAACATTTGGGATATTTCTAGTCTCAGGCGGTGAAGCTAGCAAGGAATTCACAACGCCCGCCATCTGCGAATCCTACTAATATAATCTTTGTCACTACAATAATCTATACACATGTATATTAAAATTCTAAGTCGAATCTGTACATTAAATATCAATTAGAAAATTTTATTGAAATAGTCATTAATATCGATACAAAGGCCGAATCTGTAGTTTTTAGAATTTTCGTATGTTTGTCTTGTCTGTCCGTCCGTGACCGTATCACGAGAAAACCAAAAGCCAACCATAGCTGGTTATCCGAGTCAATATATAGTATACTTTTTACTGCGGGAAAATATCACATCTCTGAGAAATCTATACTAAATGTTAAAACGTAACTAGGGACGAACCCGAGCGGGGCGAGGATGAGTCGCTAGTATACTGTATAATAATACAATCTCAGGCTAAGGAATAACTAGATAGTGTCATAGAACTAAACTTGAAGCCAAACAATAATTAATTAAAATAATATATATAGATAATGTTTTAAAACAGAATACAAATATTAATAGAATATTTATAATTGCTGTAATAAATAATGTTAATAAATACAAATAGCTAACGGATTTTATTATAATAAAGAATAAAAAAGCTAAATATTATGCTATCTCTGTTTCAAGGGAAAGAGAACTAAATGCTTAAAAATACAAAAATAATATAATTTTATTCTTAAAATTCATATTTTCATATCAAAAATTTAATTGAAAAAAAAAATTGAACCTATATAAAATTTTCCATATTATTTGAATAAAATAAACAATCTGTATAGCAAAATCGAGAATAGTAGCAGCAACAGCAAAACTTCGTCATTTTTTGGCGGGTTAGTCTGCGATTACGATTTACGATAAACCTACGTACGAGTATATATATAATAACCCTTAAATCTTGGCTATTTCTAATTCATCTAATGAAATCTAACATGCAGCTTGTTCCTGTAATATTTAAGGTCACTAGCAGTATTATCGTTATTATTCATACTTATTATATTTGCATGTATCAAGCTATTATTAACTCTACTCGTATAACAAATTGAGTGCAAAGTACCATTTTCCGGTCTTAAAAATCTCAAGGTAATTGCTTCCCTGTTAAAAGTTATTGTTTATTGTATATTAATGTAGATAAGATTTTTTAAGAATAGGGAATATGAGGGATTGTTTTTTTTTTTAATTTTTTATACAATAGCTAACATCGCTATATATCGCTTGGCGCGACGTCTCAGTAAAATTACGACTTGATTTGTAGCGACAAAATCGTTAATCGCTTTGTTGTGATAATACTTTGTCGTCATCAGCGCTAGATTAACACTAGGGGCACTCGAGGCTAGTGCTCAGGATGACAAATTTTTAGGGTTGGTTGAGAATCCGAAGGTAAGAAAAAAAAATTTCGCGTTATCGAAAATGCTTTATTTATTTTCCAAAAAATGAATAATTAAAACAATTTATTAGTACATTTTTTGAAAAATTGAATACTTTTATAAATCAGGTTTTTACATTTTTTAAAGAATTAATAATAAAAAAAATAACTTTATCGAAACTTAACCCATTTTATGCAAAATTTAGATAATTGGGCGACATTTTGCCCAGGTGCGGCGCTCAGGTTAAATCCGGCACTGAAAATAAAGGAATGCAAGGTTGTATGTATTGTATTTGCATGTTTGTATAACAGCCTGGAACTTAGTTGTTTATCTTGTATATTATACTGTACGAGTATCTATAGAAATATAATATTGATATGAAGATAGCGTTTTATTTTGTGCAAAATAATAACTCTAACTCAAACTAAATAGAGTACTATTGTTTATATATTATCTATTAATAAAACAACCGTTTTATGTGTTTTCTTATTCATTTATTAACTACTAGCTAGCGACTCGCCCTCGCTTCGCTTCGTCCTTAGACAAAAACAAACCTATCCCACGGGAACCGTACATTTTCCGAGATAAAAGTAACTTATTTGCTATTCCAGACTATAATCTATCTCTGTGCCAAATTTCATCAAGATCCGTTCAGCCGTTCTGACGTGAAAGAGTAACAAACACCCATCCATCCAACCTCAGAAACTTTCACATAAATTATAATATTAGTATGTATGAATGTATGCTAATTACGTAACTTTTTTTAATTAATTTAAACAAAAAATGCATTTAGATCACACATTTCGTAAAGAATAAACCTAGCACGTTTTGTACTTGAAATGTCCAAGAGATTTACCTACTCCGTTTTGCCAGGTGTTGCTTCACGTTGTAAGGACGGTGTTAGTATGCAGGTGGCATTCCTCGATTTTCCTCGATAGAGCCCTTGATAATGTGAGGGCATTTCGTTACAACAAACAGTGTTTCTTTATTAAACAAAATGAACTTGAACTACATATTTACGCTAATCTACATTTAATTGCTTAGATATATACGTAAATGGCTCACATTGCTATCGTCCATTTATTTATCATAAATGCATTTTAAAGTAAAATGTTTTATTTTTATCTGAAAGTACAATCTATATATATATAATAAATTTCTAAGTCGAATCTGTACATTAAATATTTTTATGGAAAATCATATTGAAATTGTCATTATTATCGATACAGAGGCCGAATCTATAGTTTTTAGATTTTTTGTCTATCTGTTTGGGAACGTATCACGAGAAAACCATTGGACAGATTTTGATGAAATTTGGCATGAGTATAGCTGGTTGTCCCGGACAACGTAGGATACTTTTTACTGCGGACGTAACGTTAAACGTAACTACCTAAATGCTTAATAATTTATGTTATGACAGAGTTATCAAGTAGATATTATTAACGTGAATCCGTCGATTTTGATATCCTTGTTATGCCCTTCTCGGACTAAAGACCATTCAATTTTTTTATACATGTTTCTCTTTTTTAAGCAATACAAATTTCAGCCTAAAATCTATGCAGTAGGACCATTTTTGATTATATTGTTGTATATAACTGAATACTAATCGAATGCTAATTTAATATCGTATTATAAAAGAATATCAATTCGTTAGTTACATGAATATAATTCAAATTCGAAGTGTTACATAAAGTTCATATGCAAATAGTGTGATGTAATGACCGAAATGAACGACTCATTTGAATAAATTTTTAATTTGTTATTGTTGTAAAATCTGTATTTAAATTTATTTTTTATCTGTAGGATCTTTTACTTTTATCTGTGGGTATTGTCGCTTGACCGCGAATGAATGAATTATTTGAAGTTCATAGTTTAGTGACATTTTACACGTGTAATCTTTTAATTTGTAATGTCACCTTTTGTCTTTATCGAAATATACCCACAGTTGTTTTAATTAATACATATATTTAACTTTTTACTACCGTAACATTTATCTACCGTTTTGTTTTTGGTAAAAATTCGTCAGTTGCCACATATTTTACACATGGAGCAATATTTTATTACATCCTTCCATAAAAATCAAACGAATATTTTGAAAGTTAAAACGTTGTAAGTTTTATTTCATATGTTAAGTTATAATTTGATATGTTAATGATACTTTGTATTTTATTGGTAGGTTTTCATTTGTATTAAATCATTTTAAAATTTTAACAATAATTATAACAATTAGATAAATCGGCACGATACGTCATACAATCGATAAGATCGATATTTAATGTGGCATTTGTATACATCTGAAATTTCGAGAAAGAATCGGTTGATAAAATATTTATATAAATAAAATAAATAAATATGTTGGGACATTAACACACAAGCACCATCTAGTTCCATGGCAAGCTACGAGGCTTGTATTATGGATACCAGATAGTTGATACACTACACATTTATAACTTTAAATAGGTACATACATATTATAAATTTAAACACCCATGGCTGGAGTAAAACATTCATGCTCATCACATTAATGAATGCCCCAGCGGGTCTCGAACCCATAACCGCTGGCACAGCAAGTAAGGTCACTATAAAACAAACTGAGCCAAACGTGTTGTTTTTGACAGATAATAAAAAGAAAGTGAAATTAGATTCATTCCTTTACTCAAAACGAATCCCGCTAGTTCCGTTCCGTGTTACGCATCGCACGCCGAGGCCATGCTAATTATCACACGAAAACGAAAGTACTAGAGCTAGATGTGGGTTGGCGTGTAAAGAAACGCGATTTGTAATTTATGGATGTCTGCATTCGTCTGCATAGCTTCTTCATTAATATGTATGCTTTTACCCGTGACTTTGCTTTGATGAGCTATCAATACTAATACCTAGTTACGTGAAATAAAATGTCTGTCTGTAATTCCAAATATATGTAGATAGTCTATATTTAATCATGGTTAATTACGACACCAAAAGCCCAAAAGCTAAACTATTAAAAAAAACTTGTCGATAAATTCATCGCAGATTTTCAGTATTGCGTCTCTCCGGAAAGCTGTACCGATTTCAAGCAGACTTTTACTTATAGGTTAAGCATATTCGGGCGAGAGTGCTGAGTAACTTGCTAGCTAAATCATATTATATGAAATTGGATACACAATGAATAATGTATTAGGAATTATAAAATTTTAATATTAAATTTAACTTAATTAACATGTTGAAAATATATCTTTATGAGTTTTTTATTGCATTTTGTTCATTAAAATTCGAAATAGTATTCAAACAAGTCATTTAGCTGTGGTGAATTTTCTTATTTATTGAGTAAGAAAGTATTATTTTTATTTACATATTACTAGCATTGCCCGCGGCTCCGTCCGCGTTCCGATGACCAAAAACCCAAATTCTTAGGTTTTACATATTGGTATACTCTTACATTGCAATTTTTGTATTTTTTCTCAAAAATGAAATATTTTCCCGCGGTAAAAAGTATCCTATATGTTGACCCGGATAACCAGCTATCACCATACCAAATTTCATCAAAATCCCTCCAGTGGTTTTTCTGTGATGCGGTAACAGACAGACAGACAAAAATCCTAAAAACTATAGATTCAGACTGTATCGATAATAATGTTTATTTCAATAAGATTTTCCAAAAAATATTTAATGTACAGATTCGACTTAGTTACAATTTTATTATATGTATGGATGATAGTTAGCGGTCCCAGCTTAACTTATGAATGGCGGACAGTACAGATGACCTTTCTTGTCTGCATTCCAGACGGCGTCAGTCACGAATGAATACTAATGGCCATGTCGAAATCGAAAGCATCATTTAAACTACAGTTAAATTAATTCACAAACGTACCGACCTCGATCACGGATATCCGAGCCGAATAAAAGTTACGTAATATATATATATATATATATATATATATATATATATATATATATATATAGATATAGATATAGATATATGTGTGTGTGTGAGTGTGTGTATATATATATATATATATATATATATATATATATATATATATATATGTATATACATTTACATATTATCTTTTATATTTAACGCCAGATGATCACGCGATATTTCAAGGTTATCTTTATTTTGACTGTTTTTGTTTAATTTTAACAATAATTGTAAGCTCTGTTTTGCCTTCATATGTTCTATTTATTAATATTTTTTAGTTATTATTCCTTTAACTATAATAAACAAGTCTGTACGGATTTTTATAAGGTTTTCACCAACAGATAGAGCAATTATCTACGAAGATATGTAAGATATAATGTCTTCAAGGGGCATACAGAGAGAAGCAATGGTTAGCCACTAGTTAAAATATAAAAAAAAACCTACATATTATATGTATATATTCTATCTATTCAGCCCTTTTTAACGTCCCACTGCTGGGCACGGGCCTCCCTTCAACACGAAGGGGATCAGAACTATAGAGTCCACCATGCTGGCCAAGTTGGCAAATTGTTGTATATATTATTTATCATAAATCGGAAATTAGAACGTCCTCTTCGAAGTAGATTATAAATATAAATTAATCAGAATGTGTAAAGCAAGTGATATTCAGGAGCGTAAAGCGTAAAACGATCATGCGACACACACGACTTCACATAAATATTTAACAAATGGTATTCAAACGTCCACATGCTTGGTTATATCGTGGTACAAATAGCTGTTTACGTATACTGTAATTTAATTATGTAGAAAAAATCAATCCTGCCCGATAATAGAATTTTACGGTTAGTGTTTATATTTAAGTAGATATTTAAATCATTTTTATGGCACTAAAAACGATAAAAACAGTTGATTTATAAAAAAAATCGACATGTATGCGAGAGTAAAGTTTTATTTGGCTCTTTTACACTTCCCAAAACTCAGCAAGGGCCTTCCTTCTATACGAGGGGGTCAGTCAGGCTGTAATCCACCACGCTGGCCAAGTGCGGGTTGGCGGACTTTACATGTCTTCCGTAAACTTGCTTAGGTTCTGTCACTATGTTTTCCTTCACAGTAAAGCAGTTGAAAATGATGCGCACGGGATTTGAACCCGCTTCAATTGTTTGAGCCACCGCTGCCTGCATAGTTTTAATATCTGAAACAAATTGTGATTATTTATATTTGTACATAATATTGTTTTAATAGACCTTTTGTTCGGTCTTACACTTTACTATTTAAAAACTAGAATGACCGATTTACGAATCAAAATCTAACAACAAGCTATTCTCATGACATCAGTCTTACGCAAAACGTTTTACAAAGGTCCACCACAAAAAATCGTGACCGTTTTGACATTGCGACCACTTGTTGAAGCCATGTTTTGTATTCGAGATGTTTACCACCTGCGCGGCGTAGCAGATATCAGTTGTTTACATCCTGATAACAATATCGGAAAAACCTCGCCTAATTTGATATTTCCTGTACCAAATAAGTAATTAAATATATCATCGCGTGTCACTCAATTTATCAATTTAAATGTTAATCGTTATTTATTTGTGCATCAATCGATAATGGCTACACAAATTTTAATAGAACTTTTGTTATTGTGTAGGAAGTGGTGTTAAGTGAATTAATATAGTGTACTAGGGTTTTCTCACGGCTCCACCCGCATTTAATTTTGCAGAATTACTCTGCTCTTGTAGGTCATTTCTCCCTCCACGACCGCGGACACGCCGGCGTGTCATTTAACAATAGATTTCTTAGAATTTTAATTAATTTCTTAGAAATTTACCTGGAGGTGATAATAGAACCTTTTGAACATTTTATCATTATCTCATTTAAATATATTTTTCGTTTTATTTAATTATTAAAGCAGTCTATTCAAGTTTTAGAATAAAATAATGTTTGATTAAATGGAGTGGCGTGACTTGCTTTAAATAAACATAATATAAAATTGACGACATGTGGGTATTATGTAACATTACATTTATATTCAAATTGAAGATGAATATAATGAGTTACTTATTTACTTCAAGAGTTTACAAGTCTCAAGTTCTTAAATTTATTAACTCATTTAGAAAGCCAAGGCCTTTATTTTAGTTTTGAAATATACCTTCGAAGGCTTAAATTTTCCTTTTGCAAAAACTTTTTTATTATCAATCTAAAAAAATTTAATAGAAATTACTACTATATTTTATTGTTAATTGTTTTAAAATTGAACACTTGAATTAATATATACTTGCATTATTAGGCTCGGTTTCGTCCCTAGGTTGCTTCCCCATACAAACTTTCATCCCCATTTTCACCCCCTTAAGGGATTATTTCCGGGATAAAAACTATCCTATGTCCTTCCTACGGTCTCAAACTATGTTCTTACCAAATTTTATCTAAATCGGTTCAGTAGTTTCGAAGGTTATTCTGTACAAACAAACAAAATTTTCCTCTTTATAATATTAGTATAGACTAAATATTAAAATTATGTGAAATAGGTATATAAGATAGCGATGATAAATGACTTACTTATCTTATCAACTACTTTCTTTGATATGTTTTCATCAAATTCGTACAGTTGCTGTTATCACAGCGATGTATACACAGATAAATGAATTTACTAATAGGTAAGCAATTAAATGGACTCGTTTTATTAAAAACTTTAGTATGATGCACGTATTGTACAAATACCCTTACTTTATTTTAAGGTTAAATAATAGATCAAGGAAAAATTAGATATCTATATATATATATTTATCTATTGTAGTTTTTTAAGGAAATTATGAAATCGGAGGTTTTATATCCGGCATTACAATTATGCAGATAAATTGTACATACCAACATACTGTATATATATATACATAATGTGTATATTATTAACAATACGTAATTGTAAATAACATCGCTCTTGAAATATAATATTGTTTTAGAATAATTCACTTGTAACTTTCTTGCTTTTCCCTTTATCTCATTTTTCTGTTCAAATATAAAGTAAGGAAACTTTCGAGAACATCATTTTAATTACAAATACTTCTATAGTAATATATATAAATATATTAAAATATATAACTGAGTCGAATTTATACATTAAGTATTTTTTGGAAAATCTTATTCAAATAATCGTTATTATCGATATAGAGACCGAATCTATAGTTTTTGGATTTTGTGTCTGTCTGTTTGTCTGTCTGGGGACGCATCATGAGAAAACCACTGAACAGATTTTGATGAAATCTAGTGTGATGATAGCTGAGTATCCGGGTCAACATACAGGATACATTTTACTGCAGGAATATATTCGTTTTCACGTTTAGTATAGATTTCTTAGAGGTGAGGTATACCTCACCTCTAAGAAATCTATACTAAACGTGAAAACGAAACCAATGACGAACCCGAGCAGAGCGAGGGTGAGCCGCTAGTATGTATATCTTATATATCTAATATAGTATTTTGTATAGCATTTTGTTCCCTATTTCACAACACGTTACGTTCGAAACACTTGCAAAACAAGGAAATCCTAAATTAAACAAGTTTGTTGTAAGTTTGCCTAACTTCAGTGCGAGGGTTCAAACTTATTGCTTAAGAAACGTTGTGTATAACGAACTTAAGATTTTAACTCTTAAACCTTGTACCTTCTGTACTTAAAAAAAATTAACATATTTAATTATGAATGTAATTGAGCCCATTTAACATCTCAAAGGCTGAGATGTATGATATATGATGATGAAATGTGCCAGTCTACATTTCGCACTTCAAAAATTAGTTAGGTTCAGAACCTAGGCGAACATACATACAAGTAGTTTGTTTCACAATATTTTCTTTAATTGTACAACATACAAATCATTTGTACGTAATAATCTCAGGTGCGAGACCCGGATTTGAATCAGCTTCATTTGACTACCATTGGGCTGACTACATAAATCTTGTAATCGCTACATATAACTAATGTGCTGATCTTAGAAAGAAAAAATTTTGCTCACGTCCTCATACTGACATGGATACCCAATAAAAAAGAAATGCTTGAAATAGAAAACCCTTCGGGGAATAGAACGATGTAACGAATAACATTTTTCAACCTATACTTGAAATTTACTATGCTTGCCCTTTCCATTAAAAAAAAAAACACTTTTTCTTAACAGGTCTTCTTAATTTTGAAGTTAATCCCACAAAAATAGGTTTGTATTGTCTTATAAGTGGGTTTAGAAATTGATAAAATAAGCTTAACAAATGATAAAGGCAGTTAAAGAGATTATTATAGCCAACACAATTATGAAAATTAGATAATTTCTATATAATTACTATTATTATAATAAATATAATTACATGTTACGAGTATATTATTTCATATTGTTAGTAGGTACTAGAACTAAGCAGTAAGATCAATCTTAAGAAAACTTTCATATAAAATTGCCTCTTGTAGTCAGCCCTTTTTTAACGTCCCACTGTTGGGCAAGGGCCTCCCTTCAATACGAGGTTGATCAGGCCATAGTCCACCATGCTGGTCAAGTGCGAGTTGGTTAATTCCTTTAGGAGATAAATTTTCAAACATCGTTGATAACTCGTCACCGTCGTTAGATAAGATATAACTATAGAAAATGGGTTTTAGGCTGTGCATTGTATGATTAAATACAAGAATAATTAAAATAATTTAAATCTATACATATAATAAAATTGTAACAAAGTCGAATCTGTACATAAAATATTTTTTGGAAAATCTAATTGAAATAGACATTATTATCAATACAGAGTGCGAATCTATAGTTTTTAGAATTTTTGTCTGTCTGTCTGTTTGTTACCGCATCACGAGAAAACCACTGGACAGATTTTGATAAAATTTGGTATGATGATAGTTGGTTATCTGGGTCAACATATAGGATACTTTTTACCGCGGGAAAATATCTCATTTATGAGAAAAAATACAAAAACTGCATTGTAAGAGTATATTAATATGTAAAACCTAAGAATTTGGTTTTTGGTCATCTGAACGCGGGCGGAGTCGCGGGCAATGCTAGTAATAAATAAATGACATGACAAAAGAATGACATGACAACTATTTCAAGGGCATACAAAATATTTTTTACGCAATAAAAAAAACCATTTATTAAAGTTACAACACAGGGCAATACCCTCCATTGTTGGGAAATAAATCATTGTTCCGTACGCACGGTACGATTCACACGAGCGCGAAGTTCACGAGCGGTACCGCGTAGTGTCATTACTATTTACTATCTATGTACTATAGTTAAGAACTGTGTACATAAAACAATTGCCTTATTGGTCTAGTAGGTAACATGCAGATCCTGAAGTCCTGAGTTCAACTCTCGAGTCGGTCCTAAAAAATTATAATATTTAGGTTTTTCTGGTATATACATTCTAGCAGTTCACGTTGTTACATGTGTTAAAAAGCATGTAAAGTCGGTCTTGCTATATGATATATGCCTCATCGGTCGTGGCGAACCGTCGTCCCAACGGACTAAGTGCTAAAGGTGTATAATATATTTATCTAACACGTAGATATAAGTGGGTACAATATGATAGGTCGAGGTGACCGAAATCAATCAGAAGAATTTAAAATTATACTATAATACTTGGTTCCATTCTTCTTCTTTTATGCAGAAACCGAGCAACCGGTCAATGTGAATTTTTGCATTAGAAATATTTTATGTGTCATTCCTACCCTGATAGGTACGTCAAATATAGTAAGATTGTTTGTTCTTCTTTCACGTCGAAACGGAATGAATTTGTGTGGAAATAGTTGGAACGTTGGAGAGTGACATAGGCTACTATTTACCGCGGGAGATTATTTCATTCCCACGGGAAAACACGTTATAATACAACCAAAAAAAATATTTATGATTAGAATTATCTGAAATTTGATATAAATGCTCTTCAATACCATTTAATAAATACGTGTTTTAGCATTTTTCGAAATTCATTCCATAAGGGGGTAAAATAGGGCAAATTTGTATGAAACCTACCTTTTCAGAGACTTTTTTGTAGTTTTAGCGCGAGCGAAGCCGGGGTTTTGCTAGTTATCATATAAATACCTACTTAGTAACATGTAAAGCTAATAAAAGCGGATTAAAAAAGTACTTATATTTAACCCAGTTTTTGCCTACTTCATTAATAAATCAATAATATTTGTTGATTTATCTGTCTCATTAATATATAATATATATTATAATAACATAAGCGATAATACATATCGGCAGGCTTTTTTGGCAGAACGCCGATAGAGTCTAATTATGCTTTGAAAAACGGCTGGACATTGTGCCATGTAATTTTTAACGTTTTAATTAACTTTTTTTATATATAAGTAACTATTGAGTCATATCTTAGAAGTCGATTTTAACCTAATTAACCTAATTAATTATTCTCAGATTCTTCCAACTTAATTAAATTCATAGCAATTTTTTTTATTTGAACAGAAATACAGCAGATTAGATAAAGATTTCGATTCCCTTTATACGTGCTTTGTATATAAAGCAGGTGTTAGCTCCCTCACAGACTTGCAATACTGAAATTAAGTAGCATATTTATTAAATTTGTCTTAAAAGATAGCTGTTCATTAAACTGAGATACACTCGTGTAAAGCCTTAGACGGTAACCAAATAACCAATGAAAATTGTCAATGAAATCGCATGTCATTACATAACTCATAAACTTGTCAATGCAAATCTTATCCTTTCCATACTTACTAGTCTTCCGCCCACATTCTACGGTCTTGTTATCTTAAAAGTACGTCACGCACTTAATCTTGAGTTGCAGTATCTACGTCACTCAGAAATATGCGGGATTCTGTTGTGTAAATGTGCTGTTCGAATAAATCTTTAATAACTACAATTTTAAATGTTTTAATTTTTAAATGTTCGACGCTGGATTGAACAGATTTCAAAATTGTGGAAGTTTTCACTTTGGCTTGTAAGCTTTTTGTGTATTTTACGTTATATGTTCACAAATTGTTTATCGATTTTTATAATTTGTTTTTTTTTTAATAAATATCTTAAAAGTCTTCAAGGGTAGCTCTTACCCACTAAAGGTGAAATAATATTTCTTGTGTTTTAATATCGGTGTACTTTGCATGGTGTTTGGTGTATTTTTATCAATGATTTTGTTTATATTGATTTAAGTGGATCTAACTTATCGTCATTAATTGAAACAACGTTAAAAAATATAAATAATTAATAAGCTCAGTTAGCTTATTATTTATATACAAAAAAACATCGTTATTCCTAAGTTAAATACAAAGAAACCTACAAACAAGCTTTGGCTTTATAATATAAGTATTAAGTAATTATTGCCTTCCCAACAACTAAATAACGGACCATTTCGCTGTGGAATGAACTCCCTGCCGAGGTTTTCCCAGAGGGTTTACAGTATGGGTTCCTTCAAAAGGGGAGTAAATAGGTTTTTAAAAGGTCGGCAACGCGCACGTGATGCCCCTGGTGTTGCAGGCGTCCAAAGGCTGCGGTAACCGCTTACCATCAGGCGGGCCGCATGCCTGATTGCCACCGACGTGGTATAAAAAAAAATTTGTCCAAAATACACTTGTCTCGTTAGAAATCGCTAAAAGAGACCATATAAAAAGCCTTGTAACGATTGTTAGTATGCCGCTCGTTAATTGTTCCTGTCAAAATGTACGTTGATTTTTTAAAGTATTTAATCATATCACTATGATTTGTTTTAAAATACATATTTGAAATGTACTATATTTTGCAGTAGAAATGTTTCCAATGACAAATTTCACTAAATATTGTTCAACCAAAAAAATTGATCTTTGAGGTTTACACTTGTATGTATAAGTTTATTTTGCCATACAGGTAAAATATATTAAACCATTTTTGATAATGTTTCGATTTATGTTTAAAAACCATTTCACTTTGTGAAGAAATAATAAAAATAACAATGTGTACTTGACATTACCGAGCGAGCGTATTTGCGTGCATATTTTCTGTTTAAAAGGTCCCTCACCCAATTAACGGTGCGTGATAAACGCTGCTATTTTTAGAATATAACTTTTTTTTACGTATCAATAACGTGATGTCGACGATCAAAGTAAATTTATTTCTATGTTACACTACGTGACTGTAATTGACATATTATAAAAGGTTTTTACACTATGAGTTAGAAATATATAATATATGTATTGAATATTTAAACTTCCTTCCACGAAATTTCCTCGTAGAATATTGTAAATAAATAATTGAATAGTAAAACATGATTCTCACTATTAATATCTACTTTAACACTATAGTCCAATCAAAATCGTTTTATTACATACTAATCCGTATTTAATATTATACATGTGAAAGATTGTGAGTATGGATGTTTGTTACTCTTTCATGCCAGAACGGCTGAAAGGATCTGGATGAAATGTGGCACAGAGATAGATTATAATTTGGAATAGCACATAGGTTTTTTATCCAGGAAAAATGTACTGTTCCCATGAAATAGATTTGTATACATAAGTAACACAAAACAAAAACTATGCCTCTAAAAAGTTAAAACTATACACAAAAAGAAATAAGTAAATTGCCATCTAATAAAAACTACAAACATCTTGAAAGTACACTAACTAAATTTAATATACGTATTCATTAAGTTCAAATTGCACTCGTAAAGTATGACCTTGCTAAGTGGTTTTCTACCGCTTTTAAAGCATAAATGCCTGCTTAATTAAAGACCACAAAGTACTTTGTTATTTAGTATTACATGCAAATACCTAGACTTAAGGAATTTTATATTTTTAAATAGCAACTCTCTACAACACACTAATATATCCCATGGAAACTAGTGAGGTACCGGTAAAATATCTATACTATAATAAAACTGTAGAGGTCGAATGTCTGTACATAGAAAAAAAATGCTTAAAACCAAGTCAGGGGGATGTAAGACAAATAGAACAAATTTAGATTTTTTAATTTTTTTGTTTCTCTGTCTGTTTGTACGGGCTAATCTCCGAATCTATTGGATCGATTTAGATGAAATTTTGCATGGTTGTACCTTATATCCCCGGGCAACATCTTAGATACTTTTCATCCCGGAAAATTAAAGAGTTCCCGTGGGATAGTTAAAAAACTATAGTAACTTATACAACTTAGTACACAACAACTTATGCACCTAATTTAGTAAAATTTGACATGCTGATGCCTCCTTATATTGCCGATCAAACAACAGGTTACTTTTCATCCTAGAAAAACAACGGGAACCATGGGATAGATCTGTTTGTGTTTTTCTAGAGGTGAACCCGAGCGAAGCAAGGGTGAGCCGCTAGTCTATATATAAATAGGCAAGGACAAAACAGTTCCGTACCTTTTTCTCCTTTTGTTTGTCTACGGATTTTCTTTTTTTATTGACGAGCTTTAGTTTTATCAATAAAAAAATGGATAAAGTTTTTTTTTATGTAGATAAATAAATTCTGTTCATATATATTTTCCTCTAATTTTCGATAATAAATAAAAGAAATAAAATCGAATGTCAACCACTGGGCGAACACTGGTATCTATAAAAAATCCATCGACAATTTCAAGATTATAATATAAAATATAAGGTATATTTATGTAAAATAACCATTAGCATGGCAAAAAAAGAACAAACAAACAGATTTCCATATTATAAAATGTAGACCTACCTTGCCTAAGTAATCGTGAGTAAATTATTTTTCCATTGTGGCTCAATTGTCATGGTGCCTTGATGTCAATTGAAATACTCTATTAAATCGGTCATGCATTGTTGAAAGCGAAAAATATAGTTGATAAATAACATATTAAATTTAAACAACAAAATTTTATTCAAATAGATTTCCACTTTTGAATCGTAACTTTTACATTTTTTAAAATTAAAGTAATTGTCAGTATATGCATCTGTTAGGAATCTACCAAACAAAATGAATGCTATTGAGACATTATAACGGCATTCATCAATAAAAATAAAAAATCGAGCTGATATAAAAATTTGCCTCAAAAAAGCAACTACATATAAACTTTTTTATCCATATCATATCCTCACTATAATAGGTAAAAGTTATTAAAACTTCGGTGTCCTGACAATAACTGGTAGAATAACCTTCTTTGTCATTCATACCCGGGGTCAAATAAAAAAGCACAATCAAAATTCAGAAAGCTATTTATATTTCTATGCCTTGGATAAAAAATTAAAATAGCAAAACAGGTTTCACAACAACGCACAACTAAAGTAATGGCCGATTTCATCAACGTCACCTAAGTTTAAGGGATCCCCTAAGCATAGTTAGGGGGCTGTTAGGGGACAGTTTCTGTTTCACCGACGGTTAGGGGTCACCTAAATGTTAAAGTGCCATCTTAATATAGGTACTAGAAATACGGGATCTGACGATGGTAAAACGAAATTTAATTTAGGGGCTAGTTTAGGGGAACTTTTGAGCTAGGGATCCCATACGTAACTGTGGTAGCTTAAGTGATGTTGGTGAAATCGAGCATAAGAGTCGCCAAATAAACCGACACAATCTGTTACTCTCGATCATGGACTCTTAAAATATTTACAAAAGAAGTATCTATATATAAATAGGCAAATACAAAACAATTCAGTACCTATTTCTCCTCTGTTTGTCAAACAAATTTTCTTTTTTTTTTTTGTTTAGTATATATTGACGATTATCAATAAAAAAGTTTTGGATTATAGTTTGTTTACCTTTTATAGAGATAGGTAAAGACGAAATATTTCAATATTATTATTTATTATCGATGAATTTTCAATAATGATAATAATCAAACTTTGATCACTGGGTGAACACAAGAGTTAAATTAATTCAATAATATACATACACAGCTTATTATCCTGAATCACTACAAAATACAAATATGTACTATTTTTTATGTGAGCAAAGCTGCGGGCAAAAACTAGTTACTAAATCCAAAAGTATCATACTCATTTCTTTATATTTTTTAAGCGATATTATATAAAGAAAGTGACCTGTTAAACTTGAATTACAAAATTTAAATAATATGGTGTTCGACTTCCAATACAAACTAAAACAAGTAGCACAAGAAAATTTGATACCTGTTAAATTTTGCGAGGTCGCCTGCCCATCTTGACATTGTCAATATATGTATTTATGTCACTTTGTTAAGTAATTATTATCGCAACTTTTATTTTCTATACACGCTCGGTGATTAAAACCTTTTCTTTTATATCTATACATATTATAATAAAATTGTAACTAAGTCGAATCTGTGCATTAAATATTTTTTGGAAAATCTAATTGAAATAGACATGACATTATTATCGATACAGAGTCCGAATCTGTCTATCTGTTACCGCATCACGAGAAAACCACTGGACAGATTTTGGTGAAATTTGGTATGATGATAGCTGGTTATCCGAGTCCACATATAGGATACTTTTTACCGCGAGAAAATATCTCATTTCTAATAAAAAATACAAAAACTGCATTGTAAGAGTATACTAATATGTAAAACCTAAGAATTTGGTTTTTGGTCATATGAACGCTGGCGGAGTCGCGGACAATGCTAGTTTTCATATAAAAGTAAACGAAGACCAATTCAGTAATGGAAAATAACGCCTTGAAAAGCTAATATAAACCCAGTAATTCCTATTACATAAATTTTGTTTTATACAAAATGTTGTCTAAATCATTGCGTCGTATTAGAATTTATTGCTAGGTGATAAAGCGGGTTCTTTACAAAGGTACTATACCAAAAGATTAATTCAATAACTGTTGAACTCAGTACAAATGCACAACATTGTAAGCCAATTTAATTCTATTCAAGCCTGTATCGAGTACCTTTTATTCGTTTTATTATGCCACTTATAACGAAACATCGTCCAAAATGATTTATCACTAGCGATGTTACGAGAACATGTCTATTACAGAGTATGTGTGAAATTGTTTATATGGTAATAACTCATAAAGTGACCTTATATGAGGGACATACAAACTAAAATATTTGTTTCACAATTCCAATTACCAATACTGGTTTTTATCTATTCCTACGTGTACTTTTAACACGTGAAGGTCAATATCACAATGCATTTATCGTGGAATGTGTCCGACCAAATAACACGCCCAAAATCAAGCTTGTTTTTTAAATGCATGACCTTGATTCATGCGTAATATTTTATTGAGCATTCGAACTACCAACACTAATTACATCATGTCTTAAAATATACAATATTTGTTGACATTAAATTAATTTGAACTCGGTTCGTGTATAATATCTCCTTTGATAATACGTTGCTAATTTTCCCGTGTCTATATATACATACAGACAATGCGCAGTAATATAAAAATAACAAACACAAAAGTACAATAAATTACTTCCTTTTTTTAGTTATTTATGTTCCTGAAATATATTAAAACAAACACACAAAGCGAAATGTCGCTCGTGAGTCGTGTACCTCATGAATTAAAACAAGTTATGCCACATTTGGTGACAACGGCAACGCAAGTTCGACAAAAAATCTTCCTACACAACTGACCATCACGTAAACCCACTAATTATAATATCAAGTCGTACGTTGTAAATAAATATTTATATTTTTACATAAATATAAAAATATCTTTTGTTTGACAATTTTCCATAACACTTTGTTAGTGTACGCGAATATTTGACATTTTAATTAAACTATCTTTTCAGATTTTTTCGCGGATTTATTTGTAAGGTTATCATATCTGTAGTTGTCACAGACAGTTGTAATATGATGTGACATTTGCGACGTCTAAAATATTAGTCTTTCCCGTAAACATGGTGAAGCAATCGAAAGCTCGGGAACCAAAAATCTAAATAAATCTGCGAAAAAATCTGAAAAGATAATTTAATCTAAAACAAGTTTCCATACAACAAAATCAAGTATAAGAGCATCAAAATAAACCCTTAACCTTTGTTGTTACAGAGCGAGTCGAGCTACACCTCTTCAGAAGAAGGCTGCGGTGGTGGCGAGCGCCACGCTGTGCTCAGCTACGAACAAGTGCGCAGACTAAATGACGTCATGGACGAAGTGGTGGCGATACCTGGCCGCGGCAACTTCCCCACACTGCACGTGCGACTGAGGGAGCTCGTCGCAGGGGTGAGAGCTCGCCTCGAGGCCGCGCAGACAGAGGGCGGTGCGGGCATCGCAGTCCGTGATGTGCGTTTGAACGGCGGCGCCGCCAGTCACGTTCTAGCCGATCGTCCGCAACCCTATTCCGACATCGACCTAATCTTCACAGCGGAACTGCCAACTGCACGACATTGCGATCGCGTGAAAGCCGCAGTTCTTGGTCATCTGTCCACTTTGTTACCGGCCACAAACCCCCGACGTCGCGTCACTCCGGCCGGATTGAAAGAAGCGTACGTCTCAAAAATGGTGCGCGTCAACTCAGACGGTGACCGCTGGTCACTCATCTCGCTCGGAAACTCTCGCGGCCATAAATCAGTAGAATTGAAATTCGTCGACACTATGCGCCGCCAGTTTGAGTTTTCTGTCGATTCGTTCCAAATCGCTTTGGACTCGCTGCTCGCATTCCACGAATGCGCTCAGCTGCCGATAGGCGAGAACTTCTACCCGACTGTGGTAGGTGAATCCGTATATGGAGACTTCAGCGAAGCACTCCTCCATCTATCAGAGAAGCTGATTGCGACACGACAGCCAGAAGAGATTCGAGGCGGTGGTCTCTTAAAGTACTGCGCCCTTCTGGCAAAAGCCTACCGGCCGGCACGACCAGACAAAATAAAAACCCTCGAGCGCTACATGTGCTCGAGATTCTTCATAGATTTCCCGGAACTTGGACAACAACGTGCCAAGCTCGAGGCATACTTACGGAACCACTTCGTGGGGCGAGAAGAGGAGGCGCTAAAGCACAGGTGAGAAACTATATTCAATATACTTTAAAGAAATATAGTAGAATACTGAGATATTTATTACTCGGGTGGGATGTTTAATATAGTTTTTACGATTACTATTGTGACAGCAAATAAAACCACTAAACATATCCATTAAGTAATAAAAAATAATAAATTAAAGACACATATGTCAACCGGTTTCAGTCGTATCTTTCAATTTGTTTTGTCCTACTCATTGATACGTCCGAAATTGTTACAATTCATAACTGTCTATTACGTATTCAATTGTAATATGTAACCATTTCATTCATCTGGAGTCATTGACACTATACATTACGTAGTACAATAAATATATAATACTAGATACAATGTACATATATACCTTAGCGCTGTATCTCTGGCGGGTCAACCAAAGAGAATATAGTGCCAAGCGCAACGACCTACATATCTGCTTGACTTCCAATGTCATCAGTACTATATGGTAAAAAATAAATTAGACGAAAATGACCAATAAATGCGAAAACTTGTGTGTGTGTTTGTTTCTTCTTTACGCTAGAGCGGCTACCGGATTTAGATGAAGATGTTTAGACTGTCCATATGTATATAATCTGTACCGATATATAGGCTAGTGTTAGTAAGTTCCTAGTATTAAATAAAGTCCTGTCAACAGGTACCTGACGCTGTTGCATGGCGTGGTGCGGGAGTCGACAGTGTGCCTGATGGGACACGAGCGACGGCAGACCTTAGCCCTGATCGAAGCACTCGCCTGCCGTGAGCTCTGCGCTCGGACCCCCATGCTGCTACCAGGGATGGGTATGGTCCCGGTACTCCCCCCGCCAGGCTACTACCTGTGCGTCACGTGCGCCACCTGCCCGGCGTGCGCTGCGTGCGCCACCGCCTGTTGCGACTGCTCACTATGCCCCGCGTGACAACCCAATCAATCCAATCAATTTAGTGCCAAATGTATATAATCGGTTGTATATAGCTTCTCAGACCGGACCAGTCAATTCGATCTTGCTCATCTAATCCACGTCAATTCGGCGACTCGATCGTTCCATCACATGCCAGCCCCGTGCGATATTTCTAGTACTCCTTGCGTGTTACCCCGCTAATATGTTAGCAGTACGAAATTATTTGTTGCGGCGTTAGGATAAGCCCAAGTCGATGGTCTGCCTTGGAAAAGACTAGATAGTTATTTTTAAGCTTCGTATGTAAATTCCGTAATATAGTGGCATGTCTCTCAGACCGCGGAATTTTCGAGAAGGATGGATCACACATCGCAGACGTCTTGCTTACCCGTCTGGCCGGCGGATGGGCTTCAGGCATTCCCCAGGTTTCAAATTTGGACTAAACCCTGAGCGTAGTCGCGTGATATTGGACGTCGGTTTCGTGGCAGATATGAAGGTTCCGTTCCTCGATATAAAGTAAAATCTATTTTACTATCATATTTATTCATGTGAAGTATGTATACACTTACTGTCGTGATTGCTTTAGTATTGTATACGGCTTGGAGTAAGTAACAAAATAAGATAATTATAAAGGAACAAAAAAATTAAAAAAGTAAAAAAAAACTAATATAATATAAACTAAGGTGTGTACAATATTAAAGTGTATGTTAAACACCATATATGAATATTTTAAGAGCGTTTACAAGTAGTCATGTTAGTAACAGAGTACTTAGGGAGTTTTTTTTATTCTAACATCTAAAACAACAGTAGATGGTATGGAAAATGTGATTTAATTGTTGTACTTGTTGTAGATTAACGTCTAATGTTGTCGATGATTATACATACCTCAGACTAAAGAATTGTATAGACGAAGCCCGCCTAAATGAATGTCGAAGTAAAAATAGCGTGATTTGCTGTTTATGCTATTATCTCGATTTTACCATACAGATCGTTTCTATAAAGAAGGATTTTATTTATGAACTAGTTTAATTATTACACAATTTTTGAGAATCAAATATGAATAAAAAAAAATAATGAAATAGAAATGGCATAATATTAGATTTTTTTCTAACCGACTTCCCAAAAGGAGGAGGTTCTCAATTCATCGGATTTTTTTTCATTATAATAAAATCCCTTAGCTATTTTTATTAATAACATTTATTTACTTATCGCTCAGTATATATATTCATTTGTGTACTATTTTAAAATATTAATGTTTGGCTTCATGTTTAGTTCTGACACGGTCTATATTATTCCTCAGTCTGAGATACATACATACATACTAAATAGCTATATTATATAGATAAAATCATAGAGTTATATTGTATTGTTGTATTTTAAATATAAAGATATACGAATGAAAGTGTCCGGCCAACGTGCGTGCAGCCATCAGTCTTAATATAAATAGACCTGATCCGTAAACGAGTACAATGTATATTATCTTTGAAACATAACGAATTTCATATTGCTCACTATCGAACCAAAATTTAAGATCTCATTTTAATTAGCCTTCGAAATTTTATATTTGGTAAATCACTTTTGTGACTGCTTCATTGTCTTTAACTATGGATTGATCGATCGCTAGCGTTTACTATTACTGACGATACGTCAATGGATATAGTAAATAACGTGACTTTACTATACAATTCATAGTTGAGATACAATTTTCGTCAACATTTACATTCTGTCCATACTTTGGGTTTATTTAAGGCCTAAATTATATTCTAAGCGCTAGAATGTGTCAAATTATTTTGCGGTGTCGTCAATTTTTTATTCTATCAAAGTATGGGTGGAACATATATCATATTCTTCGACAGTTGTACTTAGTTATAAATTAAGTACATGCATAGTAATATGAAATTAATCTATATTCCATATAAGAGTGATCGTAAGTATATTATCAATAGAGTAATATTCTAAGAGACAGGCGTCTAAGTTGTGATTCGTGTTTCGGCAGATATTTTGAAATCTTTATTATTGTATTTTTTAAAGGCTTAGTTTTACAAAAAATACACTATTTACATTAACTATCTATTAGAAACATGTTGTATTTAAAAAATATTTAACCGACTGTCTTTAAAAAGGTCAATCTCTTCTTTAAATTTGTATTTTAATCGTTATTAAATTAAATGATTCGATTTATTTTACGATGATTTGTAAATTCATTTTGAAATTTCATTTTTTTTTTGTTATATTTTAGTGTTTTTAGTAGATTTTTTGTAAAATTAAGTTTTAACAACTGTGATTATAAAGTAGATCGATTAATTATTGGCATCAGCTCTTATCTACCTCCTATATAAACGATTACTTCCGTTATACATACGATTGTATATTTTTTATCTAAACTTGTACTTATTAAGGAAACAAAAAGCAAAGCTTACTGTTCTATGTTATAAGTATCATATATATTTCGTCTCAACACATTTTCCTATGAAAAGCCTCATTTAGACTAAGACACTAATACACGGTACACTCAGTGTATACACTTAGTGTCTCTGTGTGAACGCGAGTGTATAATGTCTTACAATTGTTCTAAAACAATGTCGTACTAGAAATCGGAACAATTGTGTTAAATTTCCATTATTTCTACATATAGAATTTTATCTTTACATAAGGATGTTACTTATACGACCTTGTTTTATTCAAACTTTTGGCCTATTTTCAAATAAAAACCGTTCCCAATAACCTATCTATCTTTCTCCTTACTAGAGATAGGAGTGTGACATAATATGTGAAATTTCTATCTCCAGTGAGGAAATAGAGAGATAAGTTATTGAGAAAGTCGAAGTACCGATTGTATACGGAGATGCTTGTCTAAACCTACCAGTTAACTTCAACGGTCTGTTTTACCGAGAGACATTGCAATATAAGTTAGATTTATCTCCCATGGTTACCATCAGTTTCTGCTAGCCTTATAAAATTGTATGTATTTTTTAATTTTCTATACATTGGTTTATGGCGCTTGTGTGTTTTATGTTATACTATTTAATTATTACACATATATAACTCATTTATTCTATAATAATATCAATGTTGAGTTATATTATAAGTATTTATCCGTTAGCAATTGCCAAGTTTTATTCGTCGAAGTTTATTGTTGGAAAAAATTGTAGATGTAAGAAAAACAAATTGTTACGATTTATTATTAGATTGTTTGCTTGAAAATATTGAAACCACAAGCGCCTAAAATTTGTTAGCGTTGTACGGCGACTGAGCAATAATAATGCGAGAAAAATGGTGGAATTGAAATATATTACGCAAATTCTATATAAACAAATTGGAATTGCCATAGAAATGTGAAGAATGTTACTACAATAGATGTAATTTGAATATTAACGCATAAAATGTATATAATAATGGTTTCTCTCACCGATAGCCATATGTAATAACAAGATTATTTTGCACTTATGCGTCAGTCGACGTGTTGTGACGTCAGTATGTAATTACATATAGAACAAAAACACTATACAGAACAAAAACTATTTAAAACATCATTTTTTTACATTACTATTGATTTTGTTATTGCCGTCATGTTATTCGGTGCATATATAATTTGTTGCAAACCGAATATTATTAGATGTCGAAGTCATTTAAGGATATAATCGACTGGTCGAGCTCGAGTTACTTAGCAGTAAAACCTATTGAAAAACGCTAAAAATCTCTTGATATTTGGACTGTAACAAGTTTAAAGTACGGTCAGCAGCAAAAACACTATAATAAGATAAAAACCCTATAAAAATAAGTTTTTCGTTGCTGTCTGTACGTGTACCGTCAACAACGCATGTCGCGATCCGCTCATATGTTAAAAGCGACTTCGCGGCTACCCGACTCTCTAGGTAAGGGGACGATAGTATATAACGCCTTATGTTGTATAAGCTTATTGAATAGTTTTTATCAATATTTACATTTATTACTAGTTTATTTTGTCTCTTCCAAGTGGCCTGTTTCGTAACGCGCGTGGAAACGCACTGTTTGGTTACATAACCATATATTTGTGAAGAGTTTTAAGATATTGTAAATTTTACAGAAAACTAAATAAAAAATGTTGTGAAAATAAATTATAAAAAAGTGATAAACAGTGAAATTTTGTCTATTATTTCTACCTCCTTTATTTAAGTTTAGTTAATGAGATGTTTATATAAGAAATAACAACTGATATGAAACAGGTTTAAGAAAATTTATTTCTATGAAACTAAATGGTGTAATATTTTTTTATTTAAAAAAACCTAATAAAATAAAGTGCCGGAATAACAAATTTAAAAAGGCTCCAATAAATTACCTTCGTGAGCTCAAAAAATAGCACCAAATACCTGTTTAACTATAAAGGTACAATGACTTAAAAATTAATTTAAGTATAATTAACTTACAAATTAAAAGTCAGAAAACCCCTGTTGTCCGGTAACCATTTGCCTAGGAAAGTGAACGGGTAGTGTAGGGCTCCTCCTACGCAAAGATGGAACCCAAAACCTGATGGTGTCAACCAAAACAATTATCCACACTCCCAGTCACCTTTACGATATACGTAGGAATTTCTTAATAAATAATCATATCTAACCCTTAATCATGTAATGCAAAACATGGATATACATAAACTCAAATAATTATAGAACAAATCACGCTACTATTACATGCGAAAGGCAGTGTGTGTATGTTTGTCACTCCTTGATGGATTTAGATAGATTTAGTATACAAATAATAAATAATGTGTATATATAACACTAGCAAGCTTTGCTCGGGTTCGTCTCTAGTGAAACCTGACCGTGCACTTGTTTAGGATTAGAAGCCTACGTGCTATTCCAAACTATAATCTATTTTTGTGCCAAATTTCATCCAAATCCGTTCAGCTTTTCTGGCGTGATGAACATCCATCCATCTAAACTTTCGCATTTATATAGTAGTAAGTTTATAAATACTAAAGGCAACTAGAACTAGTTAGTGAGTAAATTAGTATAATATAGAGCTTGTCTATTTAATCACTTCGATAAAGGTTGGTTGGTTTATAATGGGAATATTTTTATTGTTAGTTAAATTTTAACATGCAGGAAGTTTTGGAAATGTGTTTTTAATTGAGTTGCTCGACAGGTTCTGGTTGGATTTGATTTTCTTTTTCATTAATTTCACATAAAAAACTAATTCGGAACACTTAGACTTTTCTATTGTGGGAGCCCTACAGGTTTGTTTACCTTAAATCCGGCACTGAAACCAGAGCTCAAGCATACTTAGTAATTCTGGACTATGGTACCTATAATAATAAATAAATATGTTGAGACATTAACACACAGCACCATCTAGTTCCAAGGTAAGCTACGAGGCTTGTGTTATGGATACCAGATAGTTGATACACTACACATATATAACTTTAAATACATACATATTATAAATATAAACACCCATGACTGGAGTACAAACATACGTGCTCATCACGTAAATGAATGCCCCCAGCGGGATTCGAACCCGCGACCGCTGGCACAGCAAGTAGGGTCACTACAAACTGAGCCAAACGTGTCGTCAAAAAGAAATACATACGCAGGCAAAGACACAGGCAGTAACTAGTAAATTAATAGGTCGATCTTCATCGCCTGTACTAAACTACACTACAATAAAAGATACAAGTAAAAAATTGTATAAATTCTTATTCTTGTGTGGCTTAGAGTATTTTTGATGATATTATTAAGCTCACACTTCGTATCTGTAGTTACGGTCAGTGGATTCAACTGAGTTTATAGTAAACTAGCATTGCCCGCGGCTCCGCCCGCGTTCAGATGACCAAAAACCAAATTCTTAGGTTTTACATATTAGTATACTCTTACATTGCAGTTTTTGTATTTTTTCTCAGAAATGAGACATTTTCCCGCAATAAAAAGTATCCTATATGTTGACCCGGGTAACCAGCTATGACCATACCAAATTTCATCAATATCCCTCCAGTGGTTTTTCTGTGACGCGGTAACAAACAGACAGACAGACAGACACACAGACAAAAATTCTAAAAACTATAGATTCGGCCTCTGTTTCCATAATAATGTCTATTTCAATAAAATTTTCCAAAAAATATTTAATGCATAGATTCGGCTTAGTTACAATTTTATCTAATATATCAAATTCTCGTGTCACAGTTTTCGTTGCCATACTCCTCCGAAACGACTTTACCGATTTTTACCAAATTTTATATGCGTATTCAGTAGGTCTGAGAATCGGCTACTATCTATTTTTCATACCCCTAAGTGATAAGGGCGGACCACCCTAGGGACGAACCCGAGCGGAGCGAGGGTGAGTCGCTAGTTATATGTATAGATTATAAACTTATAATACTTAACTAGCGACTCACTCATCCTCCGCTCGGGTTTCGCTAGATACGTTTTAACGGTTAGTTTAGATTTTTCAGAGATGAGATATTTTCCTAATAAATTAAATAATAATTAATATAAATTAATACCGACCGTGAGCCCAACCTGTCGAGCAACTCTATTACAAAACACATTTATTTACCTTCCTACATTTTTAAGTTAAACTAACAATAAAAATATTGCCATTGAAATCCAACCAACCTTTATTGAATAAGTGATTACTGTTACATATTACATGCTAATTTACTGATTTTTGTCTTACTGTTTTGTCTTATTATTTGCCAGCCGATGCAAAGCAAAACTAATATATTTCGATAGGTACGTAAAATATATGATATTTACCTATTAGATGTTTATGATATGAACATAACAACAACAAAACATAACAATAACAAAAATATTGTCGGCTGGCACCGACTTCGAAAATATCTGATTAGGTATCTATTCTAAATGAAAACCTCCGTTTAGTATTTTTTTACATTTTAGTGCCTGGAAGTCGGTTTATATTTTTTTTTAATGTTTTTATTTTTCCATTTTTAGTGTAGACGTAATAAGTATATAATTTGTAAGAAGAAAGTCTTTAATAGCATATTCGACTAAACAATTTATTTTTAAAATATAATTAATGTTGATTTTTTTTAAAACCGCTCGGCCGATTTCGATAAAATTTATATGGGACCACCTGGGAAGTGAAACAAAAAAAATATCCAAATCGGTTCAGACGTCTTCGAGAAATCGGTGAACATACAGAAAAAAAATTCCGATGAATTGATAACCTTTTTAGAAGTCGGTTAAAAATAAGATCTAACTATATATATTAATTTATATTGTATAAAAATAATCTGCAAATATTAATAACTCGACTGTGTAAATATCGAACTAAAAACATAAGAACAAGTTGAACATAGTATTTATTATATACTCAGAGACATATATTATATATACATGTACCTAATAAAGGAAAAAACATGTTATAATAAAACTTATACAGGAAATTTCGATTGATATAGTTTTCTATATGCAAATAGGCCAAGGGCTCGAGATTGACATGGGTTCACTTATAGACGAACCCAAGTTAAGGGAAGGCGTGTCTGTTATATAAAATCTATACATATAATAAAATTGTAGCTAAGTCGAATCTGTACATTAAATATTTTTTGGAAAATCTAATTGAAATGGACATTATTATCGATACAGAGTCCGAATCTATAGTTTTTAGAATTTTTGTCTGTCTGTCTGTTACCGCATCACGAGAAAACCACTGGACAGATTTTAATGAAATTTGGTATGATCATAGCTGGTTATCCGGGTCAATATAAAGGATACTTTTCACTGCGGGAAAATATCTCATTTCTGAGAAAAAATACAAAAACTGCAATGTAAGAGTATACTAAAGGTATGTAAAACGTAAGAATTTGGTTTTTGACCTGAATGCGGGCGGAGCCGCGGGTAATGCTAGTGTATTTATAAAAATAAATATAAAACTGCACGCACGCTTGTGTCTGTACTAACTTATTTTATGAATTGTACTTTTAAGTTTTAAGTACCTTAAACCTAATATAACAAGCTCTCTGTAACTTATTACGCACGTACATGCTTAATACCGTCAGCCAATAAACATAACTCCCTCATTTTATTAAAAATGAAAGAGCTAAAGATACGTGATTCGTCCTAAACGTCCCAAGTACATATTTATCAACACCAGTGACACGTGACACGTCCCTAGTGACATTAGCAATTTCCGAATAGGTACCAGTATTTGCCCGCGGCTCTATTTTATATTTATAATCACCGCCCTTAAAAGTCATATTGTATATTAGATGGTCCAAAGATTTCTTAAATAAACAGGATATGAACAGCCAAAGGGTTTTTACAAATCCAACTGATAGTCCAGAGGTTAGCGCTTTTAAAAAAAACAATAAACCGTTCAGCTGTATGGATTAGTATGCACCAACAGGTTCACATGAGTTAGAGAAATAACATGCAATTTTAGTTTTATAAACAGTCCATAATCTATTCATAAAAATAAATTTATTCCATTGTTCCGTCCGCGATGGTGAAATAAAAATTGACCAGTCAATACATAGGTATATATTTTTCGCATTTTTAAAAATATAGGTAGTATTATATTTGGCCTTTTTAGTGTCCCACTCCTGCCTTCAATAAGAGGGGAATAAAGCCTTACTAGATTATCTCAGAAATGCAGGTTTCCTCACAATATTTTCCTTTACTGGACAAGTGGTAATCATATTTGGAAATGATTTACACATAAAAATATGAGCAATGCGAGACGCGGGATTTCAACCCACTTCATTCGCTTTCCCATGCGAGCGTGTTATCACTAGGCAGTGCCTAGTGATAACGCGCTGGCTTTTAGTTAGTACTACCAGCTTACTCTCACTTCGCCCGAGTAAATCTGTATATACATATGTCCCTAACAATTTCTTATGTATTAAACTCCAAATTCGCCCAGCTTTTTCAACTTGAAGGAGTAACAAACTTACACACATGTACAAACATTCGTATTTTTAATAGTAGTTAGATATGAACATTTGAAGTAGGTACCATAATCGAAGGCGCGGTAGAAAATAATTAAAATATACAACATATGTTGGTTAGTGACATTTAAAGGAATGCCTAAGTATGAAGCCTGTACTCGAGTCGAGTGGAAATGGCAATGACGTCAGCTAACCGAAGGCGTTTAATATACATTCGTCCTAACGGTCGCTCCAAATACAATCATGCAACGATTGCGGCATACACATACGCTCGAAAGCAGGGAGCAGTGAACACTTGCTGAAATTGGTTTTTTTTGGTATCTTGCTTTCAGTCCGCGACTCCGTTCTCGGGGTAGGTATGTAGTAAAAAGGCCTTGCTGCTCAGGGAACGTGAAGCTTACAAATCTGGAGGTCTAGGTTCAAATCCTAGGTCGGGCCAAGTGTATTTATTGGGTGTTTTGGTTAAGAAACTTTTAGTAGCAAATTGGAGTTGGGAAGTTGGTGGTGGTAGATCCGTCCCTCGGAGAGAACATAAAGTGTCTGCTTCTGATATATCACAGTATCGAATTTTCGTCTCATCGGACGTAATAGAATAGAGAGTGAAAGGAATAAAGAGTACACTTGTATGTCCCCGCTGATTTGTGTACTCCTGCGCAGATGAAATCGTTTTGATGGTCAATGGTCATTATTATTAGTACCCATTATAACGGCCCAGTGCTCTGGGCCTATACTCAATTGGAGAGAGGATTTGGACATGAACGGACATCACATGTCTCAATTTTTTTAGATAGATTCTCTTAGAAATGCAAGGTTTCTCGCGATAATTATTCTCTTCATATTAGCTAGAAGTAAACGATAAATGCTAATTATATGAAAATTTCATAGGTGCGAGTCCCGGGCTTGAACTTGGCTTCCTAAGCGGACGTGTTACCAATAGGCCCCTATTGTTGTCATATATGTAAATTTTAATGCATATTTTTATATTTTGCTTCTACTCTATAAATATTTTTAGTGACGAACACTTGGTGATTCTATTAATAAGTAGTTCAATAATGACCATGTATAATATGAAGTATTCATTAAAAAGTTTCTTCTATAACTTTTATTTTGAATATACATATGTATAAGCTGTGGATAAATCATAATTTATTATTTTTATTTTCAGAGAGAACTAAAAATATACCTACTCGTATCTATATCAGATCTTTGAATTTAAAAACATAATAATTAATATATAATAATTTGAAGGATGTTTAAATGTAAAATAATTACACGTAGGTATTAATATCTTTTTATATATAAATATAAATTTTTTTTATAACTTCCATTTTTTTTCAATACAAAAAATAATTGTTAAACAATTTTTGTCGTTCGAACAATAGTCATTATATTCAAGTACTGCTTTAATACGAATCGTTCAATAAAATTTTCTTTCAATTTACATTTGCGTGAGTTTCAATGGCAGTCATTTCGAATCCCATTTGAAATTATTAATTAATATGCATCATTAGCTATCAAAGAAATAAAATAAAACGAAGATAATTATCTTAAAAGAGTTTTTGATACGCTTGATATTTATACATTACTAGCAGATACCGCGGCTTCGCTCGCGCTAAAACTGCAATAAAACTCTAAGGTAGGTTTCATACAAACTTTCATCCCCTATTTTACCCCCTTATGGAATGAATTTCGAAAAATGCTAATACAAGTATTTATTTAATTATATTGAAGAGCATTAAATCCAAGTTTCAAGTAATTCTGATCGTAAATATTTTTTTGGGTATAACATGTTTCCCGTGTGAATAAGATAATCTTCCGCGGTATAAAGTAGCCTATATCACTCTCCAGCCTTGTAAATATCCCCACATAAAAAATCACGCCAATCCGTCACACTGTTTCAATGTGTAAAAAGGACAAACAAACAAACTTACTTTCACATTTATAATATTAGTATGGATTTGTATTTTAATTATCACTCGGTAACTGCGCGTGTCCGTCATGCACTAGATGCCATTCTGGATTACTGAAACAAATTGATAAGGAGAAACAAAAATTAAAGAGAAATAAAACAGATAAATAAAATTCAACACAGACCAATTCTATAGTCGTTGCTAGTTATTTGTGCACAAATAACACCACTGGTATTTCCAATCTGATCCAAAATCCTAATCTTAAAAACTTACAAACTGCCGTACAAATATACTTACATTTTCCTCTTATCACCTTCTTAGTATTGAGCTCCGTATATAAGGAAATTTTAAAAAATCATAATTTCTTACTTAGTCTAACTAACCCAGTGTTTAGTAGTGGCCTATCACTTTCACTGACTTGTGTTAATGAATGAATGTAAATTATTTATTAATAGATGGATGAAAGATACTGATGGTTGGATTTTTTAAAGAAAAAAAAACGTGTAAATATAATTTTAACCATTTTTAAGATAGGTAGGTACTACATAGCGGTGTATATTGCAACGATTGGAAAATAATAAAACTTGTCGCTTTTTCCCGAAATTGAAACACAAATCTAAATTTTAAGAAGAGAAAACGTCAAGAAGATAGAATATCAACTTTTACGTAATAGTCATTAAAATAAAATAGGAACCTTCCATCACATTTCATCTATCAATTTCGTGCATCGATGGAGAGCACATTTTTATGTGTTGTATTTATATTATTCAGAAAATAATAAATTGGCCTTTTATCTATACATACAATAAAATTGTAACTAAGTCGAATCTGTATATAAAATATTTTTTGGAAAATCTTATTGAAATAAACATTATTATCGATACATAATCCGAATCTATAGTTTTTAGAAATTTTGTCTGTCTGTCTGTCTGTTACCGCATCACGAGAAAACCACTGGACAGATTTTGATGAAATTTGGTATGATGATAGCTAGTTATTCGGGTCAACATATAGGATACTTTTTACCGCAGGAAAATATCTCATTTTAGAGAAAAAATACAAAAACTACATTGTAAGAGTATACTAATACGTAAACCCTAAGAATTTGGTTTTTGGTCATCTGAAAGCGGGCGGAGCCGCGGGCAATGCTAGTATATTTAAATATAAATATATGAATATAATTGGCCTCTTATCTTTCTTTTCCTGTAGGTATCTGCGCGACGCTCTTTTCCAATTTTCGAATTTTCTTATCAATGAAAAAAACACGTATCTACCTCCTATACAATTAAGAGAAATCTCTATAGGTACGAGTATGTGTTACACATTATGGATGGCTAGCTGGAATATTTAAGAAAATGAAATTTAAATTCAAATGATTGGTCTGATTTTAAGTACGAGTAAAATGTTTAATTTTAAATAGTTAATTAATATTATAATTGCGGAAGTGTGGTAAATGGTATGTCCCTCTGTCACTCTGCAACGGAGCAAAGAATTGGCATATTTTTTGCAAAAAGATAATTTATGGGTCATTGGAGTGCCAAAGTGTTGCAAGAAATTATTCTTATGAGATGTTAATATATCTATTATAAGTCACTGGCAACTCAAACCTTTTCGTTCAAAATAAAAAGAAACCCGAAACGATTCTAGGAAGTTTTTTCTTCAAAAATTAGCTTAAAAAATTCCAGTTTTGTCCCAATTTTGTTGTAAGTGTCATGACCCGGACTTAACCGTAACCAAACCGTATGCCTAAACGCAGCCCGATACATATATTAATAAATAATTTTCCAGTTCAGGTTCAATGTTCGCTTTCAGAATATCGCTCGTTCTAGGACGGCTTTACATAATAATAGCGGGCTGTTGGTTTAATTTGAATACCTACAAAAACACGACCAAACTCGCATTAGCCTAACCATTATTTCAATCTATTTTTCCCAATCTTAGGTCATAGGTTAAAAATCGCTACGAAACCTGTACGATCTATAAAATTTTGTCACAGGCTTAAGTCAAGCTTATTAGATATCAAGGTTTTAGGTTTTATAAAAAAAACTTGTGACAGCTTTACGTTCTTTCCGAGGTATCGATACAAGATGCCAATCCAGGCCCTCATGATGCAGTCATAATTTTTAACAGACCACCGAGATTTACCTATATGTGGATCTATGAATTACGAAATAAATGTAAGGCGACAATTATGAACACTCAAATGGTAAAACCAATTGAATAAAAAATGACTCACTCAGTACAATCAGACCACACAAGGCCTTGACTAAACTTGCTAAAAAGTTACAATTGCGGACAATGATGTCATTTCTAGATACCAAGTCTTAAATAATAATATTGAAATGATGAATACGATAAACATACCTAGTAAGCTATCACAGATTATTTAATACTAGCGACTCACTCTCGTTTCGCTTAGGGTTCGTCCCTTGAAAAAACGAATCGATCCCACGGTAACAGTACGTTTTTCCAGGATGATAATATATACCCTATAGCCTTTCTCAATAAGTGGGCTATCTAATAGGTAGGACTTTTTGTGGTGTGTTGGTATCCTGATAAACTTATTTCTTTTAAATCAAGAACAACATTCCTGAAGAAACTTTTCTCTTTGACGAAAGCCTATTAAATCTAGATTTTTTTGTAGATTATGATAGGTCCAGTGGCTGTTATAGATGTCTTAATCTAGTTTGATCAACGAAATTAAGAATCAGATTTTTTTATTTTATGTAGCATAAATCGTATTGCGAAACCTATAATCTTTATAGAAAACTGCCTTCCACCGATTCAACATGAATTTAACATCACTCTCTTAATTTATTTATTTATATATAATTATAAATATATCATTGTCATAATCAACAATAAATATTAAAAAAAATATTAATTGTAATCAACAATAAATATTTTTTAAATATTTATTGTTGATTACAATTAATATTTTTTTTTAAATATTTTAAATATTAAAAAAAATCATTTTAAAAAACCGCTCGGCCGATTATATAGGAGATTATATAGGCCGGATATATAGGACCACCTGAGAAGAGTATACTTACCTTTGAAACAAAAAAAAATATTTCCAAATCGGTTCAGGTGTCTTCGAGTAATCGGTGAATATACATAAAATAAAATCTGACGAATTAAGAACCTCCTCCTTTTTGGAACTCGGTTAAAAATAAGATACCTCCAATACATGTCTACTTATTTGAATTTTATTAACATAGTAGATAAACAGATAAAATCGAACGAAAAACATATTGTAATGAACTTTAGAATATACGATTGGCAGAATGACTTGGATTTATTGAGAATATTACAAATCTAAGACTTTATTCATCTTAACCATTGACCCGAGTTGTAAATCGATGTAGTGTCATGATAACCTCTATAAGTTCAAATGTCGGGTAAGATCTGGCTAAAAAGTATATTATTTAAACACCTCAATGGATTTTGTGTGCATGCTCACATGCTACCCACTACGTATTTAGTTCTTATGTTTACATCCTCATGAGAAGCAGAGAGAACGTAAAGTCTGAAGTTAAAGTGTTACACCGGAACTCTCCATCTGATATGTCAAATTGTCAGACTCAAATATGAGAGTTAAAGATATAAAACCTACCAATCTTTTTTTGAGTATTCTCCATTCTACGTGACATTGGCGATGTAATCTGTGCTCTACTGGCACTCTTTGAAGTCAGAAGAAAATTGAATTGAATTGAAGATATAAATAGTGCAATTGTGTTTGCATCAACACTTTTGTATTAAATTATTCACAAAGCGTCTAAGTTTTTTGGATAACAGAAATTATTAGACGGGAGAAGTAAAAGAGACAAAAGTCAAAATTATAGTAATATTCATTTGATGACTCGCTCTGAGAAATACGTAAATAGCTTCATTTTGCAGCACGCTTGGCCCGACCTCTTGACATGAAACAATTATCCTACAAAGCAACATGTGCCCGAGATAAGCTATGGAAAGCATGTTACTCATTATATCGATTATAGCAGAAAATAATCTCGTAATACTTGCGTGTAATACAAATGCAATAACAAAATAAAAGTGCATTGACTGAAACTTGGCCTTTGCCACAAGTGTACCACTATGCCCACTACATGGTTATGCTCACGGGTTTAGGACTCGTGGGCTTGAGTAAACTGACAAAAATTATCTTCATTACATTTTTCATCTTCTGCATCCATCATCATGGTAATATGTACCAATAAATAAAAAAGCCTTTTTTATTCTCATTTTTTTACGTGCAAATTTTTACAATCTTCATACTTACTTTATATGTATGTACATTTTTTCACATGCAAAGTAAACAATATTTGTATTAATTTTTGTGATAATTGTATTAATTATTTTTTAATAGTATTTAATTAATATGATTTTTAATGCATATTTTATTATTATTAACAATATTTATTTTGATTATTATTATTATTTTTTATTTCTAAAATGTATTTATTAATTTTTATATATTTAAATGAGAACCCCTCTCACTCCTATATCCCACTCATATAACCCCACTCATATAACCAATACTAACATCTAATTAAGACTTCGATTCATTTAACGATTAAACTCTGATTAATATGCCTTTCTGCAATCAATATCGCTGATAGAAAACTAAAAATATATGAGAAACGCAAGTTCTGACCACGTGACTTAACGCCTTATGCGACTTATAAGCCACCTAAATACGTTTCCAGTTTTTATCGTTTTCTATTATTTAAATATAGCTAATAACGATTGTAATGTTTTGTTGATATGTAAATCGAGGTTTAGCCCTCCGACGCGATTCTATAGGTTAAATGTACCGGTGGGTTAATTTAAAATTAATTTTTAAAATTAATCGATAAAACATTAACGTTACGTATATTTTAAATTAAATAATAAGATGTAACTAAAATAAAAAGCTTTCACAAGTGTTGCGTCAGATTAGATAGACAATTTAATGATTGCTTTTTTTATTTGTTCTCCATATCAAAATACCTACAAACTTTTTGTTCTTCAATCTACATATTCTGTTTTCAACCGACTTCAAAAAGGAGGAGGTTCTCAATTCGACTGTATGTTTTTTTTTTTTTTTTTTTATGTTTGTTACCTCAGAACTCCGTCATTTATTAACCGATTTGGAAAATTTTTGTTTTGTTTGAAAGGGTATACTTCCAGATTGGTCCCATTTAAATTTCAAAAAAAATACCACCCCTAAGGGTGGAAAAACAACTAATGATGAATTTAACCTACTTCTAATTGTCATATTGACTTGAAACTTTGCAAGTATTTCTATTTCCGTTGATAGTACAGTGGTTCGGTGTTGTTGACCTGATCTGATGGCAAGGCCAGAAGGTGGATAGGTGGAACTCTTCAACGGCTAATAGTAGATACTTTGAGTTTGGGCTTATTTTGTTTGATTTGACAAGCCTAACACGTTAGAATCCTTACTTTGCTACTACTGTCTACACTAAAAAGGGAAAAATAAAAACTTTTTAACACAAAAAAATAAAAACCGACTTCAAAAAAAAAAAGCACTAAAAAGTAAAAAAATAACTGATTGGTAGTTTTCATTTACTATACATACCTAATCAAATATTTTCGAAGTCGGTGTGCTTTGGCTAAGTAATTAAAGCCTACCTATTAAATACATACCTAATCAAATATTTTCGAAATCGGTGCCAGCCCATACAAAGCAAAGCACACCGACTTCGAAAATATTTGATTAGGTATGTATAGTAAATGAAAACTACCAATCAGTTATTTTTTACTTTTTAGTGCTTTTTTTTTGAAGTCGGTTTTTATTTTTTTGTTAAAAAGTTTTTATAGAATTGATATATATTCACGTAATGTATTCAGTACTTCACAACTCTAGTTTACACCATAATATATAAATAGCTTAGAAAACTCCTTCGTAAGTTCAAATTATGCAGCTTGAATAAAAATATGTATAAAAAGAGACTGGTTTTGATTTTTTCCATACAAAATCGGCAGTATATCTCATAACGCGGTAAAAGTACCTACTAAAAATTTACATATGTAAAGGCACATACATATTTTCCTCCAATGATTTCAATATTTTACTTAAAAATCTAGACTATTCTAAGTTAAAAAGTATGCTAAGTAAAAGTAGTATCTAAGTAAGAGTAAAATGCCCGTGAAGGGCGGACGGACAGACAGACATAACGAATAGGGTTCCATTTTAGACCTTAATCTGACTACGAAACCCTAAAAATATTGTAATATTTAAGGAAAATTGATGATAGTACTAATAAACTCAAATATATTGAAATTTTTAATAACAAATATTTCAGAGCAATATTATATGGCAAATTGGAAAACTTATGGCCGCCCACGCAAGTCAGCGGATCTCCATACCCACGTTAAAAAGTAATAAAACTTGACACCTATTTATAGGGGCTCGTGAACACACAATATTGAACAGCTATGAATAAAAATAACGTATTATAATATTGGAAGAACGATGGAAATGTGTAAAGAGGAGCGTCGACGGTGATTTTTTGTCTTAAAGGACATAAAAAATAAGTATTTAATATTATGCTGGTCTATATAAAAAAATACATATCACTGAATATTTGTCTTCTATACATATAATAAAATTGTAACTAAGCTGAATCTGTTCATTAAATATTTTTTGAAAAATCTTATTGAAACAAACATTATTATCGATACAGAAGCCGAATCTATAGTTTTTAGAATTTTTGTCTATCTGTTACCGCATCACAAGAAAACCACTGAACAGATTTTGATGAAATTTGGTATGACGATAGCTTATCCGGGTCAACATATAGGATACTTTTTACCGCGGGAAAATATCTCATTTCTAAGAAAAAATACACAAACTGCATTGTAAGAGTATAGTATACGTAGGTAAAGGCTACGTATTTGGATTTTGGTCATCTAAACGCGGGCGGAGCCGCGGGCAATGCTAGTTATAAATATAAACACTCATGACTGGAGTAAAAACATTTGTGTTCTTCATACAAATGAATGCTCTTAGCGGGACTCGAACCCGCGACCGGTAGCACAGCAAGTAGAGTATGTGAGTAAAAAGTGTACCTATGTGTATTAGTCACTACAAACTGAGCCAAACGTGTCGTTAATACAATACAGGTGCATATGTACGTACGTACACCTCACTAAAACGTAGTCAGACATAATTATTACTTAAAACAATGTGTAATAGATACGCTTTTTGTAAATGCCTAAATGAAAATACAGAAAAAAAAATAATGGACAATATTTTTTCAATAAAAAAAAAACGAAACGGCAACAATCTCTGACATTCTGGCTAGAAACAAACTCAGATACACTATTCATTCTCTATTAAAGTCTATAGGAATAAATCCAATCTAAATTCATATTTCCATACGTTATCTTATAATTAAATGTATGTATATACATATACCAGCTTTACAGAAAGTTGTATATCCTTGACAACTAAAAATAATTCCTATGATCAAGTATAGGTCCTACCACTGAGTCACATATCACAAAGTGTCTAAAATTAAAAAGCTATATTATATTGAAGGCTATCCACTGTATTATATAAATACACACCTAGTGGCAGTATTGGTGATACTTTTATTATTTACTTAAACAACTAGCGCCTTACACTCGCTTTGCTCGGGTTGTCCCTAGAATTCTGTTCACAATTTCATTGGTTTCATGGTTATTTTTTTGCGTGGAATCTTAATTCTTTTTTTTTTTAAACTAGCCTAAGTTCTTATAACATAAGCTACCTGCCAGTGAAAGTCCCGTCAAAATCGGTCCAGCCTTTGCGGAGATTAGCCGGAACAAAGAGACAGACAAAAATATTTATAAAATTGGGTTTTTCCTTTAAGTACCTACCGTATAGCCTTCATACGTATTTAGTAAAAATCTGTTATTTTGACATTACAAATAGACACTTCAATTTTATTTATTTGTATAGATAATGCCAATGTCAAAGTCAACAAATTTTTTTGATACGAGAAAACTCTCTTATTTACAGCAGTAACTTGAAAGTAGAGCTCCAGTTGGGAAAGAAAACGTTTCAAGCTTGACGATACATTTCGCTCATTTTGTAGTGACACTACTTGCTGTGCCAACGGTCGCGGGTTCGAGTCCCGCTGGGATCGATGAGCACGAATGTTTGTACTCCAGTCATGGGTGTTTTATGTGTGTGTTTATATTTATTTATAATATGTATCATGTATGTATTTAAAGTTATGTATATGTAGTGTATCAACTATCTGGTATCCATAACACAAGCCTCGTAGCTTACCATGGATCTAGAAGGTGCTGTGTGTTAATGTCCCAACTCCCAACATACTTACTTATGTTTGAGAAGAGCTGGCGAATGTAACGCAGTAGAATTAGGCTGGAGAATTTACTTTTGTTTAAATTTTGTATCGTAATATATCTAATTTGTAAAAAATAAAAAAAAACCTTATAAATTAAATCGTAAACATTATTGTTATATTTATCTAAGCATGACCAACTAACTTACGTTAGTCAACTCTCTCTTTGCATCTGTCTGTCCTTCTGTGTCCGATTTCTTTCTATGGAAATAACCTTTTTAGATCAGGTAGATCAGACTTTCAGATTGAAAACTTTTTCCAAACTCATGTATAGATATTTTTCTCATTAGAAAATATGAAGCGGTAAAGCTTTTTCTTTTATCTATACAAGATTGTTATTGACATAATTTCATTACATTTAATAAAAGAGTAACAAAGAGAAATCTGTGCATGAAATATTTTATAAAAACAATAATTGTTACGTGTTGTTTACAAAATGTAGAACTCAAAACAATTTTTGTTGAATTTTTTGTCTGTTTATCTGTATATGTATTTGCTTTTCACGCAAAAAGTACTGCACGGATTTTAACTAAATTTTGTGTAGTAATAAATTATTACTCGCGCCAATATTATTATTTATAACTAACATTGCCCGCGGCTCCGCCCGCGTTCAGATGACCAAAAACCAAATTCTTAGGTTTTACATATTAGTATACTCATACATTGCAGTTTTTGTATTTTTTCTCAGAAATGAGACATTTTCCCGCGGTAAAAAGAATATGTTGACCCGGATAACCAGCTATCACTATACGAAATTTCATCAAAATCCCTCTGGTGGTTTTTCTGTGATGCAGTAACAGACAGACAGACAGACAAAAATTCTAAAAACTATAGATTCGGCCGCTATATCGATAATTATGTTTATTTCAATAAGATTTTCCAAAAAATATCTAATGTTAATTCGCCTTAGTTAAAATTTTATTATGTGGATAGATTATTATATTTTCATGTGTTAATATTTCTAAAATAATTGCCATTTGTCTTACGGTGAAGGAAAACATCTTGAGGAAACCTACATGTCTGAGAGAACTTAACAAGTTTTCGAAAGACATGTGAAATCCGCCAACCCGCAATTGTCCATCGTGGTGGACTAAGGCCTGATCCCCGCGTATTGGAGGGAGGTCCGTGCCGAGCATAAGGACGCTAATAAGGGCTGAAACACACATTGACAGTGCAATGTGTCCAAATCATGGCTACAGCGCACACCAACGATGATATTCTACAATTTACTACATGTTAGACATATTTATGCGTAACAATAATACGCATCATATGTAATTTTCATAATAATGCTTATACTATTTACTAGGTACGTTTTAATTATTTTGAGCGGAACCCTAATTCTTTTTCAAAATTAAAAGTAGCCTATGCTACTCTCTATAACATCAACTATCTTCCAGTGAAAGGTCCGTCAAAATCAATCCAGCCGTTTCAGAGATTATCCCGAACAAACAGACAGACAGACCAACAAAAATTAAAAAAATGTGTCTTTTTATAAGTACCGTATATAATTTCATATGCATTTAGTAAAACGCTGTTATTTTAAAATTACAAACAGACACTTCAATTTTATTTATCTGTATATAGATGTATAGATTAGTTTTCTATAGCGATATCGATTGTAGAATAAGAACTTGTCTAAACGTTACAAGTTAGAAGGTAACTATAACATATTTACGTAAAATTATGTATTAGAATATATAATACTTATTAGGTATCTATTTATTATTTAAATGACACTTATTATTGGTATCTTAAGTATATAAAAGTAAAATTTGACGAGTAAAAGTTATGAATACAAAAAAGCCGGATGCAAAATGCAAATGGAACGCTAGAAGGTATATAATTATTATAATATACTAATTAATAATCGAAGAAATCGAGTAAATATCTAAATATCTAAAGTGTTCACATATTGCGTCAGTTATTTGTAATGTAACGTACTAAAAAGGTGAAGGCCGGCAACATGACACTATTCAGTGCACAAAATATTAGAAAGTCTACGGTGTGCCTTATTTAGACAATTAGGGTATATGTTAAATTCGCAACAGTTGATAACATACGAGATATATACGTAAACTAGCAGCCGTGGCTCGAGTAGTTTATAAATAAATGATTTTTCATACAAACCGCCAACCCCTTTTTACCCCTATAAGGGTTGAATTTCTAAAAACTCTTTCTTAGAAGATAACTTCGTCCTATGAGATATCTAGTAACCAAATTTCAATTTTGTAGCGTTTATATTTTCCGAGATCTAGCGATTACCGAGTGAGTGATATTTTGATTTTATACCCTAGGATATCTCAGGAAAAGCCAGCATCATGTTTCAGAACTTATATATTTTAACTAGATTAATTACAATTTATTAGAAAAAACTTATTCTTTACAATTTCTTATTTTTTTGCTCCAGTTAAAAATCACGGATCGCATCCCGCTCTTTTTGTTTATTTCTTCTTTCTATTTTTAATTGTAATTTTTTTGTTTCGCATGAACAATCTCGTCATCAGTGTGGCCAGTATAATCAATTAATAACTGTTTTATTATAAATTAAAATAACGAAACCTTACAATACCATACCATAAACATTATTAAAAACCTTTCAAAAATATTTAACATAAATATTAAATATTGAAGACTGAAGACATTCTATAGGTATTTTAAAAGAAACTTATTAATAAACATGGGATATCAATAGGGTTTATAATATAATGATACAAACCTGTGCACAACAGTCTATTTAGATGGCTGACATGTATTTTTTTTAGGCAATTTAAATTTAGGCAAATTCAAAATTTTACTAGCATTAGTTCCTTTTTTAGGGTTACATACCCGAAGGGTGCCAACGGATCCCTTTACTAAGCCTCCGCAGTCCGTCCGTCCGCCTGTCAGAGGGCTGAATCTCATGAACTATAGAATAGGTAAAGAGAAGAAATTTTCACAGAGTATGTATTTCTATTGCAGCTATAACAACAAAATAAAAATAAAAATACAAGAAACATTTTTTAACGTTTGTAATCGATCATCGAAATTAATATATGTATGTACCTACTACATACATAGAGTAAAAGTCATATTAATAAAAAGTACATGTATGATGGTACGGAACCCTTCATCTGCGAATTCGACTCGCACTTGACCTATTTTTTATTAAGTAAAGTCTCTACCTTTAGGGGTAAAAAATTTGTATTCATTCCTTTAAGAAGTCGATATAAATAAGTAATATTTCAACATCTTTGTGTTAAATTGGAATCACAAGCTACATTATCTCTTACATACTATATTTTAGATAAAGCTTATATTGCGTACAAATGAGATCGCTTTATCTTTTACTAGCGGCTCACCCTCGCTTCGCTCGGGTTCGTCGCTAGGTACGTTTTAAATAGATATAAAAAGAAAAAATCTTTCTTTCTCACATTTTAATTATATGTTTTAATACTTACCTATTCCGGACTAAGAGAAATCCAAAAATTAAAATATCATAAAAATTGGAACGCGGTCGAACGGGATAAAAAGTATCCTATGTCCTTCTCCTGGCTCTAAACTACCTCCCTGCCAATTTTCAGCTAAATCGGTTCAGCCGTTCTTGAGTTATAAGCGAAGTAACTAACACGACTTTCTTTTATATATATAGATTTCGAAAGCAACTTCAAAATTAGTATTCATATCATAACGGAGTCTCGTTGGATTCAACTGCTGAAATTTCGTCAATCATAAAATAACTCGTCATTTTCCTTCAAATATAACAAAATGAGGCAATCGTAGTCCAGTGGTAACGAGCGCGCTTGGGAAACCGAGTGTAGTGGGTTCAAATCCCGGGCCTCGCATCTCTGATATTTTCATGTGCGAATCATTTGTAACATGATTACCACTTCCTTTTTAGTGAAGGAAAACATCGTGAGGAAACCTGCATGTCTGAGAGAACCTAGCAAGTTTTCAAAAGACATGTGAAGTCCGCCAACCCGCACTCGTCCACCACATACATAACTAAATACTTGCTAATTTCACAATTTTAAAGCTTAAAAATGTTCTGATGTTATTTTCAACCGACTTCAAAAAGGAAGAGGTTCTCAATTCGACTGTATGTTTTTTTTTATGTTTGTTACCTCAGAACTCCGTCATTTATTAACCGATTTGGACAATTTTTGTTTTGTTTGAAAGGGTATACTTCCAGATTGGTCCCATTTAAATTTCAAAAAAAAATACCACCCCTAAGGGTGGAAAAACAACTAATGATGAATTTAACCTTCTCCTAATTGTCATATTGACTTGAAATTTTGCAAGTATTTCTATTTCCGTTCATAGTACAGTGGTTCGGTGTTGTTGACCTGATCTGATGCCAAGGCCAGAAGGTGGATAGGTGGAACTCTTCAACGGCTAATAGTAGATACTTTGAGTTTGGGCTTATTTTGTTTGATTTGACAAGCCTAACACGTTAGAATTCTTACTTTGCTACTACTGTCTACACTAAAAAGGGAAAAATAAAAACTTTTTAACAAAAAAATAAAAACCGACTTCAAACAAAAGCACTAAAAAGTAAAAAATAACTGATTGGTAGTTTTCATTTACTATACATACCTAATCAAATATTTTCGAAGTCGGTGTGCTTTGGCTAAGTAATTAAAGCCTACCTATTAAATACATACCTAATCAAATATTTTCGAAATCGGTGCCAGCCCATACAAAGCAAAGCACACCGACTTCGAAAATATTTGATTAGGTATGTATAGTAAATGAAAACTACCAATCAGTTATTTTTTACTTTTTAGTGCTTTTGTTTGAAGTCGGTTTTTATTTTTTTGTTAAAAAGTTTTTTTATCATTTACTCTTTCTCACTTCTTAATATTCATAAAACGGCACAACAGATTGTTAAAAATGCAAACAGCAAAGACTTAAGTAAAAACCCGCCATCTTAGCTGTCGTCCTCTCGTGAAGTAGGCACTTACTTATACTCGTAAAGTAGCAAGTTTTCATACGGAAAAATTGTTTAACATGAAACATCCATTTTAACCGACTTTAGAGGTAGAAGAGGTATTGTATTTGATGCGTAATTTTTTTTTGTTCGTCCACTGATATCATGGAAATAGCTCTTACTAGATGAAATGGTATTCTACTAAGGTCAATCTCTAAGTTATTCCAAGCAATTCTCTTTGATATAGAACATATTATTATCGTTTTCGGGAAATTAAAAAAAACATAAAATAATTATATATAAATATATATTTTAGTAAGTCAATTTGAACGGAACAATCCATTTAGATATGGATATAAGCATTAACTTTATTTATATTTTAATATATTAAACATCAATTTGTGATGTAGGTACCTTTGTATTCATTGCTTTAAGAAGTCTGTCTGTATGTATTACTATGTAGATTTGCTTTGCTTTGGTTGGCTTCAAAAATATCTGATAACCTACTGCAAATAAAAATTTAAATTTTTGTAAAAAAAATCTTTTCACTTCTTACTTTCTAAGTTGGTTAAATAAATAAAAAGAAATAATATTAAATATCATTTTTATCAATTCATGTTTGAGTATTATTTATGACTAGTGACTCACCTTTACTTCGCTTCGGGTTCGTACCTAGACTAAAACAATTCTATCCCACGGGAACCGTACATTTTTCATAAAAAGTATCCTATGTCCTCCCCAGGGTCTCAAACTATCTTCTTACCAAATTTCATCTAAATCGGTTCAGTAGATCCAGAGATTACCCCCTACAACGTCACAAACTCACAATCTCCCAAACTCACAAAGTTTACCTCTTTATAATATTAGTATACATAAAATTAAGTTGCTATGATTGGTTATATTCAAGAAGAAAAAATGTTATATAATATTTATTATACATACAGTGATTCGCTTTGCTTAGCTCATAATTTTTAATATTGAAATTTGTTGAAGCGTCAAGGAGATTGACTGTAGAAATCAATTTACTGTACCTACATGCGTGTGTTTTACGTCAAGGGGTGGAACAAATGGATGGGACATGGAAGAAAAGTATCTTAAATATTCAAGTTACCAAGATTAACTCAAAGTAAACATTTTTTTAATAAAAAAAATTATAATAGCCGCTTCTTTTAAAAAAGGCTTGTAGAAGCCTTTTTAAAAGAAGTTCGTAGGAACATCGAATCGACAAGTAAAAATGCAAAAAAGGACACGATCACTATTTTTAACCCTCGACTCAAAAAGAGGGGTGTTATAAGTTTGACGTCAATGTCCGTCTGTGTGTGTGTGTGTCTGTCTGTGGCATCGTAGCTCTAAAACGGATGGACCGATTTCAATGCGGTTTTTTTCATTTGAAAGCCAGTTTTCTTGTTTTGTTAATATCGATCCAGCAATATAAGAGTATCAGCTCTTTTCCAAAATGATGTAAGGCATTTTGGCGTATGATTACTCGATTAAGTGCTTCACGCGTGCCAGTGTAATCGTAAAATGACAATTCATTTGGTTAGGGGTTTTTTTTAATTTTTCATTTATATCGAATTAATCGAAAAGGATAAAATCTCTCGAACACAAATTGTATCTTAGAATTAAAGAAAACCAATAAATCTTACAAATTCGACTCTAAAATCGTGGAACAAACACATAGGACATGGAAGAAATGTGTCTTAAATACTGAAAATATCATTTTATCGGGAAAACAAACATAAACAGCAATTATTAAGAAAAGTAAAAAGAGATGATCGAGATGATCATTTCAATTTCAGTTTCGCACTATCTACTTACAAATAAAATAAATGTATGTTTAAATCCTTATCTCAGATCCTCAGGTGCCTAACAAGTCTATAACTAAGATATTAAATATAAGTCAAAACTAATGCTAATAAAACTAAAACTAATGTTTACTTCTAGGTCATAGTACTAACTAAATTTCAACTTAATCCGTCCAACCGTTTCAATGTGAACAAGTTACAAACAAACATACAAACTTTCGCATTTATAGATGTAAATAGCGGCTCACCCTCGCTTCGCTCGGGTTCGTCCCTAGGTATGTTTTAACCGTTAGTATGGAATAGATAGACTATATATGTAGAATGAATGAGATAATCTCCCGTGGTAAAAAGTAGCCTATGTCGCTCTCCAGCCCTGTTACTATCTCCACATAAAAAATCACGCCAATCCTTCACTCTGTTTAGACGTGAATGTAGGATAAACAAACAAACAAACAAACAAACAAACAAACAAACAAACAAACAAACAAACAAACAAACAAACAAACACACTTTAACATTTATAGTATTAAGTATGGATAATACTCCGATTATTATTTATTAAAGATATAAAATACTAGCTCCAAGGTATTTGATAGACAATGCTGGCAGTACGGCTCGCTGTTCATACGAAACAAGATTAAAAAGTGGTATAAAGTAAACGGGGTCGCAAACTCGCAACACTCCGTTCCAATGCTAGCAACAGATGCAATACGTTCAGCGCAATCGAGTGCAATTTATTGTCGCATCCGACGAATGTTTGTTCACTTCGTTCCCAACGCTCATATATTTGGATTTATATATCTGAGCTAAACATCTAAACTTTAAAGATTTAAAGAAGAGATCTTTTATACTTTTATGTTATTAAGATTTATTTATCATTGAAAGTCACTGTAACATACGGACCGACGGACAGACGGACATTATAAGGCTTAAAACCCGGATGATTGACCCGGATAACCAGCTATCAACATACCAAATTTCATCAAAATCTATCCAGTGGGTTTCTCGGGATGCGATCACAGACAGACGGACAGACAGACAGACAAGAATTCTAAAAACTATAGATTCGACCTCTGTATCAATAATGATAAGTTTTTCTGTTATAGAATACATGCACATTCATCAGGCACTATACTGTTAACTTTACGTATTTTCTGAAGAACTTCTAAGTAAGAAGTTCTTCAATATTATAGGTACCTAACATACCGCGATTTTGCTAAAAATTATTTAGCAGAATTCTCCAAAAGAACCTTCGTGTAAAACTAGCCACAGGATAAACGAAACTATTAAAAACAAATGACAATTCTAAAACTTTATAATATTTAATATTTTAGATGCACCTAAATTAGCCGAACGGTGTGTGTAAAGCAAAAGTAAATCGGCAAGGCCGTCCAAGGCAGGCCGGCTCGCACGTGGGAACGCGCTCACACCTTATCATTATTTCTGACAATCTCCACTTTAGCATTATTTTTAGTCCATTCATGAAACATTCATACTTCGAAAGTATTAAATCTAGATTAAAAATGATATCAATCACTTAGGAGTACTGAAAAGATTAGTAAATATTATGCAAGAATCAAAAATATTTTAAAATAATTAAGAAAATTATATTTTTCACATAAAGTACCTATATGTAATTTTTACGTAAGTTTTTACTAGTTCTAATTTCACAATTTACTATCGCACAAATATCGTCTACTAAATTTATAAGTATTATCTCAGATTAAAGTTCAAACATTTGTTGTTAGCGACATACTGCTAACTATTTTATTCTACACTAGCGACTCACCCTCGCTTCGCTCGCTACAAAATTTCATCACCATTAAGAGATGGTTTTTGGGATAAAAAGTATCCTATGTCCTTCCCAGGCTCTCAAACTATCGTCTCGCCAAATTTCATATAAATCGGTTCAGTGGATCCAGAGATAACCTCCTACAACATCACAAGCTCACAAACTCACAAACTTTACCTCTTTATACATAATATTAGTATAGACAGCAACCTATGTAGTTCTTGACTAAAACCCATTACTCAATATTAGTTCTGATAACCTTAATAATAAAAACACTTCTTACTATGCTTCTTATTATAATCAGAATAAGAAACAAGAAATACGGTTGGTACTTCACACTAAATATATCAACTTAATATAATTTTAATGTTTACGATTTGAATATTATCTAATAATTACAAAAGAGTATCGGGACCTTTACCGAACCGCTAGCCGATGGACTGGAGTATGAAAATTTGTAGTAAATAATTATTCCTTGAGTAAACTTAGGCAACCCCCATGAACGAATTGGCCACTAATGGGGCTTAAAATGGTGTCAATATATTTATGCGAATATTTAACGTTCTAAATAACGGGAGAGACTTAGGTTAAGCATTCGAAACGTCGCGTCGAGAACAAAAATCTAAATAAAACCGCGAAAAAATCCGAAAAGATAGACATACGTATATTATACCTACATATAATAAAATTTCGAGTTGAATCTGTACATCAAATACTTTTTGGAAAATCTTATTGATATAGTCATTATTATCGATATAGATGCCAAACCTATAGTTTTTAGGATTTTTGTCTGTCTGTCTGGGAACTCATCACATGAAAACCACTGGTCCGATTTTAATGAAATTTGGTATAATGATAGCTGGTTATCTTGGTCAACATATAGGATACTTTTTACTCTATCTCATGACTCATGTCTAAGATATCTATACTAACAGTTAAAACGTATCTAAGGACGAACCCGAGCGGAACGAGAGTGAGTCGCTAGCATTCTATATAATAATCTACACATCATAATACAAAATATATAGGCGCATTGTATTATATTGTACCTACATAATACATATTTTGTATTGACTTTTAATATTGAAAAGAGAAGAAAAAAAATCACTGGTTTTACGATAGCATAATGGCCAAACAGATTACCAGTTCGACTGGCCCCTATGTGCCAGAACAAGTAGCAATATGAAATGTATGTTATAGCGTATATTAAATGCAATTATTGTAAGGTGTGGCCCATACCGAGTGTCCATGACTTAGTGCGAAAAGACAATTTAATTTACTGTAAAGCGGTTGAGTCCACAATCAGATATCAATAATGTTAAATAGATGGTTGTCCGTTGCTTGTTTACAAGGAAATACTTACAAATTGTAACTATAACAGTTAAAATTAATAGCAGGCATATTTTCACTAAATTTCGAGAATATTTATATAGTATACTAGCATTGTCCGCGGCTCCGCCCGCGTTCAGATGACCAAAAGCCAAATTCTTAGGTTTTACATATTAGTATACTCTTACAATGCAGTTTTTATATTTTTTCACAGAAATGAGATATTTTCCCGCGATAAAAAGTATTCTATATGTTAACCCGGATAACAAGGTATCACCATACAAAATTTCATCAAAATCTGTCCAGTGGTTTTCTCGTGATGCGGTAACAGACAGACAGACAGACAAAAATTCTAAAAACTATAGATTCGGACTCTGTATCGATCTATTTCAATTAGATTTCCCAAAAAATATTGAATGTAGGTACAGATTCGACTTAGTTACAATTTTATTATATGTATAGATTTACACATTTGCTCTTGGCGCAGTAGCTAATATTTGTATCTACAGTGGTTTCTATGTCGAATAGAGTTTTAATTCTAGTATCGAGGGAAATTTTGTATTAGTTAGATGTTAGATGTTCTAAGCAGAACTTCATTGCGTAATTATTGTCCATGAACGAATTAGCCACAATACGTTCATGTTATTGTCATATAGGCGTAAAGTCAAAATTTGATGTAAATATTTGCTTAAAAAATTATTTACTCGTATGTTTTGAGTCTATTTAAGAAAAATTACGACACTTTCTTACCCAAGGATATGTGGATGGGAGATATTGTTATTCTAATGGGAACTACCTCAGAATGATATGTATGTATAGTATACATGCATATATTAAAGACGTTAATATATCTACAGCTTAGTAGCGGTACATAAGTTAGTCGTAATATCTAAACCATATAACGAATTTAAGTAAGTTAATGTTCAACTTAGTTAAGGTGTGCCATATAAATTATAAACAGATAAGTATAATTATAATAATTCGCAGATTACATGTGCCTTAGTTGTATCTAGAAAATACCTGGGCGACCGAGCTTTTCTCGGCATTTTATTCAGCACAGATATAATAATTGCGTTTTTCAGTAAATACACTTATATCTAAGACAAACTTAAAAAGAAAAACCTTATCTAAATACAAAATTTGATCCAAATCGTTAGAACCGTTTACGAGATACACGAAATAAAATATGTATATACCAGAATTGCTCATTTAAAATACGTAGGTATACTTTTATAAAAGAATATATGATGTAAAGAAAAATACGCTTAGGTAGATATAGACTTTTTAAAACATATACAGAAAAAGTAAGGGAAGTATAAAGCTTTACAGCTAGAAACCATAGTAAAATCTTTTCCCATAGAGTGAGGTGTTAGGCAGGGAAACCGCTTATCGCTTAAGCTTTCGACAGTGATTGAGAATATCTTTAGGAAGCTTACCTGGGATGACGAGTACAGTCTTAATTATAACGGTAACGTTTTAATACCCTTTAATTCGCTGATGACTTAAATTTTTTTAGAAGAAGACCAAAAAAAACAGTTCATAGTGCAGAATTTCAGCGACAAGAGCAGACATGTAGGACTGGTTATGAACACTGAAAAAACTAAAACAATGACCAACACACCAAAAGTAAACATTTAAGTGGATGAATTCAAATTTGGATTCAATACGTAGACGAATGTGTATTCTTAGGTTAAATAATTTCTGCAACAGACCAAACAAAACAAATTAATAAAAAAAAAAATAGCATGCGGATGACGAAAGTGTCAAAGTGTAGTGTTTGAAAGAAATAATTATGAAAAACAAAAAAATAAAAAGAAAAACTTAAAACATACAATACCTTAACCTATATAGGTGTGAGACTCGGTTACTAACTTCATATTTTATGCCAACAGTCACTCCACAATCAGAGACATTTTGTGTTTTTTTTTCATGTATTTGAATATGGTGTATGCAATAAAATGCTATATTATGATAGGCTTTTTATTACCTTCGAAGTCTGTAAATTATGTATAAATCGTTCAGTAAAAAAAGATATAAGAAAAAGACCAAAAAGTCATCTCCTACATCCAAAGTCCACTACGGAACACATGCATTGTAGAATAAATGTCATATTTTGCAAGAACATTTTCGCTATGTTACAGACATTAAAAATATAAATAAAATTCATAATAACAATAATAAAAACAAAAATATATGATTTGTTATTATGAATTTATATATATATATATATATATATATATATATATATATATATATATATATATAATATTAATTATGATTCATTAATAAAATGGTCATTAACTGGTAGAGTCGCTGTAGCCTCTGGTATCAACAAGCCCACTAATCCTTTCGTAGACAAATTATCATTTATATTGTCATTACTTTTCTGTCTTTTATCAGATTCATCCAATTCATTTGCATTCGTTCTTATACTTAAATATGTTAAGTTTTCCATTGTATACATATAAGAAGAATTAAAGGGCATTGTTGAATTAAATGTAAATGTTTTATTATAGGTTTTCGTTTGTAATTTTGTGTTGAAATCTGAAGGCAGGTTTCTGTTTCGGCGTTCGTTCTTTACAGTATTATTTAAGAGATGAAGAGCACATCCGTGTCCGCCACATATATCAGTAGTATTTTCGAACTCACCATACAAATTGGCCGATGTTTTGTTGCTTTTTGTATGTACATATGTATCTTTACTATTTGTTTCAAAACTTTTAGTAAATTCAATTAAATTACCAATGATTTTTACTATTAATGTTCCATTTTCTTTTAATTCAATCATAGTTTTATTATAACTCAAGCCAACATGCGTGAAATTTAACTTTATTCTTGGCTGATCTTCATTTTTATTATTTAGTAATTTTTCTGTGTCTTTATTAATAGAAATTTCAAACACAATTTGTGGCTGATTATCTAAGTTGCTTAAATGTTTTTTAAACAGTGATAAGAAATTACTATCATTTACCTTAGCTTTCTCACTGATAGACCTTCTAAAACCTTTTACAGGAAGTTTCATAGCTTGAGTAGTCATTTCATACTCCCCGTTCTGTTGCTTGGTACAATTTGTTACATAATTTTTTGGCCATAATACTTCAGTTTTTTCTTTTCCGATCGTTCTTGGTATTTCAGCTCGAAGATATGCATTTGTTAGTGTTGAAAATGTATGATGAGGTTTAAGGACATCGTAGTTAGCTTTTTCGAGGCCATAAACCACGTTATCGTTTGGTTGCAGAGCGTCGCTTGGATATAAAACATCTTCCTGTATTATAGAAAATATTAAAAATATTTAGTTATAGCGTATAAATAGTTATGGTGTATAACTAATTACTACGTTAGACATTCATATTAGTAATAGACCTGTGAATACTTGAATCATGGCTTAATTTTAAGGACAATCTAAATGTTAAAAGTCTACAATCTATGTTACAAAGTTAGTTTAAACTCACGACTCCAAATTTCCTCGCTCTATACGTGTCAGGTTTTAACGGAGGAGGATTGACCGTAGTTATCAGGTAACAAAATATACAAAATAAGGCTATCAAAACAACGGAAAATGCACCAACAAAAAGGCTACCTTTCGACATGGTGATAGAAGAATAAGACAGAAAAATAAATATATTTATTTTCGTAATCCTTTCCCAAATAATTTGACATACATATTTCAATTTCATAGATGCATATGCAAAACGTTTAAAAACTTAAATGACTCTAAGCCATTACGAAAAAAACTAAATAATATTTTATAATATGGTTTGGGTAAATGGTTTATCCTACCTGTTTTAAGAATGATTCTGTGGGAAAGATAATTTATTATAGTAATAATAAAAACAATTTATTATAACCATGATTAGTTAACGCTAATGAATAAAATCGGGCAAGTGAGTGCAGCCTGCTGCCTGACTACGAAGTCTGATTCGCATACCGAGAGTTCCGTAGCATGAAACATCAAAATAAAAACTTTTTAACAAAAAAATAAAAACCGACTTCAAACAAAAGCACTAAAAAGTAACAAATAACTGATTGGTAGTTTTCATTTACTATACATACCTAATCAAATATTTTCGAAGTCGGTGTGCTTTGCTTTGTATGGGCTGGCACCGATTTCGAAAATATTTGATTAGGTATGTATTTAATAGGTAGGCTTTAATTACTTAGCCAAAGCACACCGACTTCGAAAATATTTGATTAGGTATGTATAGTAAATGAAAACTACCAATCAGTTATTTGTTATTTTTTAGTGCTTTTGTTTGAAGTCGGTTTTTATTTTTTTGTTAAAAAGTTTTTATTTTTCTGTTTTTAGTGTAGACAGTAGTAGCAAAGTAAGGATTCTAACGTGTTAGGCTTGTCAAATCAAACAAAATAAGCCCAAACTCAAAGTATCTACTATTAGCCGTTGAAGAGTTCCACCTATCCACCTTCTGGTCTTGCCATCAGATCAGGTGAACAACCGAATCACTGTACTATCAACGGAAATAGAAATACTTGCAAAGTTTCAAGTCAATATGACAATTAGAAGTAGGTTACATTCATCATTAGCTATTTTTCCACCCTTAGGGGTGGTATTTTTTTTTGAAATTTAAATGGGACCAATCTGGAAGTATACCCTTTCAAACAAAACAAAAATTGTTCAAATCGGTTAATAAATGACGGAGTTCTGAGGTAACAAACATAAAAAAAACATACAGTCGAATTGAGAACCTCCTCCTTTTTGAAGTCGGTTGATAAATTTATAATCGCAAAAAAATATTTTTCATCTACACCAATATCGTTAATATAGATAAAGAGGAAAGACTTTTTGTTTGCTTGTACCGAATAAGCTCCGAAACTACTGGATCGATTTAGATGAAATTTGGTAAGAAGATAGTTTGAAACCCTGGGAAGGACATAGGATAGTTTTATCTCAACTTCTAAAAAAGGACCTCCACAGACAGCGACTAAATAAACATAAAAAAAGCAATAAACTGTCAATATACTCATAAATAAAATTTGAGAGCTAGTAGACTAAGAAACAACATGGTTATATGATGATGAGAAACAAGTGAAAAGGAAAATAATGTGTTTATAAACCTAGGTAGGTACATATGCTAGTGGTACGGGGTCAAAGATCGGTGGGTATATAAGAGCACGTAGGTTTTATTATCTATTATTTTAAGAATTTAGTTAAAGATAAATCACCGTAATTAAAATTGTGAAGTAAGTAAAAAGGCCAATTATTATTGTGCAGACATTTTGTTTTTTATAATTCCTTTCAATAACACGACTTACATTAAAAAAAAACAACATCGATTACCTTTATTTCGTGCAAGAAGGTAGTAATAAAACTCGGTTAAATTCTTAGTAACTTTTTTTTTAATTATCAATTAGTACAAGGGCATTAAAATAAAAATTATTTTTTTATTATGTAATGACGGTAAAAATACTAAAACTTTAAAATCTTATGTTAGTTAGTTTACGCCTTGAGTTGTTTGAAAGTAAGTTTTCGACATCGATGTATAGATCGGGCGGCTGTGAATTAATTAATCATATAGGTTACTAAGTGCTTGCTATCCTACTTTGTAAATGTTGTTTTAGAAATTTAGATAACGTCACGTTTTAACGTTTAGTATAAATTTCTTAGAGATGAGATATTTTCCCGCAGTAAAAAGTATCCCTTATGTTGAACCGGATAAGCAACTTTCATCATACCAAATTTCATCAAAATCTGTCCAGTGGGTTTCTCGTGATGCAGACAGACAGAAATATTTAATGTACAGATTCCACTCAGAATTTTATTATGTGTATGAAAAATGACATGGGCAGAGAGTAAATAGGTAAAACTCAATGCTAACTTCAACCTCTTTAATATGTGAAGTGTAGTCTTTAATTAAAGACTAGTGAAACCTTCCCTTATTGATCTGTGACTGCAATAATATGCGAATATCCCACGGGAAAGTTAGTAGTTAGCATGGGAAAGAGTAAGAATTAGAAAGAAATATACTTTATCAAAACACGAAGTCTAATTGTTATAAAACACTCAATGTTAATCCCTCCACGACCGCGGACACGCCCGGCGTGCCAGTTAACAATAGATTTTTTAGAATTTTAATTAATTTCTTAGAAATTTACCTGGAGGTAAAAATAAATAATTTAAAACACGTTTGTCTTTTGACCACACGTTTGGCTCAGTAGTGATCCTACTTGCTGAGTCAGCGTTCGCGAGTTCGAGTTCCGCTGGGGGATTTGTGTGATGATCACGAATGTTTGTTCTCCAGTCATGGGTGTTTATATTATAATATGCATCTATTTAAAGTTATATATATGTAGTGTATCAACTATCTCGTATCCATAACACAAGCCTCATAGCTTACCATGGAACTAGATAGTGCTGTGTTAATGTCCCAACATATTTATTTAAAATAATTTTAGTTAAAGATTTTAAGTACACTCAAGACCGACAAAAAATTTCAATCAAGTAGAAAACATGTTAAGAGTTCATAGAGTAATATAAAAATTACATTCAAGCGCTTTGATTAAATTTATCTAGACTAGAATAGAATGTATGAACATTTGTAGAATGTCCAGAAAAAATTACAATATGGATAAAACTCACGAGTATAATATTACTTTTAGCTTCACGAAACAACAGTGCTTTGTTAGATAACTCCATCAGACCCGGGTCCACCACCGTCATTAAATATACAAATGTGGAAAACAAAGCCATAGTTAAACAAGAATATATTATAAAATACAGAATTAATTTCATTTTTTGCTTATTTCTTAGGTCTTCTTTAATTAAACTAATGTTAATTCAATTTTGCTTATAAGAAGAATTCGTATGCCTTCAAAAATAAATGACTTTTTTTTATACAGATCAGAAAATATATCGATTTTTATATTATATGCCAAATACCTATTATGACTGTGAGTGTAGCTAATTAAAATAGTTTAATTCGTAATAAAAACTGTTCGTTTTAAATTCATTGCTATATTAATTATATATTTTATCAAGTAATACTTTTTTACATTTTAAATAAAACTTTTTGGATGATTTTTGGTTACTGACGTTTCGAATGCTTTACAGCAATCGTGGTCACGGGGGAGACTCCAAAAATAAAAAAATAAAAAATTACTAGCTATTTTCATTATCTGTTAAAAACTATGCTTTTTGATCTGAGATAATTTCAAATATAAACAAAGAAAATGCCATAAATTATTTGTATCTGACATTTGTGATGAATAATACAATTTTCTAGATGATATTATAATATTTTTATTGTGTATAAAATATATCTTAAACATTTTATAAAGCCCGTGCCCAGAAGTGAGACGTCAAAAAGGGCTGAATACATTATAATTACCCTAACTTTTGTCAATCGTCTCCATTTCTCACAATATTTTCAAGGGACAATCTCAGGTACATACATTTTAATTTTACTAAGCTCATACCTGCGACATATCTACTCCATGAAGACTGTCCTTACTGCGTATATTTCGGTGCATGCACAGGCTATTTTTTTTTATTCATTTAAAAGCTGGGCTGGGCGATTGTAATATCATAGTAGCCCATAGAAAACGATTATTTATTTAATTAAGTATACTTTAAATTAATAAATATACTTGTTTAATTTTGTAATTTTGGGCAAATCGTTTTACGAGTACACGATTTATCATTTCAGTTATGACGAAAGATACAGACAGTAACACGGATTCAGAAGCTGAATCGATACGGTCGCAAAAGTTTCACAAACTTACAGCTATACTTTGCCCGACAATTTGTGCACTTTTCCTCATTTCCGTTTTAGCACTATTATTCATAGGAAGTAAGTTGGTGTACGATTGGTATCCGTTTGACGCGACAAGTCATCGCATTTCAACAAATTATAAATATTCCAGTATCCAATTAAAACTACGAAAATGAAAATAATTTGATTAATAAAGTCAATTTGTATTTTTAATATTTATTTATTTTACATTTATTATTAAATATTATACTTCTTAACACTTGTACATAAATGAAAACGATGTTTCCTTGTATGTTTGTACTGTACGTTTCCTACATCACTCATTTTTCATCAGATTTTGACGAAACTTAGCGTTATTTTGTGTACGCCCGAGGTTTCTATAAAAAAATGCTTCTCGGAATCTTTTAAGTGCTCTTAAGCCATTTATCTATAGACTATAGGGCCGCGATCTATCGAAGCCCGGTAAGCCGCTAAAAATAAAAGAAAGGGCTAAATGTGACTGATTTTTTTTTGGTTTATATTTATTAAGAAGTCCCATCAGGGACAAATAATTAAATTAGTTCAAATGTTTTCATTGTATTGCATTACATGTACATACATAATCCTTATTTATCTATAAGTAATTATTATTATTAATATTATATAGAGGTAAAGTTTGTAAGTTTGTGAATTTTGGGTTTGTGAGTTTGGGACGTTGTAGGGGGTAATCTCTGGATCTACTGAATCGATTTCGATGAAATTCGGTAAGAAGATAGTATGAGGCCCTGGGAAGGACATAGGATACTTTTATACCAGAAATGATCCCTTAAGGAGGTGCAAAAGGGGATAAAAGTTTGTATGGGGAATCAACCTAGGGACGAAGACTGAGTCGCTAGTTTGTGATAAAAGTAAAAATGATTAAAAGATAAAAAATAGAACACAAAAAGTTATATGCGCTCGTAAATCAAATATGCGTAATTTTACGTTATTAGTTTGTAGTGTATATTCACAGATGGTATTTTACTTTTTATGAAAGGTTAAAATTTGTTAAAGGTACAGATTTTATTTATTCGAATGCAGGATGAATTTTACAATATTTATCATTCGTTAGTTTACACATATTTATAAAAATATCTATTATCTATTCAAGTAAACAAAAATAGCCCGAAGAGTAGACAGGAAACTGGTCCTAACAGTAAACATTTTTTAATAAACGTGAAATATTATTATTATATAGCTGTTCTTAGTCGATATTTTTTCTGTTTTGTTAAATATAAATCTATTGTTAATGCAACTAAAAGTAAACAAAATATATCTAAATATTTACAATTAGCGCCACCTTGTATTAAAATCATACAGTACGTCACAGATTTTTCTTTCATAAGTATTTTCTATAAAGGAATGCAGATGGCGCTACTATAACAACAATAAATCTTCTAGTTAATTTTTTCTGAAAAAATATATTGAGTTATGTATTTGTCATAAAATTTTCAATAGCTTACACAAATTAAATACTTATTATTCTTCTTTATTTGAAAAGATTAAATATTTTCTACAAATTATTTTTTAAACTTGCAAGACAAGATTATGACAGATGATAACAAAACGAAATACGAATTGCCAAATGGGCGGCCGCTGTCGGTGAACAGGGCTGTTGTTCGTGTTTTTAATATTTATCGCTCAATTATAATAGTAAATATATTTAAAGCAACCTTAATTACCTCAAAACTAGTGTAAGTTCCAGCTTTCTTCTTCCTGTACATTAATTTCTGTAAGTACATTATGGTTTTATTCACTTTATTTTACTCGTATCGATTGTTGGCTGGAAGGCCAATGTCAACCCGATGTTACGGTGGAAAAGAAAACGTAAAGGAAATTGAGTTTATACATAAATAATTATATTTGAAAATATTGTGTTATGTGTTCATAACGCACAGTAACAATAATGTTTTAATCGCAGCTTATCTAATAGAGTAACAGTATTTAAATACTTACGTACCTACTTCCATTATTTATTTTATGTTGTTGTTAATATTGTAATTCTAGAGTTTAATCTAAATGAGATTTTTTTATATCTGGCCTAGCTTATTACTTATACAAGAAATTTTCTAGTAAATTTTTAATATTAACTGTTTTGTGTTAGCTTTAACCTGTCCACAATTGTTTATTGTTAAATATTAAAGTAAGAAGTTTACCTCACGAATATTTGTCGTTTTAAGCTTATCAACATTTATAATGGATATATCCCCTTTCATATTCTAATCTAACATTTATTGTATTTTGTAAACCTGGAAGCTTACATAATACAATATATATATTTGATTTAAGTATCAAATGTATAACTTTGTCTTAAATTAATTTACACCTACAGGTATAAATTAAAGTACAATGTCTAGATTTACCTGACATACATAGTTAGAACGAGGCTGGAGCTAGAAAAAAGTACAAAGCAATATTAATCACAGTGCTTGGCAATCTGCCATTGCTCTTAGTGAGGGAGAGATAACTAGAGAATATTGTTTGACCTTAATGCAAGTGAGAGATGAAGTTTGTTATATAATATGCAAAAAAATTTGTTTTAAATGTGGTCTCTATTGTAATTTGAAGACTTATTGTGTTCAAAATGGAATATAGAAGTCAAATATACTATTACATTACAGAATATTAAAAAAAAATAGAAATTAAAACCATATAATAAAACTAATTTGACATTAAATATCAAAGGGAACTGATATAAATTTGGTAATTCAATCTCAAATAATGCTGAAATTCCATTCCGTCATATCAAAGTTATTGTTGCTATCATGTTTTTTTTTTATATATTTTTTTTGTTTATAGTCGCAATAATAGCTTTCATTATAGATATTGTGTCCTTGATCAACATAAAATATCTGGCAAAAAAATGTTATAGATCGTTTTTTATATAGTTTATACATTATGTATATACATTATACATGTATATTGTTTTTTTGGCAGTTTAATCAATTAAGCTTCTACCAGTAAAGTTCAGTTCAGTTCTAAAAATAAATAATAAAAAATAAAAATAGTTTTTATTTCTTAATCATTTTTTATTTTTGTGTTCGAGTCTTCCCAGTAAGTAATCCGAAGGATACTTGTGTTGGGAATGGCCCGCTTCTTCCCATATGCATACTCTATGATTAAGCTAGGATAGTTACATGATTTAAGTTATTTAAAACAAAGAAAATTATATAAAATTACAATATTAACAACTGAAGGTTGTTATTGCTTGTACAATTTTACTAATGTTAATTTATAATGTTAGGAAAATTACTATTTTAAAAGGTAAGTACATGTGAGTAGAACACCTAGATATGAACAAAGTCTTTGTATGCTAGTTTTCAATAACAGTTTCAAGATGATCTAATCGATATTAATAATACAAATATATACATATATATATGTATATGTCCTCAAATATTCTAAACATTACCACCAAAATCTCTTTGTTAATTTGAATTGTAAATGCTTTGTAAATGTTACCATATAAAAAAATATTTATAAAAAGTAATTAAATAATTTAGTATAGATAGATATAGATTTCACTTATTTGCACTGTATGTTTAAGTTGTAGGTTTTATGGACAACCATTTCTCAACCTACCTATAATTCGAATTTGAACGCCGAGATTATACCCTTGATTTTTAAAACTAAAACATGACTAAAAATAAAACAAAAACTTATAAAAAGTACAAAAGTCTGTGGTGTTCGTATACTCACTTAAAAAACGTATCTATAGCCCTACAACTCCTTTGTTCCTCGTTTTTTACCACAAAGCTGAGTGTAAGAGCCATTAGCTGGTTTAATTTGAGCATTGAGCTTTTTAAGCAATACTATTATTGGACTACTTTATTATTTTTATACTTTATTATACATGCGAAAGTTTGTATGTGTGTATAAATCTATACATATAATAAATAAAAATGTAACTGATCTCTGTTTGTACATGGAAGATATTTTAAAATAACTATCAGTGAGGGATAAAACAATGATTTTTAGAATTTGTGTCTGTTTGTCGGTTTGTCTGTGCGTTTGTGCGCGCTAATCTCAGAAACGGCTTAACCGATTTGGATGCGGTTTTCACTAATATATTATGGTAAGCGTCACTTAACATTAAGTATTTGTTTTATTTCAATCGGTTCATAAATAAAAAAGTTACGTCAATTTAAAGAATCGCCTAAGAACGAACCCGAGCGGAGCGAAGGTGAGTCGCTAGTAATAAATAAATAAATATGTTTAGAGGCTATAGATAGACCTCTCTCAATAAATGAACATCATTATATATATAATATATAGTTGCATCTTTTCCATACTAAACTTTAAAACGTACCTAGAGGTAAAACCGAGCGAAGCAAGGGTGAGTAGCTAGTTGTATTATATTGTTCGATTATATTGTTAATAATATTTACGTTTGCTCGTTATTCTAATTCAATAAAACAATATTTTATCTTAGGCCTAAATAATGTAAATGCAAGCCTCTACCGTCGTTATGTAAACGCCCTTGCCTGAACCTCCTTTGTTTAATTGTATCCACGACATATGAGTTATAAAACCGTTATTTCTATTTGTTTTTGCTTAAATTAACAAACAGCGATATCAGACAAGTATTTTATGTATTATTTATTGCCACTTGGGTTATTTGTAGAAGGATTTTGCATAATGGCATCAAAGTAACTTCATAAAGTAACTGGAACTTATCTCCGAATCGATTAACTAATTAATTAATTATCCATTGCATTTCTATAGTTTCTTTTATATTCTACTCGTTTGTTTTAAATAGCTATATAAATACGAAAGTTTGTATGTGTTTGTTTGTTATTCCTTCACGCCAAACGACTAAACGGATTTCGACGCAATTTAAACACAAATAGACTATGACCTGGAGTCATAAATACTAATATGTATTATGAATGCGAAAGTGAAACTGTTTGTTTGCTACCTTTTTATGACAAAATGGCTGAACCGATTTAGATTAAAATTGGCGTGGAGATAGTTTGAGATCCTGGGAAAGACATAGGATAGTTTTAACACGGAAATCAATCCTTAAGGGGGTGAAAAGGGGGCTGGAAGATGTTGGGACATTTACGCACAGCACCATCTAGTTTCATGGTAGGCTACGAGGCTTGTGTTATGGATACCAGATAGTTGATACACTACACATATATAACTTTTAAATATATACATATTATAAATTTATAAACCATGACTGGAGTACAAACATTCGTGCTCGTCACACAAATGAATGCCCCCAGCGGGACTTGAACCCGCGACCGCTGGCACCAGAAAGTAGGGTCACTACAAACTGATTCAAACGAGTCGTCCGAGTTTGTAGGGAAATCAATCATTTCTCAAGTAAGGGATATAAAACTCATCATACCTATGTAGGTATATAATACAGTCTATCTATTCCATACTAACCGTTAAAACATACCTAGGGACGGGCCCGAGCGAAGCGAGAGTGAGTCGCTAGTAATTATAAATACACAGGCAACTTTTTCGTTTCTCGTTAAGCAACAGAGCACGCCACTAGTGAGTCGCTTGTATGCCATACTCCTTACAATTTATTATATATGCGCCTAAATTAAAATACAACATTTTAAATACCCATATTAGGTATTTAAAATCTTAATATCAATTGAGGTTAATTTAAAATGTATTAGGAGGAAATCGAATCAAAGTCCCCTATTAAGTAAATCGTAAGAACGTCCCACTTCATCTCCGCGTATGACCTACTTCGGATCACCAGATATGACGTTGCCCGTGACGTCACAAATGACACACTGACCCGTTTAAAAGGGGGGATTCCCCATTCAACCCCACCAATCCTCAACCCCGGGCTATTTTTAGTTCCACAACTCCATTCACCAGGAGTGCATTGAAAGATTGCGCATGTGCGTATTTGTGAAATCCCATCTATTTCCAGTCAGATGTTAAACCTCTTAACTGCTTTATGCGCTAAAAATAGACCATACTATACTATACGTTAGAATGTGAATGGCGCCTTTAAATAACTTTTTTTATATTCCGCTTGGTTCTTTAGCTCATTTAAGCTGTGAATATTATTTCTTTTTTAGCTATGTCGTTAGAAGTTAGTTAAATGAAGTATTTTTGAAGTTTTGATGATATTAAAAAAACCGGCAAAAATGTATTTTTGACTTATATACACTCAACAATCAAGTTTTGAATATAATGGACTTAACGAACTTAACAACATAGGGTAGTTATTCAATATTGAATAAATGATGAAATAGTTAAAAAAATATATATATTAAAATAAATACCCAAAAAAAGAATAATAGACATCTTCGATGATAACCCATTCATTTAAAAAATAATCACAAAAATGGATAACATACAAAAAAATATGTACCAGTAAATAAGCATTTACTTAATTTGAGTGTACCTATTCCGGATTTTGAACCCATTGTAGTTAAAAAATTGAAACTTATTATTTTTCACCAACAGATTTGATGAGAGGACGAAATGTAGAATCAGGTCTATATAAAATCGGTCAATTAAAACACATGCATTACTAGAAACAACTATAAATATGTTCTAAATACGTTTTAAATAAATTTTAATGACAAACAAAAGCAATCTTCTTCTTCCTGCCCATTTTCCAATCACTTGGGGTTGGGGCAGTACATCCTCCGTACTCCCCCCCAACGTGCGTTCACCTTGTCGTGGTGGGGGGGCTCAGTAGTGCCCGGCAATACAGCCGGGCGCGAAGCCAAGACACGTACAGGGAGGTGGCCCACTTCGGTGGGCGGTGGGAGGTGGCCCTCTTCGGAGGGCGGTGTACCATGCGGGTTGCTCCTGGTACTTCTCTGATAGCAGAGTGGACCTTGGAGCAACCCCGTGGTTGTTGTGGTCTGCTTCGGCAGACCTGCTGTCGGGGCGTCGTAGTTGAATGCGTAAGCGATCCTGCGACGCCCCATTAAGACGGGGGAAGGTTTTGTTGGGTTTTAGTGGATAGTACTGGCTTTGCCGGTGAGTCCCACACCTCGTGCGTAAATGCATTTCCCAACGTTACATCCTCCGTACTGCTGCTCATAGGATTATTAGAATGACAAACAAAAGCAATAATAAACTTTTATGCATTAAGTATTTTAACTACTAACATTGTAGGTAACTGGGGTACAACTCAAGAGACGTAATAAACTAAATTAGCGAATGTGATTAACGTCATTGTTGAGGGTTTTGTTTTTTACATACATACATACAAACATGTAGTCGGCTAATGGTTAATCATTATTCAAAAAACACATTACAAAAACGGTTAATTACTAATACGAGTACATACTTACTTTACTTACTTTGTATCTGCTCATTTTGCGCCTGTGACTTCGTTCGCTTAAAATATGACGATAGTCACTGTCAAGTCTCACTTTATTTAAATGTAATGGTAGTCCCTTTTAAATCTTTTTTTTTACGTTGGGAAATAATAATAATAAATATGTCAGGACATTACCACAACACCATCTAGTTCCATGGTAAGCGACGAGGCTTGTGTTATGGATACAAGATAGTTGATACATTATACATAAATATAACTTTAAATACATACATATTATAAATATAAACACCCATGACTGGAGTACAAACATTCGTGCTCATCACACAAATGAAGGCCCCCAGCGGGACTCGAACCCGCGACCGCTAGCGCAGCAAGCAGGGTCACTACAAACTGAGCCAAACGTGTCGTCGTGAAATGCCACTTGTATATATACCACCTGCATACATACGGCTAGCTTACCGAAGTACACCACGACAACCAAAGGGTTCATCGTCCTACGGTCTACTTTGATATCAGAGACTCGCATCACGTATGGTACACCGACCACCGAAGTCGGCTAAATCCCAGTGTGTCTCTTGGCGTTGGCGTGAATACGCCCGGCTGGATTGCTGGACGCTAATGAGCGCCCCACCACGACAGTCGACAAGGCATATATATTGAGGGGTTTATTTTCTATCCTGAGAGGGTCCTTTTTCATTCTCATAATAAATACTAAATTAGACCCTGCCTATAATAATCTTGGAAAAGTTTTCTATAGTTGCTTGGTCTTTGGTGCCGTGCAAATAACCTTCAAAAATATCAGTTCAAGTAGATATAGTTAATAAAATACAGAAGGACATTTTTATTTATATGTTTATATTACATATTATAGTGTTTTGTAGTGTTGCACACATGCTTGTTCCAATAGCTCCGGTGATGTCAGAGAACCACGTTTCGCTTATCTCGTCTAAAATAATCGTTGACGTTTGACTCCAGTTAAAAGCAAAGTCTACTCTTGAAAAATAACTTGTGTGCATTTGAATAACAAGTAAAGCGTATGCATTACGATATACCTAGGTCCTAGGTATAGGTGCATGTAGTTACCTATTTTGAGGTGAATGTAGTAAAATATTCGTTTTAAAATTTTTATAGATATACTAGCGACTCACGCTCGCTTCGCAGGGTTCGTCCCTAGGTACGTTTTAACAATTAGTATGGTATAGATAGACTGTATACTGTTATATACATATACTAGCATTGCCCGCGGCTCTGCCCGCGTTCAGATGAATAAAAACCAAATTCTTAGGTTTTACATATTAGTATACTCTTCCATTGCAGCTTTTGAATTTTTTCTCGAAAATGAGATATTTTCCCGCGGTAAAAAGTATCCTATATGTTGACCCGGATAATCAGCTACCATTATACCAAATTTCATCAAAATCCCTCTAATGGTTTTTCCGTGATGCGGTAACAGACAGACAGACAAAAATTCTAAAAACTAGATGAAGATTCTAGGCTGAAGCCTCTGTATCGATAATAATGCCTATTTCAATAAGATTTTCCAAAAAATATTTAATGTACAGATTCGGCTTAGTTACAATTTTATTATATGTACCTATAGATTATTTTTTTCTAGCTCAAATTTGACGTTATGTTGGAGATGGTAGGTCCACCACTATGAAAAGTAATCCGAAGTACTGATTCCCATACAAAATAACCAGTTCTGAATTTTTCGATTTTCCAGCTGTTCTTACGGGGTTTTTTTATATTCAAACCATCCCTTCCCTTCGCATCCTGATATACCTCTAACAGAACAAAAAAATAATTATTCAAATCGGTTCAGCCGTTTTTGAGTTTTAGCGAGACTAACGAACAACACCAATTGATTTTTATATATATAGACTAAACATTTGATACTGTATCACAGATAAAGGCACTCATAAAGATATGATAGAATATTAGCTTATTCAAAAAATATTTACAAAAATAATATACATACTTCTTGTTCGTTTTTTACGCAGTTTGGGTTTCTTTTGCCTCTTAAAAACCTGTATTTTGATACCCTATTCGATTGATTCAGACGAAAAAATTTTTTCAAGACAAATTGGAATCGGAATAGAATCCGCTATTTTGATTTTTAATCTAATATATAAATATCTCGTGTCACGGTGTTTGTGGTCGCACTCCTCCGAAACGGCTCGACCGATTTTAATTTTTTTTTTGTATATTTGGTAGGTATGAGAATAGTTCGTAAAGTATTTTTTACCCCCCTACCGCCACAATCAATTGCGTTATCAAGACGAATCGAATGACGTATGAATCATCAAAATCGGTTAAGCCGTTTAGTAATTACGAGTTAACATAGAATCGGATATACATAATTACATACAGGTCAAACACATAACCCTCCTTTGGGCTTTGCCGCAATCGGGTCAAAAAAAAATTGATATCCAAAACATTGTATTTCTCAAACAATAAGTATTTCTCACGTATTTTCTTGGTCAAAACATACAAACGAGTTGTGAAACCCTATTAACTTTCTTATTTAATCGGTACATCTTCAGCTTAGGTATACACACGTGCTCGGTTGCTTCTAGACATGGATATGGAGAAAACTGGACAAGCAGGCTTTTAATGAAATGATACACGCAAATATAACCATTATACAATTGATACAAAACGCATTTTCCTGTAGTCAATGCAATCAGTTAACTGATGATCAATCGGTCACCAGTAACTAGTTGTTAGCGGGCTGTCGTAACAAGTGGTCGCGTCTGTTCGTGTGCATATTTAGTTTTTATTATCGTGATAAAAATCATAAATAAGTGCGTGAAATTTTCATTTTGAAGAACAACACACATTCACACTGGATTTCCAATTTAATGGTATGTAAATACATAATAATCCTAATAATTTCCTAATAAAATTGTTGATGTAAATTTTGTATGTAGTAAGCAGTCTTTCTTATTGTTAATAATAATAATAATTAAAATAAAAATATATAGTGCTTTTAAAACATATAAAAATCCCTTCTGGTTAACAATGATTATAATATTTAAATCTAATTATGTTAGCTAAAGTTACCTCAACGGTAACCAAAACCTTTGTAGACCTCATGGTCCTTGAATGTTATCGAGCTTTATGCTCTTTTTGGTAGTAGAATGAATCATTTGATTTAAAATGGCTATGATATCAGACAATACCAATAAAAATATGTTTTACTATGTATTAACCAATTAGCACTATTTCGTACAAAAACATCAACATCTTAAATCGAATCACAAAGCCAATTTTTTTATTGTACTCCATCCGTCGCGGTCCAATCATCTAACTAGGTTTCGTGTTTTATAACGACCTCAATGACGAATAAGCCTACTATCATTATCATATTTATATTTAAGATATCTTTCAAAAGATTTTGACCTGTCCTCAACCGGTAAATGGAATCGATATTTATTTATTATATACTAGCGAATCGAACTCGCTTCACTCGACTTCGTCCCTAAATTAAATCCACATACAAAATTTCATCGCTATTTTCACCTCCTTAAAGGATGATTTTCGGGATGAAAACTAACCTTAAACCTATGTCTTTCCCAAGGTGTCCAACTATCTTACCAAATTTCATCTAAATCGGTTCAGTAGTTTCGGAGCCTATTCAGTACAAACAAACAAAAAATCAAATCTTTCCTCTTTACTATAGATAGTTATATATATAGTTTTATGTATATAAAAGGAATTTAGTTATATATAGTTTTTAATACTTAGTTTTATCACTTAAACACTTGATTTCTTGACTGGAAGAGTAATATACCAGAAAAAAAATGTCAACTTCGAAGTAGGTAGTCGAATAAAAAAAAGTAAAGGACTATCATTTGAAATGCTCTAGCCGTACAACGGATGTGACGAAACGGTAGCTGATAAGTGAACATCGATATAGTGAGAATACCAAACAGTCTGAAGTCATTCATTGATTCATTTGGCAAAGTTATGTCCATACTGACATACTATCTATAATAGGGTATAACTATAGGGTTTAGGCTTTTCGCTCGCTGCGCATGAGTGAGTCCTGGTAAAATTTCTACATTCAGACTCTCATTGTTCCCTTGTAAGTCTTAGAGACTATTTTAGGCTAATCTATACAGATAAATAAAATTGTGTCTGTTTGTATTGTCAAAATAACAGCTTTTTACTAAATGCATATTATGAAATTATATATGGTAGGTACTAAGTAGTTATTAGAAAGACACAATATATAAAAATTTTATCTGTCTGTTTGTTCCGGCTAATCTCTGAAACGGCTGGATCTATTTTGACGGGACTTTTACTGACATATAGTTGATGTTATAAGGAGTAACTTGGCTACTTTTATTTTAGAACAAGAATTAGGGTTCCTCGCAAAAACATAAAACTCACATAGGAACGCACCCGAGCGAAGCGAGAGCAAGTCGCTAGTGTCAATATGAAAACACGGTGAATGTAGATTGCGTCTTTGATAATATATTTTTTATTATTTTATATGCATAAAGAGATATTTTTATATGGTTTTTACTATTGTTAGAATTATAATAGTTTTTACCCGCGGCCCGCTCACCTGATGGGCATTTCAATAAAAGACCTTATCTATTTAGGCTTTATTTATGCATGTAAACTATAGCTAAGTGCTTACCAGTAGTTCGACGCCATTGTTGATAATAATTGATAAACAATGATATTACATAATTTATTTGTCTGTACATTAGTACAAAAGCGCGCGCACAGCGCCAGTAAAAAATATTAATTATTAAGAGGAAAGATTTGATTTTTTGTTTCTTTGTTTGTACCGAATAGGCTCCGAAACTACTGAACCGATTTAGATGAAATTTGGTGAGAGGATAGTTTTGAGACCCTGGAAAGGAAATAGGACAGTTTTTATCCCGGAAATCGTCTCTTAAGGGGGTGAAAATGGGGATGAAATTTTGTATGGCGAATCAACACCTAGGGACGAACCGCGAAGCGAGGGTGAGTCGCTAGTATGTATATATTCTTATTTATCAATATCGCTTGCTTTATTTATTTTACAAAATATAACTTTGTGCACGTGACAGTTATTGGTTTTCATACTGAAATATTTATTCCATTGTCAACAAACTCGTCACCCATTTTAGTATATACGTCACATTGTATTTATTTATTTATTTTGTTTTCCGAAACTGTCTAAATTATTTAGTAATCGGCTATTTGTTATGAAACTTTTCATGCAAACCAATTAACTGTTAAAGACTAAAATAGATATGTTCTAAAGGTCAATTAATTCTCATGCTTAGCATTCCCAATATATTTATATTCACATTTAGATGTGCAAAAAATCTACACGATCTGAATTGTATGAATTTGATAGGTATCTAAAATTGTTTAAATAAATTAATAGGAAGGAATGAATACGAATAGCTCAATGATGCACTAAAGACTTTAGATATATAGATAATTTTAAATAAATCCTAAGCATTTTAAAGTACACTCATGTACCTATAGAATGTAAGGAAGTACCCTGCATTTTAAAATGTTCACTTTTCCACATAAATAGAAATAGCCAGTATAAATGAAATAGATAAGACGTCCATTAAATCTAACATAACTGAAATAGATAAATAGAAGATAGATAGAAAGTAGATAAAAACATACTATTGTACACATAGGAAGAGTACAGAATAAAGGTAAAATCACAAAAAAAATTACAATGCGAAAGCGGTCGACAACCTCTGATCATCATTTTTGAACGGATTTGTAGAAGTGCAAACGGGACTTTATAAGTTATTTTTGACTATTTTCTATTAATGATTATAATTTTTTAACTCAAAATTAAAACTATAATAAGTCTTTGATCAAACATAATATATTAAATGAAATAAACATGGACCCGTATAGCCAGTAGTCGGCCAACCGGTTCGGAATGCAGTTCTGCCTACGAGTTTAGCGATCTTTTAAACCTTCATATAGTTTCTTTATAGGTGTTATATATGTCATATAAATGAAAAAAAAACATAACAGATAAGGATAACATATACTCAGCCCAAAACGTTGAAATTTGGAGTCAAATATTTTTAAAATATTATATTTTTAAAATATAATATTTTTCAAATAAATATTTTTAAAATATTATATTTCAAATAAATATTTTTCAAATAATATATTTTTCAAATAAATATTTTTAAAATAATATATTTTTAAAATATAATATTTTTCAAATATTTTGTTTTGTTTTTTTTTTTGAAAAATTATAAGGGGCCACCCACGACGTTTTGCCTATCTATTAAAAGAAAAACATATGTCATGTTTTTGGAACACGTGTCGTTTATGTAGACATTTTGCGAAACACGCAAAAAACATTTACGCGAAATAGATAACTCTTTTTTGAAGTTTCTCTTATTTATCTTCAAAGAATATTTCAATTCTTTGGCTGCGTGGGATAATTATATGTAAATAATTAATTTTTAATTTATTTTTTATCTCAATAAATTTATAGTTTTTACTTTATAGTAATTGTTGCTGTTTTGATTACCTACTAGATATTCAATAATATGACATCATTCGGTTTTATGATTATTATTGATTGAGTTTTTATGTACGTAGTAAACATGACCAAGTTGTGCACCAAAATATTGTGTCATTGTATTAAAGTACATTTTTTTTTCGCCAAAATAACATTTTTCTTTTTACTACTTCATCAAATCATCAATATTATCGTTAAAATTTACATTCAATTTAAAAATGGCGGTTTCAATTTCTACAACAATAAGCCATAAATATTTATTGCTGCACAACAAATATCAAATGTAAATGCTAATTCATTTGTTTTCTTTACATAATATTTCTCGCACATTTATGAATAACTTGAACCTCTTTATCACCCGATGCTAAAGGAGAGATGTTATAAGATTAACGAGTATACATACGAGTGTGTCTGTGCAACTGTCTGCCATCGTACCTCGCAAACGGATGAACCGATTTTAATTTAGTTTTGTTTTGTTTATCGTGTCGTATCCTTAGTAAAACATTATAGGAATATTACCTAATCTTCAGCACATATGTCTGTGTACATATTCTTAAAAGTTATTGGATGCTACTTGCATCATGCATACTTAAGTCCTGCTTAAAACTTAAACAATGTTATTTTTTAAAAGGGTTAGACAGACTTCAAAATGAACCTTAGGTGTAAATCTCTTATTTAATGTTTTTTTAAATAAAATACAGGTAATGTATAGGATTAGTAGTAGTAGTAGTTATACCTCATAACAATGTCGTTCAGACCTATTCAATAAAAAAATTTGGCGTCACCCACAAAAAAAGAGATGAATGACCACCTTTTTTCAAAGTCGGTCTAAAAAGACTATAATTCTTCTAGCGCCTGTAAATAAATTAGTAATTCAATAGTTTGTCTAAAACATTGTCTCCAAACCCACTATCGGTGTCTGTAACCGTTAATGGCTTGCCATAACGGGTACATGAAATTAGTCTAATTGCAGTTGACTCATGTAACAATGATCAGTAGGTACTAGATACTACATATGAAAATCATTCTTGCCTATTCTTTTATTGTCTAACTAGCATTGCCCGCGGCTCCGCCCGCGTTCCGATGACCAAAAACCAAATTCTTAGGTTTTACATATTAGTATACTCTTACCTTGCAGTTTTTGCATTTTTTCTCAGAAATGAGATATTTTCCCGCGGTAAAAAGTATCCTATATGCTGACCCGGATTACCAGCTATCATCATACCAAATTTTATTAAAATCCCTCCAGTGGTTTTCTCGTGATGCGGTAACAGACAGACAGACAAAAATTCTAAAAACTATAGATTCGGACTCTGTATCGATAATAATGTCTATTTTAATTAGATTTTCCAAAAAATATTTAATGTACAGATTCGACTTAGTTACAATTTTATTATATGTATAGATTATTTTTATCCATTCATAATATTATAAATGTAAAAGTTTGTGAGGATGGATGGTTGTTTATTTGTTACTTTTTCACGCCAGAACGTCTGAACGGATCTGGGTGAAATTTGGCACAGAAATAGATTATAATCTGCAATAGCACATAAGTTACTTTGTATTCCGGAAAAATGTACGGTGCCCGTGGGATGATTTTTTGTCTAGGGACGAACCCGAAGCGAAGCAAGGGTGAGTCGCTAGTTAATCATATTTTCTTTTCAAGAATTGTAAATTTTCGTCAATATATATATATATATATATATATATATATATATATATATATATATATATATATATATAAAATTTCCCTTATTCTTTAAACAATCTATGGCAAAAGCCAGAAAAATAGCATAAAGAGCAAATCATGTTACTATTTTTGACTTTGACATTTATTTTAGCGGACTCCGTCTATATAATTCTTTAGTCTAAGGCTAGAACATAGTTTTCAAATAAATTCTTTAAAGTATGATTAAAATATACGTTGGAAATACACCGAATATTATTGATAGGTTCTGGCTTTTACTTTGGTTCGTTGAAATTATTTTTACAGCGAGTAGGTAATATTGATATTCTTACGATTGCATCACAATAAATATTTATTAATTGTATTATTTATTCGTAAAATTTATGTAGATAAAAATAGAGACAAACATTGTTATAGGTGTAATGTAAGGTAGATAATTTATTACCAACTAGGTCCAGCCTAGAAAACCCTAGAAGCTTGTAACACCCAAATCGTCTACATAAAGTAAATAAATCTTTGGACCTGACTATGCGTATTTATATACGAGTATTAAAGGGATAAAATTCTACAATTTCTTTTGTCCATTCCAGATATTGTGTTGATATATTCGAATTTTTAAACTAAAATAAAAAAATATTATTCAATAAAGCATATGAGAAATATGCTTTTCAAGTGTTTCTTGTACATATGTAGATACGAATGTGTGGAATTAAGGAAAATTTAACTCTTACCTATAGTATATTAGATATAAATATTAAGTCGAGTTTCTCGCCAGCTCTTCTAAACAAAACTGCATTCCGAGCAGGCGATAGCTTCATCGCGGATTCATTAACTATTTCATTTACTTTAAATTAAGTAATTCAAAATGTAATATTTTATTTAAATAAACAAACGTTAAAACCTCTGTTACATAATATATATAGCATGGACCTATTATCATAAAGAACCTTTTCTTTATAAATATATAATATAAGAAATTAATAAGTATTTTATAATAATTTCAATACTGAGTTGCAATGTTGCAACTTGTATATGTAAATTTTAAAGTAAATATTGACTTCATTCAGAGTTTTAAAGGTGTGGTTGATTACTCAAATATAATCCCGCAAGCATAAACACTGCATGTTAAGTGGACTGCGAAATGCAACGTTTGGTAGATAGGTATAGAGATAGATTGCTTCACGCTCATTCAAATGTAATGCAATTTTACCACGCCCTGTAAGAGGTTTCCAGTAGACTAGTCTCGTTTTGTTTTTACCCGACTGCGGCGAAGCCCAAAGGATGGTTATGTGTTAGACCTGTATATATGTATGTGCATATGTTCCCTCGTAATAACTAAACAGCTTCCTTCCAACTTGTCAACTTGTTCTCATCTTTTTAGTTCGCTTTTTACGCAATTGGTTTTTTTTTAATTTATGTAAACTTTTTTTTTGTATTCATCTTAGCAATGTTTAAATAAAAGTCATCTAAATTGATTGGCGTTGGTCACGACAGTATAAAAGTACCAGTTTTTATAAGAAATCGATTGTATAATAAATAAATAGCAAGTAAATAGATTCACAATTATATTGACCGTTTTACAGATTTTTAACTTTTAGGTAGTGTCGGGTTACTTAGCATTCTAAAAATAAATAAATTTGATATAAGCTTCTAGCTCTAATTTCAATATGCATATTTAGTTACTAAATATTGCACATTTAATGTTTCATTTTGTTTTTTTTTTCAACTTAATGGATTGATTGAAATTTTTAAGTATATTTTTTTTATTTATCACCTATGTTTTATAACTAATTTTAGAAAACCAAAAGTTAAAGCTGCTAGTCATAAATATATTTTTTTAATTTTTTTATTTAATAATTTATTTCAGACAATATTTACAAAAAGATCTTAAATATTAATTCTGTATATTGTGTTTGTAAATGTGTATATTGTATACATTATTTTACCCTTTATTTGAGCGTTATTCGTATGGAAAAAATTAATATTTTCGAAAACCAGTTAGTATATTACTTCTCACAGAGATGTAGGTTTCCTTATGATGTTTTACTTTTCCGCACCTAATAGCAAATACTCACTATTTGCTATTAGATGCCGCATTGAATGTGATATACATTAATGAAAAATTCAAAGTTCAATCTAGGAATGATGCGGGTTCATAATTCATATTCCGCCTGAGTTTAAAGTTCAAACCCGCTTCGCTCTTCTTTTTTAACCGACTTCCAAAAAGGAGGAGCTTCTCAATTCGTCGGAATCTTTTTTTTTAGAAGAAAGCTTCTAAAGCGAGCGTGCTCTACCATATTATCATTGACTCCAATAAGTTTTCTGAAAATAATTTAGAACTACATATTTACAACATTTTTTTTTTGTAAAAGTTTATTAATCCCTTCAAGTTCAGCGGTTTTTATAAGAACAACAAATAATTTATTTTGTTATATTCCCATTGTCTTAAGAGTGCATATTATCTCAAAACCATGAACGAATTAACCACAATTTGTTCATGCTCAAAACATACATTAGAATTTAGATGTGTTATATTAATATTTAAACCACATAAAATCATTACTGCCTATCACGACCTACCAGCTTTTATCTAATGGTACTCGTAAGTCGTATTCATTTGACTAAACCATAGCTATCTATAGAATACCTTTTCCGTGTACGACAATACAATAAGTAAATAATTTGTTCACGTGTACTGCACTCAGCAACGTTCTTAACCTTGGCAAATATCTACAAAGCATTCTTTGACTGGAAATAGGATATTCACAAATCCCTAGGCTTCGGTCAGCAACTAGAGAAGCCTCTAAAGTTAGTAATATCAGCCACGCATATCAAATTAATATATATGGCTTGCAATTGACGCAATTGTGGAATTTATTGAATTTACAACACGCAGTATCAATGGATGTGACACAATTTTTAATCTTTTACATGAATTACCCGTTGCTACTTTTCTTCGGGTTGTTTAGGTTTTTAAGTTCGTTTTAATGTACCTATAGGTAAATAATATCTAAGGAAAATACATCCAATGAAAGTAACATCTATACATATAATAAAATTGTAACTAAGCCAAATCTGTACATTTAATATTTTTTGGAAAATCTTATTGAAATAGATATTATTATCGAACAGAGGCTGAATCTATAGTTTTTAGAATTTTTGTCTGTCTGTCTGTCTGTCTGTCTGTCTGTCTGTCTGTCTGTCTGTCTGTCTGTCTGTCTGTCTGTCTGTCTGTCTGTCTGTTACCGCATCACGGAAAACCACTGGAGGGATTTTGATGAAATTTGATATGATGATAGCTGACTATCCGGGTCAATATATAGGATACTTTTTACCGCGGGAAAATTTCTCATTTCTGAGAAAAAATATAAAAACTGCAATGTAAGAGTATACCAGTATGTAAAACCTAAGAATTTGGCTTTTGGTCATCTGAACGCGGGCGGAGCCGCGGGCAATGCTAGTGTTACATATTTTTTTAAATAAGGTATGTTTATAATGTATAAAATAGATGCATAATAATAATGTTTAGTTGAATAGAAACCCTTTTCTAAAGCGCTCGCTTGGAAAACCAAGTGAAGCGATTTAAAACATAAGTTTCATTCAAATACGTATCTGAAATATTCATATGCGAATTATTTTCAATTACGAGTATTAGGATTACCAGTTATTAATAGGGTGATGGAAATCATCGCAAGGACACCCGATCCTGATTCACATTGAAGCGATGCCCACACCCAGCCGTGGGACTTGAAAAGACGTTAAAAATATTATATACTATCGACTCACCCTCGCTTCGCTCGGGTTCATCCCTAGCGTGCTTCCCAATACAAACTTTCATCCCCATTTTCACCCGTTTAAGGGATGATTTCCGGGATAAAAGTATCCTATGTCCTTCCCAGGATCTCAGATTATCTTCTTACCAAATTTCATCTAAATGGGTTCAGTAGATCCAGAGATTACCCCTACTATACTATTAGTACCTATAGATGAAAAACTCTTCAATTATAATGCTTATTAGGTCCAAAGATCATAGACTGAACTTCGTTTACGCTGTCTTATAACAAACTTAATACAAAACGCAAACATGCGAGCGAAGCCGTATTAATATGGGGGTTATTTTAAATGAACGCGATGGTCAATTTACTGTAATTCGATACGTTTTGCCCTATCGATTATATTGAAGTTGATTCATGTATGTATTAGAAAGTTCATGTAATTATCGATATGCGCTTTACGCTAATAACATAATATTTTGCACTACCTTGGTATTAATAAAAATATATTTTCTATGATTCCATTACTAAACCGTATGATTTGCTTAAAATATATTTTATCTAATACTTTCTAATTAAAATAGGTACTATACCTAATCTGTGGGTCTAAAACATATTACATTTAAATACGAGATATGTATTTACCTACTTTTATTAATTACAATTTGTGTGTGTCTGTGTGTGTGTGTGTTTGTTTCTTTGTTACTACTTTACCCTGAAATAGCTAAGTAAATAAGAAACGTAAAGTGGCACACTGGGCTGCAGTTAGACATCTACGGTCGCATCCACACGAAGCGTGGATAAGTCGTTAGTACCATACAAAAACAATTCTATCTATAACGAATAAACACGCCGTTGTTTTCATAATAGAAATAGTTGTCTTTTCAAACGTGTTTATGTAATTGTTTAAAGAAATAATGACATGAGATAATCGATGAATGCTCAGACCTTGGCTAAGATTAACATTTAAATGCTAAGAACCACGTAGTGTATATAGATAGATATTATTAAAATTGTCGTTTACGCTATATGTTTTATCTGTTCATGTTGAAATTTGATAAAACATACATACATACATTTATACAGACGAACATAGAACCTTCTCCTTTTTGGAAGTCTTTTAAATTCATAATAATACATGCTAGATTATAAAATAAGTTGCTGTTGGTATCGAGATGATCCAATTGAGATGGTACATAGATGGATAATTTTTACTTAATTGTTTTGAACTATTAAAAATCTTTCAATTAAATATACAGCGTTGTTATATTTAACTAATTCATCCAATTTCTTTAGCAAAAATCACATTGGACTATGAAAAATGAATGTTTTACGAGTAACATGAAACCCTTTTTCTATCAGTCAAAATATCCTGACTTCACAATCGCACTCTTATATTCTGTATGAAATAAAGGCCAGTATTCACACACGCGGGATGAGCCGCTGTCAGTATTATTTCTATGTAGGTATATTGTATAGTTATTTCCCATACAAATTTTATAGTAAGAGATCCCGATCTATGTGGCAGACCCTTGGTACATATTTTGAGCTTTGACATTACAAACTCAACTCATACGACAACTCAATTCATAGTAGGATAGTTCGGCCAATTAAGCTTTTAAAAAAAAATATAAGGATTTGCTTAATTTCAGCGCTGTTTTATGACTCTAATGATGAGTTATCAGTGAATAAATGTTTATTTTATATTTTGTTTCTAACTGCATCTACATTATTACCACGGTAATGTAATGCATTATTACTCAACAAAATTCTCGCTTTACAAATGGCCCCTGTCACTCTCTATCATAACGAAATAATCAATATTGTTCCGAGTTCTCAGCAGTATCTAATCGTTTATGCAATATGTTATATGAAGTATAATAATATGCTCTATGGATAAATTATGAGTCAGATTAACGGAAGGAACTGACAAAACGGTCGGACCTTTCAACCCACTTAACTGTCTCTTGGAAGCTACAAAACTTTATTATTCACGCATGTAATAATATTAATGACGACCTTAAACTTATGCAATATTTTCTGAAAATGTGTCATCTCAAATATAATGTAATATTAAGTAATATTAGGTAATATTTGAGATGTAATCGATTCAAAAAAATCGATACTAAAATTCATTTCTATAGATCTAGATTACTTTATAGTGCTCCCTATAATTGAGAGCTATATTGAAATATATAAAAGTTTCATGCGTGCAGAGACAAAGCAGTACTTAAACTATCGATACATCTATAGTACCTACAGATAAATAAAATTGAAGTGTCTGTTTGTAATGTCAAAATAACAGCTTCTTACTAAATGCATATGGAAGTATATATAGTACTAATAAGAAAAAACATTTTTTTTTTATTTTTGTCTGTCTTGTCTGTTTGTTCCGACTAATCTCCGAAACGGCAAAAAATTAAAACTCATGAAATTAAGACGCACCCGAGCGAAGCAAGGGTAAGTCTCTAATCAATTCGCAATTACCGTTTAACGTAAAACTCCTTAGAATCCAACCTCCATCACAAAACGCGTTGGGTTATAATAAACACATTAGTACAGGTATATGCGACTTAAGTTTTGGGAGACAGCAGGGTTTTTTATGTGCACAAAGTACATGTACAACGAAGCGGCTTGAAATCCCTTGTCAATTTCAAGTGTGAGCTTTGTTTAATATATTTAAGGAATAAATAATATGTACCGTAGATAAAGATATTCTGATAAGTTTCTATGTCGTATTTCGAGAATGTTTGTTTAGTAAAAGTGTTTATCTACAAGGGCGACGGGAAGGGGCTGCAAGGGAGTGCACTTGTATCCCCCTGCCTAGAAGGAAACATAGAAAAAGTGAAAAAAAAAATTCTATGAGTAAAATTCTTGTTTTAATATAGATATCTTTAAAGAAATGACGATTAATAAGATATGAATAGAAATTATAAAGTTAATCATTGGAAGATTAGTTTGTAGTTTAATGATAGAAGAAGCAATAATTCTGCCTAAATTTTTATTTAAATGTCATTTTAACTTATTGGAAAACAATTTCACATTATAAATGAATATTGAATTTGTTTTTGTCAATTTATTAGCATAACTAGCGACTCACCCTCGCTCCGCTCGGGTTTGTCCCTAGTAACGTTTTAACGTTTAGTATAGATTTCTCAGAGATGAGATATTTTGTTCACTGTTAAAATTATCCTATATGTTGACCCGGATAACCAGCTATCATCATACCAAATTCCATCAAAATCTGTGCTGTGGTTTTCTCGTGATGCGGTCACAGATAGGCAGACAGACAAATATTCTAAAAACTCTAGATTTAGCCTTTTTATCGCTAATAAATAATAATAACAATTTAATTAGATTTTCCAAAAAAATATTTAGTGAACAGATTCGATTCAGTTAGAATTTTCTTATATGTACTAGCGACTCACCCTCGCTTCGCTCGGGTTCGTCCCTGGATACGTTATAATGGCTAGTATGAAATACAAATCTTTGAATTTCTCGGTTTTTTGTACTATAATATGCATGTATTATACATATAAACCTTTCTCTTGAATAACTCTATCTATTAAAAAAAACGCATCAAAATCCGTTGGGTAGTTTTAAAGATCTAAGCATACATAGGGACAGACAGACAGCGGGAAGCGACTTTGTTTTATACTATGTAGTGATAGATACTAAATTAGAATTTAGAATCTATTTAGACCGTATATAAATTGGTCGAAATAAATAAAACATAAGGAATGACTCACGTATCTATAATGTAACCGTTATAAGGTGTTGCGTCATTGACAGATTAGACATATTGTATTAAAAGTACTTATTGTAATGTCAAAACGAAAACTTTTGTTTAAACTCGCGTTGTAGGTATGTTCGTTACAATGTAGAGGGGTAACAAATACCCACACTCATATATCGCATTTATAGTATTAGTGGGTGAATTGCTTTTTAACTCAATTTCATCGCCTTTAAAATAACCCTACATATAAGCATCTACTTTAGACTGTATCTAGAAGCATTTATACCCCAAATCTAGCCTGTTTTTAGGGTTCCGTTTCTCAAAAGGTAAAAAAGGAACCCTTATCAGGTCACTCTCTTGTCCGTCTGTCCGTGTGTCATCACCGATTTTCTTAGGAACGGGTGGACCTCGCAAGTTGAAATTTATACCAGATACTGAGATCTATAGTTCCTATTAGGTGTATAAAAATCAAGGTCCTGAGTCAACACGATATAAGATATGGGCAAATTAACAGTTTCCGCGAAAACTTGTAAGTACTAAAATTTACTTTCATTTTCAACTTTTTTTTTATTTAGGAATTTTCCTTTTACTTGTGCTTTAAGACCTTGCTTTTAACAAAAATTGACAATTCTAGGTCAACCGAAAATACCCTATAAGTTTTGGGTCGAGAACCTATAATATGGTAGTTCCCGTTGATATAGAATCACGAAATTTGGCGAAAAAGAAGGTCTTACAGCACAAGTAAAGGAAAAATTCAAAAAAAAAAGTAAATTAAAGTTAAACAGATTTCCTACAAAGTAAAAAACCCTCGGTGGGCGAGTCCGACTCGCACTTGTTTTAATAAACGCGAGATAAAAAGGATTATTTAAATGACTTTACTAACGTTAGGAATATGATAAACTGTTGTATACAAATATCAAAAATTGATATTATATACATGCATAATATAGAAATTTTACTATATCTGTATTGTTTTCAACATATTATTTTCTAAAAATAACCTTCTTTTTAAACATTTTTCTAAATAAACGTGTAATTAATCGAATCGGGAAGTAAATCAAGCTTATTGTATACAACAATCATAACACTTCTTACCCATGGCATGCACAATTTGATCCATTTATTATATTGTTTATATTCTAAGACTTTATCGTCGTTCATACTGTTAGAGTTTATTGACTGCTCTAGTTCAGACTGCCTTGTTGTATTTATTTTATATTTCATTTCATACATATGTAAATACCGTTCGAATCAATTTTTTACTAACCGACGAAAAAAAGGGAGGAGGTTCTCAAATCGACACGTAGGTATATTTTTTTTAATACTTGACTACGCATAATACTTTACAGTGTAGACCATTTTCTATGATTTTTTTTTAATTAAATTTGGTTTACGTAATTAAATACGTTATTACACAATATTTCCAACTGCTATGTATGGGATAAAAAAGCTCTCGTAGACATAGAATAATTTCTCTACCTATCTCCAGGCACTATCATCAAATCAGCAGCAAAATATTACCATATTATTAATTATTCTCTTTACATTTACTTGCAAAGTTTCAAAAGGACACAGTAATTAGAAGTCTGCTATCGATTTTAGTCTTATTATTTCCAAAATGTTGATTAGTAAAGCTAATAAAAGCATCTTAGGTTAGGCTCTTTTGTTTTAAATATGCAACATGCAAAGTGCATCGAGACCGGTACAGTACTCGTAGTAATATTTTATGTGTGCTAAAGACAGCCGAAGGCCGATCGAAGTGAACAGGTTTACTCGTTTATATGGAGATCCATGATGTTAATTATTTAAAAGCGTGGGTTATGCTGTCCGTAAGTAATTGGTAAAACAATTATGTAAAAAAACAGCACTATATCACCATTTTAATTGCACTTTATTAAGTATAATATTGCTCTATTTTGGACTTCCGTACACTATGGGTATATAGTATCCATTTTGTAAATCTGAGATATTTCCTTAATAATATATGAATTAATCCCTATATTTTGTATTTTATTAAATTTTATTTTAATCTTTTGCACGACCTATGCATGATTATTTTATACTATATAAGTCTTTGGGTCACCCAACTACATATGTATCATGTAAAAAATTTTTTTTTTCGCCTAGTAGTAATTTATTTGGAGAAAATTGGGTTTAACGGATAAACAGACAGACGTAATCCTATGAAGGTACTACATTTTCCTTTTGAAAGATTCATACTTAAAAACATAGAATCAAGTTTGGTTGGTGGGTTTCGCTTAAGCAGGTATTAAATGCCTTTCTTTCATATACGAGTACATAGGTACCTGAACCAACAGGTCGATATATTTAGTGCACAAATATACATACACATTACACATGTATGCTTAAAGATAGTGACCTATACTATTTTTATCCCGGTTTATTATATTTTTAGATTCCGTGGGTTTACTAGTATATGGCATTATATTATCTACTAAAGTACGCAAAGGTTTTACTAGGGCCCAAATGAAACATGAGTGTCGCAAATTTTCATTAAATCAGGAGTTTTACGTTTAAATGGCACACAAATAGCTCAAACCACTAAAAGTCATGGTTAACATAAACAATACATTTATTTTGAAAAAAATTGGTAAATAAAAGTATATAGCCAATATCGAAATAAGCAGGAGACATCGCCCTAAAGGGACTGGAACACGCAACATTGAATGCTTATAGCAAGTCAATATACTGTCGTGAACTTGCGATCGCATTTCAGATTTAACTTATTTCCATTAAAACTTGGTTAAATGTAAAATAAGTTCTACCACTTTATTGCAATATAATATTAGAGTTCTCCATTCTACGTGACATTGGAGAAGTAATTTGTGCTTAACTGGCACGTTGACGAAGCTATTAACAAAAGCATTGAATTGAATTTTTAGAGTTATCTTAATAGTGTAGCTCTTTAGGCACATTATTTAGGTTAGAAGGGACTTTGGTTGGTTTTTTTAATCGATACCTTAGTAAACTGGATATTAAATCAATTAGCATCTTGATTTCTAATAACAACGGGAAAATAACGAATGGAAAAGATTATTGAAGTAGAATAATTATTGCGTCTTATAGTTATCATCACTCTTCAGATCAGTTATAGGACTGAATTTTGTTTTGTCTGATAAAAGTTAAGTATAGGATATAATTATAGTTATAATTATATTATTATTAATACTTATTATTTAAAAAACTTGTTTATACTAATATCATAAAGAGGTAAAGTTTGAGAGTTTATGATGTTGTAGGGGGTAATCTTTGGATCTACTGAACCGATTTAGATGAAATTTAGTAAGAAGATAGTTTGAGACCTTGGGAAGCACATAGGGTACTTTTTATCCCGGAAATCATTCCTTAAGGGGGGTGAAAATGGGGATGAAAGTCTGTATGGGGAATCAAGCTAGGAGTGAACCTGAGCGAAGCGAGGGTGAGTCGCTAGTATATAATATGTCTCTGTACAAAAAAATACTCCTAATTCAAAATGTAGGTAAAGTCGGGGTCCGAACAGCAGCCGAGCGAAGTCGCATGCTAGTGAATAATAAGGCTTTACATACATACGGTTTATTATTGTACATATATATAACCGTGTAATTTATCCAAATATGGATTTAATATACTTTGATTATGGATACGTAATAATTTGTTAGAAAATATTATTTTAAAACCTTTGAAGCGAACAATAAAATGCATTTGGGTCAGCTTTAAACAAAAGAGATCCTATTGTCGCAAGACAGTCAAAACGATGTTTTAAAGACAATGCCTTTTTTATAAAATAGGTTGAGAACGTCTTAAGAAAAAGAGCTCGTTTAGAAATTCAAGTATTCAACCATTCATGTGAGAACTGCTTTAGAGTTAAGCGTTGCATAGTGTAGCGTAACAGCGAAATGATAGCGAGCTCTGCATAAATTTTGAAGTAGTTTTTTCAAGTAATTCTGATAATAAATATTCTTTTGATTGTATTAAAACGTGTTTTCCCGTGTGATTTAGGTAATCTCCTGTGATAAAAAGTAGCCTATGTCACTCTACAGCCCTCCAACTATCTCCACACAAAAAATCACGCCAATCCGTCACTCCGTTACGACGTGAAAGAAGGACAAACAAGCAAACAAACACACTTTCACATTTATAATATTAGTATGGATACCAGCAATGAATGTGTTCTTTTTCTTATTTTTGTTTTGTTACTTAACTAGATGTTTTATGCTTTCTTAGATTTATACAAATATTTGACATTTTATATAAAAAATTTATTATGATCTTTGGTTCCTACGTTTCTTAGGTTTTACAAAATGGTCACGGGAGAGACTCATGCTCTACGAAAAAATCCGAAAAATACCTATTGTTTTATTTAAAAACTAACAGTTGCTATACATAGTTCCTGTGATTATGGCTTATGTGTAAAGAAACAAATTTTATAATAGTATAAAATATTAAGTATAATAAACCCCGTCTCCATATTTCGTACCGGATGTAGTGGCAATGCTTACGTGTCTACCAGACTGTGACTGATAGATCTGTAAGACCGATACAAATACATACGAAACATACGACAATCTGACCTAGGGTCCACTTTGTGTATAGTGTGATTAGATCACTTGCACCAAATTTTCCATTTAATTTACATATTTATGTCATAAATATGTTTAGCGAATAATGATATACAAAAATTTAAGGTACACAATAGGTAATTAGCGTGTCAAAAGCGACCTCAAGAGAAGTGCATAATTCGGAATTGAATTGCGCCTTTTTTTTTCAAACTCTTTTTTTATTTCCTTTTCGGATGACAAAATTAGCACCTCCAGATAAATTTCTAAGAAATTAATTAAAATTCTAAGAAATCTATTGTTAACTCACACGCCGGCGTGTCCGCGGTCGTGGAGGGATTAAAACATAATATGTTGTTTCTAACTTAAAAACTTTTGATTTTTTAAATTTATTCTTCGGTTTGACTTAACGTCATATATCGACGCCATTATTTGAAGTGATATTTTATAGGAAATGTGTATCTATGTTTTTATATATCAACTAGCATTACCCGGGGCTCCGCCCGCGTTCAGATGACCAAAAACCAAATTCGTAGGTTTTACATATTAGTATACTCTTACATTGCAGTTTTTATATTTTTTTCTCAGAAATGAGAGATTTTCCCGCGGTAAAAAGTATCCTATATGTTGACCCGGATAACGAGCTATCATCATACCAAATTTCATCAAAATCTGTCCAGTGGTTTTCTTGTGATGTGGTAACAGACAGACAGACAGACAGACAAAAATTCTAAAAACTATAGATTCGGACTCTGTATCTATAATAATATTTATTTCAATTAGATTTTCCAAAAAATATTTAATGTACAGATTCGACTTAGTTTCAATTTTATTATATGTATAGACTAGCATTGCCCGCGTCTCCGCCCGCGTTCAGATGATCAAAAACCAAATTCTTGGGTGCTACATATTAGTATACTCTTACATTGCAGTTTTTGTATTTTTTCTCAAAAATGAAATATTTTTCCGCGGTAAAAAGGATCCTATATGTTGACCTGGATAACCAGTTATTACCATACCAAATTTCATCAAAATCCTTCCAGTGATTTTTCTGTGATGCGGTAACTGACAGAAAGACAGACAAAAATTCTAAAAACTATAGATTCGGCCTCTGTATCGATAATAATGTCTATTACAATAAGATTTTCCAAAAAATATTTAATGTACAGATTCGACTTAGTTACAATTTTATTATATGTAAAGAGTTAGCGAACGTCAAAATGTATGACGTAAGAGTGAAGGAAATCTGTTGTTAGGTGTATAAAGTTGTGTTTAGTGTTACGAGGAATGTATACCAATTTATGTGCTTTTAAAGGAAAATACACCAAATTCTAATTTTTATGTAAAATCGAAGATCACACGTACTGTTTGACGTTTGCTTGCTATATTTAAAACATTAATGCCCGATTTCACCAACGACCCATAAACTACCACCTACGTATGGGATCCTTAGCTTAAAAGTCCCCTAAACTAGCCCCTAAATCAAATTTCGTTTTACGATCGTCTTTAAGCCCATAATTCGAGCACCTAAATTTAGGGGGCCTTTTAATATTTAGGTGACCCCTAACTGTCGGTGAAACAGAAACTGTCCCCTAACAGCCGCCTAACCATGCTTAGGGGATCCCTTAAACTTAGGTGACGTTGGTGAAATCGGGCATAAATCAAATTAAGAATTTTAGTACATGGAGCCCTTGGTGTTAAATTTGGAAGTTAAATTGCATTTGTAAATGCAAGCTGTGCCCCTGAATTAGTTAAGATTTCCTTTATAGTAGATTAAAACTACATATTACAAAGCCCTGTAACGGTTATCAAAATTGCATATAACTATTTTCTAATTTTACCTGTTTTAAAGCTAAATCCTATTCGAATTTATTTTTTTGATAGTTGATTTGTATTATCCATCTATATCTATACATATAATAAAATTGTAACTAAGTCGAATCTGTACGTTAAATATTTTTTGGAAAATCTTATTAAAATAGACATTATTATCGATATAGAGGCCGAATCTATAGTTTTTAGAATTTTTGTCTCTGTCTGTGACCGCATCACGGAAAATCCACTGGATGGATTTTGATGACATTTGGTATGATGTGATAGCTGGTTATTCGGGACAACATATAATTTTTACTGCTTTAAAATATCTCATCTCTGAGAAATGTATAGGTACCTACTAAACATTAAAAAGTAGGTAGAGACGAACCCGAGCGGAGCGAGTGTTAGTCGCTAGTGTATGTATAACGATATACATATATAACGAAAGATTATTCTTATTTTACTCAACCAGAAATCAATCTTACTTCGCTCAACTCTATTTCGAAATTAATATTTTTAAAATCCCCGTGTATCGTATATTGGAAAGCGATTACCTTTGCCATTTGGCTTAGAGTATAGTTGAATTACGTGTTTTATATATAATATGTATATGAAACTTATAACCTAAATCCGTACTGCACAGAGTTGAAGGTTTTATAAATCTCTACATTACGAGAATATTCCTCACGAGATAGAATATTGGATCTAACGATAGAAATCATTTCCTCCCTCTCTATCATATTCTCTTGGGTAATGTGTTGTACTCATACGTAAGTCTAAATTCTAAAGATATTTGCCATACTGAAGTACTTACAAGCTATGCTACACCTGCACAGTTTTGACTGTAGAGTTAAAAGCGCAGGTAAACTGGGTTGTTTGTATAGTTTTCTTACTTGTTAGTTAACTTAGGTTTAAAATAAAGGAAACAAAAAAAACACAGGCTTACATACTCAGTTTAATTTTGTGGGCCAGTTTGAACAGCCTTATCCTAGCAACCTTAAGTGAATATTAGCGATAAGGCCGTCCTCGCAAACGTTTTTTTTTAAAGAATCATACAAATATATGTACGTTTTTATTTTGTGCGTAATACTATCAAGTCTGTAATACAAATATTTATTTCAAATGGGAGTAAAATGCTCCTCTTTTTCGCAATGTTGATTAACTTCTGCAATTATTATAGTTTTTATCTGCTGTTTTTGCTATTACGTATGTACTGAAATTTCAATTAATTTATAAATCTATTTTTTGCAGTGTACTTTAAAGTTTTCTAGTGTATTGCTGTATTGTCAAATATATATTTAGTTATAACATCAAAATATTCTCTACCAGAATTATTAGCAATACTATATACACCTACTAATAGTTACTATATATACTAATAGTTACTTTCCGTACAGAATATGAACATATAATACGTTCTACATTTTAAAGTCATTGGCCTTTGAATGACTGCTTTGCTTCACGGTCTTTGTCTCGTTTCGTATCGCCGAACATTTCTCATAAGTTATGGTACATTGTGTAGTTTGTTTATTTTTTGATACTTATTTACGTTTTTCATATTTAACTATAATAAAATTTGCATGCAAATGCAAATATTAAAATAAAATATTGTGTTTTATTTGCTTCTTTGTTTTTTAGTGACATGCCATTATGCCTTTGTATTATAGTAAATATTTTTTAAGCAAGATAGCTGTGATAAACTAATTCATATAAAACTCCTTATTTGAAATTCATTTTAGTACTTATTGTTAAATTTTATATCTTGTCCCACAAATTTTGTTAGTCCTGACTTCTTTCTGATACCCTCGTCGTAAGTCAAGCTGCCACTCAACATAGTGTCTCTTAACAAAGAAAGCTCAGATCGTAGTGATATGCCACCAGATCTCATTCCCTTATAATTTATTTTGTTTAAAACACGAAGTAAAACGTACAGTCTTGTACCTAACAAACTTAATGAACGTATTGCAATGGATATTGAGTATTGTGAACGCGAAGCCTTATGGTCACCTTATAGCTCATTTGTTCAAACGCCCATTACTTGTTGTAGAGACATTTTTCCTCTATTATAAAAACCTAGCTTTATATCTAAGTTTTATATACATTTATAGATAAAATATTTTTTTCGGTTTTAATTAAAGTAAATTAATATTTAATACCGATAGAATTGACATTTAAAAGTCAATAATTCTGTATTAAAATCTCTATCGGTAAATTGGTAGTTTGGAAAAGTAAGCACTGAGACAACGTTTATGGTATCGTTATTTTACTTATTTATAGATTGTTTGTTCTAAAGGCATATTATTTCGATACTCTGCTAGCTTTTTTTGAAAGTTATAAATTTGTATGTCTGTATATTGTCCTCTGTTCGCCAACTGTTCTTTTTTTCGTTTAATTCAACTTCAATAGCTACATTGAAGAGCTTTAGTGTTATTGTTATGTATACCTACATATAATAAAATTCTGAGTCAAATCTGTACATTAAATATTTTTTGGAAAATCTTATTGAAATAGCCATTATTAACGACATAGAGCCCGAATGTATAGTTTTTAGATTTTTTGTCTGTCTGTGACCGCATCACGAGAAAACCACTGGACAGATTTTGATAAAATTTGGTATGATAATAGCTGGTTATCCGGGTCAACACATAGAATACTTTGTACTGCGTAAAATATCTCATTTCTTAGAAATCTATACTAAACGTTAAAACGTAACCAGAGAAGAACCCGAGCGAAGCGACGGTGAGTCGCTAGTAAATAATATTTTTTTTAATAATGATTATTGTTGCATTTGCACCACGAATAATTGCGCATTGAATTAAATAGAAACGACACTTGCAAAAGCTATTTGAAACATCGTTGTATGCGCTTAAGATCATTGTAACCTAGATTTTATATTGCCGAGATTACCATATGACTGCAAAGAGACAAATATTTACCACTGTCAAAGCAAATAACGTTTTTATTCAATTTATTGAGTCACTACTCACTAGAGACTCGCCCTTGCTTTGCCTTACTACACACCGTAGAAACCTCTTAAAATTTCTTTCTTATTACACGGGAACTAATATCTTTTTCTAGTTTAAAACTTTGCACCATTCACGCTTCGATCAGATAGTGAAGACTTAAAAAAAATTATAAGTTATCAGATACACATTTTTTTTTATTTTGACATATTGTTTAAGATACTAGCAGGTAAATACAAACCTTATAGCTTCAATGTAGAGTAACAATTCAGAAATTACAGACACTTTCATTTTATTTATAGTACCTGCATGTTAATGGAATTATTTATTTAAGTCTCCCCATTGTAATGTGTGTGTGAGGCAGCTTTTATTGTTCGGCTTGTTTATAATCTGCTCCGGCGCATATCTAAGGCGCAAATAAAGGCCAATTGTTTAAGAGAGTCAGAGGATTAGTTAGATTTGCTATGATGATTCAGTTTTGTTTGCAATACTTGTTTACGTAACGTATTATATGTTATCTACATACTGACTTGCTCACCTCAAAAAATAGAAGCGAAAGCTCCGATTAAATTTCGAGGTCCTTGTGTAATATATTTAAGGACAATGTAATGTATTCAAGTAAGAGATAGTCCGGAATAGAACATAGGTTACTTTTTATCCCGGAAAAATGTACGGTTCCCGTGGGATAGATTGGTTTTTGTTTTTCCGTTAGTCACTAATATTATAAGTGTTCAAGTTTGTGGGTGAGTGAATGTGTGAGTTACTAGTACACACTTCACGCTCAACGTCTTAAAGGATTTAAATGTAATGGAAATAGTTTATATCATAGATTAACATAGACTGTTTCTTATCGCCGTAGAACGCGTGCAAAGCCGCGGGCAAAACTCGTGAATATACAGGTTTTAATAATTTTCTAAATCTGTTTGCCAAAGATATTTCAAAAAATATCATCTATTCTAAATATAAATAAATATGTTGAGACATTAACACACAACACCATCTAGTTCCATGGTAAGCTACGAAGCTTGTGGTATGGATACCAGATAGTTGATACACCACACATATATAATTTTAAATACATACATATTATAAATATAAACACTCATGACTGAAGTACAAACATTCCTGCTCATCACACAAATGAATCCCCCCAGCGGGACTCGACCTGCGACCACTGGCACAGCAAGTAGGGTCACTACAAACTGAGCCAAACGTGTCGTCTTCTATACATTACACAAGTTGCATTGGTACGTGATTATCAGTGGCGACAACATAACTTGCGCTTACAATTGCATTGCACTAACTATACCTATTCAGAGATGTTTTCAAAGTTAGATAGGAAAACTAACTTCTCCCATCTTCACTGTCTCCATCTAAACACTAGTTGAGAATAACCAAGTGTTAGATAATGTCTTTATTCCTACTTGTGCGCTTATTTTTTTTCAAATACATTATGAAAGCATTTTGCAGAAACTTCTATCATTAAGAAAAATATTTATTTGTAGTGATCCTACTTACCGTGTCGCGGGTTCAAGACCCGCTGGAGGGATTCATTTATGTAATGAGCCCGAATGTTTGTAGTTTGTACTCCAGTCATGAGTACTCATATTTGTAATATGTATGACGTATGTATTTAATGTTATATATGTGTAGTGTATCAACTATTTGGTATTCATAACTCAAGTCTCATAGCTTACCATGGAACTAGATGGTGCCGACTGTTAATGTCCCAACATATTTATTTATTATTAATTTATTACTAGCGATTCACCTTCGCTTCCCTCGGGCACGTCCCTAGCTTGCTTCCCAATACAAACTTTCATCCCCATTGTCACCTCCTTACGGGATTATTTCCGGGATAAACTATCCTATGCCCTCTAGGGTTATGTCCTTCCCAGGATCTCAAACTATCTTCTTACCAAATTTCATCTAAATCGGTTCAGTAGATCCACAGATTAGCCCCTACAACGTCACAAACTCACAAACTTTACATGATTATAATATTAGTATAGATTACAATACAATAAAGTGATCATAGAAACCAATTCGTTCTATTAATTTAAATATTTCATTAAATACAAGCTTGATGTAGCAAAAGTTGTGTTATTAATATTTTAGATGCAGGCAATAGAACACTATATTGTTTTAAAAGGATTTTCATATTATGCGAGTACCTTGCCTGATAAGCTTTTTAAGCAACAAAATTAAACAAAATTAGTTTTTTAGAATTTGTAATCAAATTAAGTATTATTATGAGAATTGAAATTAAATTAAATTGTACAAACAAGTGACTGCTAGAATACGTACCTCATATATGTATGTATATATGTACGTGTCATTATGGTGACTGTCATTGTTAGATCACAATGAAGCATAGGAAAATGTTTCAAAACCTGCCAGATCGAGCGATCCCATGACCCACTTCTATGGGTCGTCGACCGTGTGACGTCACGGCATTCATCCCCTCCTCCCCGCCCATTGGGGGTGTGATCTGGCTTCGAGGTCATATGTCCACCGTCTTTCATACGGGACAGACGTACAGTGCGAATTGCAAAAGTTTTAATTAGTGATTGTTCGGGAATGACCATTTTGGGTATGATTTTACTGATCATTTGTATTTAGATTTATTTGTTATTTTATGTTGTAATTACGAAGTACTAACGGAGGAAATAATTATAATATATTATTTACATTGTAATAATAAATTCAATATAGTATTACTATGTTTCAAAAGTAGTTTTATATTTAAATTTAATATGAAGAGTTGAAAGAAAATATTATATAAGTAAACTACTTTAAAATTGTTCTGTTATATAACAGTGTGGCTTAGGATTTTTATGTAGAAAGGACGATTTAACACTGTAAAAGTATATTTTTTGTAAAACCATGTGAGATATTATGAGTAGCCCATATTTTAATAAATTAAAATAAAAAGAAAATCTTATTAAAATATTGTTAAAAAATATAAATTTGCAACAATATAACTAGAGGATAACGTCAATATGGATGGAATATATAATTGACTAGCGACTCACCCTCGCTTCGCTCAGGTTCGTTCCCAGGTACGTTTTAATTTTTTTAGCGAAACTCTAATCCTTTTTCTGAAATAAAAGTAGCCTATGTTACTCCCTATAACATCAGCTATCTTCCAGTGAAAGTCCCATTAAAATCTGTCCAGCCGTTTCAGAGATTAGTTGGAACAAACAGACAGACAAAATTTTTAAAAATTGTGTTTTTCTTATGAGTACCGTATATAATTTCATATGCATTTAGTAAAACTCTGTTATTTTGACATTACAAAAAGACACTTCCATTTCATTTATCTGTATAGATTGGTGGCCTTCAAGCTATTTTCAGAATTAATTTGCTAATACACTAAAGAGTAATTACTATTCAATTTACGTAGATAGCTATCTATGGTAGAGTAAAAATATTGTTCTTCACCAATTACACAGTAAACGTTATATAAGTTTGCGTCAAAAAAATATATAATATTAATTTGGATTATATAAGATATAGATATTATGTATAAGTACAAAATATATGTAAGTGTTTATTATGTACTAATTGTACCTTTTTTCATTGTTTTTTTATATATACTTATTATTTTTAAGGATGTAAAAGGGTAGAGCAAAGCATGCTCTTTTCTTAATAATTCTAGGTTCCAATATTTATAATGCAAATAAGCTTTGTTTTTCTTTATACAAATACTAGCAACTCACCCTCGCTCTGCTCGGGTTCGTCCCTAGTTACGTTTTAACTTTTAGTATAGATTTCTCAGTAATGAGATATTTTCCCGCAGTAAAAAGTATTCTATATATATGTTGACACGGATAACAAGCTGTCTAAACCACTGGACTGATAAAAATCTGCCCAGTGGTTTTCTCGTGAAGCGTTCCTACACACACAGACAGACATGAAAATTCTAAAAACTATAGATTCGGCCTCTGTATCGATAATAATGACTATTTCAATAAGATTTTCCAAAAAATATTTTATGTTCAGATTCGGCTGAAAATGTTATTATATGCATAGATATAGAAAATGGAACTAGTGACTCAAATAAGTTTTTGTTTTTTACATATTATTCATTATTTTTCATAATTTAATAGTCTATTTCTATTCATCTACAAAAGCTAAAACATTATAAAAAGTGAAATTAGTGATGGTTTCCTATAAGAGCTCTATTATATTTAAAACGAAAAAAAATCGCCGTTTTCTAAGTAAAAAATATTAAACAGAATATTGTGTGGTACTATAGTAATATTCTTACTAAAATTGTTAATGGAGTTCTGATTACCTAATGGTACCATACAATATCTATACGAATATTATAAAAAGGAAAGATTTGATTTTTGTTTGTTTGTACCGAATAGGCTCCGAAACTAATGAACCGATTTAGATGAAATTTGGTAAGAAGATAGTTTGATACTAGAAAAGACAGGATAGTTTTATCCCGAAAATCATCGCTTAAGGGGGTGGGTGAAAATGTGTATGAAATTTTGTATGGGGTATCATCCCAGGGACGAACCCGAGGGAAGCGAGGGTGAGTCTTTAGTATGCTATAAATAAGTTTAATATGGGCAATGAAATATAGTTTTGATACAAAATTACTTGCTTAAAGTTTTATATCTATTAAGTACATATGTGATGAAATTGTTATTGTCCATGGCTAGTTAAATTTTTATGAGTTTTATTGTTGTTCTAGACCTTGTGTGTCTTTGCTTCACAAGATAAGCTATAACGATTAACGATGTTTATGAAGAATTTTAACCGACTTCAATAATAGGAGGTGCTTAATTTGACTGTATTTCTATGTGTTGTATGTTAAACGATACCTTCGCTAAGAGTGAATTGATAATTTTTCAACCGACTTCAAAAAGGAGGAGGTTCTCAATTCGACTGTATGTTTTTTTTTTTTTTTTTTTTTTATGTTTGTTACCTCAGAACTCCGTCATTTATTAACCGATTTGGACAATTTTTGTTTTGTTTGAAAGGGTATACTTCCAGATTGGTCCCATTTAAATTTCAAAAAAAAATACCACCCCTAAGGGTGGAAAAACAACTAATAATGAATTTAACCTACTTCTAATTGTCATATTGACTTGAAACTTTGCAAGTATTTCTATTTTCGTTGATAGTACAGTGGTTCGGTGTTGTTGACCTGATCTGATGGCAAGGCCAGAAGGTGGATAGGTGGAACTCTTCAACGGCTAATAGTAGATACTTTGAGTTTGGGCTTATTTTGTTTGATTTGACAAGTCTAACACGTTAGAATCCTTACTTTGCTACTACTGTCTACACTAAAAAGGGAAAAATAAAAACTTTTTAACAAAAAAATAAAAACCGACTTCAAACAAAAGCACTAAAAAGTGAAAAATAACTGATTGGTAGTTTTCATTTACTATACATACCTAATCAAATATTTTCGAAGTCGGTGTGCTTTGGCTAAGTAATTAAAGCCTACCTATTAAATACATACCTAATCAAATATTTCGAAATCGGTGCCAGCCCATACAAAGCAAAGCACACCGACTTCGAAAATATTTGATTAGGTATGTATAGTAAATGAAAACTACCAATCAGTTATTTTTCACTTTTTAGTGCTTTTGTTTGAAGTCGGTTTTTATTTTTTTGTTAAAAAGTTTTTATTAACTATGTTTTTAAGTTATTATAATATTTTTGATAGGGTTCGAAACGATAATTATCTTTGATCAACCCATAATTATCATGATAATTATCAAAAGATATATTTATCTTGATAATTTCATACCCTGATTTTTGACACAATATTAGTAAGATTTTAATACAAATATTCTTCGATAAATTAACGTTTGTTTGACGTTTCCTTGGAAACTATACTTTTTTTAATAAATTAAAAGTGTATATATATCGGTTAACAACATCACCCTTACAAAGATTTGTCGCAATTTAATACTACACTATTTCTATGAAAGGTATAAAGAAAGATGCAAAGCTGCATAATGCCTTTTTCATCTCAGTCAATGCGATGCTACATTTTCTTTTCAAGTGTTCGCTCAATGGTTTTACCTTCCCTCTCCCCCTAAGTAGAGTGAATGAGTGGCCCCCCTCTACGTCAGCAGTCGTGTCCTACTTAGATTTACGCAAAATCAATTCCATGTCAGTTTTGCTCTTGTTTATAGGTTAAGTTCAATTTGAAAAATCACTACATAGTATAAAACAAAGTCGCTTCCCGCTGTCTGTCTGTTTCTATGTATGCTTAGATCTTTAAAACTAAGCAACAGATTTTGATGCGGTTTTTTTAATAGATATAGTGATTCAAGAGGAAGGTTTATATGTATAATACATGCATATTATAATACAGAAAAGCCGAGTAATTCAAAGATTTGTATTTCATACTAACCGTTAAAACGTACCTAGGGACGAACCCGAGTGAAGCGCGAGTGAGTCGCTATTAACTATATTAATTTGTAATTTTGATAAGGACAATTGTAATTGTTAGATATTAACTAAGTAATAGATGGACTTATGTAAGTTAAGGAAAAGTATATCTTTCCTTTGGTTATCTTGAACTTTTTTAATTTTTCATAGTAATTATTGTAAAATAGTAGCATACACAATTAAAGTGTACAGAGAGTAAATCAGCTATAGTAAGTTCGTTACACCAATTTTAAAAAAATATCTGGGTTGTCTCTGCGCAGAACTGCATAACAATTAAATTTAAAATTTGCATGTTGCCATCGTTAAATTTTGAATGGGTACCAATAGTATAGTACCTACTCGTTATTATAATATTAATAACTAGCGACCAACCCTCGATCTGCTCGGGTTCATCCCCAGTTCGGTTTTAACGTTTAGTATAGACTTCTCAGAGATGAGATATTTTCTCGCAGTAAAACGTATCTTAATGTAGACCTGGATAACCAGCTATTATCATACCAAATTTCATCAAAATCTATCCCGTGGTTTTCTCGTGGTATTATATGTATAATAAAGTTATTTCATTTAATCATAATTGACAACTTGCAAAAGACCGAAATAAAAATTAGTTTATTTATCATCATGTATAATATTTTTATTATTTTCAATCATCGTGTTTTAATACTGCGTATTAATAATGCACTAGACATAACATTTAAGTACAATAAGTGCCCTGTACCACATACATATAATCGGAAAAACACTATCTTTGTTAATGTCAGGTATTTCTAAAAATAGACTGCAGTGGTTTTTAAATCATTTTAGTATATTTTTTTAAATCATTCTCTACGAATATTTTGCTTTGAATTGCTAACAATTTTTTAAATATTATTTTATGTACAGAGTTCTCATAGTTTATTGTATTCTTGGAACGAGCTCCATAAAAAAAAACTATCTCACACAGTAGGTACATTTGACATGGCAATACATGTCAATACTGTAGGTGACATCTAAAATGTAGGTAAAATTAAATAAATAGCATCTACTAGTAATAAATAATGAGAAAAATCGAACTCAATCTTGGCCTACTTCTCGTATAATAACTAATGCTGCCATTATACTATAACTCGTTGAAGGATACATTTAATACAAAAAAACCAGTTCTTATAACGTAGTAGTTTTCTCTGCTTAAAAGTACCAGATTCAATTCTGGTCGGGGCAAATTTACATAAAAATCTATGATTCTATGTATAGTATAATTGCCTGCTAAGCCTTTATCTTTCAGTGACAATTCATACTATAACGTAAAAGTATTGTAATACTTAAGCTAGGCAATTAATTTTATTTAAAATAACTCTTTTTAGTATTCATCTTTAGAAGTTGTGTTTTAAAGCTATATTTCTGGCTTCAAGTACAATGATGAACGTAAATCATGATTACATAAGGAAATAAGTTTTAGAACTCGAATTACATACACTAAGAGTGTGCGTGTGATTTTCTCGCATGTCGAGACCATGCGTGCTGCATGAAGGTTCCCTATAATACGCTTTATATTAACAAACTTATATAGTTACTAGGTTTTGCCCGTGGCTCCACTCACTTGGTAAATACGTTCACGAAAAAATATTCAATAGCTGTATGGGTTGGTCCTGGTACTTTTTTTTTTTTTATTATATACTATATGATATACTTTTAATTTTGCAATGGACCCACAAAACTGTTTGCACAGTACAGTACTTCTCTGATGTAAGAGTGGACTGTGAGAGCAATCTGTGATTGTAATGAATTGCTTCGGTAGGCCAGTTCCCAATTTAAAAAAAAGTACCTGGTACTCGTCAACACCAGGAGGTTCAGGTCATAGTCCACCAAACTGGCCAAGGGCGGGTTGGCGGAATTCACATGTATTTCGAAAACTTGCTAGGTTTTCTCACACATGGAAGTTGTTTTCCTCATGATGTTTTCCTTCACCGTAAAGCAAGTGGTAATCATGTTGAATCAGAGGTGCGAGACCCGGGATTTGGACCCGTTTCACTCTGTTTCCCAATCGAGCACATTAGCGTGTTATATATATTAAAAGTTATTATTTGCAATTTCCAGAGGGTAGCGTGATGCGAGCGCCGGCGAGTGCCGGCGGGGTGGTTTTGTCCCGCTGGTCGCAATCTGCGCCCGCGCCACTCACGGACTACACTGGAAGGGCGCCCCCAGTACACCAGTACCCCGTGTTTCCATATGACGATCAGATCAACCAACGGCTTGCTATTTGGTAAGAGAAGTGTAATAGAATAGAGACATACTCTCGCTTCGCTTGAGTGCGAGCACTAGCCATTGTGTTTTTTACCGTTTTAAAATGCGCATACCACCTGTATACAAACAGGTAGTTATTTGGGATTCTGCCTCCCACGTCTTAATGGGACGGCGCAGGATTTCTTACGCACTCAACCACGATATCACGACGGCAGGCCTGCCAAAGCAGACCACAACAGTCAAGGGGTTGCTCCCATAGTCTACTAAATTCATCCAAACATTTCAAAATGAAGGAGTAACAGACGTATACAATACTAGCGACGTACAATACACGTTTTAATGTTTTTGAGCGAAACCCTAATTCTTTTTCTAAGATAAAAGTAGCCTATGTTACTCCCTATAACAGCAGCTATCTGCCAATGAAAGTCCCGTCAAAATCAGCCCAGCCGTTTCAGAGATTATTTGGAACAAACAGACAGACAAAAATTATAAAAAAAAAGTTTTTCTTATAAGTACCGTATATAATTTCACATGCATTTTATAAAACGCTGTTATTGTGATATTTTAATTTTATTTATCTGTATAGATTATGCAGTACTTAGTTAAGTTTGTATGTTTGATAAACTTTGACCTATAATAGCAGTCCGATTAATCTAGCGAAAGGTTAACTGCATCTCGTTATAAACTCCTTAAAAGCACATGAAAAGTTAGTACTTTAACGTTCGTAATAAGATTATGAATCCCTATTAAATTTATTTTTTTCTACGAGTTGTTGTGTATTCTAAGTACGTCCGTAATGGTCCTCTAGTAAGTTTACTTAATTGGTACTACAGAAAATAGAAATAATATTTAAAGCAAGCTTAGGAAAAATTTACTGCTGCCTGCGACCTGACGGTCGTCTAACGCTTGCGAAATCGTTGTCGTCTGGTGTGGACGAGTCTATGTCTCGTTCTGGCTCGTACCACTCCTTGCAAATTATTATTGCAATATATCTAATATAATCTCAGAGGAACCTTTATGTATCAGGATAAATGTATTTGCATGAATAGTTAATGGGCTGGAGAGCGAAGGAATTCTTTATGTCCCGGTGCAATGCAGTAGTTGCCGTGGGATACTAATCTGTTGCAGAAAGTAACCAATGACTACTATTGCTCATATTTAATAAGTTTCATATATGAATGAGAGCTTTTTTACGATTCTATACCTTTTCATTAAACAATTAGCTTTTTCATAGCTCGTGGAAGAACAAGAAATTATACTAGTAAATCGTTGGTAATGGCTGTATTCAGCCCATTTTAACGTCCCACTGCTGGGCACGGGCCTCCCGTCAATACGAGGGGGATAAGGCCATAGTCCACCACGCTGACCAAGTGCAGGTTGGCGGACTTCACATGTCTTTCGAAAACTTGTTAGATTCTCTCAGACATGCAGGTTTTCTCACAATGTTTTCCTTCACCGTAAGGCAAGTGGTAATCATGTTAGATGATTCGCACATGAAAACATCAGAGGTGCGAGACCTTGGATTTGAACCCGCTTCACTCGGTTTCTCAAGCGAGCGCGTTTCCACTGGGCTACCACTGCCTTTTGTTGGTAATGGCTATTTTATTAATATCATGTAATTACGTGCATCCATAACAAATGCATTATATTACCACTTGTTAACTTATTTGAAATAGTTGTGAACAATAGTGTATAATTTATCGTATGGCAGACGACGACATAAAATAGAAAATATGCAGTAGGTACTCTGAATACACGTAATTACTGAGCGTACATTGAATATTGCTTGTTAGGAGTAAGTACTTTGTACGCGACTGAATGATATTTTTTTATTTGGAAATGTAAGCTAGGTATATCAAACAAAATATAACTATATGTATAATGTATATAATACTAGCACAACCCGCGGCTTCTTTCGCGCTAAAAATACAAAAATAGACTCTAAAAAGGTAAGTTTCATACAAACTTTCATCCCCTATTTTACCCCCTTATGGGATGAATTTAGAAAAATTCTAAAACACGTATTTATTTATTTATATTGAAGATCATTAATACCAAGTTTCAAGTAATTCTAATTATAAATATTTTTTTTGGTTGTATTATAACGTGTTTTTCCGTGGGAATGAGATAATATCCCGCGGTAAAAATGTAGCCTATATCACTCTCCAGCCCTTCAACTATCACTACACAAAAAATTTTGCCAATCCGTCAATCGGTTTCAATATGAAAGAAGGACAGACGAACAAACAAACAAACAAACAAACAAACAAACAAACAAACAAACAAACAAACAAACACACACACTCACACACACACTTTCACATTTATAATATTAGTATAGATTATGTTTGACCATATTAAACTATGCATAGTTATTATCGTGAAACATGTGTTATTGATTAAAAAACAAATTTACTTTTGTATCGATCGGTGGAGTATATTTTAAACTAAGATAAAAGCCCGCAACCTTAGATATTGAGGTACGATGGTTCGATATTAAGCATTTCTTACGTTTTGTAAAACAAAATCCTCTGTCTTTTTTATTTAGAACTAGCGGCTCAGCTTCGCCCCTAGATATACAACAACAAATCTATCCCACGGAAACCGTACATTTTTCCGGGGTAAAAAGTAGCCTATATGTTATTCTGATGTATGAGCTATATTATTGTAAAGTTTCATTAAAATCCATTCAGTAGTTTTTGCGTGAAAGAGTAACAAACATCCAGACATCCTCACAAACTTTCGCATTTATAATATAAGTAGGATAATAGATTTAAAAAGAAAAAGGTTCATTGAAAATTACATGTATAAACGAGATACATATAATTCCGTAAATGCGCCTCGTTTTTCGTTCAGTAATTTTTGCAGTATTCCAGTATATACTGCAAAAATTACTGGAATTTAAATTACTAAATTTTAATTACTGAAATTTAAATTTAAAATTAGCCTATTCGAAATAAAAGAACTGATGTCACAGATGACAATAAAATGCCATATACATACAAATGGACGCTAATTCCGGATATTTGTCGGGTTATTTTTGTTTGTAACTATTTTATTTTTAAATACATATGTGTAAACCAATAAGTTGTGTTAATTAAGCAAATTTCAGTAACTTTAACAGATCATAACTGTAATAAACAACTTATAAAAAAAAAATACATTGACTAATTGCTGATTTTTCAATAATCAATAAAATAACGCAAATTTGCTTTACAAAATGCATTGTTTTATATTTCCTTTACTACAGTGTTTTTATAAATCATAATATACCTTTTTGAGATCTATTTTATATCTTTTGATTTTACACAAACTTCAATATCAAATCTATACATATAATGCCATCTATTGGCATTTAATTTAACTATTTTTTTCTTTGTTAATGATGAGATCCCATGGTACTACCTATATTCAATAATCACGTGGAACCTTTAGTTAGAAGTGGCTTTTGAGAAAAACAACCAACAAGCACACTTGCTCGATAATTCTTAGTAAGATTGTTATTTGAAGTTATTTTTTATCTTAATTGTTATTTCTATTGAACATATTTTATTGCAATTGTTGAAAAGTACTGTTTTTCATAACAATTGACTATAAAACTCAATTAATGAATTATTTATATTTCACTAAAATACTTTACATGCACATATGTATACGTGTAAACTTAAAGTAGCGATCGGTTAATAATATTGATTAAACTATTGCATCGACAACTTGAGATTAATTTTGAATTTATGAAGGGAGTTATGCAAGCCTTTCTTTTAAAAGACATTAATTTTAATAAAGATAATAAATAATATAATAATGATACTCAGCTCATTCTAACGTCCCAGTGCTGGACGCGAGCCTTCCTTCTGTCAATACGAGGGGGATCCACCACGCTCGCCTTGAAGTACAGATTGGCGTAATTCACATGTCTTTCGAAAACTTGCTAGGTTCTTTCAGACATGCAGGTTTCCTCACGATGTTTCCCTTCACCGTAAGACAAGTGGTAATCATGTGGAAAATGACTCGTACATAAGAATATCAGATATACGAGGGATTTGAACCCGCTTTACTCGGTTTCCCAAGCGCACGTACTACCACTGGGTTACCACTGCCTCTATAATATTTTATATAATAAACAGTAAATGTTTATATAGTTTATGAGGAAGAACAACATGTAGAATGTATTTTTTATGATATTATTTACGAGCCAAAGGCATATAGGGAAAGAAATTTCGTTCCTACCGGGTGTCCCATGACTCATATCGACTTTGGTTTTTTTTATGTTATTAATCTATATTTTTTCCCCTTTCCAGGCAAGGCGACATATCAACGTTAGAAGTAGATGCAATAACAAATACAACCGATGAAACGCTGACAGAATGCAATGTAGTTAGCGAGCGTATAATGCAGGGCGCGGGGCCCGATTTGAAAGAAGAAATTGTTACAAAAGCGCTAGGTATGCTGTTTATTATTATTTACCAGCAACTCACACTCGTTCCGCTCGGGTTCGTCCCTAGACACGTTTTAACGGTCAGTATAGATTTCTAAGAGGTGAGATATTTTCCCGCAGTAAAAAGTATACTATATGTTGACCCGGATAAGCAGCTATCATCATTCCAAATTTTATCAAAATCTGTCTGGTGGTTTTCTCGTGATGCGTTCCCAGACAAACAGACAGACAGACAAGCACTATAAAAAGCATAGATTCGGCCTCTGTATCGATAATAATGACTATTTCAATAAGATTTTCCAAAAAAAATTTAATGTACAGATTTGACTTAGAATTTTATTATATGTATAGACTAGTAGTAACGTGGCTTTACCCGCGTTAAGCTTCCGATCGATACTAAATTTCACAGGATCACCTGCTGGGCTAATCTGAAGTTGCCTGAAAATTTCATCAAAATCACTGGAGTGATTTTGGAGTCCATAGAGAGCGTACATATGCACATCGATTATATTGATGTATAGATTATACGAAGTGTTACATAATGCAATAATATAGACGGAGACTGCCAAAATAAATGTCAAAGTCAAAAATATTAGCGTGATTTGCTGTTTTTGCTCTCGTTTTTGCGATACAAATCGTTTACTTTCTTCAAAAAATAAGGGAAATTTTATGTACTTTATATAATTTTACAAACTTCAATTAATATGCAATGATTGTGCAATAATAAAATTAATACTTCTAATTCTTTTATATTTTTTAATCATTACTTCTCAACCTCTTTGTAGAGAATTTGCATAATAATCGCTTTTTTTCTTTATTATAATAAAATCCATTAATTATTTTTATCTATTAACATTTATTTATTTATCACTCAATACAAATTGTCATTTGAAAACTATTTTAAAACATTAATGTTTGGCTTCATGTTTAGTTCTATGACATTCTGTATATATTATTCCTTGATCTGAGGAATATTTCTATCGATATTTACAGAATGTCGGACAGGCGAAGTAGTGGTAACGAGTGGGTACAATCTCCGCTGCCGCCATATTATACACACGGTCAGCCCGAAGTACGTGGCCAAGTATCACTCTGCAGCGGAGAGCTCTCTACACAATTGTTATAAGTGAGTGGTTCTTCTTATTACGTTTATAGGGTTCCGTAACTTAAAAGTAAAAAATGACTCCTTATAGGAACACTTCGTTGTCCGTCTGTCTGTTTGTCCTTATTCACAGGAAAGTGTGGAGTTACCAAGCTGAAATTAATATGAAATACTCATGTATGTACCTAATCAAAAGATACAGCCATTTATGCTACATATTTTGACACTCGCAAGGGCATCAAAAGCTATAGAGTACTTTCCCGATGACCTAGAATCATGAAGGACAAGAAGCAATGTAAGGGAAAAGTCCAAATACCGTTAATTTGTACTTTGTTTAAAAAATATATTTCTTTTGCGATGATATTAATTTTAATGTTTAATGTTACGGATCCCTCGATGTGCCAGTCAGACACCAAGTCTCGATGGCTACGACTATCCGTCGCCTTAGTGCTTACTTTTTGTACTTTACAGTAGGGACTCATAGAGTTTTTACTTCTATTTAAAAAACAAAGCTTTATTTCTAAAATTTATATACATAATATATAGATGAAATACAGAATTTCGACTTAAGTAAAATATGTAATTAATACCAATAGAATTGACATTTAAAAGTTTTTAATTCTTTAATAAAAACTCTTTAACAAGTATTAAGTCGACGTATTATTAAGAAGCCTTTACTATATAACCCCACATCCCCACCCCCAGGAACGTGCTGCACAGGGCGCGGGAGTTGGGTGTGCGGGAGCTCGCGCTCTGCATCATCAGCTCGCCGCGACGGAACTTCCCGCCAGACGTTGCTGCTCACGTGGCTTTACGTGAGTGTTGTTTTTTAACTGACTAACTGAAATATATATTATGTGATTTTGTAATATTAGGCCTAATAAGTAAGCAAATACACACATATGCACATATACACTTAACTTTCGATTTTAGGATAATTTTGTGCGGTGGATTATTATACCATGATATTGAAGAGCGCCTGTACGTAAATCCCGACAGGCACAATCCGCCGCTACCTGGAGCAGCACCCGCAGCCGCAGCTGGTGGTGGTGTGCGGCGCGTCGGGGCCGGAGCTGGCGCCGCTGTGCGCGCTGGCGGCGCACTACTTCCCGCGCAGCGCGCGCGAGGCCGACGCGGCGCGCTGGCGCCTGCGCGAGGCGGGCGGCGCGGCGGGCGAGCCCGACCCGCCCGAGCGCCGCATCCGCATCATACACAACCCGCACGAGCACCCGGACGCGCGCGCCGGTACGTATACACACACGCACGCACGCACGCACACACACACACACACACACACACACACGCGCACGCACGCACGCATGCACACATACATACATATTAATCTATACCAATATTATAAAGAGATAAAATTTGTGAGGTTGTAGGGGGTAATCTCTGGATCTACTGAACTGATTTAGATTAAATTTGGTACGTAGATAGCTTAAGACCCTCGGAAGGATATAGGATAGTTTTTATCCCAAAAATCATTCCTTAAGGGGATAAAAATGGGGATGAGAACTTTTATTGGAAAGCAAGCTAGAGACGAAACCGAGCAAAGCGAGGGTGAATCGCTAGTATATGTGTTAATTGACTAACGATTCTCCCTCGCTCCGTTCAGATTTCATCAAACATCTTATTTTTCAACACTTATGATGCGTCATTTCTGTTCATAATCAAAAATGTATTAATCGTTTAAAATCTACTTAATCATTCGATAACTGCGCCCTATTTCCGCGCGATATCTACAGTCTACATGCCTTTGTTTTTTTTATGATAAAATCTATTAGTCCTTATGTATGTGCAAAATATCGTAACGTCGGTTTGTATACGTATTTCCGTCTTTATTTAAATTTCACTAAATTTTATTTATTATAATTACTAGAGACAACCTTCGCTTGAGTAAAAGCCTTTGGTATTTAACAAATATGTGCCTAAAAATAACCTAAGTTTCTCTATGTATTGAATTTGGTTCAAATCGGTCGAGCCGTCTTAGCGTGAATCAGTGACGAACATAAACACATACACGAACTTTAGTATACATAAAAATAGTCAAATTAAACTATAAAAGGAACTTATTTGGTTATAAAAAATACATAACATTTAAACCATTGAGCTATAAATTTAGTCAGTTTTTACTATTAACAATAACATATCCATACTAATATTATAGCGTGAAAGTTTATGAGGATGGATCGATGGATGTTTGTTACTCTTTCACGCCAGAACGGCTGAACAAATCTAGATGATATTTGGTACAGAGATAGATTATAGTCTGGAAAAACACATAGGTTATTTTTTATCTCGGAAAAATATACGGTTCCTGTGGGACAGATTTGTTTTTCTCTACCAAAGTGAAGCGAGGGTGAGTCGCTAGTTTTATATACTTCAAAGGAATTAAAAATATTCTACGAAAGTATTAACGAGGAAATAATATAATTATAACTATTTTGTAATTAAGAAAATCATTAACTCTATGTTATGAATCATGTTGTCAAGTTTTGTACAAATTTAAAATTACAAACGCAAGACGCAGTCTGTCGTAATAAACGACAAGTGAAGGACTCATTCAGATTACACTACGAAGTGTGTCTCATACAATTTGTGTACAAATCATCAAAAATGAAATTCGACAAAGTTCCAAGTGAGTATAGGTTCATAACATTTTGCCAAATTACTCATTAAGACGTTTGTACTGTGATTACACGCGTATTTGTTGATATTAGGTAGGTTTTATTTTTTTTGAGCGGAACCCTAATTCATTTTCTAAAATAAAAATAGCCTTAGTTACTCCTTAATCCTTATAAAATCAACTGTCTACCAGTGAGAGTTCCATTGAAATCAGACCAGCAGTTTCGGAGATTAGCCAGAACAAACACACAGAAAAATATTTTAAAAATTGTGTTTTTGTTTTTAAAGTCCTGTATATATATGCATTTATTAAAAAGCTGTTATTTTGACCGTACAAACAGACACTTCTATTTTATTTATCTGTCTGTATTGTGATACATAGTTCCAAGTGACATTATTAAGGCATTACAATCTTATCGCAGATACCGCTTCAGCTATCGTGTATTGACGCATTAATATCGATCCTGTGGATTTGTTCAGTTGTGCTAGTTTTAGTTGGAATAACAAATTTAATAGTTCCTTAAAATGGAAGTGCTTCCTGATGGACGTATGGAATTGAAGCCGCGACCCACTGGTAAGAGTAAATAAATAAATAAATATGTTGGGACACTAACGCAGCACCATCTAGTACCATGGTAAGCTACGAGGCTCGTGTTATCGATACCAGATATTTGATACACTAAACATAGGTATATAACTGTAAATACGTACCTACTATAAATATAAACACCCATGACTGGAGTACAAACATTCGTGCTCGTCACACAAATGAATGACCCCAACGGGACTCGAACCCACGACCACTGGCACAGCAAGTAGGCTTACTAGAAAGTAGAAACTGAGCCAAATGTGTCGTCGAAAAAGAAGTGAACATATTCTTGTGACATGAACCATAAAAATTGCTCAAAGTTTGAAAATAATTCTAAATCATGTTCTTTTTATACGTACATTGGTAGTGTGATACCTTATATTTTTATAAATAAACGATTTTTTTTTTCTTTAATAACTATATTTAAATGCACTATATACATAATATTAGGAAATATTTTTTTAAAACAGTCTGTGTTAATATAATATTTTCTAGATTTACGTAAATATTTGACAATTAAAAAAAAACTACATCGGAGAGCCCTCCCGTGACCATGATTGCTGTAAAGTATTAGAATACTTACGTTAATCCCTCAACGACCGCGGACAGGCCGGCGTTACAGCTAACAATAGATTTCTTAGAAATTTAATTAATTTCTTAGAAATTTACCTGGAGGTGATAATACGTTGAGAATCAAAAATCAAAATACATCCGTGAAAAAATCCGAAAAGATAGTTTTTTTGAAAAAGAAACGGTTAAATAGAATAGAATAATCAAAGTAAATCAAAGTAAAAACATTTATGTCAAAATTCATGCTATAGTATCCATAGAGTAAGCAAATTTTTGAACTTACTGTATGTTAGGACTTAAGAGCTCTTCAGATTTTTGGACGTTAAAGTTTGAAACTAACATTAAATATTTAAATTGAATTTAAAATAAAATAATCTTTTCTTAAACACTTTATCCCTAATTTCTACATTTCTTACACTTATTAAGTCGATTATAAGTTCGATGATCTCGATAATAAATTATAAGTTTTTTGTTCAGGGGGTATCCATTAATTACGTGAATTTTGGCGATTTTTCGACCCCCCTCCCCTCTTGGTAAGATTTCGTGAGATTTTGCTGGACCCCCTCCTCCCTCCCCTAATCTCAAGTGAGATTTTTTAAAATGTGGAGAAAATAAAATTAATAACAAAACAATGGTCGTAATATGTTATACAGAATTTTTTTCTGTGAAAATTATTAGTGCAACGTATGTTTATTACAAAAGGTTTTTCCATTTTTTTTATAAATGATCTTCTCATCCCACCGTATATGAAAAAGAAATATTCACTCCAAAGTAATTGATTTACAATTAATAAATATTTATTAATAGTTAACGAATATTTATAGAATGTTAAGAAATATTTGTTCATATTTAATGATTGAATAAATTGTTTCCAAAAAAATGAATTTATTAATACTTAATAAATTCTTCTGTCATTGCATAATTGAACTGCAATGAATATTATTATATGATTTAGCCATATTTTAGTGGAGAACCATTTTTTACTTAAATTAATCCAGTCTTCTTGCAATGTTACACTGTTTCTTGCAGAAAAAAAATACGTGATAAGTATTTGCCGAGACTACCCCCTCCCCCACGTGAGATTGAGTGAGGTTTTGCTCAATAGTAAAAAAAAAGTCTCAGATGCTGTAAATACTAGATGTGCTCACGATCTCAGTTAATAGTTTCGATTATATTTTGATAAAGATTTAGTTATTTTTTTTCTGGATTTTTCTTTAAAATTACTCATATCAAGTAAGGGATATAAAACTCATCATATCTGTGTATATTTTATACTATATTGTCTGTCTATTCCATAAAAGCGTCAAAGTGAGGTCAGTAGGTTAGTTTGTAATATAGTAAATATCTAAAATGCTTATTTATTGTAAATGATAATTATATACGTGTCAAACCACGAGAAATAACTAGTGCATATTACAAAAATAATACATCACATCATAAGGTATGTTACTAAAGTAAATTATTAAAAACTAGCATTGCCCGCGGCTCCGCCCGCGTTCAGATGACCAAAAACCAAATTCCTTATTAGTACGAGTACAATACTCTTACATTGCAGTTTTTGTATTTTTTCTCAAAAATGAGATATTTTGTCGCGGTAAAAAGTATCCTATATGTTGACCCGGTAACCAGCTATCACCATACCAAATTTCATCAAAATCCCTCCAGTTGTTTTTCTGCGATGCGGTAACAGACAGACAGACAGACAAAAATTCTAAAACTATAGATTTGGCCTCTGTATCGATAATAATGACTATTTCAATAAGATTTTCCAAAAAATATTTAATGTACAGATTCGACTTAGTTACAATTTTATTATATGTAGGTAGGTATAGATGTAAACACTTGCATCTCCTAAGATAAAACAATGCTGCCCGCGCCATTGTTTGACGAATTGCCTAAATTTCTTCCTTATCTTTCATTGTAGCGCAGAAAGTTTATACTTTTAAGTGTAATTTTACGTTATAATTATTATCTTGGAACAATTTTTTATCTTTTCTTAATATTCATGAATTATTGTGTAAAAAAGTCAGGAAAAAATTGTGAATATTGTGATGTTATTAGTTTTAAAATGTGATGTGTCGTTTTTGTAGTGTGGGAATGATTAATCCTGCTTTTGAATATGATCGTAAGTAAATACATGACTTCCGAAAATTAACTTAAAAGATTTTTTGTCTAAACTTCTTAGTTTAGAAAATTTGTATCCGTATATTTAATAGGAACATTTCCATTTTAATACAAATGGTGTCGATGTTCAACTTATTGAAATAATATTTCTTTATTATTATTTGTTTATTTCGTTCGGGTGTGTCCCTAGATAGCTTTTATCCGACCGCGGCGAAGCCCAAAGAAGGGTTATGTGTTTGACCTGTATGTCTATATTTAATTTGTCCGATCCTATGTTCCCTCGAAATTACTAAACAGCTTAATTTAGCTAAAGATTTTGATAATTCATATGTCGTTATATTCGTCTTGATAAGTATACTATGTGTTAACGAGGTCATAATCAATCTGTGTAATATAATCCATAATATTATACTTTATACCATAATATACTTTTGTCCTTGTCCCTTGTAACTGGTTTCGGCTACAACGGCTAAATTCACTGAGGCCAGCATACGGAGAAGTCTTGATCTAGTTCACATAAATGTGTTCACGAATACGGTAGGCCTTCGCCTCGCCTATCTCACATAATTCGACGATTTTGTCTTTGAAATACTGATATACCTAAAACGTATAGTTATTATATTATAAAACTACTAATGTCTCCAGGTGTCATTAGCATTTGTAATATTATAATGTAACAATCGCTTAATCGGTTTTATGTATGTCATATTTTTCCATGGGAATGAGTTATTTTGAAGATATAGTGAACTATCTATATATAAAACATCACATCGATCTGTCGTTTCCTTGACGTGAAAGAAGGACAAAGAACATATTGCGTACATTAATATTATAAATTATAATATAAATTGTTAGCGACTTACCATCACTTGGCTCGGATGCGTCCCTTAGTGGTAAACACTAAATAGAAACCTGTGTTACTTCAGGTCATTGCCTATCTAAATTTCATCGAAATCCATCCAGACTTTTTACCAAGAAGAAGTAACAACAAACACACACACACACAAACACTTTCGAAATTATAATAGTATTAATTATTATAATACTAGCGGCTCACCCTCGCTTCGCTCGGGTTCGTCGCTAGGTACGTTTTAAATAGATATAAAAAGAAAAAATCTTTCTTTCTCACATTTTAATTATATGTTTTAATACTTACCTATTCCGGACTAAGAGAAATCCAAAAATTAAAATATCATAAAAATTGGAACGCGGTCGAACGGGATAAAAAGTATCCTATGTCCTTCTCCTGGCTCTAAACTACCTCCCTGCCAATTTTCAGCTAAATCGGTTCAGCCGTTCTTGAGTTATAAGCGAAGTAACTAACACGACTTTCTTTTATATATATAGATTTATATAATGTTTTTTACTTAACTTGAACATTAGGAAAAATTACAAATGCCCAAAATCTAATAGAAAATAAATAATTACTCAATATACTTTCTTTGATATTAACCTAATAAAAAACAAAATTAAATATAACATGAGACTATAATGATTGACAAAAGGCATTCCCATACAATAATAATTATTAGGTATACACGTTCACAGAAACAACACTTTTAATTTTATCTTTATAGTTATTAAACAAGATTGTTTTAGGATTTTTATGACCTACTTAAAAAAAATACTATTGGGCTTGTTAATTATTTAGTTGTCTTAAATATAGAGATAAGATTATGAAGGCTACAGCAAATAAATGAAATTAGTGATAAAAATGTAACATTCACGGAAGTTGAACATATCTCCGTGCTGTTTTAAATTATACATTACTAGCGAATCATCCTCGCTCTGTTCGGGTTCGCCCCTAGTTACTTAAAAAATGGGGGGTGGGAGTAGGAGGGTGAAAAGTACTGTACGACCTATTCTCATACCTACCAAGTATACAAAAAAAACATTAAGACCGGTCCAGCCGTTTGTTTCGGAGGAGTGCGACCACAATGGCACAAACACCGTGACACGAGATATTTATATATTAAATTATTCATTATGTACCGACCCTTTATTTGTGTGATATAAAAAATGAAACATAAAAACTGTAATGAAGAATGAATGAAAACTATAAAGTAAATGAAAAGTATAAAAAAAATGTAAATAAATAATTTTTAATCATATATAATATGTACCTACTTATAAATAATTGCAAGAAATGATTACATTCATCCTTGATAGTGGCTATATATATATATATATATATATATATATATATATATATATATCTTATTGATTTGATGTTTTTAGTAATATAAATTATTTTTAAAATATAAATTTATAAATAAACAACATTCTTGATGTATATTATTATTTATTACTTAATAATTATTATCATATGTTTAAACTATGAAAGATAGTGGTGATTGTATTTCATTGAGATATGACTGCCGCATTGCAGAATTTCGGTTGTACATAAAGTATGTACGTAATAAACAATGTAAGTTTGATGACATTTGATGACGAGTGCTTGTTGACATTACACATCCAATCCACGGAGCCCACGAAATATGCTAAATATTCTACTACATATTTTACGTATTTCTTTACAATCTCTATACAAATAATAAAATTCTAACCAAGCCGAATCTGTACATTAAATATTTTTTGGAAAATCTTATTGAAATAGACATTATTATCGATACAGAGCCCGAATCTATAGTTTTTAGAATTTTTGTCTGTCTGTCTGTCTGTCTGTCTGTTACCGCATCACGGAAAAACCACTGGAGGGATTTTGATGAAATTGGGTGTGGTGATACCTGCTTATCCGGGTCAACATATAGGATACTTTTTACCGCGGAAAAATATCTCATTTCTGAGAAAAAATACAAAAATTGCAATGTAAGAGTATACTAATATGTGAAACCTAAGAATGTGATTTTTGGTCATCTGAACGCGGGCGGAGCCGCGGGCAATGCTAGTATTATATTAAAACACAAATACACGGTTCTGCACAAAACAATTAAAACCCATGGAATTGTAAACAAAATCCGCGTACCAAGGCACGCACCCAAGCTAGTACTAAGTGAATATCTTTCTCTATCATAACAGCGGAGGACGACACGTCCCTGTGCGACGAGGAGGCGGCGGTGGAGGCGGCGGCCGCCTTCGCGCGCGCCTGCTCGCCCGACACGCAGCTGCTGCTGCCCGCCAGCGCGCCCGCGCCGCACGGCACGCGCCACTACGACTCTGACCAGTGAGTACATGTACACTGTGTAGACGTTATACTTTCTTACATTTACGCGAATATTTGTCATTTTAAATAAAACTATCTTTTCGGATTTTTTCGCGGATTTATTTTGATTTTTGGTTCCCGACGTTTCGAATGTTTTACAGCAATCATGGTCACGGGAGAGACTAAGATTGTAGACGTCTCAAAGACGTCATATACTTGTTACAAAATAGTGCCTATCTACTATTTTATAAAAATGCTTTTAAATATATTAGGGTGTGCCAAAAAATGACGATATTTTTTGAAGAAAAAAAATATCGTCATTTTTTGGCACACCCTAATAAATACATATATACAGTCAGTCTACATCAGTCAGTCTATACAGTCTACCTACTATGCATGTGTACTCGTATATAGCAATTAGCAATGCCACTCAGTCAAAATAAGTGTGTCACGTTAAATAAATAAGACTAACCGCAGGAAATAGGTGGCTTTAATTAATTCACCATCTCAAATATTTTCCACATAAATAACTAGCTTTCAACTAAACAATGTTGATCAAAAATCATGCTGTTCTCATTGTGTCACTAACACGTCACGTCATCTGAAGGATTCGCCGCGCGAAATGCTGCAAATATTTGCTTTAGTCGAAACTGGTAATGATAACAGGTACCTGGTTATATACGTATCTTGTGGGAGTCTTATATGTATGTGTGTATATGTATGTATATAATACACGTATATTTGTGCTAAAATAGAATAACCTAAATAGATATTTTTACATCGTAAAGTTACAGTCTATGTATATAATAACTTGTTAGCTTTGCAATCTTTACTGGAACCCTTTGTAGAATTGAAATAAATAAAAATAATTATGAAAGTCGATTTGCAGTTTGTGAATATATTGCGTGACATATCCAAAAAATTAAAAACCAATTGAGTTACACATATAAAACAGTAAAAGTCAATTTGTCAATCTTCTGCTACTCCAAAGAAAGACAAAAAGTATTTGCGCATTAATACGAGTATGATCAAGAAAGTAAGAGCTTTCTATTTATACGAGTATCTTTATGTTGTTTTCTTTATGGGGTAAATCTGAAATCATTCGAAATATTGATCTTATTTTTTATTTTCGTCCTTTCTGACGTTTCATACAAAAATATCACCTGGGATTATTTTCGACTGGAAATATAACGTTTTGAATTGTATTATTACGCTTTAGGTTTTATTTAAAACTTGTATCATATTACTCTACAAGCGACTCACCCTCGCTCCTCTCGGGTTCGTCCCTAGTTACCTAGTTACGTTTTAACGTTTAGTATAGATTTCTCAGAGATGAGATATTTTCCCGCAGTAATAACTTATCCTATATGTTGACCCGGATAACAAGCTATCGTCTTACTAAACTTCATCAGAATCTTCCCGTGATGCGTTCACAGATAGACAGACAAAAAATACTAAAAACTATAGATTCGGCCTCTGTATCGAGAGTAATGACTATTTAAATAAGATTTTCCAAAAAATATTGAATATACAGATTTGACTCAGAATTTATTATACATATATATATAGTGTATAGATTTCAAAAAATGTGTAAATTTTAGAACAATAATGTGCTATTAATCCATTTTTGTTTCTAAAGAGGTTGTTTTATAAATCTGTCTATCAAAAATCATTAGTAACTCTGTTACAATAGACTATACAAATATCAGCTAAACTAGTACACTATTATTTATCAAGAAACGACCAAAATATAATGCAATAATAGTTCACAAAATGACCATGTTTTTTTGGATTTTTGAATTAAAACACGCCGTGTGCAAAACTCCTATGCCGATGACCGATCTGACCTGCCTCAGAGCTCACTGTTTGGACAGATGGCGGGCATTCCTTATACACCTTATTATTGATATTTTACGATCGCAAGCGAAAAAAATGTTTTATATAAAGTATCTTTAAGTAACTTTTTTGTTCGTATCGGAAATTAATTGGGTTTTTATAAGGCCGTAACATTATTTTGTCTGTAAGCGGTTTTCTTGGTCTCTGAAGTGTTATATTGTAAATGTTTATATGACTTTAACGATGGAAGAGCGGTCAAATTTAATGTAACATAAATTTTATTGTGAGTGATATCCATTTTACATATTGCTTTACTGGCATGTTTCATATTAGAGATTATAAATGCGAAGTGTTTTCGAAGATGTCCTTTTTTACTACAGTGGTAAGTCTACATACAGGTCAATTTGATTTCATGCCAAGGAATAAATTATGAGCTTGAAAGTAGCATACGATAATTCTTGTTCAGATAAATAATATTTTCATGGCATATAATCTTTTGAATTATTTTTTACTATGTCAGCTAGTTAGAGACTAGTCCCAAAATAAAAGTTAGCTAAGTGTTGAAATATTTTCGAATTAAATAATAACGCGCTTTAACCACTTTATCTCATCTATGAGTAGGATTTGCTATGGAATTCAATCATTCGAAAGAGTTTCCAAAGAATTTCTTTAATAATATTTCTGGTAACCCCGTCCACAGAACGAGTAGGCGTCATTCATTGCATTAAACACTTACGCACCAAATATAAACCGGTAACAAAAATAGATTGAAAGAAAACAAACAGCTAATCGCAAACTGCGTATTACTCTGAATATAAATGAAATTTTCCTACGTTTCGAAACATTTTATTATAGACTAGAAGAATGCCCGGTTTCGCCCACTGCATTTTATTCTTGAATGGCTGATTTTGATATATTAATTACATCAATATTGTCATGTTATAATTTACTATTCTAAACTTTATGACATATTAAAAAGTTAAAACGCAAAAATATGTAGTTTATATAAAATAAAAAATACTCTTTTATCACGCACTAAAAAATATAAACATCTATTTGACTCGTCAAAAAGAATCATATGAGCCTAAACTTGAGGGGTTTACTAATAGCCACTGACGAGTTCCACTTTCACCTTCTGGTCCATCATCAGATCAGGTCCAAGATACCAAATTATAGTTTTGTCACCCGAACCATAAATGTACATATATGTACATACAAAGTTTGATTTTGATACGACAATTAGAAGTAGATTGAAATTGACTTCTAAGATTTAAAAGATAACTAAGTGCTTTAGTTACTTCTTTACATTGAAACGGCTCAACGAATTTGTATGTAATTCAGAATGAGGATAAATCTAAAAGCCGCACCTACCGTAAGAGCGGATTTATTTACTATGAAGGAAATTGTTTCAATTCCAAATGTAGTGCAAGGTTCATTGATTCATATTTTAAACTGAGAAATAATAAGGATGTTCGCGTAAGCGGTTCCGATATTTCCTGTTATTATAACGTTTAAAACCTGACTGCCTTTAACAAATCATTTATTAACGCCCAAAGCTTTTTGCTTCTAAGAATACACTTTTGTTAGCCAAATTGTGAATGTTAAAATCATATGTGGGTGGCTGATTGACTTCAAAGGAAAATTATTTTTGTCTAATGAACAAGCGACTCACCCTCGCTCCGCTCGGGTTCGTCCCTACTTACGTTTTTAAGGTTGATATAGATTTCTCAGAGATGAGATATTTTCCCGCAGTAAAAAGTATTCTATATGTTGACCCGGATAACCAGCTATCATCATACCAAATTTCATCCCTCCAGTGGTTTTTCCGTGATGCGTTCCCAGATAGACAGATAGACACAAAAATACTAAAAACCATAGATTCGGCCTCTGCATCGATAATAATGTCTATTTCAATAAAAATTTCCAAAAAATATCTAATGTACAGATCCGGCTTGGTTAGAATTTTATTATATGTATAGATTTAATCTTAATCTTACATTTTGATACATTCTCTAAAACTGCTGCTAGACTTAAACGAGGTCAGTTTAATAAAAGTCTTCATAATTATTAAATTGATGGTTTTTACTTCCTTTTCGAAAAGATAATAATTATACAGTACATTGTACTTATCATTTCCTCCTTATGAAAAAATATGATTCTATAAATAACAATGTGTTGTTATTATTTCATTACAAGCATATTTGCATATAGTTTTAATTACACTGATGTCCCACAAAGGTAAATGCCTTTTATGTGTCATAAACAATGAAACATGAAAATATATAATAATAATAACTGTACAAATATTTTTCATCATATTTATTTGAACTCGACTTCAATTTGTACTAAACAAAAATACTAGCGACTTACCCTCGCTTCGCTCGCGTTCGTCCCTAGCTTTTGCTTTCCAATACAAACTTTCATCCCCATTTTCACCCCGTTATGTGAAGAGTTCCGGGATAAAAAGTATCTTATGTCTTTCCCAGGATCTCAAACTATCTTCTTACCAAATTTCATCTAAATCGGTTTAGTAGATCCAGAGATTACCCCCTACAACGTCACAAACTCACAAACTCTACCTCTTTATAATATTAGTATAGATAAAGCTATTTTTGTAATCAAACTCGGTCAATGTTGATTTCAATGGAAGAAAACATTTAACCGATGACCTTCTGGTAGACCATTACGTACTTTTTAGTAATTATAGCTTAAAAACTACCAATTATCATGAAAAATATATTAATATTTAAAGAAAATTGGATATTTATAAGCTCTGTACAACACAACAATAAAAGTCAAAATTCGAAGGTTTTGCTTATGGCGCTTCTTGTTATGGCAATCTCTGTCTTTGTCAAATGTATATTGAGACTATTTCGGTACTTTTACGTGTAAAATCAGTACTCTGAAAATAAAAACTTTTTAACAAAAAAATAAAAACCGACTTCAAACAAAAGCACTAAAAAGTAAAAAATAACTGATTGGTAGTTTTCATTTACTATACATACCTAATCAAATATTTTCGAAGTCGGTGTGCTTTGCTTTATATTGGCTGGCACCGATTTCGAAAATATTTGATTAGGTATGTATTTAATAGGTAGGCTTTAATTACTTAGCCAAAGCACACCGACTTCGAAAATATTTGATTAGGTATGTATAGTAAATGAAAACTACCAATCAGTTATTTTTTACTTTTTAGTGCTTTTGTATGAAGTCGGTTTTTATTTTTTTGTTAAAAAGTTTTTATTTTTCCCTTTTTAGTGTAGACAGTAGTAGCAAAGTAAGGATTCTAACGTGTTAGGCTTGTCAAATCAAACAAAATAAGCCCAAACTTAAAGTATCTACTATATACTATTCTTTGTTGCACTTAAAAAAAAAACAATACAGTAATTTAAAATCAGTTGTTATTTACAAAGGTGGACTTATCTCTAGAAGAGATCTCTTCCAGCCAACCTGTGGTAGTGAGAAATAGTGTTACAAAGCGGGCTAAATTCGTGCAGTCGTAGTTATATAAATAATATATAGATACTCAAAAATATATAGCTAATTAAATAATATATATAATAACATATAATATACACTACTTACTTATACCATACATACTTATGTACATATATACATACACACTACTACTTACATAAATACATATCTATATAATACAATACATAATAATAGTAATTAAGTTTTATTAGCTATTAGCCGTTGAAGAGTTCCACCTATCCACCTTCTGGCCTTGCCATCAGATCAGGTCAACAACACCGAACCACTGTGCTATCAACGGAAATAGAAATACTTGCAAAGTTTCAAGTTAATATGACAATTAGAAGTAGGTTAAATTCATCATTAGTTGTTTTTCCACCCTTAGGGGTGGTATTTTTTTTTGAAATTTAAATGGGGCTAATCTGGAAGTATACCCTTTCAAACAAAACAAAAATTGTCCAAATCGGTTAATAAATGACGGAGTTCTGAGGTAACAAACATAAAAAAAAACATACAGTCGAATTGAGAACCTCCTCCTTTTTGAAGTCGGTTGATAATGATAACTCGGTTTGTCAAGTCATCAGCATAATGTATTGTCATCTAAGTTGCATACACTTCGTAATTTCCTATGTACGTTTATATATTTCTATTTAGTTAATTAATATATTACTATATGCTAATTAAGACGATTTCAATTACAATTTTATTTATAAACTTTTAAAGTCATACAAAAATTCTTTAGAAAAAGTTCACTCATTTTCCCGCGAATTTCTCAATTTTCCTGGCAATTATTTCAAATTTTTCCCCTACAAATCTTAATCAAATAATATAAGTGATATTTAAAAATACCCTAGCACTTACCAACAAACGGTATTTCATTTTTATTGAAAAATATATAACGGTCATATATAAAATGTATTTCCAAATTAAAAAAAATAGCAGCGCCCACCATTCAATAAATTTAAAAATAAAACAACAGTTAAATTTAAAAATATACGTGATTTGGATTCATTGAGAAGTATTTTCATTAATGGCAAACATTACTGAAGGTCTCGTGTATAAAACTCAAGGTGGTCTAATAAATTACATGAGAGATGTATATTTGGTTATTTGGTATATTGATTGTTAACATTCAATACGAATGGTGTGTGGAAGATAAAAAGCATTTGAACATATACTCGTATGTGTATTAAGACGATATTAAATAGAAAATATCTATGTTTATACGGAAGTAGGAAGTAACTCACTGTTATTTTTTTCCAAGAAACGCTAACTTTAGAAACTTTACATAATTGAAAATTAGCCAAACACTTATGTAAGAAAGTTATAGTTTTTGATGCATAACTATTATACTGTTAATTATCCTTTTCAACGTTCGTAGTTATTATAAAATGACAAATATATTATTATTATATCAAATACTAGCGACTCAGCTTCGTCCCTAGCTTAATTCCCAATACAAATGTTCATCCCTATTTTCACTCCCTTAAGGGATTATATCCGGGATAAAAATCCTATATCCTTCGCACGATCTCAAACTATCTTCTTACCTTTCATCTAAATCGGTTCAGTAGACCCAGAGATTACCCCTCTACAACATCACAAACTCACAAACTTTGCCTCTATATGATATTAGTATAGATATATGTATAGTGAAACTGACGTTTTTAGGTGAACAATTTCAGTTGACTCTACAATATATCCCTAATAGAATATTGAAAACGCTTATTAGGCTGAAGTGTGCTCGTTAGCCATATCATTGTTTTTACTTTTCTACTAGCGCTAGCGGATTTTATTAGTCAATTTGTATCTCAATATAAACAAATGCCAACAAATGAATGCCCTGTACTAAACATACCAATCGGCACACTATTTCTGTTTATGTTATGTTATGTTGCTCTATCTACCTTCTTTATTATGGTTTCGCGTGTTTCGTCAATCTTGAAGGCTCACGCGATAATTTATTCAACGTGTATCAACTAAATATAGCTATTAATTTTTTTGTGGTATATTGTAGATGAGTTTTATATAATACGCTCTTAGTACTTTATGCGAATATTTGATATTTTGAATAAAACTATCTGTTAGGTTTTTTTCGTGAATTTTAATTTTTAAATACCGACGTTTCGAATGCTTTACAGCAATCGTGGTCGCAGGAGAGACTTAGGTTTTAGACCTCTAAAATTTATACATATAATAAAATTCTGAGTCAAATCTGTACATTAAATATTTTTTGGAAAATCTTATTGAAATAGACATTATTATCGATACAGGGGCCGAATCTATGGTTTTTAGAATTTTTGTCTGTCTGTTACCGCATCACAGAAAAACTACTGGACGGATTTTGATAAAATTTGGTATGGTCATAGCTGATTATCCGGGTCAACATATAGGATACTTTTTACCGCGGAAAAATATCTCATTTCTGAGAAAAAATACAAAAACTGCAATGTAAGAGTATACTAATATGTAAAACCTAAGAATTTGGTTTTTGGTCATCTGAACGCGGGCGGAGCCGCGGGCAATGCTAGTGTCATTATATAGTTTTTACAGACAGCACCTAACCACAAAATTACTCAATGATTTTCAAAAATACTCAAATGACACCAAAGTTCTTTACAATATTTGTTAATTTTTAATTTTAACAAAATCTCAATGGTCATTATGTAATTGTTAACACAACATTACACAATAAATTCAAAAAATACACAAATGGCATCAAAGTACCGACCTCATAATATTTGTTAATTTTTATTTTATAAATTAAATATAATTTTTTATTCTGTACACCAGTATGACTTTTGCATAATATGATTACTTAAGCCCGATTACCGCTCTCAAATTGCCCGTGACACGTTTTTAGATTTTTATCTAACTTAATAGGATATAATTATATATAAGCTATTGTTTATCCTGTCTACTGTTTTTACAATACGAGCATCCTTATGATTTGCTACTTTAAATCTATATATAAGAATATGAAAGTATGTTTGTCCATTTTAAATAAAACTATCTTTTCGGAATTTTTTCGCGGATTTATTTTGATTTTTGGTGTCCCCGACTTTTCGAATGCTTTACAGCAATCATGGTTCCGGGACAGACGGTCTCTCAGATTTAAAATGTCAAATATTCGCGTAAATCTAAGAAAATATTATAGTTTGTCCAATCGTGATGAAACTTTGGAGAATTATTGTAATAATTGGATATATTAGCATTAATACGGAAATGTGGAAACAGTAAATAATTCAAATAGATACCTATGCATATATAATGTTCAAATCCAGGGCGGGTGTCTAGTTTAAATTTAATTAACGTAGCTTAATCAAAGGCGTTGGGTGAAATTTTGTTTGGCTTCCAGTAGTGTTAATACAAGTTTCATTTTCCATTACCAAGTTGTCCTCGATTAAATGATGTCGTCGTTAAAAGTTTTTATCGACGGAATAGGATGGCGTACACGAACCTTTTAAAGTTTATCGCTGTTTTATTACTTGTCTTTGTTTTCGCTTAAGATTATATGGTTATAGTTTAATTCTTGCTAGTGGCAAATATTCTAAACTAGTTTTGCCCGCGGCCACGCTTGCGTGATAAGCGGGGCGGGGTAGCCTACATCCGATCCCTCAATGAAATATATGTATACATATATATGCAATACATACATTATACATATGCAATCTATCTTAAGCGTGAAAAGGTAACAGACAGACTTACACATTTATAATATTAGTGTAGATCTCAGCCATACGAATGTTTTGCGTGGCTTGGATGTTTTTTTTTAAGTGACACGTGCTACCGCTATGATAATTGAATTTATAGTGTCTCTACCACCTCTATTTGCGAGGTACACCGATAAAAATAACCTATAATATGTAATTCCATGAGTACCTAGTAAGTAGTAAATATAAACTTTATTAGGTGAAGTTTTTTTTTAAGTTTGACTTTGTAGGTTTTAAAATTGTCCCCTACATACAAACATAAGTATATATTTTTATATTGGTACTAGCATTGCCAGCGGCTCCGACCGCGTTCAGTTGAACAAAAACCAAATTCTTAGGTTTGACATATTAGTGTACTCTTACATTGCAGTTTTTGTATTTTTTCTCAGATATTAGACATTTTCCCGCGTTAAAATCAGCTATCACCATACCAAATTTTATCAAAATCCCTCCAGTGGTTTTTCTGTGATGCGGTAACAGACAGACAAAAATTCAAAAAACTATAGATTCTGCCTCTGTATCGATAATAGTGTTTATTTCAATAAGATTTTCCAAAAAATATCTAATGAACAGATTCGGCTTAGTTACAATTATATGTATAGATTACAATTTTTAAATTTCCTTGCCTTTCTTAAATTTAAGTATTTTAAATTAACCTATAGAATCGTAATCCATGTTATATAATATATGTATTAGGCTGAAGAGATTATTTGTTTTTTTAATATGTTTGAACCCGTTAATCTCTAACACGGACGAAGCAGACGAACACGGGCAAAGCCGCGGGTTGTGCTAGTTTTTATATAGAACCGTTTGATATCCTTATGCAAAACTCTTTACATTTAAAATAGCAACGAAGTATAAAGCGTCGTTCTCACATGATATCATTCAAACATGCATCACACGTGAGTGTTCCGCAGTGTGACGACACTCTTATCGCCTATCAAAAATGTAAATATTGGTATATGAACAAAGGTGTTGTTGAGGTAAATTATATTTAAACATATGTTTTAAAATGTGAATGAGATAAAAAAAATCATATAATTAGTTTGCTTTCGCCAGATACTATATAGTTTACATGTAATTTATATGCAAAGATTGTAGCACTCTGTTCTATCTAGCCTCTCTCTCTCTCTTCCGTCCTAGTATAATGTTATTTCCTTCCGAATGATTTTGCCCACAGCGGCCAGTCTCATTGAGACCAGCTAATTTTATAGTACACAAGTGTACGCGTAAAACACAAGTGCACTCTCTATTCCTGTCACTCTCATACTCCGGTGGGATAACAATTCAACATGATCATCATCATCATTATCATCATCATCATTTTTATAAACTTTGTTTTATCCCCACTTTTTAAACATATTAAATGGTATGCTGTATTAATATCTACGTATACTGCAATAACTCCGTAGAGACGTGACAGAGCGAAGCGTAGTATTCTGTCATAACATTGGTACCTAATAGTGATTTACTTAAAACGTAGGCACATATCATATAGAAACGTCTACAAAATTGAAAGTTAAAATAACCTTTTCAAAGCAGTAATGACGTGTCGTGGCTGTTTCCAATTACCCTCAGCCAGACGAAGGCCAGTGCAACATTTCCGCGTCCTAATTTACTTGGACTGCTTTTACTAATCATTCTTAAATGTATTACAGTGTAAAACTTAATTATTTAATTGTTATTTTAAATTATTTGTAATAGGTATAATTGTAAACTAAGCATTGAACTCAAAGTACGTAGTGACTAAATTTAAAATAATCTTACTAAAAAGTTTAGATGTTTGTTACTCAATCACGCCAGAACAGCTGAACGGATCTGGATGAAATTTGGCACAGAGATAGATTATAGTCTAAAATATTTAAATCTAAGTTTTTATTCCGGAAAAATGACCGGTCTCGTGAAATAGATTTTTTGTTTTTCTTGTAAGTTGTAAGTTTTTCAATTATATCTTTGTCATAAAAAATAAGCAGAACTGAATTGTGTGTAAAAGTTAGCAGAATTCCAAAGTGAACGGTTTACTGCTTCCATTTCTTAACGATAAGATTATCGGATAAAAGGCCAAGTTTATGGGCGTCTACAAAATCAACATTTGCAGTTTAATCAATCTCGAATAGCTGCAGAGAGATGACCTTCTAATTTAAAGATAAGTATGAATAATACTTGACACGTTGTAAACGGGTTCAGACTATAGAAATGTACATTTTATGTCAATATTGAAAATCTGAAATTATTACCTATTGAAGAAAGGTTCTATTACTTTTTTATACGAGTCACTATTCTTTAGTCGATGTGTGTAGGTATCGTTTTTGGTAATAGACTAATACTTTTTTAATACTCTCTTAGACTTACGAAAATATTTGACATTTTAAATAAAACTATCTTTTCGGATTTTATCGCGAATTTATTTTGATTTTTGGTTCCCGACCTTTCGAATACTTCACAGCAATCATGGTCACGGGAGAGACTAATGTTTAAGAACCAAAAACCAAAAATCTAAATAAATCGTGAAAAAATCCGAAAAGATAGTTTTATTTAAAAAAACTACTAATCTATTGAAAATAGGATACATTTGATGTATCGATTAATTAATCTTTTGATTATTATCCATACATTTGATTTGTCGATAATAATTATAGAATTAATTATATACAGTTGGTCAAAAACATGTTTTTGACCAACTGTAAGTAATGTATGGGGCTCGTCAGCATGAAGTAAATGAACACAACTTGTGGTTTTAAAGGTTTAACTAGGAGGCATTGCATTGAATTCAAGTTCCACTTCCTGGCTCCATCATCAAATTTGCTGTTATTCACGTTTCATTCACACAAGCGTATAGTTTGTAAAGCTTCAAAAATATCGGTATATAAACCTTTGGTAGTGTAAGTTGTGAGTAGTATGATATGTATACCGTATTATCAAGCTTTTACTTGATGATCATCTCATAATTCATTTGGTGACTCACTGACAGACAAATCTCAGCCATAAACCATAAGTCTTTGTAAGTATAAGCATGAATTCTTTATATAATGAAGTTGACCTAAAGTTAAAGAAATTAAGACAGGATTTTTAGGAATTCATCGGTTGTGTGGTTTAATACAGAAAATTACGGTGGAAAATCGTGGTTTTTGTAGTAATGTAATATTTAAGCTAAATCTGCTGAACCGATTTAGATGAAATTTGGTATAAAGATAGTTTGACCTAGGATAGTTTTTATCCCGGATATCAATCATCCTTTAAAGGGGTGAAAAGGAGGATGAGAGTTTATATGGGGAATTAATTATTTCTCAAGTACGGGATATAAAAGTCATCATACCTATGTACATTGTACATATATACTAATATATAGGCTATCTATTCCATAGTAACAGTTAAAATGTACCTTTGTACAAACTCGAGCGAAGCGAGGTTGAGTCACTAGTCTCTTATACTTTTGATAACTTATTTCAGTGGCTTATTAAGCCGCACTGAAAGTAAGTTTTACATTACTTGTTATATATTAAAGATGACTTTTTTAAACTTTACTTATTAAAAACATTACAATTCGTACACGTCACCTACATAGCTGACATTTCCCTGCAAAGGAGATCGAACATACTCGTATGCTTGGTACGTGATCGGCACTCGTTAAACGGAGTAACTTGCGAGAAACTGTATACATATTATACGTATGTACAGTATGAGCTACTACGTACATGTTATTTTTATTATGCACTTGTTAAGGTTATATTAAAACTTGTTCTACACGAACGAATTCTTGTTAAAAATGTTGATTACAAAATACGCATGATTAATATACTTACTTTCAATACTACGATCAGAATAGCGTTGGTGTCGAGAATTAGATACAGAAAAAATCTCTCCACCAACCAAAAAACCGTCCATAACCATATATACCCACTAGCGACTCACTCTCGCTTCGCTCGGTTTCGTCCCTAGCTTGATTCTCTGTACATACTTTCACCCCCATTTTCCCCCCTTAAGGGATTATTTCCGAAATAAAAAGTATCCTATGTCCTTCCCAGGGTCTCAAACTATCTTCTTACCAAATTTCATTTAAATCGGTTCAGTAGATCCAGAGATTACCCCCTACAACGTCACAAACTCACAATCTCACAAATTTTACCTCCTTATAATATTAGTATAGATACTCGTAACAATATAAAGTTAGGATCGTACGGCCTTAACTATTTGCATTCACATAAATATTCAGTATTTGTTTTTGCGAACTCAGTTTGAACGATTCTAAGCAGATGTACTCTCGTAAGTTGAAGGTCACAAATGCGAATACTGTAGACACAAATATAATTATCGGTGACGTTAAATTGCTATACAATACAAAGTTTATATTGACTAGTCGTACGACATGTTTACGGTTCGATCGACAAATTCCGCCCTTGCGTGGGCGGGCGGGCGTTAGTACTAACCTATAATATACTCCATATAGAAATTGTATTGGTTTTTTTTTGTTTATTTTGTTTTAAAGAAAAATGTTATAAAAAATATAGGTCCTATAATTAATCTCATTAAATTCTATGTCCTTTGAATTGTCTGAAGTCATTTCTTTGGCACTAATGCCAATTTAAATACAGTAAGGTGAAACTATAATCTTGTTTGACCTTTTTTTTATATCACCCAATTTCTATACATTCTTAGAACATTTACAAAATAACTGGAGAAAATTTAACGTCGCGGCGCACATTTCACTGCGCCCTTTCAGTCGACTCGTGACCGCCGTAGAGGACGCACGCTCACAACTTATTGATTGTCTGTAAACAGAAACTGTATAATTAACTATACTTCGTCTAGTGCTTGTGTATGGAGTGACTTTGTGGCTTCTCTTTGATTACTTACTGTTTGAACGAGAAGAAAAAATAATCGGAAAGCTATTGTATATTCCAATTCAACGAAATTTTCGAAAAAAAATATAACTAGCATTGTTAAGTAAGTAAAGAACGGTAATACCGTTCTCCTTCTTATATATTTTTAGAAATTTGAATATTTAAAAGGTTAATGTTTTGGAACTACCCGCAACATGTCATTAACATTGAAACCAGACCACTATCTGTAACCATGAAAATTATTCTCTGTTCTGCTTCACATTTATCACAATTTCACGCTTTACATTGTCTCATTGGCCGCGTTCTTTTTTATATTATATATTTATATTTTATTCCATTCTATGTATATTTTTTTCAATTATCATTAATTACTTCACATAAGAAATTTAAAATTATAATAATACTAGGGACTCGCCCTCCCTTCGCTCGGGTTCTACCGAAGGTACGTTTTAGCGGTTAGTATAGATTTCTCAGAGACGAGATATTTTCCGTAGTAAAAAGTATGTTATATCCTATATGGTACTCGGGTAACCCGGCTATCATCATACCAAATTTCATCAAAATCTGTCCAATGTTTTTTTCGTGATGCGTTCGCAAACAGACAAACAAAAATTCTAAAAACGATAATACTAATTAATTATTATTTACGTGACATTTTATTGTAAAAAAAACCACTTAATTTCTTACTTCATATTATGCCATTTTTAAATAAATTATGCGTGTGTCTGTCTGTGGCATCGTAGCTCCCGAAAGGATGAACCGATTATGTTTTTTTTGTTTGAAAGGTCACTAGAATTAGTCGGGAGTGTTCTTAGCTATGTTTGATGAAAATCGGTCCAAGATTTTCTTTTAAATTTTTTATTTAGTTTTTTCTTGCTTCACAATGTGATTTTTCAAAAAGAAGTGTCACTTATGTGATATCAATATTTAAAATTAATATACTTACTGTATGTTATCTCCAAAATTGTATGAGTAACTAAAGAAACTTAAAGAAAAATTCAGAAAAATATAACTTAATCTTTATCACCATCTAACCTAAGCTATTAACTTAGATCGTGAGAAAAACTAGTATTTACAGCATCTGTGACTCTAATTGCAATTTAAATATTACACGGTAGGCAAGGAAACTGAGAATTGACTGTGGAAGGAAGGACCTTTGCATACCTGTTGGACATTTTTTTTTAAATACATACCCTTAATCATATTCCATATAAACCCTTCACGAAATGAAAATTTTAAAATTTATATTAATGTAGAAATATAAAAGTTCTTCTTTGATCTAATATGTAAAAGTTACATAGCAAAACAATATTGTAATAACTAATAACGTTAAAATTTAGTTAAAATACATGTTTCGAAAATTTCATTTGTATAAATAAATGATAATTCCATAGGTAATACTTTCTTAGATTTACGCGAATATTTGATGACCTTTTTAATAAAACTATCTTTTCGGATTTTTTCGCGGATTTATTTGGATTTTTGGTTCCCGACGTTTGTGGGTAGGCTGTCTGTAACAACTATATATTCGAGACATCTAACACCTCAGTCTCTCCCGTGACCATGATTGCTGTAAAACATTCGAAACGTCGGGTACCAAAAATCCAAATAAATCCAAATAAATAAAAAGTTTTATTTAAAATTCCATAGATAGGTACATTTTACCAAAAATCATTGCGATTTGAAACAGTTAAATTATGTTAAACGAGTATAGTGATATACGAGTGTTGCACACCGCTATTCAGTTCAATGCCGGTAGCTTGTGCATAACGCGTTATTTACACACGCTCTCATTATAAAGCCATACGTAACATATGGCTCGATGTAAACGTGATACGTTTTAATACTTTTAATCTCTTTTATAACAACATCGCTACTGTTTACAGAAAACCTGTACAGATAAATAAAATTAATACCTCTACGACCGAGGACACGCCGGCGTTACAGTTAACAATAGATTTATTGGAAATTTAATTAATTTCTTAGAAATTTAAAATTGTTTGTAATGTCGAAGTAACAGCTTTTTACTAAATGCATATCAAATGTGTACACGGCACTTTTAAAAAAAAACAATTATTAAAATTATGTCTGTCTGTATGTTCCGGCTTATCTCCGAATCGGCTGGACCGGTTTTAACGGGACTTTCAGTGGCAGATAGCTGATGTTTTAGGGAGTAAGTTAGCCTAACTTATTCATTTATTTTAGAAAAAGAATTAGGGTTCCGCGCAAAAAAGGAACCTAAAAAATTGTTAACAAAAACCATGTTCCTAGGGACACACCCAAGCGAAGCGAGGGTATGTCGCTAGTTTAGGTACTAAAGAATTATGTGGCGTAAATTTTAGCAACAGTATTGTAAAACTATCTTTTCGGATTTTTTTCGACGAATATTTATTTTGATTTTCGGTTCCCAACGTTCGAAAAGCTTTACAGTAATTATGATCACGTGAGAAATATGAAAAAGATAGTACAATAAGTAATTACTTAAGATTTCAAATATTTACGTAAATCTGAGAAAGTTGGTCTTAATAGTAGTGTATTCGAAACCTCCACTCGTATTCAGTCCAATCTTATGAAACTTGTGCTTTTTATTACGTCAGATTAATTAATTATTATTGACAAGTAAATTGTATCGAAATAAAATAATTTTTATATTTATTACATGTAAATTACCTCATTTTAACATTTACATTCGCCAATTTTTATGGTACGTTGTTGTATTTCTGCTTCGTTTGTTAGTTATATTATATAATATAAAAATTTCATTTATTGAACCCACTTCGTTTATGTTGCCGTTGTTGCGTGTCAATCATTTATTCACTAGAAGTCAGATAGCACGGACGTTATCTCGAATACATGATGATATATTCCCAAACGTATATGATTTGATATTCATGAAAGTTTTAGTCTTTCTCCGTTATATGTTTTAATAGCGACTCGCCGTCGCTTCGCTCGGGTTCGTCCCTAGCTTGCTTCCCAATACAAACTTCCATCGCCATTTTCACCTCCTTAAGGGATGATTTCCGGGATAAGAAGTATCCTATGTCCTTCCCAGGGTCTCAAGCTATCTTCTTACCTTTCATCTAAATAGAGATTACCACGTCACAAACTCGCATAGAAATTATAAACTCACAAACTTTAACTCTTTATAATATTAGTAGCTATAGATAAATAAAAAAAAACATACAGCCGAATTGAGAACCTCCTTTTTGAGAAAGTCGGTTGAAAATGACATGCTGTGCAACAGTAAGCGCATCGGATGGGAACGAACGGCTGGACCGATTTTGGTAACTTCTTTATTAATGTTTTTTTATAGGGATGTATCGATACGCACTTCTGCCGATAGGACACCGATACCGATGCGGACACTGTAGCCTTAAAAAAGGTATAAAAGGTAAAAAAACTGTGGGTTTATGATAGAAAATATAGAAAGAAATGCATTACTTATATAAGTAATATTTATTTCGAATTTAACAAACTATCAATTATGTTTTGAAAATTGTAATTTAACAGAATATTAGTTATTTTTTAAAATATTGATTAACAAAATGTCTTCTATTTAATAATAAAGTTCAGACTAAAAAGTAATATTTAATATTCACATTTACGATATTTTATTCAGAAAGTACAAAATCCTTAAATTATTAAAAATGAATCAGTGTATCGGTAAATGAATATCGCCGATGTCGATATATCGGAAAACCGACGTATCGCCGATATATCTGTATCGGTATCGGATACATCCCTAGTTTTTTGTATAAATTCGGAAGACATTAATTCGGACGGCGTCTTTTTTTGGGTCAATTAGTATTTAAAAATATCTTATGTCTGCTGCTGCTGCTTGTATATGGTATTTCTATAATATAGGATAGAGACAGCGTGTGGATCGAGGAGCTTAAGGAAATGAAACTTAATTTTAACTGTTCTTATTTGATATATATATTTAAATATAATTAACCAAAAAGTCTAAAAACTGTTAATATGGTTTTTATTATATAATAATAATACACCTTTATGTTTTAACGACTGAACTATCTTTTTAAATATAAATATATAATTAAATATAATACAAAAGCGTGAAATAGATACCTATCTAGCGAATAAAGCCGTGATGGTACAATTCCATTATTTTTGTTCAGAGATAGTTATGGGGCCAAAAATGTTGCAAGAAAATATGCCTTTTACGCCAGAATTAACTTTTATGCCCGAGAAATAGCGGCTGTATGGTACCTAGTTTGTAGAGCCATATTGAGTTGAAGTAATGGCGTGAAACCAAAATCCCAAATTTCTGTCCATAATTATGTTTCAAGATTTAATTTGAGATTATGAAGTTGACGAAATATTTTCGACCGACTTCTAAAAAGAGAAGTTACTCAATTTGTTTATATTTTTGTAGACATGCTTATGAATCTACTTTCATAATTTATTTCAATGAATAAGTTAAAACAGGGAGGTTCTCATTTCTATATTGATTTTAAAATAAAACTTCACTTTTTTGTCTAATATTAAGTGTTCCTAGAAAATAATTATAAGTTGAGATAAATAGCTAATAACAAACACTTTGAACAAAGAACAAAAAGTATAAACAAAAGATTATACGATGGTAGTATGTACTTATACTATACACTTTCCGACTTTATACTGAAGCTAATCTTTTTAAGAATCCTTACAAGTTTCTCATGACAATGTTTTCTTTACGTCTCGGTGAGGTCCGGTGTAATGAACTGTCCTTGTTGAATCGTGACTTTCATAGGACGAGGAAAGTTCGTCCAATATAGAATAGCAAGCAATGTACGTATTTGATGAAAGCTGATTTCATTTAATGTTTATATTTTTTAACCATTTACTACTTATACGCCATAGGTTCATTCAAGTGTAATTGATCGAAAAATCACAAATTAATATTTTTTTAATATCTTGACTGAAGGATTAGAAAAGAAGGGGATTTCTTCTTTTGTAATCTTTATTTTCAAATAAATTTGTTTGCTATTTGTTGATTTTTTGACTGAATAACGCTATATTATGACTTTTTTTTAATAAATATCTACAGGGTGTCGACTGATTGTCATATATGAAAATGAAACAAATGATCTTAAACTCGAAGGTTTCCTAAAACGATTTAAGAATACTAGTGAAGCTAATAGGTGTTTTGATATATTAGCTGTGTAAGTGTGTGAATAATAATAGATAAAGTATATTTTATATGATATAGGTATAACCTCTAACTTTCCTCAATAAACGGGCTATCATCAAATCGGATTAGTAGTTCCTGAGATTAGCGCATTCAAATAAACAAACAAACTCTGTCTCTTTATAATATTAGTATAGATTTAATCTTTTTAAACGGAATCCGTAGTAGTATTGCCAACCAACCTTCCGGCGTCTCCCAGTAAGATCCGGTGTGAATCACCGTGTTGATATAACAAGCTTTGCGAAACTACGCGTGAAGACACATGCGCATGCAGTGTATAGGGCTGCTACCTTTCATTACTCAAAAATATATATTATATAAAAGTGTTAAGTCTAGATATTAAAATACAGCTGTAAATCAAAATAGGCAAGGCAAAAATATTGCAATTATTGGAAAGGAGTTATTTCTTAATAAAAAAAAATATTTTAATTTTGATGTTGATAACCCTATTTCATATTGTTCGTGCATGTGTCGCCGCTGAGTCACTATGATCGCATTATGCGGTTTTATACCAAGCTCATGTTACATGGGCTCAGAGATGATAATCCTTAGACAAGACATTAACTTTGTACGTGCTCTTATTTAATTCATTCTACACATTGTTAATCTTGGAATATACAATAGCTTTCCCAAATCGTTAGCGCTTAGCTTCAACGTCAAATCGAAAGTATACGTTTGTGAAAAATTCATGAGTGTCATTATTGGGACTCGCTGATTGTATAAAAGTGTAAAAATGGCAATGGATACTATGGCAGTCGAACTGCCGGACTTGACAACCCACACTCCACAGCCACCGGTAGAAGAAACGCCGGAAGAAAAGTGAGTATATTATAAAAAATTGTTCCTACTAATATTTACTGTGAAAGTTTTTGATTGATTGTATGTTTGTTATTGTTGTTATGAATTACGCGTTAATCCTTAAAGGGATAGATCATGTCCTGCGCTAAAATATTTTTATCTGAATGTCTCGTGTGTATTTTACTGTGGTAAAAATGCGACATGGTCGCGTCTAAGTGAGATTGGATTTCGATATTTGGAACCATCAATTTGTTACTAACAAATGTAGCTAAAAACAACGTTCCAATTCAATCGTTACACGAAATATATACCTACACTTATAAATTATTTATTCGTGAAATCAGTGACAGACATGTTATAAATATTTAAAGTAAAGGAAAACTTTCTTCTATAATAAAATCTTACATTTTTCCCTAATTTGCTACTTTATCTAATAAAAGCCAATAACTTAAGACAGCTTACTGCTCTATATAATATCTAATTATTTAAATATAAATAGATCAAATCTCCGTGTTCGGTAAAAATAATAATTCAGTAACATACAGGTTAAGTACATGTTGAAAAGAAAGTAAGAACAAGTAACTGCTCGAAATCAAGTTTATACTTTGAATTGTTCGCATTTTAATGATCAAGTTGTAAACCATACCATATATAAACAAATTATATATAATTAATATTTTATTCGAGGTGCTAAAAATAGGTCACCCGTTCTCACTTATAACTTTAAAAGCTCTTGAGCCGTTGAAGAAAAATTTTAAAGGTTCGCTTTTAATTAGAAGTCTTTTAAATAGTAATTACTTCTAACATCTAAAATGACTTTTAAATAAAAATAAATGGTAAATGCATCGTTTAATTTGTATGATTAAGTTGCTAGAATCTGTGAGCAAATCGTAGATATGTCGTAAATTTTATGATTTTTGGACATAATTTTAGACTAATCAAGAGTTATTTAAAATATTTAGTACTACCGACTCACCCTCACTTCGCTCGGGTTCGTCCTTAGCTTGCTTCTCAATACAAACTTCCATCCTCATTTTCATCCCTTTAAGGGATGATTTCCCAGATAAAAAGTATCCTATATCCTTCCCAGGGCCTCAAACTATCTTCTTACCAAATTTCATCTAAATCGGTTCAGTAGATCCAGAGATTACCCCCTACAACGTCACAAACTTTACCTCTTTATAATATTAGTATAGACTAACTTTAAAAAGACTGCAAGCAAAAGCGTCAGCTTTTATATATAATAGAGATATATATGGTCGATAATAGCTGGCATACATAGTTATTGGGTTATGAACGCCTATAAAAGGATGGGGAAAAAAACTTATCACGTCACAGCTATTAATGAGCATTTCTATGGCGTAGAGTCTCATGGCATTTAGGTCAAGTATTGATTGTGGTGGTAACACCGCGGTGATTCTCTCCACGCTTGTATATATTTTCATCTTAAATTATCTTATTAATGCTCTTGCAGTTCTATTGTTTTGACTTCTTTGGTTTTAGCACTCTGAATTCGGCTATTGATTTCGTAAGGCGACTTTACTTATCTCTATTAATTTTAAATATTTTGTAGCAACTCGCCCTGACTTCATCTACTTGTAATGTGTCGCATTGGTACGTTCATATAAATGTTACATCTTACATGTTATATACTGTTATATTTAAACCAAGAAACGGGACGATCGGGTTTATATTAGAATGGTAAAATTTTGTATGTATGTTTGTTTGTTACTCCTTCACGCTGAAAATTGAAATAGATGTACGGATTTTGATAAAATTTAGTACTAGTACAAATAGAATATGACCTGGCGTAACACATAGGCTACTGTCTGGCACCTGCACCTAGGGACGCACCCGACCGAAGTGAAGGCAAGCCGCTAGTTATTCCTAATTGCAGTGCTGGATTTACACTAGTAACACTCAGGGTGGGCACTAGCCCAGGGCGGAAAATTTCGAAGAAAAAATAAACAAAATGTTCGAGTTATCGATCTTTTTTTATTTTCTGAAAAATAAATAATTTAAAAAACTTTTTTGCATTTATCAAAAATTAAAAAAATTGAACTTTATTCATATTATGCAAAATTTCTATAATGGGGCGGCATTTCTTACATTGCCCTGGGGCGGCGCTAAGGTTGAATCCGGTACTGGAGGAATTGAACCATGTGACCGGGAAGCTGTGGGCAAAAACGTTTTACCCCTTTTTGGATTCATTCAGTCATTTTTGATTGATTCCAATCGGTTATCTATATCTATACATGGCAGAAACAACCCTCGTATAAAGTGAGGGTAGCTGTTTGTGGTAACGATCTAAATGGTGTAGTGTAACATGTGCGGCGCCATAGCCAGTAGCTAATAGCTATATAGATAAATTGTTGTTTGTAAACTGGTTAATTGAAATTATTGTAAGTAGATTAATTAGCATTTTTTTTCTTGATTTTAAATCTCGTATAAGTAGATACATGTATAATAAGGATATTATAAAAGTGAAAGTTTGTTTGTTTTTCTATTTATTTCAATGCGCTTATCTCTTAAACTAACGGTCAGAAATATAAATTCCAATTTCACAAACAAACTAAGCGAGCGGGTAATACCATATTAAATTATATAGCGCACTTTGTATTTGTGCTAATTAAGGCAATTACTCTACGGCAAAACTATTAAATTGTCAATAAATAATAACTCTACATTATAATATTTTAATTTTCAATATATTTTAATATGTAATTTCCTCCTGAGATATAGAGCATAAGTGTAAGAGCAGACATAAGTGCACTCTCCATTCTATACACTCTCATACTCTCCTTTTTCAAGTCAGTCCAGAACAATGACACTAAATATCTAAAATATTTTTTTTTATATATATATATAAATATTTTTCATTCAAATTAAGTAGAATTAAAGCAAATATGTGACTAAATTGTGAGTAATAAATATTTTAATGTTTCCTTTTATTAAAAGTAAGTCGTGTACGCGCTTTCGTGACCAGATTGCACTATAGAATGTTTTACATAATTCATAAAATTTATAAATGCATTTTATTCTATTTTATGGCTTATGGTTGAAATAAATGTACAGAAATTAGAACAAATATAAAATAAACAAATTAAATTTTCGTAATTGTAGAATAATTAATAAGTAACAATTATCTTTATAATAAAAATTGATTATTCTTCCAACTACCAAGGTTCGAATATATCAAACAAATCCATTTCTTTACAAAACCCCAGTCACTCGCTTATAACTTAATATATGGAATTGTGACGTTAAAGATACGTTTTCACTTTCAATTTTCACGCCATTTGATAATAAACACTGGTTAACTACATAATTAATTAGATCGTTTGTTTCGCCACATTCACTACTGATTTATATCAGGACTTCAAAATCGTACACGAATTGTTTACATTATTCTACTCCTTTTATAAGCACTGTTTAATTATTTACTAGCATTGCCCGCGGCTCCGGCCGCGTTCAGATGACTAAAAACAAAATTCTAAGGTTTTACATATTAGTATACTCTTACAATGCAGTTTTTGTATTATTTTTAGAAATGAGATATTTTCCCGCGGTAAAAAGTATCCTATATGTTGACCCGGATAACCAGCTATCATCATACCAAATTTCATCAAAATCTGTCCAGTGGTTTTCTCGTGATGCGGTAACAGACAGACAGACAAAAATTTTAAAAACTATAGATTCGGACTCTGTATCGATAATAATGTCTAATTAATTAGATTTTTTTTTAAATATTTAATGTACAGATTCGACTTAGTTACAACTTTATTATAAACACATTTTAATTTATAAACACATTGCCAATATAAGCACGCATAATAAATACCGATAGTATGATGATATGTTGTACAAAGTCGGAAAATATTTCCCTTTTAAGTATTTCCGTTATATTACACATGCTAAGGGCATCTAGGGCTTTATATTATCAGCAGGGCTTCTAATATTAGCAGAGATGACATTTTCTTATTGCACGGCGTAAGTCGACATCACGCAAGCTGAATAACAATATCGCCTATGATTATTTCAAATGTCTAGACTACTGAATTGTACACGAAAATCCCAAGTAAACATAAGTTCTTTGTCTTTCATATAAGATAGAGAATTGCTTGTAGAAAATCATAATGTCCACCTTCCATTTTTATTGGTAGAATCGTAGCAATAAAAACTAATATTATCTAATAAATCCGCTAGTATTCGTTTAGTATAATAAAATATTTTGAACTAGCGACCACGATCGCTTCGTTCGTGTTCCTTCCTAGGTACGTTTTAACGGTTAGTATAGATAAATAGACTATCTAATATCTATGATATAGCCCTCCCCAATAAACGGGCTATCTAATGCTAAATATTTTTTTCAAATCGCATTAGTAGTTCCTGAGATTAGCGCGATTAAACAAACTCTGCTTCTTTATAATATTAGTATAGACTAAAACTTATTAAAACAAAATGTAATGATAAAAAGTATATTATACAAATGGATAAGGCAACATCTTAAAGCTTGTCATTACCTTCCTTTCACTAGAGCCACAAAAAGCCATGAAAGTTGAAACAATATAGGTAAATAAATAATATAAAGGTTTTAATTATTGAGTGAACGCATTAGTCATACACATGAACGAATTAGAGACTGGACCTGACATAAAATACAAATGTATGAAAACTAGTTCAACCAAGTGACGCATAACGCACACAAAGATTTTATTACATTATTATAAACACTAATACACAATACAATATTTCTAGTGCTTGAACGTAATCGATAAAATACATATATCGATGAACCAATGAATGACATTTTAGACATTGGTTAGCAATAGTCATCATATTTTACATCTTTTAATTTATTCTTCTTCTTTTAATTTTAATAAATTAAAATAAATGAATTAAAGAGGCAATAATAATGTGTCAAATAATAATTATTTTTTAATTTGATTTATATAAATACGATGGCATTGATGGCAACATTCTGCTGGCCTGTAATAATGTTAATGAACAAATGAATATCGGGTATATATTCCATTAATATATAATAAATATTATTTTGTAAAGATTAAAAAATATATTAAGCTAATTTAATTAAATAAAGTGATTTTGTTGATTCTGTTATTGAACTATTTTAATTGGCAATTGATTGTCTCGGGTAGTTATAAAAATGTGACACTGTCCTAATATTGCTCAGTTCTTAATAAACATTTGTGAAATTAGGAAAAAGAAAGAGATTGCAAATTAAAGTGAGTGTTGGATCGTGAAAGTAAAATAATTAGTGCAAGTGGTAAAGTGTTTTATTACAAATCGCCAACCTAGAAGTTTAGTGCTAAAACATTATTGTTTGATTTTGTGTAATTTATGTGTTGAATTAAAATGATCTTTATTATTATTACAATGGAATAATATTCCAAAGTATATAAATGTGGAATAAAATAAAATAAAAATTAAGTACACATACTAATTATAATTTTTGCATTTATATTTTTATTTGATTTAGAAAATATTTTTATAAATTTATTGTAATCAGATTGTAGGATACTGTGGTAAAAGTATTTTATGTTATTGTACTGTACAAATAACAATTCGTTAGTAATTTCGTCAAATATCGATATATTTTCGACATTGTCAAGCACTAGTCGATGTCAAATGGACTCACTCGACAGTTTAGTCATTTGTTCTGAATGGTATAATCCAGGGATTTTATGATGGTTGTCAGATGTCAACAATACATAGAAATATCGACTATATTTAACATAGTTGGATAATATGACATTTTATTTTACATTTAATTAAATTGTGTGATAAATAACAATAAATGTAATAAAATAATGTATTTACAAGTGAAAAGAAATACTGCTGCTTCCGCCGTTATAGTTTTTACATCATTTAACAGAACATTTAGTCATTTTTGGGAGATGTTTTGTTGACAAATAAGTGCTTGAGACTGACGCAAAAAACAAACTACCAAGCCTAAAATCTCCTGGTCACTGAGAAGACCGATAAAGGTACGTCCGCTTTTATGTCTAGTCCAGTCTCTAATTCGTTCATGGTCATACATTATTGCATCAATTAGTATGGTACATTACTATGTAGTTATAGAGTCTCTATAAAGTAAAATCAAAGTGCTTTGTAAATGGCACTAAAGCGAATGCATTATCATAATTTTTAATTATATTGCCTTGTAATTATATGTTGCTTTAAAATGTCCATCATCATACAATGACGCTCTTAACGCAATTTAAATATATAGAATGTTGATAAAACTCCATCTCATTAAAGCCTTATTTTTTATGCAAAAATAAATCCAACTTTACAATAAAGGTTGAGATGGATTTTTTGTCCAAATGTAAAAGGAGTTTTTAGTTGACGAAATCTAGTCATTATAAACACCACGGTTCACACGGTTCACAACCGACGAAGACACTGTACATATCTATATGTGTATAAATATATTAATACAATTTTGCACCAAAAAAGCCATTCTGTCTTCATGTTCTGATAAAATAGGACCATGAGTCTTTAAAACGCTCTGTGAACCCAAAACAAAGCAAAGCAGTCACACACTGCGCCAAATCGCATATAGCTTCCGTTACAACCTGCCTTAAAGCATTCCGACGTATTGAAAACAGAAATAAAGTATGCAATGTGTCTGAATGATAACGGGCAGCTGGCCTGAAGCCAACAAGCGTGGTTATGCTTGTAAACATATTTTGTATAACATCTAGACCACATGGAAAACAAATATGTAATCTACGCATGAAACATTTTTTCATGCCCATGAAGCTGAAAATACTGCTATCTATCCCATGCCAACTCTCTACCCCTTCTTTCTAGCGATAACGGAAACGTTATCCCCAGAGGGGTAGAGAGAGGAAATTGCCCTAAGATTTGCACTACCCTTCAACTTCCGATTGCTTAAGGGACGTCAAACTTTTCTTTTGTTTCATAAAAGCAACTACAATATCAAATCGCCTGTATTTAAAAAAAACTGTTATTTTGTACGCATTTTTGGGGCCAGGAAAGTATCGAATGAATATTCAACCTTGCTTTTATTTATATACTGTTTTTCTAATATTACTCAACAAGCACATCTTAATTTACACCAACTATCAATCCTTGTCGGACGTGACGGACTGGGCAAGCTTAAAATGATATCCTACGCAATTTCCTCCTAAGTCGTATGTCAACAGAAGCTCATATACGTGACTAAGGAAGTTACCTCGATTCTGGAGTGTACTTGTATTAAAACATAAGGCTAAAACTATCTAAAAAAAGTGGTACGGGGTGCCTACCCATTTCTTGCTTTATTGCTACAGGACTTTTGTTCATGACCAAATATTTTCCTTTAAAATATTTTATCTAAATATCGTATCGCATACAGCCCTTTTCACTGCCGGCGAAATAAATTTTGAATTAAAAAGGCGAGTGTGATCAGGGTAAAAGTTTACCACGCTGGCCAATTGCGGATTGGCAGACTTCACATATTTTTCGAAAACAAGTCAGTTCCTCTCGTTCTCTCAGACATGCAGATCCCTCCACGCAAGTTGAAATAAATTGATAATGACAGCTTCATTTCGTTTTTCAAGTTAAAGAGTTGCCACAAGGCTCTTACTGCTTTTTAAATAAATATCGTATGCTACATCTAAATAAACTCTGTCACTATTAATAAAACACCATTTGGCGATCGCATTTCAGTTCCTACGCACATTCATAAGTTATGCATGAATAGTTCGATGGTAGCAATACGTGCTGTGTGACGTCACAAGTCGTGACCTTACGCGCTTATTTATTTTGGGATTATCCTAAATAGGTCGACGGAAATACATTCATTGCTACCAACATGTCATAGATTATGAATGACGTAAAGAATTTTAGTGACGATCACGCTTATGATTATGTCTGCAGTTGAGTTTGTTGTTTGGCTCAGTTTGTATTGACCCTACTTGCTGTGCCAGGGGTCGCGGGTTTGAGTCCCGTTTTTCGGCATATCACATGATCTGAATACACCGATCTGATCGCAATTTTATATTAAGAACAATTCAATTTTAAAACAAATGTGACGGTGATGTGTCCTATTTTATCTATAGTACACGTTATAAAATTCTAACCGAGTCGAATCTGTACGTAAAATATTTTTTGAAAAATCTTATTGAAATAGTCATTATTATCGATACAGAGACCGAATCTATAGTTTTAGAATTTCTGTCTGTCTGGGAACGCATCACGAGAAAACCACAGGATAGATTTTGATAAAATTTGGTTTGATGATAGCGGATAACCATCCGTGTCAACATATAGGATAATTTTAAATAAAACTATCTTTTCGGATTTTTTCGCGAAAAAATCCGAAAAGATAGTTTTATTTAAAATGTCAAGTATTCGCGTAAATCTAAGAAAGTATTATATAGGATAATTTTAAAATTGCGGGAAAATATCTCCTCTCTGAAAAATCTATACTAAATGTTAAAACGTAATGGGACAATATATTATTTATTATAAACGGACACATACATACGGTATATAGGAACATTGTGGCCGTCAAACGCAATATTATTTAAATTTTACCTACCAGAAGCCACTTAATAAACTGTGAAAAAATAGTCTGTGTCACTCGTGTCGTATCGCGTCTCATCGTGTCACGTCGATTCGTTGCTTCGTAAAAGTTTACAAAAGTTTTAACAAGACAGTAAACATTCACACAAACAGTAATCAGTATTCAGCAATAATCTTAACGACTTTTCAGCAATTGCTCCCTAACCTTTTTGTAGAAATCTGTTTAGATAAAAATTTACGTTTCCACTACATTACAATAATCGAGTTTTTCACACTTTCTCAGTAGGTACACGTACAACGGGGTCTTGATATTTCAACGAGCCAATTTTTTAATATATTGCAGTTCGCGTTGAAGTGAATTACGGGTTATAAAATTTAACGCCATGGAAAAGTTATTTATGGGACGTAATCCGATTCGCTCCCGACTTTATTGCTCCACAACTTCTTCACACCCTTGACCTAAAAGACAACGCCCATACTCAATATGTTATTCGTTCTACTTTCCAATGAATTCTTAAACAGAATATATACCACCAGTATTCGCTCGATATTATAGCTTTTTATACATAACTAGCATTGCCCGCGGCTCCGCCCGCGTTCAGATGACCAAAAACCAAATTCTTAGGTTTTACATATTAGTATACTCTTACATTGCAGTTTTTGTATTTTTTCGCAGAAATGAGATATTTTCCCGCGGTGAAAAGTATCCTATATGTTGACCCGAATAACCAGTTATCATCATACCAAATTTAATCAAAGTCCCTCCAGTGGTTTTTCCATGATGCGGTAACAGACAGACAGACAGACGAACAAATATTCTAAAAACTATAGTTTCGGCCTCTGTATCGATAATAATGTCTATTTTAATAAGATTTTACAAAAAAAAATATTTTATGTTCGGATTAATGTCTATAGGTCCCTTAAAGGCCGGCAACGCATTCGCAACTCCTCTTGTGTTACAGATGTCCATGAGCGACGATAACCACTTACCATCAGGTGGATCGTTTGCTCGTTTGCCCCTTTTTTCTGTAAAAAAAAAGATTCGGCATAGTTATAATTTTATTATATGTATAATAAAGCTAATAAAGCTGTTTAAGGTATTTATGCTTCCTAATTCTTAAAGGATCTTCGTCATATATGTAATTGGCACTATACAAAAGGTCAAAGACATAACGTAATGTTTGAAACTTCCAACACGCTTTATAAATGGAATGAAAAGTCAATACAAGAAAGAACAGTTGAAAAAGAATTGTCACAAATGTCTTAACCCCAGCTATTGAATATTTTTACGAAGCTTCTAGGTTTTTTGACGATATGAAAATAGTCTAATAAAGCGGGTTTGTACACAGCAATGAAAATTAACGGCTTAGTTCTCGTTGCATTATATGATGTAAATAATTAATCATTAGTGAGTATTACGCGTTTTAAATGAGCTCACTAGTATCTACAGAGAGCGAGTTGTGAAAGATTTTTTGGTATGTATTCAGCCCTTAGTGCCACTGCTGGGCACGGGCCTCCTTCCAATACGAGGTGTACTCTCAAACGTGCAGGTTTCCTCACGATGTTTTTTTTCACCGTAAAAGAAGTGGTAATCATGTTGGAAAATGATTCGCACATGAAAATATCAGAGGTGCGAGTCCCGGGATTCGAACCTCTCGCATATACTCCGTTTCCCAATTGAGCGTTTTTAGCACGTAAATTTGGATTATTTAAATATTTATTCGAATATACTTAACTTTATAAGTTATAACTATTTATTTAAATATATCTGTATATATTACATTGTAGTTTTTTACTAACACATCTTTATTTCAATTGTCATTTCAAATCACACCCATCAAAGAACAATTCAAATAACATTTACCACATATATTTTTAGTCCTTATTGTTATAACTGTAAAACCTAAATTCGTATGACAATTAACCGTTTTTGATCCGACATCTCGTATTTGCTCGTGAGATTATGGTTATAAAACGTGACACTGAACAAATAGTCATTAAAATGCTTAATGGCTCGGAGAGATTCGTGAATATATCCTGCAACTGCAAAGAAAAACGATGTAACTTGATTATTTTAAAATAGGATTATTTCCTCGTATATTTAAAGACTAAATTCAAAACTGCTACAATACCGAGTTAAAATTTTGCTCCTTTCAGGCGTCGATTTGTTTTAGTGTTAAGTATAATGGGTAAATGTGGGTAATTGCGTTTTTGTGTACATTGAGCGCCATATGACCTTGTGTTAGGCGTGCAGATTGCAGGTTAGTCATTAGTGGAAATATCAAATAACGTATTTGCTATCGAATTTAATCTAACTTACAATTACAGCTACCATTTTTGGGATATTTAACTTATGTATATACATTATATTTATATATCAAAGCTAAGGCAGAATAAATATATTTTTTTTAATATGTGATCTGAAATGGAAGATGATGAATCTGAAAGAAAATGAGATTTATTATTCATCGATTCATCATTCATTCATTTTGTCATACATGATTTGACATGGATAATCAATAATTATAAAGATGAAAAACACTTAATAAAACGATTATTTATATTTATTGTAAGCTTTTCTCTCCCTCCGCTATATGAAAAGTGAAGTCTGAACATCCTATATAATACTTATTTAAAAATTCAAATTACTGTATCATCCGTGTTTTCTTTAAGCAAAAGCATTAAAAAAACCGATTTTGTGAAAAAACATAGATTTTATGATATATTTATCACAAATTTCAATTGTCCACAGATATGAACGTCTCTTGCGTCGCGCTCGCAGCGAGGACCTGAGCGAGGTTTCGGGTATCGGGTGCCTGTACCAGAGCGGCGTCGACCGGCTCGGGAGGCCCGTCGTTGTGTTCATAGGGAAGTGGTTCCCCATCTCTGATATTGATTTGGAAAAAGTGAGTATAAAACAGCTAAATTTAATTTATTATATAGCTTATTAGGAAAACATAGTGAGGAAACCTGCATGTCTGAGAGAACTTACAAGTTTTCTAAAGTCATGTGCAGTCCGCCAATCCGCACTTGGCCAGCGTAGTGGACTATGGCCTGATGATCCCCTTCGTATTGAAGGGAGGCCCACCCCAGCAGTGGGACGTTAAAAAGTGCTAAATACGTATAGCTTATTGACTTTTGTGGTCACAAGAGTCAGGGTGGTGCATTAAGGGATGTTTAGGACTTAGGTTAGACTTAGGTTATGGTACTAGGTGTATGGCTTTTAAATCTATAAACATAATATTTTTCATTACAAATATGGATGGAAGTAAAATATATTGTGCTTTTGTTCTATATATTATAATATTACCTTGGTTTAAGATCTACGTACCGGACTGTAATCGAAAAAAAAATTCGCGCAATAAAAAATTACATACCTATTGTTTATCTAGCTTATTAAGATTTATTAAACCCATATGAAGTGTACATAATATATTATCTAAATTTCTGCACGAAACATTCACTTCAGGATAAACTTGTTTATAAATTTTTGACTATACCTAAGTATAAACTTTATCCCAACTTCAGCTGTTAGCATATTTAACTTAGTTAGGAAGTCTGTGGAGAGCAAACCCTTAATAATTTTACACAATGCATTACCTAACCTCATGCTGTGCATGTGTGACTACTCTGCCCTAAGTTTATGAGGATTGCTGCAAATTTAATATAAAAAATTGATTTGCAAGCAAATGCTAACCGATATGGGCTTATGACGAAACGTAAATTTAATATTGAACAAAAGCAATAAGGAAAATTATTTCATACAAAACAAATTCACAATATTTAAATTAGTAATGTCGAATATTTGCTTTTAATTTGTTTTTCGCAAGCAAATATTTAAATGTCTAAGTTTTTTACGATTGAGACAAATTTCCGTACCAACCTTTAACTTGTACTTTTGAATTATATTTTTTTGTATAACTTGGCTTTTTGTATAAAGATATTCTTTATTTGTATTGTACCGATTGATTTAATAATTCTGATTAATTTAAATTTTTTACTGTTCAAACATCGTTTTCCATATTTGTACGAGTGACTTCGAAATTGACGTCAATTTGTCAATTTCGAAGAATTCCATATAGAGTTTTATACGCTATAACCCCTTTATGGAATGACATTTCTAAAGTTAGTGCTTATTATATGAGGAACTCTTTTTATTTCATTTTATGCTTTTAGAGCCAACTATTTAGGACACACTCAGTGAATGAATTTCATGCGAGTTTGTTGATATGTCCTTTCTCGAACTACTCGTCAATGACTGTAAAAAAACGCGATATTTTTTCTAAGAGATAATTGCCAAAATATTATAGGGTAGAAATGACTATATAATATTACCAAAAACAGCTGACATTTAATCGTATTTTTGTATAAGTGACATGAAATAACTCAAATTCTACATATATGTAACATTGTCTGTGTATTTGTTTACAGGCTCTCCTTTATCTAATCAAGCTGTTGGACCCGATCGTCCGCGGCGACTACGTGATAGCGTACTTCCACACCCTGGCCTCCTCTAACAACCACCCGCCCTTCTCCTGGCTGAAGGAGGTTTACACCGTGCTGCCTTACAAGTAACATATCGTTTATTTGTTTTTTTGCCATTCTTTTCTGGGAAATCATATAATAGAATGTTACAGAACTATCTATATTTGTTTAGAAACCAAATATTTTTTTGGTTTTTGATTCTGCGATTTTTTAGAAGGATATGTTTTAATTAATTAATATAAGTATTTAAAATAATTAAATACATAACAAAAAATATTTAATTTAACTAGGAATAATATTACAAGAAATGGAAGATAAAATAATAAAAACAATATAATTTATATTATGTCTATATATTTTATTTAATACTATAATTTGCTTTAGTTTTTGCGCGTTAGGAGCATTACTGTGTGTTCGAGTAATTCTTCGTCAAGTCACGTACGTGTGTATTTGTACCAGAGACTAACAACTGAGCGTATATTTGCCTCAGGTTAAATGAATGTGGAAAGAAAAGTTTTTAGCGAACTAGCGACTCACCCTCGCTCGTTAGCCCGTTTTAATGTTCAATATATTCGGATTATTTCACGGATTTATTTAGATTTTTGGTTCCTGACTATTCATGCAAAAGTTCTCTTAAAACTGTCACCAATTGTGTTTAGGTAATTATTCTAATTGAAATAAATATACAACAATGTCCATTGAACTTTAAATGCAATCCTTAAAGTTGCAATGGACGCGTCCGAACTTATCGAGAGTAAGTGCAGAATAAAATACTAGTATTAATCAAAAAAGCTCAATTACAAAATATAAAAATATTAAATTATTTTTGCTTTAGTTCCTCCATTGTGACGAAGTGTGACCTACATGTTCTGCTGCGCTCATTTTTTTAAGATATATAAGACTAAAATCGCTTTCTTTGCATACATTAATGGGTATATCATTATTAATTCAAATAATAATAATACATAGATAGATATATGCCATGTATGGGACTAGCTCAAGCCCGCGGCTCTGCTCTCTTAATTTATTCATGTAAGATTGCTCCGATTTATTACGAGTAAGTTTATAACGTGAAGTTAGATAAAAGATAATGTTCCTTGATGAAGTATGCATCCCTTATTAACTTTCCACTGCTGGGAACTGATTCGTACATGAAAATATATCAGAGGTGTGAAACCCGGATTTTGAACTCACTTGACTTGAATTCCTAAGCGAGCGCGTTACCACTGACTGGGCTACCACTGCCTTCCCTCAATAAAATGTAAAAAAAAAATAGATGGAAAATTCCAGGAATTAGCGCGTTCAAACAAACAAAAAATTGCCTGTTTAAGATAATAAATATTACGTCGTAATATTTCGCAAAATGAATAATACATACAGTAGGTAGGTACTTTAATGTGTTTTAATTTACACAATGTTGAACTTTATAGATTGCGTGACGTCTTTCCCTTCCATTTGCATATTTGGGTGCAGTTTATATTACAGAACAAAATATTACAAAGTGATTCACAATCTAACTCACACTAGTTTTATGTCCGATTCCACCGTCATCCCACAAGCTACCACCTACGTATGGGATCCCTAGCTTAAAAGTTCCCCTAAACCTAAATTAAATTTCGTTTTACCATAGTCAGAGCCCGTATTTCTATTACCTATATTTAGGTGGCATTTTAACATTTAGGTGACACCTAACTGTCGGTGAAACAGAAACTGTCCCCTAACAGCCCCCTAACTATGCTTAGGAGGCCCTTAAACTTAGGTGACGTTGGTGAAATCGGCCATTAATTTTGTTTGATTCTTCAAGCTGTAACCATTTAGGGAATTTCAGTTATACTAGGCATGGCTTAAAGCCTGCATTATAAATACACTAGCGATTTATATTTTTACTATCGACTCACCCTCGCTTCGCTCGGGTTCGTCCCTAGGTTGTTTCCCCATACAAAGTTTCATCCCCATTTTCACCCCTCTAAGGGATGATTCCCTGGATAAAAAGTATCCTATGTCCTTCCCAGGGTCTCAAAATATGTTCTTACCAAATTTCTTCTAAATCGGTTCAGTAGATCCAAAGCGTACCCCCTCTACTCGTCACAAACTCACAAACCTTAACTCTTTATAATAATAGTATAGACAAAAAAAATAATTTATTCCATACTAAGCGTCAAAACGTACCTAGGGACTAACCCGAGCGAAGCGAGAGTAAGTCGCTAGTAGGATAAAAAAATGTAATTTACACTTTATAATTCATGTTAGGCTTTATTTTGATAGATTTAGATAATAATATGCCTTTTTTTATGTAAAAATGGAATTACGTTTATCATAATAGGTTTTGTAGCCGTTGTTAGCTTATGATTTCCGCAAAAAATTATGAAGCTTACTAATTAATTACCATAAGAAGGTTATAAAAGATATGTCCTTGAGATGAATAATTATTATTTTATATATTTTTTTGTAATTTAAATATAAATTATATTGTAACAAGTGGTAAAATGATCTTGCTATTGATGTATATCGAAGTTGAGTTGTTAAAGAAGTTTCGTGTAGTGTTTATTTTCGATTTTTTGAATGGTAAGGTTGTTTGGTCAGATTTATGTCAGGAATATGAGACATTTTTAGGCTAGGCGCCGACAGGTGCCAACTTCTTATCGACATTGTGTATGCCACAACGCAAACGAAGCCGTAGCAACTAGTTCTTAGACAAATATTCAACGATTACATACATATTTAGAAGGTTGTTTTTATACCTGAGTCAAACAGATTTACATGTTTAAACGCACATTAAAGCTTTTAACTCTTAATTTTGTAACTATCTTTCGGATAGTTGCCGAATTCAATAAGTAAACAAAAACTTTAATGTTTAAAGTATTCTATAGCTTCCATAAAATACGATTTCACTTCGTTCTTTGTGACAGTAATGTTATTAGAAAACTTTTCAAACCAAATCAGTAGCTATTATGAGTTTTATGTCAATCAATTGTTCATTTTTTTTTCCTGCTATATTATACTAAGTACAACAAACAAGATATTTTCTAAAAATGGCAATTAATTTTCAGATATAAGAAAAACCTAAAAGCCTTCTACATCGTGCACCCGACATTCTGGACAAAAGTAAGTTGTAAATTTTTTTATCATAATTTTTTATTGTCAACAATTAATTCATTAAAATGCATAACTGAAGTATTTTCCGTGTTTGTATAGAATGAGTCATTGCCTGAAATAATAACTCGCTAACACGCTAAAATGATGAAACACTTTTAATTGATTTTAACACATTTGCTTGTTTTCTAAATTGAGATAAGGACGTCATTCTGAACGCTTGTTTAAACTTGTTAATGCACACACAAGTACATAATATATGTAATGCAATACACAGTTAATATTAATTAAAAAAAAACTTTAAGCAATCATGAATTTATCTGTTAAAGATTTAATATGAAAATATTACTATTTTTGTTTTTTTTTTTTGTTGTACAGGAAAGTAGGTAATTTCTGATACATCCGTTGGCCTGATTGAGATAGTTTCACTTCTAAACTATTTTTATGTAAAAAATTACATCACTATAATGCTCCGTGAAATAAGAACTAATTTAAGGCATTTATAATATAAACACCTGCAAGGAACAATATTGTAACTCAGTTTTTATATACAATGTATGTTTTTATATTATGAGTAGGTACATGGGCGACACAGCTACGTTTGGTGTTTTTCAGAAAAGACACCTAGGTATATAGATAAACTTAAAAAGCAAAACTTTAACTAAATACATAAAAATTATCCAAATTAGTTAAACCATTTCCGAGATACACAAAATAAATTTATATAAATATATCTAAGCATTGCTCATTTAATATTATAATCTGCTCAGTTTAGTGTCAGTAAGTGGTTTTTTGATCACTTTGACATAAATAAGTCCAATTGCTTTAATGCTGAGTTACAATCTTGTTCCTAGCTGGAGTCGATATTACCCAATGTACTGTCACTTGCAAATTTTTAACAATTTTCAATTCAATTCTCTTGTTAATGGCTTCAAAGCGTGCCAGTTGGGCACAGATTACTTCGCCAATGTCACGTAAAATGGAGAAGACGCGAAGGAGATTGGTTGTTAAAATAAGATTAATAAATAAAATAAGATACTCTGTGGAACTGTCAACGAGTACGGTAGACTTAGGTGTTCGTCCCGAGTTATATGTATTTTAAATAATAAAGTATTTACGTCTCTCAATGTGAACACTAAGTTTACCACTCACTATGGTCACATAAATAATTTAAATCCAATTTATCGCCTCTGTTAAGATACTATCTATGTATTAGCTGTGGATTTTGTACAATAAATAAATAATGAACAATTTTGTCCAATGACCAGATGATGACGTGGTGGTTCACGACGTTCATGGCGCCGGCGATAAAGGCCAAAGTGCACACGCTGCCCGGCGTCGAGTACCTGTACTCGGTGATGCCGCGCGACCAGCTCGAGGTGCCCGCCTTCGTCACCGAGTACGATATGACGGTACGACTCTACTTATAGTGGTTGTGTGTTATGTAAACTCTCCATATTCGTATTCAGCTCTTTTTAATGTCCCACTGCTGGGCACGGATCTCCCAATACGAAGAGGATCAGGTCATAGCCCCGCTACCATAGCTGGCCAAGTGCGGGCGGACTGAGCATGTCTTTCGAAAACTTGTTAGGTTCTCTCAGACATGCAGGTGTTTCCTCACGATGTTTTCCTTTACCGTAAGACAAGTTGTTATCATGTTGGAATCGATTCGCACATAAAAATATCATAGGTTCGTGATGTAGGATTTGAGCCCGCTTCACTCGGTTTCGTAAGCTAGCGTGTTGCCACTGGACTACCACTGCCTTACTCTTAACACCTCCAGGTAAATTTCTAAGAAATTAATTAAATATCTAAGAAATCTATTGTTAACTGACACGCCGGCGTGTCCGCGGTCGTGGAGGGATTAATATTTGCGATTCTTTATATTCTGTACTGTATGTCTGTAAATGTTGTTGTTTTTTGAAATTGTTAGGTTAGATCACTTATGACTCATCGTATGTTTTAGATCGTTAAACGAATATTCTCTGAAGAATTTTATTTTGTTAAAGTAAAGTAAAACCCGTCCTTTTTTATACTTTTATGTATTTGTACATGCATACGTTACCTAAGTAGTTGATTAGAAACACTATGCTATACATGACATCATCTATAGGTACATATAATAAAACTGTAACTAAGTCGAATCTGTACATTAAATATTTTTTGGAAAATCTAATTCATATAGACATTATTATCGATACAGAGTCCGAATCTATAGTTTTTAGAATTTTTGTCTGTCTGTCTGTCTGTTACCGAATCGCGAGAAAATCAGTGGACAGATTTTGATGAAATTTGGTATTATGCTAGCTGGTTATCCGGATCAACATATAGGATACTTTTTACCGCGGGAAAATATCTCATTTCTGAGAAAAATACAAAAACTGCAATGTAAGAGTATACTAATATGTAAAACCTAAGAATTTGGTTTTTGGTCGTCTAAACGCGGGCGGAGCCGCGGGCAATGCTAGTTTATATCATAAATATCTATGTATCGTAGTTGATATATAGTTCCAGGTATTGTTGAAGCTCTTTCATACATATAAGGAAACAAATTTGTTAGAAATAGTTGTAATCTATACTAATATTATAAAGAGGCAGAGTTTGTTTGTTTGAATGCGCTTACTTCAGGAACTACTAACCCGATTTGAAAAATTCGTTTTGCATTAAATTGCCCGTTTATTGAGGAGGATTATAGGCTATATATCATCATGCTACTACTCAAGGGAGCGGAGCATTAATCATAAAATGTCAACAAATCGGGCAGCCTTCCATACATTATTGTAAGATTGATGTATGTATATAATATGATATACATTTAACGAATTGAATCAAACAGACATTTAACGCGGGTGAAACCGCGGGGCACAGCTAATCATAATAATTTTACCTATAACGTATCAATTTCGATATTTTAATTTTAATACGTGTACTATTTTCTTTTACAGATAAACGGTCTCCATTACTTCCAGCCCGACACCAACAACACGTAGGCCGCCGACCGCCGCCGCCATATTATACTCCACCCTATATTTTATTAAAAAATATATAATATTATGTACATTTATTTTGTGTCGCGTCCAAAGTTATTCTGTTGTTGGCAAAACGTCGTCACGTGTGTACCCGACGTTACGTGTGAATGGACAGCTTTATATTGTTACTTTCAGGGCTCGGAATTTCTTAGCTATTTACTAAACTAGCAATTTTTAAGCCTTTCAATTTTTATACCGGTTTTGGTCATTGAGTCCAAACCGAAAGGCTTTTCGGTTTAAAGTTTCGGTTAGGTTCTTTAACCGTTTAAATCCCGGAGAACGGTTTTTGACCGTTTTTGATCAAAATTAACCGATTAAAAAGAGTTTTTGTGCGTTTACATTCAGCTAGTCTTTTCTAATTATGAACTTTACTTTTTTAATTACTTATAAATGAATTATCCGGTTTATTTCGGTATCAAAATGTAAATCCAAACTTTCTCTAAGAATACTAATATTATACTATTATTTCGGTTTACTAAACGGTTCGTTTACATTAACCGGTAAATGAACGAGCGATATATTAACCATTAAAGTCCGAGCCCTGGTTAGTGGTTACTTTTTAGGGAATCGATGACAAAGGCAATAAAAGAGCTCATTAGATATAAATGGCGGGAAAAAATTTCGTGACGTAAAAAGGTTTTATATGTTTTCGAGTTCGTTAATATTTTACTCCAATGAAATTAGCGATGGCGGCGAATGTGCCGTATTTTTAGTCGAAGCGTTGTGCTATTCCTATACAACTTGGATAATTGACATTTATAGAACATATCAAAATAATGTTACGTTATGTTTTCGAAAAGTTAATAAACAATTACGTATTTAAACAGTAAAAATTATATATATAAAAGAAAACACTATGTTTTGTATGTCAATATTGTTAAGTTGTATAGAAAATTCGGGTTATAATATTGTTGAATTCTTTCAATATCGTTCAATTTGTCGGAATCTTTATATTAAGTGATATCAGTGAGTGAATATCGGTGTTCTTATCGTAAGCTTATCGCTGTATTCGATTGAGGTCCGAGCAAGTGTTTGGCGCAAAAGTGTTAAAAATAACTTTTATAATGAAATTTTAATGTAAAATCGCTTAAATCCTTTACTGTATGCTTCCATCATACATTTTTCCTTATTTTTATTATACTTTATATTATGAAGGATATTTTAAACTAATTTAGGCCCGCCGTATATTATAAGATTTTTTCTGTCAGAAAACTTCTGACGCCCGCCGGAAGGCACTCTGCTCATATGTTTAGGTCTAGACCTCGCATACTAACAGAATTCTGAGGGCGTGCTCTCTATACATTTTGTACTAGACTCTGCACACTTGTCAGAAATTCGCATCAGTTGTTGAGCGGATGCCGCGAACTAAACTCATTGTCAGACTCGCTGTAGCGAAGTTTCTGATGCGTATGCGGGGTGGTACCGGCGGGCATCAGAAATTTTCTGACAGAAAAAAATCTTATAATATGCGGCCGGCCTTACATCGTACACTTTGTTTTATAATAAAATCTGTGCCAGATATTCTATTTGTTTCCTAAACATACTACAGGGTAACTGTATTAGCGTTACATTTAAGTCATTAAAAATATATTTCTTTTACTAACTTCACTTCAATTTAAACGGTTTAATTTATTGAGAAATAGACAAATCAATAATAATTTAATGTCTTTATAATATTTATTATAATAAATGAGTAAATAATTGTTGAGCAGTTTAGACGTTATGCAATATAGGTGGCATGCTCTTGTTATACCGAGCTTCGCACATTAAATACAATAAAATAAATAATAGGTGTAAATTATCAAATACAACATCGATATCGACAAGAAAATTGTAATTTACCGTTAGAAACGTTCAATTTATATACATTTCATTACATCAGTGGTTTTTAATGCTATATTTATTGAAAAAATATGTAAAACTTTTAAATATGATAATAAATATATAGATTATAAATTGGCGCAAACGTCGAAAATCGACACATCCTCATCAATGGCTGATCAAATTTGGAATATCCAATCAATATTGGTATAATTTATAAATACGTATCTAAGACAAATAGTTATATATTATACAGTAACTCAGATATTATTGTATAATAAATGAGAGTGATAAATTGATGTATTAATATTTATTAAAATTTGAAAAACATTATAATTGCCCGCCTCATATAAAAATATTGTTAATTACTATGTAAATATGTGTTTTGCACGCAGCGTGGTTATAGCTCGATATATTGTTATGTATGGAATATTCTTCAATAGTTTTAACTTTGAGGTTTTTCTAGTAGGAAATTATATAGTAATTCCAAGGTCACAACAATTTTACTAGTACAAACAATATTATCTCACTATAAAGATAAATGTATAAACTTTTTCATTTTAAATAAAACTATCTTTTCGGATTTTTTCGCAGATTTATATTGATTTTTGGTTCCCGACGTTTCGAATGCTTTACACCAATCATGATCCCGGGAGAGACTAAAAATTAAAATAAATGGGCAAAAAAAATCCGAAAAGATAGTTTTATTTCTTTTTGAAGTAAAATTTGGTAAATTTAGATAAATTAATTGCAACACTGCCAATCAATTACGCAAATCGCTAGTTATCGTCTATGATAGTGATATTCTTAGGGGTGATATTTGCAGTCTTATAATATCATCCTCTTACATTATATACGTAGTATTGAACATATATTAAAACAACGCGACACATTTTGATGGTGTTTTTATATTGTATAGCTTAGTTCGCTTGACACTAAGCCATTTGACTCATTATTAGACACAATGCAGACTAATTTAAGTCTCGAGCATTCAATAGTAATGTTATATATAAAAAAAGTGAGAATATCCCATTTATAAAGTATTTTTGTAGAACAAACTATTCTGTTAATGTTTTAAAAATTGAATATTTTTATATCTGAATACCCATAAAGTGCCACATAGCAATTCCTTACAGTATAGTTTACAGTCGAGCATGGTGTTTCTAGTATAGGTTTTAATGGCATTCGAAAACAATTTTTTCATTTCTTCTCCATTCTATGTGACATCGACGAAGTGATCTGTGCTCAACTGCTTTGAAGCTATTAACAAGAAAATTACATAGTTTTTAGTTTCTTTTAGAATTTTATAAACTTATTAGAACTTGCCCTAGAGACACCAGTCGCTGTGAACGCTTGTAATGTTAAATAATGTATAGGATTTAAACACATAAAACGAGTCTTTGTTATTTTTAAATAATATATTCAATCATTTGTATAAACATTGTTAATCCCAAATGAGATTGTGTTTTGTTGTGTAAAAGATACCTTAATAATTTTACTCGAACAATAGATATGGATTTAAGTAAGTTTGGGGTTAGCAATTTATTGTTGTCATATGAGCATTTATGGAGCAAAGTAATGGAGAAGTTTTCTAAAAAGTGAACTATCTTCAAAGAATATATTTATTATATTAATTAATATTATTAATTTTTTAATACACCTATCTTAAACTTTGTTCTATAAATGGTATAATATGGAGTTTACAAATATTTTCATAATATTTCATTCGATAAGAGTTGGAACACATGGAAATATATAATCCAGGCCTTAGATGTGTTACTATTGTTATTTTTAGCAAAGTATAATGTTGTTGAGTTGAGTGTAGCGGGTGAATGGCAAATGTAATGTAATGCTAAATTAGGAAGTTATTTAAACATTGTGATGCATTAAAATTGGTTAAGTTTCATATTTTATAATGAGATTAGGCTATGTAAATATTTAACAAACACAAAATAAAAGTTATTAATTTACTAAATTTGTCTTTTTTTTCTATTAAACACATTCAAGTAGTTTACTTTACATGCATTACATTATTTACATATTTTCACTTAAATAAGGAACGGTAAATTTTTACTATTACTTTAATAATTAAAACACATTTTGGGAAAAATATAATACTAGTAAAAACATTCAATTGAATACTGAATAGAAAGTCAATAACAAAAATAATAAATACTAAATGCATTAATACTGTTCTACGAATTACTTTGAAATGTGTAATTTATTCATCATATTCACAACAAAATTTAAACATGGATGTTTATTAGCTGCAGACATTAAAGTAACTTTAGTGACAGTCAGTACATTTGATAAAAGATAGCCTCCTATAGCTCCGAGATAACATGAGATGGGCCACTGTTGCCATGGTGTGTTCCAATCTAATGGAATAACCACTGCTCCGAGCCATGCTCCACAAACAGTTAGCAATGCGTTGTTAACCAGCATAGCGATTATTGTGTCTCTTGAAAAGTTCTTCACACTAAACAATAACTGGACTGCTAATTCTACTCCAGTATGAGCAATCAATGGAAAAACTGTCAAAAGTGTCAATAAACTGGACAGCATCAAAGTTTCTTCATGATATTCCAGAAATGGCGCACCGAACAGTATGATCCCGACAAAGAAACTTAACGTAACTCCAAGTAAAAATACAAATGACTTCACTATGTCACCAGCTCTGTTCTTGGTAACTTTTCTTTTTCCTTGAAGATCATTACTTGAGTTTAAGTAGAATGCTTTCATTAATTCAGCAAGGAATATAAGAACTAAAATATAAAAAGATGAAGCATTTCCCACTGTGTACAGTAAACCTTTGTAGGATATGAAAGTCACAATAGTTGGTAAATAAATACATGACACTAAGCTAGAAATAGTCACCCTTCTAAGTTCTAATTGATTGTTTAAAGAAAACATTGTTAAAATGAATTAATAATAGGCTTTTAAGTTCTTGTGCCTCTTACTCATCGGTGATCGGTGTTATCAACTTATCAATAATCAATAAGAGACGGTGTCTACTGTCAGTGTCATTTATTAAAGCTACAGAGTACTAAAAATATTAATTGTCTGTATATTCAAGATGTCTGCATGATAGCCACAAATAATAGAATTTAAATAAGTTTGCTATTAAATATAACACTATTATTGTAACTTGTAAGCTCTTATAACTACGTTTTTTTTTTCGAAATTTTATTCGCTTGACTTTACAAGCGAATAAAATTTCACGTATATTTTATGATTTCCGAAATTAATAATTATTTATATAATTTGAATATTAAGTTAAATATAAGGTTATTTTTTAATTATTAATTGAGGGCAACTGTTAAAAAAGAATTACTTGTTATATTTAGTATTTGAATGATTAATTCATTTTTACAACTAGATTTATGTTTGAAGCATACAACACTATAATGACAGATCACAGAAGAGATATTTTGTTGGCAACACTCATCTTTAGGAATCAAAATAAAAATTGTACGTGGAGACGAACCTCACAATCATTTACTAAAACTTAATCGATATGACGACATATACTTTATAAATGAAGGCTGCCTTGTTTTGAACCACCAGTTGCAATCTGTACATCTGCGAGACGTTCGGCTACAGTGCGAGCCAACGTTGAACGTAGAAGGCATCGAAATATAAAATAAACTAGCTCGCAAATATTCTTGTGTCGTAAGTGTTACAAGTGAGTGTCACCGATTACATAAAATGCCTTGTCCTTTCTTAGGATCAATGAATCAAACTTTCGTGCGGAATTACGGCAGTGTGTTATTAAAACAGTATGGGAGCTTCTGTCCTATACTTTCTCGTGGCTTCCGCTCTCTCGGGGTCGATGAAACTAAATGCCCCTTCATTCAGAAGAACTCGATAATATCAGAGGCTCCGAAAGAAATGACTGAAGACATAGTGGATAATTCAAGTTATGAATACGATAAATTTTTTAGCGAACAAATAAATGCTAAGAAGAAAGATTATTCGTACCGTGTATTTAGAAAGGTGTCCCGCCTGGCGGCTGATGGTATGTACCCCCAAGCCCTAGAAGGCCAAGATAATCGTCGTGTAACTGTGTGGTGCGCTAACGACTACCTGGGGGCCTCGCGGCATCCCTCAGTACAAGATGCTGCTATTTCTGCCATCAAGTCCTATGGAACTGGTGCAGGAGGCACTCGTAATATCGCTGGTAACTCACAAATGACTGAAAAACTTGAATACGAAATCGCTAAACTTCACAAAAAACCTGCTGCTTTAATTTTTAGTTCCTGCTTTGTTGCAAATGATGCGACTCTATCTACCTTAGCTAGAATAATGCCGGGCTGTATCGTCTACTCGGACGCAGGCAACCATGCCTCCATGATACAGGGAATAAGAAACAGCCGGGCACCTAAGCATATATTTAGGCATAATGACCCATCCCATCTTAGAGAATTATTATCATCATCACCGGTCGGTGTGCCAAAGCTAGTCGTCTTCGAGACTGTCCACTCTATGAGTGGTGCTATTTGTCCTCTAGAGGAAATGTGTAACATAGCCCATGAATATGGAGCTTTGACTTTTGTGGATGAAGTGCATGCTGTGGGCTTGTATGGGAAACATGGTGCTGGCATTGGGGAGGAAAGAGGGCTTGAACACCATATCGACATTGTATCGGGTACTCTGGGTAAAGCATTCGGGAACGTCGGAGGTTATATCGCTGGGTCTTCACTTTTGGTGGATACGATCAGATCATTGGCCCCAGGGTTCATATTCACCACGGCACTGCCTCCCCCGGTGCTGGCGGGTTCACTGGCGGCCATTCGTCTATTGGCTAGCGAGGAGGGTCGAACAATGAGAGCTAAGCACCAAGCGATAGTTCGTTACTTAAAACTATCGCTACTCATAGCGGGGCTACCGCAATTGCCGTCTGTGAGCCACATCGTTCCCGTGCCAATAAAGGGAGCGGACAAAGTGGCACTCGTCGCTGAATCTCTAATGAAAAGGGGGCATTACGTGCAAGCTATCAACTATCCCACGGTGGCGCGGGGAGAGGAGCGCCTTCGCTTCGCACCGGGCCCTTACCACACGCCGGAGATGATCGACAACCTTATCACTGCCTTGATCGAATCATTCCACGAAAACAACATAAGCTTTGATCAGTTCATGGTGAACGGCGCCTGCCGCGAGTGCAGCATGGAGTACAAAGTGGACATCGCGTATGAGGAGCCGTTCAAGTGCCCCATGGTCGCTGCCTAAACGAGGCTTATGACAAAATATTATAAAAGTTAATATTGCAAAGTTTAATTATGTTATTAAATTATGGTTTGTGGTTATGAGTAGGGGAAATAAAACGGCTGTATCGTGTTTGATTGTATTATTTAATCCCAATACTTGATGAGTCCGTCCCAGCCGGCGGTGAGCAGGCGGCTGGGCTCGTGCGGGTGCCACAGCGACGTGATGCAGACACCGTCGTGCGCTTTCCACTTTTTGTACAGTTTCGTCGTCTTCCAGTCCCATATGTAGCATTTGCCGTCTGCGTCCCCTGATACCAGATAACTGAAACAAAAATGATAAATAATTAAACAAAAAATCATAAAAACAATTTCAAGAACATTCTAGATTCTCATGCTGAATAAGCAAAACCAACAATCATTCAACTCAACAACTAACTTATTTACAATTATTCATAGATATCATAGTAATCAGTAATTATATAAATTCAATTACATAATTATTATTGTCATTAATATGTCAATAATGTGGACATTTATTAAACATAGTGTATTTCTTCTGACCTTGTGATTAACAACTTAGCAAAGAGAACTGCTTACGGCAAGGTTTTGCTTAAGATTTATGCATCAAATAAAATTGTAAAATCGACTTAAAATAAAATGGCTTCCTTTCTTGCACTCCAGCTACTAATACTTAGTTACTAATACTTATATTAAACGCGAAAGTTACAAGTAAGTTCGTTTGAATTAAAATTGAAAACGTAATTATAGACTAATATTTAAGTAAATATTTTTTTATGCTAAAAACATAATTTAGACGAAGCCGTGTGACTGAATAGTAAAATATAATCGGATTGAGTGGCGTCTTAAATTCGTAAGTAGGTACGTAGTAATTGGTCCACTGTTGTCCTCAAAGGAATTGTTAAGATCAAAAGTGAACGATGATAAAATTGCAACAGGTTACAGGGTCAAAGTTGTATACAAAATATTTAAAAAAAATGTTTGAATTAATATATATTTTTTTTGGTAATAAGTTATTATTCTTTTGGTAATAAGTTAGGTAATAAGTTTTTTTGGAATGAGACGATTTAGAAATTATGACTGCATTTAAGATTTAAAATAGAAAGTACAAGTTTTATTTTACGCTTATAATATTAATCAATCAATATCCAAAAAAAAATTGGGGGTTTTCCTTTAACCTAATTTAAATGTACTAAAACAGAGAAATGTTTTTTTTGTTCCATCACATGTAGACACTAAGTTAACTTTTAAGGACAATTAGGGTATAAATGTATAAAAAACATCAGTTTCCATCTGCTTTATAACCTATCTACAAGTAGATATTCATATTGTTACTATAGAGATATTGACGATGTTTAAGCACCATGATAACAACACTAAACTCGATAACACCCCCCATACTAGAAATAGGGGTTTATTTACCTACCAACCACTAAAAAATCACATTACGACAACAATATTATTAGATTTTGGTGAAATATTTTTTTTATTAACATAAGCTGCATTTCTATTAGCCTTTTTTTATAAATATTCAGATGTTAACTTAAAAATGACAATTAGTTAATTTGACCAACTTTCACACAGAAACAAAGAGGCGTACGTGTATTTCATATAATAATTACTTTTCATAACAAAATAATAATTATACCTATTGCATGACAAAAAAGTACAAAATCACTAAGAAATAGATAGTATACTAATTATTCCACTCTTAAGAGCTGATTTTATTTTAAAATTGGTTATAGACCACCCTTGAGTGACAAAATATTGATTAAAAGGGTTATGAAAATCGATTCCTACGTTTCGTCCGGTTTCCTATGTTATGTGATATCTTCACCGTCAAAAAGTTGTTTTTAGCCCTTTTGTAACGTCCCACTGCTGGGCACGGGCCTCCCCTCAATACGAGGGGGATCAGGTCATATTCTACCATGCTAGCCGAGTGCGTGTTGGCGGACTTCACATGTCTTTTGAAAACTTGCTAGGTTCTCTCAGACATGCAGGTTTCCTCATAATGTTTTTTCACCGTAAGACAAGTGGTAATCATGTTGGAAATAAGTAATTCGCACATGAAAATATCAGAGATACGAGACACGGGTATTGGACCCACTTCACTCGGTTTCCAAAGCCGCCTTCGTTAAAAATTTACTATCAAAAATATTATATATTGAGCATCTTCTTGTTTTTAAAATGGTGAAAACTTTTTGAAATGGTGATTTTGATAGAGTACCTAGAGCTAGTAAAGTTCATGAATCGGATGTTGAAATCTATTTGTTTGTTGAAATTGTTATTTATTGAAATCTGTATCTATATATAATTTATCGAACCTGAGATAGCATTATCAAAATAAATCGGCTTATATTATAATATACAATTATCTGAGAAGTAAATGACCTAAAATTATATCAGTCAATTAGCAGAACCCGCGGCTACGCCCGCGTTCAATCTACAAAAAAGCTCTTTCGCTTTATGTTATACAGCGACTCACCCTCGCTTCGTTCGTGTTCGTCGCTATGTACTTATATATGTATAATATTATTCATACAAAACTACTAAAATCGCAATTAAAAATTGGGGGGTAAGGGTAGGAGGGTGAAAAATACTTTACGACCTATTCTGACACCTGCCAAATGTACAAAAAAAGGTCATCAAAATCGGTCGAGCCGTTTCGGAGGCGTGCGACCACAAACACCGTGACACGAGATATTTAATATTTATATATTAGATGTTATCACCTGTTTTAGTTATTTCCGATGGCGCTTATTTAATAATATCATAATTTACAGCCAAAAATTATCGTTTGCAATGACACGATAGCCGCCTTTTATTTATTATATTATTATAAGCCTGTAGTGTCCCACTGCAGGGCAAAGGCCTCCCTACTCTTTCTCCAACTGCTTCCTATCGTTTACCATAATGAGCCATTCTCTTTGGAACGAGTCCAACTCATCCCGCCATCTCCGTCTCGGCCTTTTATTTACGTTATTTAAAAAAAAATCATTCACGCGTATACGCCACGCCATGATCGAGCAATTTCGAACAATCAATTAAAAAATGCTAATTTTCCGCGCAACCATGTCACGCCCTCAAGTGACAACAAACGCGTTTCTATTTGCATTTCTCATTAAAGTTATTTGCTTAATTGTAAATTAAAAACCAGTTTTATTATTTCATGGAAATATACTTTGAGGTGATACTAATGAAATTTTAATGAACAAAACTATTTATGACTGCACTAGCTTTAGCACGTGACTGGCTCGAGTAGTTTAAACTTATTCGCTCTGTTGTTTTGGGCCGGAATGTGCTGCGTAATACCTTATAACCCATATTAGGATAGATTAAATTTTCTATTTACCTCAATTTCAAAATATATAAAAATATTGCATGCATTGTAACACAATAAAGCAAAAGAAATAAATACGTTTCGGTTAAAACTTTAAAAGCATAATTTTTTTAAATTAAAAAAAAATAAAATACAGTTTATATATAATAAAACCATACACGCATAAATTATTATTTTGTTTTAACTATGGACGCATAAAACGTAGAAAAATAATACGTCGCGACGGTTAAAAAATTTCTAATTTCTCATGAGCCATAAAGCAGCCAGCGGAAGCGTTATTATATGAAATACCAACTCATACGTATACAATATACCTACTTCATTTAAATAGATGAATAAATGACACACATACTTAAAATAGCATGGCGTTAATATCCTCTAAAAAGACCACATACACCACGTAGCATGAGTACGTTAGGAAAAATCAATGAATATATATAAAAACTCATCATTAGTGATATTGAAAAGTTTGTTACAAGGGTACGATTTAGATCTTTGTTTCCCCTTTGTATGGGAGTACCCATTACAAGTAGTACAAATTTTTATCTTAGTTATATCTTTAGCCCTTTTTTAAGGTGGGAGTGGGCCTCCACGCTGGCCAAGTGCGACTTTTTTTCAGCAGGTTTTTTTCACGAAGTTTTCCTTCACCGTAAGACCATTGGTAATCACGTTGGTAATGATTCGCACATGAAAATTTCCAAGGTGCGAGATCTCGGATTTGAACCGCCTTACTCGATTTCCCAAGCAAGCATACCACTGGGCTACCACTGCCTCATGTCTGTATATCGTACATGATTTAAAGTAAGACTTTCGTTTGACCTGAAAATCGAACCTCACCTGTCGACTTAGAAGAAAAAATATTTAATCATTAAAAGTTTCGTTTGTTTAATATTTCAATTGGCAGCTGATATATTTAGCCCTTCGATAACCACGAGACCGCCAAGAATAATATTTGGAGTAACTCTAATAATAGCCTATTCACAGGTTATTATTTGGCAAATATAAAGACGTTTGCTTTGGCCACGACTAGTTTCATTTAACTGGACATATTAGTTTTATGACCTGGATATTTTAATTGCCCGCTTTGTGGCTTCAATAAAACATGTATATTCTATAGACTATAATTAAAAACAAAACTCATGGAGTTGTTATATTATACTCTCATTCTTATATAATATGCATCTACAATATTTGTAGAAATAATTCTACATAAATTTTCTAATGTTGTTTAAAAATTGTAAATAATTTCTATTTCCCAACGAAAGACTTAAATTCCAAATCTGAAATAAACCTTTTATTTTAGAGCGAGGTATTGTTTATTCAAAGTGTTTGGCTCACAGCTCCTTTCATTTTTGCCTCATTGCCAAATCTATACATATATCTATTACATATAATAATCTTACTATCTTACTAATATTATAAATATGAAAGTTTAGATGGACGTTTGGATGTATGTTTGTTACTCAATCACGCCAGAACATCTAAATGGATCTGGATGAAAGTCCAGAGATAGATTATAGTCTGCAATAGCACATAGGCTAGTTTTTATCTCGAAAAATGTACGATTCTCGTGGGTTTTTTTTAGAGGCGAACCCGAGCAAAGGGAAGGTGAGCCGCTAGTCTAAACATATAATAAAATTGTAACTAAGCCGAATCTGTACATTAAATATTTTTTGGAAAATCTTATTGAAATAATCATTATTATCGATGCAGAGGCCGAATCTATACTTTTTAGAATTTTTGTTTGTCTGTCTGTTACCGCATCACAGAAAAACCACTGGAGGGATTTTGATGAAATTTGGACGGTGATAGCTGGTTATCCAGGTCAACATATAGGATACTTTTACCGCGAAAAAATATCTAATTTCTGAGAACAAATACAAAAACTGCAATGTAAGGGGATACTAATATGTAAAACCTAAGAATTTGGTTTTTGGTCATCTGAACGCGGGCGGAGCCGTGGGCAATGCTAGTGTATAATAAAACAGTAAGTTTCACGGAAAAAGTACTGAACCGATTTAAACTTATTTTTGTGTATTGATAACTTTACTCGGATCAATACTTAGGATACCTGTTACTATAGCAAAATCTTTCATTTCCTCGGGTCGTCCTTAGAAATTAATATGGCTAACGCTGGCTATACCTTTAAAAGAAATACATCAAAACAATGTATTTGAAAATTATAGGTTTTAAAAAGGCCTGTAGAGAAATCTTCAAAAGCATAAGTTTTTCTCCTAAGGAACACTAACTAGTAACTATACCTAACTATTTATATCTATTTAAATCGTACTAGGGACCCAAACGAATCGAGGGCCAGTCGCGAGTTCAGCATAAAAGAATGGAAATCATTCAGTATTATACTAACTACGGAATAAACCAAATAAATTTCAAGTTAAAACCGATTGGATATAATTATTTAATTCCATTGAAACTGTTGGTTTTCTCGACTTATTTAATAATAAATTTCTAAAGTAATACTCGTGTACTGCAATTTATACGTTATACGTATAACTAAACTGTCATAAACTTTATACTCGTAATATACTTCATGTACATGAACAGCTCTATAAAAGAATACCTATAGCATAAAAAACGTTATATCAGACCAAACTTACCATCGAAGTTTACATAACATTTTGGCAACAATCCATATGTAGGCTACAATAACATCTACGCGCACGTGTTAAGTCACGTGATGAATTATTGAAGTAAAACTTCTTTAGAATCGTTGTGATTTGAAACTCGATGAAACGAAAATGCGACACTAAAAAGAGACAAACACATAAATATATAGGTTTAACCCGGCAAGAGAATGAGATAGAATACATTGCCATGTTGCCATGGTTACCGTTGCTATTGTCTGACAAATATATAAAACAATATTATATTCCTTCTGTATATGATATTCTATAAATATATAATTGTAATATGCCTTATTTAATTATTGATTTGTTTTAATTTAATTGCGATATTTGCTAAAGAAGTGTTACTTCAACCGCGCGTAAATTTTACACGCACCCATTTCTTTCTATAGTTTTTCTTTCGATATGAGTTGGAAACACTTGATAATATTTTAGGATAATTAGTAATTACGTTTATACTGGGTCACACTGATAAGAAACAAACAAGTAACTTGCCGTGTTAATCATTATTATTGTTAGTATCGTCTGTGATCAAAACTCGATAGCGTAATAAATGTCTTCCTGGCCGATTTCCGCCACGAACGCTAATCTGTTGTGCTGAATCTACCGGCTTGCCATTTGCTACAAACGTGAAATCTCTACAATCGCAGAAACGTTTGGATGCATCACAAGCATTTGCCGCAAATTTATTTTTATTTCTGCACAAAAACCGATACGATCGGAACGGCCACCGGCCACGAGTAACTGCAAACCTACAAAAGCCAAGTCAAACGCCCTGTTCACATTCTTACATTTGTGATGGCTTGTCTAGGTTTGGCGATCGTGTAGATCCGGCATTATAGTGCACAAGTACATAAGTGCACAAACACAAGGTGATCATGACATAGTATGTTTCTAATGATTTTCCATATTTTTTTGCTAATAATTGCTTATAAGTAATAAGAATTTACGATGCTAAATTATTAATAACTAGCTGACCCGACAGATCTCGGTCTGTCAAATCAAGTGTGTAGCAGGCTTGATTAGAAAAAATGTATTTTTTGGTTTTTCCGGGCGTTTGTTCCAATTTTTGTCTTTATAAGAACCTTATTGGAAGTTTAGCGAGTATTTGAATAAAAAATAGCCGAATTAGTCCAGTTGTTTTCGAGTTTTGCTCTTGTTATTTATATACATAGATAATATAGGTATGGAATTTTTATATACACGTGTATACTTGTATATGTACTATATGCTTTTGCTAAATGTAATGAGTATCGTAATACGATTTTATTCGTTTCAGCGCCCGCTATTATTTAATATTTCAGATTGCTCTAGAGAAAATGCTATTAGTGTTTGGTCTCCTTCGTGTGAAATTGGCTGGACCGATTTTAATGAAGCTTTTTATTGTAGTTGGTGATCGATCAATTAAGATCAATCAAGTAATTGAGCTTGCAATAAACTAAAATTAAACAATTAAATCAAGTCTTAATAAAATAAAATCTATACATATAAAAAATTGTAACTCAGTCAAATATGTACATTAAATATTTTTTGTAAAATCTAATTGAAATAGACATTATTATCGATATAGAGTCCGAATCTATAGTTTTTAGAATTTTTGTCTGTCTGTCTGTCTGTCTGTCTGTCTGTCTGTCTGTCTGTCTACCTGTCTGTCTGTCTGTTACCGCATCACGAGAAAACCACTGGACAGATTTTGATGAAATTTGGTATGATGATAGCTGGTTATCCGGGTCAACATATAGGATACTTTTTACCGCGAGAAAATATCTCATTTCTGAAAAAAAAACAAAAATTGCATTTTAAGAGTATAATATGTAAAACCTAAAAATTTGGTTTTTAATCATCTGAACGCGGGCGGAGCCGCGGGCAATGCTAGTTTCTTATAAAAAAAGTTACAATTAATGTATCCGTACTATAGTTCACGGCCACCCTTATCTATGTGGGTTACAACTATTAATAAACTCGACAAATACTAATATAACGAGATAACGACATCTAATAAAACAATCATCACTATCAGGTGGCTTAGTATGTCTGTACGGTTATTAGGTGTTCTGCATTTTTACTTATTACATGAAATCCATTTTTTCTTAAGAAAAACAATAAAAAAGGTGTGACTAAACAGGTATTAAACTTATTAAACTTATCCTAAAAAGTTTCTATTTTTAGCGTAATCTTTACATGATTTTGTAAATATTCAAGAATTTTACAGAAGAGTAATAGAGTTTTTGGAGGCAGGAGGTCAAACATAGATTTCTCGTATAATCTTCAATTTTTGGGTCTGAACTCACTTGTTTTAACGAGATTCAAACAACATTTGGTCGCAGTTTCATTTGTAATTTAGAACTACAGTTACTGTTAACGACTTACATATAAATTCTTTTTTCCTGTTCTAATAAATAGGAAGCAACAAACAGCATAAGGTATTAAGTAATAAGTTCTTATTCAATCACTCTCACTAGATAACACGTGGGCGGTAAATCGTATCGTAATTCATAATGCTTTATATGTAAGTATAAGACTTAAGTACTATATACGATTATGGTTACATTTTTGACTAAGTATTATATCTATCGTAGCTTTCATACTGTGACCATCTCTAGCTTCGCATTTTAAAAACAAACAAACTGATCATATATTTTTATTTTAAATTTTATTAAAGAAGAATTTAAAACACATGTATAATAAAAAATCTAATAAAAACATTTTGATTCAAAGTTTACTAATTTTTTACCTTATCATATCATACATACAAATTCAATTTTACATATAAAAGCAACCTCCTAAACCATACAGTGGTCTAAAGAAGCCGTCTAGACACGGCAATCGTGTAATGTTATACTTACTTACTTTCATATGATATAACGGGAAAGGGGGAAACTGAACTATCCATGGAATTGCTCTATAGCACTTTACCTTCAAAATCATTTGCCATGAAAATTGGTATTTTAGACCACATTGTATTTGACAACATTTCCGTTATTTTATGGGATTTCTATACTATGATATTATTATGTATTTAAGTCGATACAACTATACTTATCTATGTAGTACGTATAGTAAAGGACTTATGTTACTATATACAACCGGTGGCCTTAACCAATAAAACGGTAACGCGGAACATCGCCTTCCCCTCGACTACTTATACCTACTATAATGTTAACATCGGTCGTGATTAACTTATTTGCGATCCATTCACGTCGGTGATGATCAATTCAGTTGTGTGATTCATCAGCTTCATTTATTTGTATCTACAAATTATAACAAAATTACAATCAGTTCAAAGTTATACTAAATTTATATTTTTATATTTTTTTCCCATAAACAATCATGCAATTTAGTATAAATAATAGTAAACTAACAACTCTCCCTCGCTTCGCTCGGGTTCGTCCGTGGCTGTTTCCCAATACAAACTTTCATCCCCATTTTCACCCCTTTAAGGGATGATTTCCGGGATAAAAAGTATCCTATGTCCTTCCCAGAGTCTCAAAGTACTTTCTTACCAAATTTCATCTAAATCAGTTCAGTAGATGCCGAGATTACCCCTTACAACGTCACAAACTCACAAACTTTACTTTGAACAGATAAAAACTACCAATCAGTTATTTTTTACTTTTTTGTGTTTTTTTTTAAGTAGGTTTTTACTTTTTACATGTAAAAGCCGGAATTAATCATATAAATAATTCCCTTAGTTTCGATCATATCAAAATTTACGCTCAGATGGGACCTGCGAGCTCACAATATGGTCTAGTCATTTTAAGGCATCCGGGGACGCACCCGCGAAGCCAGAGTAAGCCGCTATTTTTATACGCATTACAACAACTCAGAACGACCTACTAACTTGTATTTTGCAACTTAAACGCAGCTTTTATTTGGCATCGTAATATTACGATCGAGCACCAAATATATTAAATACAAATATTATTTTATTATTCTTTTTTATTCAATCTAAAGTAAATAATAACCTACATTTTAAAATAACACGCAATAATTGTGATTTTGCAACTTAATTGAATTTCAATTAAGCTAAACAATACATGTCAACTAAGTCCGAGGTCTGCTTTACGTCACATTCGCTGACCGCTGTGACTGGCATTTTACTTTATCGACAATTTAGATCATCGTAGAGAAAATTTCAACAATTACGGCTAATTGGTAAAATTCAATTCAATTGTTAGTTCTGTGGCTTATAAGCGTCCTATTTGGGCACAGATTTTTTTAGCCAATGTCGTGTAGAATGGAGAAGACACGGTAAAGATAATTACGAAAACGGTAAAATAAGAAAAAAATAACTAAAAAAATGGCCAAACGTGTGTTACCTTAACATTCATACATTAATCGTTGACGTTTAAACGATACGGCCAATTTCAGCTGGTTATACCATGAATGATGAAATACAACCATTTTATGAGCAGGTGGAACATATTATCATGATATTATCACATACATAAGCGAATGTAAATAGATGGTTCTAATATAAGTTTTTATATAAGTCAACAGTTTTTCTATTGCCCAATTATTAATTAATTTTAGTCTAAGAACATTCTCGTGAACATAATATACGTGTTAAAGTTAGTTTCCCTAAATTCGTTCATGATGCTTCTTTCTTAGAAGATTATTAATTATCAACTTGATAAACCTAGAGATATAATAATATACTAGTGGCTCAGTCGCTAGTGAAAAATAAAAACAATCTATCCCACGGAAACTGTACATTTTCCGGGAAAAAAGTAGCTTATATGCTATTACATTTTAAATCTATCTCTGTGCCAAATTTCATCCCGATCCGTTCAGCCGTTATGACGTGATAGAGTAACAAACATCCATCCATCCAAACTAAGCATTTATATACATATTGGTAAGATTACTTAAGTAAAGTTAAGTTTTTTTATATCATTAATAATAATTATAAGTCAGTCTGAACTTATTAAAATAACAAATAATATTTAATTATGCATGCGTTGTTGAACAATTATATATGTAGGTAGTAAAATCATAAGCACTAGTGGAGGCCAATATATAAGTATTATACGTCAAGGATGTTGTTATTTTAATTATTATTACATCCGTTTATATTCTGCATCGAAAATCAAAATAAAAACTTTACTTATTATTAAAATAGTTTCTCATTCACATCAAGATTCATAAGCTGAATAAAGGCTAGCCCAATGTGGCTAGCTACCTACCTATCTATCTAATATCGTTTTTTTATATGTTGGGACATTAACACACAGCATCATCTAGTTCCATGGTAAGCTACGAGGCTTTTGTTATGGATACCAGATAGTTACTACAAATATATAACATTAAATACGTACATATTATTAATATAAACACCCATAACTGGAGAACAAACATTCGTGCTCATCACACAGATGAAAGCGTCCAACAGGACTCGAACCCGCGACCGATGGCACAGCAAGTAGGGTCACTACAAGCTATCATATCACTGAGCCTAACGTGTCGTCAAAAAAATCTAACCTACCTAACCTATCCTACCCTACCTACCTATTACACCTCAATGAGCAGCAAACTGTTAACAAAACAAATATTAAATACAAAATGAGTAATGAGTTATGATTCAATCTGACCATAAGAGAGTTTACGTGTAGGGTACTCTACCGATATAAGAAAAAAAAAATTATTCACACATTACGGGGGATCACTTTATTACCAAATAATTAAAAAGGTATTTAAAATAACTTGACGAATTTCACGAACACTACGCCAATGGATAACATTTTTATCTCTCGATAAGGAATAAGAATTTGAATGATTTATTTATGTATACTTATATCATAAAGTTTAAGAGATTGTGTGTCTGAACGTTAATCCTTGGTCGTTGCTAGTCCGGTTTAATAAATTTTTATTGTATTTCATAGGCTATTTATTGAGAAAAGATATTATATAGGCTATCAAATATCACTCTATGAATGTTTGCAGCTATTACACAAACGAAGCTACGGACAAAATTTATTATAAAACTAGCGACTCACACTCGCTCCGCTCGGGTTAGTCTCTACTTACGTTTTAACGTTTAGTATAGATTTCTCAGAAATGAGATATTTTCTCGCAATAAAAAGTATCCTATATGTTGACCCGGATGACCAGTTATCATCATACCAAATTTCATCTAAATCCGTCCAGTGGTTTTTCCGAGATGCGGTAACAGATAGACAGACATTAATTCTTAAAACTATAGATTCGGCCTCTGTATCGATATAATGTCTATTTCAATAAGATTTTCCAAAAAATATTTAATGTACAGGTTCGACTTAGTTAGAATTTGATTATATGTACGAGTATATATATAATTTGATACAAAATATAAAACAACAACACAACAAAAAACCAAAACAATATTGTACAAACGATTATTTTCTAAGAAACGTACAGGTATTCATAACATATTATATGTACAATTTTTGGCGGCCATACTCATATCTTGGATAAATTATAATATAAGTAGGTAACTTCGTCTGATAAACATTGTATCAATTTGAAATTCAACGATCTTACAATAAACTGTTGATGTTTTGCAATTTAGAGTGGTCACTGGTCATTGAATTTCATATAAGAATTAAATATTTATCCGTTATACCCATGTATACGATAGTCCATTTTTTTGCGGTAGAATAATATATTTTTACAATTCAAAAAAATTGTGATTATAATACACGTGTGATAGACAGATAGATTTACACGCATATACAAAAATTCAGTTCATAAATAAATATCAACTTCAATAATTAATCTCTAACTAAATTATATCTGTAACTAAAAATTTAACCCTCTAACGTTGAAATTTTATCTTCAAATATTCCTTTATTAATATTAATACTTCTTTTTTGGTAAGTTGCTTGCCTATTTGATTATATACCTATTTATAATTAAATATATTCAAGATATATACATATATCGCACAATCTTAAAAAATGTATTTAGCATATAGGCAGAAATAAATAAAAATTGGTCGATAACCATATTATGCATAGTACCATATCTATCGTAGCTATCATAAAGCCAGAGAAGTAACACTCAATCAACTATCTGTAACAGTTAAGATAACGAATCGATAAACGAGGTTTTGTCAAACTCAAATCGAGAACCGACAGTTGTTTTTAAAAAAAGAGCACGTAATCTATGAATCGGTCCTAATTGGCATTTTATCAGTTTTATGGGTTTTATAATACTGCTTGCTAGAAATATCTATATATCCATACCTATATGTTTTCTGGGAATAAATACAGTATTAACCAACAAGAGCTGGAGAAATATAAGACTCTTCCTTCCTGTTTATTGAACTGTTAAAATATTTTTTTATATACGAGTAAATCCCATCCCTTTAATATTAATAAATGCGAAAGTTTGAATGGATGTTTGTTACTCATCCACGTCAGAACGGTTGAACGGCTCTGGATGAAATTTGGCACAGAGATAGATTACGGTCTGGAATAGCACATAGGAAACTTTTTATCTCGGAAAAATGTGCGATGTCCGTGGTATAGATTTGTTTTTGTTTTTTATATAATAATACAAACTTAATTAATAAATTAATTTAAATATTATTAAAATGTTAATTCTAGAAAATATTATTTGCTAGAAAAACGTTACGGTAGAAGTACCAACAATCAACATGTTATTTCCATTAAGTATGCGGGGCAAAAGTTCAAGGGACCGCGGATCGAATAAAATAAAAGAATATAAAACACATATTTATAATATTACAATATAAAATTAAAACACGTAAACCATAATAATTTCCTCAGGGGTGGGGGTTGTTGGTGGGTCTGTTCAATAAAATAAAATCATTGAAATTAACACTAGTACGTACTTATGAGGGTGTCACTGTGACAAGATATGAAAAGGGGGATCAGGGGGGTCTAAGGAAACGTGACGTTTGCAGATCATCAAACAATTTTGCAAATTTATCTCTCGGTCTTTTTTATGATTTTTCTATTCGTGACACAATATTGATAGTGATCGCACAAAATGTGACATACGTGACGAAGTGAGAAAGGGGGGGTTGAGGGGACTAAAAAGGTAAAATTTTGCGTGACGTATTTTATGAAAAGGATTACATTTAAAAAAATAATGCCAAAATAAGAGTCTATTTTTTGAAGTAGGACGAAAATATAAACCTTGAAATACCTATAACATTAAAGTAAAGCTATATACTACAAAAGTAACCAAATGTTTAGTTTAGTTTTCCTTCAACTTCCTACTTCAAAGTACCTAGCTCTATGTACGTCATCCTTATGCGTCATATTTCACTACTTGTGCATAAAATTATACATTTTTATTAAAAAAATAAACATTTCGTGTGGAGTAAACCATTTATAAATCCATTGTAAATTCGATTGATTATATAAGAAATCAACAACAAACAATACATCTACGATAAGATACATTTTATCTAACATGTATCAAATACCTTTGCGCTACTTTCATATAAATCGATTTAAAAAAAATATATTAAACTAGTTGTTTATTCACGAATCCGTAGATTTTTATAAGTGATAAGTAAAACCATTATAAAGTCATTAGATATACGTAAAATACTTATCATATTTAAACTCAATTTTAACCTTCTTTATAAAAACACGAATAAAGACGAGGTCAAAACGCTGCTTTAGAATAATACATATTTTTATTTATACAAAGTAGCACATTGTTGGAACACAAAACCTCGAGAATAATATCTCGAGTTACGCGTATTCGAAACAGTAATTCAGTTGAAAAAAACATTAAATTCAATTATTGTAAGTGTTTTTTTCTTATCTTAAATATTATCACAGGTAAGGCATAAAGGAGAAGACACGCACATAGCCTAGCTTTACAAAGGATTTTAATAAAGAAATCAATAAAGTAGACTAATGCCCGATTTCTCCAATGTCGCCTAAGTTTAAGGGATCCCCTCAGCATGGTTAGGGGGCTGATAGGGGACAGTTTCTGTTTTACCGACAGTTAGGGGTCACCTAAATATTAAAAGACCCCCTAAATTTAGGTGCTCGAAATATGGGCTTAAAGACGATCGTAAAAAGAAATTTAATTTAGGGGCTAGTATAGGGGACTCTTAAGTTTGGGATACCATAAGTACGTGGTAGCTTATGGGTTGTTGGTGAAATCGGGCATAAATATATTACACCTAATGGATCTCGTACTACACTTCCATACTAATATTATAATTGTGAAAGTTTGTGAGATGGATGTTTGTTACTTTTCACGCCAGAACGGTTGAACGGATCTGGATAAAATTCAGCACAAAGATAGATTATATAGTCTGGAATAGGTTACCTTTTTTTGTGGGGTCATTAACACACAGCACCATCTAGTTCCATGGTCAGCTACGAGGCTAGTGTTATGGATACCAGATAGTTGATACACTACACATATATAACTTTAAATATATACATATTATAAATATAAACACCAATTTTTATCCCGGAAATATGTACGGTTCCCGTGCGATAGATTTGTTTTTTTTTCACTAAAGACGAACCCGAATCCAAGCTAGTCATTCATATAAGTTCTATCAAAACAAATAAAGTATGTATGTACGTATGTTATTATGTAGATAAATTTATTGCACATAAACAAACAAAATAAAGATTTTTAATTGCCTTAAAATACAAAACTTTTGTTTTCAGGAACTTACGATACGATTAGACCCGACAATAGCTGTCCATTCTAATAGACTCTAGAACAACTATTAGAAATCCCTCAAATTAGTTCATTTTGTTTTTACGAGGTCAATGCATTAGTGATATATGTCTTTTCATGGAACCAGAAGTGTGATAATTTATTGTACTGTTACTTTGTTTAAAAAGCTTCTTTTGCCAAATTCATAAAAATTGTTAAAGAATGTTTGTGTGCTAAAGCGGTAAAGACTATTATACAGCTAATGATTCTTTAGAAGACGGAACGCCTTGGGAATGGAGTGATCGCCTCCAGGCTACTTCAACGTTATAGAATTATTGTAAATTAAAATAATTTAACTTACAAAAAAGATAACGTCATAATATTGGTCCCGCTGAGTTTCTTTCGTCAGTGCTTCTCAGCTCTAAGGCGATTTCTTTCCGAACTGGTAGTAGACTCATGACGTTCAGAAAAAAATGTAATAATTTAATGTTGAAGAAAATATTTTGAATTTTGAATTTATAAATGTTTATTTAACCCTTCCACGTAAATTTCTAAAATAATAATTACATTTCTAAGAACTCTATTGTTTACTGACACGCCGCGCCGGCGTGTCCGCGGTCGTGGAGGGATTAAAGGAGCATCTTTTCCATATAAATAATCTAGACTCGTATCTGACCATAGACTTCAGAGTTACGCTACGGAACTACTCAATGACGGTCACATGTTTTTATTTGGCAATAAAGCGTAATACAGCCACTATAATAAATTAAAAAATGATTTATCAAATCCACTTATTTACATATGTACTTCAAAAAAAATATCAGTTTTAATGAATTTTTTTCATACGAATCAAAGTTCACTCCATACTCGTATATTCTGTTACGCACACTGTTATATATGTATATTATGTATATTTATATACCTATTATTTGCTTTGGTCAACAAAATATTAAACCTACTTAAATTTTTATGTAGACATTTTTATTAAATAAGACTATCTTTTCGGATTATTTCGCGGACATTTTTAGGCAGCTTGGAAAACCGAGTGAAGTGTGTTCAAATCCCGGGTCTTGCACCTCTGATATTTTCATGTGCAAATCATTTCTAAAATGATTACCACTTGTCTTACGGTGATGGAAAACATCGTAAGGAAGTCTGTATGTCTGAGAGAACCTAGCAAACACTAGCAGGTGGACTATGTGTCTTATCCCTTCAAATTAAAGGGAGGCCCGTGCTCAGCAGTGGGGGGTCAATAAAGGTTGAATAAAATAAAAAATAAAATAAAAACATTTTTAGAATAGATATTTAACTATTTTTCATCAATAAACATATGGTTTGGTTATAAATGATGTTTGGATTATAATGAAGTATAAATATAATGCACGATCCTTAATCACAATAGGAGACGTATTACAATCAAAAATGCTTGTAAAACTCTAGTTAACCATATTCAGAGTTAAATTTAATTCTTTGTTGAAAACTTTCAAACTCTACTTGATCATATTTTGAGTTTGATTTATTATTCAAAAGGTTACCTTGCCAACACTAGTCTGCCTGCAAAGGTAATCTTATAAAGTATCATTGAGGCGAGGTCACTCAACGCTAAGAGAAAGTCACATATGACCTAGCAGTCACGTGATTTATGTATACAGATTATGTCATTATGCACGGACGTCTCTACAGTTTATTCTATTTATTGTGTCTTATGTTAATTTACACGCATTTGTTATTTTAACCTGTAGATAGGTGTTTCTATTTTTTTATGATTTGCAAAAAAAATTTTTGTAATGAAATAAAGACAAAATGACGAAAACTTTTTCGGAATCAATAGAAAAATAGAAGGTCCAAATGTAGTTTTCAAATACATATACTCCGTGTTAGATAAGATTTTCTTCTGTGCTTAACTGGCACGTTTTAAAGCTACTAAAAAGAGAACTGAACTAAAGAAATTTCTTATAAGCTGTGTACTAGAAAAATGCTCAGACGCAAGCGCCAAGCGTGTTGTGTTCCATGGAATAAATTAATTTATGTATCTACCTATGATAATATAATAAAAAGAATCAAAATCACGAAATAAGTGTCAACAAATAACAACTAATCTTTCCGAAAAATCTCCAAAAATATTCAGCAAAACGTACGAAAATTACACAGACAGCATCTTGTAATGACGATAATAACAATGGTCGTTTTAAAAAATTCACAGCTTCCTTATTAATAACATAATATGCGAAAATTGTTTGTTTGGTTGTCCTTTTTTTATGTAAAATTAAGTTTTACATAGAGCTATTTATGGGCTCGAAATTGAATTAGCAAAATGTACTGATATTAATATATTACTAAATAGTACATTCTAATTAAGGTTTTTTTAAAGTTGGAAAATGCGTTTACACATACACACTTACATACAGGAAACTACGTGGAGATTCACCAGCTAGAAAAGCCAGTACTATCCCCTAAAACCCAACAGTACCTCCTCCGTCTTAATGGAGCGTCGTAGGAGCGCATACGCATTCAACTACGACGCCCCGACGACAGGTCTGCCGAAGCAGATCACAACAACCAAGGAGTCGCTCCCACGGTCCACTCTGCTATCAGAGAAGTACCAGGTGAACCGCGTGGAATACCTCCCACCTACCAAATGCGTTTCTTCGCTTAATGCAATGGTTGCGGGACTACTGAGTGGACTAATGAGTAATGATCAAATCGAGAGGCCATAGTAATTAAGGCCTGAGCTAAACGAAGGTGTGTCACTAATCATAAGCTATGTATGTATGCATATAAAATAACTAGCGTTGCCCGCGGCTTCGCCCACGTAAATTGCTATATGTAATTACTAATTACCTCGATTCTAAAGGTTGTAGCGTGGTGACAGATAATATATAACCTTCCTCAATAAATAAACTATGACATACAAAAATTATAATTTTTCAAGTACAAATAGTAGGTATAGATAGATATTATAGATATAATAGATTGGTGCATCCAAACAAACTCTTCATTAGTAGCTTTATACATGAGTATGTATAAATAAGTACACAAAAATAAACAAATAAGTTTTAAAATTAATTATGCAATTGTTTTCGTTTATTAATTATAATAAGACCTATATAACTTATAAGTAAAGATATTTTTTTTAGATTGCTTTATGCTTATATATAATGATTTTTATGCCAATAAATTATAATAATTACTCCGAGTATGAAATTACGTACGTGGTGCTGAGACAGCATTAAACCATAGGTAGGTACATTTATATATAAAACTCTCATTATTATCCGATAGCCGAATTTACAGTTTTTAGAATTTTTGTCTGCCTGTCTGGGAACACATCACGAGAAAACAACTAGGTAGACAGATTCTGATGAAATTTTATATGATAATAGCTGGTTATCCGGGTCAACATCCATACTAATATTATAAATGTGAAAGTTTGTGTACTATTTCACGCAAAAAGTACTGAATGGATTTTAATGAAACTTTACAATAATATAGCTCATACTTCAGAATAACACATAGGCTACTTTTTATCCCGGAAACATGTACGGTTCTCTTGGTATAGATTTGTGTTTTTCTTGAGCCGAACCCGAGCGAAGCGAGAGTCGAGGGTAAGCCGCTAGTATTAGATATTTTTTACTGCGGGAAAATATCTCATCTCTAAGAAATCTATACTAAACGTTAAAACGTAAGTAGGGACGAACCCGAACGGAGCAAGGGTGAGTCGCTAGTGGATTTAACTCTAAATCGAAATTGGTTTTTTTGCATTGGATATGAAAATTATTGTTTAAACTTGTCTTAATTCATAACGAAAACACATAAAATGCCGATTGAATCATCCAAGACAGTATAGACGTGTGTGAAACTAGCACATAATATATAAACATTTAATTATTGCTTACAATGTAAAACGTGACTATTACAACTATTTTAATTATCAAGAGCTATAAAATTTGGCTTTTTAGTTTTTAATATTAACATTCTATTTTATTATATCTTCTGAATTAATAGAAGACGCGCTTTCTCTAAGCGAAATGATTATGGTTTATAGCTCATGGCGAGTGAAATTTTCATACGTATACACACACATACACACATGTGTCCCGCGCTCTCTTTAAAATATCAATGTCATGCCTTCATGCCAATAAAATAACTTGCGTAATTCAATTATATATATCCTTAAAAATTATAGCATATGCGTTACTCTGATGAACAAGCTATATTATTGTAAAGATTCATCAATATCCATTTAGTAGTGTTTGCGTGAAAGAATAACAAACATCCATAATTATATACCTAACAATTTATTCTGGAAACATTTGAGAATTAATTCTTAGAAAATAATAATTGTTACAATACACTTCATAGTTTTAATAAGCAGTCATTATATGCAACCTTATATTTTCAAGGGAACGGAAAACGATAGATTCTTAGCCTCTTTTTTATACTCATAATTTTAATTAACTATAATAGTTATTTCAGCTTCAAATAAATATTTCTCCTACTAACAACTCAAATAATACGTACTACAATCCCAGCAAACTATTCCTTACTAGTGGAAGTCTCGTTAAAACCAACGATAAACCCGTTAAAATCAGTGACAGTCTCGTTAAAATCGATTAAGTTTAATCTTACTACTATTTATATGAAGTTCAGGTTGTTAGGTTTTCTCAGAAATACAGGTTTCCTCACGATGTTTTCCTTCACCGTAAGGCAAGAAGGCAGTGGTAGCCCAGTTGGTAACGCGCTCGCTTGGGAAACCGAGTGAAGCGGGTTCAAATCCCGGGTCTCGCACCTCTGATATTTTCATGTGCGAATCATTTCCAATATGATTACCAGAAGTTTTTTATACACAAGGTTAATATTATGTAGAATAAACTGATATAGAAGAAAGAATGTTTAGTTGTTATGAAACAACTAAAAAAAGGTTGGGCAATAATTGTATGAAATAAATTTGTCATTAGTTGAAATATATGTATGTCGTCACAATATCCACACCCATTAGATATAATTGATTAAATACTATTGATATTATTATAATAGAGATATATTTTTATGCTTACATTAATTGAACTAGTTTTGCAGTTTTATAATAACGTGAATAATTCGAGATGTTTTAGCGCTATACTTACACCCTTAATGGGTAGGCCGTGCCCCTACAGTGAGTTAGAATTTGACGATAATACTTATTTTTATTTACGATGGAATTTAAAATAGTGATGACAGCCCCCGACTGATATTCTTGGGTTTTTTTATTAAGTTTATAGGTAGTTGAATATGTTATTCCCACATCTACAATCATCGAGAACCAAATAGGTAGATACTTAGGGATGATAAACGACTCCGCGAGAGATCAACTCAATTTTTTTTACGTTTATTATCTCGCGTTTCATTTATATTTTAAGTCGGGGGTTTTTTTAATTATTTTATCCTTTTTCAATTACTTTTTTACAGTCGTGGGTTTTTTCTTTTTTTTTCATTTTGCTTTTTATTTCAAACTTTTTACAGAGCATAGATATTATGTATGTACGTTGACTTCGTCTTTTGCGCCACAAACATTTTTGCGCTTAAATAGTGTGTACAACGTATGTTTTAAATTTTTTCTAAAGAGTTTTTAGTTTCTACATCACTACTTCCTACAAAAGTACTTACCTATCGAGTTCTATCGAGTTTCCTTATTATGTAGTAACTACTATAAAATAAAATATATTAATGCAGCGCCTCTTAGTGAGCTACTATAGTAAAACCTATTTAAGAACCCTCACTAATCAACTACATACGCATTACTGAAAACTGCATCAAAATCGAACTAGTAGTTTTTGTTTTGCACAAACAAATGTTTGCTGCAACGCCCCCTGGTTAGTTGTCACCGTAACACCTATCTAAGAACATGCACCAATCAAATCTTTACCCATAACTGAAAACTGCATCAAAATCGGACTAGTAGTTTTGAAGAAAAATAGCTACATGGATTTGCACAAACAAACAAACAACCTCTCACTCCAAACGCATATAGCGTCTCCGTTCCGTCGTGGGTAAATACCCCTTATAAATGATGACACACTAAATTTTCCGTGACACAAACTAAATAAAATACATAACTTAAAAATTCAATTATATACGCGTAAATTAAAAAAAAAACAATAATTGTAATTAAAACATCTTCAAGGTTAGCGACATTAACCTTTCACTACTGACATCAATATTTTATAAATATTTAACATTCCTGCAAAATATTACTGGTTAAAACGTTCAGAGGTCAAATAAAAGTATGAAAATGAAAAAGACCACATAACAAACGTTACGCAACTGTGTAAAGTAATGTAGTGATAGATATTATGTAACCTAACTGTGATTGCCATGTTTATCTATACTGTATAGAAACATCCATATTCATACTTAATATTATAAATGTGAGTGTGTTTGTTTGTTTGCCCTTCTTTCACGTTGAAACGGAGTGACGGATTGGCGTGATTTTTTGTGTGGAGATAATTGGAGGGCTGGAGAGTGACGTAGGCTACTTTTTACTGCAGGAGATTATCTTTTTTCCACGGGGAAACACGTTATAATACAACCCACAACTACTCATCATACCTATGTATGTATATATAATATGTAGTCTATTTATTCTATACTAAGCGTTAACACGTACCTAGGGATAAATCAGAACGAAATGCGGGTAACGTATATGGAAATTGTAATAGAGAGTAAAATATAACATGATTCGCCATTTAAATATAGTAAGAAAAATCGGTAGTAAATAATCGGCAATATTTGTGTAGCAAATAAATTAAATATTATCATAATATAAGTACTGATTTGGTATGTTTACATAAATAAATAAATATTGGGACATTAACACACAACACCATCTTGTTCCATAGTAAGCTACGAGACTTGTGTTATGGATACCAGACAGTTGATACATTATACATATATAACTTTAAATACGTACATATTATAACTATAAACACCCATGACTGAAGTGCACACATTCGTGCTCTTCACACAAATGAATGCCCCCAGCGAGAAACGAATACACACACATACATAAATCATCGCATCGACACGTTTGGCTCAGTTTGCAGTGATTCTACTTGCTGTGCCAGCGGTTGCGGGTTCGATCCCGCTGGGGGCATTCATTTGTAGTCTTAGGTGTTTATATTTGTAATATGTATGTATTTAAAGTTATATATGTGTAGTGTATCAACTATCTGGTATCCATAAGACAGGCCTCGTAGCTTACCATGGCGCTAGATGGTGCTGTGTGTTAATGACCCAACATATTTATTTATTATTATTATTTACTATATGTGATGTATGTTGTGTGTGTGTGTGTTTGTGCGCGCACAAACCTCATGTCGGGCGAGAAGTCGAGGGCGCAGGCGTACCCGGCGACCATGTGCCCCACGAAGGTCTTCTTGCGGTTGAGCTTGAAGCGGTTGAGCGCGGAGAAGACCACCACCTTGTTGTCCATGGACTGGCACGCCAGCCACTTGCCGTTGGGCGCCGCCGTCACGGCCGGCAGCGAGTGCATCGATGGGTCCGCTATGTACTTCATGTCCACGGGGATGTCCCTGCGAGTTACTTTATTTATTTATTTACAGGACACACAGTTGTTCAAACATAATATATCTTATCTAAAAACTTAACACAAAAATCTAAATATAGAAAATTGTTTAACATTTGAAGATGTCACAACATGCACCATATTATTTATACCACATCCTTATACAATATCTAGCTCAAACCCGATTTGTATAAGGAGATTAGGTCTAATTTTATTTTACGAACAATATTTTCTTTATTTTATTTAGACGCTTAGTATGAAAGACTATATGACGAGACTTATATCTCTTACTTGAGAAACGATTATTTCCGGTAAAAACTCGCACCCTACTTTTCATTCCCTTAAAGGATGATTTTTGGGATAAAAACTATCCTATGTCCTTTCCAAGGTCTTAAACTATCTCCATACCAAATTTCATATAAATCGGTTCAGCGTGAAAAGGTAACGGACAGACAGACAGAGCTACTTTCGCATTTATAATATTAATATGTATTTAGAAGTGGCTTAATTTCGATTCTCTCGGATTTGTTTTTGTAAAAGACGATTTTTGTCTCTCAATCAAAATGTACATTCATTATAACCATTAGCCTTTCTAGACAATTCATCTTTCTATTGGTTATATGAAAATTATAAAAAAATCGTTTTAATGTAATTATAAAAAACACAACAATTTATATATAAGGTACAATTAACTTTTAGCAATCAAACGTTTTGAAGTAGAACTTCTTTAGGCGTGACTGAGAGGTAAGTCAAAGTCAATACATTGGAAAAATTAGTGTGGCGGAAGTGTGTTGAGGGAGTGAGAGTCAAATTTATTATTAATACTTTTAACAAAATAATGATATTTATATAATAATTATAAAAATAAGTATTTATTAGTAATAATTTTACAAAAAATATTGAAGTTCTTTAGAATCGTTGTGATTTGAAACTCGACGAAACGGAAATGCAACGCAAATGCGACACTAAAAAGAAACAAACGCATAAATATATAGGATTAAGCCTATACTGAGATAGAATACTATAATGAGATAGATTACATCGTCATGTTGCCATGGTAACCGTTGTTATTGTCTGACAAATATATACTATTAAGTTTCACTTTTACTATGTGTGAATTGCACACACACACGCACTTTTTTATATTTATGTAAAGATAGTATACTCCTTTAATTTTATATTTTATTTTATCTACCAAGTAGGTTGTATTTATTTAGTATTTTATGTAAATAGTTTAGTTGTATGTCAAGTTAATATATTTTAAAAGTAAAAACATTTGGAACAAATAAACTTTTAAAATGTAATTTCTTTAAAATTTCAGCAACACGTTGAAGTTTCATTGATCAATATCGTTCATATGAAAAATCATATTATATTTATACTAGCGGCTCACCCTCGCTTCGCTCGGGTTCGTCGCTAGGTACGTTTTAAATAGATATAAAAAGAAAAAATCTTTCTTTCTCACATTTTAATTATATGTTTTAATACTTACCTATTCCGGACTAAGAGAAATCCAAAAATTAAAATATCATAAAAATTGGAACGCGGTCGAACGGGATAAAAAGTATCCTATGTCCTTCTCCTGGCTCTAAACTACCTCCCTGCCAATTTTCAGCTAAATCGGTTCAGCCGTTCTTGAGTTATAAGCGAAGTAACTAACACGACTTTCTTTTATATATATAGATTTCAATTTGGTTTGATTAGTTTAATCGCGGTATCTGAGACACCGCCAAAGAAGTTTTACTTCAACCGCGCGTAAAAGTGAAACGCCCTCGTGGCCTTCAATTGTTTTTGTTTATGTGTAGTTTGTAGTTGTCGTGTTGTGTGTACAAGAGTAGCCGCGGCACGCACCACTCCCAGACGCGCAGGCTCTTGTCGTCGGAGGTGGTGACGAAGCGGCGGTTGTCGTCCACGAAGGTGATGGAGTTGACGGCGCCGAGGTGGCGGTCGTACTCCTGCACCACCTCGCCGCTGCGCGTGTCCCACTGACGGACGAAACGATCACTATATATATTATTGTCACTAAATCTGTACTAATATTATAAAGAGGTAAAGTTTGTCAGTTTATGAGATTGTGAGTTTTTGACGTAGGGGGGTAAAAAACTAAAATGGTAGGTTCCCTTATGAGATGAATTTCGAAAAATTCTACAACACGTATTTAATTAATTACATTGAATAGTATTAATATCAAGTTTCAAGTAATTCTGATCATAAATATTTTTTTGTATTGTATTATAACGTGTTTTCCCGTGGAAATGAGATAATCTCCCGCGGTAAAAAGTAGCCTATGTCTCTCTCCAGTCCTCCAACTATCTCCATACAAAGAATCACGCCAATCCGCCAAACCGTTTCAACGTGACAGAAAGACAAACAAACAAAACAAGTATGAAAGTATGGATATGTCTAAGAATGTATCCAATAGCACTTTTCTTATAGTCTCTAGTTAAGGGAGAGACACTTTGTTCTTATATTCTATATTTAGTTATAGTAAATGAACCACATTAACGTTACAAAAATATCATTCAGGTAAATAATATTTGAGTTGAAAATAGTGCGCAAAATTAGTTTTATTTAAAATGACACACATTTGCCTAAATCTAAGAAAATATTGTAATACGTAAATCTCAAATTTATTGATAGATGGCGCTACCCGAGAACTTTAAAAAACAAGTACACAAACAGGACAAAGTCGCGGACGAAAAATAGCACACACATTACACAAACTAAAATATACATATATAAAAATGATCAAGGTAGGGGTGTAACCCAGTGGTAACGCGCTTGCTTGGTAAACTGAATGATGCGGTTTTAAATCCCAGGTCTCGCCTCTCTTATATTTTCATGTGCGAATTATTTCCAACACGATTACCACTTGTTTTACGGTGAAAGAAAACATCGTGAGTAAACCTGCATGCTTGAGAGAACCTAGCAAGTCTCGAAAGACATGCTCAGTCCGCCCGCACTTGGCCCGTGTGGTGGACTATGGCCTGATCCCCTCGTATTAAAGGGAGGCCAACCCCCAGTAGTGGGCCGATCGAAAATGCCGAATACTAAGGGTTGATCTACAATACGGTGTTGATCACAGTCCGTTTTCGGTCTGGTAAAGTATTTTTATATAAGAAACGTTACTGGAGTGTGATTTGACTGAAACTTAACTCTCACTGACGGTGTAAACGCACTTATTATTTTCGAAGTAAAACTTTTTTTGGGGGGTAACCTGGTGAATGCGTTACGAAAAAATGTACGTACATTTGTTGTCATGGTAACCGTTGTTATTGTTTGACAAATGATAATATATAATATTATATTTTTTTCTTAAATGATATTCTATAAATATATGGTTGTAATTTGCCTAATATGCGTTATTTTTAGTATCTCACCTATCTTAATTAGTTAAAATATAAATCGAATTTGATATAGAGTACCTATCGATAACCTACAGAAAGAAGTTTTACTTCTTGCGCGTGTACACATTCATACGGGCACTTTTTAATTTTTCGTATAAAAATATTTTACGTCGGCAGTGTGGGTGAGTCCTGACTCCCGATACTCACGCATATGATCTTCTTGTCGGAGGTGCCGGCCACGAAGAGGTGCTGCTTGTCGGCGTCGGGGTGGAACTTGGCGCAGTAGGGCACCTTGCGCGAGGTGAAGCGCGCCGCGCACGCGCCCGCCTCCGTGTCCCACAGCTTGATGTAGCGGTCGTACGCTGCGGACCACGCACCGCGCGAGCTCATACATACTCGTATTATAAATAGGAAATTGATTGATCATGATTTAGATGAAATTTGGTAAGAAGATAGCTTGAGACCCTGGGAAGGACATAGAACACTTTTATCCCGGAAATCATTCCTTAAGGGAATGAAAAAGGGGGATGGAAATTTGTATAAAGAATGAATGATTTCCCAATGGCTGTATTATATACACATACAGAATTATTGTTACGCCATCACGCAAAAAGTACTTAACGTATCGATATGGGACTTTGACGAATGTTTTGATTAAGCTAATATAATTATTAAAGTAATATTATTTTAATCTTAAAAAACGCATGGAATAAATCAAATTAATATTAAAATGTATTTTACTAACCTGCAGACAAAAACTGTGTTCCACTGTTATTAAAGTTAACATCCCGCACCGCTTGCCTGTGTCCGAAGTACGTGCGTATACAGCGCCTCTCGCCATACACTTCCCATATCTGGAATGAATAAAATAAAATATACACTAAATGTTATAGCTATAGGGAATCGAGAGAGAGGATAAGAATATAATTCTTGTAATGATATATTCTAAACTAGCGATTTACCCTCGCTTGACTCGGGGGCGTCCCTAGCTATGCGGATTTTGTTCATAATTTCTTGGGTTTAAGTTTTTTGTACAATAATAAGAGTAGCCTAAGTTACTCCTGTTAATATCAGCTATCTGCGAGTGAAAGTACCGTCCAAATCGGTCAAGCCGTTTCGGAGATTAGCCGAACAAACAACAGAAAGACAAACAGACAAAAATTAAAAAAAAATGATTTTCTTATAAATAACGTATATAATTTCATATGCTTTTAATAAAAAAAACTGTTTTTTTTTACATTACAAACACTTCAATTTTATTTATCTGTATAGAAGAGCCACTGTTGAGTTTCTCGCCGGCTTTTATCAGTTTTACGAGACGGTAGTAACTTCTTCACGAATTCACATACATACTGAATATAAATAACTATAAAATATAAAATTAGCCATTCAAAAGTGCTTGTAAAAGTCTATTTGAATAAAGTATATTTTAATTTTAAGCAAAACTATGTGGAATAAAAAATGCAAGAGGGGCAAGACACTAAGGCGTGATGGTTTTCATGAAACGGAAATTACAGCATTTAGGAAAATAAAATAACAAAAAGAGTGAAATATCTTTGCTTACTTTTTTCATCCATGAGATATTTTTCCGTAAAAAAGTAAAAATGTAAAAGGTAACCTATATGTTGATCCGGACAACCAGCTAACATCTTACTAAATTTCAACAAAATCCCTTCAGTGGTTTTTCCGTGATGCGGTCACATACAAAAATTGTAGATTCGGCCTCTGGTGTAATTGAGTAACAAACCTCCATCCACACAAACTTTCAGATTTATTTTATTAATGAGATGTATTCTATCTGAATACCTTGACCCGGCAGTCCATGCCGGCGGACAGCATGAGGTGCGCGGTGGCGGGGAACCAGCGCGCCGCCGACACGCCCTTCGTGTGCCCCTTCCACGTGAATATGTGCGCCTGCGAGGGACACGGGTGAAATGTTACTAGTCATATCATACGTGTCGTCAGAAACAGACAACAAAGCAAAATTATTTCATATAAATGTCAATAGATAAAAATAGATAGTTGAAATAGAAAAATAAAATAGAATAAAACTTTGCTTATGACGCACAAAACCAATAAAAAAGTCGTTCAGTGTTGCAGGACACCTGGTAGGAGTGAAGTTCCTATTGCTGTTCGCCCTTTCGTCATTACCTCATAGACAGGTAGCATAGACATCTAGCAACGTACATTACACAAGCTCATCGAAGCAAAGCCTACCCAGAGTGCATGCCTGCATGTGCATTTCTTACATATATTGTAACACTCCTTAACACTTATGACCGCCTGGTATTTATGATGCTCTCAGTAAATAATAAAGTGTCGTGACGGTATAAACATTGGACCGCGCGCACTTTGGATACGTTTTCGTCAGGATTTTACTCGTGCGAACACGCACGAACACGCACGGATGATCCCGGGTCCCGATCTTTCTAGTCCTATGGAGGCGCGCAGACTGGATGCGAGTTATCGTATGTATACATGCGTGTAGTTCCGACATCAGAAAACAATTCGAACTTGTAGGGATTTTAAAACATATTCGTGCGTAAGAAAATTAAAAATGAATGAAACAACCTATTTGACGGAGCATTCGTATGATCACGATCACATTTAAGTACGATACAAATTCGTGTCCAAAGTGCGCGATGCCTTACACTTGTCCCCGTCTAACTCTCATTCACCAAATGCGCTAAATAACATGCGATAAAGAATTTCGTTCCAATAATATAATCAAAGAACATACCTTTGGCAGGAAACATTTGTCCGGAGGCGTTTCGCTGCGGAGCTGCGTCTCGCTGCGCGGCGCCTCCACCCACGACCGGCCCTGGTAGTCCGTCGCTTTATCAACTGGAAATATGTATATAATAATGCAAATTTAAATGAAAACTACACACTACACTCTGCTCGACGTCTTACATAATATGGTGAAAGAACTGTAATTTAAACTACTAAGTGGTACTGGTATTTTAAATTATGACTTACTGTGGAATATAGATTTCTCTTCCAGAGGTTTATCGTCATCAACTTTGCCCTTCTTCTGTCTTTTTGCTAATATCTCTTCTAATTCCTTTGCTTCATCTCCTTCTGGTTTCATTACTCTAAAAAAATAAAGTAAAACATTAAACATATGCATGTATGCAGCGGTGCAGCCTGTTTTATATTTAAAATTTTAAGAATTCAGCATGGGCCTTCCTTCAATATATGGGGAATGAGGCCATAGTCCTCCACGCTGACCAAGTGCGGGTTGGTGGACTCAAACTGTTTTCTATTATGTTATTGATTTAAATATAATAAATGTCACTGTGGGAAAGTTATCCCAAAAATAATATAAATATAATTTTTTTTTCAATTTGAATTTTTGTTTCTTACTCAATCACCCCAAAACGGCTGAACAGATCTGGATGAAATTGGGCACAGAGATAGATTATAAGGCTGGAATAGCACATAGGTAACTTTTATCCCGGAAAAACGTATGGTTCCCGTGGGAGATTTTTTTGTTTTTCATAGAGCAAGGGATTGATTATCTATTTCATATTAACCTATAAAACGTACTTAGGGATGAACTCAAGCGAAGCGAGGGTGAATCGCTTGTTGTCAATAAACTATATTCCTCAATATAATATTGGTACATCCCACACGGAGACATGGTCTCCTAAATACAAAAAGTAATAGACATTATGATGTGATACACACACATCTTGAAAAAATTCTTGTGCTTTTCAAGTATAAGTAAGTACATAATTTTATAACTTTCAGACTTGTATCATTTAAGGAAGTGGTAATCACTAATCATGTTGAAAATTTGTTCGACAAATGTACATTTGATATTTTAAGCTGGAAAGCTCCAAATAGGCTCCCACTAGATAATACATACATGAATATTATGAACATACCATGTTAACAATATTATTTAAAATATAAAAAAAGTGTTAATGTATCACAGGAAATTTTTATATAGGTACATGTAAAGTTATGTATGTATGTAAGTAGCCAATAGTAGTATATTATGGTCTTAGTACTTATAAACCTATCTCATTAATAGACTAATGAAAGCAAAAAGCCATTTTTGTCAAACAGGACTAATAGTTTTAAAAATTTGGGTGTCCAAAGTGAAAAAAAACTAAGCTGTAAAATATTATTAGTGTATATATAAATTACCTCCTCTCTCCTTCATACCCTCCCCAAGGTCCCAAAAATCCCTCAATGTCATCAGGATTGTCATTTTTGTTTCTTTTCTTTTTATCCAAAGGCCTTTTCTTAATATTCTCAAATACAGTTTTACCTTCTGCTTCTTCTGGGGCTGCTACCATAGCAGATACTGGAAAACGTTAAAATTAATATTAAAAAAATAGAGATACTTTTATTGAGTTGCCATTTATATATATTATCAAATTGTATATAAGTAATATCTATTTTGATTAAATTGACATTAGGTAATACCTATTCAAATAAATGCATTTTGACAAATACATTAAATAATACTTTCTTAGATTTATGCGAATATTTGACATTTTAAATAAAACTATCTTTTTTAAAATAATTCATTTTGTTAATTGTGGGTAGGCTATATGTAACAACTATACCTTCAAGACATGTAACACCTCAGTCTCTCCCGTGACGATGGATGCTGTAAAGCATTCGAAACGTCGGGAACCAAAAATCAAAATAAATCCACGAAATAATCCAAAAAGATAGTTTTATTTATAATATATTAAATCTTAATTTTTTATCACTTTTATCCAATGAATGAAGTATAAATGCACATGTACACATTAAAAGCATACCAATTACAGCTTCTCCATTTTCATCAGCTATAGGTTCTGTTGAAGGGTCCATAGCAAAACCATAACTTGTGAATGTTCGTCTTTGGTTTTCGAACTGAAACTCACTGATATGTGCTTTTTCAACATAACCAGATAGCATATTTCGGTTAGCTTTCATTTGTTGTGTTTGAAAAGGATTTTCTGGACCAAAATTAGGTGCATACAATTCTTCATACTTAGGATTGAATGTTAGTTCTTGTGTGTTATTTAAGAGAAGTCTTGTGTCTTCATTAGTCTGCACATATCAATAGACAAAAGTTTAGGTTATAAATAAAACAAAAAAATATGTTTATAATTATTATACGTCAATAATTTCTTTACCGTGGGTACAACAGTTGGAGCTGCACATATTTGCATTTTTTTAGCAATAGATAAATCAGGATCAACAGGTTTTAAATGTGTCAACAAAGTCTCATTACTGTGTTGTTTACTTGTCTCCATCTCGTTGTCTGTCTCATCCTCTGAACTGCTACCGTAGTTTTGTATATTTATCATTTTCTATTTGTTTTCCTTATTCTTTCTTATTATTGTTAGAGAATATTATTTTTAATGATGCTATCTAACGAGGAATAACATCAAACCACAACACGATTGACATTAAAAATGTTAAATGACAATTGACGTCATATTGACAATTGACATCGACATTAATGACAATTACGAAATAGCTGATTAACAAAGTTATAAAATTAAAAAAGTTAATTATTTAAATGGGTAAGAACTTTCCGTTTTTCTCCCGTCAGATGTCGCAATCACTATAGCCGTCGGTTTATTGTAAAGCTTAAGCGTGGATAGATTTTTTTCCATTTTATTTAAAATGACAAATCGTGCAGTGCCAGGATGCAAAAAAAATGGATATCATTTGTTCCCAAAAGACAAAAACTTAAGAAATTGTGGGCCAAAGCAATAACACAACCAAAATTGGCGAAATCACAATCTTTATATTTAAGGCTACGTGAACATCATTTTAAAGAAAGTGATTTTAAAACTCTTTAATCGTCTACAGTTAATTTTTTTTGTACTTTTTTACGTATTAATTACAGGATTTCATATAAATTTTCATGCCCCATTTTACAACCCTTCGGGATTGAAGTTCGAAAAATGGTACAACACTTATTTATTTTATTGTATTAAAGAGAATTAATACCAAGTTTCTAGTAATTCTGATCATAAATAATTCTTTGCATAGGCATATCGAAAAAAAAACAAATATGTAGTAAGAAATATCTTATTTTTTATCTTAACGCTAAACACCATTTGCTGTGTAATGCACGTTAAGAATGGCAGTGTTTCATACAATCATTAATCCCCTATTTTACCCACTTAGGGAATGAATTTCAAAACAGCCTTTCTTATCGGATGCCTATAAGGAATTTCCTCCAAATTTCACGTTTTTATGACCACCGGTTTAGGCTGTGTGTTCACCTCTCCTCAATATTTCTTCAGCTGGTCTAACTTCCAGATACAATACATTGCACAGGTAAGATGCGAATACCATAGAAGCAAAAACCTGGTCTAAACAAGTTAATATCACAACAAATTGACCTATATAATAAATTATTATCCTTTTATTTCTTAAACTGATTGTTTTCCTTTGTTTCTACGCATGTTGTGATTACCTCTAAAAAGAAATACAATTATACTGTGTTTATTGTATTATGTTAATTATATTTGTATTGTTGTCATTACTGTTGTAGTCTTAATAAATAAATAAATAAATAAACCTCAGACCGAATGTAAAAAAGGCAATACGTGTGGCGCCCTCCTTTCGAGAAATCTCCCCCATTAGTTAAAAAATAAGCAGTTTGGGTTTTATAATAATTAAACATTTATTTAAGCTAATTTTATATAGCATAAAAATGTTTTGTTTTAAAACTAATTAATAATTGATCTCACTGGTTTCTAAATTATATCCAATCTGACCAACATAAAAACAAAAATCCATAGTCAGGTGACGAATTCTTGTGACAGTTCTTACTTTCTGAATTTTTCACCAAAAATCAACAAAAAAATAAAGCAATAATGGCTCTGCAAGCTGCTGTAAAAGGAAAACTAATTAGCGTTATTGGAGATGAAGTAAGTTATTTTTATTAGTAACATATAGTATACCCGTTCTAGATTTGTTTTGGTATGACAAGAACATAGAATTACATTTAATGTTAAAAACATGGAAATCTAAATAAAATATATGTATACACTAAATGATGTCACTCCTTAATTTCAGGATACATGCGTGGGATTTCTCCTCGGAGGAATCGGCGAAATCAACAAGAACAGACACCCAAATTTCATGGTAGTTGATAAAAGTAAGAATGTAGCTATAATATTTATCAACATACTTAGTGTTTTAAGTGCGTCTTAAATTGCTTTAAAAACTTTAATTTGTTTTCTAGATACTCCAGTGAGTGAAATTGAAGAGTGTTTCAAGAGATTCATCAAGCGGGATGACATTGACATTATCCTCATCAATCAAAACATTGCAGAGATGATCAGACATGTGATTGATTCTCACACAGCCCCTGTACCATCAGTCTTGGAGATTCCATCCAAAGATCATCCCTATGATGCATCCAAGGACTCTATCTTACGTCGTGCTAAGGTAAAACCTATTGATATTATAAATGCGAAAGTTTTGGAGGATGTATGGATGTATAGATGTATGGATGTTTGTTACTCTCTCACGCAAAAAATATTTAATGGATTTTAATAAAACTACAATAACATAGCTTATACATCAGTATAACACATAGGCAACTTTTTATCCCAGAAAAAAGTGTGGTTTCTGTGGGATAAAGTTTTTAGGGACTATTTTCTGTGCACATAATAGTTAAAAATTTAAATTTTGTTGTATTTACATATGTGATAAATTGTGAATTTGAGGACTTTCCTATATGTATTTGTATTTTGTATAAGAAATTTTCTTTTTGAAGTCTTAAGCATATTTATGAATAGGAACATATAATAATTTAAAGGTGAAAATAATATAACTATGTATATACAATTTTTAAATAAGAACGTTTTTAACAATATTTATATGTTGATATATCTGCAAGAATAAAAAAAAATGTAATTGATTTGAACTTTTCTTTTCAGGGCATGTTCAACCCAGATGATTTGGTACGCTAAAATAGTTATATTGCATGAGATTTTGTCAGTATTTCAATATCATTTGACTGGCATTTGTAAATAAGCCAATATAAAGAAGAGAAAAACTAACCACTGTTATCTGGATTTGCATTTAATGTTTTCTGTGTGCAATTTTTATTAATAAACAGTTTGAAATAACACATTCCACACAAATACACTATATTTTTCAAACGAAAATATATAAATAAGCAGTTTATATAGTTAATAAATTATTTAAAGTGAAATATTAATTAGTTCTATGATAAACCTTGTATAGATTGTTGAAGTATTATAATATATGAAAATACAACTTGTGTTTTATTTATCCTAAATTAACTTTGCATGTTTCATGTGATTTTTTATTGTTGAATGTGTGTTTGTAATTTTTTATGTGTTTGTTCATGTTCACGATTTATATTTCTTTAGATGAATGAAATAAAACATCCGGCATTAATAAATTAACCAAAACAAGTTTGAAGGCGTATTTTTTTGTTATTTTTTTTGAACCGACGAAAAAAAAGGAGGTTCTCAATTTGACATAAATATTTTTTTTTTATATTTGACTATGCATAACTTTTTACAGTAGACTGAATTCAATGATTCTTTTTTTGTTGGATAGGGTATACCTTAAAGTTGGTCCTATTTAAATTAATTAATCTACGTTTACCTACATTAAAAATGAAAAATAAAAACTATAAAAAAGAACTGATGTGAGATGTCCTTTAATTTGTATCGGTTGGCACCGACTTAATATATCTGTAATTTTATAAATATCTGATTAGATAACTATAGTAAATGAAAACTACCAATCACTTATTTTTTACTTTTTAGTGTTTTTGTCAGTTTTTATTTTTTATTGTATGTATATATTTAATTTATAGTTAAGGTAGTGATAATATATTTAAAATTGTAATATATTTTTATGTAGTTAGCTTATTCTTTATTTCTTTTTTTCAGTCAATGTTTGGTTCTGACAACTACGCCACGTAGCTGCTTTTATATGTATTTTAAATAAAGAAATGTATATTTTATTTTAACCATGTAATACCTATACAAATTGATAAAACAAGCAAAAGTATTTTATATATTTATTTACACGTATTATTAACAACTTACAAATAATAATACTTTATGCACATAATATATAGGGATGTGCCACATATTGAACATCGTGATGTTAAATATACATATAACAGATATCGATTTTTATACAAATCACTTAAATCAATTAACATTTTCTATAGAAGCGACAATATTCCTTTTATATTTAAAATATTGAAGTTATAGAACTTTTAATTAGAAAATTGTAGAACACATTATAAATGATAATAAAATTGATATTCGGCAAACATTCCTATATATATTTTTAATATAGAGCACACTACCGTATCAAACTTAACAAATACCCTCTATTTGGTGTCAAATATATTCTAAACCCGTAAAATGAGATGTGACTGGTTAATTTGAATTTCCAAATCTGAATTAAGTTAAAATTTTAGTCATCGAATTCAGCGATGTCATTTTCGGTCTTCTTGTGACCGACCCAATCCCATTTGGAGTAATGAAGTTTGCTTTTCTTGAATTTAGGGTTTTTAGACGTGATTCGGACGAAAATACGACGTCCGAATAATGGTTGTAGCTGTCTGAAGTTGTCAACGAGTGGTAGGTTCAAGTTCGAGAGAAGACCGCGGAAATTGTCCATCTATAATATAAAATAATTGGTTTTATTCTAGGTAGTGTAAATCATAGCTTTTTAAAAATTACTTATTTTATTAACCGACTTCAAATAAAGAAGAGTCACTCAATTCGGGTATACATAATATGTACATTATTATGTTACGCAATATGTAGGTACTATATTAAGTGTCACCACTTGTGAACCGATTTTCATGATTTCTACTGATGATGATAGTCATTAAAGGTTGTCCAATTAAAATTTTAAATTAAAATATTTTTTAACTTTCAGAATTATTTTAAAGTTATATCTCGCATAATAATACCACATTGGACGAAATAATTTGTCTTAATTCATATCAAAGGCACAGCTATTTTACTTAGGTGATAATACATGAGCATAAACTTCGCTAGGAACGCAATTTTACTTGCTGGTTCCTACTTTATAAATCAACTACCGCCGTCACTAAAAAGTAGTACCTATTTTAAATTCAACCGTGAAATTTACCTATTTTAAATTCAACGTTTCGAATTTTTTCTCGGATTTATTTTGATTATTGATTCCTTACGTTTTACAGCAATCATGGCCACGGAAGAGACTGAGTCTCTCCCATAAAAAGATAGTTTTATTTAAAATTTCAAATATTCGTGTAAATAGAAGAAAGTAATAAGTAGTATCTCTTATACTCGGGATACGTAGGTTATATTTAATCTATCAAACATACACAAGCAAATGTTCACATTTATAGCATTGACATAATTACCAAAGAAACTGATAGAACTCACCTGGAATACAGAAATAGGTAAATAATCTGAGAACACCACCCACGTGACGGCTTCAGCACAGGGAGGCGTTGTCAGAGAGCCTTTGTATGTATAGAAGCGCTCAGCGTCTAGACCGGAGAGAATGGAAGAGAGGGAGAATGTATGGGGCAGTTGCATGGTTGTGTTGTAGTTCTCAATGGCTGACAGGTTCTTGATCAGTGGTGTGAGGAGTTTAGCGTCGAATTCCACTACCTGGTGTAAATGTTTATATTTGTTTTAAATATTTACCCTACTTCATGGATATCCAAGTCCAAGACTAAGTAAAAAGCTTAAAAAAAATAAGTCGAATGTTACATAAAAATAGCGAAATCAAAGATATTAAATGAATGCAGTACTTAGTTAAATGAAATTAATGAGCAAAAGAAAGTCTTATAACCTTATTATTATTAACTTACCTGATAGAAGAAAGCGAGCACGCAAAGACCATCAGGATGTTGAAGAGCTTCGGCCAAGCTTCTATATTTCTTGTTTCTGTGAATGATGTGCATTTCTAAAGGCAGTCTCATGTCATTCAGAGTATGTTCAGAGCCACGGTTGTTTTTATCCCCCCAGTGGAAGTGTAACCCTTCGATCTCATACTCATTGTCTAACGGACCCCCAAAAATGTATGGCAGACGGAACCCTTTTTTCTCTTCCTCAGTTGAATATTTTGGGATAGTTAGTGCAACTGTAAGAAAATACAAAATCCAAATTTAGGTATAAATGCAAATTTTATTTCTTTAGCTAACAAAAATGTACTGAACTTATAAGTTTTGTAACATTTATCTATTTGAAATAGTACAAAAGTTAATTAATTTATTACGAAAATCATAAATGCTTTTCAAGTCACAAGTAATTATTAAAAAGTACAATGTATACCTTGTATATTAAAAACATACAACCATATTACAACAAACAAACCTGAATGCCCATTATTAGTGATAGTGAGAGGTCCGGGCAAAGGGTTCTGATATCCGATCAGTTCCATAGCGGGTATAGAGATAGGTATGGCCTGTCTCGCAGAAATGGAGATGGGAGACTGTTGTCTACCACCACACGCCGGGTGAAGGACTGCCCAGCGACGCTGGTCGGAGGCGCGATAACCCCAGCCGTAGACGAACGATACTAAAATTGTCGTTATTATACACTTTAGATTGCTATTATGAATGTGAAAGTTTGTGTGTGTGTGTGTTTGTTACTTCTTCACGCTGGGTGGAGTTAGTTGATTGAAGTATAGAAAAAAATCGTTAACATAGCAACGAAATTCGCTAGCTTTGACAGCCGAGACTACCGAAAATCGTTAAGTTGTGATTGATATCCGAAATCTGAACATCAAACCATTAGGTTTATTTTAAGATGGGACCATAACATATAATATATTTACGGCTTAATCTAATCCATCTATCGAGAATATTAAAATTGAGAGAAAATATTCTTAAAAGATAATCTCTATATTAAATGAGTATCTCATCACTCATCTTGCCATGAATTCATCTGCAAACAATGTCGCCACTCACCACAATGCAACACAATGTTATTAAAACAAGCGTGTATATACAATTGAATGCTTCATCTTCTTCAATCGACTGATAAAATATTAATATACAATAACCGATTATAAAAATACATTCAGATTATTTTTAAGTAAAACGTGTGTGTATATATTATTATATTTTTTATTAAAAAAATATTGTATAATATAAATAATTAATACGTCAAATTCCCTTATCGCAGGAATTTATTGTTGTACAATTGATAGATAGCTCACAAATCAATGCCTCGTTAAAATCAAAAATATTCACAACGGACGTGTCGCGATTAGGAATAGGTCTCTTAGTTAATAGTATTAACTTTTAGGAGCCTGCTGTCTGACCCATATTATAATTCGTATCACAAACCAAGGGTATTAGATTCGCAAAAGACAACCTTATTATACTTCATTATGTAAAATCGATTAAAATATTCGTCTCACAAGTACCTATGACACTTTTTACGATATACAAAAACTATTAATCATTCTGTCTTATTTTAGTAATTTAAAAAGGATGTTTTAGAATCGGTATATTAAAATTCTAAACTTTAAAGTTTATTATAAATGATTTTTTTTATTACTAGCTTACCATCGCTTCGCTCGGGTGCGTCCCTAGGTATGTTTTAAATAGGTATAAATAGTTATTAGCCAACGTTAGCTATGTAAATTTGATTTATTGTTTCGTGACTTTTTCTGATGTTTTATAGTTATTCTGCTATTCGTGGTAGAGACAAATCCAAAAAATCAAAGATCATTAAAATCGGTACAGCAGTTCTTGAGTTATAAAATATGTTGTACTAACTATCCCGACTTTGTTTTACATATACTCGTACTTATACTAGCGGCTCACCCTCGCTTCGCATGGGTTTGCCTCTAGGAAAACAAAAACAAACCGCTCCCACGAGAACCGTACATGTTTCCGGGATAAAATGTAGCCTACGTATTATACTACTACTACGTAGTATTGGAATAATTTCCAGACTATAATCTATCTCTGTGCCAAATTTCATCCAGATCCGTTAAGCCGTTCTGGCGTGAAAGAGTAACAAGCATCCATACTCACAAATTTACATATTTATAATATTAATACGGATATATCTATGTATAGATAAGGGTTTTTTAATTAATTCTACTAACTCAAAATAAATTTTTATATTGTTCAGTAGATAATTTATAACAATTTCAATATATTCACTTAATGTTACGCATATAGGTAAGCAGCGTGAAATAATACACGGAAGCGAAATTACAGCTTTAGAATCTGTTATATTGAAGACGTATTGTTAGGAACCACTAATAATATATTTTATAAAATAATACCTACGTATCACATGAACGGGTCTGGTACAGGCACAGGGAGGTATTTATCATAGGTAACATTGTTTGTTACTTGTTAGATGCTATTGTCAATATTGACTTATATTTGATTATTAAAACTTCAATGTTTCGGTTAGTGTTCTAACGAGACAATTAATTTGGTAAAAAAAAAATGGAAAAAAGGGCAAGGGACGGGCAAATTCTAATTTTAGTTAAAAAAGCTTTTTAAACAAGCAGCTATGGAGTAAGTAGTAGTCTCTTAGTTCCCGTGTAGAGCCGGATTTCTGGGAAAGAGATCCCAGAGACCGGCTCTTCATGGGGAGGAAGGCCCTCACAATAGAAATTTCTAGGTGTTTTAAATTGGTTATATTTTGTGAAATTAAGAAATTTTTTCTTCACGATGTTTTCCTTCACCGTTAAGACAAGAATGGTAATCATGTTGGAAATAATTCGTACATGTACATATCAGAGAAGTAATCCCGGATTTAAAGCCGCTCCCCAGGTTTTCCAAGCGAGCGCGCTACCGCTGGGCTACCACTGCCTTGTTAATGAACTTATTTTGATGAAAATGAAAACCAAAAGAACTCCTTAGGGTTAAAGACATCTATTTCTCTTAAAGAACACACTGTTCAGTGTTCATTTATACAGAGATTAAGTACCTATATATAAAAGTTAATATTAACTCCTTTGTAACATTATTAGGGGCCTCCATTCCTTAATTGGCCTGGAACACTTTAAACCCGACTTGTTCCTCTGCGATTTTCTTATTTGCGAAAAATTTTACACACACACATACCTACTAAGATTACATAGCGATAGATAATTTTCACTAATTTACGTGTTCATATATTTTTAAGCGAATAGCGTGAAGAAATTTATAACTAATATAATTTAAAACAACCTCAAATCGAAACCTTATCTCAATCCAAAGATTAATTCGTGACATTCGCCTTATATATTAAATGTATGTACCTACCTACTATAAAGTTATCGTTTGATAAATGAATTATGATGAAAAATACAAACACACGCGACCTTTTAGATTATCTAACGCAATGTGAGGTCAAATTTGCTGAAATAATTTTCACGCCTAATTCATCGATGTCGTATGGCCAGATTTTGCAAAGGCTACTTAGTTACTGTAATTTATTATGTGCTATGCCACTTTGTTGTTGAAGTGAAGTAAAAAATTACAAGTTTTCTAATTCTTATTGTAAAAATAAGTATAAAATACTAAAAATGTGAAATATAAAATGAAGTTTCTTAATATTCAACCCTAGGTAGGCTTTTTTTTATCGAAGCAAATAATTATTTTTCATTTTTAGTTTCTTAGCCAATTACCCTGAAACTTTTTAACCTATAAAAAAAAGAAGAAAGAACTTTCTCGAACCTATATATTACCTACATAATAATAATAAGTATAAATATAGAACAATTATTACGATTATATGCGTGGAGACATCTACTATATTAACTTTTCACATGTATGGCTATTTTTGAACCGAAAAGAGGAGGTTATTAATTCGACATATGTACAGGACCTATGTAATATTATTGGAGCTACAAAATATTCGCGTATCTATTATGACTTCGAAAGAAATATATAAAATTTTATATGTATATAATGTATGTTTGTCCACACATCTCTCCAAAACTAGTAAACGGATCGTTCTTTTTTAGCAAACTTACATTTATTTTAACTTAGGGAATAGAAAAGATTTCATCAAAATCGTTTCAGTAGTTTTTGTGATATGGACTAAAACGTATGATTAATAATAATTGGTTTCTATCGAGGTAATATTTTTTAAGTACAAAAATGTTCCCGACGGTACTACATTTTTGTATGAAAGCCATACGGAATACAGTGTTTGGATTTTGATGAAAAAAAGGTTCTCTTTTTAATTTAAAATATTGGAAAATTTAATTATTACGTAGATTGTTCTCTATTAGAAGATCAGCCATTTTGATGAATTATATTTTATTTTTATTAAAATATTATAGGACTCAAGCTCATCTGAGAGGGTATAAAATAGCTATGTGTATGTACGTATGCCTCAACCGTATAAACACATAGGACTCGTGTATTATTACAAAATAGAGTTATTTTATTAAATCTATTGTATTTTGTAAAGTGAACAAGAATCAATTAATAGACAAAAAATATAAAAAAATATATATAAATTTGATTTTCGTGTAAAACAAAAGGTAAGCTAAGTTAGATGTCGTACTTAGGTATAAAGTAATATTTATATAAGATAAACAATGTAAAATTGATTTATTTTTAACCATTACTGACTGACAGTTACGTAATAATTTGGATATTTTATTTTGAAAAAAAAAACTTTAACAGAGAATCACATCTCTATATCAGATCTACATATTTTAGAAATATTTTATTCTATAATTTATGTGCTTATTATAGTATGAAAACACATAATATTATTGTTTTGTCGGATGTTTGTGCGATCCGCTGTAAGAAAGGAAGACGCCACGTGTTCTACGTATCTTTTTGTACGTTCTCTTTGTTAAATTTAAAATTAGTTTTGCATGCAACATAATAAAATCATACTTATTACGTTATGATTAAATAATCCTTCAAACTTATCTGATTTCATACTTCAATTACTTCGCTTGGGTTTATTTTGGCAATGAAATAAAATAGAATAATATTTTATGACAAGTGCTAGTTTCATGTGTTATAAAAATTAATAATTAAATATATAAACGAAAAGTCCGATTTTTGATGATTTACATTTTAAGCCATATTTCATGTATGTATGTACTAAAATATTTTATTAGCTAGATAATTTAGTAGCAATTAAATGTTTGATTGTAGGAGAAAAAACTAAACTAAATTTGAAGTTATATAATTAATTTTTCAAAAACAGCAAAGTATTATAATAAAATTCGAATAATTTTAATTCGAATAAAAAAAATCAAAAACTTACCATTTACCGCCAATATAGCGATGACAGTTGTAATGACAGAAGTCATTTTTTTTTTTTAATAAATCTAATATAATTCTTTAATAATGATAGAACACTGATGCTTCCTTCCCCGCAGCTCGCAGTTTATATACTACACATACGCATCTTGTGCATTGCGATTTCAATGGCCTAGCACGTCATCCACGTGAGAACTAACCCTACAAGGAATGCCTTTTAGCAGATTTTTTTTAAATTAAAAAAAAATGGCACATCAAAAAAACTCTTTTTTATACTATTTTCTGTATTAGACATACATAAGATATACCGCATTTAGTTTTAATTAAAATATTAATTTATTAATCGAGAATACGGGATGTAACAAAAACCTTAAAAAGCAGTTTAAAGTTTAAAATTATAATTAAAATATTTTATAGTATTTAAAATTCTGTGTAACCATGATATGAATCAGGATTAAGACATAGGATTAACAGATCATTACATTAAGACAAGATGAATATTTATCAATCTTCTGAACATGTAAACTACAGTAGTAACAATAATGGCGAAGTAGGTCATGATTCATTTTAACAAACACTACAGGTATAATATAACATTTATAACTATATGTAAATATATGGTTGTTTATACTTCTAATTTTCCTTCAATAGTAAACTAAAATGCGAAAACGATTGGTTATAATATTTTTAATTAGTATATTTAATATTATCTAATATGTTGTTTTAAAATTTGATGAGAAATCATTATCTACTTTATTTATAAGTTTTATTAACATTACATGTCGTTTTGATAATTGATCAATATTCCAACGGAACAGGAATAGTAAGTATTTCGTTATTATTTTATATTTACGAATTTTCTAATTGCGCTAGAGACAATTATGATAGTTATTATTCATCGGTCCTCTTTATACCATTTGTACAAAAAACCAGGGCCTGATAGACCGTATTGCCATTGTTTTACTGAAACTACTACATCGGCGAAACAAGTGTTGATCCAAGCCCAATGGGCCCGAACAAAGGATGATAGCATTACACTTGGAGATGATATATAACATTAGGCTAGCAGACAAAAACAAACCCATTGATTAGATTCATAATAAATAATAAAGAGTTTCTATCAAATAGATATATATCTGTAAAATATTGCCTTTCAGTCTTTGAATGTTAGATCTTGGTAGCGCAGTAACGTTAAACCTAATCAAAATAAAATATTTAAAAGAACTTCATATTTTTATTGATATTTCGAAACGATAACTTTCAATGTTCAAAATGTGGCAGTGAAACGGAAAATGTAACTAAACTCTAAAGACATTGATTGGTGCGTTTACTCAACCTCTCCAATGGTCAAAGTAAACTCGTTATATTTATGAAAGTTATTGGTAACTTTTAATGTAGGAAGCTATAAGTGGTACTCCAGATCATTCTACATAGTCTTGTATACATATCTGTGTATTCAAAAAAAATTAATCCAAATCCGTCCAACCCTTTAAGCATTAAGAAGTAACAAACAAACAAACAAACACACACGTATAGCCTATAGGTAATTTGTGATTTTGCGAAAGGTTTGTGATAGTTTTCCTAAGGTTTTCCTTTTACAATTTCTTAACGCACCCCAACAATGTGTATGGAGATTAAGTACTGAAGTGAATCTCCGTTCAAACAACAAGTTATAAGTATTTAGAGACTTTATACTTCAACTCCGTTCACAGAGAAACGTCTTCATATAGATCAATAGTCCAGTCATTTTAGCTATTTTAAACCCCAATCTGCGGAAAAATTCCTAGTGAGCTGAATTTTTGTATACACCTTTATTACGGCATTGTAATGAAGATGTGAAAAATCGACATTGATATCGTGCCGGCTAAAAAAGTTATAAAGGTCAAAAGGTCACGAAAATCAGTTTTTCGCAAATATCTCGCGATCTATTGCTCAGAGGTCAATAAAGGTCATTATAAAAATTGTTCGTCGTAAAATTGTCTACAAAAAATGTCTCTTGCATTTTTCTGTAGAATCAACCGTTTTCGGAGTAGAGACTACAATGCACTCACATACGGTATTGTATACCAAGGCGTACACCCTATTGCTTTTTATTCATGTTTGTAAGTGTGATGTTAGTAAAATCTACTACATACACAGACATATAGTAATACTAGTATAGAGAGGACAATTCATGCCCGTGAATGCCTCAAACGACCTCCACTGGAAGGCAGATGTTCCGTATTTCATTGTACCCTTATACCTGCTACTTTTATACCTGCTACTGCCTATCGGGCTGTATTTAGCTCATTTAAAAATTATTTCTTGAGTGTTAAAGACGTTATTTTAGTAGTATTGCTCTTGAACAGTCTTCATAATGAGTGATACATGTTTTATATGCAAAGAAGTGTTATCGGATGGTGATGTAGTAGAAGTTAGGCGTGGTCTTCAGACATTAAAAAATGCTAGTATCGCTAGAGGTGATGGTAATATTGAATATTTAGATACTGTGACTTTTGTAAATGTTCATAGCAATTGTCGTAAAAATTATACGAACACTTTGAGTATAGCGGCCTTTAAACGACGCCAAGAAGAACCGAGTACATCAATATCTCTACGTAAGAAAAGAATGAGCTCTTTTGATTTCAAAAAATTATGTTTGTTTTGTGGAGAAGAAGCGAGTGAGGTAATTGAGAAAAAAAAAGAAAAAAAATACAGACGCGTTATTAGAGAAGTGAGTACTCTTTCATTTAAAGACACAGTATTAAAAGCTGCAGAGGCGCGTGGTGATAAATATGGAAGAAGTGTAAAGGAGCGTGTGAATTTTGAGTATGACTTAGTATCTGTCGAAGCTAAGTATCATGATAAATGTTTCTCAATTTTTTTATTAGTCAGTGGCAAGGGTGACGCCGGCCGACCATTGGATGAAAATATTAGAATTGCCATGGAAAATGTTTTTCATTACATAGAAAATAATGACGATTGTCAATTCACATTAGCTGAGTTAAAAGATATAATGAAAGATTACGATTAGATATACTAAAGTTAATTTTTCTGTATTCAAATAAAAAAAATATTCACTCGTAAATATAAAAAAACCTCTTATTACATATTATGGATTATGCCTACGGGGGAAACCATGTAAAAAAAACGCGCCCTGCATTCTACCTCGAAGGTGGTGAGGAAACGAGTGCATCGTTATAATATAGTCGGTTTCTCGGCGCTTTACTCCGAAAACGGTTGATTCTACAGAAAAATGCAAGAGACATTTTTTGTAGACAATTTCACGACGAACAATTTTTATAATGACCTTTATTGACCTCTGAGCAATAGATCGCGAGATATTTGCGAAAAATTGATTTTCGTGACCTTTTGACCTTTATAACTTTTTTAGCCGGCACGATATCAATGTCGATTTTTCACATCTTCATTACAATGCCGTAATAAAGGTGTATACAAAAATTCAGCTCACTAGGAATTTTTCCGCAGATAAAACCTAAAATGACTGGACTACAATGTGGTTTTTGCATAGACATAGATATATTTCGTCTAGTTACTTTTGTCCAAGTACGTCACGTTGTCTCCGCGGGATATTAGTAGATTAAAAAGTTAACTAAAGTGTATGCTAGTATATTATATACCTATTGCAATAAATTGAAATTTTTGACTGACTTGCGAAAAGGAGGAGGTACTCAATTTTGATGTAGGTTTTTATACGTTATAAATTATAGTTAACTGATTGGATTGTATTTTTTTAAATAAGTTATACCTCAAGGTTGATCCCAATCAAGAAAATCCTCTAAGGGTATAATTATTATTACCTTATTTTAAAGTAATTTTGTAATTGGCGTAGGTTGGCGTACATTTTTCCGTTTCGGAACTAAAAACTTTAAATAAATGCTTGCTTATACGTAATTTCAAGTAAATATTTCGAAAACTTGGCAAGATATTAATAATAAACTCACTAGCGTTTTCCTGCAGATCCACCCGCGTTTTTCGATTATATATTTACTCTGATGCAAAAGTCACGTTAGTTTCATCAAAATCCGTTCAGTAGTTTTTACATGAAAGAGTAACAAACGTACATTCACACATCTTCGCAAATTTTCACATTTATAATATTAATAATAGAAATTTCATCTTACATTTATTTAATTCCTATAAATCATAAGAATATATATAATAGATTTTTTTTAAATCCTTGATGACAGCGCCATGAAAATCATAGTCTCTCCGCCACTAATATTATTTAGCAAGAATTTTAAAATTGATTTTTTATGAGTGAAATACTGTACAAATTACATATCGTTGGCTTACTATTACAAGGTTCTATGTTAATTTTAATAAAGTTAAGTAATTTTTACATAGAACTTCGTTATTTTGTTATCGTAAAAAAAAAACAACATAGAACTATGTAAAATTGAATATCTTGTAGTTAAAGTGCCGCTATCTAGTGGTTTGTTTTTGCAAAACTTTAGCTAATGACACATAGAACCTTGTAGCATTAATAACTAAATAAGTACTAAAATTATAACATAGAACCTTGTTATAGTGAGCCAACGATATGTTAAAGCTATATTTATATTTTTTATAAAGCTGCTAATAGACGGTATTATTCACATATAATGTGCCACAAGAGTATCATTTTAATTACTAAAAATATTTAATTAATGATTAAACATAATTTAGAATCGTTTAGTTGCCATAATGAAGATAATCAATTACGTTAATGCAAAGTGAATTTTAAACACAAAAGCCGACATAATTTTAAAACTACACATAGCGTGCTCTATTCCTTATGGAATAAGTAGAGAATATGTAGAGTTGCACATTATATCACATCGTTCTACGCTTCACGTCACTATCGTAGCAGTTCACGATTTTACGTAGCGTGTAAACTAACCTTATGGCTCGGACTAAATAATCAAGACGCAATCCGCCAAAATAAATTATGTATGTCAAAGTCAAAAATAGTAGCGTGATTTGCTGTATATGACATATTCTCAATTTGCCATACAGATCGTTTAATTTCTTTAAAGAATAAGGGATATTTTTATATATTATGTACTAATTAAATGAATAATGAATATACAATTTTTGATAATAAAATACGAATAATAAAAATAAAGCAAAATTTTTATATTTTTTAAGCATTAGTTCTCTTCTCTCAGTATACAATTGTCATTGTACACTATTTTAATTTTATTGGTTTAAAGATTCTAATTCATATTTAGTTCTATGACACTGTCTATATTATTCCTTATTCTGAGTTTTAGGATTATTAACTTTAAAGTTCGTTTTTGTGCCTAATATCTATGCTTGTTACTTTTTCACGCTGAAACAATTAACCTAATAAATTTTACCAAAAGGTAGCCCTACCAATATAATATTCTTCTTCTTGTAAAATGAATGGCTATATGTGTTGCTAAGTGCAAAACTCGAGAACGGCTGGACCAATCGGCTGATTTTTTTTCAAATAATTGTTGAAGTCGGAGGAAGGTTCTTATCAAGAGAAAAATTGGAAAAATTTCACTGAAAAACGTAAAAATCACACTTTTCTTTCTAGAATTAATATAAACTACTTATTTGAATGTATTTGTACATTTGACACGTTCTCATACTATGATATACCTACAGTTTGACTTTGGTTTTATTTGTTTGTTTGTTTGTTTGTCCTTCTTTTATGTCGAAACAAATCAAGTAGGTACGTGAAAACGTACTTACGAACGGACCCGAGTGAAGCGAGGGTAAATCGCTAGTGCTTATTATGATGACTGACGTTAAATATGTTGTAAATATTATTTAAAGTGGTTCTACGAAACTTTACCTGATTATAGATTTCTAAAATAATGAAACACTTGGAGATCATATTTTAATAAAAGCTAGTGTGGTCTTCATGATATCTTAATTTTCCTCATCCTTAAATTATGGTCTCCAGTATCAAATTATTAGCTTCCGCACAGTGTTAATATTCTGCTAAGATGACACATAACTAACTCAATCATTAGATTTAGCATCCGAATAACTTTTGTCAATTAACTGATTGTAAACACACCGCGTACTCAGTCATTTTCATACAATATAGAATGTATACTAAGACATTAGGTGCAAGTTAAGACGTTTAGGCGATTTATTGTTCATTCACCGAGTCTAAAACAAACTTTGGCTTTATATGGACGTAGTTGTGCAAAATGGATCTATCCCACGAAAAAGAGTTTACACATAATTGTTCAGATATTTATTAATATTTTAAATAAAACTATCTTTTCAGATTTTTTCACTGGTCAATTTTGATTTTTGATTTCCGATGTTTCGAATGCTTTACGACAATCATGGGAGAGACTAAGGTTGTAGTTTTTAGTTTTAGAGTCTCAAATATACCTGCGTAATATACATAAAAATTAAAATAAATCCATAACAAAATCTTAAAAGATAGTTTTCTTTGAAATATAATTGTCCTAATTAATAAATAAAAATATTTGATTCCACATCTCATCACTTACGCCTTGGTAAAATTAATATTCAGCTACTGTACGGCGCCAAATCGTATCAATCACACGCATGGACAGGCGGGGCCTGGTCGGCGTAAATCATGAACACGACCCAACTTAATTGTTAATAGGTTTTATAGACGTGTAGTTTATTGTTTATTCGACAGCCATATCGTTATATGGCGGCTTGAATCCCTTTATGGGCGTGGGCGGAGTGAGACGTTAATTTAAGACGATGATGTTCTCCTGACCGATTCCGGCCACGGCGACCAATCTCAAAGACTAGCCAACTGCGCAGAAGATATTATAGTGCACAAGTGTACGCGCAGACACAACGTGCACTCTCTATTCCTGTCACTCTCATACTCTGGTGGGACGACTGCTCGACACAACCAGTGAGAGTTAAGGCGCAGGACCGACGGCTTTACGTGCTCTCCGAGGCACGGGGGTGAAACACCGCCAACTTTCCAACTCCGGGCTGTTACTGAGGCTTACTATACAGAAAGACCCAATAACTAAACTTGGCCCGAATCCGGGACTCGAACCCAGGACCTCCGGGTGTCCAGCCGTACATGCTAGCCACTACACCACCGAGGCAGTTGACAATTTAAGACGAGTTACGTTATCAACCACGTATTTGTAAAATTGTATTGAACATTAATTTGTACCTACTACTAAAAAAAGGTTATGGCTTTGATGATTGTATGATAATTAATTTAAATATTAATTTTATTACTTTTAGCTGTTTAAGATGATGTAAGTATGTATAATAAATAATTTTAATAGGTACTTAGATTTTCATACTAAGAGTAATAAACATCGATTGTGTATTTGGACGCAGAAATTAAATAAAAAAAAATTAAAAATTAAGTACGATGTAGAAATGGTATTGATTTTGTAGCGTAGTTTTTCTCTTCCAGTTAGTGAATTAGTGACATTGTTTGTCTTCTTAAGATTCACGATTTCTCTCTATTACTTATATCTGAGCATAGTATTAATATCATGTTTTATAGTACATAACTGTACCATTAAAAGGCAATGATAGCCCAGTGGATACGGATTCGCTGGGAAACAAATCTGGGTTCAAATCCTGGATCTCGCATCTTTGATATTTTCGTGTGCGAATCATTTCCAACATGACTACCGCTTGTTTTACTGTGAAGGAAAACATCTTGAGGAAACCTGCATGTCTGACTCGCCCTTGGCCAGCGTGGTGGACTATGACCTGATCCCCCTCGTATTGAAGTGAGACCCGTGCCCAGCAGTGGGACGTTAAAAAGGACTGAATACTTACCATCAAAAACGCTCCTTATCGACAAACGCCACAACCAGTGACTACTTATTCCTAATATACCGACAGAGTGGGCTCTACTAAAGTGTAAAAAACCTACGCCTAAAACGCCGGCTCACCACATTAGCTACTATTACTTATTGCACGCTACGTGATATTTTAAGTGATGCTGCTCATTAACACGGGGAAGGTTCCTTTAGGTACTCATTTTTCAACCAGCTGTCGTCATACCAAATTTCATCAAAATCTGTCCAGTGGTATTCTCGCTGATGCGGTCACAGACAGACCGCCAGACAGATAAAAATTGTAAAACTATAGATTTGGCCTCTGTATCGATGATAATGTCTATTTCAATAAGATTTTCCAAAAAAACATTTAATGTACAGATTCGACTCAGAATTTTATTATATTATGTAGATATAGAATAAAAACTATACATATTAAACTTTCATATTGTTCTTTTTGAACATCTTTAATATACAAATTGAGTTACAAATATAATGGATCAATAATTTGCTGGCGTTCACGTCATAGTCTCGCGAAAAAATCAAGTATTGCGGACACGTAGTGGCGCCAGACGAACAAAATATGAAGAGACTACACGTGCCTAATTTGAAGAACAATTTAAGGGAAGTGAGAAATCCGAAAATGTTATAATTAAATAAAGATTTCATGTAATTTCAATTCTTTCCTGTTATTTTTCCTGTCATTTCATTCAATTCTTAGCGTATCATCAGACACGCCCTGCACAGTATTCAGTCATAACACTTTTACTCAACTTAGGCTGTCCATCCGTCTGTTCTACCTTTAATTCGCGTTAAGGGCACTTTGACTACTTGAAAATTTCATAGAATATGATATTTCATTACCGTTTCACAAAATTAAACGAGAAATATAAAACTATCTTTTCGAATTTTTTCGCGGATTTAATATGATAGACCATGACCATCGTCTCTCCCGTGACCATGATTGCTGTAAAACTTTCGAAGCGTCGGGAACCACAAATCAAAATAAAATCCGAAAAGATAGTATTATTTAATCTAAAAGAGTAGCAATTAGAACACAAAAGTAAAAAATAAATAAAAAAAGTTTATAACGGTTACTTTTGTTTTTTTATCGTAAAAAGGTTACAACAAACATTATCGTATGATTATGTTACAAACCCACAGTCAATGAAAAATAATAAATATTGGCCGTATATAAATTGAACTCGCACTGGAGGTTTTTAATCGCCATCAAAAATAAGGGTTACAAAAACTTGTTACAACCCACCCTCCTTGCGCCGATAGCGATAGAGTCCGATTCGCACTTGAATTTGATCATTTAAAAATATATAAGGGAAATTCATGATGCTTAGTAAATATTATAAAATTAGCGTTTTCCAGCGGCTCCGCCCGCATAGTACATTAATCACCAACATATCATATACTAAAACCTTCTCCGAAACACGCTGCATCTTATGGTATGAGTATTATTCCGATCGGTTCAGTAGTTATCGCAGTATAACCGATCAAAAAAAAATCGGCTCCCCGTTTATTAGTATACATTATACCGTCATACATCTTATCCCGTAAAAGGAACACAAATACATTTTTTGCAATACCTTCTTGATATGACTAAAAGCCCTTCTAGTGAATTTTATTTAATCTGATTACTATATTATAACATTAAAGTTCTATAAATTAAGAACATTTTTGACAATTCTCACATGCTACCACAAGTAACACTGATAAAGCAGATGGTTATCTAGTGTCTTGGATTTGAAGGAAAACTATTGTTTTATTATAATTTTCATTAACTACGAAATTAATGTAACACTTCTCTTAATGAGTAAAAAGCAACTACATGACTTCTTCTTGGGTAGCGGATACTAATAACAGTACCTAACAGCTACCTACAAAGTGTTTACAAAGAATATAAAGAAAAAATAAACTAAAAATTAATAAATAAAAAAAATGTACATAAATACACTAACCACGGTAAATATGCCGCGAATTTCATTTCGACTACGAATATCGAATTCAATTTTAAAATTACCAAAATAGGTAAGTGAATGAACGCCTCGTAAAGTATACAATATGTAGGTAAACTTTTTATAATTCTTTACGATTATAAAGCGAGAGTCATTAGTAATTATTTAAAACGTTGGATTGCCCTTAAACATTTATACGCTACATAGATGTTAGATTGTCTGTGCAGATAACTTTTTATCGTATCTCTACAAATATCGATGACAATGTACCTATAAATAATTGTAAATAATCAAAAATATATTATAAAAATAATAAACCCAACTGCATAAAAGCTGACTAAAAGATGAAAACAAGTTGACGAAGGAATATACTTAGTGTGCATTCGGAGACATGTACCTATGTCTCCGACTGCATGATACTATATTCCATTTGGTTTTTGCAAATTATTATATAACATATTAAAAAATTGCATTTGAAATAATATTTAGCAATTTTTTATCCTAAATTACTTTTAAACATATAAGTTGGATATATTTTTGTGATGGCCACTTAAAAAAAAACCTTTATTTTGATACCTACCCCACTCGGTTGGCTTGGAAGAATTTTTTTTAAAGACACGCAATGTGACGCCTGAAATCCGCCATTTTTAGTTTTAACTATTTTTATATAGCCTATAACACTCGCATATCAAGGCGAATCTAACGACGTATGAATCATCAAAATCGGCCTACGCGTTTGGTCTCTAGAATGTCACATACGAGTATAATCAGAATACACCTGCTCGTTTGCATTGCGCAATCGGGTAAATACAATACAAGTAATATTTTTTTAAAACAATAACTTTAAAAAAAACATAAAAACCTTAAGTTTTATGGCTTTAAAACTTTAGCAGGTATATAAGAAACAGAAATCCGTAAAACGCCCTCGCTGTCCAGCTACCCCCGAGAAATGGGGGGATGTAAAATTTTCGATGTCCGAACTTCCATGTCGAAACGGAGCGACGGATAGGCGTAATTTTTTGCGTAGAGATAGTTGTGGAGGTCTGGAGAGTAGGTAATATAGGCTACTTTTAACCGCGGGAGATTATCTTATTTCCATGGTAAAATACATTATAGTACAACCCGAAAAAATATTTAAATATGATCAGAAATACTACTTGAAACTTGGTATTAATGCTCTTCAATACAATAAAATAAATACATATTTTAGCATTTTTCGAAATTCATACCTTAATGGGGTAAAATTTGGGATTAAAGTTTTTATAAAAAGTTTTAGTTTTTTTTTCGGTAGGTTTAGCACAAGCGAAGCCGCGAGTTCTGCTAGTCTATACATATAATCAAATTGTAACTAAGCCGAATCTGTACATTAAATATTTTTTGGAAAATCTTATTGAAATAAACATTATTATCGATACAGATGCCGAATCTATAGTTTTTAGAATTTTTGTCTCTCTGTCTGTCTGTGACCGCATCACGGAAAATCACTGGAAGGATTTCGATGAAATTTGGTATGATGATAGCTGGTTAACCGAGTCAACATATAGGATATTTTTACTGCGGGAAAATATCTCATCCCTGAGAAATCTTTACTAAATGTCAAAACGTAACTAGTGATGAAACCGAGCGGAGCAAGGGTGAGTCACTAGTGTATCTATGTATAACTCGCGTCATCCAAAAAGAACGCTGGAAGAAAGTGGAGGGGGTATATTTGCGCATGGGTATACTCGCGCACAAAAGTACTAAGCCTACTGTTTTATTTTTCATAGCATTTCGCTCGCGGCTTCATAAATATTAGTTATTGGCAGGGACATTGAAAAATATATTATATAAAAATATTATTTTTTTATTTTATTTTACATAAAATCATCATCCTTTGTCATTAAATAGAATAAAAAACATGTTTGTTTCAGTGTAAAATGTTTTAATCTTTATATATAAAAACCGCCGGCGCACCTTTTACCAGCAATTCTTCGTTCGTTTTATATGACGCAAGTTATACATTGAAAAATATATTAGATAGAATATCATTAAATAGAATTCTATTTATTATTAAAATATGTTTGAATCAGTGTAGAATGTTTAATCTATGTACTTACAAAAAATTAAATTAATACGTTTAATACATTTCTTTAATTATTAACTGCATCATATAACTATGTTTATCAGACTCTCTATTTATAAAACAATATACGTCCAAAATAATTTTCCCTCTTTTCTATATATAAAACCATTTCGTAATTAAAAACTTTTGTGCGCGCACTGGTATTTCGAACTGACGAACCAATAGCGCGCCGGCAAGCACGCGGCGCGCGCCCGCCGCCCCGCGCCCCGCTTCTTACCACCAATTTGACCGATAAATCGCTTCTGCGCAGCTTGACAGCCAGCGTTCTTTTTAGATCACGCGAGTTATATATTATCAAAAAATAATTACTTTTTAACGAAAAAGGTGTACCGATATTAAAATCACTTAAAATTATTTTTTCCGCATTTAGGGGTAAAATTGGAACTTGCCTTTTCGTTGCGTTACGAGAATAACCTATTTAATTATTAACTAGCGACTCACCCTCGCTTCGCTCGGGTACGTCCCTAGGTTGTTTCCCCATACAAACTTTCATCCCCATTTTCACCCTCTTAAGGGATGCTTTCCAGGTAAAAATATGCTATGTCTTTCCCAGGGTCTCAAACTATCTTCTTTCCAAATTTCATCTAAATCGGTTCTGTAGATCTAGAAATTACCCCCAACAACGTCACAAACTCACCATTCACAAACTTTACCTCTTTATTATATTAGTATAGATAATTAAATAAAGAATTGTGAAAATCGATCCACAATTGGCGATTATATCGAGTAAAATACCTAAAAATACTTTACATACAGGTAAAGAAAGAGCTTGATGATGATACCTTCTCCTGTATAGGTAACTACATTAAGATGCATCAATAGACCGTAAAAAGTTAGTATTTATCACCTTTGCTTCTCATCTGGTGGACATTATAACATATGCAATGAAATATCATATGACACGGTCAAGTAAAATTGATGTTTTTGTCCGTCTGTCTGATTTTTAAGCCGCTGCCGTATAAAATAAAATTCGCATGTATGTTCGCAAAATACTACATCCCAAACAGTCATTGTATATTTTGAATGAAATTAACGAATTAAATGGAAAATATAAGAAGTCTAAACACGCGACGTAGCTATATACAGGATATCTTATCATTAAATTGCTAAAATCATCGTATATAAATATTGCTACATTTATTTATCAGGCGCAAAAAAATATAGTACTATAACAGTGTTATCAAGCTTTGTCGTGATTAGCATTATTTTTCATTTTCCTTTAAATTTGACAGTGGCGGCAATTCTATAAGTTGAAATATTCTTCAAAAATTGAATTTTATTTGAGAATTTAAGCAACTTCTCCTAAGGCTTCGTCCAACATTGCCGGCCATCTAATTAATAATTATAATCTAGTACATATATAAATTATAATGGCTGATTTTTCAAATAAGAGTATAATTAGGCTAATTTTATTTAAGAATGCATTTTTTCATTGTCCTTTAGGATTATTTTTCTTTCATTACTTTAACTTCATCTACTGTCATTTATTTGAACTAATTTTGCTTTCTCTGATGAGACTCCATATTTTATTATCTAAAAAATACATTCATCTTATAAAAAATTATGATTTTAATCCAAATCTGTTGTTTCCTTACAGCATGAAATAACAAACACATTATTTTATACAGTTAGTCACACCCATGAACGAATTAGAGACTGGACCTGACATAAAATAAAAATACAAATGTATGAAAACTAGTTCAACCAAGTGACGCATAACGCACACTAAGATTTTATTACATTATTATAAACACTGATACACAATACAATATTTCTAGTGCTTGAACGTAATCGATAAAATACATATATCGATGAACCAATGAATGACATTTTAAACATTGGTTAGCATAGTCATCATATTTTACATCTTTTAATTTATTCTTCTTCTTTTAATTTTAATAAATTAAAATAAATGAATTAAAGAGGCAATAATAATGTGTCAAATAATAATTATTTTTTAATTTGATTTATATAAATACGATGGCATTGATGGCAATATTCTGTTGGCCTATAATAATGTTAATGAACAAATGAATATCGGGTATATATTCCATTAATATATAATAAATATTATTATGTAAAGATTAAAAAAAATATAAAGCTAATTTAATTAAATAAAGTGATTTTGTTGATTCTGTTATTGAACTATTTTAATTGGCAATTGATTGTCTCGGGTAGTTATAAAAATGTGATACTGTCCTACTATAGCTCAGTTCTTAATAAACATTTGTGAAATTAGGAAAAAGAAAAAGTGATTGTAAATTGTCAAAAAGTGAGTGTTGGATCGTGAAAGTAAAATAATTAGTGCAAGTGGTAAAGTGTTTTATTACAAATCGCCAACCCAGAAGTTTAGTGCTAAAACATTATTCTTTGATTTTGTGTAATTTATGTGTTGAAATAAAATGATCTTTATTATTAATACAATGGAATAATATTCCAAAGTATATAAATGTGGAATAAAATAAAAAATTAAGTACACATACTAATTATAATTTTTTCATTTATATTACTATTTGATTTAGAAAATATTTTTATAAATTTATTGTCATCAGATTGTAGGATACTGTGGTATAAGTATTTTATGTTATTGTACTGTACAAATAACACAATTCGTTTAGTAATTTCGTCAAATATCGATATACTTTTCGACATTGTCAAGCACTAGTCGATGTCAAATGGACTGACTCGACAGTCGACAGTTAAGTCATTTGTTCTGAGTGGTATAATCCAGGGATTTTATGATGGTTGTCAGATGTCAACAATACATAGAAATATCGACTATATTTAACATAGTTGGATAATATGACATTTTATTTTACATTTAATTAAATTGTGTGATAAATAACAATAAATGTAATAAAATAATGTATTTACAAGTGAAAAGAAATACTGCTGCTTCCGCCGTTATAGTTTTTACATCATTTAACAGAACATTTAGTCATTTTTGGGAGATGTTTTGTTGACAAATAAGTGCTTGAGACTGACGCAAAAAACAAACGACCAAGCCTAAAATCTCCTGGTTACTGAGAAGACCGATAAAGGTACGTCCGCTTATATGTCTAGTCCAGTGGTTAATTCGTTCATGGTCACACCATTTCATATTTATAAGGGTGACAAAAGAGGAAATAGTTCATCTATTCACTTCTCAAATTTCTGCATCTAAGAAATTACTATTATTATACATCAATTACACTCAATATTCAATATAAACAAAATAACTTTCACAAAATGGAAGCACCATGATCTATCTAATTTATAATTATACGAGCGACTCACCGCTATCTTCTCCTCACCTATGCTTAGGTTCACACCACTAGGAAATAAAAACAAACCTATCCCACGGGAACTATACATTTTTCTGAGATAAAAAGTAGCCTATGTGTTATTCCAGGCTATAATCTATTTCTGTGCCAAATGTCAACCAGATCCGTTCATCCGTTCTGGCATGAAAGAGTAACAAACATCCATACCCACAAACTATCATATTTATAATATTCAAATATTAGATTTAACTAGTGTCTTCTCCTTTCTATGTGACATTGACAAAGTAATCTATGCTCAACTGGCATGCTTTGAAGCCATTAACAAGAGAATTGAATAGTTTTCATTAGAAGTTTATTATTTTCAAAACATTAAATAAAAAATTATTGATAATCATTATTTTTATTACTAAAATAATATCAGACTCTTTTAAAACTACTATTTATACTAATATAAAAATACAAGTATCACACTTAATAATAATTCAAATTATCAAATTGAAACATAATAACAAGATCACTGTCAAAAGCATTAAATTAAAATATTTCTTGAATGTTTAAGTAATTTTACTTAAATAAATTCAATATACAAGCAAGTTAAAGCATATACCAAACTAATTTGTCGTCTATATCATATTTATCATAATACGGTGGACCATATATTATGGCCACACATCAAATATGGTACATAAGATTTAGTAACTATAAAATACTAAACATCATATTGTGTCACTATAGTCAATTTGGCTTGTTGAATTTATTATTTGTAATCATTTTCATATATCTAACAACAGAAGCCTTACAGAAGCCAATGCAAAATGTCTAATTTTAAATTTAAGGCACTGAAAATTACTTTTACATTAGGTATATTGGGATTAATTTTAATGAAGATTAACAATTTCTGATAATTATTCAGAAACTTTTGACTCATAATATGAAATAGTAATAGTCAAATATTGAGAAAATGGCAAGTAACTGAATAGGTTATGTACAGCAAGATGTATTATTCTAATTTTTTTTATAATCAAAACTTATATTGTCCAATACTAAAAACTGGAGTCAGAATCTGTAAGTTGTTTACCAAACAATTTTTTCATCTTTTCCGGAACTGGTACACCAGAATGTGCTGGCTTAGGCCTACGCTTCCAAGCTGCTTTTTTCGCACTCTTAGAAACACTTCCAGGTAATGGAATGGATTTTTGTTCTTTAGGTTTTGGAGATGACATCTTTGGAACGGTGCTCGTCCGTGTTCTAGATTTCATTGGAGTATTATTAGCTGAAAATAAAAAAATAGTAGGTACATACTTATTTCAGCTATATCATAAAAAACTACTTAACAAAAATATTTAAGACGGCTAATTAATTGAAAGAATGAATACATTATGTTTTTTTATTTAATTACCTTTAAGAACTTTTTCCGTGTTATTTTTACAAGATATTGCCTTTTTAATGGCCACTGGGGACGCCTTAGGTCGTGTTGCTTTTACAATGGTACGCTGAACTTTAGGCGTTGCTTTGGGTGTTTCTCTTGGCGCCATTGTTTTTCTCTCCTTCTCAAACTTATATGTAAAAAGAAGTGATAAGAAAACTAAAATAGATTATAAACAAATACCTACTACAAACAATGGCAGAAAGCTGGATAAGTAATTCAAAATTCAAATCTTTAACGATGTACACAACAGTGTAATGTTGCTTGCATTTCGACATAATTATTAATTATAGGCAGGGTCATTCAAGTTGTATACAAATCACGTGGTAATTCAAATATTGAAGTTGTCCCACTTTACAATAGAGATGGCAGGGTAAAACTTATAAATTTTTTTTAATTCGTTCAATAGATGTCACTGCTGAGACCAGATGAGATGAGTTTTTAAATGTCCGCCGTTGATGATAAAGGTATTTTTAACAATGTGATATTTTAAAAATTTATAATTTTCCCCAAACTAAGTGCCCGTTATTGTGTTTTATCGTTGAGTTGAGCTTATGTTCCTCCGATAAATTCATATGACTGTGATCTCAATATATCACAATTTCGTAGTTAGTCGAACAGAGTTAGGACTCGTTTCTGGCGTTTGGGTTTTTTTTGCGATTTTTTCATTTTTGGTGTGCTCATCAAGAAGGTCAAGGCCCAATTATGCCATCAGACAAGCAATGCTGCGTTCCTGGATGTAAAGAGACTGAAGGTACCTATGTCAAATATATGAATAGGTACCCGTCATACTCGTTTTACTGTCGTAAGTATTATAATATATTAATGTTATTTTAAAGTGTCAATCAATTTTATAGAAATGAAATAGAAATTGGTAATTTATTTTCAGAATTAGTGTTTATATCTGAATGGTGGTCAGGAACAAAGTTGTCCATATACATAAAGAATGATGATACCTAGATACCATGGGAAAGAACATGGCTATCTTATTATGAACCATAGTTATGAAGTAGACTGGCTCATGGGTTGGCACTTCTGTGACGGTATCAAAGTTTTAGGAGTGAGTATATCGATCTGATATTTCTATAAATTACATAAATGACTTTTGTTTATAGTGTTCATAATATTTCAAACTGTTGTTGGTAAATAAAACTACATTCTAATAAAACTACAATACTATTATGATCAAAAATAAATGTAACTAAAAACATAACAATATAATTATTAATAATATGTAGAATATGCTATAGCTAAATATGTATGTATATGTGTATGTACTTACATTTTTTTTAATATATTTTTTGATTTTGTATTAACATCATGCTATTTAAACAATCTTGAGGCTTGTTCATTTTCAAAAAGCAAGCAAAAAAGCAAGAAAGCTCCATTCAAGGTATTAAAAAATAGATACAGAGTAATATTTTCATTGTTTTAACTAATGTTCATGTTGCAATTTATAAAATTCCATAGTGATTCTATGTAGCATTGTTGTTGCTAGATGAATGTAGTTTTAAATAACAATTTAGCTATAAAAATATAACGATACAAAGTAACTAGAAAAATAATTTCTAAACTATAGTATAGTACTTAAAATTGAAAAACATGAGATCCTTTTTCAAAGTACCCCAGAAAGTACCACAGAAAAGTAAATGTTGTAGCCAAAAGAGTAAAATAATTATATTGATTTTGAAATCTGTTCAGTCATAATATAGATTAGAATGCACAAACATGCAGTATTAATTCCAATAGACAATGTATGTTTATATGTATATTATAAATTTATTTTATACTATATGAATTATATATTTTAATTTTATAATAATTTCTGCATAAACATTCCCTGTACTCAATATATTCAATTCATTTAACATAACTTAAAATAATTGGAATATTTTCATGATATGTATTATAAATTTAGTCAGTTATAACTTATAAACTAGTTAATAACATTAAATATTTAATGGTGAAATAGTTAATGAGTTATACAATATATACTTAATTAAATATTTAGACCTGAATTTGCTAATAACATGGCTATCTCAAAGCTGAGTTTGATAAATGAGTGATGTTAAACATAAATCATAATATAAGTTTTTTCCTATAAAATTTCCATTTAGAAAAAGATAAACAATTCTTTATTTAATTAAATATATAAGCAAATGAACTATCTATTGGCCTTTATGGTTGTTAAACTTTTGTGATTTCAATGAAATTTCATTATGGACATAAATTCCCGAATCCCATTCCAAGTATTTCTATATACTTGGAATGGGATTCGAGGAGCTCTTCAATATAGTTTTCGCTACTATATCGAAGTTCAGATCGAGAAGATGTATCTGTAAAGATATGTATGCTATCAGAAGCTTGTTGAATAATACCGGCGCGGGCGCTGGCTTAGTAGTTTCTTGGCTCAATTTTGCATTTAGGACATCCTTAGACTGTCTCTTCTGTGTCACGGGGCTTATTATTGAGATGAGAATTTTCAGGAGGAAGGCGTCAAATCGAAAACGCGTTATGGATTTACTTGAGGTATCTGTTCCATACGCGTCACCCATATTACGTTCCTTCTGTGCTGAAATCGTTTTTGAAAATATACGCGCATGGCGCATTTACGATTTTTCTAAAATTAATCAAAAGAACAACAATCTTTTGAAAAATATATCATAGCTACATTATGAAATTAAGTTGAATTTGGAATTTGAAGTCAATCGCGAGATTTTGAGCTTCACACTACGTTTGTATTGGAAATCGGTAATTTTGTAAGAGCTTATAGGATGATTGGTAGTTATAATTTATATTGTAATCCCTTAATTATATATACTCAGTCTATGGTATAAGATAATCTACAGGTACATATAATAAAACTGTAGAGGTCGAATGTCTGTACATAGAAAAAAATGTTAAAAGCCGAGTCGGGGACGTAAGAAGAGAAATAGAACAAATCCAGTTTTTTTTTCATTTATTTTTTCTGTCTGTTTGTCTGTTTATAAGTTCTAATCTCCAAAACTGTTGGACTGATTTAAATGAAATTTTGATGGTGGTACCTTATATCCCCGGTCAACATTTTAAATACTTTTCATCCCGGAAAATCAAAGAGTTCTCGTAGGATAGTTAAAAAACTATAGTAACTTATAAAGCTTAGTACAGAACAACTTATGCACGTAATTTAGTAAAATTTGGCATGCACTTTATTGCCGGTCAAACAATAGGCTACTTTTTATCCTGGAAAAATATACGGTTCCCGAGGGATAGATTTGTTCATGTTTATCTAGAGGCGAACCCGAGCGAAGCGAGGGTGAGCCGCTAGTATACAAAATATAATCTAAACCCAGTGTAGTTGTAAATTTAATTTATTAGAATGAATAATATTGTAATAACAGCACCATATCAAGTTGTAGCAACAGTTACAATAGTTTGCCGTAGCTTCATGCGATTTAAGAAAATTAAATACATATAAGAAATAGTGTTCCTTTTGAAACCTTTTGTTTTCAATACATATTATAATAAAAATTCTAACTAAATCAAATCTGTACATTAAATATTTTTTAGAAAATCTTATTGAAATCGTCATTATTATCGATACAGAGCCGAATCTATAGTTTTTAGAATGTTCGTCTGTTTGTCTGTTTGGGAATGTATAACGAGAAAATCACTGAACAAATTTTGATGAAATTTTGTATGATGATATCTAGTTATCCGGATCAACATATACGAGTAGGATACTTATTACTGCGAGAAAATATCTTATCTCTGAGAAATGTATACTAAACATTAAAACGTAATTAGAGTCGCGCGAATTCGGTTCAGCAGTTTTAAAAACGTATTCGGCAATAAATATTGTGTGTAATTTTTTAACCGTTAAGTATTGAATTGTAGAAATCTCTAATATACTCGTATGTACATAATATTATGAACATGTTCCATTAATTGAAGCAAAGATTATTAACCTTACAAATCTTGACTATTTCTCTCAAAAGAGAAATGAATTCAGTACCACGTAAATTGCACTGTATGAATTGTACTGAATTTTAATTTCAAAATTTGGTTGAGAAAAGTATTATTTTAAATATATCTTTGCTATTGTTAAGTGAAAATATTTGCTAGGAATTAGTCAAAGCAAATGCGATCTTAGCAATTATAAATAACTAGAATTTATTAACTATTGATAATGATAGATCTTACCACTTTTTTGTTTATTATGATAAGTAGACTTCTATAACAACTAACAACTATGTTTATAGATTAGCGGTGTGTCAAACAAATCGATACTTATAAATAACATTAACCAAAAATAAAAAATATATATTATAAAAATAAAAATCTCCGACTGCATAAAAGCTAACTAAAAAGATGAAAACAAGTTCACGGAGGAATATACTCGTAGTATTATGCAGTTGGAGACGTACACGTTTCATCCTTGCCGCAAGATTGTATGCAAATACATAATAATGTATAATGTATGTATGTCTCCGACTGCATAATACTATATTCCTTTGTGAACTTGTTTTCATCTTTTTAGTTAGCTTTTATGCAGTAGTTTCTTATTTTTACAATATTTCTTTTTCATTTACAGCTTTTTAGTTTTTGCCAATCAGACATTAGAAGTTATATTTAACAATTTTTTATCTTAAATTATTATAAGGAATACAGGAATTTTATACCTTTTTGGAATCCTTGTTATGAGACCTTTAATATGATACCCATATTGCAGAAAAAGATTTAAAAAAATTCACCTTAAACAATGAAATCTAGCAGCCCGCATATTTTTAATTCTTGCATTAATGAGACGAATCTAACGATACCTTTATTAAAGGAATCCATCGAGTGGTTTGGAAGATATAAGGGAATAAAGAATATTAAAAACAAACATACAAAGATAGGCGCGAAAAACATACGCCTCTCCTTGCAGTCGGGTCGGTCGCACGGTTAGGTCATCCTTCTCCTTTTAGGAAGTTGGTTAAATAAAATAACTCTTTAATATTTTCTTTATTATTCAAATTGTTACAATAAGTAAACACTCGTTTTCTCGCCATATGTGCTATAGGTACAAGTAAGATTCTCATAGTTTACTTTAATATAATCTAAATCCTTACTTATTTAAATGTACTATCAATTATAAAATAGATATTATTTCACGTATAGCACACGTCACAAGTGCCGTTAAATAACCGAGATAATGTTTGCAACAGGTGTTTTTGTTCAGAATATGCATGGCTGAAAATCCAAAGTCCTCCCAATATAAAGCTTCATTATGTTTTATGTACCTAATTAAAATACAAGAAGGTATTGTAATTTGAAAAGAATTTATATATAAATTGCGATTTAACGAGCAGTGTAATTATAGTAACAGTTGACAGTAAATAATGATTTTGTAGTAAATAGGGAAAGAATGACCAAAATTGCATTTTGTTTAAAGATAATTTACCTATTTCTGATGATTTAAACAGTATTAACGATACATTATATATACTTTGAAAGATGTTAAAACTACTAACATTGAGTTTAAAATATTCTAATAAAATTATTAGTCTTCGATAACAATTGTGACATGACTGCTAATCGAATTGTGTTCGTTATAATATATTTATTGAAATAAATACATATACCTACCTATACATATTTTTTATCTATGGCTACTATGGACCCGTTTCATAGCATCATGCAATCTATATACTTAGTTTAATTGTTACTTATATTTGTTATAAGTAAACTTCAATAACGAACAGTATTGATACAATTTGCTGCTAAGTACTATTCTAAACTTAATAAAGCCTTTAACTTATTATTATCAATATAAGTTTTACAATAATGTATGGAAGTCTGCCTGATTTCTTGACATGATTACTGCAATGCACTCCCTTGGGTAGTAGCATAATGATATACAAACCTTATAGTCTTTTTCAATAAACCGGCTATATACAAATAATAGATTTTTCAAATCGGATTAATAGTTCCCAAGATTAGCGCGTTCAAACAAATAAACTCTGTATCTTTATAATATTAGTATAGATAAGATATTAAATGAATTGTCAGTTTGAACAAGATGGTGAATCTTAAAAGTTTATGTTTACAGAAAATATACTAATTATACATTTTTTAAGATGAATGAACTAATAATTTGTATCATTTTTCTTTTAGAACTGTAAAGCCTATGCGAAAAAATCAATACAGTATTTACCACCTATTGGTTGGATATGGAAATTTTCGCAGAGCAGGGAGCAGCCGGGACATCGACGCAAGAATCTTCATTCAAGAACCAAAGGAATAGTCAATATATATGAACCAGCAACATGAACATGAATCATGGTAAGCAAGCAAATAGATGTTTATCCATGTACAACATAGTTGGGGTTAATACTTACTGTGATAAGTACCTGCATTAAACTAAATCTTATTTTTACAGGGGAGCACAGAGTAGCCGGGGTATTGAGGCAAGAATCTTTACTCTAAAGAACCAAAGGAATAGTCAATATATATGAACCAGCAAAATCATGGTAAGCAAGCAAATAATATTTTTAATTTCGAGGTGTTTATCCATTTAGACATATAGTCGGGGTAGAAATATACCGTGATAAGTACCTGCATTAAAATTACATCTAGATCTAGTGATAAATGTGCTTAAAAAAGACAAAGACAACAGTTACATAAAAAGTTTGATTTGGGCACTTGCGACCTATATACTATAAGATGTAGCAGATGGTTTATTTACTAAGTCTTATTTTCATTTTTACAGGAGAGCAGAGAGCAGTGGGGAAAACTATAATGAAGACCCAGGCAACCGGGGCAATAGATTAATCCCTAAAGTGTGCATTTAAGGATTAATCTGATGGCCCTGTTACCAACATCAACAAACCACATCCAAAGAAAAGCAAATTTAATAAAAGTAAAATTAATGTCTTTAATATTAAGCCATACTAACACTTGTGCTCATGAATGAATTCCCTCAGCAGAACCCGAACCCGCGACCGCTGGTATAGCCAGTAGCGTCACTACAAACTGAGTCGAACTTGTCATTACGCAAATGAAACTTAAATATTTTTTTTGTGTCCTTTATGCTATAAATATATTAATGACTGGACCTCGCTTCGCTCGGGTCCGTCATCATATCGTTTATATGTTAATTTATGTGTTTACCTTGTTAACCAACTGCCATCATCCCAAATTTTCATTTAATCTGTCCAGTGGTTTTCGAGTGATTTGGTCACAGACAGACAATTTGTAAAAAATTCGTCCTCTGTATTGTTAAATTGATTAACAAAATATTTAATTATAGATATATAAGTTAGAATTTTGGTAAATGTATAGATAGATACATTTTACTCATTGTTTCTGTTATTTTTTAATTAGATGTATAAATATTATTTTTGTTTTAGTTGTTTATTTTTCTTTTTCTTGTTTTCTGCTTCTTATTTTTTTTTGTTATATGTGAAAACTTGATTGGTTTATGTAATGTCTTGTTATTATTTATTTAATATCGTGCTATTTGTGGCATATGCCATAATACAGTTCTCCTAGTACGGCAATAGAGACTACCAGACGGCAGACCTTCTATGTTGACAAAAATATAAAATCAGTAATGATTGTTATGTATATATATAATATGTTTGTTTCTGTATTTAATATTGTTTACTGTAAATATTTTTTGGTCATAAAATATTATAATTACCATTATTAGCAGGTGTATAACTAGTGAAATGATGGTAAAGCATTTCCAACTTTGTAAAGTCTACTACTAAGTTAAGTTAGTTGAAGGACGATGTCTATATTTGAATTTTATTGTTATAAGAATTATTAATGTTCAAATAAATTATAATACATCATATATTTTTTTTATTTTTACCCTTTGCGCCTAAGTAAAAATATTAATGAACAATAATATTAATATATATATAGCTACGTATATACCTATATAGAAAGTTTCACACTTTACAATAGAGATGGCGCTTTTTAAGCATTACCAGCTTCGACGACGAGTTGTACCTCTATTTATATATGTAGCAATATACTCTATGATTATAGGTAAAATAGCTTTATAATTTATAAGTAAATTAATATATATATCCATTACAAATAGTCAATAAAAAAATAATTTGAATAAAACACTCAAATCCATCGTATAAAATTTTTAATTATTAAATAATATTAAATTTAATAATACGGTTATGATTTGCTGTAGGGTAACATTTATGAAATGTAAATAGTGATGAACGATTATCACTTAGCTATTATGATTACGATTATTGCGCTTAATAATCGACTACCATTTCGATTACGATTAATTCTGTTTCTTAATAAAACATTCCATAAACTTTATTGAAAATTATTTGCTGATAAATTAATAATCTAAAATTAAGGAATTTTAAATTTTTGTTCTGAAAACATAACATTTTAAGCTTGTCGGCCGTCGATCTCTTCCTTTTATCAGTTTGAATCAATCCAGCAATGGAAAATAACCCCTCCGATGCTACGGACGATGGATTGAAAGATATTTTTTTTTGCTATTTCTTTTAGAAGGGCATATTGTGTTGCTTCTTTTCAATATTGAACATACACGCATGGTAAGATTCATATTATGTGCATTTAAAAAGTATGTTAATTTCTTTAAAAATATAAGTCATAAATATATAATCGCTAAATAATCGCAATGATAATGGTCGATTACGATTAATCATAACCGTAATCGTTTCATGATTAGTAAATACAGATAGTCATAATTCATATTTTATTATTAAATGTTTGACCCATTTTAAATTATTGCCCTTAATAAAACTATTATTATGATGTTATAAATAATAAATGTGTAATACTTTAAGTTTATAAAATGATAGACTATTCAAAACTTTACTTAATTTAAAATGATACAATATTTTTTTACTTTAGATGATTTATAGTATTTAAAATAATTTAACTGTATCTTATTAACGCTGACGGATTCATTTTGAGCACAGAATATAACAATGATTCATCTTATTTTTATCATTTTAAATGTTTGGTATTTTTATTTTGTTACTTGTAATATTTTTCTACTAAATCTTTTATAATATATTGCATTTTTATTACATGTAGCAACTTTGTTATCTATTTTTCACGACGTCCATCTTTAATATTTGATGTGTTGTGTTGTTAAGAAAATTAATGCAAAAATAATATTAAAATACTTTTTACATTATATACTGACTAATATTTTAGTTGACATTTAAGTTACAAGTTATTTTAACATTTTGTTAACTTTTGCTAAACCGATAGGTCGATGTTTCTTAAAAGTGTCACAGTTTCATTATCGTTTGTTCCACTAAAAAGTTTCACTTGTAATTCGCTGCTATTGACCTAAGTGCTAATTGGCCAACCTTCAAATGTTTTCTTCAGCTTCGATTTAACTGATACAGTGTGATTAACCGCGTCCGTTTATCTAGTGCTATTGTTATTTTTGTTGTCAAAACAGATGAATTGTGAAAATGGATAGATTGAATGAAATACGGAGTGAGGCGGGAAGCTCGCGGGATTTAACACTGGACACTTCGTCTCCGCCGAGTGAATCTTATATGACAGCTAACGAGAGTTCTTCAAAATATTTTTCTCTATCTGAAGTAGATTCGACATTTGAAATATCCCCCTCGAAGGATACGTCGAACGCCGAATCGGATGGTACCTTAACTACTGATTCCGACTTGATCTCTAATCTATCTCCGATTCCGAAAAAAAATGATCTAGATAGTTACAATATTGGTAAACAAATAGAAGCTGCCAATATTTTGTCAGGTGGTGTCAATATTTTTGATGATAATGAAAATTCTTATGATGGTGATGAGCTTGTTATAGATGATAATGTAGCTGTGGACGAGGAAAAGAATAGTGAGAAATTAAATGAAAGTACAGCGCTTTCTTTAGAAAAAACTGTAGAAAGCTTGGAAAGCTTAGATGAGTCTGAGGCTATACCGAGTAAAGATACTGAAGTGGTGCTACAAATAGATGGAAAGAATGTTAATGCTATTGATATTGGTAATGGATTATATTTATATAGAAAAGCTGGTCAAGAGGAACTGGCTGCTGTGCAGATTGTTGATGATGATCAACAGCAGCCAAGCTTTAAGTTTTTAAAAGTGCGGTAAGTTTTTAATTCTCTAATATGTATATGATTTCCATTCAAACTTGACATATAATTTTTTAATTTCATTAATAATTTATTGAATATGTGTGCAAAAGCAAAATTTTCAAAAAGTAAAATTTATAATAAAATATAAAATTTTAATCTAAAAATATATGTATTATGAGTTATGACTTTGCAAAAATGTATAAGTTAAAGTTATAATTGTGTGTGTTTCTCACTTTTTCGCACTGCAATAAGTTCTTGATTGACAAAAAGGATAATAATACTTTTTATAAATATCAACATTTCAGTATTTGACCTGCCAACAAAAATTATACATAATATAAGTAATGAAATGAAACAAATTTTGCAATTACTTTATTAAAACGTAATATAGATATATTATGACTTGATAAAGAAATAATATATCAACAATAAATAAAGTAATATTTATAAATAATTTCTCACTTAATTTAAAATTAATGTAAAACATAATATTACTTATTTTTATATATTTTTAATTTATTTTTCTCTTTTACATTTCTCTTTTAATCTAAAAATTCACTATTTATCAAATGTTATATTACTATAATAAGCATAAATGAAAATATAAATTTTGTAAATAAATAATTTCAATTAAAGTTACTTAGTAAAAAATCAATAAAAATGATATTGCATAAATAATCAGTTTGTTTTTTCTTTAAAAAATATAAACACAGTTTGATATGTATATTTTTTTTAGTGGTTATTTATCATTTAATTTTCTTTGTTTGATACTAGAATAACTTAGTGAATCCATTTTTGAATACATCTGAAAAGATTAGTAAATTGGAACATAATAGCACAATACAAAAGGTCGGAAATCGAGTTATACCTACGCGCGTCGCGTTCGGTATACACTCGGTAGACAACCGTGCGGGGCTGCCACATCGTATAATTTGATATGAAAATTTTATAAGATGGTTATGTTATGTAACTTTTAACTTTTAATTGGGTACAAAAATAAACATTTTATTCCTCCCGTAAATTTGCTATTATGTCAAACAAAAAAGTATCGAGACATCATTATGTTTTAAAAATAAAAACTTATTAATTAAATTAAAAATAAAAATTAAAGTATTTTTAATTAAACTTTTTATCCGAATGCGGATTCTTTATACTATTAAATTTAACAATAAAGCTTTTCGTATGTCTCAGTCGAGGTGCAAATATTTTTAAATCTCAAATTTATAAGGGTCACATACCACCCTTATAAATTTGAGATTTTTTAATTAAATCTTATAAAATTAAAAATTATTTTTTAAATAAAATATATAATATTTGAAATCACAAAACTAGAAAGAAACTCAAGTAGGTAGATGAAATTAAAATACTGGCCGGTGGGTAGCCCTGTCGCGTGGGTACGTGCCGCTCGGCTGTAGGTAATTATTTCAAGGACAGGCCCGAGTTGGAATACTGTATGCATTACATTACCGTGATAATAGTAACAAACATTTATAAACATAAGCGTACTTGTGTTTAAGCAATGTAGGGATTATGATTTGACTTACCTAATAATTCATACTAGCGACTTACCTTGGTTTTGCTTGGGTGTGACCCTAGGTATGTTTTTATTTTTTCCATCAGAACCCAATTCTTTTTCCAAAATAAAAGTAGCCTTAGTTACTGCTTACAACAGCAGCTATCTGCCAGTGAGAGTCCCGTCAAAAACGGTCCAGCTGTTTCGGAGATTCCTGGAACACAGATATAGGCAGACAAAAAAAATAAAAATTGTGTTTTTCTTATAATAAGTACTGTATATATATTTGACATTACAAACAGACTTCAGTTTTATTTATCTGTATAGATGATGATGAAACTACTCAGTGCAGTATGATATGTGTCTATTGTCTATTGATACATAATAATAAAATAACTTGTAATAGTTGTAGTTTTAACATAACCCCATTTAAATGTTCTATATTATACAGTCCCGCATTAAATATCAGTCACAAATTTCAGATCCTTGTAGAAATACAAAACTGTGTGGAAACAGTTGATTAATAAAGTTAAAAAAAATGGGTTAGAGATTAAAATTTCAAAATAATTTAATTATATATTATTAATTACAGAGAAAATGCAGAGGGAAATTTGGAAGTTTATGAAGAAATTGAAATTGAAGTTCCAAAAGAAGTGGTTAGTATCTTCCAAATTATATATGTACTTATTTATTTATGATTAACATAATGCTATATAAATTTATCTTTCTCTTTTCAGCCTATCAAGGAAGGGAAACTTGTTGAAAAGACCTCCCATGTGCCTATAAAGGAAATAAATAAAGTGATAAGTGAGCCTTCAATAAATAAAGTCACTGAAAAAGTAAATGTAACACCAAAGAATGATTTAAGTATAGCGAAAGAACCAGGTTCTGAACCTACTATTGATTTGCTAACTGAATCAAAATCTGAAGTAAACTTAAATGGAAAAATGATGAAGTTTAATGAATCTCGAAAATCTCCTGTCATAGGTACATTTACACCTATGACATTTCACTCCACACCAAATAAAGAAGGAATTCCTCTTACAAAAACTATGGTTGACCAACAATTGCATCCAAGTCGACATTCAGATAATATTAAAAAGACCATAGAAGTTCATACAGATATTAGCAGACAAAAATTATCTGAAACACCTACAAAAAGTAAAGATAATAATACCAATGAAATAATAAAAACTGATGAACAAAGTGGATTGGCTGGAAATGAAGTTGAAAAAGAATTAGAGACGGACTCAAAGCAATTACTTATGGTTTCAGAGGCTTACATTACTGAAGATAATAAAGAAGCAGATACCTTTGCTAAAACAGAAATAAATTGTAAAGAGTCTGTTGCAGTTAAGGAACAAACAATTGACCGGGAGGAACCCAAGCATGACCAAGACCAAAAGTTAGAAATCTCTCAGACTGAGAAATATGTAGAAAATATTTCTACAAAGGATGAGAATACTTCAATAACTATTCAAGATGTACAAACAAATGAACTATCTCCAAATCTAGTATCAGAAAAACAGAAAGAGGATACTGATCTCCATACTAAAGTTGAGGAAATTAATTCTGTTAAAGAAATTGTTACTGAAAAAGTCTTAAAAATTGACAGTACATTGTCAGATGAGAAAATGATAGTAACAGATGTTGAAATGCCTAATACAGGAGATTCAAAAAAAACTACATCAATAAAAGAAAGTGACAAGAATTCACAACCTAAAGAAGTAATTGAAATATCGGATGAAGAAAACAAACAAGGTGAAGACACATCATTAAGGAGTTCTGTTGATGAATCAAATTTAGTTATTGATGATGAAGTTATAACTAATACAACAGAAAGCAAAGTCGAAAATGAAAAACTTGAAGAAAATGCTACAGAGACTTCATCGAAAATTGTTGAACGAAACAATGAGCTTTTAGAGGAGAAATTGTGTGTTTTAACTAAAGTAAATGAGACAAATGAAGTTGTTTGTGATAAAAAATTAATAACAATAATTCCACCCCATACTGAAAAACATGAAATTGAAACAATTGAAATAAAAGATATTACATCTGATAATATTTGCACAGTAGTATTGCCAAATGAAGATCATTGTGGGATAACATCACATAAATATATCGAAATAAACAATGACAAGCACGATGCAAAAAAATTTCAAAAAACTAATGAGCATGAGAAACTAAAGGTAAATTCTGAACCACCTGTGGATGATAACAAATTCGATAGTGAAGATGTGCACAATAGTGAATTAAATGATGTAAAGCAAATTATGAAAGAAAATGACATTGCATTAGAAATTGTAAGCACAACAAATTTATCGGAAGAGAAAAATGTCATAGTGCCTGCACAAGAACCAATGAATAAAGAAAAACTTAAGGTTAATATTGTATCTAAACTAACAATTAAAGATACTAAAATACCTCATGTTATAAGCAATAACAAGCAAAACATACATACAAAACCTCAATCAGACACAAAAAAAGTTGATGCAAAAATAGAACTTCCAAAAAAATGTGCTCTTCCAAAACCAAATAATAATAATAACAGCGCGGTTCCTTTTGGGAAATGGACTGAAGCTAATAGGCAAGAATTCTTAAACAAAATCAAGGAAGCTAAGGTGCCATCGACTACAAATGCTCAGCAACTAAAACAACCTAATGATCTCAACAGAAGAGACATTTTGAAGAAAATTGATAGTCAAAGGCAAACATCCATTGTGAATGCAAAATCTGCAGATTATGGAGCTATATCTAAGCTTAATATCAAAAAAGAAACTACAGTTTTTGTGAATAAAATCCAACAAGCACAATCAAATATACAGGAAACAAAAGTTGTAACTGCTAAAATTCAGCAACCATTGACTAAACTGAAACCGCTAATGCCTAAAAAGTTACAAAAAGCTGATTCAGCAAATCCTATTCCAGCTACGAAAAAAAGTGTACAGAGAAAAGAAATTAATAATCAAGAGCTGATAGATAAAACTATTGAAGGAATCATTAACAGAGCAATGTCAGGAAAGTCCTCTGACACTGCGTCAGAAAAATCTTCATTTGAAAAACAAAAGGATACTAAGCTAACAATGGATGATATTGAAATGAAAATGAATGAATTGCATGGAATATCGAATGAGGAGCGAACGACACATGCAAATCCACAGTCCATTGCTAATGACAATACAAAATACTCTAAACAAGAGGTTAAAGTGAATAAAAGTACCAAAATACCTAACCTCTTACCATTCAAGAATAAAGATCAACCTAATGTCAAGGAAAATGTTGCTGAAGAGCCTTCAGACGAAGAAATAATAGAGCATGAACCAATCACGGGAGATATAGATGTGAACAAACAAAGCCTTATGTCTTTATTGTCAAGTAACGATAAAGTCCAAGAAATTAGAAAAGAAGCAATAATTACAGAAAAAGATTTTGACAAATTTGCAAGAAGAAACTCTATTACTTATGAAAATTGCTTGACAGTCAATTTTGATGGCACAGAGCCTCATAATGTTATACAAACGGTAGTAGAAAAGGATCCGCCTATCAAAAAATTATCCAGAAATGAATTGATGCTTGCTGAATCTAAAGCAAAATCGACTAATAAACAACAAATTGCAATGAGACATAGTAATCAATTGAGTAAAATACCTACAAATGTAAAAACTGGGAGTGACGAAGAAGCATTCAACAAAAATTATCAATCTAAAGTCCAAATAGCTTACCAAACTGCTTTAACCGCTAAGAAGCACTTAGAATGCCCCATTCCAATAATTGAAGATAAGCCGGTTAAAGTTGTTTACAATATGGATTCTGACATGGAATTTACACCAGGGCAGCTTAATGTGCAAGGACAAGAACTATCGCCTACTAAAAAACTTACAACGGAATCTGATATTGTAGTGAATAGTGCCTCTGAATCTCTCGATTCTGACATAGTAGAATCTAATTACGAAGTCAAAACCGATGAAGCAAAATCTAAAAGCAAACATCAGAGAAAACAGGTTTTGACTCCAGTTGAAGAACCAGAGATAGAATTAATTGAACCTAGTGATTTAGGTATTGAAGTATCTCCCAAGAAAAAACGTAAACTAGAGGATAAAGGCGAGAAAATCTCTAAAAGTCTTGTGCCAAAGAAAACTTATCTACTCAATCGTAATATTATTGATGAACAAGCATCGAAATCTCAAGAATCCATAAAGAATCCAGTTAAAGAAACTGAAAATGTAACTAATACCTTCTCTAATCATACAGGTGCTATATCTGCATTAGATAACTTAGTTAAGGCTGCTGAATTAATTGAAAATCAATCTGAACATAACAACACTTTATCTAGTGTTCGGTCAACTGATAGTCCCCAAATTACGCCAGTTAAAAGAGGCCGAGGTCGTCCAAGAAAATATCCATTGCCTGAGCCTGGATTAGATGTAAGCAAAATACCAAGTCCTCAAAAAAAGCCTCGATTAATAGATGCTAAACCGCCAAAGAGTTATACAGATTCAGATGAAAGTAGCGATGGAGAAATTATAAAAGAAAATTGGACGATGGGCAAAATTAATGAAAATATAGTGTGCCCGATTTGTTCAAAATTATTTAGATCAGAAAATGTCGTGTTTAAACATGTCAAGCATTGTACTGGTCCTTCGCCGAATAGATCTGAGTCAGATAAGAGAAGTCCAAGGAGATACAGACGAGGTGATTCACGCGATTCTGATAGGAAATCTCTAGATAGTGAATCAGACTATACAGATGATGAGGAAGAAAAAATTCGACGTCGCAAGTCGAATTACAAAATTTCTAAGTCTATAAATGATAATGACGATGTTATTGTAATCGAAGATACACCTGTCAAAGAGAAAGCAGAAAAACTTCATAAATCAAAAAATCCTGAATCTAAAATTCCGGAATCTAAGAAAACTGCCACAAAAGCTAAAATTCTACATAAAACTAATAACCTTATTTGTGAATTTTGTGGTAAAACGTTTAGACAGCTATCATATTTAGTGAACCACAAGTTGCAACATAAAAGAGAAGTTAGGAATTCAGAAAGCGAAGAACAGATCTCAAGTAGATCAGTTTTTAGTTGTGAAGTTTGTAAGAAAGAGTTTAGGAAACTTCACCACTTAGTTCAACATAGAAATATTCATAACCCTACTTCAATGAGTAGTAGAATATTAAGAAAAAGTTCATCTGAACAACATGATAACAAAATATCAAAAAATCCATCTATTGATTCAAAACCAACTGACGATGCCAGTGCCGGTTTTAGATGTGAGCCATGCGATAAATCATTTAGAAAATTACATCACCTCGTAGAACATAGAGAAACACACGACGGCATAAATAAAAAAGGTTCTAACCCACAAAGCTCTAATGAAACGTCTAATAAACCAGCAATAGCATACCACTGCGATAAATGCAAAAAGATATTTAAAAAATTACAGGATTATTTGGAACATAAAGATCAACACTTAGAAACCAGTTCAGAAAAGTCAGACGATAAAAGCGTTAAGAGCTCACTATCAACAAAAGACATTATCCACGAGTGTTCACTTTGTTATATGGTGTTCCCTAATGAGCATTCTTTGAATAAACACACTGTTATTTGTTTACGAAAGAAGAAACAATCTGCAGCGAAGCAAGCAGCCAAGCAAACTGAAGGACAAGAAACAATGGACACAGATGAGCTTGTTGTCAGTGAAAATATATCTCAAGAAGATGAATCAAGCAAAGAAAATGAAAGCGTGGAACACAAAGAAGGAACGCCTAACGATATAGAACAAGAATGTGAGATTTTAGAACTGAATAACAAAGATGAAGAAATGCCGGAGATTCCATTACAAGAAGATATAAATGATAAAAATAAATTGGAAAGAAAAAATAGCTATAAAGAAAGGAAATCAAGTGATAAGGAAATTATACCGGAAAAAAGAAGCAGTGCTGAACCAGAAAAAAGAATAGCTGCTGAGACAGTAACGCCTGAAATAGATGAGTCTGAAACGCCTATTAAAATCAAAAAATTGGATGTCAATGATGTTATTACCATCACTGACAGTCCCATTTTGAAAAAGAAGACGCCAATTAAAGATAAAATAGCTACGACTGGGACGAAACGACACAAGACTGTTAACGTATCTCTTTCAGTCGTCGACGAAACTACGCCTATGGAATCAACCGATGAAGACGAAATACGATATATGTTGAATCCAAACTTTAAAGAAAATGAAAGTACTGAAAGCAAATTGTTTATGAAAGTGAATGCTAAAAAACGTAGTTCTCTTCAAATCGAACGACCAAACTCAAAAGATTTAGTGAAGAGAAGGATTTCGCTGCAACATCCACCAAAAATACCACGGTTAAAAGTGAAGGCTGTTGAAGCCAGGCCCATTAATTCCCTAGCAGTAGAGAAGAAATTAAAAATGTCAGTAGTAAAACCACCATCGTCCACAGATTCTGACGATAGTGATGTAAAGTATTCTTTCCCAAAAACAAGCAAAGAAGATACACAAAATGTAGAGAAAAAAGTCAAAAAATCATTGGCCGCTAAGCGAAAATCACTGGGCGGAATAGCGAAAAGGAAATCATTGGGAAAGCACAAAATGGCGACGCCCACGAATAAAACTAAGAAACGTGAGTATTATAACCCTAAATATACAAATTATTATAATTTACACTTTCTGATTGTAATGTAAATATGTCACTATAAATTTTTGTTCCAATGTCTCAATATTGCAATCATATTTAACACTAGCAACTTCGCTCGGGTGCGCCTCTGAGTGCCTAACAGTAGCTTAGCTAGTAGCTATGTGCTGCTTCAGGTTATAATCTGTGAACTAAATTACATCCAAATCTCCCTAACCGTGTAAACATGAAGTGGCATACATACACATATCTCGCATTTATATAATACTTGTTCGATTTTTACAGGCACAACAGAAATCGAGCATAGATGCGATTGCGGGCAGTTGTTCAGTAGCGCGGCATTGCTCTCGCGGCACACGACCCTCGCACACACGCCCCCTCGAATACGACGTCGACGGTCTCCCCCACCGCCGCCGACACGACAAATAGAGCCCCGAACAAAATCCAAAACAAACGTGCAATCTAAAAAGCTCAAAAGTGACCTTCCCTCGAATAAAACCCCTACCAGGAAATCTAGTGCTAATAGTAGTGAAAAAAAAACAAGTGATGTGGTCCAAATCGAATTTGTAGGCAAAAAACTGAGAAGCTCCACTCATAGAGGTGTGCCTGTGCCAGACAAAATGAAGAAGATGATGGATAAATTAAAAAAGTAAATAGTTGTTGACTGAATAGGATTTGGTGGCATAGTTAGGTGGAGTTCAGGGCACAATAAAGCCTTAATTATCACGAAAAATTAGAAAATAATATTTGCATGAGGTTTTGAATCTATGTAACATCATGGGATTTGCAAATGAAAAGAGATATTTTAATAGAGCCCAACTCTAAGTATGACACCTAACTATGCCTGTAGTAGGATTTCTGGATATTATATGAAAGATGAAAGGTTAGAGTAGGATAGGGGTCGCTAGTATGTAGATGAAATCACGCATCACAAGCGCTCACAATGATGTAACAGACGGACCATTGTTTAATAGATATATTTTTCCTATTTCGGCATGTTTAATACACCAAATGACATACTTTTAACGTAATATGAGCGTTAGTCTTAAATGGGGTAGCTAGGGAAAATCAATCTGATATTTAAAAAAAAACAGTAAGAAGGGAAATCCCCTCAGTAGGACCATATGACATAACCTAGCTAACCTATATATCGGTGTCTATATGTAAATTTGCAAACATAAGAATCATATATAGGTATATATTTTGTCAATTTGTTCTAGATGTATGTAGATATATGCAAAAGAGTAATTATTTATATTTTTTATTAGTTTTAAGATGACATCCCCTTTTTCTTTCCTTTTAGTGCAGTGCAGTTTTGGTTTAACTGTTGTATTTTAAAACACTGCACAAAACAAAATGGCGATTAATATTTTGATTCATTTTTTTATTTCTTAATGGAATATTAAGTAATCATAATAATAATAATTTAGTGTTGTAAAATCGAATATATTTTATAATATAACTTTTGAATTTGTATACCAAAAAAAAATCAAATTGTTAAATATTCCTAAAAAGTTGATTTGTAAGCAAACATTTACATTTTTTTTTATAAAAATATATAGGCATTGGACATAATAAGTAACATCTAATATGAATACAATTTTAAATCTTTTATCATCTGTCTTTTTCAACAATGAATAACCTCTAACTTCTTTCTTACTAACAAGTCCACTTTGTTACCATTAAAGCCTTAATCACTAAGGCTAGTGCTAATTTAACTTTCCATTATAATTTCAACATTCACATAATTTCTCGATTAGATCTCTGTATTTTTTTATAAATAAGTTTCTGGCCAGTGTTGCTATGTTATGATAGAAAAAAAAATGTGATAAAAATTGGCTTCCGTTTGTACTTAACCAAATTTTGGCGATTATTTGTATGAATATTAATATTATTAAAAAACTTAGTATTAAATTTGCAGAGTAATCGAAACTGATGTGGGAGCAACACTGGTCTTGTTTTAGTTTTAAAGCACAATCTCAAAGTAATGTAGAGCATTCAATGACAGAGTAAATAAGAGTCGTCTTGAAATAATCTCTATTCCTGGTTTGCCCATAGAATATCCATAGACATAGAGAATGGACTGAGTAATACTATCATGAAATTGACCACTCTAGAAAGAGAGAAAGCGAACGTGCGGCCAATACGTCTTGTCTTTTATTGTAATTTGAATTTATAAATAGAATGTAAAAAAATATTATATTATAATGGAATGTAAAATCATTATAAATATCTTCATTAATCGTATTTTAATTATTACAGAAGACTTCTGGTCGCACATTTGTCTCTGTCGCTGGCAAAGAAATAGTCCACTCTATGTCTATGAAAATATTCGAAGATGTTAAATGTACTGGAATTAAAAATCTTTCATATAAAAAAAAATATTAAATTAAAATGAATAAGTATCGGAACGATTTTTAAAAAGGGCAGGGTAAAATTTTGCACATAAAATAGACATATCGGAGTTTTCTTTTTTGTACATTTGTGATGTATTGATGATAAGTTGATGTACCATGAGCTTATGAGATATGTTTGTTATTTTTTGGAGGAATTGTATTTGCTATAGCAAATAAGAGCTTCCCTTTGGATCGTTTCTCGCGCTTCGTAGTTTATTAGGATAGTGGAGAGCTAAATTCATGTTAACAGACGTGTAAGCCCTACATTTGGAAGATTTTAATATATGAACTAGTTTATAGATAAAATTGTATTTTGGGATTTTAAATATAAACATGTTGAATAGGAAATACGATCGACCACACAGTAGCAACTCTTGTAATAATTTCATCATTCTAGCAAACTAGGACCAAAATTTAAGAAAAAATATTTGTAACGGTAATAATATATACTGTTTTTAATTTTAATTGATGTTTATTCTGCTCTCGTGACTAACAATGATTTATGTTATTAATAGAAAATAAAGAGTAGTATCTTTTTAAAATGAGTAAGCATTTAACATAGATTTTATATATGTAGATGATATGATTATTTTTAATACGCAATTTTCATTGATGGGTTATAATGTCATAAAATGTGCTGTTTACTTTAAAGTTTCATAGTTAAAAGGTGTTTTATTAATAAAATATTCTGTGTTTTGTATGTTGTAAGAGATATAATTTGTAGTAATTTTTGACAATAAATAATTACATACACACTGGGTTTAATTTAACACTAATATAATACTATATTACTACATATAAATAAATAACCCAACAGAAATTGTTGAGGTATCTAGTGTCGACTTTCCAATAAACATCTATACATATAATAAAACTGTAGAGGTCGAATGTCTGTACATAGAACAAAAATGTTAAAAACCGAGTCAGAGGAATGTAAGAAGAGATTTAGAACAAATCCAGATTTTTTCAATTTTTTTGTTTTTCTGTGTCTGTACGGGCTAATCTCCGAAATGTTGGACGGATTTTAATGAAATTTTGCATGGTGGTTGGTAACTTATATCCCCGGTCAACATTAAAGATACTTTTCATCCCGGAAAATTAAAGAGTTCCCGTGGGATAGTTAAAAAACTATAGTAATTTTTACAGCTTAGTACACAAAAACTACTGATTGGATTTTAATAAAAGTTTACAATAATATAGTTCATACAACAGAATAACAAATGGGTTTTCCCGTGAAATAGATTTATTTTCGTTTGCCTAGAGGCGAACCCGAGCGACGCGAGGGTGAGCCGTTTATTAACAATATAATTTTATAGAATCAAAGCCGTCGCCTGTCATGGCTTCATTCATCCACATATTTTATTTTGATAAACATTTTATTATTATATTCACTAGTGACTTAACCTCGCTTCGCTCGGGGGCGTTAATGAGTACATTTTTTTTGAGCGGAGCCCTAATTTTTTTTATTAAGGTAGCCTAAGTTACTAAACATCAGCTATATACCAGTGAAAGTCCCATCAAAGTCAGTCCAGTCGTTTTGGAAATTAGCTGGAACAAACAGACAGACGAAAATTAAAAAAATGTGTTTTTCAAGTTCCGTATATAATTTTATATGCATTAAGTGAACATTTATTTGTCGTTAATTTGAGATAACAAACAGACACTTTAATTTTATTCATCTGTACAGATTACATACATACATGAATAGATGAGAAGATTCCAAAAAAACAAATAACAAATTATTTATTTCATTCAAACTACATAAATTTAACCTCTTTCACAAATAATATCTACGATACTGGGTTCCATAAGCTGAGGATCAACGCATCGTATCTGAGCAGATGCAAGCGCGTCTTCCAATAGTGCATTCAGTAATCTTTCGTCATTTCCCATACAAGACAATCTTTGTTGAAGGAAATGCACATCGACCTGTAGTTGTTGCAAACCATGACGACTGAAAGTTCGTAATCTAACGCATTCCACTAATGCTTTTAAAGCTACTTTCAATGCGCCATTGGAAAGCGCAGCCCGATCCGCACCGGCTGGACTGAAAACTTCAATTCGTTCGGAGAATATTCTATTTATAGGTGAGAAAGACGATGGGGCTCGAGACCAAATAGTTCGACGACTGGAGTCGCTTGATGGTTTAATACTTGTAGGGAATAGTTGTGATGCAGCACTGTCTGCACTTGCAAGAGTCTCGACGACTCTTCTACACACCGCTCTCGGACCTCTAGGCTCCGGTGCTCTCAACCAATCCCTCGCTAGTACTGAAACGCGTAGCATTTGAGCCGCAGTTTGCCCAATAAAGACAACTTCCGAATCTAAAGCAGTTTGGGCTGCAGTAGACAAATGAACCATGACACTGTTAGTATCCTTTTTATCCATCGTTAGACCTGGAGCTGATTCTTCCAGTAGTTTTAAAAGGTGGTTGTGTAAGGTATTTACTCCACTTTCCTGCATTTCAAGGCAGAGCTTTGCTAATATAAGTAGAAGTTCAAATGGAATGTTATTAGAAGTTTGGAGAGAAGCCAAGTTTTTAACCAAACCAGAGAGATTAATAAGGGTTTCCGAAATAACTGTCCAACATGCATCAGCAACTGCCCTTCCACACCATGGTTTAAGTCCAAAGGAAAGTTTATTTTGTAGGAATGCCATTAAATCTAATAATGATGCTTGAACTTTCTGCAATAAATGAACTTGTAAAGAGTTCAAAATGTCTTTCAGATCAGCACTTTCTGTACCTTTACTGGCAAGACTTTGTCTCACCCTCATGAGATTTTCCTTAAATTGTGTTTGTATAGTTTCATATTGCACAGTTGCTTTATGATTTATACATTGTATAACAACGTCCAAAGCTTTATTAGAAACTGAATCACTAGAGATAATTTCAGACATAGCCTGCAATTTTCTAAAGAATTTATCTAGACCTCTTATTAAAATCTCTGTCCCTACATTTTCAGGTCTTTTGATAACTTCTTCAAAGAGCTGAAATACTTGAGTCATAACTTTATCAGCAAACTCTGGGAGATTTACATTCTCCTTATCTTGAAATATATCATGGTAACATGAGATTACAATACCTAAGTCTGCTAATAATGTGTTGTTACATTTTTCTACCCATTCTAATATATCTGAACTATCCACAGTCGAGCTCAGGTTTCTCAAATGTTGATCTAAGCGACCTTCAGCACAACTCAAGAAAATCTCTTGCAAAGATGAATCAGTTTCTTGTAACTGTCTCAATAAGCCTACACTTTCAGCTAACTCTGATGCTGAAGTATCAGGCGATAGAAGTCTTTCATGTAAAGTCTTTTTTAAATCACATATTATTTCAGAACATTCAGATTGAATACTTTGAAAAGAGGGCTGATTACCATATTTTTGTAATACTCTTTGGGCATGCGTATAGTCATTTACTGCATCAACATATCTGTTTTCTTGAACTGCTTTATTTAATTGAGAGGGTAATAAGAAAACGAATTGTAATTTATCCAGTAGTTGTCGAGTACTGCATAGTCTGTTTACAGTATTACCACTTTCTTTCAAATTATCAGAAATTTTAGAACTGAAAGTAGTAATATTATTGATATTTTCACTTAGTTTATTCATTTCCTCTTGCATTATTTGAAAGTCAGAGCGCATTTTTCGTACTGTCTCTGTCGCTGATATAAACTTATTATAGTTTTCGTATACTAAAGTTTGCATTTCAGATTGTAAAAACTGACTTTGTGTAACAACTTCGGCTTCTTTATCCATTACCTGCCTAAGTGTAGCACACTTTAGAAGGCAATCTAAATACATTTCAGAGTTAAAATTGCTGCCATCAATATCTAGAGGGTTTTCGTTGTCTTTTGAAGATTCAGCCATTTTTTTACTATAAAAATTAGACTGAGATAAAAATATTGTACTTCTTAAATTCCATAAATCTTCAAGACAAGAATGAAATATTTTACAAAAAATATTTTTCACTTTTATTTATGTCGATGTCACAACATAAACTCAACTCACAAGTCACAACGGTCAGTGTCAAGCCATGAGCCAAATTAGCGATGTACAGCATAAAGGTAAGCTGGTCGACTCGAGTAAGCTATCTGTAATCGATCATGTAAAATTTTTATAAGAAAATCTTTATACAGAATATAAAAGTAGAAAGAAAGACGAAATATAGATATAGAATTCAAAAATTCACTTCACAACCCCAAAGATATTAGTAAGTAAAGAGGTTGCTCTTGAAACAAAAAAAGATAAGCCTCTTGGACGCGTCAAGCCTATTGCGTAGGCTACATAATACATATATAACTCGCGTCATCTAAAAAGAACGCTGGAAGAAAGTGGAGAGGGTATGTTTGCGCATGGGAATACTCGCGCACAAAAGTACTAAGCCTATTATTTTATTTTTCATAGCATTTCGATCGCGGCTTCATATATTAGTTATTGGTAGGGATATTGAAAAATATATTAGATAGAATATCATTAAATAGAATTCTATTCATTATTAAAATATGTTTGATTCAGTACAGAATGTTTAATCTATTTACAAAAAAATAAATTAATACGTTTAATACATTTTTTTTATTATTATCTGCATTATTATTAGACTCTCTCTTTGTAAAACAATATACGTCAAAATCAAATTTTCTCTTTTCTATATATAAAACCATTTCGTAATTAAAAACTTTTGTGTGCGCGATGGTATTTCGAACTGACGAACCAATAGCGCGCCGGCAAGCATGCGGCGCGTGCCCCGCTGCCCCGAGCCGCCCCGCGCCCCGCTTCTTACCACCAATTGACCAATGACCGATAAATCGATTCTGCGCAGCTTGACAGCCAGTGTTCTTTTTAGATGACGCGAGTTATACATACGTGTATATTATTATGGGCTGTAGGGGTGCGATATCAATTGTACTCCTACAACCTACTACATAATAATGGGATAGCAGCGATGTCAGAACAGTAATACAAGAAAGCTCAGCATATTCTAGGAAGAAAAGGCATCTAGTTAATTGCCAAAAAAAAATTCGTTAATTTTCGAGATAATCTTCTGCCAGCTGAATAAGGATTTATGGACATATTAATACATTTTAGGTTTGCGAACTAGATGGACATATTTAAAAGTAAGAGAATTAGATAATTAATGTAGGGTGGTTGGACAGCAGCGGTCTAGAGATGAATGTAATGTGACACAAATTGGCGCCTAAGATCCGGCATTTTTATTTTTAATAATATCTATGACACTCTCATTATCAAGACGAATATCTGTTAAGCCTTTTAGTAATTACAGGGGAATATAGGATGGGACATATACTTACATACATATAGGTCAAACGTATAGGCTCCTTTAGGTTTTAGGAAAAATAGCTGTTGTCAAAAATAAGATGCAGTGCATCAATTAATAAAATGATATTCAAATATACCTATTATATAGAAATAAGAATTAGGCTTTTATTGCACTTTTCATCTGTCTGAATCGATTTTACTCGCGTCTGCGGCCTAAGAGTATCTTATCTGTGTTTGATTCGATTTACGTTTTACTGGAGTTTTGACTTTTGAGTTTTGACATTTGTAAATACTAAATTGTAATTTGTAAGCCAATTATGTACCATAGTGAGACGAGTTCTATTCTATTGTTTTAATTACGATTAATTACTAGAGGAATAATTTATAATATCGTTGAGGGTTCGATGTATTTAGAAAGATAATCTGGAGATTATTTTGATAATAATATGTTAACAATAAAATTGATCGACAATTAGAATATTTGTGATAACACTTCATTATTTATTATTTTTTAATTAGAAATCCGGACAATTAAGTAAGTACAAATTTGTATGATTATTGTTAATTTCTTATTACTTTATCGTTGTTCATATACAGATAGGCTTATTTGTTCTTATTTGATTTTTTCATGATAACATTATCTTAAACAAAATTATTATAGGAATTATTAAAAAGTATTAAATGAAACATTCTAGATGGTTCTTAAGATTTCTATTGTTTAAATCAGTTATTTAATTAAAAAATAATATGGTTTTATATTAAAATTTATTATTTTGTCAGACATGAGTGAACGCCCTCAGCCTTTGAAGGCTGTAAATCGATTCTTTGAAGGAAAGGAGCCATGGCAGATTGTGACTATGACTGCATCCTCTGTGCTGGCCTTAGTCTGGGCTCATAGTCTCTATAATGCAAAAGAGAGTAAGTGTTTTTCTTAAATGTATATGCATTACTTGTTAATTACTCTTGACAATTAAAAACTAGTTTTTAGGAGGTCAAATTTTAAATTAACATACATACGAGTATATCATAACTGCTAATGATATTTGTTTTCTATATGAAAAAGTAAAACTTAATTTATCTATACCTGACAGCTTTAAACATTTTAAAATTATTAAGCTTTAAATTAATTATTAAATTAAAATTGATTTTACATTACATGTAGGTAAAAAAAGTATTATCATATAATTTTAAAGTACAATATTCAAGGTCATGTTTACTACTTTATTATTATGCAATACATATGAAATGTACATTTAGAAAATTATTATACCTATTCGTTCTTTTCTAAACAAATTCCAATTAGGAAATAGAATTTGTGTTTGATTGTGCTGAAGAGATGTTTTTTTGTTTTTACTTCAATACTCATAAGTATATTAAATTAACTATATATGAAAAAATATTATCTGTGAGTCACAGAAAAGTCACAACTCACAGTGACCAAACTTACATTATAAAAAGATAATAATACATTTTATGATGAAGAATAATAAAAATTGTGATCATGGATTTGTTCATTGCACCTATATGTATTATGTAAAATCCTTTTTTTATTTTATATTTTAAATCTTTTTCTTTTTAAAAAGACTTGGTAATAAAAAATGAGATAAATAAATGAATAATGAAATAGAATTAGCATAAATTAAAACAACACATATTAAATTCACCTTGTATCTATTTTGATCTTACATAAACCATGTATGTATGTACATAATTGTGCTAATAACAATGACTGGCAATTGCATTACATGAGCCATGTAATTTAATACTATACAATTTGACTCACAACTCAGTATCATGTGTGTTGAATGTCTAAAATAAACAAAATAAAAGATAAATTATAATTCTTTCTAAAGAAGATAAGATGAAACAATTATTGTCAGATCTCTTACTATACAGCATGTTCAATTTAACCAATTTTATAATTTGTCTAATCTTTTAAGATTTATATATCTTTTAAGTTAAAATTTCCCAAAAGTGTTGCCTAATCTAACAAGCAAGCATTATAATTATCTACAGGATTTGGGAAGTTTTGACATTTTGAAAGTTCCACAAGAGTTTGAGAGAACCCACAACCAACTTCAAAACTTCTTGGAGTAAAATTAGATTAATTTTTTGGCTACATGTACCAATAAATAAAGCAATTTTAGTAAAAATCAACATTTATTAAACATATTTTATGTTCCAAATTCAAACATTGCTATTTATAATTTAAACAATTTGCACATTTAATTATAATAGTAATCCATACTAATATTATAAATGTGAAAGTGAGTTTGTTTGTTTGTTTGTCTGTCTGTCTGTCTGTCCTTCTTTAAAATCGAAACGGAGTGACGGACTTGCGTGAATTTTTGTGTGGAGATAGTTAGGGGGCTGGAGAGTAACATAGTTATATAGTACTTTTTACCATGGAAGATCATCTCATTCTACAACCCAAAAAATATTTATGATCAGAATTACTTGAAACTTGATATTAATGCTTTTCAATATAACTAAATAATACGCGTTTAAGCATTTTTCAAAATTCATCCCATAAGGGGGTAAAATAGAGGTTGAAAGTTTGTATGAAACCTACCTATCTAGAGCTATTATATATTCTGCTATTACCTTATAATTATAAAGTAAATTTAAAAATGCTTTAAACAACTGCAACTCCTTCTTAAATATTGATTTTTTGCTAGAATTTCAGGTACATTTTCTGCGGTTTTTGTATTGTCTGTTCCTTTTACCTTTGGAGCGACTCGTCGGGTTCGTTGTGTACAGTAGAGCTAAGGGCATTAGGTTCGGCGTCCATTATTTCCAATTCTGGCATTTGGATATGAGGGATATTTTAAAAAAGTCTGCAATACAGTTCTTGCGTCAACGCAATAAGTCCAGTTTTACTCAAATTCGTAGTAAAAAAAGTGTTTATCTAGTCTCGACCGGAAAGTCTCGGGACCCGAGACATTTTGAATTACAAAAAAGTCCTGGGACTTCGATACACGAGGTGTCCCGGGACCCAAACCCCTATTTTGTATTATAGCTACATATTAAAAAGTAAAAAAGTAAAAAATAAACTTCCATACATATTTATTTATTCTAAGGTCTTAGGTACTTCTTTAGCTAAAGATTTACTCTACATTTTTAAACATTACACGATTTCAGAACTTTTTTAATCATTACTACTTAGGTTTTTCCATACACATATTTCACAAGGTTACCAGCACTAGTAGGTATTATTAATAATATATTATCAATTTAATTTGCTATATCAAGTTGCCAGTTTTATTGTTTTTTTAGTTGTTTTCTTAGTTTTTGTAACGAAATATTTCTAGGGGGGTCACAGAAAGTGTGACACAGCGTGATAACAGGGGGGGGAGGCGGTTCAAAAAAAGCAGATTTTAGCGTGACGTATTTTATGAACGGCCCCGTATAGAAAAATGCAATGTTACAAATCTCATACTATATTATTTATTGTCATTTGTCTCATACTATTTTATTAATAAAAAATATTGGAATGAGTGAACATTACAAAAAAAAGCAGTCATGAGGACTGCCGACAGAATTGAAAACTTAAATTTATTAACAAACAGTTGTTATTTTTAGATATTCAAATTAATTGTTTGATCTTAAAGTTAATTTCTAAGAAATTAATTGTTAACAGAGCCATCTGTGGCTCCGCGGTGACAGGTTAAAATTTGTAAATTAAGACTGTTTAGTGTTTACATTTATCTGGTTTTGACACCTATCGGCACTCTTGAGTGTTAGTGTTAACACGTCACGTGACCATGTCGATGACGACTTAAATGAATTTACTCCCTATCCATACTTGCCTATGGAAGTTTTCACTTCAAAAATTAAAGATATTACCTATACTTGTTTTACCCACCATTCGCAATAGGTACCAATTTTGAACAATGAAAGAATCGTTTTTGTTTTTCGTAATCGTTTGTATTTCATTATTATTCAACTCGAATATTCGATATTAAGTTTGATCTTCAAAACATATTATGACTTTTATCATATTATATGATTCAATTTTGTATTACTTATATCGCAGTTATATATGTTACCTATTAAATAGAAAAAAATGATGTTTTCGGTATTGAAAACAATTTTTGATTTGCTCATATTTACTTGACAAAGTAAGTTAAGTAATAGTGTAGATAAATAGTATTAGTATCCCAGTAAATTAATACCTGAAAGGGTTTTTTGAAATAAAACCTGCCCATAAAGTATCTTATACAAACTGATAATCTAGTTATTATCTAATGTACTCGATTTTTTATTTAGGTGTCACAGTGCGTTTACGTAAGGAGTTCTTCAGATGGCTTCGTCACGTGCCTATAGTTAGGCGTAAAATAGAGGAGAAGATGACGGAAATCAAACGAAACTTCAAGAATGACGTAATAAAAAGACTCGAGGGTATGACCATAAACAGAGAGTTGCCTGAACAAGGTCTAACTGCAGAACAGGTTGCTGAGGAAGTTAAACTTCATCTTGCATTGGGTAAAACCTTGCATTTTATTTCTTTAACCGACTTTAAAGTAGGTTTATTTGATTGTATTTATTTTGTTTGTGTGTTAAGGGTTCTAATTGTTTGTGATAAAATATTTATTCGGTTCTTTTAGTTTTTTTTAATATGGAGCTCGTCTAGTGACAAAACCGAAAATTGACCAAATAAATTTCAGCTTTATTAAATAAGTATAAAACTTATCTTATATATATAAAAGAAAGTCGTGTTAGTTACACTATTTATAATTCAAGAACGGCTGAATCGATTTGGCTGAAACTTGGTGGGGAGGTAGCTTAGAACCAGGAGACGGACATAGGATACTTTTTAGCCCGTTCGACTGCGTTCCCGTATACAAGACTCAAGAACGGCTGGACCAATTTTTATGATATTTGAATTTTTGGATTTCTCTCATTCCGGAATAGGTTAATACCTAAGTATTAAAACGTCAGAAAAATTAACGAAAAAAAAATATTTATATGGCTAATAACACTGGCTAATAACTATTTATATCTATTTAAATAATTATCTATACTAATATTATAAAGAGGTAAAGTTTGTGAGTTTCTGACGTTGTAGGGGGTAATTCTGAATCTACTGAACCGATTTAGACGAAATTTGGTAAGAAGATAGTTTGAGACCCTGGGAAGGACAGAGGAACAGAGGATACTTTTTATCCCGGAAATCATCCATTAAGGGGATGAAAATGGGGATGAAAGTTTGTATGGGGAATCAAGTTAGAGACGAACCCGAGTCGTGAGTCGCTAGTGAATGATAAAAGTACGTTAAAAATACTTCAAATATTTTAGGCTCCTACGATTGGAAAGCGGGTAACGTATCAGGTGCGGTGTACCACGTGAGCGAGGATATAGGTAAAGTGGCGTGCGACGCGTACGCCCTGTCCGCGTACACAAACCCGCTGCACGCGGACGTGTTCCCCGGCATCAACAAGATGGAGGCGGAGATCGTGAGGATGACGGTCAACTTGTTTCACGGCGATGATGAGTGCTGTGGGACGGTGAGTTTTTTTTATTGAATTCAAAATAGAGGATATATTCTTTTTTTTATGGTTATTATATATTTTAAAGAAGAAGGAGACGCACAATTTTTATGTATTACTAGCAGAATCCGCGGCGTTCTATCTCCAAAAAAACTTTGGCTTTATGTTATACAGCGACTCACCCTCGCTTCGCTCGGGTTCGTCGCTATGTACTTATATATGTATAATATTGTTCATACAAAACTATTAAAATCGCGATAAAAATTTGGGGGTGGGGGTAGGAGGGTGAAAAATACTTTACGACCTATTCTCACACCTACCAAATATACAAAAAGAATTTCATTAAAATCGGTTGAGCCGTTTCCGAGGAGTGCGACAAAACGTAGATATTTATATACTAGATTTTGTTGCGTTATGGGAGTGTAACTCAAAGTTTCTTTATAAACTAAGAAAAAAACCAACTCGATAAATTGGATAATTACTTTTAAGTTTTAAGTAATTTTGAAGTTCTTATTTCTCACGTTTTTTGTGAAAATATAAGATTTAAATTAGGAAAAATCACTGCAGTGAAATCGTGTGTTTCAGCTAGATGTAACTAATTTTGCAAGTTTTATAATTTATTACACTCCAATATAAATAATCTTTATAAAAATGTTTCAAACAGCTGCTGTCTTATTTTGTGTTTGTCATATTTCCATAATATCGAACTCTATCATCCCTGTTGAAAAACTCCAATAGAATCCCATCAAAAGCGACAAAAGTCACATAGAAACCAATAAACATTTATTGGTTTCTATGTGGCTTTTGTCGCTTTTGATGGGATCCTATTGGAATTTTTAAATAGGTATGGTGGTTATTATATATCTACCTACTATACCATCTTAACTATTTGACCTCTATATTTTGTACTTTGTAGTGATCTACAGTTCTGTTTACATAAATAAATATGCCTTATCCGAGAATGGAACACGCACCTTTTGCGCAATAGTACAAATCCGACATATAACTACTTCGTGAGACGATTAGTTAAAATCAAGTAAGAATTCAATGTTTTGTTTTTATGGTCAAATAAGATTCTAGTATGGGGTGAGTATATAGTGTTGACTGAGTATATCTATCTCTATCTAAATTGTTTACAATTTGTGTGGTGTCATTGTATGGACTTAGGTTACTGTACGTACGAGCATAAGAAGCATATTATTATTGTTCCGCGAAATATACTATATGTACTTACGCAGGAAAATAAAGTAGTTTTAGAAAAGCTGATTATCTAATATATAAATATCTCGTGTCTCGGTGTTTGTCGTCGCACTCCTCCGAAACGGCTCGACCGATTTTAATTTTTTTTTGTTTATTTGGTAGGTAGATATGAGAATAGGTCGCAAAGTAGTTTTCATACTCCTACCCCCACCTCCCATTTCTGAATCGCGATTTTAGTATTTTTGTATGAACAATATTCGAATAATTTAATATTATATGTATATATATACATAGGGACCGACTTTATGAAAAAAAAATTGACAACGTCAATACAAAATTTATGGTGTAATCAAAATTTATTTTTATAACATTAAAAAATTAAGTAATAGTATAAAAAATGTTTTAAAAGACAACAAAATCGAAAGTGCATAATAATTGCAAGACTTCCGCGACACCATTCAAACAAAGAGAGACAATAGCATTCCCAAGGAGGGTTGACGTCAGGCAGGCGGCCGGTCGTAAAACTTTTGCCAAATCCTTTCAGCAGTACAGACGATGTACTGCGTCGACCCCAAGTGATTGGGAAATAGGCAGGGAGAAGAAGAAGAAGACTTAGGGACCGACTTACGACGAACCTGAGCGAAACGAGGGCGAGTCGCTATATAACACAAAGCAAAAGAGTTTTTTGTAGATTGAACGCGAACGAAGCCGCTGGTTCCGCTAGTATACTATACATATTTTGGTTCGAACTTTTTCTCGTAAATGTAAACTTTTAGTTGGCCATTTATAATATTTCGCGAATAATATCGATGACTAATTCGTCACACAAAAATGTTTAACTGACGTGTTGTGACCGATATTATCTAAAACGCAAAGTCATCATGACAAGATCGTATCATTCGTTTTAAGATGCTTTTCCTTAAATTCTATTTAAAGTCTCGCGACTTATCTTGATGTTTTAGATGAGTTTAATTTTTAACACAGTTTTTGTATTGTACGCACTATACGATTTGTAAATTCAATTAACAATGCCGCTTAACATTTGTGTATCTGTTGAACCATTAGTACCTAGATATAGAGTGAGAAAGTATTAGAACTTTAAATTAGCTGATATAAATAAAATTTAACAAACCCTTCTTGTTACCGACACCAAAATCTTAAAACAAAAAAAAATAAAACTTGAAAGTGATTATTTCACCTTTAGGGATGGACTTTTTTTTAAGAATTTGAAAATCGATTCACATAAGTAGCGAATATATAATATACACTCAGAATGTTTTTGAAATCGATAAAAATGAAAGTATAATATAACAATTATTCTTTTATTAATTATTTTTATTATTTATTTATCTCTTTGCATAATACGTTTTTGGGCAAAGATGACTTTTTTATCTAAGTACATATATTATTATATAATAAGGTATTATCTAATATCTACTATATGTAGTAGGTATGATTATTTAATACATGTGTTATCTATTATTTGTGTCTTATTCGTTACTCATTATGACCATGAATAAGGACTAACGTAATTTTTGTAATTATATTTTAAAATTGTTAATTTTATACATCTACATATACCTATAGAATATAGATACATCTATACATATTATAAAAGCGAAGAAAAACTATTATCGAGGATCTTTCTTAACGCAATAGAACCCAAAACATTGATTTTTAGATTTTTTGTCTGTTTGTGCGCGCTAATCTCACAAACGGCTTAACCGATTTGGGCACCGTTTTACTAAAGTATTGTGGTAAGCTTCACTTAACATTTAGTATTTGTTTTATTTCAATCGGTTCATAAATAAAAAAGTTATGTCATTTTAAAGAATCACCTAGGGATGAACCCGCGCGAAGCGAGGGTGAATCGCTAGTGTTTAAATATGCTTAGTATTCTTAAACGTTTATTAATTAAAACATGAGTCTCATTAACCTATATATTTTTTTTGGCGTGTCTTATGTTTCGTAAAGATATTTAGTGCTACTATTGCTTATATAATATGTATAGTCATTGTCGGTTTGACATATACATACTTTGCTTGCTTTCATAATAGAAAGAAAAAAAAACATTAGTCCAATCGACATGCTAAACTTAACAAAATTTCAATGAAAACTATCAAAGATATGCGAAATGAATATCCTATAATTAGTGTTCGTATTTACATCCACCAAACATCGAATCTGTAACACTTTGCATGGTGAAAAACTAATTTTCATGTGGTTTAATTTCATCAGGTGACAACAGGAGGTACGGAATCCATAATAATGGCGTGTAAAGCATACAGGGATTTAGCTTATGCCAATGGTATTAGCAACCCCCAAATGATATTACCAACGACAGCTCACACTGCCTTTGATAAGGCAGCACAATACTTAGGTATTTCTGTTGTCACTGTGCCTGTGTCTAGTGAGACGTTCACTGTTGATGTCGATGCGGTTAAAAGGGCTATTGGACGAAGAACTTGCTTGGTAAGTTATTATACTATCACAGTCATCGATAAAAAAAGTACCTAGATACTGGGGTTTTCGAGTACTCGATTTTTTTTAATACCCGGGTATCGGGTATTATTTTTTTATATAACTAAAATTATTTTCTTATAGAACTAGTATATATCTAGTATAATTAATTAGCTGCATTAATCGATATTAAGTATTACAACAAATTGATTTTCAGATAGTCGGTTCAGCACCAAACTATCCGTACGGCACAATGGACGACATAGTCGCGTTATCCGATATAGCGGTAGAGTACGGGGTGCCGCTGCACGTGGACGCGTGTTTGGGCGGGTTCATTGCGGCCTTCATGCCCAAAGCGGGACATGATATACCTCCTTTCGACTTTGCATTGCCTGGCGTCTCTAGTATATCTGCTGATACACATAAGGTGAGTGAGAATTTGATTTTTTTTTCGACATTAATATTATAGAAGTAAAGTTTGTGAGTTTGTTTGTAGGAAGTAAATTCTGGAATTATTGAATCGGTTTAGATGAGATGTGGTATGTAGATAGTTTGAGTCCCTAGGAAGTATAGTTTTATCCCGGAAATTATTCCTTAAGGGGGGTGAAAATGGGGATGAAAGTTTGTATGGGGAAGCAACCTAGGGACGAATACGAGCGAAGCGAAGGTGTTGCTAGTTTGATATAAGTTTTTATATAATGTTAAGTAAATAAACTAATTCATTAGTCAATAATCTATGAAATGATTTGTCCGACGACACAATATTCACCTTAAAAGGTATTCACCTATAATGTATTAACTTTAAAAGGTAAAGCATTTAACAATAAGAACTTGTAGCATAGTATAATTATTACTGTCATATTTTAATTAACACTGGTGAATCTTAATAAATAAAATAAATATATTTGTTATCAACCGACTTCCAACAAGGAGGAGGTTCTCAATTAATCGTATTACCGATTACTCGAAGACGCCTGAAACGATTAGGAATTTTTTTTTGTTTCAAACCCCCGTTTAGTTATTTTTTACATTTTAGTATCTGGAAGTCGGTTTTTTTAAAGTTTTAATTTTTTTGTGTATTTTTTAAGTGATTTTTGTATGTAATTGAGCACAATATTACGTGTGTGTGTGTGTTTGTTTGCTTGCAGTACGGGTACGCGCCGAAGGGCACGTCGGTGGTGGTGTACCGGCGGCCGGCGCTGCGCCACGCGCAGTACACCGTAACCACGGACTGGCCCGGCGGCGTGTACGGCTCGCCCACCGTCAACGGTACCTTATAATAATTATACTTTCTTTGATTATACGCGAATATTTGACATTTTAAATAGAACTATCTTCTCGGATTATTTCGCGGATTTATTTAGATTTTTGAACCAAAAATCGAAATAAATCCGCGTAAGATTTCAAAAGATCCCCCATTTTGGCTCATCTAATTAATGGATGCCCCCTAAAATTTTTTATTACGTTTGTTTAAAACATTTGCAGGCAGTAGAGCCGGCGGTCTCATAGCCGCGTGCTGGGCCACTATGATGTTCGTGGGCCTCGACAGGTACATCAAGATGACTGACGAGATCATCACAACGGCACGGCATATTGAAGCAGAGTAAGTATACCTAAATAATATGAATTTGTAGCCTTTTTTACCGTCTCATTGCTAGGCACGGGCTTCCCAATACGAGGGGGATCAGGCCATAGTCCACCACGCTGGCCAAGTGTGGGCGGACTGAGCGTTATTTTTTGAAAACTTGCTAGGTTTTCTCATACATGCAGTTTTGCTTTACCGTAAGACAAGTGGTAAACATGTTGGAAATGATTCGTACGTGAAAATATCAAAGTTGCGAGATCCGGGATTTGAACCCGCTTTAACTAAAACTCCAAACGATGGCGTTACCACTGGGCTACCACTGCCCTAATTTACCTTCCATTGCTATGTATTATTTATTTAATTTGTTTGTTGCTTTTAATATTTAAAAAAAATAATTGAAGACATGTTTTGTTGTAAATTTAATTCGTATGTATTCACATCTAGAAATGTTATTTATATTAATAATTGTGTTATCTCATGTAAGTGAACTATAAAATATTCATGAGAGATAGACATTTCTAACCAGAACATTAGTAGGTATTGTCAGTTACTTTGGAGCTATTTGGTACTTTTAAAATCATTTTATAATTTTGTGGGTAGGCACTGTCTGTAACAACTATATTATAAACTTTGAGACGTCAAAAATCTTAGTCTCTTCAGGAAACAAAAATTGAAATAAATCCGTGAAAAAAATCTGAAACGACAGTTTTATTTAAAACTAGCGATTCAACCTCGCTTCGCTCGGGTTCGTCCCTAGCTTTATTCTCAATACAAACTTTCATCCCCATTTTCACCCTCTTTAAGGATGATTTCCTGGATAAAAAGTATCCTCTGTCCTTCCCAGGGTCTCAAACTATCTTCTTACCAAATTTCATCTAAACCGGGTGAGTAGATCCAGAGATTACCCCCTATAACGTCGCAAACTCACGAACTTTATTCTCTACAATATTACTCTCTATAATATTAGTATAAGTAGATGTCAAATATTCGCGTAAATCTAAGAAAGTATTACAGAACATTAGTCTTACACGGCGATTTATTAGTAATATTATTTAATATTTTCAGATTGCGTAAAATAGAAGGTATATACATATTCGGCAAGCCGGCGACCTCGGTGGTCGCGTTCGGCTCCCACCAGTTCGACATCTTCAAACTGGCGGACAAGATGCACCAGAAAGGGTGGAGTTTGAACGCTCTGCAGTTCCCGCCTGGGTGAGTTTGGCTAGATTGAAATCCTTTGAAAGCATTCATATGAAAAAAATGGATATGAAATTATATATAAATAATAAATAAATAAAAGCCTTTATTGTTGATGAGTTTAAATACAAAAGTTATTAACCTAGTACTTATTTAACATTGTTGTTAATGAAATTATATACGGTACTTATAAGAAAAACATAATTTTGTAAAAAAATTTTCATTCTGTCTATCTGTTTGTTTATTCCGGATAATCTCTGAAACGACTGGACTGATTTTAACGGGACTTTCACTGGAAGATAACTGATGTTATAGGGAGTAACATAGGCTACTTTTATCGTATAAAAAGAATTAGGGTTCCGCTCGAAAACATTAAAACGTGGTTAGTATACAAAATAATAGAATTGTCATCCCCAGCGTGCACATGGCGGTGACGCACGCGCACACGCGCGCGGGCGTGGCGGCGCGCCTGCTGGCCGACGCGCGCGACGCCGCCGCCGCCTGCCGCCGCGAGGGACACGAGCCCGTGCAGGGGAAGGTGGGTTACGCGCATTGTACTAACAAGCACTGATTGAATTATACTATATATAATATATTTTTATAATTTAAAAGTAAAAAAAAAATATATAATCATTAAAAAAACAGTGAAATTTTATACAAAAGGAAATATAATTTCTAATAAAATCAGACAATGACAATTTCGAAATACGGTATTCTAAATTGATGTTCCCGAGTCTACGAGCGCACGTCTTTTGACCAGAGAAGAGAGCGAGGCGCTGGTTCTCACCGTCTTATATAGAGCTTGTCACTCATAACTCCCTCTACTTTTGAGATACAGCTAACAATATACGTAAGACCTCCTGACCGATTCCGGCCACAACAGCCAGTCTCATTGAGACTAGCCAACTGCGCAGGAGATATTATAGTGCACAAATCCACGACACCACCCACCACACAAACCACACTCATACTCCGGTGGGACGGCACGAGACACGACCGGGGAGAGTGCAGGACCGGCGGCTTTACGTGCTCTGCCTCGGCACGGGGGTGAAACACCGCCAACTTCCCAACTCCGGGCTGTTACTGAGGCTTACTTATACAGAAAGACTCAATAACTAAACTTGGCCCAACCCGGGACTCGAACCCAGGACCTCTCGATGTGCAGCCGTACATGCTAGCCATTACACCGCCGAGGCAGTCAAGATTGAATACTACAGTATAGAAACAAGAATATGTTAATAATGATGATGATAATCATTAAGCTCTTAATTTAAATATAATATGACGACACGTTTGGCTCACTTTGTAGTGAACCTATTTGCTGTGCCAGTGGTCGCGGGTTTGAGTACCGCTGGGGGGTATTCATTTGTGTGAAGAACACAAATGTTTGCACTCCAGTCATGGGTGCTTATATTTATATTATGTATGTATTTAAAGTGATATATGTGTAGTGTATCAACTATCTGGTATCCATAACACATGCCTCGTAGCTTACCATGGAACTAGATGGTGATGTGTGTTAATATCCCAACATATTTATTTATTCGGCAGATGGCGATCTATGGCGTTGCCCAAAGCATTCCAGACAGAAGCTTAGTGTCTGACATCACTAAATATTTCATCGACTCCATGTATTACCTACCGAAGCCTGAAGATAAAGATGAAAATTAAATTATATTTGTACGAAATTCACCCGAAATATGAATTATTATGTGGGTTGTGTCATAATAGTCAATTTATTGTAAATTTTGTCGATTTGAATTTTTATATGTAGTTTAATTTAGTATGTGTTAGGGATTCGAAAGGAAGAAATCCTTAAGAGGCCAATTATATTATGTATGACCGTGATTTTTCAAATTAATGCCCACCTTTGACGTTCTCATTCAGATAAACTGAAACTCTTCGACATTTTTGACTTATTGTATGGTGGAGAATAGTTATTAATATAGTCCATAGTGGCCTCGCTTTTCGCAAATTTTCATTATTAATTGAAATAAGCCAAACAAAAAATTTATACCAGAATATACGTCAGTTCAAAAGAAACATAATTGACCAGATACTTTTTTAAAAATAATTTCTAATAAAGATGCGTTGGCTGCTTGAACTCAATGCCATACAACGCAGTACATTTTGTGATAGGCCTCTTGAGGAACTGCGCCATAGAAGTGCAATATATATTGATATAATAATTTAGGTTCTTTATGCAGAACTACTCGTTGTCTCAGTGCTGATTTGTCCAAACGACCAATTTACCGAAAGACTTTAATATAGAATAAATGACTTTTAAATGTCACTTATATTCGTATTAAATACACATTTTACTTTAAAAAGCTGTAATTATGTATGTTATCTACGTATAACCTGGAGGTCTGGAGAGTGGCATAGGCTACTTTTTAACGCGGGAGGTTATCTCATTCCCACGGGAAAACATGTTATAATACAACCCAAAAAAATGCTTATGATCAGAATTACTTTAAACTTGGTATTAATGTTCTTCAATACAATTAAATAAATACGTGTTTTAGCATTTTTCGAAATTCGTTCCATAAGAGGGTAAAATAGGGGATGAAAGTTTGTATGAAACCTACCTTCTTAGTTTTTTTTGTATTTTAGCGCGAGCGGAGCCGCGGGTTCTGCCAGTATGTTTATAAATCTTACATATTTATATATTAGATTATTGACTTTTCAATGTCAATTTATTGTTTTTTACTTTAAAAAAGCCGAAATGATGAATTTTATCTATACATGTATATAATGTTAGAAATAAAGCTTTCAAAACAATTATAGAGTATTACAAGTAATGGTACTCGTAGTTTGAAGAAATAAGCACTAAGGCGACGAATAGTATTAGACTCGCACAACTATTAAAAAAGATGGGTTTTTTAACTAAAACTTTAAAAACTAACGACTATTTTAAACCAATTTCACTTGATATTTAATATTTTTCTAAAATTAGAATTTACTAGTTAAAATCTATTTTTCTCTTTATCTTTTATTAATTTTACACTAATACAAGACATACAAAGCCATCTATTGACTTTTATTTGATCTAATTTTCTTTTTTCTTCTAATATATAACGTAATATATAACCAAGATGAATGATTAAAACTTATTTTGAAGTAGCCAAGCTATTTCTATTATTATTGATGTGAAACATCTAATGAGGCGGGTTAAACCGGCTGTTGGCGCTCGTAACTCTTGAGACTCTTCCTAATGGGCTCGTCGATACCATACTCCCTATCTCTCACCGCACGGAGCTCGTATTTAAATGTTTAATTTTGGTATTAAATTAACATGTATTTTTGAAGTAAAACTTCTTTACGCACGCTTGACTTAAGGGGGTAGTATATGATTGTAATATGTCTAATATGCGTTATTTTTAATATCTCACCTATCCTAATTATTTAAAATATAAATTGAATTTCATAAAGAGTACCGATAACCCACAGAAGTTTTAGTTCTTGCGCGTGTACACATTCATACACGCACTTTTTAATTTTTTGAATAAAGATTTTTTCTTTTAAAAAATCTGAATATTTTGTTTGTAATCATGTCATATTTACTGCCTTTGAAATCTATCCTGTTATGCATATTTTCTTTACAAAATAGTATCGATGTTTCACATCTGCCAGGCGCGATGTGTTTAATTGTATTGATTTTTTTTTATTATCACTACTTTTTATAGCTATAGAAATAAATTTTCGACGTTTTTTTTTATTATAAGATAATATTTGATATTTTTTTTATATGCATTTAATTTATACTTGAAATATTATTTTGTAAATTTTTAAATATTTGTACATTTATTAACCACGATGTAGTTTTAAGGCATTCGCTTAGCACTTTTATTAAATGTTTATTGAAAATAAAGACATGTTATGTGTAATTGTTTCTTTTATCTCTTTTTTTAATAATAGTTATTTTAAATATGTTATAATTTATTTGAAAGATTATTAATAAGCCGAAAAGTATTTAAAGATATATAATACTTCAGACTTCGCACTCTTAATATGTTGTAAATGACTTACTGTAGACAATATTTCTATCAACACTGCAGTTGGTGTAAGTCTGTTATTCGAGTTATATTGGCGAGATGAGAGCCACCTCCCACCGCCCACCGAAGCGGGTCACCTCCCTGTGCGTTTCTTGGCTTCGCGCCCGGCTGTATTGCCGGGCACTACTAAGCCCCCCACCACGACAAGGTACTTACATATTATGTCCGTAAACGCAATAACATATTATCTTAGATTATTCATATAAATATTCTAAGTATATTATGTCTTATCTTTTAAGTAACACATAATATGTTTAAACTTTTCCGTAGGCCTTTTTAAGACCTATAGTTTTATAGTACATTGTTTTGTCTCTCGCTTTAGCCAGCGTTAGCCATGTAAATTTCTAAAGATGAAAGAAGCAGAATTGTGATTTCCCGTGGAAATAAAAAAAAATTCTTGAGTAAAAGGTATTACTACCTTCACAAAATTTAAAATCGGTTTAGTACTTTTTGCGTAAAATGCACATAGATTTACAGACAGATTTTACTTTGGTACTATTTTTATTATATGTATGACGTGCTTTATACACGTTACACATATCTACCGTGTAATAGGTATACCGTTCTCTTTTGACTTTTCTTTTAACCTTCCTTTCCTTTACAATCTTCTGTTTTGTGACAGCTGTCAAAATCTATCAAACGCAGAATGTATATCAAAATTAGATGTAAATAAAATGCGCAATATTTTTTTACTTGTAATTATTTATTATACAAACGTAATTTCCGATGGATCAGTTAACTACTGCGGGGCGAGAATGTGCGCGCACACAAATTCCCATACATTTTGTCGATATCCCGTGCGTATGAGCTATTACCTATATTATATAATATTTTCGGAATATAATTACAATTGGTTTATTTTTAGTAGCACAGTAGATGTAGATATATACTTGGATAATAATAATAATTTCTTATATGAGTATATACGCACTTTTGTATGTTAGTATAGAAAATCCATAACAACTAAATATATTTTTAGTTTGTGCTATTGTTTTTCTGAAAGCGCTAATCTGTGTAAGTTAGGTCGGTATACTACACAACACAGATGACACAATGCTCTACCTTCTAGTATTACAGGAAAAAGTATGTATTATCATTTTTGCCTGACTTACATACTTGTAAAGAATATAAAAACATAGTAAATTAATAAAAGTTGAAATATTTTGTTCTCATTTATATAAAACAAATTAAAAATTTAACCAGCCGGGCCCAAGTCCCTCGTGCAGAGGCTATATCAACGCTTCACTCTTACCGGTAGAAAAATCTCGAATCCTAGAACGATTGAATCGTAGGCGAAGTGACATCGCGCGTGGAGTGCGACGTTTGCCCACTGCTGGGGATATGTTGAAATTGGTAACTATGATAATATTAATGTGCTGACTCCTGACCATTTTCGATCTTTCTTGTTGAGACCAGCTAACGAAGGCTTCCGCGCTTGAATTCACCGCGAAAGGCTTTAGTGTAGACTGAGGTCTCTAAAAACGTCGAATGACACTAAATGTTTACTGTTTGCTAGCTTTTCATCGTGAATTTTCCCCAATTATTCACAATTATTCTTAAGATTAGGCTCGACAAATGTTATTAAAAAAATAGCTTAGTGAAGTCAATATTTTATCTATTTGGTTATTAGGTATAAGTTAATTATTTTAAATTAAATTCTGATGAACTGGTACCGTGCTAACAATTGTTATTATTGAAAATGGCCGTGCCGCACTTAACTAATACTTTTTAACGACAGCGATATCACTTTACTCGCCAGTGGCGCCAACCGGTGCCAACAGAAACGATAGCTCTCGTCGCGCAGAACATAGAGCATGTAACGCTTTTTAGCGAAAAACTCAGAAGAGAGATTATAGTGCACAAGTATGCTTCCAAAAACAAGTGCACTTTCTATTCCTTTTGCTCTTAATTAACCACCGATGGGATCATAATTCAATGACCAATGAGAGAACAGTCGAAAGACCGACTCTACACGTGTTCTTCGAGTGACGTAGGCGTAACTCCGTCCGTAAAAATATTCCCCTTATTTAGGGCGGCCATTATTTTTAGGTTAACATCACGTAATTAGAAATTTTATTTATGTTATTAGGCTTGTAAATTATTATAATATAAATAGTTATAAAAATAATAAAATCTATGTAGAGATTAAATAAAGACATTGTACATGTTATATAAAACGAAGGAAGTTGTAATAATGTCTTGTATAGCGATTTTTTTTTATCATGGTCAATGATCATTGTGTAGAAACTGCATAATTGTTTTTTTTTTATTACTGAAATTGATAGTAGACTTAGATATAAAAAAAATTATGTATAAGTTTTAAATCGATTTTAAAATACGTATTATTAGAACATTTTCTTACTTAGCGTTGGGTGGAAGAATTAGCGAGAGAGGCGCAGCGCTGGGCCGACCAGTGCATAGAGCCGGCAGTTCCTGAAGCACGCGATACTTGTCGTGATTTATGTATGTCTCATTCATATATAATCGATATTTTACGCAAACTAAATTATGTTAACATAAAATATTTTATTTGAAAAGTAATCGCATTTTAATTAATTTTATAAAAAAAAACATAATATGTATATCATACTCGATATAGTAAACAAAATTTAATTAGTCACGTAATTTTACACTTACCGTGTACAAGCAATTTAGAAAAAATAACTTATGGGTATGATAATTACGTAAAATTTTCCTATTTCAGAAAAGGAAAATGTTAGTAAACGCACAGTTAAGGAAAAGTAAAATCGTATGTCATATTATTAAATTTAATTCAAATCGTGCAGCCGTTTAAGCATGAAAGAGTTACAAACAAACATATTTATATATTATATGATTTTTATATATTTCTTACCTACATGTCTCCTTCGTTACTTCTCCTTTTTTTGTGACATTGGCGAAGTAATCTGTACTCAATCGCTTTGATGCCATTAGCAAGAGAATTGAATTGAATTATATTTTTCTCGTCTATTTAGATTCAATATCGGTGGGGCAGTGTGTAGCGTCAGTAGTCGGTGAAGCGCCAGGTTTGCGTCCCGAGACCATGATCGATATGTGGTATATGCAGAGTAAAGATTATAAAGGAAACGCTACATCTTATATTCCGTAAGATAAACCTAGCAAAAACATAACATGTAAAAAAATACAAGTCTCGCAACACAGTTCTTTTACCGCAAAAAGTTGTGAGATCTAATGTAAAATGAAGTTGGTTAAATATTCAACACTTATCTATGGAGGCATCTATCGAACAACTTTGTCCATGAACGAATTAGAGACTGGACCTGACATAAAATACAAATGTATGAAAACTAGTTCAAATAAGTGACGCATAACGCACACAAAGATTTTATTACATTATTATAAACACTGATACACAATACAATATTTCTAGTGCTTGAACGTAATCGATAAAATACATATATCGATGAACCAATGAATGACATTTTAGACATTGGTTAGCATAGTCATCATAATTTACATCTTTTAATTTATTCTTCTTCTTTTAATTTTAATAAATTAAAATAAATGAATTAAAGAGGCAATAATAATGTGTCAAATAATAATTATTTTTTAATTTGATTTATATAGATACGATTGCATTGATGGCAACATTCTGTTGGCCTATAATAATGTTAATGAACAAATGAATATCGGGTATATATTCCATTAATATATAAGAAATATTATTTTGTAAAGATTAAAATAATATTAAGCTAATTTAATTAAATAAAGTGATTTTGTTGATTCTGTTATTGAACTATTTTAATTGGCAATTGATTGTCTCGGGTAGTTATAAAAATGTGACACTGTCCTAATATTGCTCAGTTCTTAATAAACATTTGTGAAATTAGGAAAAAGAAAAAGAGATTGCAAATTAAAGTGAGTGTTGGATCGTGAAAGTAAAATAATTAGTGCAAGTGGTAAAGTGTTTTATGACAAATCGCCAACCCAGAAGTTTAGTGCTAAAACATTATTGTTTGATTTTGTGTAATTTATGTGTTGAAATAAAATGATCTTTATTATTATTGCAATGGAATAATATTCCAAAGTATATAAATGTGGAATAAAATAAAATAAAAATTAAGTACACATACTAATTATAATTTTTGCATTTATATTTTTATTTGATTTAGAAAATATTTTTATAAATTTATTTTTATCAGATTGTAGGATACTGTGGTAAAAGTATTTTATGTTATTGTACTGTACAAATAACACAATTCGTTTAGTAATTTCGTCAAATATCGATATATTTTTCGACATTGTCAAGCACTAGTCGATGTCAAATGGACTCACTCGACAGTTTAGTCATTTGTTCTGAATGGTATAATCCAGGGATTTTATGATGGTTGTCAGATGTCAACAATACATAGAAATATCGACTATATTTAACATAGTTGGATAATATGACATTTTATTTTACATTTAATTAAATTGTGTGATAAATAACAATAAATATAATAAAATAATGTATTTACAAGTGAAAAGAAATACTGCTGCTTCCGCCGTTATAGTTTTTACATCATTTAACAGACCATTTAGTCATTTTTGGGAGATGTTTTGTTGACAAATAAGTGCTTGAGACTGACGCAAAAAACAAACGACCAAGCCTAAAATCTCCTGGTTACTGAGAAGACCGATAAAGGTACGTCCGCTTATATGTCTAGTCCAGTGGTTAATTCGTTCATGACTTTGTCATAAATTTTGACCTCATTAGTTAGCTAACCCCATAGTGTCCGGATCAATATTTTTTTAAATTAATATAATGACTTGATGCGTTTGGTAAAGTTAATATATTATAATAGTGGATAAATTTAGCGACCGATACATACAGATTAGTATACTTTTTGATTTTAGGCCTAAAAGTTATTTCAACTATTATGGAGACTTCGCTCAGATCACTTGGTCTCGAACTTATATGGTGGGCTGTGGAAGAAGCAGTTTTATGGTAGGTTTTACTTTTAGAAAAATCTTTTATCATTTACAGGACATATGCTGATATACAATATGTAATTTGTTGTAAGATCTTGGTAAAAACAGAGAAAATATTCCCGTTAATTTTTCTTTTTAACGCATTTCTAGGTGATTTCTGTTTAGGGATCGCCTGCATGTCTATATAAAGCACATAACTTATTTATTTAGTGTATCTATTTAGTACACCATCTCAACATGACTCACGGCGCGGCGTAGGGACTATGGGAAATAAGAAAACGAATTGGGTCTATGGAATGGAGTTTGGATAAGCTGCAAGACTGGGTTATTGGATGAGATTAGCGGACGTCTGCCTCCTCAACAGTCTCAACATTGAATCTAAGGCAGACGGTGACTCGCCTCCCACTAGATGGGCCCCACAAAGCGGCATATTGCCTTAATATTATTACTAGCGACTCACCCTTGCTTCGGTCGGGTTCGACCCTAATTCTTTTTCTAAAATAAAAGTAGCCTATGTTACTCCCTATAACATCAGCCACCTTCCCGTGAAAGTTCCGTCAAAATCAGTGCAGCTGTTTCAGAGACTATCCGGAACAAACAGACAGATAGACAAACAGGCAAAAATTTTAAAAATTGTGTTTTTCTTATAAGTACTTTATATAATTTCATATGCATTTAGTAAAACGCTGTTATTTTGACATTACAAACAGACACTTCAATTTCATTTACCTGTATTTAGATAAATATTATTATTATTATCTCAGCGGTGTTATTACATAGATATCGTGGCGGGATCGTCTCCGTAGCGTGCAGCGTCTAGTATGCAACTTTGCGCCGCGCGGCCCCGTACCGCTCCGTCCGATCTGGTCCCCTGCATTACCTGCGTCCGTGTGTCCGCCACGCTCCCGTCCCGACGACGACATGCCTGTATTATGTACTTATCGTAAGTTTTGTGATGATGTTCATTTGATGTTAGCCACAAGTTCATTTAAAATCACTCATTCATTATCTTTATTATTAAAAAATCTTATAATATTAAATGAGCAATTCTTATACATATACAAATTGATTACGTGTATCTCGGAAACGGCTGTAACGATTTGGATCAAATTTTATATTTAGATAAGATTTTGCCTTTTAAGTTTATCTAAATAGGTGTCTTTTTTTAAATAAAAAAGGCAATTTTTATTTTTCCGAAAAAACATGATGTTACAAAACGCTGAGCGAAGCTCGCTCGGTAGGTAGTAGGTACAGTACCTGGGTAGTAGATTCTTTATAACATATCTACTTCTTTCTATAATATTTATTACCAACAATTTTATCACGATAATTTGAAACAAAGTTATAGAATTTTTAGGTTATTATAATAATGTAGAGAACCTAGATAATATTAGTTGATATGTGTGTAGAAATTATCATTCATTTGTTTCCTTCTTTCTCTGTTACTTTCATTCAATGCTTTAAATTGGTAGGATTTTATCAATTCCATTTTTTTTATGAAGTAATTGTTACTTACGTTAAATTACTCAATAGATACAGTAAATATTAAATCACCATGTTCTCTTGGTCTTTTAATAAGTATAATGATGTATTTATATATTTATAATATAGCTGTATAAAACAAAGTCTCTTCCTGCGTCTGTAAATTTTCATTATAATTTAGAGAAGGTTTTCTGAAAGTTTAATACGTATAATTATCCATTCTTAATATTATAAATGCGAAAGCGTGTTTGTTTGTTTTTCCTTCTTTCACGTCGAAACAGAGTGACGAATTGGTGTGATTTGTGTGGAGATAGTTGGAGAGCTGGAGAGTGTCATAGGCTAGCTTTACCGCGTGAGATTAGCTCATACCCCCGGGAATACACGCTAAAATACAACCTAAAATAATTATTATGATCAGAATTACTTGAAACTTGATATCAATACTATTCGATACAATTAAATAAATACGTGTTTTAGAATTTTTCGAAATTCATCCTATAAGGGGCTAAAATAGGGGATGAAAGTTTGTATGAAACTTACATTTTTAGAGTTTCTTTTATAGTTTTAGCGCGAGCGATGCCGCGGTTTCTGCTAGTTTTTATATAAATATAGGTATATAATCAAGTCGGGCCTGAGCGAAGCGAGGGCGGGTGACTATTAAATATAATAAGTACTTATTATAAAATATTTCAATCTTCATGCCGTAGGGTAATAAATGTAGGTACTTTAAAAAATATGGTCTAAGTGGTAAGCACGTAAATATTATAAGCAATTCACGACTTACTTCGAAAAGCATCTTCCAAAGTCTAATAAAATTTCAGAGCGTGATATGGATGAAACATTCGATGAGGACAATATAATGTCACTCGAGGAACATTTACTATTAAATGCAGTCTTTGAAATCGAAAGGAATATATCGAGTGATTATATAGGAAGCTTAGATGAAACATACTTAACTAAACTAGCAGTAGCTACTATAGATAATACGTTGTTAACAACTTCATCTTACAATTTAGTACAAAAACGAAATATCGATATAATAGACACTGAAGATTTTACTATAAATGATACTAGAACTACCTTGAATGCGGAAAATTTTCATATTAAATTCCCAAATATATTAAAACCTGCAAAGAAAAAGGGAAATTTCGTTGGTCGTCCAAAAGCGTATAAAATTGAAGATTTAAATGATCTGACTACAGAACCAGTCATAAGTAAGTTGCTATAAAAAATGAAATCAATTTAAAATTTTAAAATCAAGATGATGTACAATGTAAAACAATGTTGTATGTTGCAGATGAAAATCCTACTCAAAAGACAACTCCAGAGAAATATAATTACGGCGATTATGAATTTGTTGATACAATAGATACGACTCCACTCACAACTGTTATCAAAACTACTACACAAGGAGTTACGTTTTCATTAATAATGCACAATACAAGCAAGCCTCTATGGCTTCGTTCAGGTAAAAAGTGACAAATAAACAAACATACATACAAAAATATAAAATATTTACTTATATATATTTTATATGTACATACGAGTAGACTAATAATTCATAATCACTATTAAACTTTAGGCACAATCGGATTGAATTCATATAATATAAATGCATATATTGATAACAAATGAAAGTACCTACAATAATGCTTAAATGTAAATAAAACTATGAACGACGATGAATTATTTTCATAGAGAATATATTCATTTTGTAGAAGCTAAAAATTACTACAAAGAAAATAAAGACAACTTACAGAATCACTTTAAATAGTTTGTCAATGATATATTATTGATTAATATCTCTAATCTTAAAAGCCTATACTCGTAACATATGGCCATATCAGAAACTTAGAAAATTATCCATAAGACGTTCTTGCAGACAATACTGTTAAAAGTATCAAACAGGAGATAACGAACACAACGTTAATACCTGAAGATGTAACAACAGCATCTTATAGCAGAATATCTTACAACACAAGTGCTGAAGATTTGGACGTATATAATGATATTATTTCATATTTAAACATCACACAAATTTTGAATAAATCTGATGAAGATATACTAAATGATCGTAAGTAAAAAAATGTAGAGACGCAAAAGCTTTAGTCGATAGAGTTTATTCTAAATCTTGTTCTAATGCTATCGTATAGCTTTACCAAAAATCAATTACTAAGTACTGATATTAAACAAATTATACAGTTCAAGAGGTTTTTATAGATAAAAATGTGTGGAATTAAAATATTGTAAGTGTTACTTGGGCTCTTACCAACAAAACTGCAGAGCTGGTGGTAGCTTGGATTGAAAGAAAGTCTGTTTATATTTGTATCTATCATCACAATTTGAATTTTATAAAAAAATTTTTTTATGAAACTTTCTTTTTCGGTATAGAATCCGAGAACATAGTGATTCTTCTTATAGAACAAAGGGAGTTGACACTATATATCTCGCTATGTAACTTACAACTTGACAAAATAGGAATAAAAATTACAGAAAATTCGTGAGACACCGATACATAATGGTCCAGTTGTTGTTGATTAATAAATTTAAGCTCATTGATAATAGAAAACCTCTGAAAGTCTAGATTGAGATCTTTAGTACTAATGACTCGCATTTAAACTAACATGATGGCGCGTCTCTAACTCATTAAAATAATCTTATTTTCCACATGTCACAGGATAAATATAATATAATAGTTATGTAATTCTTATGTAAAAAGATACACGAACTTCAAAAGTATTATATATTCATTTAAAAGTAGTTATTTTTGAAGTTTACACTCCGTCATATATCTTCAGGTCTATTCGTTAAACTTACAGACAAATTGAGAACCTTCTCGTTTTCGAAGTCGGTTAAAAAATTACATTTTTAACCGATATATTACAACTATTACATTTGTGATATTAGTAAAGAGATTTTCATATGTTAAATATCTTTAAGCTCTACATTTTGTTTTGCAGCGGAAACTATGCGACAGTTAGAAGAAGCTTTGAATCGTATGGAAAATAAGTTAGCGAAGCCGCCGTACACAGGAAAGGTATTCGTATTGTCCGTGCACATAAAGAATGGGATTAGATATAACGACTCTTTAAAATTAAACTGTCAGCATAATTCGGTTAAAGTGCCAATTTATTTCGCTAATAACGTGGCAACGATTAATTTTGCTTAAATGTTTTAGTTATATAATATACATAAAAATAAAATATTAAAACTACATAATATATTTGAAACTAAAATTGTTTCACATTTTGTGTTCTATCACAAGAACGTCTGAACGTATTTTTTTTAATTGAGAATTTTATGCACATACAACTTTTAAAATGTCCTGTCCTTTATGTGCATGAGTTATGTTAGTCATTGATTTTCTAAATGTATGTTTATTTTATATAATCTGTTCAAGTTAATTTAATAAGCTAAGTTTTTGACGACACCTTTGGCTCAGTTTTTAGTGACCTTACATACCCAGATACATTTTTTTTAGAAAATTATAAATCCAAGTTTTGTACAATATAAATGATTAAAAAAAACACATCTAAAAATAATATTTACAGTGATTTTGAAGTCGGTATATTTTTTAAAGTTAAAAGTATCTAATAATGTATATAATATTTATACATATTAGTATTAAAACTATCTTAACTGTCTAGGTCCGTCGAGAGTTGAGAAGTGATGAAAAATCAAACGAAAATACTCCAAATGACTCTAATTTAAAGGATTTAGAAAGAAATAAATCTTTAGAGCGAGGCCCGATGCTAAGCATGGTATTGAAATACTTGCCATATTTGAAACCCTATGAGAAAACCATAGTAGGTGATTCTACTAGCAATAATAGCGCTACGCTTTTGCCTTATTTATTTTTTATTACTATATTATTTTTATGAGTAATTGTTTTATGATATTTGCATAATTTTTTATATTTAAATATTGTGTTTTATATATTTCTTATATTTTTTTTTAATTCTGTGTATTGAGCTTTAGGAAGTATATGAGTAAGTACCGTTCATTGTTTGAATTAACAATATTAACCCAAAATAATCATTTCCTTTACAAATTGTTCTGACTAAACGTTGATATCATTTGATTCTTTGAAGTAATTACATTAAGTGACCTCGTGGCATATTTCAGGCAGTTTTTAAGTGTCCTTGTTCTAAATTTAAATTATAAGGACTCTCAAAAGAATTATAATTGGCACGCTATGGATTCTGAACTAATTTAAAAAAAATATATAACAAAGTTTAAGTTACGCAATTTTTATGGAGTTTTATTATGATATTAGAAAATAAGAAAATTGCTTTTTACTGCAGGATATAAGCTACTCAATTTAACTTCACTCAAATATGATATTATACTAGCAGTACCCGATCGCTAAACAAATTTACAGGATCACCCATCACCCACCACGCTGAGCTAATCTGAAGATTACCTGAAAATTTCATGTAATAACGCTCCAGCTGTTTTGGAGTCCATAGGAAATATACATATGCACATCGATTTTTATTATATTCGATCAACAATTTAAATTTATTTATTGCTCGGAAAATGGAGTCTTTTACGAAAATTTAATGACACACCGACTGCAGCGTCACCTACCGGATCCATTTGTGAATTAAAACCTTGCAGGGACCTACTCGAATGTACACAAAAAATATCAATAAAATCGTCCCCGCCGTTTAGGCGATGATCAGTGGTACACCGACTGCAGCGCCACCTAACGGATTCAAATGTGTTTTCAAACTATCCAGGAGCCCATTGAAATATGTACACAAAACGTCATCCAAATCGGTCCAGTTCTTTAGGAGGAGTAGGTTAACAAACACACGTACAGAAGAATTATATATATTAAGATAATCTTAATATATAAAATTCCCATGTCACGATGTTGGTCCGCGATGAACTCCGAAACTACGTATCCGAAATTTGTTCCAACTTAAACGATAGGATAGTTTTTATCCCGGTTATTTCCTTTTTTATTACAAAATTAACGATTTTCATATGTGTGCCATAGCAACGCATTCCCGGGTCTGCTAGTTCATACTAATATTATAAATGTGAGAGTGTATTTGTTTGTTTGTTCTTTTCTCAAGTCGAAGCAGAGTGACAGGTTGTTGTGATTTTTTGTGTGGAGACAGTTGGAGGGCTAGACAGTGACATAGGCTACTTTTTACCGCGGGAGATTATCTCATTCCCACGGAAAAACACGTTATAATACAATCCAGAACAACTCATAATATAGTTTATCTATTCCATACTAACCGTTAAAACGTATCTAGAGACGAACCCAGGCGAAGCGAGGGTGAGTCGGTTGTATTTACAATATTAGTGTATTTTAGACATATAATTTAAATATGTATAAAGTAGTATAGAAATGTACAAGCGTGAAGTCGGTAAACACGTATGGATGAACGGACAGTGCAATTAGGCCAGCGTCGAGCGTCGGTCATCGTCCGCAGTCGCGCGCGCCCCGTAGCGCCGTAGATACCGCTACGAATGCGCTCTCACAATATTGTTAGGTTATATACACGTTTCGAATTTTTTATTTGCAAGTTTAAATAATGAAATTTTGAATCATATGAGGCCTTTTTAGTGTATTGTAATGGTTTTTATATTTTATGTGCTGTTTGAAATCGATGTTAGATAATACTTTCAAAGATTTACATGATATTTTCGTATTTTAAATGAAACTGTCTTTTTGGGTTTTGTCGTGGTTTTATTTTGAGTATTTTGTGCCCAACGTGACGTTTAGAATGCTTTAAAGCAAACATGGTTATGAGAAATTGTATTGAATTGATACTAAAATTTTTGATGTCTTTAAAGTTATGTGTAGTTATTACAGACGATGTCTCCTCACAAAATTATACAGTAATTTAGAACAAACAGCACAATTAAAGATAAAAATAAGAGTCGCCGGAAACTAAAACTCAATGCGAGTTTGTTTCATTTCGATGTTAAACATAATATGAATTAGATTAGAATTTATTGATTTAAAATATTCAAAAAGATTTTTTTAGATTTCCCAAAGTTTACTGAGGTAAAGGTAAAAGGTATATGAGTATATACCTAAATTGACTAATGATAAAGTATAAAATCTACGATGTCGAATGATATGAAGTCAGCTTCAATGGACCTAAACGGTTCCCGATCGTGGTACAGGCGAGAGAATGACGTGAAGATTGAATTCGGTTTTGGAGTACCCCTTGGTGCGATGTCTGCACACCCTGTGTTTCATTCAGCTTGGGATATCGGGTGGTATGTAATAAGTCATTATTATTTTTATTGAATAATTAGCAGTACCGCGGTTTCGCCCACTTTCAAACTTCCAATACCAAACTTCACAGAACAACCACCACCGATGAGCTAGTCTGAATATTGCCTGAAAATTTCATCAAAACACTCCAGCCGTTTTGGAGTCCATAGGGAACATACATACACATATCGATTTTTATGTATATAGATAAGAAGTGAGTCCGATGGGCTTACCCACTGTTAATATTAAAGCTTTAAATATATATTTATCTTTATTACAAATTTATCTATATTATAAATATATAGTTATCGCGAGTGTAACCTTAACAAACAAACAGACAAAAAATTTATAAACTATTTTTTTTGGAGTCTATATTCTGAACACACTTTACAGTCATTGTACAGTATTTCATTTACAGATTTCGCTAAGTTACTATTTTATTATACGTATACTCGTAGATATATGTTAAAACGTACCTAGGGACGCACCCGTGCAAATCAGGGTAGGCCGCTAGTTGTTCCTAAAGTAAGAAGCATCTGTACTTGACCTGTAAACTATCGTCTAAAATCATGTTGATATGTGTCTGAGAGGATAAACAAAAATACAATTATTAAAAAAACATAACAAATATTTTTAACAACAAAACATTTGATAACAAAAATGAAAAAAATATATAGTTCCCATGCCAGAAACTGAACACCAAATCGAAAGATCGAAATATTAAATCCCTGTTACTTTTCAACGCACTTACAAGAAAAGGAGGAGATGCTCAATCCGGTTATAATTTTTTTGTTTGATAATAATACAGTATAAAAAATTATGATATATATACTACTTTAATTTATTCCATATTTCTACCTAGAAGTTTTCTTCAATCAGCTGATGGCAATAAAAATTAGTAGTTATTCATACACTAAGGTTGATATACATATACATTGTGTGACCTGCTTCTGCTTCCGCACGCGATCTTTGGCGATATGATCACTAATTACACCCTTGACTAGAAAAAAGTTTACTTGTAATTTGAAAAACCTTTATTTCCTACTAATAAATTTTTGAAATGCTGTGTTTCGAATTTAATCTATTTCAATAATTATAATAACACTATGAGCATTTTTTATTTAAAATTTTTAATTTTATTTATAACTCAAATATATAGGTATATACAAAAAAGACGACTTTAAAATAAACAATAGAATGTAAAAAATAACTGATTGGTAGTTTTCATTTACTATAGATACCTAATTAAATATTTTTGAAGTCGGTGTGCTTTGAATTGTATCGGCAGGCACCGACTTCGAAAATATCTGATTAAATGAACACTACCAATCAGTTATTTTTTACTTTTAGTGTTTTCTTTTGAAATCGGTTTTTAAAAAATCATTGGGTAAAAAATCAATTATCCGCTATGTTCTACACTTAGAAGTGTTTTTTTTTCAAATTTGAATGAAACCAACTTCGACTTTAAATCCTATCCAATAAAAAAAACATCGAAATCGGACTACACTGTAAAAAGTTACGGTCAGACATAAAAAAAATAAGCGTGGCGAATTGAGAACTTCCTCCTTTTTTTCGTTGGTTAAAAAAACAGATGAATTGACTGAACATTTCACGTCCGTTAAAATAAAAAAGAATCATGTTGCGAAAAATTAATCAACGTAAAAAGAGCGAAAATTTAATTTAATTATGTGTAAACAAAGGTTGCATGCATAAAACAGTAATGTCTAGACGAGCCGTGAGTAATGGTGGTCATGACAAAGGATTACGAAGCGCATAAAAACTGTAAAGTATCGATTTATTGAAACTGACCGCGTAATTATAATTATCGCATTGCCAAGGAAATACGTTATATTTTTATTATATATCGCCAATCGGCCATTCGCCAAATTAAATTTTTTTGTTAAAGAACGTTTGTGTGCTAAAAGATGGCACACCTTGGGAATGAAATGATCGCCTCCAGACTACTTCAACTTGGTAGAAATATTGTAAATTATAATTTTACTTTAAAAAAAGATTATACTTTAAGAAAAGATATTGGTCCCGCTAAGTTTCTTTCGCCAGTTCTTCTCAGGTCTGAGGCTTCTTCTTTCCGAACTGGTAGTAGACTCATGACGTTCAGTAAAAAATTGTAATAATTTAATGCTGAATAAAATATTTTGAATTTCGAATACTTTGAAAGAACAAGATACATTAGACATAAATTATAAATATACCCATATAAATCGGATCCACTTCTAAAAGGTGCAGGAAACGTTTCGTTTTTTGTATCTGTGTCAAAAATCATTCAAATCGGGTTCACAGTTGTGGAGATATCGCGTTATCTTCGCAATTGTAAACCGAATTTGGTTATTTTTTTGAATAGGTTTAACATCTCTTTAAAGCAATTTCCAAGTTCCAATGTTTTGCCAACTACTCAATTTTGGGCTGTTAATGTAGAATAATTTTGATTGACCAGTAATTTTGGATTCGAACCACGTACATGCTGCTAGACCAACTAGATCTTTATTGCTCTGCTGTTTCGGTATAAAAAAATGCGCTTAACGAATGAACTGAGGCGATCAACTATACATATAATAAAATTGTAACCAAGCCGAATCTGTACATTAAATATTGTTTGGAAAATCTTATTGAAATAGACATTATTATTTATTATCGATACAGAGGCCGAATCTATAGGTTTTAGAAATTTTGTATGTCTGTCTGTTACCGCATCACAGAAAAACCACTGGAGGGATATTGATGAAATTTGGTATGGTGATAGCTGGTTATTCGGGTCATCATATAGGATACTTTTTACCGCGGAAAAATATCTCACTTCTGAGAAAAAATACCAAAACTGCATTGTAAGAGTACACTAATATGTAAAACTTAAGAATTTGCTTTTCGGTCATCTGAACGCGGGCGCAGCCGCGGGCAAAGCTAGTTTCAAATATAACAGGCAATTTTTAACGGTCTGAATAACAGCTTCTAAACTGACGATGATTGAGGACAGCTCTAAAACAAATTAGTAATGACCTTTAGGATAGATATAGCAATATTATTTCAAGCACGGATCTCGTCTCTTATTGTTTCAATGAAAATTGGCGCGTGGGTTTACAGCCGTTTGAAAATAATCTTGACATGCTTGAACTGTAATCAAGTTAGACTTCTGATATTCAATTATTTAAATTGCATCCCTACTAATAATAGAATAAATGCGTGTTTTTGTCCTTCTTTCTGAGCAACGGACGTGGCTTCATCATCATCCCATGGCTTCGATGCTTTTAGCATCGAAGCCATGGGATGATGGGATGTCTTGCATAGAGATAATTTTATTCGGCCGGGGAATGACAGAATCATTTTTAATATCTCAGTATGTAAAGTTCCTATGGTGAATAAGTCTCTTGTATAAAATATTTATTTATTATTGAAATTGAAATGTCCGAACGAAACGAGGGTGGGTCATTAGTTTTACTGTAATAAAATATTAGAAAAATACTGAAGAGAAAATTAATGTATATAAAATATAAGTATGCATTTGGTCTTATTTCTAAAAGCGCCTCTTTACCAGTCAACCAGGAAAATTAAAGTGGAAAGCGCTCGGCGTAAAAAGGTGGCTTATGAATGCTATGAAAATAAATATGAATATATCTTGCTTTTAAAAACCCTGACAAAAATATGAATATACGCAACTATATTAACATATATATTGTTAAAATGTAATGGAAATAATTTAAAAACCATTTTCAGATCTGTTTCATAGATATTTAAGCATTTAAATAATCATATATGTTTTCCTTATAACTATTGTATTAGATATTCAAGTTAATGACCGCCCCCGTCGCCGAGTGTTGGCCCTGATAGCCTAATAACCTTGTTTAAGGCCATCGATGGGTAATATACGGAAGGACTTTTTACCTTCGAATCCTTCAAAGCCTTTATATCGTAAGGTCATTGTCCTCGAGGCTTTTGACACACATTGCCTGTAAGCTTACCCCACTTTCGTCAATGTACAGACAAAGTTAAATGACCCCGGTTAGAGTATCTGATATTGTAGTGATGCTCTGTTGTCTTCATTATAGTATTCATGTTTTTATTCAAATTGTTCTTCAAAATTTATTTATTACACCCAATTTTTTATCGATTTAAATAAAGCAGATATTTTCTTTATGTGATTTATTATTTTACTGTATTATTGTATAGTTGATGTGTTGATTGTGAAGTAGTATAATCCTTGATTTTCATTGCTATTTAAGTGAAGGTTACATCACTAAATGTTTTATAGTAAAGTAGGTCACTAATATGAATAACGATAAAAATCCATTCCATACAAAAAGGTTGACATGACCTTCCATACAAAAATAAATATTTTACAGCATACTTAAAGTTGTAGGCATAAGGAACTTTTTCCTTTGACATTAAAAAATCACTTACTTTACGCACAATATGGCGGACACGAGTTTCCGCCTGTTGCTATGACTACGGGATCAAAACAGACTTGCCAAAAACATTAGCTAGCAAATGATACACTTAATAATTACAATGTATTCATGATATATAAATTTTATAAGCATACTTATGTTCTTGTCTGGGCTAAGATTAGGCAAACGAATTATGGACTTTGGTTTTGGAGAGAGCTTTATCCCAAATGTCGGTGGCTTACGCCAATTTTTTCAGCATGATCCTTTTTTTGGGTATGTAATTTTGGAGACATGTAAAAAGAGACAAGTTTAAGATTATTATTAGTAAATATCCACTAACTCTGCTATTAACTACTAAATTAGATAGAAATAATGTTGAATATGGTTTTGTTATTCCTAGATCATATTGAAACACCATGAAAGTATGAATAACAATAGAGGCTGCGATGAATGATCGTTGAACGAGATGCATGATTTATAAATGTATCATTATATAGTGCGAGAAACAAAAGCTCTACGACGTACCTGATATCCAGAGTAGAGCAGAGTAGAGTAGATAATCTGTATTTACAAAATTATTGCACCTACTCACTGTCAATACATGTATTTACATTTTTTGCAGTCCTAGTTCTGGCTTCCACCATATGGCCAGAATGATGGATCGCATGATGTCCGAAAGCCTACAGCCGTTTGGATTTGCGAGACTTTCAGCGCGTCGTGGAGGCGATAAGAAAGACGATGCACCTCCACCTCGAGATGGGCTGAGAACTGAAAATAGCGATAATAGACGAGACAGAGCGCGAAATCCTAACACACACCTTGGTAATGGAACTAGGCATCCGCCTACACAAGGTATTTGATTATTTTCTCTCAAAATTATACATAACAGCGTAAATATTTTTTTTATAGTCACAGTATACTATGCAACACTACTTGTAACGAGTACCGCTTTCGTGTACATACTCGAAAGCGCCAATTACGCGATGCAGTAACATTACTATCGAGTTTCCGGTATATTCATTATTTTAATTATTTTGTTTTAGTTGTAAAACCGACTCCAGTGAACAAATTTCAAGAGCAGCCACTCGATCAGACCAAACCAACAGATCCTACCACAGAAAAATGGGCTGGCACACTGCGAAAACGAGACCCTGACATCCAGCCTACTTTACCATCGATTGTCACTCGCAAGACGTCTTCAACTTCATCCATCAGTAGCGGAAGAAAAACTCGATCAGTCGAAAGAGTACCGAGAACTCGAAGGCAATTAGCTCCAATAAAACCGATAGTAAGGAAATCTGATATACCAACAGAAGGCGATATGACAATGTTGGAGAAGGATGAAAAGATCTTCAACACATCTGGTTATGAGATACATTTAGTTGAAACTCTGGAGAGGGACATTTTGCAAAAGAATCCTGATGTACGTTGGAGGGATGTGATAGGATTGGACGATGCGAAGTCTGTATTGCAAGAAGCAATGGTACTGCCACTCGTGATGCCTGATTATTTTAAGGTAGATACAAATTTAGGGTTGTTTATTTTTAGTTTTTTAGCTGTATTAATAAGAGCTGGTATTTATTTTATCCTGATATATGCGTATAGCCAGTGCATCAATAAAACAGAAAGTTAATTACTAATTTTATCTTGCAATGTTGTGGGTTATTTTATAAATTTAATGTTAAATTTAATCCAAATCTAAAACCTTTACCGTTAAATATTTTGAACATAAAAATGCTATTGAACTTTAAGTTTTAACAACAGCCTAAAATATTTCAGTCTGATATAAATCGAGGTTATTAACATTTAATTAATACATTAAGATAAAATATTTTTAAATAGTAATGTAGTATAAACTTTCAGCAAAATGAACATGTTATAAAGTGAAAAGAACAATTTAATAGCCAAATTTAGTCAGTCTACACTAGGTTAGTTTAAAGTGGTGATTCGCGTGAGCGATTACATCGTTTTAAGTATTCGCATTCACGCTTAATAATTTCAACAAGGCGACCGACAATGGCAAGGAAATAAACGAAAGGCTATAAATAAATCTCTCATATTTTCGGTGGTCATTATTACTAGTTTTTATACATATGAAGATAATGTTATAAGTATGGATTTTGAAGTAGAAAATTGAGATTAAAAAAATATGTTACTAAAATTATTTATATAATACTTATTATCATTATGGCCATACCAATGATTTTTTTATACAAACTGCCTGTTGCTCAGTACGTAAAACATTTTTTTTTATAATTTTTTTTTACCAGTACCACTAAAATACTACGTACATCCTAGAATACTATGCTAAATTCTATGGGAACATTTAGCGTTTTATTGTGACAAAATAATAAACAGAACGAAATATATATATTGCATTCATAACCTGTAGGTACAAATAAAAATGAAATACTATTCATTGGTATGAGTATCACATGAGAACAGTTGGACAAAGACTATTTCTTTTTAAAAATATTCAAAATAGTTCGAATATAATTATTCTTAATGAAAAAATGGGAAAGTTATCCGGAAAATCAGGAAATTTGGGAGAAATGGAAAGATTTTGTATGATAAAAGGATCTCCAACAAAAGGATCAGGATGTCTGTTGGGTCTGCTAGTAAATATAATTATTATGTGCAAGTAAAGATTTTTTAATGACATTTACAGGGTATACGTCGTCCCTGGAAAGGTGTACTGTTAACCGGTCCACCGGGAACAGGGAAGACGCTGTTAGCCCGAGCGGTGGCTACTGAATGCAGGACCACCTTCTTCAATGTATCGTCCGCTACTTTGACTTCAAAGTATCGCGGGGACTCTGAAAAACTTGTTCGCCTGTTGTTTGATATGGTATGGATATGACTTTTAATTTTTCGACAATTTTCAAACTTAACCTCCATTATATTGTGTAGAAAAAGAAACTCAAGGACTTTTTAAATCTTTAAATGAAATGGTATTACTTTTACGATAAAAAAATCCATTGCTTTTTTCTGAAATGGTTTGGAATTGTGTTAACAGGCTTACAGTGTTCTACAAGTGTCCATATTTTGTGGAAGACATGAAGTCCCATTGACGTTTTGAGTCTTACACAATATATATATATATATATATATATATATGTATTAGTTATATATATATATATATATATATATATATATATATATATATATATATATATATATATATATATATATATATATATATATATATATATATATTTTATGACGATTCGACGAGACGCTTAAATATGTCATACCCATAAAAAAAATGACTGCGAATGTAGAGTGCAGTTATCTAAGCTTATTATAATGAAATTTACAAATGAGCTGTATAATTTCTCTAATCTTAACTGGTACTTCATAAAAGAACAATGAAGCATATAAAACGCTGAACATTTCTATATAATTTAACATCGGATATAAAAAATTAAACTCTCTTAACAATTGACATGCAATTTACGTCACTTCAATTATTATAGATTGTTATTGAGTACTTTCCATCGCAACACTTGCGTAAGGCGCACACGCATATCGATTTGTTTCAATTGATTGTAATATAAATTGTTATTATATAAGTGAGTGATTTTGTGTATATAATGTTAACTCCGGAACTAATGAATTAAAAAATTGTGTATATAGTATTATTTTGATTATTAATATTTAATTACCAAAAAATGAATATTAATTTAACTAAATACATATATAAAATTTCCTATATCCTTAAAAGAAAGTAAACGATTTCTATGACAAAATCGAGAATAGTAGCATAAACAGCTAATCACGCTATTATTGGACTTTGATGATTATTTTGGCGGACTCAGTCAATGTGTATAGGTATTTCTTCAGTCTGAGGCATTTACTGACATATTTGTGTAGTATAAAAAGGAATATAAGAGGAAGCTTGAAAGTCGCTTCAGTGACAGAGAAGATGAGAGGAAATCGTCTGAGTTGGAATGGACTTGTGAAGAGGAGGGATGAAATGCATGTGACGAGAAGAGTGTAGATGGATGGACAGGTAGAGGAAGATCGAAGAAAAGGTAGATAGATTTTATAAAACAGGACTTGAGAGAGAAATTGGTGAATGATGAGGTGACGAGTAATAGGGGAGAATGGAAGAGGAAGATGTACTGCGCCGACTCCAAGTAATTTGGGAAATGGTCAGGGAGATAATGATTGTGTGGAATAAAGAAATGAATATATAACCATTTGCAGGCAGCATTCCACGCTCCCAGTACAATATTTCTCGACGAGGTGGACTCTTTGTGTGCGGTGCGTGGTGCGGACTCGGAACACGAGGCGTCTCGGCGGTTCAAAGCGGAACTACTCATACAAATGGACGGGTTGGCAGCCGCTTTGTAAGTATTTTTCTTTCTTGTATGATCCAGTATCTACTATGTAGATATAGTATGTATGTTAGTTATACATATAACGCATAAAGCAGGTGCTATATTATGATCCCCCCCAACGTGCGTTCACCTTGTCGTGGTGGGGGGGCTCAGTAGTGCCCGGTAACCCAATCGGGCGCGAAGCCAAGAAACGCACAGGGAGGTGGCCCACTTCGGTGGGCGGTGGGAGGTGGCCCTCTTCGGAGGGCAGTGTACCATGCGGGTTGCTCCTGGTACTTCTCTGATAGCAGAGTGGACTGTGGAGTAACCCCGTGGTTGTTGTGGTCTGCTTCGGCAGACCTGCCGTCGGGGCGTCGTAGTTGAATGCGTAAGCGATCCTGCGACGCCCCATTACGACGGGGGAAGGTTTTGTTGGGTTTTAGTGGGTAGTACTGGCTTTGCCGGTGAGTCCCACACCTCGTGCGTAAATGCATTTCCCAACGTTAAAAAAAAAAGGTGCTATATTATGATGGAAGTTACGAAATAAAATTTGACAAAATTATTATTGATACAATTGTTTTTTTTGGGCCTAAGAGGATTAGTACAATAGTCAATTCAATTCTTTGATCAATGGCTCCTAGGAGTATATAATATAATATTACATATAAAATAGGATAAAAATAACAAAAAATAAAAACCGACTTCAAACAAAAGCACTAAAAAGTAAAAAATAACTGACTGGTAGTTTTCATTTATTATACATACCTAATCAAATATTTTCAAAGTCGGTGTGCTTTGCTTTGTATGGGCTGGCACCAATTTCGAAAATATTTGATTAGGTATGTATTTAATAGGTAGGCTTTAAATTACTTAGCCAAAGCACACCGACTTCGAAAATATTTGATTAGGTATGTATAGTAAATGAAAACTACCAGTCAGTTATTTTTTACTTTTTAGTGCTTTTGTTTGAAGTCGGTTTTTATTTTTTGTTAAAAAGTTTTTATTTTTCCCTTTTTAGTGTAGACAGTAGTAGCATAGTAAGGATTCTAACGTGTTAGGCTTGTCAAATCAAACAAAATAAGCCCAAACTCAAAGTATTTACTATTAGCCGTTGAAGAGTTCCACCTATCCACCTTCTGGCCTTGCCATCAGATCAGGTCAACAACACCGAACCACTGTACTATCAACGGAAATAGAAATACTTGCAAAGTTTCAAGTCAATATGACAATTAGAAGTAGGTTAAATTCATCATTACTTGTTTTTCCACCCTTAGGGATGGTATTTTTTTTTGAAATTTAAATGGGACCAATCTGGAAGTATACCCTTTCAAACAAAACAAAAATTGTCCAAATCGGTTAATAAATTACGGAGTTCTGAGGTAACAAACATAAAAAAAAACATACAGTCGAATTGAGAACCTCCTCCTTTTTGAAGTCGGTTGAAAAGGAAAAATACTGGAGCGGTTTACTTGTAGAAAAGGAGTGATTCGATGTAAAACAGGTTATGGTAAGAGATGCACATAATATATTCGGAAGATATAAAGACTAACACAATAAAGTTATATGTACGTATATTTATATATTATAATCGCTTGTTAAAGTAATCAAGATAAAGTAATAATGGTGCTAGCGGCTACGAACCACCCTTGGGACATCGACGAGGCGTTCAGGCGACGTTTCGAAAAAAGGATCTATGTCGGTTTACCTGATGGTAAGTAATTTTAATATTAATTTATTATATTTTTTCATAATCTCGTTTTAAAAATTACATATTTTACGAAAAAGGTGTAAATATTCTAATACATATACTTCGTGTTATATTTTTTTCTTTTACTGTTATTTTTCTTTAGTTAGTAAATTACATTTTACACAACAACATGTATTGGTCCCTTTTTGACGTCCCACTGCTGGGCACGGGACTCCCTTGAATTTGAGGGGGATCAGGCCATAGTTCACCCACGCTGGATAATATATTATGTAAATAATAAATACTTTAAACTGATTTAAATTGGAATTTCTTAGCAGCTGAACTTTGTAAGATAGAAGCCTATATAATACTCAACCGATTACTTTTCTTCGAAAATTCTTCGATTATAGCTACTAGTTCTTCCAGTGTTTTCTTAGGGAAACCCCTATTTTTAGGAATAAAAGCCATGTAATTATCGCCAAAATTGTATAATAAGATATGAAAGGAGTCAAAAATGATGAATGTTAGAGATGAATGAGTAAACGTACATATTACGTCAACCCCACGTAGGTGGTATAAGGTTCAGAAGAAAATTGGTCGATTCTCTTATACAAAAATATAATTTTATTATTAATTATCTTTCAGAGGCGGCAAGAGTGAAGTTATTGAGGCTGTGTCTGCGAGAAGTGGTTTTGGGCGACGACCTCGATCTAACTGAACTGGCAAATAAGTTGGAGGGTTATAGCGGCTCTGATATTACTAATCTTTGCAGGTAAATATTGCTTTAAAGTTAATTTTTATTATCTTTAGAGTGCAGTGCAGTTGACTGTTTTAAAAAGTTATAATACTGTTTGGTTTTACTTTTTTGGGGTGTTATAAGTTTGACGTGTCTGTCTGTTGCATCGTAGCTCCCGAATGGATGACGGTTTATTTTGATTGTTTTTTTTTTGTTTGAAAGGTGAATTAGTTGGGAGTGTATTTAGCTATGTTTGATAAAAATCGATTCAAGATGGTCGGGGGTTCTTAAATTTTTAATTTAATTTAGTTATAATTAGATATTTTATCGTAAAGGCAAGAGTAAGCACATATCTACCAACATATATATGTATATCCTTTATAGAATAAACTAATTTTATACCATCGTTAATATAAGCTTTAATAGATAAATGAAAGTTAAAACCATATTAAATATGCAAACAGGGACGCGGCCATGATGACAATGCGTCGCAAAATAGCCGGCAAGAGTCCCGATCAGATTCGTCGCTTGAAGCGCTCTGAGTTGGATGCGCCTGTGTCCAAACAAGATATGCACACCGCCATAGAGAAGACGCGACGCACGGTCACTCAAGCGGATGTAGCGCGTTACACCGCTTGGATACAAAAGCACGGCTGTTCCTAGCGCAGGGCTAAGGCGCTTAAAGCGCTTCTTCAATGCCTTAAAGCATAGTGATTGGACTGTCTCTAAAATTATCGTGGTTAATATGTCGATGTCATTAATAAAAAAATTATATTAATTGGTTTCATTTGGTGTTATATTGTTAAGAAAGACGTTGTCGAGTTTATCGAAAAATCATGTGCTTGACCATTCTTAGATATTTAATAGCTGTGTATTTAAATTGATTTTGATGTTTTTTAAGATATTATATATGTATATATACCTAAGTCGCATGTTACAAAAACATTTATATTTTTTTTATAAAATTATAAGCGTTTTAGTATATTGTGTTATTTTTAAGTAATTTCAAATTTTTTAATACCTAATAATTAAAATGAAATAATATTCATTAACCAATGATCCAAACAATAAGCAATTATTTTTATTTTTTTTATTGTTTTTTTTTACAATTATTTAAGTTGACATAATATAATTTCTAATTAAATGCATTAATTAAAATATATAACTAAATATTCGGTGAGAAAATGAAATGAACTGTAGTAATAATTGATCGTATTATCATCTGAACATTTATCCATAGCAGTTGGATGCTTCAGAGTGCATAGAGTAGTTAGATTTTGTACGTAACTATAGTTTTGAAATTATTTAAATAATAAATGTAAATTAGCAAATCAGTAATTTACAGTATGTCGTTGTTTTATTTTAATGTAATGTAATAAATAAATAATTTTACATTTCTTTTTTTCAGTTGGGCCTTTATTTCTTCAAAAGGTTATGCAAAGAGGTCCCATTTAGTTTAAAAAAAATCTTGTCAGTGTGCCATGAATTTTTTAGTGTGTATTAGTTTGTTTATTATTATGTACCAATTCCAATATTATTTTTGTATTGGAATTGATGCTTGAACCTATCATTGCCAACAGCTATTTGTTAACCGCCTTCAAAAACACGCTAATATACTGTCGATGCCGAGACGGTCATGTCTTCGGTAAGTCAAAGATATTTTCAAATGTAGTAGATTTATCAGTCACTCTCGCTTCGCTTGGGTTCGTCCTTAGGTACGTTTTAACCCTTAGTCTGATATTTCATATCTATTGATGGACTATATATTTTATGATATATATAGCCTTCCTCAATAAACGGGCTATCTAATGCAAAATTTTTTTTTCATATAAGTGATAAACAATGGTAATGACGCGTTGTTTAATGGTAAATGAAATGGTGTCGAAGTTGATTTGCTACAGCGCCATCTAGTGGCAAGTTATAGCGAAATGGATAGTATAAAACCTTTATAAAAATGCAATTATAGTATTTACATTGTAGAATGGTGCGAGTCACGCTTGTCAATACATGTGAATTGGCATGTGACAAAATTCAATAACTAACGAAAAAAATATTAATAATAAAAAATACTTTCGGAAATATATTGTGGTTTTTCATAAGTTTTCCCCTTTATTTTCATATATAAAAATTATGTATTTATTTTTATAAATATTAGAATATCTACATATAGAGATCATACTTTTAATATATATCATGTATAATTATGTAATATTTTTGTAGTAATGATTTCATTTAGAATTTTCGTTATTAAATAATAAACATTTTAGATTAAAATAGCTTTATTAAGGAATGGCGTAAACGTGTTTTTTACAAGGTCTGTTTGCGTGATGTGATATGTGCTCTAAGTATGATTAATAAAAGACAAATTAAATTTTATTCTTTTACTAAGGCGAGATATGTGTTTTAAGGCCACCATTATTAATCCATAGACGAAATATAATTATTTCATAACAATTTCATATAAAAATCGAATAAATATATAATTATTATGTAGAATTATTTAAAATTATGCGCATGCAAAGGGTTAAGAATTTTTGTCATAAAGTGTTTTTTAATAAGGGACAGTAATATAATTTAAATTATACTTACAATAATTATATTATTATATATTAAATATTAGCACTTCATTATCTTATTCTAAACATTCCTATAACAAGAAGGCACAGCGTCTATATTTACAAGAAACAGCCGTAACATGCAAAACATACGATAAATCTTTGGCTAAAAATAATTAAAAAGTAAAGATATTTCTTAAAACTACAATAAAGACTTATAAGTCCATAAACTTAGTGGTTAGTAAATATTTAAAAAGGTTGCGGGTTCAATCAAGGCAAATGTATTCGAAAACAAGACATTGCTCTACTAAGTTGAGGAGATTTTCTATGTATTTTTGTTATTCAAATCCGAATCGCTAAAGGAAATTGATACTTAAATACAAAAGACCCATTATTTCTCAAAAAAGGTAAGTAATCTTGTATGAGTTTATCTATTACATTTTTTATAGATTGGGTAGGTAACCTATGCCTATATATATATATATATATATATATATATATATATATATATATATATATATATTGGGTTAACCCTAATAAAAAGAGTTCCTATGAAAGAAATAATTTGACTGGGGAACCTATTGAAAGGGGTTTTGTTAAAACACTTCAATAAACCAGGTTATAAACTCCTTAAAGGGTAACCAAATGGGCCCTTGCTAGTTATCGAATGGCCTAAATATTTAGATCGAATACATAGTAAGCATAAAATAATATATTTTTTTAATTAACTATATTACGTCATATATCAATAAAACAAAAAATCGATTACCCTTGGCTTAAAGATCGAATAAAAAATGTTTTTTATAACTGTATAGAGCGATGTAGAGTTTTAGGTACCCATATATTCCATAATATCCAAACAAAAACATCAAATAAGTTTTATTTGTTTGTGTATGAAATTTGTGTTTATTTAAAATGTGTTATTTAATATATATTTTTTTTAAAATACAAAATATACTAATAACGATACTAAGATACTATTGCAATCTATTCACGCTACCGAGATCTTTCATATTGAAGAACTGAATAAGTTCTCAGTGACAAATAAATATATAGATATGTAGAACTATTATATTATAAACCTGAAAATTTATTTTCCGTTTGTTTGTTTGTTTGTTTGTTTGTTTGTTTGTTTGTTTGTTTGTTTGTTTATTTGTTTGAATACACTAATAATTTCTGAATCTATCAGGTAAATAAAAAAAACCTTTTTACATGTTCTACCTATTTTTCTAAGTGTAGGTTACCTAAGAACCCTCTATGACCGTTAACCGTTAAGCCATAATATATTGACTTAGTTATTTCATTAAAAAAAATAACAAAACAGTGGCATATAGATTTCCAAAGCTTTATCTACTTGTAAAAGCGTTACGTAAACTTGATGTGTCATAATAGAGCTAATAATAAATAATTTATTATTGTTATATTATATACGATATTTTAAAAAGATCATAATTTTGCATGCTTTTTTAAAATATTTCGTATAATGCACGTACATATAATGTTTTAATAACTTTCTTCTTATTCTTTATCATAATTACTTTATTTCAAAAGACAGTTAAGTCAGTCAATATAAAAGCATCTATTAACAGCTTTAATAAGAAGGCACGTCTAAATATTCCTTAAGTCTTGGATTTCGTTACGTAGATAAACATACATAATTTAAGGCAGTTTTGTTATATCTATTTAATTCCTAAAAAATATACTATTATTATTAATAACAATAATAATTTTATAAACAACTTCAAGAATGTTAATTTGAAGTTTGCTAATGTTTCAGTAATATTTTTGCTGCAAAATGAATCAGATGTTATTATTAGTATAGATAATTGTATAAAAATACCGGCTGAAAATTAACTCCCTACTATTTTAAAGTCGGTCTATAAAATTGAAGATATCAACTATATAAAGCGACGGAATATTACGGTTTCAAAGATATATTGTACTAACCAGACTACCAGTGGCACAGATTGCTTTATATTATTCAAAGTGATTTGAATAGTGGATATTTTTGTGGTGATTTGACATACATACATATATTGCTTATATGTTAACATAATAATATACAAAATACTTCCAATATTTTCATATAAGACAAAAAGTCTTAAAGTTCCACTATTCTTGCACTGATAGTTTATTAACGTAACTCGCAAATAGCACGTAAGTCACCAAAATGTCTAAAACATTTTAAACGATGCTAAATTTTTTCTAAAGGGTCCGTATGCCATATACGCCTTACTTCTAAACAATTTTCGTAATCATAGAGGTCGTTAGTCATGAAATGTCACTCTGGTGGTCCACCGTTCGGCTTCGCCTTGATATCTTCCTCATCAGCTTCGAGGATAACGGAGAAGGAGAAGGGTAGAAAGGCATATCCTTGTCCATCGTAGAACTTACTCATGAATTCTACCCTATAAATATACAACGATAAGTGCTTATTTAGTATTTTAGTATTAATATTATATAAAGAACATGATGTATAGTTGGTAAAAATTATCTAAATGGGTAATTTATCTTTGAATTTTAAAATTGGACTTTTTGACAGCTTGGGTACTCATTTCTAATTTTATGAATAATTAATTTGATCTGGGCCGTACGGAAGACTAGTATAGGCAGGCAGTTTAGTTAGACAGATGTTTATGAACTAGGCGGCGTTATTTTAAATTAATTTAAAGGTAGTGACACAGTGGCACTTATAAATAATTTTCTTGTTCTTAGAAAAGTAGCGTAAGCGTTTTTTTAGATTCATGGCTACCATAATTAGCACGTTCAAACATATAATAATAATAATAATTTTATTGAAATACTTTTACAAAGTAAGGTAATATTTACAAAATAAATGACCATTTTGGGAACTACCTGAACTAGGTTAACAATCTGTGTTTCAGGTAGTGGGTAGTTTTACCATACATTTCTCACTGTGACAACATGTGTTTTATATTAAATACATACCAATGTAATCTCAGAGTGTGCAGAAATGCTGATAATCCCTCCATCAGTACCAAGATAGCGAGCGTGAAGCACGCCCACACTGCGAATATAAAGTATAATACGATAGCATTGACCGCAGAGCCACCTCCGAGTCCCATTGTAAGGAGACGCTGCCATAATACTGCAGAAAGTTCTGTAAAATTAAGACATTGTGATGAAGTTTTTCCAAGTTTTTTTCATTATTCTTCTCAAGACAGATAGGCATACTGTTTTATCACTAGCATAAATCTTATGTCTCAGAGTCTAGGGCTCCCTATGTAAAAAATATATCATATATTAATGGAGTAAGAAAAGAAAAGAAGCTCAAAAATAAGTATTCTTGGTGTGTAAGAAAGAACAATCCAATAAGTGAGCAGTTCCTTTAAATAGGTTTAAAACGAAATTTTATCTTCCAAATTATCATACAAATTACAATTATACATGCAGGGTTTTGAGGATAGTATTTCTTAATCAAATTGTTATCTGATTTAGATGATACAATGAACAAACAGAAGCATAATAATAAGTATTGTTATATATTTACATATTTCGAAATCACAGACTTCAATGTTTTGTATAAATATGAAAAGATATAAGTAAACTTGTAATACTCACGAGCATGAGCCAAAGATAAGGCCCAAAGACGTAAATAAGAGGCTGTATGAGAAACAGCGCCTAAAACGTATTCTATTGTGTGGATCGCTTGTGTAATTAATACTTCTCCCATCCCGCCATCGTGGGGGTCTTTCTTTACTACTTCACCACTTTCCACTCCTCGTGTGTACCTCTGGAAATATGAAAAGGAATTTTGTTTCTCATATAATTTACGCGTAAAAGTTTGAATTGATAAATTATAATTTTTTCAGTACATTTTCGATTTTTTTATAGTAGTAATAGAAGATTCCTCATATTTAAGTCTGTATAATATAAATTAAGATTTGCAATATAACAATATATATACTACCTTCAGCATCTTACAGTTTCCGTTAAGCGTTATATGCGGGTTTAAAGACCTCAGAGCTCAATGATAAAAAAGGTAAATAAAAATTACCCTCCGTTTTTTATCCACCATCATCTGGTACAATGGTTTGCCAAACAACATGACCGGTATGCAGAGGAAGGCTATCGCTAAGAAGGTCTTTTGTATCGCTTCTTGTCCGTCATACATAAACGGCTTGCAGGGTTCCTTAGCCACAGATTCTTTCATCAGCATCATATTGATAAAAATGATCAGGACTGATGGTGCACAGTATGTTCCTAAGGCTTCATCTGAAAATTCAGTGTATAAATATATGAAAATTGTTAAGAAAACTGATAAAATGAAGAAAGAAGAAAAAGGGTTTTGTACAGAAGAGGTAGTTCCTCTCCCCTCCTTACTCCTCCTTAAAGAGATAGTAATCAACCTTGAGGAAATACACTAAAATAATTATAATGCAAGAGAGGTCTATACATTATGCAATACTAGTGAGAGTGATGCGCTCTAATAAAATCAGTCATATGTAAGGAGTTTTGTTAATAACCTACAACTTCGTTAAAAGTAAAAGAGGTTAAAAAAATTACAATTTATAAGATGTTTTTTCTCTTTGTCTTACCCGTTGCTTCCGCAGAATACATAATCCACTTCATGAACATTAGTATACACAAATACCAGAACAAAAGCAACAAGAATATTATCTGTGGGATGTATTGTAGAAAAATCATCTCTGGTTTCTTGAAGAAACTGAAAGATGAGGAAAACAATACAGTAAAAGCTAACGAAATAAGCAAACTAATTTTCAAATTAAACACCTTCAAACAGATTCTATGATTAAAGTCTACAAAAACACAATTTAATTTATGAGTGGAAATTTTTACTTTGTATGTTTATATAAAAAAAATATCATCATATTTGAAGGTGATTATGATTTAAGTAACTTGTTGAATATAGTAATTACTTGAAGTTTACCACACTCAATGTCACACCGAACGCCATGTGAATTACGCCGAATATAATTGATAATTTCATTTTAAACGAGTTCAGGAATATTATGTTGTTGGATGCGAACTGAAAGATTAATTTCATTGTTAGATATTTTTTTTATCAAATATAAACAAAATGTACATAAAAAAATTATGCGTTAGCAAAAATAGCTAGATATTAATAAATAAATGTACTTTCAGTACATATCTGCTGTGATTCAAATATGGACAATAACGAAAAAAAAAATAGTACAATACGCTATTTTTTTATGTTTATAACGTAACATAACTTATTTATATTTAAATGAAAACCAAAATTAAATAAAAAATGTTACGATCAATAAGGTTGAAGTCCATATATATATATATATATATATATATATATATATATATATATATATATATATATATATTATTTTTATTATATTTGATATAAAACTTACTTGCCAAGCCGGATCGAGACCAAATGGATATGGTGTGTTACTGTAAGCATCTTTCGGATCTAAAGCAAACGACGATGTAGTGTTCATCAACGTGTTATAATCGTAAGGATTCTTCCAACTACTGCCAAATATGTTCAAGGATTTAGAAAACATGTCGTTATATATCAATCCAGTGTATATAGAAAATATGCCCATCAGTAGAATAATATATCGTCCTCCGAAGAAAATGTTCCATATTTCATTGTCAGTTTTGGTTTTAGCGAACTTCTTCTCATATATAACTAAGATGGCGGCAAATACTGTCATTATGATGCCGTGGCCCACGTCGCCGAACATTACGGCGAAGAGAAACGGGAATGTTATTATTGTATATAATGCTGGAAAATATATTAAAATCTTAATGAAATTACTTAGAAAGAGAGATCAAAGCCTCATCTCTAGAGCCAAAAATGTTGAATCTTTTTCAGACTTCAGTACGTTTTTTAAAACGATGGTCTGAATGACACAGTCTACTGCTTATTCTCGCTATATATTAATATATTTGTGTAGTAGTTATACACAAAAGTATTAGACTACAGTGATTAAATCAATTTAAATTTTTGCATTTTCTTTGACGGCGTAGCTTTATTATGCCTATGTTAGATGCGATTTTCGATTTATGAAAGCTTTGTAGATATTATTAATAATTTCCACTATCCCACTATAAATGTATAAGTTTGTAAAGAGTTTCATATATTTGCTAGTTGGCACACAGAGGATGTGTATCTAATAGTAGCTAATGGATATTTAAGAAACCCACCTGGATTAACTTCTCTATAGCTAGCGATTCCATAGGAATCAATAAGAGCTTGAAAGCCACGCGTGAACTTATTAGTTCTATTGAAGGTGGGAGGAATTTCCAACGTCGGTACGTGGTGTAGGATTGATGGGATCGGACTACCTGATGCTTTCTGAAAATTAAAAGCTCAATTAAAACTTCAACGTGCCCTGTCTTTTATAGCTTTACTTGTCGTTAAACTAAATATTGTTCATATTGCAAGTACGGTTAATTGTAGGTGAATTTTTGTTTATTACGAGTAAAAAGAACATAAATTAACTTTAACAAGATAAAAGTAATTTATGAAGAGGTCTTCCCGATCGGCCAGTTTTTCGGCGACGGCGGCCAATTTCACTGAGACTAGCCTGCAGACTAGACTAGACTGCAGGAGATATTATAGTTTACAAGTGCAGGTGCAGATACCTGTATTCCTCTCACTCTCAAATTGTATGTTTAAGTATATTAATTTTACTGGGGTGAAACACCGGCAGTATTACAACTGCGGGCTGTCACTGGGGCTTTTTTTTAGCAGAAATGACTAAACTTGGCCCGACCCGGGACTAGCCACTACACCATTGAAAAAGTAATTATTGCAGAGTTGTAATAAAAATATCTACTGTTTTCATTTTATAATCAACTAAAACAGAGCATACAATAATTTTTCGAATTCAGGATCTCCCACTTTATGACGAAAATTAGTTCATTATTAATAAACAATAAGAAGGCGAGTAAATCTTTCGAATATCTTTAGAAATATTAGTATTTTATAGAATAAGTATTTCATACAAAGGATAGAACAGTTAACTTACCACGCCATTATCCAAAGCTTTTTGCAATATGTGTAAATCTTTTCTAGGAACCCAGCATTCAGCTATCAAACATTTCTTTACTATATCCATACTGAACATGTTCAGTGTGTGATATATGGCTTTTTCCTTCCGTACTGCGACCATCCATGTACTTATGTCTCTTGCTATGTTTGTAAGAACTAGTCTGCGATGATTTTCTGTTTGTTCCAGAACCTAAAATTATATTTTTTTTATTACAATACATTTTTTTTTATAATGGCTTATAGTTGCGTTAACAGACGCAATCCATTCTGCCAGTGTCACGTTTTGTGAGGAAGACACGAATGAGATTGAGCGGTAATTTTGAAATTTAGTAACTTTATTGTGGAATTAAAACTATAAATGAATGATCGGTCTACAATACAATACATTTTATATATTAAAATACAAGTGCTACACATGTCATTTTCATGGAAAAAACTCTCTACTGTAAAGTACAACAAGTATTGGTTGTTTGGACAAATAAGCGCTAAAGCGACTAAGATAACTAACTCTATTTAATCGCTTGGGATTTATTTCCATACTAGCATTGCCCGCGGCTGCGCCCGCGTTCAGATGACCAAAAAACCAAACTCTTAGGTTTTACATATTATTATACTCTTACAATACAGTTTTTGTATTTTTTCTCAGAAATGAGAAATTCTCCAGCAGTAAAAAGTACCCTATATGTTGACCCGTATAACCAGCTATCACCATACCAAATTTCATTAAAATCCGTCCAGTGGCTTTTCTGTCATGCGGTAACAGACAGACAGGCAGACTGACACAAATTCTAAAAACTATAGATTCGGCCTCTGTATCGATAATAATGTTTATTTCAATAAGATTTTCCAAAAAATATTTAATGTACAAATTCGGCTTAGTTACAATTTTATTATATAAATAAATATATCTAATATAGATTGCCAACTTACTTACTAATATAGGAATAAAATTTCACTCAATTCTTTAACCAAATCTAACTGCAATGGAAATATAAGGTATACCCTATACTACTATCAAAAGAATTACAGAAGTATGTTTGCTTGTAGGAAACTGTCATAAAAATAAACCCTGTAAAGTATTTTTTCTACTGTTACACTTCAATTACATCATGATATGTTACATAGTAATATTTACTTTACTTATGTTATCAATTGAGTGAACAACAAACAACTGTGTCAAGGTAGAAACTCTTTTCTACTTACGGGTATCAAATAATATTATTGCTAGTTGTTGATTGTTATTGGGTAGCTATTATAGCTAAATATTGGTTCTTAAATATTTTTTAAAGGGGTTAGACAATATGATATTTTACAATCGTTAAAGAATTAAAAAAAATACGTGTGTGTGCAATTCACACATGGTAGAAGTGAAACTTAATCCATACTAATATTATAAATGTGAAAGTGTGTTTGTTTTCAATTATAGCAGAATAGTTTAGTTTAGTTACTAGTATAGTATTATATGATCTGTGGCTTAGTTTAGGTAGTTACATACAAATTTCCATCCCCTATTTTACCCCCTTATAGCATGAATTTCGAAAAATGCTAAAACACGTATTTACTTCATTTTATTGAAGAGCATTAATACCAAGTTTCAAGTAATTCTGATCATAAATATTTTTTTGAATTGTATTATAACGTGTTTTCCCGTGGGAATTTGATAATCATCCGCGGTAAAAAGTAGCCTATGTCCACTCCAACTATCTCTACACAAAAAAAAAATCACTTAAATCCGTCACACTGTTTAGACGTGAAAGAAGGACAAACAAACAAACACACTTTCACATTTATAATATTAAGTATGGATGATATACATATGTCGAAAAAATAAATAAAACATATTTAAAGTAGTATCTTATCTGTAAAATAAACATTTTAAGCAATGTTTGGGCAGTAGCATATTGACTGATATAAACGTATTTTAAGTCGATTACTCTACTCTTTATATGTATCGTAAATAATATAGAATATAAGTTGAATTCCGTGGGTAATAATCACCATTCCAAGAATAAGACTTTGCTAATTACTTGGGTCATACATGTTGGATAATGTGGTTGACAAAGAAAGTTTTTATTATATAGTGTATTTTCCATACAAAAATAGAGTTAATAGTATTCCTACTATGCGTATCCATTTTGCTAAAAACGAATAAGCTAGTCGAAGCACTAAATACAACAAATACATCAAATCAATCATAGCTAATGAATTTTAAGTCATAATTTTTTTATTATCAATTCCAGGACGTTGTGGGTTCTATCAATAATTCAGAAAAGAAATATCGCAAAACTAAAAAAAAAATGCTGAATAAGTCTATAAGCGTCCTTACCATTTCTAAATCTTTTATCCTTGTTTCGATCCCTCCTAACATGTCCTGTTGTTCTTTGTACGTAGCAGGACAAGGGTACAAGGTTGCCTGGAAACCATGACACACCTTTTTCACTCTCAGTTTTATTTGTTCACCGTGAAAGAACACCACAAAGACTGTCTTTTGGAGCTCGTGACCCTGAAAATAAAAAAGTTATTTTTTTAAGTTTATAAAATATAGCAGATAGCATATTCCACTTATGTACGAATAAAGTACATAAAATAAAATGAATTTCAGTAAATTTAACCGCTTAAAATAAAATGTAAACAGCCCCATCTGCGAATATGATTTTGAGATATGTATATGGACATCAAATGTAATCTATCTAAATGCAATTAATTTATTAAGAACTAGCGGCTTACGCTTGCTCTGCTCGGGTGCGTCCCTAGGTACGTTTTAAATTTTTTTTTAGCCGATCCCTAATTCTTTTTCTAAAATAAAAGTTACTACTTATAACATCAGCTATCTGCCACTGAACGAGCCGTCAAAATCAGTTCAACCGCTTCGGAGATTAACCGGAACAAACAGACAGATACTTTTTTTAAGTTTTATCTTTCTTATAAGTATCGTATATAATGTCACTAACAGGCTCACTCTCGTTTCGCTCGGGTTCGCCTCTAGAAACACAAAAACAAATCTATCCCACAGGAACCGTACCTTTTTCCGGCATAAAAAGTAGCCTATGTATTATTCTGAAGTATGAGCTGTATTTTTGCAAAGTTTCATTAAAATCCATTCAGTACTTTTTGCGTGAAAGAGTAACAAACATCCATACATCCATTAATACTCACAAACTTTCACATTTATAATATTAGTATGGATATGCATTTTAGAAAAAGACGCCTCATGATTGTGTAATATAACTATAAGGAATAAACGACGGACGGATAGATAAACGGCCCAGCGCTGTACCCTTCGCAGTCTGTATCCGGACCGCGGTGCGCCAATTGCCGACCCCTGCTTTAGTCTTTCCTAGACCCATAAACAATTACCAAGCAAAAACCACATTAATCCGTTTCTGCTTGAAAATAGGACACATCAAAATATTCTTACATTTATAATTAAGTAAGGACGGTAGAGAATCAAACAGTCCGATAATAATAATCGACACATATAATTCTTCTATTTACTATATAAATATATAATAAGTAAATCAAAAACAATTCATATAAAGTATAAGCTTTATTAGTCATTTACTTAATATGTGAAAAGTGCTCGCTCGTTATAAATAAAATATAAAACCTCCATGGAAAGTTAGAAAATCGATAAAAAATCTGAGTCAACGACCTAGTACCATTTACCGTGGCATGCTTAGTTCTAAGCCTACTAGTTATTGATCAATATAATGCTAATTTCATACTACAATATTTTAATACTTATAAATTGTGTAGTCTCTTAGTAATTCATATTATTAAAATATTATTTAGATTGAGGCATTGGTAGCCCAGGGTAACGCGTTCGTGTGCTAAACCGAGTAAAGCGGGTTCAAATCCCTGGTCTCGCACCTCTGCTAATTTCATGTGCGAATCATATCCAATATGATTACCACATGTCTTTCGGTGAGGAAACCTGCATGTCTGAGAAAACCTAGCAAGTTTTCGAAAGATATGTGTAGTCCGCCAACCAGCACTTGGCTAGCACGGTGGTCTATGGTCCGATCTCCTTCGTATTAAAGGGAGACCCGTGCCCAGCAGTGGGACGTTAAAAAGGGCTGAATACATACATTATTTAGATTTTAGCTCCATGTGAATTGTCTCTTGGTTTTGAAGACCATTACGTATGTTATTATATTATTTAAGTAAAACCTAAATCTTATAATAGCATACGTACACTATGTCTAAAGTAATCATATTAACTTAATAAAAAGATATAGTACTTCACTTGTACTATATGTAAGTTTTTGAGGTCAACCCATACATTCAGTAATTTTTATTTTTGTCATTTATTTATTTATACATAAGTATATTGGACTAATATTAAATAAATAACAGTTGCATACTCAACTCTTTTCACTAGGTCCAGGGTTCGCGAAATATACACGAAACAAACGGACGTACACCTATATCACTAATATACATATAATATACTAGCATTGCCCGCGGCTCCGCCCGCGTTCAGATGTGCAAAAACCAAATTCTTAGGTTTTACATTGCAGTTTTTGTATTTTTTTCTCAAAAATGAGATATTTTACCGCGGTAAGAAGTTGTTGTTGACCCGGATAACCAGGTATCACCATACCAAATTTCATCAAAATCCCTCCAGTGGTTTTTCTGTGATGCGGTAAACTTAATACTTTCTTAGATTTACGCGATTACTTGACATTTTAAATAAAACTATCTTTTCGGATTTTTTCGCGAATTTATTTTGATTTTTGGTTCCCGACGTTTCGAATGCTTTACAAAAATCATGGTCACGGGAGTCTCTTCCGATCCGAAAAGATAGTTTTATTTAAAATATATAACTTACTCGTATATCATGTGTGTTGTATTAAATGTTTATTAGTTTTTAATTTTTATTCCAGATTTCTAGAAAATCAGCGTATTTTTAAAAAAACGTCAGCAGTTTTTGATATTGCAAAGTAACTCATGTTTAGAATCAGTATCTAATCATTAAAGTGTAAAGTAGTTAAATAAGCCATCAAAATCCACCACTCATACTATCACAAGATAAAAGATCACAGCGTGCCTTTACCTTAAGCCTTTACGTAGTCTGTTCTAAATGACCCTATACTTTGTTTTATCAGTGATTTACTTGATATGTCTATATGTGATTAAATTCAAGTATGGAGCAATATTATTGTAAACTAGCATTGTCCGCGGCTCTGCCCGCGTTCAGATGACCAAAAACCAAATTCTTAGGTTTTACATATTAGTATACTCTTACAATGCACTTTTTGTATTTTTTCTCAGAAATAATATATTTTCCCGCCGTAAAAAGTATCCTATATATTGACCCGGATGGATAACCATGTATAGTGGTTTTCTCGTGATGCGGCAACAGACAGACAGACAGGCAGACAAAAATTCTAAAAACTATAGATTCGGCCTCTGTATCGATAATAATGTTTGTTTCAATAAGATTTTCCAAAAAATATTTAATGTACAGATTCGGCTTAGTTACAATTTTATTATAAGTATAGATAAAGGAGTTACGTCCCAACAATTTTACTGGCACTGTGCTATTTTATTACAGTTTTGGGATCTATACTACATGTATAATTTATAGGCACGTGTCACGTTTAGAAAAAAATATGAGAGTAAAATTTTTACGATGCGCGCGCACACCGACAGCTAAAAAGCGACATGATGAAGTTAGGTGGATTCCCTTCACAAACAGAGAGATGCGACATCCGGAATTAAATCTTTAGCAATTTTTGTTCTGTTACGCCAAAGAAATATAATTATTTACGTGTGTAGATACTTATCTACACACACACGTATTTTTTCATAGTAGCTAATAACAACCTTTAGTGTTATCAATAAAAAAATGTTGAAATCAGCTTGTTTTTTCATTATAGATAGATAAATTCTATTCATATAGGTTTCCCTAAAATTTTCAATAATGATTATGGTCGAAAAATGGTGCACTAGACGAACATTAGTATTATTAAAACGTCACACACAGTGTGTCGACACACTAAAAAATCGTGTATGTAATATTAGTGTCATACTAACCGTAACAGGATCCTTTAAAGGGTTATCAATTTGGGCTTGCTTGAAGAAAATATTTCCATGTGATATCCTCCATAGCATTCTTTCGAAGGAGGGAACTCGCGGCGTGGTCACAACACCCGCTATGAAACCTAAGTGGCTAATAGCTTCGTTATTGTATATTTGGACGGAGGCTGAGATCTTTCTATGTGCACTGTGGTCTTGGAAGAACGTTTGAGTTTTCTCAATAAGAATTTTCAGTTCGATCAGTGCTAGATAATCTGTTTTCAGGTTTTGGGCATTTCTTGTTATCTCCTGGATTTCTGATTCAATGTAGTCAATTCTTTCCTGTAAATAGTAATAAAATATAGATGATGTGTACTTTAATATAAGTAATTAATTAAGTTATTAACTACTATATAAGTTATTTATAACATGGTAATTAAAACTACAAAGTAATCTTACAAAGATAATATTACAGCGACTCGCCCTCGCTTACCTCGGCTTCGTCTCTAGTTGATTCTTTAAAATGACATTTTTTTTATTTATGAACGGATTTGAAATAAAATAAATAAAAGTTAAGTGAAACTTACCACAATATATTAATGAAAATCGCACCCAAATCGGTTAAGCCGTCTCTGAGATTAGGGTGCACAAACGCACAGACAAATAGACAAAATTATTGTTTTGGGTTCTCTTGTTTCAATATAATATTAATAAAGACCCCCAATAATAGTTTTTTTTTCAAATATCTTCCATGTACAGACAACGACCAGTTACAATTTTATTATATGTATAGACGATTAGCGACTTAGCCTCCCTTCGTTCTGGTGTAGGTATCTCTAAATGTTTTTTGTATTTATTATATTTTGGTTAATTAACACGTTTTTATTAGCTTCACTTGTACCTAAGTAGCTAACTAACAAACAATGTAATAAAATCTTATAAGTTAATTCTAATCTACTTTTAGTTGTCGTATCGATATGAAACATTGTATGTATATGTAGTTCGGATGACAAAACTATAATTTGTTATCTTGGAGCTGATCTGATGATGCAGCCAGGAGATGAATAGCAGAACTCTTCGGTGGTTATTAGTAAGCCCCACGAGTTTAGGCTCATATAATTTGTCTTCATGAGTCTCAAACGTTTTAATTTATCAAAAGCGTGTTTTTTAGTTTTTTAAAACTATAATTATTACTTTACTACTAAAAGTAGACTTTGTGTTACTCCAGGTTATATATCTGTGTCATTTCATGCGTCTTGCTGTTCTGCCTTAAGAAGTAACAAACAAACGTACATACATACACACTTTTTTATTTATACTAGTGTGCTTAAAACTACAAAGTTTTCTTACTAAGATAATATTAATAATATAAATAATGTTATGTCATTATCTGAAATGGCCAAAGTGTCATGTGCTCTGACTGATTGATTTTGCCTGATGATATCTGATATGAAATGTGCCAAGTACAGTATAAGTTAATGTTAACTATCACATGCGGTTAATTTCATGTTTTTAAGGTTAAATGCAGATTAGACTTAATTTTGGACTTACGTTCATAATACTGGCTTAAAAAGCTAATTCATTTGACGACACGTTTGGTTCCGCTTGTAGTGTGCTACTACATTTAAAGGTTGATACAGTTAAAGGAGCCTGCGCACACATTTGCACACTTGTGCACTATTGTATTCCCCGGTTTTAGTTAGTCTCAGTATGTTTGAACGCCGTAATAGAAATCGTTTAAGGGGTTAGAATATTAATTATATAATTACTTGCATGTATCGCTATAATATATGTATAAGTTACCTCTAATATGTTAATCTCTCGTGGTGTCAGCACTCTAGGCGAGAGTTTGGGCGGAGGCGGCGGTTCGGGGAGTTCCCCACTCACCCATCTCAACTTGCGCTCCATTTCACTGCATCGCCGTACTTCGGTTACGTAGCGACGTTGAAAGTCGTTCACGTGTGGGTTTAACTAAAACAAAATTATTCGTATAAACTACTTTCGTTGTATATAACATGTATATTAGATAAAGGTAACGCCACCTTTTTGAAGTGAAACTTCCTTAAAATCGTTGTGATTTGAAACTCGATGAAACGGAAATGCGACACTAAAAAGAGATAAACACATAAATATATAGGATTGAGCCTGCGAGAGAAAGAGATAATGAGCTAATGGAATTACATAGGGACAAGGAATTTTACTTGCTTTTTCAGATTAAGGATTAATGTTATTTTAATTTTTGTACGCAAAAGGTTTATATAAGTGGATCTTAATTATATAGTAGGTTCGATTCTTGGGACGTATTCTTAGGCACAAGGAGTTATCAGCCAGTAAGCATTAAATCTTTAAGTCTTGGAGAAAACAAAGTTCTCTCGTTATATTACCTATCTGCAGAATGAATATTATGTCAAAATAGCAATATACACGTAAATGTCAAGCTTTGAACCCATTTCCGTTCACATTTACGATAGTAAATTTTAATTTAGTGTCTAATTCTATATATTCCATACACTATCAACTTTATTTTTTTATTTAATTGGATATAAGTATTCCTACAGAAATGTAAACAGTATATCTATTTAATTGTACATATAAGAAACACATACACATGCATAGTACATTGTATAATAAAATTGTAACTGTCTTTATATGGAATATATTTGAAAAAAGCTATAATTAGTCTTTATTAACGCAATAGAACTTAAAACAACGATTTTTAGAATATTTGTCTGTTTGTCTGTGCGTTTGTGCGCGCTAATCTCAGAAATGGCTTAACCGATTTGGGTGCGGTGTTCAGTAATGTATAATTGTGGTAAGTTTGTTTTATTTCGATCGGGTTATAAATAAAGAAGTTGTTTCAATTTAAGGAATCACCTTGGGCCGAACTCGAGCCAGGCGACAGTAAGTAGTAAACAATATATTATCTAGTAATATGAACCATATTTTATTTAAAAAAAATATTATATCTATATTGCGACATCGAAAATTGAGTGCCATAATAAAATAGTAACGAGACCGCACCTTAACACCAAAATAGACCAATTGGCTATTTGCAGCATCCGATCTCCATCGCTTTTATTACTCTCTATTACGCCATTTATAACTTGTTGCTTCATGTTTTATTTCATGGCAAATTACACTATAAATGACATCTTTATTTAAAAAAATAAATTAAAATTAACGTTGCATTTTATTAGTTTTTCGTGATTATTTATTGTGTTTTATTTTAAAGTTCTCGTGTCAGTCTAAAGTACGAGTATGTGCCTATACTGAAGGTTACGGGTTTAATTCTTGCATGAGGTAAAAGATATCTTCATTAAAGCTGCCTTTAAATATACGAGTATATTCAGAAATAATTTGTGTCCAATTTTCTTGAAATAGCAAAATTGGTAAATAAATTTCAACTACGATTATAATTATCGAGACTTATCCACTAAACAAGACCCCCGCTTTTAGTACACGATTGAGCAGAACTAGAGCACAATGTTCAATCCTTGTGTATGTGTAATTTGCCGAGGGAATAATTTTTTTAATTCAGGCTATAAACATGTCCAGTAAAACGTTTCTTCGAAATCCGTCAGTCATTCTTGAGTAGTGTAACAATAACTTTTAATCTGACGATTTAAACTATCTCCAAAATTACTTCAAAAGTAAAATATATTTCTTGAATTCTAACAAGAAGAATAATAACAAAGGATCATGAAAATCGTCATACAAAAGAATTTATAACCAAATTGAGTATGCCCTCTTTTTTTATTTGAACTCTATTTAAAACTTTAATCTCTAAGCTATCTAGAAATATTTTTTCAGATTTACTCAAATATTTGAAATTATACGTAAAACGATCTTATGGATTTTTTCCCAGATTTATAGTGATTTTTGGTTCCTGACATTTCGGGACCCAGATTCAAATCCGAAATGAAAGTTTTATTTAATATATCGTCTATTACATTACAAAACTCTCCAAATACAAAACTAAATATTTCAATATACAACTTTCTGCGTTTCAAGTTTATTATTTATAGAAATATAAAATACCTACACAGTTATAATATGTATAATCTAGGTAAGTATACTATACTATACTAGTAGGTATACTTATTGTTACACCTCTAGAAATAATCCCTCATTGTAACTACAGCAAGTGGATATGACAGTAATAAGCCATACGCCACTTATATTTAGTTACATAAGTGATAAAATGCCGCTCGCTTCATTGTCGTTTTAATTAAAACAATTATTGCAGCCATGTTACGTTCACTGTGTGGAGATGAATGAGTCAATTGTTAAACGAATTAGTATAATTATCGTATCATTCTATCATCTATATTTGAATGTTACGGGCCTCCTTTCAATTGAAGGGGATCAGGCCATAGTGGCCACGCTTGCCAAGTGCTGGTTGGCAGATTTTAAATGTCTTTCGAAAACTTACTAGATTCTATCAGACATGCAGGTTTCTTCATGTCTTCTTCACCGTAGTGACATAGGATATGTATTAACTTTCTAATCGTATATTATGTTAAGTTGGAAAGTACTGATACGATTTTCAGCTTTTGAATTCATTTGTGAAGAATCTGTTTGATGCATAAAGGGGACGTATTCTGTAAGAGCTGAGTTTGGTTCAGCTGTTATAGGTTTTTTTGATGATCACAAATTAGCAAAATTATCATACCAATGGGTAGATACTCTATTATATCATAATAACATTGTTTTAAATTGCTAAGTTCTAGAGTTTAATAAATTTATATAAATATCCCTTTTTAGGGTTCCGTACATGAAGCGTGTCAATGGTACCCTATTACTATAACTCATGAGCCCTAATAGGTAGAGAGTTTAAATTTTTATAGAGTACTAGCATTGGCCGCGGCTCCGCCCGCGTTCAGATGACCAAAAACCAAATTCTTAGGTTTTAAACATTAGTATACTCTTACATTGCAGTATTTGTATTTTTTCTCAGAAATGAGACATTTTGTCACAGTAAAAAGTATCCTATTTGTTGACAAGGATAACCAGCTATCACCATACGCAATTTCATCAAAATCCCTGTAGTGGGTTTTCTGTGATGCGGAGACAGACAGACAGACAAAAATTGTAAAAACTATAGATGCAGCCTCTGTATCGATAATAATGTTTATTTCAATAAGATTTTCCAAAAAATATTTAATGTACAGATTCGGCTTCGTTACAATTTTATTATATGTATAGATGTAATTTCTATTGCCACTAGAACAACAGATTATAAGAATATTGTCAAAAATCATCATTTACCTTACCTATGCACCTATGTATTACTATAATCTTAAAAATTATAGCCTATACTCTGATGTACAAGCTTTATTACCTACTGCAAAATTTCATTAAAAGCAGGTAGTTTTTGCATGAAAGAGTAACAAACATCCATCCTCACGAGCGATAATAGTAGGATATCTTTTATATTATGCTTCTATTCTTCACTTGTAGTTAACTTTGTAATCAAAACTTTAAAACTCCCGTATGTGTGAAATATGAGAAATTCAGATGACAATTAAATATAATATTATCCAAACGGAGCGGAATAAAAAAGCTCTTCATTAGATATGTAGTAAAACCAGATTTTAACGTAAACCATAAAATTTCCACTCTATAGGTGATGGATCGATTTAAAAAATATATCATTTATTTATTTTGCGTATACTTGCTGTGTCTATTTAACAGTAAGTAATTGATTAAAAGGGTACGCTTTCCCGAATAGAAAAATGGAATAAGACCTTCAAGTTTCAGCTCATTTTGTTCGTTTAAGAAGTCTTCACATTAAGACACTCATATTTCTAACAAAAAATAAACCATGACCTGATTCACTCCGTCCTACACGTCTGCTGAATGAATTACTTAAATTCTCACTGTTCTTAGTATGAATTCTGCTTTAGTTCTAGTTTATTCTATAGTTTTTTTGAAAACTTTGTTACAAATTGTGTCTGATCTTTTGTTGGTTACATTTTTACAGCTAAACTCTGAAACTCATAAAAAAATCGAATACAGGGGTAACTTTCATTTAGTTAATGTACATACATACATACATTTACATGTATAAACTATTATTTTAAGAAAAAGTAGATTCCAAGGGATAATCATGAAATGTTTATTATTTTAAGAAATCATGAAAATCATCTGTTTTTTCAATGGAAAAAAACTGGATGGTCACTTCATAGTAGTTATACTTCATAATGTAAAGAAGAGTTTTAGTGTGATAACAATTTAAAGCTATAATTTAAAGCTATAAAGCTTTTATTATGTCTATTGCAAAGAATTTAATGTGTTTATTATGATAAGGTTTATGATACTTTAATTTATCGTCAACGAGGTTATGAGTTTCGCAGTAGTTATATGTCTGAGGTCTTCCATTTAAAGGGAGTGGGAAAACGGCACCAGATCATGGATTCTTCTGCCATTCACTAATATGATCATGTCAATTGGTGACCATATCCAGGACACTTCAGGCGTTGAATTGGAGGAGGAGCTGAACAAGCGATGAGCCTAGCCAGGTGAGACACTTAGTTACCGTGAGGGAGAACCAGCAAAGCTATCAGTGATCATTTGTTGCAGCAACTCCAGCGTCGGCGGCTCACATATCCAGAGGAACTGGTGATTTTCTTGAGGGCGATGGATTGGATGGTGCGTTTTTACCTCTGGTATTCTAAGATCAGTACGAACTATGTGTGTAGCTATATGATCTCTCTGATATCTAATTAGTACTACTTGTTCAGTTGAAGGTCATGGGTTCAATGTTTGCTATATGCCAGTGGAAAAGTTAAAATAGAAACAAAAAAAAATATCGCAACAACTATATTAATAGCGAGTGGCCTTGGATTATAATGTCGTTGGACTTAAATCCGGTTGGTTCTAAATATTATTAGAGATGGGCCAAATATCGACTTGGACTAGCCGGATTGATGACTATTTAGCGTTTAAATGGTCGATAAATGAAATAGGCTAATCTTCTATATAAATAAAAATGAATGTTGCTGAGCGCAAAACTTGAGAACGGCTCGACCAATTCAGATAATATTTTTTTTAAATATTCATTGAAGTCCATGGAATGTTCTTATGAAGAGAAAATTTGGAAAATAAAATCGCGGAAGAACGTAAAAAGCACATTTTTCTTTTTCCTTAGTAATACTTTATAATTTGAACGCAACCTTAAAATTAATAGAAGATACTTGAAGTACTTAAATCCGTTTGTGGATGTGATTCTTTCTCTTTTTAAGATATAAAATTTGACTTTGGCATTGTTTTTTTGTTTGTTTGTTTGTTTGTCCTTCTTTCAAAATAAAGTGACGGATTGGCCATTAAATTGATTGATCCGCATTAAAAGTTAAAGAATAATAATATCTAAAATAGTAATTTAAAACTATACAAACATATTTTACAAGTTGGTACATTACATAATAAAAAAAATCAGTTCATAATTAAAGAATATGTCGGAGACGGTCATCAATACGGTCGCTAAACGAAGCGCGGCACGACGCCTGAGTGATGGCAGCACCTTCGGTATTATCGCCGACACTCGGCGAGCTTCGTGCTACGACGGAGCCTAGCTAAGGAAGGGGTGTTAAGAGGGCTGGACACTTGCCTTCGGGCCGAGCCAAGCTTAAGACCGCTCCACTAGGAACTGTCTTGCGTTCCGTATTGTCTATACGTGGTAATAGTGAAGTGAAGTGCTGTGTAACTGTGTACAAAGTGATTATTGTTAATTTGAAATACAACTTGGATTGCATCGACTTTTATTTGAACCGACACTTCCCATATAACGCCCACTGTATAAGTCATGATAAAATAATGGAAAATAATAGAGAAAATTAATGCTGCTTCGATATCAGAAGCGGGATCAGTGTTGGTTCAATTGCAAAAAGAACTATCTCTGAGTGAACAATAACGTGCAATGTTTGAACAACAAAATGTCATTATGTGATCTCTTATCGAGGCCATGCAAATGCCTCGGATGAAGAAGAACATCAAGTTACGCGAGTTTGACCCTGACAATATGGATACGGATGCAAGATCTTGATTTGCGACTGTAGATTTGTGTTTTGCCGAATACCCTCCATACGGCGGCTAACTTATTTTAACAGTTAGTAAGGAATTAAAAGGATAAGGGTCGACGTGGCTGTCACAATTTGTATACCAGAGAATAACATAGGAAGAGTTCAAGGTGATTTTCAAGGCGAGATTTATTTCCACCGAGACATTGGCTGCTACGCTAATTAATTTTAACAGTGACAAACCAAATGAAAAAAGAAACTCGTTACGTACGCAAATCGCCTGATGACGTCACTGACCAATCGTTGGAAAGACGCTAGCAAGAATCAGATAGAAATTGCGACTGTCCTTGCTCACTTATGTCAGTTTAATTCGAAATTACAACGATTGGCCTTTACTACGAAAATTGCTTCGCGAGATCAACTGCAGCAGGGATTGCACGCATTCTCACATTTGAAACGCAAAAAAAGTGAGTCATAAGCGGTCAGAGTGTAGAAGCAAGGTAAATGACAGTGTGGAACGACCTTCGATGACAGCAACGGCATTGCAGCCTGCAGTGAAGTCTCTGGTGTGCTTCAAATGTGGCAAGCCTGGTCACATCACGCTCCGGTGCATAAGTAGTGCCAGTCAAGTGGACGGCAGCAATATGGGTGCAACACGAACGGAACGACGCGTGGATGTATGCGTTGTACAACCATCTTCGAATGCTCAATGGCATAGAGGTAATCTGTATTGCTTTTGTTATAATCATGTTGCTGAATATTCGTTAGTAAGATAACATTAAGCAGTCAAATTGTGTGGTTAACGATTTTGTCCTTGCAATTTCTAGTATTGATCAAAACGGAATATTCCGCACAGAGTAAAATTTGTTTTGTAACGATTAACGGTCATTCTCTTGAAATCTTTTGAAATATTATGTTTTGCCTAATTATTAGTTACAAAATGGTATCATGATAGAACATGAGATATTGAAAGGTTTTCTATTAACATGATGGCTATAAATTCTTTACACAAAAATTCTAGTAGGTCATGTACCAATAGAGGTTGATGTAAATAATGATCATCATGCTAAGCAAATGTTTTAATGAAGTCGATGGAAACCGATGTAAGCATTCTGACGGCCGTAGTAGTGTCGACCGTACTAGTAACTATTACGTAGTCATAGCCTGGTAAAAGTCGGTCTTTTGAGGAAGCTCAAACTAAATAGACCGTGGGTGTGTGATGTGCGTTTAGTTCTGGCGGAGGTCGGGGTCTGTTATGACCATAGTGTGTAGTCACCGAGAGGGTGATACGGTGATCCTGTAGTGGATGTGTCGACCGTACCAGTAACTATTACGTAGTCATAGCCTAGTAAAAGTCGGTCTTTTGAGGAAGCTCAAACTAAATAGACCGTGGGTGTGTGATGTGCGTTTAGTTCTGGCGGAGGTCGGGGTCTGTTATGACCATAGTGTGTAGTCATCGAGAGGATGATACATACGGTGATCCCGTAGTGGATGCACCTGGATTGTGGAGCAATTGTGATTGCTGGTTGGCTTGTAAAGCCGTGGCCTAAGAGTGGTTTACAGAGGTGCTAGTAAATTTGAAAATTAGTTTGATTGCTAAAGTGTTGAATGATGTTGGTACATGGCTCTGGATGACTGACGTTATTAGTTAGATTAGAGATAGTTACAGTGACTTGGAGTTTAAAAAAAAACAAAGGTGTTAGCGTTAAAGCTTTTCGTTAGAATAAAGATGATTCAGATTCAAAGTTAAGTTTTATCTGGTCAGGATTGACCGAGTCGAGCAAGTATTTTCGTTGATTATTTGGTTGCAGGCTAACACACGGCTAACACACGAGGGCGTGTGCACGCAGGATGGCCGTGTCGGAGACGGTCATCAATACGGTCGCTAAACGAAGCGCGGCACGACGCCTGAGTGATGGCAGCACCTTCGGTATTATCGCCGACACTCGGCGAGCTTCGTGCTACGACGGAGCCTAGCTAAGGAAGGGGTGTTAAGAGGGCTGGACACTTGCCTTCGGGCCGAGCCAAGCTTAAGACCGCTCCACTAGGAACTGTCTTGCGTTCCGTATTGTCTATACGTGGTAATAGTGAAGTGAAGTGCTGTGTAACTGTGTACAAAGTGATTATTGTTAATTTGAAATACAACTTGGATTGCATCGACTTTTATTTGAACCGACACTTCCCATATAACGCCCACTGTATAAGTCATGATAAAATAATGGAAAATAATAGAGAAAATTAATGCTGCTTCGATAAATATATTTTATTTTTGCATTAAATAAAGACGGTATAAAAATTATCAATTAGGGAAAATAAGTTATTTTGTTTAAACGATTTTTTAAAACATGCTGTACCTACTAGTATATAGGTCAGCAAAGCTCACGCGCCCTTTTTGTCTAATGAAGTGTTGTGAAATAAAATCCTTATGAATAGTAATGCTGTAGACGTAAAGTTATTGTTTTGTAACGTGATATTTTAATAGATTTATTTACTAAAAAAATTCACTCATTAGATGGCGTTCCCAAGGAGGGTTGATGCCAGGCAGGCGGCCGGTCGTAAAACTTTTGCCAAATCCTATCAGCAGTTCGGAAGGTGTACTGCGCCGACCCCAAGTGATTGGGGAATGGGCACGGAGAAGAAGATTTTCTAAAAAAAGTTTTTGTGAATGAAATCATTCTAAATAGTCAAAATTTGTTGAAAATCAGTGTTTTAAATGTACAATAATTATAAAATTATGATGTAGTTTTCATTACAATTAAAAAAAAATGTATGTTTATTGTATTGTTATGTATTGTAATATAATAATGATGATATTGTAATATTTTATCTCACGTATTGTAATATTTTAGTTAAGTCTGTTTAAGTTTCTTATAAACTCAAATATAAAATGACCATTGTAATTTTTGCATTAGAGTTATCAGTCTAATTTAGCAATCTAGTACTTTGTGCGATATTTTCCACGGGAACTATATGTATTATAAAAAGTAGTCGAGTGAAAATATCGATCAATTTGTTTCTTTATTGCTGCGTTAAAAGAAACAAACTTATTTTTAATATTAAATAACCATTAAAAGATTGTAGAAAAATAAAGAGTTTCTAAAACACACTGCATATAGGACCTGTGCAAGCAAGTATATTTCGCGCGTGCTTTTTATACGACGAGTTCAATTCTGTACAATGTTTTTATATTTGGTAGTATTTGGTAGTAGTAAAACACTAATGGAGATCTATTAGTTCTCACGGGAACCGTTCATATTTCTGGGATGAAAAGTAACCTGTTGTTTGACCGGCAATATAAGGTATCAGAATGTTAAAGTTTACTAAATTAGGTGCATAAGTTGATGTGTACTAAGCTGTATAAGATACTATAGTTTTTTAACTATCCCACGGGAACTCTTTAATTTTCTGGGATGAAAAGTATCTAAGATGTTGACCGGTAATATAAGGTACGACCATGCAAAATTTCATTTAAATCGGTCCAATAGATTCGGAGATTAGCCCGTATAAACAGACAAACAGACAGAGAAACAAAAAATTTGAAAAAAATCTGGATTTGTTCTATTTGTCTTCTTACATCCCCCTGACTCGGTTTTAAGCATTTCTTTGCTATGTACAGACATTCGACCTCTACTATTTTACTATACGAGTAGTATAGATAGATTAAAAGCTTGAGTTTGATATTATTTAGACAAAATTATTTTTTTGATTTGCATCCAAATCTATCAAAAGTTTTTCACTTAGTAGAATACAATAACTTATTACGAATTTCTTATTTTAGTTAGTATAAGTTTATATTTAACGTAAGTAGCATGCTTTTTGAGGGAATTTTGAATAAAACGTCCAAAATCGATAGTCCTAGCCGCTCCCTTATCATAGCGTTACAGCACGCGAATTGGGAGGGCCGCATAAATAATAGCTCTACAATTTAGTTGATATAATACTTTATAAATTAACCTTATTCTTTATTGCCAAAAGCTTTTTTAGACGACACGTTTGGCTCAGTTTGAAATGACCCTACTTGCTCTACCAGCGGTCTTGGGTTCGAGTCCCGCTGGGGGCATTCGTTTGTGTGATGAGCACGAATGTTTGTACTCCAGTCATAGATGTTTATATTAATAATATGTATTTAAAGTTATATATGTGTAGTGTATCAAATATCTGGTATCCATAACACAAGCCTCTTAACTTACCACGGAACTAGATGGCGCTGTGTGTTAATGTCCCAAAATATTAATTTATTTATTATTAATTTTCTTCGTCAATATATAATTAACAAATTGCATATCTTCACAATATTTTTAAAGTATTTACCTACTGAGCTATAATAATACATGCGCTTTGCATGCTCCATGTTTACTCAGTTGGTTAGCTTCTTGTTAGTAATAGCCATTACATTAACTGTAATTTCTGTACAAAAATTATTCGTTTGGTAAAAGTTAAAAGAAATTCAAATCAGTTTGTTATATTAACTAAAGGGTCAAAACATTATTATCAACATTGATATTTTGTAAGAATAAAAAAAAACTTACTAGAATTCTCTTAATTGCTTCTAAACTATACATGAAGTATGATTATAGAAACAAAAGAAATATCTAAAGTAATATCTAATTAAAAATCACTCCATCTATAGGGGATACAAAAACTCAAGCTACACAATTAGCGCCTCAAAAGTGTCCTCGAAAAAAGTGCACATTTCGAAATTGTATTGCGCTTTTTTACATCTCTTTTGTTCATTGCTTTTTAGACGATAAAATTAAAACGCATGTCGTTTTGTATAGAAAAGTGCTTTATGTATTTTGTATAGAAAAGTACTTTATATGGTGTACTATTAGTGGTTTTCTCGTGACGCGGTAACAGACAGACAGACAGACGGACAGACACAGCCAAAAATTCCAAAAACTATAAATTCGATCTCCGTATCGATATTAATGTCTATTTCAATAAGATTTCCCAAAAAATATTTAACGTACAGATTCGGCTCAGTTACAATTTTATTATATGTTTAGATAGCGATCCAATGTAAAATTCTTAATCCCTTGAGCTACAACCATTTCTTAGAAATATACATGAAATTCAGTTTACAATTTGTAAAAATATTGTATTGCATCCATGAAAAACTTAAGAAACGAATTAAGTATTTATTCCTTTTTGTAGTCGGTTAAAATTATTTTGTGTACCAAATAACTCAGTTACAATGTTACAGTAATATGTTTGGAAATAGATTATTGTAGATAGAAATGTACACATCATTAATCTAGCTTAATAGAATTCTTAGACATACATACTTATGTGCATTTATTTAAAGTGCTCACGTAAATCGAATAATAGTAGGCGTCTTACAATCTTTAAATTGTATTTCAAGAACGAGATAATTTAGTCCTAAAGACCGTGGCTTTCTTTAAATCTGACTGCTTTAAAAAAAAATTGTTTTGCTTTTTAAACGCTTTATATCTAATCATGTAAGCCACTATAAAATAACGTGTTAATATATACATATAATAAAATTCTAACTCAGTCGAATCTGTACATTAAATGTTTTTTGGAAAATCTTATTGAAATAAGCATTGTTACCGATACACTGGCCGAATCTATAGTTTTTAGAATTTTCGTCTGTCTATCTGTGACTACATCACGAAAACCACTGGACAAATTTTGATGAAATCTGGTATGATGATAGCTGGTTATCCGGTTTAACATATAGAATAATTTTTACTGAGGGAAAATATCTCATCTCTGAGAAATTTATATTAACGATCTCACCTCTGAGAAGTTTTTTTATCTTGTTTAGTAGCTATTGAAGAGCTTTAGAGATGTGCTTTATCAATAAAAAAATGATTACGGTATTTCAACCACTCGGTGAACACAAGTTAAATTAAATCATGGAAGTTTTTACCTAATTCTTATTGTCCTATTGATTTAGAATTATTGAAAAATTTAAACTATAATGCAATAATATCATACCATCGACACCTGATTTGATGATGGAGCCAGAAACTAAATAGAAGAACTTCTCAATGTATACTAGAAAGCATTTGACTTAGCGCTTATACCTTCCTTTTTACCGGCTCACACATTTCTGTTAAAATATATATTATACATATACACGTTATATATATAATCCTTCTGTATGTGTGTTTGTCACCTAACTCCACCTAAGCGGGTGGACCGATTTGGATGAAATTTTGTGTGTATATTTCAATAGGTTAGTTTGAAAATATAATTAAACCCGGTAAGTGGTGTTGCTGTCGTTATCTAACCGATCTTCTCCTAAACGGCAGGGACGATTTTAATGATGTTTTTTCTGTATGTTCGAGTGGGTAAGTTCCTGCAAGGTTTGAATTCACGAATGGACTCGGTAGGTGGCACTGCAATCGGTGTGTCATCAAACTATTATTAGCTATGACATAAAGTCAAAAAAGTTAGTTTTTTTTACTAGTTTGCACGCGAGCTAAGCCACGGGTACTGCTAGTATATTATAATATTATAATTATTTCTCGCATTCGTCTTCACTTAGTAACTGTTATAGTGAATAGTGTAATATCTCACGGGTCATACGTTTGCATCTTTAATATTAGATAAATATTATTTTATGAAGAAACCTATATTATAGTTTTATATAGTAAATATTATATTTATTTTTAAAGATGTTGTACGTATGTATATTTAGTTTTCGAAGGACATGTGAAGTCTGCGAACACGCACTTGACCCATTCGTATTAAAGGGAGGCCCATGCCAAGCAGTGGGACGTTAAAAAATGCTGAGTACACCTATGTATTCGTTGAGAAATTTTGCCACATATAATAATTTTGGACTTTACATATAATTTACACCCACAAAAAATAATCTCCTGTAAAAGTTCTTAATATGTACTATGAAGTTTCAAAACTACCAATTTACAGTTTTATCTAATACATTTGCCTCTTGGTAGATAAATAAATGATAAATGCACTGAAAGTTCTATATAAATTATTTGTACTATTCGAATTACTCACAACGTTTTGCTTTGTAGAACAACAATAATATTTAAGATTTCACGTCGATTAAAATAAACTAACGTATTTATGTTATACTTATGTTATATTGCTGTTATACTTTTAGATGATCAATCATTTGCTATTCGCCTTTATGTTCTAAACTTGAAATAATTATTTTTTCAAAACACTTGTAATTTACTTCAAAAATACGTATTTATATAATCTATACATATAATAAAATTCTAACTGAATCCAATCTGTAAATTAAATATTTTCTGGAACATCTTATTGAAATAGTCATTATTATCGATACAGAGGTCGAATCTATACTTTTTAGAATTTTTGTCTGTCTGTCTTTTACCGCACCACGGAAAAACCAGGGTTCGTCCCTACTTACGTTTTAACGTTTAGTATAGATTTCTCAGATAGGAGATATTTTCCCGCGGTAAAAAGTATCCTATATGTTGACCCGGATAGCCAGCTATCATCATACTAAATTTCATCAAAATCCCTCCAGTGGTTTTTCTGTGATGCGTTAACAGACAGACAAAAATTCTAAAAACTATAGATTCGGCCTCTGTATCGATAATAATACCTATTTCAATAAGATTTTCCAAAATAAAATATATAAAATGTACAGATTCGGCTTAGTTACAATTTTATTATATGTATAGATTACTGGTTTTTGAAGATGCTTGAGTTAAATCGAAAAAAAACTACATTTCTTAATTTAGGATATAAGTTATTTCTATCCGAATTCCGCTATCCAAATCCCAATTTCAATATCAACTTCAATGTCCAGTGAGCCATTACAGTATGAAGAAACAAACTGTATTGAGTGAGTGGTCACTCACATATTAAACATATTTTCGTATGATAATACTAGTGAATACAGAATTAATTTTATAGATTTATAATACAGAGTGTGATAATCTTTTGCTCACGGCTTTACTTGCATGCGATCTCTCAACCTAATTGCCGAGTTTCATCAAATTTGTTCAGCGGTTTAAGCGTGAAAATGTAACAAGCAAACGGAGTTATTTTCACATTTATATTATTAGTAATAATTAAATATGGTTTTACGACTTGTTTGATGAGACAAATGTCAGTATTTTACGTACTTTAGTATGGCTATTTATGGCTACCAAACCTAGTACTATAGTAAAATTACATTTTTTTATAACTTTTGAAATAAACATCTTAGAACAATATATATCTTAGAACGCTAGTTCAAAATAACTACAAGCAAAATACTCTAATTATAACATTTTCCCAGCAATATGCCATTGCTTCTTTTTAATCTATAACGATTAGATTCTAACATCTCTATTTTATTACATTTAAATGTTGGAATACATCCAAATTCCTGAGGAAATACCTTCGTCTAAGCGAATCAAAATAAAATTTTAGAGATTATCTAGCTTGTGATTTTGTAACAATTATGTTAGAAGTATTTGCTTTAAGAAAATTTCATTTATACATACATACATACATACTACATTTATTTTCATATACATATATATGCAAATATTTTATAGCTTCTATTATTATAAACTAGATTTGGCCAACGTCTCCGCTTTTAATGTTGCTTCGCTCATAAAAGTCGTATTACTTTTGTAAATTTACTAGCGACTCACCCTCGTTTCGCTCGGGTTCGTCCTTAGGTAAGTTTCAACGGTTAGTATGGAATAGATAGACTATATATTATATGAAACTACGGGTCACCCGCGCTTCGCACGGGCTCGTCGCTAGGTACGTTTTAAATTGTTATTAGCCAGCGTTAGCCATACATTTTTTTTCGTTAATTTTTCTTATGTTTTAATACTTATTATTCTATTCCGGACTAAGAGAAATCCAAAAAATCTAATATCATAAAAATTGGTCCAGCCGTTCTTGAGTTATAAATAGTGTAACTAACACGACATTATTTATTATAGATATACATGTATAGCCTATAGCCTTCCTTCTCTCTATTTTGATTACTAGTGACTCACCCTCGCTTCGCTCGGGTTCGTCCCTAGCTTGATTCCCCATACAAATTTTCATCCTCATTTTCACCCCCTTAAGTGATGATTTCCGGGATAAAAAGTATTCTATGTCCTTCCCAGGATCTCAAACTATCTTTTTACCAAATTACATCTAAATCGGTTCAGTAGATCCAGAGATTACCCCTACATCGTCACAAACTCACAAACTTTACCTCTTTATAATATTAGTACCTATAGCTTTAAAGAGCTTGAACAAGTCTTAAAAATTGAATTGGCTTCAATAACGAATTTTATGTAAAGGAGTGAATTTGTTTCTCTAGTATTAATGGTTACGAAACGACCTTAATGTAGGGTTTTCTTAAAACAGGCTTCTCATTTATATATATTTTTTATTACAATCTCAATTCAATCTTAGTATTCAGCCCTTTTTAACGTCCCACTGCTGGGCACGGTCCTTCCTTCAATACGAGGGGGATCAGGCCATAATCCAACACGCTAGCCAAGTGCGGGTTGGCGGACTTCACATATTTTTCGAAACTTGCTAGGCTTTTTCAGACATGCAGGTTTCCTCACGATGTTTTACTTCAGCGTAAATCAAGTCGTAATCATGTGAAAATGATTCGCACATGAAAATATCAGAGGTGCGAGACCCGGGATTTGAACCCGCTTCACTTGGTTTCCCAGAGAGCCCGTTACTACTGGGCTACCACTGCCTCTCTTACGATATTAGCTATTATTATCAGCTATTGGTATACTCCTGTATTACTTATGCTTTGGATTTTCCAAATCAAAAATATTATATTAAATATGATTTTCTGAGGAGAGGACCTCTAATGAGGTTAACTATTTTTTTTTTCGATCACTAATAATATTTATAGTTAAATATTATTAGTGATATTGATGAATTATGTTTGAAATCGAATTAAATTATTTGTAAATTAAGTTTGTTGTAATTGACGATTACATAAAGAACCTTGTCAAAAGAGGTTTATAGTTTATGAACACACTTCCAGCCAGTACTCGCTGGACTTTAATGCTCCTAATTATGTTATATATCTTTAACCTTCTAGGCGCTAGAAAAAACTAGAGAAAACTTGATTTTCGTTGTATATAAAGGAATTATATAATTATATGTATGTATTCAACCTTTTTTTAACGTCCCACTACTGGGCACGAGCCTCCCTTTAATACGAGGGGTATCAGGTCTTAGTCCACCACGCTGGCTAAGTGCGGGTTGGCGGACCTCATTTATTTCTCCAAAACTTGCTAGCTTCTCTTATACATGCAGATTTCCTCATTATGTTTTTCGTCACCGTAAAGCAATTGGCAATCAAGTGAAAATGATTTGCGCATGAAAATATCAGAGGTGCGAGACACAGGATTTGAACCCGCTTCACTCGGTTTCCCAAGCGAGCGCGTTACCACTGGGCTACCACTGCTTTCGCTATAATTTTGCACTAATATAATAAAAGAGATGGCGTTGCTAGATATGTTGTATAAGATAAACTCTGGTGTTATTGAAATTATTCTAAAAATTTTATCACTAATATAAAGCTAAATTATCCTCGATTTAAATAGTATACCTATTTTGACCGACATATATTTTCTTCCAATGGCAATAATTTATTTCTGTACATTAAGTGTTTCATATGGAAGGTGAACGCGCAGTTATAATTTCTACTGGTTAGTATGTGTTCGTTAGTTTTTTCTTGTTTGCCATTTAATATTATATTGGAGTATTATCTCTATGTAACTTTTACAATATACAATATTTCACCGGATCGTGTAGTAAGAGTAGCTGGATCTCGGTTCATAAACAAAATGCAAATATACGATAGTTTAACGCTCCGATGCAAAGTAGAGGCAATATGAAATTATCTCATACATGTAAAACTGAATATTTTCCTTTTAAAACTACGGTATAATCTTGTATTCAATGTGTATCGTAATACTAGCCACTTATTCTGGCTTTGTGTATGTCAGTCCGGCATAGTATACTTTTGTACTAAATTTCATCAAAATTCTTCCAGTACACACACACAAACACACATACATACATACACACTTTTGCATTTATAATATCACTAGCGACTCAACTTAGATTCGCTCGGGTTCGTACCCAGATGCGTTTTAACGGTTAGTATGGAATAGAAAGTCGAGCCTTGTTCTGTGAAAAACCAAAACAAATCTATTACATGGGAACTCTACATTTTTCCGGGATAAAAAATAACTTATTAAAGCGTATTTTGTTACCAGGATATGATATACTAGCTACTCTAGAAAAACAGAAACAAATCTATCCGACGGGAACTGTACATTTTCCCGGGATAAAGTTTCCATTCCAATTCAGACTATAATCTGTCTCTATGCCAAATTTCATCCAGATCCGTTCAGCCGTTGTGGCGTGATTGAGTAACAAACATCCATCCATCCAAACTTTCGCAATTATAATAGTAGTAAGATATAAATACGATTTTATTACTTACATCTCTAAATTGTGCAATACCCGCCTCTCCCAACTCGTACATAGACACATATGCCGCTTCCGGCTGCACAAACAATTGGCATAGCACCATTTCTTCGCTCCTGAACATTGTGCTGGCTTGTTCCGGATCTGAATGAACAAAGACAAATATTTATAAATTTTTCGTCTTTTAACACATTTTTTGGGGGATGAGATAAAAAGTATATGGGTTTTAAATTCTGCTGTTTGCTATTGAAGAATTGTCTATTGAAAATATGTCAAAACGACAGCGATACCCGAGAGTTCTTCAATCAGAGACTGATACGGATTTGCGGGATGCATATACCTATATGATGTTTATGAATAGATGTCACTAGTGGCTCACCTTCACTTTCCTTGGATTTACCTCTATAAAAACAAAAACAAATCTATCGCACGTGAACCGTACGTTTTCCGGGTTAAAAAACCTATGTGCTATTCCAAACTATAATTCTATCTCTGTGCCAAATTTCATCTAGATCCGTTCAGCCGTCTAGCGTGATTGAATAACAGACATTCAGACATGTAAACTTTCACATTTATAATATTAGTAAGACTAGTGACTACTATATATACTCGTACTATATACAGTTTTACAATAATGTATGGAAGGAAGTCTGCCCGATATGTTGACATTTATGATTACTGCTCCACTCCCTTGGGTATAGCCTATAGCGTTCCTCAATAAACGGGCTATCTAATGCAAAAAGAATTTTTCAAATTCGATTAGTAGTTCCTAAGATTAGCGCGTTCAAATAAACAAACTCTGCCTTTTTATAATATTAAGTATAGATTGTAATATGACAAAAAAATAATATTATAAGAAAGTTGTTATAATTTACTTAAAATATTTTTATTTAAATTATTTTAATATATGGTATTAAATTAACATAACTAAATCAAACTAATATTTAAACAGTGATTCAATCTCAATAAAAAAATCGAATTTACATTTGACATTTGCCGTGAATGTTGAAAGTCAAGGTCATTGGTACTTAATTTTTTTTTAATATTCGTATTATTCACAAAACGTTTGTTTAAATGTCATTAGACAAAACGATAAAAACAAGTTATGTTTTAATTAAAAGCAATTCGAGATTAAATATATTTTGACTAGAACAGATTCATATAAAATAGAAATCGAATCCAGTAAAAATGATATCAAGCCTTTTTACAAAATATCTATTTTATAAAACTGACTAGAGCGCACCTTTAGGTAGAAGTTATCCTCGCATAGGCTCATTTTTACGGAAAATTAAAAAAAGCAGTCACCAGGGCCAACCAACGTACTCGTACATAACAATCCAGGTTATTAATCAAACCAAAATATACTTTATTCAAATAGACATTTATTACATATTTTACAAGCTCTTTTGAATCGTTAATTTTACATTTTAAATTTAAATTAAAAGCCAGTGTAGTCAGTCCGTGAGGAATCTACTATCCCATTAATACACAAAAAATATTAAAATCAATCAAGACGTTATGGAGGAGAAGAATGACGAACACACGCACAGCGAAATTTTATATGTATATAAAGATACTTAATATTTTCTTAATATTTTTCTATACTGTGAATAAAGTTTGGTTTAAAATAACAAAGCATAATATATACAATCTTAAATTTACGTATAGTATTGAATATGAAGACTGAAGACTTATTGAGCAACAACGATCGGTTGGCCTAATTGGCACGACATCGTTGCTGAAGGATATATTAAAATATTTTTTCTCATCGAAATAAATATTATTATACCTCATATATATATATATATATATATATATATATATATATATATATTTGTATCTATGTTGAGTATAATATTTGGAACTCTTGGAACCAATTATTAAATCTTTTCTTTCTTTCACTAATATAACGCTACGCTATCCCTGGGTACCATAGACTATATTTATCATCGTACTACTAGACGGGCACACCTGCCAGCAAAAAATGATATCTTATAAATTTATAGTTTGATACGTTTTAACGGTTAATATAGATTTTTTAAAGATGAGATATTTTATTTAAGTAAAAAGTATTTTGTAGGTTGACTCGGATATCCAGCTATTATCGTACCAAATTGCATCAAAATCTGTTCAGTGGTTTTTTCGTTATGCATTCCCAGACAGACAGACGGAGAGACATATAAAAATTATAAAAACTATAAATTCGGTCTCTATATCAATAATAACGACTATTTAAATAAGATTCTCCAAAAAATAATTAATGCACAGATTCGACTGAGTTAGAATTTTATTATATTTTTATAATTGAAATCTCTATATTCAAAATAACAAATCGGTAAAGAGGTAGAGAGACGCGTTGCTCAGCTGACTGACTGCCAACTTTCGTAATAAATAAAACGTTGGTTGAAGCTCGGGGTTATAAATGGTACAAACTATTCATCTTTCAAAACAATAACAATACCGTGATATGCCTTAGATTGTAGAACCATCTTCTGAAAATTTTGTACTGATGTATATGATATGATGTAGAGATCTCAAACTAAAGAATTATACAGACGGAGTCCACCAAACTAAATATCGAAGTCAAATATAGTAGCGTGTTTTGCGACCAACTTATAAAATGTACACTTGGAGAAGTAAAAATTTTGTACAAATTCCATTATAATTACTTATATAACGATCTTAGTTGTGTAAAAGAGGTAATAAGTATAATTTTATGAACCATATAAAAATATACAAAAATAAAATCGCAACATCCTTATCGTTTTTAACGTTATGAGCCGTTAAATGTTCATAATATAAAACAACAAAAAGCCCTCTTCTTGGTCCGCGTTATTGTGATGGGCAACTACGGAACCCTACATTGAGTGTGTCCCGCACACGCACTAGACCGGTTTTTTTTATTTATTAACATTTATTACCTATCACTCAGTAAGAAATTGTTATTTGTATATGTATACATAGTATTTTAAAAATGATTGTTTGGCTTCATGTTTAGTTGACACTCTATTTTATTCCTTAGTCTGAGGTAGAAATATACCTACATAATTATGTTAAGATGCGGTATATCAAAAACATTTTATTAGGGGCTCTACTTTAATAATAGATATTACGTTTGTACTCTATAAGCAACAATAGAGTTTAAAGAGGAGGACTATTTTATCTTTTGTCGATTTTAATGATTTCTTATTAAAAAATCAGCGTTAATTGAGGTAAGATAGTTACAATTGTACACACACTTGGGTAGTAGCATGTTAATATATAGCCTATAGGCTTTCTCAATAAACAGGCTATTTAATACAAAAAGAATTTTTCAAATCGGATTAGTAGTACTCGAGATTAGCGCGTTCAAACAAACAAACAAACTCTGTCTCTTTATAATATTAAGTAAAGATGCACGTAACATTCCCTTCATCCTCCACAACATACATATATATGTATATGGAAAATCTGGATTAAAAGTATAGTAGAAAACAGTAGAAAATTTTATAATACTATTTTTATAATAACTTTTAAAACACTGTTCTTTGGAGTAAATAACAATAACATATATATGTTTTGGCTCGAAAGACGTGTCTACATGCTTGTCGTTCTTAGCATTGCATTCCAATAGCATCTGTTTTAGTTCTTGTATTTTAAGACATTTTCTATTTAATACTTGTTTATGACTGTATCATCATCATATTTGTTATATAAACAAGTGAGTTCGGGACTCGAGTGCTTCATTCAGGCCCTAAGTAGCTCCATGCGTAAACCTCTATAGTTTTTTTGCATTATACTAATTTCCCACAAGAGCGGTTTGTTGTATTAATATGAAACGTAGTCATTTTTACTGAAGGATTACGTAGCTTTCTATTTAGGGAAATTATTTTTTAAATCAAATTATTAGCAGTCAAAAAGGAACAAGTACTACTCAATTGGGTGGTATATTACCAATTGTGAATCAATTTTCACAATTGAATACACATACACATATTTAACACAGTGGAAGCCCAGTGGTAATGTTTTCTTGGGAAATCAAGTGAATCGGGTTCAAGTCCCGGGTCGCGCACCTCTAATATTCTCATGTCATACTTTCTTAGATTTACGCGAATACTTGACATTTTAAATAAAACTATCTTTTCAGATTTTTTCGCGAATTAATTTTGATTTTTGGTGAGACTGTCTCTCCCGTGACCATGGATGCTGTAAAGCATTCGAAACGTCGGGAACCAAAAATCAAAATAAATTCGCGAAAGAATCCGAAAAGATAGTTTTATTTCAAGTATTCTCATGTCGTTATTTAGTATATTATAAGGTCACTAATTTTATCATTAGCACAAAAACACTGAACAACGATTCGCGTCATGACAATATTTTGTTATAACTACACATGGAGAGGATATACAAATATTACGAGTTCAATTAACACTTAAATTAACCTCTGGGGCCATAGATATTTCGGAATATTTTAAAAATCCTTGGACTTTTGATAAATAGCAGAAATATTTATTGTTTTATGTTCGTTATTACAGATATTTAATGTGTTATTATTTCGATATTTTTAAATTATTTATTTTAATAAAAAATATTTAAAAATATCGAAATTTGTGTATCTACGGGGGCGGGTGGGGGTGGGGGTGATGTATATGTATCATATTGATAGGGGGTCGCAGAAAATGTGACATAGCGTGTTGGGGGGGAGGTTGTCTAAAAAGGTCAAATTTTGCATGACGTATTTTATGAACGGTCCATGACTTCAATTAGTTTAAATATACATATATATGAAATTTTTCACTTTGAAAGACATTTAACGTGTTTGAATATACAGAATAATTTTTGGACCTTCTGAACCGATTTTATAATTAAAGTAGCTTGAGCTACTTATTTAATCTTAAAACGCAAGTGGATGTTTTGGCGAAAACTATAACATAACTTATATGTATAATGTAATATAAATTCAGTAATAAGATTATTTTTAATATAAGAGTCAAATTGTATACATGATATACAAATATAACTATTTTGTCAAGTATTTCTTGTATCTCTTGACCGAATAGTAAAGATAACCTCTAGTTGGCCTTTATCAAATAATAAATATTACATTTTGATATAAAATGTATGTGTAATAAATAACAAATATAATATGGTACTTTTTGTAATTAAAAAATATATAAATGATAATTATTTCAAATACGAGTATGCATACAATACAGGAAGTACCAATTTTGTCCAACTTAATATAGCAGAAGTATATTTAGTATACTTGATGATGATGATGATGTTCTCCTAGCCGATTCCGGCCACGGCGGCCAATTTCAATGAGATTAGCCAACTGCGCAGGAGATATTATAGTGCTCAAGTGTACGCGCAGACACAAGTGCACTCTCTATTCCTATCACTCTCATACTCCGGTGGGACGACCACTCGACACGACCGGTGAGAGTTAAGGCGCAGGACCGACGGCTTTACGTGCTCTCCGAGGCACGGGGGTGAAACGCCGCCAACTTCCCAACTCCGGGCTGTTACTGAGACTTACTATAAAAGAAGACTCAATAACTAAACTTGGCCCGACCCGGGACACGAACCCAGGACCTCCGGGTGTGCAGCGGTACATGCTAGCCACTACACCACCGAGGCATTATACTACTAATGAGTAGATTACCGAAATGTTTTGAAGTTTTAAACTATTATTATTATTTTTTATGTTGGGACATTAACACAGCACCATCTAGTTCCATGATAAGGTATGAGGCTTGTGTTATGGATAACATACAGTTGATACACTACATATATATCACTTTAAATACAATAAATATAAACACCCATGACTGGAGTACAAACATTCGTGCTCATCACACAAATGAATGCCCCCAGCGAGAGTCGAACCCGCGACCGCTAGCACAGCAAGTAGGGACTGATCCAAACGTGTCGTCATCAACTATTATTACATATCTTTATCTATATAAATAAAAATGAATGTTGTTAAGCGCAAAACTCCTGTATGTTTCTTAAGGTACACGGAAAGTTTTAATAAAGAGATAAAAATCTATACAGATAAATAAAATTGAAGTGTTTGTTTATAATGTCAAAATAACAGCGTTTTACTAAATGCATTCATATGCATAATTAATAATAATTTCATAATTATATACGGTAATTTAATAAATAAAATGGGAGTGGTAGCCCAGTGGTAACGCGCTTGCTTGGGAAACCGAGTGAAGCGGGTTCAAATCCCGGGACTCGCACCTCTGATATTTTCATGTGCGAATCATTTCTAACATGATTACCTCTTGCCTTACGGTGAAGGAAAAACATCGTGAGGAAACCTGCATGTCTGAGAGAATCTAGCAAGTTTTCGAAAGACATGTGAAATCCGCCAACCCGCACTTGGCCAGCGTGGTGGACTATGGCCTGATCCCCTCGTATTGAAGGGAGGCCCGTGCCCAGCGGTGGGACGATAAAAAAAGGGCTGAATACACATACGGTAATTATAAGAAAAACATAATTTTCAATTTTTTTGTCTGTCTGTCTGTCTGTTTATTCCGGATAATCTCTGAAACGGCTGGACTGATTTTAATGGTAGTTTTACTGGAAGATAGCTGATTTTATAGGGAGTAATATAGGCTACTTTTATTTTAGGAAAACAATTAGGGTTCCGCTCAAAAAAACTTAAAACGTACCTAGGGACGAACCCGTGAGTCGCTAGTGTAAAAATAATAATAACATTAAAAGTCATAGATATTAATTAAAGGACAAAATCAATTTTTTTTCGAAGACAATACGAAATAAATATAAAGAGCTCACTGTGATTGGTTTGAAACAACATCAATAAATCATTGTTAATAAAATATTTGCGAGTAATCGACGCAGCAACAGCAATTAATCAACCTTTCAACGGTATTTGACTGGTGGGGTCATGGGCATGACCGAAAATCCCATGAATAGCATTTGGCGGGCTCTATACTGTTTGCTTAACGTGTTACCTTTTGCATCTAAGAATTATTTATTATTTCTCCGTTCATTGAAACCTCGGAGCTTTGACAACATCTTATATTTTTCGACATCCGCATTTCAATAAGCTTTCAAAGATAATTAAAATTAGATTTTTTTGCATATTAATTTTGGCCAAAAGCTAATAAATACAACTTTAATCTGTATCTTGCGGGCGTATCAAGAAGTATAATTTGAACACGTGCTATATCGCACGCCAGATTTCAAGGTCTTTCATATATGTACTTTTAAGTCGTTTATTCTCACTGGTACTGATAGTAGTGTTCTACCGTGGCTTCGGCTACTTTTGTAGAGCTCAAGGGGTTAAATTTGGTAACCTTCAATATTATAAGTATGTAGAATTATGAAAAACGTTGGAACTCTTTCATTGAAAGTGTTTTTTTGTGTTTTCTTTTATGTAGATAGTTATCGTATTGATATGATGATTTTTTTCGATAGAGATGGTTTATGAGTTGGAGACTGATAAGTGATTTGTTTTATAATATACATACTCTTAATATATAGATAAGTACATATGTATATGGCAAAAACTATATATGGTGTCTAAGAGTGAAAGCTAAATAAATAATAAAAAGGATAAAACTAGAGCGAAAAGCTTGTTTAAAAAATACAGTCACAAATTAATTTCAACTTTTTCATTTATTATGTCATACCCACGGGAGTTATTTAGGTTAATGATATTTTGAACTTTGAACCTATTATATCTTGTTACGACGTTATGTATTTACGTACATATTTGTATAGTTTTTATATGACCATCTCTTGTATTAAAGGGAAATCCGCAAATTTTTTTTTGAAGTAAAACTTCTTAAGGCGTGACTGATGTAAGACAATATATTGGAAAAATGAGTGCCGCAGAAGTGAGTGTCCTGGAAGTGAGAGTCAAAATTATTAACTAGTGAGTGAAACGCGCTTCGCTCGGGTGTGTCTCTAGGTACGTTTTAAATAAATATAAATAGCTATTGCGAGTGTACCTTAGGTGAAAGGCTAATGCTATTGCGGATTTTTCTGTAGGCCTTATTAAGACCTACAATTTCCTTGTACATTGTTTTGATGTATCTCTTTAAGTTTTAGCCAGCGTTAGACAAATAAATTAAGAACGACTCTATAGAACCAGTTATTGTGTTTTCTAGTGGAAATAAAGAACTTTCCTGTAGTTAAAGGCTATCTTAAATGTTGACCGGAGTAATAAGTCACTCACTACGTAAGTTTAAATCGCTTCAGTACTTTTCGCGTGAAACGCGCACATCGATTTGACTAAGGTAGTTAGTTGTATTAAATATACATTGAATAAGAATAGGTATTGTGAGTGTACCTTAGGAGATACATATACTATTGCAGAACTTTCTGTAGACCTTTTTAAGACATAACTATTTAGGAAAGATTTTCTTGAAGTAAAAGGTATCCTAAATGTTGACTCGAGTAATAATAAGTTATCAGTTCACCAAATTTCGTTGAAATCGGTTCACTACTTTTTGCGTGAAACGCGGACATACAAATAGACAAAAAATTTAATAACTACGAGTACTATTTTGGGGTCTATATTCTGTGTACAATACTTTGTACAGTCATCGTTTTAAAAAATACATATTTGATGTACAGATTTCTCTAAGTTACTATTTTGTTTTATTTTTGTTATTTTTGTTGGCAGTGGTAGCCCAGTGGTAACGCGCTCGCTTGGAATATCGAGTGAAGCGGGTTCAAATCCTGGTCTCGCACCTCTGATATTTTCGTCTGCGAATCATATATAACATGATTACCACTTGCCTTACGGTGAAGGAAAAACATCGTGAGGAAACCTGCATGTCGGAGAGAATCTAGCAATTTTTCGAAAGACATGTGAAGTCCGCCAACCCGCACTTGGCCAGCGTGGTGGACTATGGCCTGATCCCCTTCGTACTGAAGGGAGTTTTTCTGTGATGCGGTAACAGACAGACAGACGGACAAAAATTCTTAAAACTATAGATTCGGCCTCTGTATCGATAATAATGTCTATTTCAATAAGATTTTCCAAAATATATTTAATGTACAGATTCGGTTTAGTTAGAATTTTATTATATGTATAGATGAGTTTTAATTTAATTGCGGTGTCTGCTATAGCGCCAAATAAGTTTTACTTCAACCGCGCGTGAAGGTTACACGCACTAATTTTTTTATTCAGCTAATAATACTTGTAATGAGATTGGAATTCGTTTTTTTATGTGGTTTTATCATTTTATTTGGGATATTTGAATTAGTTGAATTACATCTTTGTAGAAATAAAAACCTTTTGATTCCTCAATAATATTTTCTCCATATGTTTTACGTTGAGATTATCCATACTTCCATACTAATATTATAAATGTGAACGTGTTTGTTTGTTTGTTTGTTTGTTTGTTTGTTTGTTTGTTTGTTTGTTTGTTTGTTTGTTTGTTTGTTTGTTTGTTTGTTTGTTTGTTTGTTTGTTTGTTTGTTTGTTTGTTTGTTTGTTTGTTTGTTTGTTTGTTTGTTTGTTTGTTTGTTTGTTTGTTTGTTTGTTTGTTTGTTTGTTTGTTTGTTTATTGTTTGTTTGTTTGTTGTTTGTTTGTTTGTTTGTTTGTTTGTTCGTTTGTTCGTTTGTTCTTTTGTTTGATTGTTTGATTGTTTGTTTGATTGTTTGTTTGTTTGTTTGTTTGTTTGTTTGTTTGTTTGTTTGTTTGTTTATTTATTTGTCCTTCTTTCACGTCAAAACAGAGTGACGGATTGGCGTTATTTTTTGTATGGAGATAGATGGAGGGCTGGAGAGTGACATAGTCTACTTTTTACCGCGGGAGATTATATTATTCTCACAGGAAGACACGTTGAAATACAACTCAAAAAAATATTTATGATCAGAATTACTTGAAACTTGGTATTAATGCTATTCAATACAATTAAATACATAAATAAATGTTTTAGCATTTTTCGAAATTCATCCCATTAGGGGGTGAAATAGGAAATAAAAGTTTGTATGAAACCTACCTTTTCAGAGTTTTTTTTGAAGTTTTAACGCCAGCAATGCTGCCGGTTCTGCTAGTATATAACTAAAGTGTTAAAGTATCTATTAGAAGGAAAAAGTATAATTATTAAAAACTTGATTGAATGGAAAGTAAAAGGTACCTAAAAGCACTAACTACTTATTTCATATCTATGAAGTCGGTTAGAACATTTTTATAGGAAATAACAATTGTAATGAATAGGACGTGAAATGTGAAAATACGAGGCGAACTTATCCGTTAAAATTGTATTCCTACGCACAATTTCAGGGAACGTTTTCCGCCTACATTGTGACTTTGTTTGTCCATATACAAATAGATGTAGCTTACTATGGATATATCTAAAGATTTACAAATATATTATATCAAAAACGATGCTACATTAAAATGAAATTTTTGCTACAAAATATTTTATAACCCAATTTTTATTAAGTGGCTTTTATAGCAGATATGTATATGTTACATGCCAGTCTCATTATTACATATAACACAGTTCATTTATAAAACAGAAAAAAAATTACTCAATTCATGACTTGTATGGCTCAGTTTGTAGTGACCCTGCTTTCTGTGCCAGCAGTCGCGGATTCGGATCCCGCTCGGGGCCTTCATTTGTGTGATGGGCACGAATGTTTGTACTAGAGTCATGGGTGTTTATATTTATAATATGCATTTAAAGTTATAAATGTGTAGTGTATCAACTATCTGGTATCCGTAACACAAGCCTAGTAGCTTAACATGAAACCAGATGGTGCTGTGTGTTAATGTCCCAACATTTTTTAATTTTATATATGTTTAATCTAACAGTTTGAAGGAAAGCACTAACAAAATAACAGAAAAATATTATAAAATCTTTATCCATCATGTTACTTCAATTTTTAATTGGCGCTACATAACGATTGAAGATCGCCTTTATTTATTTTTTATTAATATTTTCAACATTAAAGTCACAAGTGTCATATTTTCATTATCGTAAAAATTAAAATTTATTTGTACTTACGTCCTGTAATTGAAATATAAAGGTATATGAATCGTAAAAACCTTCAGGCTTTATGCCATATAAGTGCTTAAGTTAAAATGCATTGTTATGATGTAAACTCAAACATAAAATATATTTTTTAAAGACTTTTACAAATACTTGTATACAAAATGTCGTATTAAATGTCAGTTATGTTTGTCATTTATGTTTATGAGAATGCCACAGCTTGGAATGCAGCTCAGATGAGATAAGATGGCGTAATACACAGAATTCATTGTCTTGAAAGTGGAAGTAAATTTTATGGGAAATTGTATTGGGATATATCCTATCACACTTCCTACTAATATTATAAATGCGAAAGTTTGTGAGGATGTATGGACGTCTGGATGTATGGATGTTTGTTAAAACTTCACAATAATATAGTTCATACATCAGAATAACACTTAGTCCACTTTTTATCCCAAAAAATGTATGGTTCGCATGGGATAGATTTGATTTTGCTTAACAAGAGGCGAACCCGAGCGAAGTGAGGATGAGACGCTAGTGGTATAATAAAAAAGTGAACTTTGTTATGTTCTCAAATTTGTGTTATCTTTTAATATTAATATTTAATTTATATCCCGGGCAAAGCAGAGTCTAAATGAACGTATAAATAAAAATAATTACTCTTCAAACCGCTAACCATTCAATCCAAGTAATTCTGGCAGCCCTATGCGATTCCCAGGCAGACTTGCAATGAGACGGCACTAGCCATTTTTATACCTGGACGCTGTCCAAATACTACGGGTTATCAACTTATCCGTGTCACATTCCTACTATTATCTATATTAGATTTTATCGATATTCTACATCTTTGTGAGTTAATTACTCATCTCTATTTATCGATAAAATTAAAAGATTTCTATATGATATTCCAGATTGAGCGCACATGGTCTTTTGTATGATACCAACTCAGACTAAAGAAATATATGGAGTCCGCCAAAATAAATTTCAAAGTCAAAAATAGCGTGATTAGGTGTGTAATAGTAGCAATTATCTTGAAAGAGAGACAGCATATTATTAGATTATTAACATTTTTTCTTTATTTGTAATAAAATCCGCTAGGTATTTTTATTTATTAAAACTTATTTAGTTATCATTCATTCTAAAAAAAAGTCATTTGTATACTATTTTAAAATATGATTGTTTGGCTTCATGTTTAGTTCTGACACGCTCTATATTGTTTTTATATGACGATTTCGATATGTCCTACAAATATCTCAAAAACGTGACACTTTAGGGCTTTATGTTGCTGATACTTTTATACTTATTTAAGTGTCTTCTATCAATATGTATGCCTTTTATAGTGCGTCGCTAGCTTAGAAAAAAATAAAAATGGAGGAATGTTGGCAGTGAGGCATAAGTTTGTTTCTCTTTCTTTATTAAGTAAATTTATATCTACGACGTTTTGTTAATCAAATCATTGAAAGGCAACTTGTGGTTCTTTCTAATAAATTAAAAAATAACATTGTAATTTTTAGTGCAAGTCTGTTTTATCGCATATAGTTAATTAACTCTATGACAATTTTACTATGGAATAGAAATGTATCATACAGGAAATCAAAAGGGCCCCATCAAAAAAAAAAAACCTTTACAACCAAGCCAACATGATACTTATGTATACATAAAGACAAAAATATTGAAATTATAGGCATTATGGTTTCGCCTTAAATATTCTCACGACACACATATACACACATACATATATGACTATAATGTAACTTGGCCCTATTACTGCTTTCCTGTATACAATTTCCTGAGTTGTATTTCAGACCCTTTTTATTCAATGAGAGTTTACAATTTATCACTTTTGACCATTCGTGTTTGAGGTCACTCTTTGATAAAACTGCACAACAGAAGACGTAAGTGTTTATTCATATAACGATAATCTTATCAATTAAAAGCAAATATAATTACATATTATATACGAAACCTAAAAATGAAGGAAAAATAAAAAATGCTCATTAAAAATGTTTATCATTAACATAGAAGGTAGGTATGCGTCAAATTATAATGGAGTAGATTTCAAGGCAGTAGGCTATGGATGGCCAAAAACAGGCGTGACGGACTATAGGTTCCACTTTATATCAGATGTCTAGAATTAATGGTATGGGTGTCTTTATGTGTTTATGAAAATATGATTCGAACATTTTTGAGGTTTCTTATTAACGGTTAGTATAGATTTCTCAGAGATGAGATATTTTTCCGCAATAAAAAGTATCCTATATATTGACCAGGATCATTATACCAAACTTCATCAAAATCTATCCAGTGGTTTTCTCGTGATGCGATCAGACAAACAGAAAGACGAAAATTCTAAAAACTACAGATTCGGCCTCTGTATCGATAATAATGACTATTTCAATAAGATTTTCCAAAAAAATATTTAATGTACAGATTCAACTCAGAATTTTATTATTATATGTATAGATTAAGTAAATTCTAAAAAGATTTAGTAATAAGCGAGTAAAAGATATTATCTATCGATATTCTACACTTATCACTATTTAAAGTTGATAATAATCATTGCATCTAACAAGAAAAATAATTAAATAGCATTTGAACCTGTGACCTTTTAATACTGAAGATGATCAGTAAGTACGTTATGTTTGTTCTTATAATAATTTTTATTTTATATTTTGTTATTTATTTTTTATTTTAGTTATTTAATTGTTATTTTATATTTTGATACAATCAATGATCAATGAATATTGATGTCAATGATGTGAGTTAATCGTTGCTGGCTTTACTATGTCACCGACTCTATTTCTGTAAACTATTTTTGTACGTATAAATATGTATTTGGCTGCTATTTCGATTGTTAATCGCATTTCTCGGTCCAGTTACTGTTTTATCATGTCTTGTATCGTTTGTACTGAGCGTATTAAATTTAACTGGTCAATTTTGTTATGATAAGTTATCAAATAAATATTTAATTATTTTGTTTTTGTTTTGATAACAAATGGAGTTATAAGAATTACTTTTTTGTTTAAACAGCTATTTGTTATTTAATTTTGTGTTTATTATTTAAAAATATTTTTTTTTATTGTGAAATATATAACTGTCAAAAAAAGTTTAACTTTTTAAGCATCGTTTACAGTTTATTGTTTTTTGATAAGGATTTTTTTTTATTGTTGTATGTAAATCAATAAAATGTTAGCTTATCATTATTATTACGGTACAAGCATGACTGATATACTATTTAGATAATATATGCCGTAAACGTTTTGTACTATACATATTTAATAGAAAAAAAAATTTACTCTGTGCATATTTTTTCTCCTTCCATACATTAATCATTAAAAACTGTGTAAGATCGATATCACTGAATTTTTCATGTGGAACGAATGTATCATTCCTTAAAAAATATTTAAAAATGTTAGATTCTCAAAAAAAATGATAAGAAAAAAAGGAATTAACATACCGTTTTAAATGAAGTGTGTATTTTTAATTTGTACACAAAACACTTTAAAAATATTTTCGATTGCACGCATAACAATGAACACAGCTCACTAGCGACCCACACGCTTGTTCCGTGGCGACTGGCCGCTATGACAATATTGCCAGCTGGCAAAGGTACTCCCTAAAGCTTTGCTACATTTACCATTTTTTCTAAATGATGTTATTATTTAATTTATATGGGTATCTTATTTGCAATCTATACTTATTATAAAAATAAGTCCCCCGGCCGCGTCTTTCTGTCCTCCTGTCTGTCCTCCTGTCTGTCCTCCTGTCTGTCTGAACGCGATAAACTCGAAAACTACTGAACGGATTTTTATACGGTTTTCAACAATAGAAAGAGTAATTCTTGAGGAAGGTTTAGGTATATAATTTATTATGCTTTTATGTAAATTAGCTGAAATACGGCGACAAATGTTGAAGAGGTCGCAAAAAATCTCGCCAAATGGGAACTTTCCACGCGAACGCCGCGTAAACTAGCAAAGATACAGTTAAGTAATGTACTAGAGAATTCAAAATCTATAAAAATGCTACAAAAAAGTCCGCGATAGCATATCTCTATCTCTTACGGTTGACTTACAATAACCACTTTTATGTTAACATTTTTAATTAAAAACATTACGTTATTTTCAAAGTTATTTTCTTTAGTTCGGTATTAATCCTTATCCAAATGAATATTTTAGTTAGCTTAGTCATTTAATGCAGATTAAAATTGCTCTTTACACTAAATCAATCAGATGAATAGTTTTTGAGATATCGTTGTTAGAAGTAATTAGTAGCGAAACATTTTTAATGCTTGGCGAGCATTGAGATGCCTACGGCGAGTCCATCCCCTCTGCCCCGCATCGCTCGACCGCCTGCTCAAGCTATATAAACCGGGCGATGTAGCGCGCGATCCTAGGATACTTTTTACCGCGGGAAAATATCTTATTTCTGAGGAAAAATACAAAAACTGCAATGTAAGAGTATACTAATATGTAACACCTAAGAATTTAGTTTTTGGTCATCTGAACGCGGGCGGAGCCGCGGGCAATGCTAGTTTAGTTATATAACATAGCCTTCCTGTATAATTTTATAAAATGAAATGAGAGAAAAAGACAGCAAAATAGCTAAAATATTGGTTCTCACAATTATTATACGTTTTGGCAATTTTTTGACGAAGCGTGTATAACTTTAAAAAATGAGCATTGTTAGTTTTTTACTGTAACTGTTTTTAGCTGTAGTCTGAGCAGTGAATTTGATAAATTTTAATAAAAGAATCTTCGATTAAAACAATAAAATTAAATAAAATTTTCTCGACACGTTCGGCTCAGTGTATAGTGATCTTACTTGCTATGCCAGCGGTCACGGGTTCGAGTTCCGCTGGCGGCATTCATTTGTGTGATGAACACAAATATTTGTACTCCAGTCATGGGTGTTTATATTTATAGTGATATATGTGTAGTGTATCAACTATCTGGTATCCATAACACAAGCCTTGTAGTTTACCATGGAATTACCCTATTTAAAAACTCCAATAGGATCCCATCAAAAGCGACAAATCGCTTTTGATGGGATTCTTTTGGTGTTTTTCAACAGGGTAGATGGTGCTGTGTATTAATGTCCCAGAATATTTATTATTTATTTATTATTTATATATACATATATCCGCTTATATAATTCAAAATAAAGGGAGCCTATGATCAACATAGTACGTCAACTCAGCCTACTCCGGAAGGAAACGTGGTGTGAATGTTCGTAATTTTTAAATGACGTCTTAAATAATACATGACCAATTTCAAAGTTAGAGTACGTAGTCAATTTAGGCAGTCTATATTTTAACAGCTAAAATATAAAAAAACTGCTCTAATATATTTTTTTAATTTTTTTTGGTGTATTGTATTTATAGTATTGCGAATATCATATAATTACGTATTTTAATTTTTAGCTCGAAAGTGAAATTACTCTGTGATTTATAATTTACATCAGGTTCATGCTTAGCTTAGGTACTTAGCCAATTTTGTGTTGTCCATCCATTGAGGAACGGCTTCAGATTCTTACAATGGAAGCCGCGATTATGTATTGTTTGTTAGTTTTTATTATATGGACGAAGTATGCAGAGGATAGTGACGGAAGCCTGATATGGTAGTGTAGTTAGTTATTTTATAATACTATTTCTGCAAATGTGCTCGTAATGTTTGTAATAAGAAGCAAAATGAATAAGATAATCATTGCCTTGTGTTTAACATAAATGCAAAACCCCTTGAAAAATGACTAAAGAGGAAAGCCAAAGAGAAAGAGGAAAATTATTGTAATAATAAAGTGACCAATTTCTACTTGGGCATGAGCAGTTTCATTTAACTTCATTTATTGTTTAATTCGCACCAACAATATTCTCTTAGTCTGAATACTTGGCTAAGAAGCTTATATTATCTTTAACAAATTAAATACTCAGTTCTATGCTAGGTACATTTAAAATGGAAATTATATTCAATCAATAAAAAAGTAGCGTCTTACCCTAAAAATAAATATATAGACAAACTGACAAAAAATTTAACAACTATTATTTTGGGGTCTATATTCTGTACACAATACGTTACAGTCAAAGTTTAAAAAAAAAATGATTTTTTTTTAAACTATGACACAGATTTCGCTTTGTTACTATTTTCTTATATGTATAGATTGGTTTTCGTGTTATAAGTTATAGTAAAGTGAACTCGATTATTATTTAATTATTTTAGTTTCTAAGTTTTTTTCATTTCGACTTAATTATAAAGACGCTCTTAATAACAGTTGATAGGATATTTCCTGGACATCGAGAGCAAGCAGATACAATCATTATATCGAATTCAGTGTGTTCAGATCGCGAAAAATAATCTTTTATCTATATACTAGCTAGCGGCTTACCTTCTCTTCGCTCGGGTACGTCCTAGGTACACTAATACTAGGGGGGTGCGCGGATTTTGTTCACAATTTCATGGGTTTTAGTTTTTTGAGCGGAACCCTAATTATTATTTTACTAAAATGAAACTAGCCTAAGTTTCTCCTTATATCAACCTATCTTTTTCTCTCCTGTCTGTCAAGCGATTTTTTTTGCTTAATAGCTATTACCGTTTCAATAAAAATATTTTGCTAACTGTTTTTTTATATTATACAGATCAATTCATTTTAAATAAAATTATCTTTTCGGATTTTTTCTGCTGAGTCTTTCCTGTGACCACGATTGCTGTAAAGTATTCGAATCGTCGGGAACCAAAAATCAAAATATATCCGCGAAAATATCTGAAAAAATAGTTTTATTTGAACTGTCAAATATTTGCGTAAATCTAAGAAAGTATCATATACATTTTCTTCAAATTGATTATAAAATAATTGATTATAGCTGATTTTCGACCACTAGGCAAATATTAGAATAAATGGCTTTATAAAGTACCTATTTAAGACATATCTTATTCTACATCGTATTTTTAGTTTTATTTTTAATAAAGAAAAGGGAATCTGTAATTTAGCGCGGTTTTCTTATGTGGGCCGATAAATGATACTTTAAAATGGCGCTAGAATTAAAAATATTGTTATTTAAATTAAATCACGTGTCTGTTTATGTTACTTGTTGAAATATTCACTACGTCTGTTTTTTCCTCATACTTATGCTAATGTAAATAATGAAATTAATTTTATCCATACATATATTAAAGTCGTAAAGAGACTTAGTTTGTTTATTGGATATTTGTAGATACGTGCAAAGCGTTGTAATTCATTATTGTGGGAGTTAAAATATATAATTTAACTAGCGACTCACACTCGGTTACGAATTGCTATTTTATAATAAATTGTACAATGTAAAATTGACATGACATTGAGACACCTTTTTTTTGAAGATATTGTCTTATATACACTTTTAAAGACTTGATTTACTCGGGTTTGATAAATATTCCATATGGGTTTGAAACTTGATAGGTACCTATCGACTCACATAAATATGTTGGGTCATCAACACACAGCACCATCTAGTTCCATGTTAAGTTACGAGGTTTGTGTTATGGATACCAGATAGTTGATACACTACACATACATATATAACTAATAAATGTGTACATATTATAAATATAAACATTAAACACCCATGACTGAAGTACAAACATTTGTGCTTATCACACAAATGAATGCCCCCCAGCGAGACTCGAACCCGCGACCGCTGGCACAGCAAGTTTAGTACTACTACTACAAATCGAGCCAAACGTGTTGTCAAGATGTAGAGATCATATGTAGAGATAATTTAATAATAATAATCGCCAAGCTATATCGTAAATGTTTTAATTTTATTCATTCAGTTTTTTTAACGTCCCACGTGCAGGGCACGTGCTTCTGCTCAGTGCTTGACATCAGGTAATATTCCACAAAGTGCGGGTTCCACCAAGTGCGGGTGAAGTCCACCTTCACATGTCTTTCGAAAACTTGCTAGCTTCACACATGCAGGTTTCCTCACGATGTGTTTCTTCATTGTAAGATATGTAATGTATTTATTTTAATTATCAATTATTTAACTCACAAATGCTTGTACAAGTAGTTAAATTCTTGTTTACATTTACCAACAGCGCTGGGTCCGCCAAGCGTAAATAACACTCGTACACTTAAATTACTTATTGTTTGTGTCAGTTTTATTAATGTTAAAAAAACACGTCATAAATTATCTGATATAGTTTGAACGTTCAAAATTGGATTGCTTCTATTAAGTAGCCCATATGTAACACATAAACACGCTCTGAATAAAAACATAAAGCGATATCATTTTCATATATAGACATAACGATGTATTTTTTTATTATTCTATGACTACTTTGGTATAATGGAGCATTGGTACTACCTACTGTGCTGTAGATAACTATTTCGATTTTCATCGTTGAGAATTCGCATTCATAATAATGTCCTCCTGTCCGATTCCGGCCACAGCGGCCAATCTCAGTAAGACTAGCCATATGCGCAGGAGATATTATAGTGCACAAGTGTCGCAGACATACGTATGTATGTAAGTATACTTTCTATTCCTATCGATATGACGACAGCGTGTGGTGACCGGTAAGAGAGCAATCGAAGGATCCATGGCTATACGAGCTCCTAGTCACGGGGGTTAAACACCGTCATTTCCCAACTCTGGGCTATTACTGTGAATTTATTAACAGAAAACTCAATAATTTAATTTGGTTCTACCTGGGACTCGAACCCAGGACCTTCGGATATAGTTGTGCATGCTAGTCACTAGACCACCGAGGTAGGTACTATCAATTATACAGTATGTAATGTCTATCTATACTTGAGTAGAACGAAGAGCAGCATACCACTATGTTCACTGATTTTACGGAAAAGTAAATATTATAAGAAAAGTCGCAGTTAATAACTTAGTTTTAGATATAAATTAGATATTCCTACATACGTATGGTTTGCATTATTTATTAAAATTTATTGTATTTTGCTTATACGTTAGTGAGTCACTTGGATTTTCTATGAATATATTAGTATGAAGAATATGAATTGCATCAATAGGGAGCTTAAAAATAAAAAAAATATATGTGAAAATTGTAAAAACTAAAGAGGAACCGTTGAGGTCTGACAGGTGGTGGCTTTTAACTGTTAATCTGTTACGGCTACTTATTTCAGTCACTAAGAAGTTCTCGTTTGTTATAGTTCTAAACAATGATTCCTTAGTACATATATTGTAATAATATAAAAAATCTAGAAGAAATCTGTTAGGAACGTAGTTCCTTTCGCTGTCTGCTCATAAACATCATCAACGTATATTGAGTTTGAGGAAAGGCCTGCAATCTGCATTAGAATTTTTCACAACATACACACCTTAAGACATACGGTATTTATGATGACGTCACACGAGGTGCTCTTAGTAAAGAATAACTCGTCCTTTTTGAAAAAAAGAAAAATGTCGTGACGGTAAAAAATATTACATACTAGCATTGCCCGCGGCCCCGCCCGCGTTTAGATGACCAAAATCCAAACTCTTAGGTTTTACATATTATTATACTCTTACAGTGCAATTTTTGTATTTTTTCTCAGAAATGAGATATTTTCCCGCGGTAAAAAGTATCCTATATGTTGACCCGGATAACCAGCTATCATCATATCAAATTTCATCAAAATCTGTCCAGTGGTTTTCTCGTGAGGCGGTAACAGACAGACAGACAGACAAAAAATCTAAAAACTATAAGTTCGGACTCTATATCGATAATAATGTCTATTTCAATTAGATTTTCCAAAAAAAATGTAATACACAGATTCGATTTAGTTACTATTTTATTATATGTATAGATTTTTCCGTTTTGTCAATGAGAGCTCATTCCCTAAGTATGCAGAATAACGTGCTCTAAGGAACTTCGTTGGAAAAACATGTTTTTTACATAATATTGAATGATGTGTATGTGTGTGTAATGTAGAGTATATTTTGAACCTACTAATTTTATTCTAAAAATTCCTCTACTAACAAATAAATTAATTATTACTGAGTAACACACACTGTTTTTATTGACGTACGGCGTACAACTCGCGTCAAACCTAGCATATTATTATTATTTTTTTATTTTCTATACTAATATTATAAAGAGGTAAGGTTTGTGAGTTTATGAGGTTTTAGGGAGTAATCTCTGGATCTACTGAACTGATTTAGATAAAAATTGGTAAGAAGATAGTTTGAGACCCTGTAAAGGATAGGATACTTTTTATCCCGTAAATCATTCCTGGAAATGGGGTTGAAAGATTCTATTGGGATGGAAGCCAGGAACGAACCCGAGCGAAGCGAGGGTGAGTCGCTAGTATTTAATAAATATGTTGGAATATTAACACGCAGTTACACGACCTAGTTTCATGGTAAGCTTGTGTTATGGATGGCTTGTGTTATGGATACCAGATAGTTAATACATTATACATAAATGTAACTTTAAATACATACATATTATAAATATATGTTAATAGCATAAATTTCCTGGATATTATAAAAGAAAACTTTTTTATTCAGATACAGTAGGTATAGTTTTTTAAAATAAAAATTAAATTTAAAAGTGAGAATAAAAAAGATATTATTTGTTACTGAATCTACTATCCGTCTCTATCGAGAAGTAAGCAAATATGACAAGTTAGTCCTTTACTTAAGAGCAAATAGCAATTATAGATTGATACAGAAGTTTTATTTTCTGTTACTTGCATATTTTAGTTTCAGTCAAAATTTTTACTAGCGAATTAGTTTGAAAGTAGCGTGTCGAATGAAAGAGTCATCGGTCACGACCTTTCGACCCCTCAGTGCCGCACTAGGTGAACTCGTGTTAATGTCATATATTTTTTTATTTTAAAAATGTTGTAGAAAAATGATAATAATAACTAAGCTTATTAATTAAATATTTTATAGGCTTAATGATTTTGAATATAATTGTATTTAATTTCAAATGCAGGTAAAAGATGTAATGAAAATTTTGAGTGGAATATTCTGTGTGGTATACTGATTTTATTTTAGAGATAAAAAGTATTCTAATTGATAATCCAGTTTATCAAACTATCTCTATATAAATAAACTACGTTTTAATTTAAAAAGTAAATCGATTTTACAAGTTTTACTAAGTTTCATTAAAATCGTTGGAGCCGTTTCCGAAATTCAGATTATATATATACAAGAATTGCTCGTTAAAATATATTACATAATGTAAACTTAAAAAATAATACACAAATGAATTCAATTACTCTCCCTTTTTGAAATTGGTAAAAAACCGCAAACATTCAAACCTCAAAGCTGTTTAAACTTTCCCATTGATAATGATACTAACAGAATTGCTTATTTCATTTTCTACTCTCACTTTGTATCAATCTTTAAACCGTAATGAGAGTACACGAACTATCTTTTAAACTATCCAGCCATCATTGGCCTCAATTGTTGTACCGAATTCCGTTCTAAAAGATCATTCTTTCTATACTGAGCCAAGGTGTGGGTATCATCTTATAATGGTCGTGTATATATGAGTCGGTTCAAATCGGTTTCATATGAAAATAAAAATGTATTAATATCACGCAAAATTAAAAAAAATGACTATTTAAGTGAATTTTAAATGTTTATTATGTTAGTATATTGACGTCACGTTTGGCTCAGTGTGTAGTGGCCCTATTTGCTGAGCCAGCGGTCGCGGGTTCGAGTCCTGCTGGGGGCATTCATTGTGTGATGAGCACGAATGTTTGTACTCTAGTCATGGGTGTTTATATTTATAATATGTATGTATATAAAGGTATATATGTGTAGTGTATCAACTATCTTTTTTTTTTTTTTTTTCGTCAGGAAACCCTGTTGCCGGGTACCCGCCGCCTGGGGAAGAACGACGGGTTATGTGGGGCTCCCACCGCGCAAAGATGGTAAACGCGCGGCAGCCTACCCACTAAAACCTGACGGTGTCCACCTCTGTCGCCTCCAGGTCGGGGCCACGGGAACCAAAATCATCCGCGAACCCCGACGGCAGTGTATCAACTATCTGGTATCCATAACGCAAGCCAAGCTTACCATGGAACTAGGTGGCGCTGTGTATTAATGTCCCAACATATTTATTTATATTTATTTATTTATTTAAGTGAATTTATTAAGTATGGTGAAAATAGGGTTTCATACATTATGAAATCAAAGACAACAGAGTTTTTTTTATGTTAGTTCGCTTTTTGTGGTAACTTCTAAACACGTATGAATGTTTGCTGAAATACAGCTCATGACAAAAATATGAAGAAATGGACTATTCAAGTTCGACTTACCAATTATTTTAATAACTCTAGTACAATTTTCGTGGGTAATTGGCACGAAACTTTCATATTTTGATGAAGAATTCATTTTTTAAATATAAAATATACAAAATATACGCGTTGGTTTTAGATGGCAGTGATGATTTTGTAATTGATAACATATTATACCTATGCTTCTTTGTAAAACTAGATTAGATAATAATTTTGACTGCTACTCGATAAAGAGGTCTGAAAATACTACTTTGGGAATAAGGTTTTGAACAACTTCTTTATTAAATAATAAAAGAACAAGAAAATGCAATTTTAAAAACACCAAATTTCTACATTGTACGAGTATAATTGTATATTAAATATTGTTTCAGTAACTTCTTTATAGTACAGTCTTAAGAAATTTTGTGTACTTGTTTCATTGTAATGAGATTTATTTTATTACAAAGGCAATAATTTGAATTTAAATAAAAATTAAAATGTTCAAATAATCTTTACATACATCTATTATCTACTCGTACCTCGCCTTACGACTTAGCTACGTTTTTATACAACTATTTTAATAAAGAACTCCATTAAAATATGTTCAGTCTGACTGAATTGTGTGAATTTGCAACTATTATTATACATATGTACAGATTTATATAATACAAGCGACTTACCCTCGCTTCACTCGGCTGCGTCCTTAGGTACGTTTTTTTTGCGGTACCCAATTTTTTATATTTAGAATAAAAGTAGCCTACGTTACTCTGCCAATCTGCCAGTGAAAATCCCGTAAAAATCTGTCAAGCAGTTTGAGATTAGCCGGAACAAGCAAACAGACAGACAAATAAAATTTTAAAATTGTGTTTTTCTAATAAGTACCGTATATAATTTAGCAAATGCACTTAGTAAAAATCTGTTATTTTGACATTACAAACAGACACTTTAATATTTTTTATCTGTATAGATTAATGCGAATTGTTATTTAATATTCTACTTTTAAAAAATGTACTAGAAATAGAATAGATTTCTTAATCTTATATCAGCTCAAAAGGAAATGCTTGCAATTCGGTCACTAAATGATTGTAGACGAGTTCCGTCATACAGTTGTGTATGAGATGGATGTCGCTTAATGCCCTACATACTGTTATAGGGTTGCCAAATGGTTGAATATTATGTAATTGCTATATTCTCCTATAATTTAGCAAGAAATTTATATTTTTTACAGAGATAGTTTACAGGCTTGATAGTTCATAGTTTGGTTTTAATTCTGGTTAATCACGTGGTTCCTGCGGGATGTTCGTTTTGCAATATAGGATATTGCCAACAGCTACTCAAAGAAAGTTTATACTTTAGTAGACCTCGTAAACACTATATTTTTAAAAGTATTATTGCATAAGTTGAGTGTTGAAATTCTTTACATCAAAATAACACGCCTGAACCTGAGTATAAAAATCCATACAGTAAGCGATTCCATTAGTTTTCATTAGTTTTTGCATGGGTAGTAAAAAAAAAATAGATATTTCACAGCGAATGGTTCAAGCAGTATCCTCTGACTGTCAATATAAAAAAACGTATACAAACGTAACGTTACGGCTTAGCGTAATGGCCTAAGAGCCCGTGAACACCAGACCTTCGTCATTTTATAAAAGCTGAAAGTTTGTCAGCGCATGCTCCCGACACAGATAAGAACGATGGACCATTATGAAGTTCAGGCTATGGTGGCTTCGGCAGGTACACGGTACTAAGGGTGTGTAAAATACCGATCTAAATTCGTCAAATAATAAAGTGTGATTTTTGGTATTACCTTCAGAATATTATTAAAAATCACGTCATTCAATGCCAGACACTTAACATCGTGGCAAACCCTTGCCAGACACCCTTTTCATGAAATCATAATTCTACTTACGTTATAGTATAAAAGCTGATTTTTATATATAATACTTGTGTAATAATTAGATGATTTATAAGACTGCTAGCATAGCATTTATTACACACCATCAAAAATAAAGTCAATTCTTAGCGCTTCTAATTTGGTGACCATTTGCAGCATTTTCTTAGAAATGCCTCCCAACTTGTTTGAAACATTTTTCAGAGTCGCGGGCAATGCTAGTGCTATATAAATTAAGATGATATTTATATATTTTTGTAACCACAAACCCAGCCCTAAATCTCACATCACAGACGAGTAGGCGCAATAATGCGAATACAAAGGCGTCTCGACTTCTCGAGCTAATACGAAGCGCACTTAGCTAGCTGATGTTATTTTCTCATAAGAAAAATATACATTGATTATTATCTTTGATGTCTTATATTTTTCTCATTATTCATTAAGACATTTTTTTTCGACACTATTGAACATTTATATATATAGATAGGTATAGTATTCCATTCATATAATGTTTTCCTCAAATTTTCAATAATGATTATTTCGACCACTGTGTGAATATTAGTATATTGAATTAATATAAGTGATATCATAATTAATATATAGGTTTGTTGTAAGGGTCGTTCTTTCAAATATATTTAAAAAAAAACAAAAACGTGGCGTTGGCTGAGTTTTTTTGTATCTTAGATAATTTATAAATAAAAAATACGAAATATAGAGATTCTTTCAAATGAATCCACTATGCATTTATTTAATATGAGTTTCAATTTAAGTAGTTTACAAATATGGAAAAACATAATAATGTTTAAAGGTTGTTTATTCTATCGTCAACTTAGCGACATCTATTTTCTTGTTAGAGAACTAAATAAATTATATTATATGTGTTTTGGATTCAAACCATAATAACAGAGTAAACCTTTATAGTTGATAGAGTTGTTACAAAAATTTTTGATAGATGGCGTTAGTAACATAAAAGTAAAATGCATATACATACATATTAGGTCCTTAGTCCTTACATATGAAATTCTACTAGTAAATAATTTTCTAGAAAGTTGAAATTCATACTGAAGTAATATAAAATTTGCAATATGAACGTTGAAAGGACGTTATTATGACAACAATAAATATATTTATTTTACACTAAATCGTTTACACAGGATAGATAAAGATTAGTTAACAAATAGAGTGACAAAAAACTAAGAAATTCTTATTATATAGACTGTTTTGTGTTACCTACATTCTAACTCAACCGACTTCAAAAAGGAGAAGGTTTGCAATTCGACTGTATGTTTTTTTTTTTATGTTTGTTACCTCAGAACTCCGTCATTTATTAACCGATTTGGACAATTTTTGTTTTTTATTGAAAGGGTATACTTCCAGATTGGTCCCATTTAAATTTCAAAAAAAAATACCACCCCTAAGGGTGGAAAAACAACTAATGATGAATTTAACCTACTTCTAATTGTCATATTGACTTGAAACTTTGCAAGTATTTCTATTTCTGTTGATAGTACAGTGGTTCGGTGTTGTTGACCTGATCTGATGGCAAGGCCAGAAGGTGGATAGGTGGAACTCTTCAACGGCTAATAGTAGATACTTTGAGTTTGGGCTTATTTTGTTTGATTTGACAAGCCTAACACGTTAGAATCCTTACTTTGCTACTACTGTCTACACTAAAAAGGGAAAAATAAAAACTTTTTAACAAAAAAATAAAAACCGACTTCAAACAAAACCACTAAAAAGTAAAAAATAATTGATTGGTAGTTTTCTTTGGCTTTGGCTAAGTAATTGAAGCCTACCTATTAAATACATACCTAATCAAATATTTTCGAAATCGGTGCCAGCCCATACAAAGCAAAGCACACCGACTTCGAAAATATTTTATTAGGTATGTATAGTAAATGAAAACTACCAATCAGTTATTTTTTACTTTTTAGTGCTTTTGTTTGAAGTCGGTTTTTATTTTTTTGTTAAAAAGTTTTTATGTGAGTGCGCGCTTTGTAAGCGAAAATTTTCATCGTGTTCGATTGAATGCTAAAGAAACGTATAAAAAAAGAAGAAGAAACAAAGAAAATATTCATTTTCTGACTTTTTCTTGTCATAAATAAATAACTTAGCAAATATTGGCTAACTCTACAAAACTTAAATTAAAATACATGTATACTTTACCCTAACCTCTCTTAAGAATATCCTGAGTTGTACAAACGGTAAAAATATCTTATTAATTTAAAGATAATATAATTATCGATTGGTAAAAGTTATTTTACCTATACATATAATAAAATTCCGAGTCGAATTTCTACGTTAAATATTTTTTGGAAAATCTTATTGAAATAGTCATTATTATCGGTATAGAGGCCGAATGTATAGTTTTTAGAATTTTTGTCTATTTGTCTGTCTGGGAACGCATTACGAGAAAACCACTGGACAGATTTTGATGAATTTTGGTTCATACCAAAATATGATATGATATCTGGATTAATGATAGCTGGATATACGGGTTAACATATACGTAGGATTCTTTTTCTGCGGGAAAATGTCTCATCTCTGAGAAATCTATAGGTACTAAACGTTAAAACGTATCTTGAGCTACATATTCTATGGGTTTCCGCATCAAACGAGGGTCAAGTTGGTGGTTTCTGACTAATTACAAAATATGAATAAAACTGCAGGCTTTACCTAATTTAAATTATAATATAACTCCGCCCGCGCAGTTGATTTTAGCGAAATCAGAATTACAAAGTAATAAAAAACATAGACGTTCCTTCCTTTAGACCACCCTAATTAAATTTTGTCACAAAATCTATATATATATATATATATATATATATATATATATATAGAAATAGATTATAGTCTGGAATAACTCATAGGTTACTTTTTATCCCGGAAAATAATAATTTAATTATAATATTTATTTATATATAATAATAAATTCTTAGCTTAGGGAGCTACCTATCTATAAACTATTTCCCTACTAAACATTCATTTCAAGCTCAAGTAATTTCCGAGACTTCGTGTTTAGTCAGTCAGAGAATGAGTCACTTTTAGCTTTTACGAGTATGTAGATCTGTATATTGTATAGGATGCGATTTAAAGTTTTTATACGATGCACTTTCAACATAATTTGTTTAATTATATCGTGTGCTTAATTAATTGGATAACATTTATATTTAGTACTTAATTCCCCACCCACGTTTCTTTAAGGTTAATATTTTTTGCAGTACACTAATATCCACTAGATTTATCGAATTAGCAAGTAGAGTGTTTTATTCTCTTCTCCGAAAGTTATTTTAATTAAAAAAATCCCATAGATACGTTAAATTTTCAAATATCAACCAACACACTATAGCATAATTTGTATTAGTTATAAGATAATGGGTGAATGTTGGAGTAAAAGTAGAAGTATCGAATTAGTAGCCCTCTACAAAGTGAGTAGTGTTAATTAGATATAGATTCTACGCATTGTCTGAATATTATTTAAGCCTTTATATTATATGGCGCCGTTGAATGAAAAGGCTAGGTCGTTAATTAAACGGCTGATTAAGTTAGTGGGTGACGACATATACATATGTACCTCGCCCTAATATAACACATATAGCCATTTTAATCAAAAATCGCTCATGCTTTAATAAGCTACAAATTATAGACTAATAGCGTTGATGAGAAATTGATTACCTTTCAAAATAACTTATTTAAATTTAACTACATTCGAATTTGGGTTAAAATAATCCAATACATGAAACTAGTATGATGATGACGTTTTCGCTCTATATATAAAGTACTAGCGGCTCACCCTCGCTTCGCTCGAGTTCGTCCCTATGTCACGTTTTAACTGTTAGTATGGAATAGATAGACTATATATTATTATATAATGTGTTTTCCGTGGGAATAAGGTAATGTCCCGTGGTAAAAAGTCGCCTATGTCACTCTCTAGTCCTCTAACTATCTCTACACAAAAAATCACGCCAATCCATCACTCCGTTTTGACGAGAAAGAAGGACAAACAAATAAACAAACAAACACTTTCACATTTATAATATTAGTATGGACTATATGGAGATGTTTTCTTCATATGTATATATTTTTATTTGAAATAGCTATTTTCGATAGTGGAGAAAACGAAGTAGCATTATGGTAAGTATGCATTTGAATCGAGCTTGAATTGAATACGTGACAATTGTACAGAAAATAGCTACCTTATTCCAACATCGTATCGAATGATTCTTACTTAAAACATATATTTTTATTCATTTATATATAATTTGAACTTATATAATTTATTCTTATAAACATATTAGCAACTTTACTAAGCTATGTGTATGATACATACATATGTATGTATGTATATTCATATATATTTAAATACCGTTATAGTTTAACCACATCTACCTACCTACCTATAATAAAATTGTAACAAAGCCGAATCTATACATTAAATATTTTTTGGAAAATCTAATTGAAATAAACATTATTATGAATACACAGGCCGAATCTATAGTTTTTAGAATTTGTCTGTAAAAACTGTCTGTCTATCTACCTGTCGTCTATTACCGCATCACAGAAAAACCACTAGAGGGATTTTGATGAAATTTCTTTTGATGATAGCTGGTTATCCGGGTTAACATATAGGATACTTTTTACCGCGGGAAAATATCTCATTTCTGAGTAAAAATACAAAAACTGCAATACTATCTGAACGCGGGCGGAGCCGCGGGCAATGCTAGGTTATTAAATAATTTCCTAACAGTACCCGTTATATTAACACTAGAGACCAGAACAAAAATATATGCGACGCATCCATATCCGACGCATGATGTAAAATATCCTATATGTTGACCCGGATAACCAGCTATCACCATACCCAACTTTATCAAAATCCATCCAGTGGTTTTTCTGTGATGCGGTAACAGACAGTCAGACAGACAAAAATTCTAAAAACTATAGATTCGGCCTCTGTATCAATAATAATGTTTATTTCAATAAGATTTTCCAAAAAATATTTAATGTACAGATTCGACTCAGTTACAATTTTATTATATGTATAGATTTTAAAACAGTATATAAATGACGATTTGTACATTCAATATTAATTAAATAACTAACGGTTTTTTTAAATAAAGAAAAATAAATAAATAAGCTAATAGGTATTATGCCATATCTCTTAAGTCGAAGAGAACAAATGCTTAAAAATTACAGAAGTATTTATTATAATTTTCGTTATTATTAATTATATATCTATTATTCATATTTTCTTCTCAACAATTGTAAATCGTTGTAACAAATACCTATACGAAATTTCCATTATTTTTTGAAGAAACCAAACAATCTGTACGGCAAAAACATAAACATTAAGATCACGATATTCATTTTGGCTTTGACATTTTTTTGGCCGACTCTATATAATTGTTTAGTTTAAAGTTAGCTTATTTTTTTTAATATGAGATTGAAATGAAAAGTGTATTTCATTATTGGGATATAATATATTTCTTACATAATAATATATGTATTATGTATACAATATATGTACATACATATATACATCTACAGCGTGCATTGAGCCTACTTCTGTCCATATATGGTAATAATAATCATTATTATTAACTGACGTCCACACCTGTCATTAGGCTATTCAAGTCGATCGCAATAATATATTCTACGTCTAATGCTATATGGTTCAATCTACTGTTTTACTCGTAACTTATTTTGATGTAGTTAACCGCATTTCACGCTCCCTTTAGTACATTTTATTTTGGTATCTTATAAAATATTCATTTAAAAATATGTATAATACTTTCTTAGATTTACGCAAATAATTGACATTTTAAATAAAACTATCTTTTCTTGTTTTTTGGAGAGTCTCTATGTTTGCTGTGAAGCGTTAGAAACGTGTGGAACCAAAAATCAAAATAAATCCGCGAAAAAATCGATAAAGATAGCTTTTTTTAATTGAAAAATATAGTGTAGAATGGATCGAAACAAAAGCTTAATTTCTATATCATAAATGTCTATTTCATGAATAAGATGAGGGGTTAAGTCGTAGATATAGAAAGTAGTAAACTAGTTTTCATATTTTATGGTATTAAAAATATAATAATAATAAGAAATATGTTGGGACATTGACACACAGCATCCATCCATCTGTTCTATGGTAAGCTACGAGGCTTGAGTTATAGATACCAGATAGTTGATACACTACACATATATAACTTTAAATACATACATATTATAAATATGAACACCCATGACTGGAGTACAAATATTCGTGCTCATCACACAAATGATTGCCTCCAGCGGGACTCAAACCCGCGACCGCTGGCACAGCCAGCAGGGTTAGTAGAAACTGAGTCAAACGTGTCGTAAAAAGGTTTTATTCGATATCTTACCATATTTTAGAATAAACTCACATAAAACGGTTATAAATGTGCAATTTCTCATAAAAATGCTGTAATAATACATAAAGTTTTAGCCCGTAACTCCATTTGGTATATACGTCAATAAAAATGCCTATGGAATAATCCAAAACGTAAGCTAGTTTTGAACCGAGTTTCATTCAAATCAGTTTAGTCGTTACAATAATAAAGAAGTTACGAATACACATCCTTACAAAACGATACAATGTGATTATCAGTTACTAGCGAGTCACCCTCGCTTCGCTCGGGTTCGTCCCTAGATATGTTTTAAAGGTTAGTATGAAATAGAAATCTTTAAATTTCTCGGTTATTCTGTACTATAAAATGCATGTATTATACATGTAAACCTTCCTCATGAATCACTTTATCTATTTAAAAAAAACGCATCAAAATCCGTTGCGTACTTTTAAAGATCTAAGCATACATAGGGACAGACAGACAGTGGGAAGCGACTTTGTTTTATACTATGTAGTGATTATATAATGATAAGTTCTACTAAATGTTAGTAACATTGGGATCGTGGCAATAAAAGTGCCTTCGAATTAAGCTGAAGTCGATTGCGTATCCATCACTCTTATATCCTACGGCCACATCCCCATACTACGGACTACCGGAGAGGAGGCACTGAGGCAGTCGCGTACACACCACGGTGAGGCTCAGACGTATGTTGGTCGAAACAGTTCCCGCGTAAACGAATTTATAAAGAAAACAATGGATATATTCACAACAGGTACGTACATTTATTATGTAGACACACAAATCAACGGTTTATTCTAGCTTATTGGTAAAGCATATTTGCTATATGTTAGCGCGTTGATGTTTATGAAAATTGTTTAGCTCTATTTTACGATTTCGTAAAAGTGGAAAGTTTTTGAAATGAAATGGATTATTTTTTTTTAGTTATTATCTGTTTTTTTTTAAATATATTTATAAAAAGAAGTTGGGAAATATTTTTGTTGGATTAATTTTATCGGGTTTTACTTCAATTTGCTTACTTGAATGAATGAGGTTTTACTTAATTTATTTATTTGTACAATAATTGAATAAATGGTCTTAATTTTTTTGAGCTTAAATTTCAAAAGCTTTTTGATTCTGGTCAAGTATGTAAAATTTATTACTTACCTTTACTTCCTTTCGTTGATATTTTTACATAAATATTTGAATATATAAATGCTTAAAAGACAACTTTCCAATAAAAACAAAAAAGAAACTGAAAAAAAAATCTTTTTATATAAAAAGCTCTGATACTATTGCCTGATTTTTGGAGTGGAAAATTGTTGACGGTCTAGATGACCTTTTGCAGTCAGTTTGGAAAGATTCGATTTTCAAGGAAACATTTCAGTATAATGTCGTAGTTCAATAATTTGTAAGTTTTTATTCACTGATGTATAACGGTCTGACTGCACTGACATTTAATTTAAATTGTAAAATTGACGATTCAAAAGTGCTTGTAAAAGTCTATTTGAATAAAGTATATTTTGATTTGATTTGATTTGAGTACTTGATTACCTAGAGTGTAGGTACTGTATCAAGGTTATGAGTTTGATTTTCGCACGGGCTGATTGTTTCTACCACCTAGTTGATTAAAAACTTCTTCTATCTATCGTATCTACCTCATCTACATCTACCTCGGTATAAATAATTTTACTAATACTACTTATACCTAGTTTACTTATCGATAGCTTGTGAAACATTAATTTATGTATTAAAGAAAATAATATTTCATTTCTAAAATAGAAGTAACAATAGCAAAAACAAAAATATCTTCTAACATTTTATATAGAATATATATAAAATAAAAAAATTAACAAAAACCTAGACAAACGAATAATATTGAAAAAATAAATATTATTTATAACTACTATAAAAATAAATCCACGTCAATAAGAGAATATTATCAACTCGTCTAAGCTGTCACCCTCAATATATAACGTTTTAATTCCACGCTTGGCGTTCGACAATATGAGCACTGGTTTCTTTTTTATTACTTCTTTATAATAATACTAAAGTTTGGTCGCACTAGCCCTTTGTATGCCTCACGTTTGGTAAGGGGAGAAGGGCCCTTTAGTGCAACAATAGGATAGCGTATTGAAATACGTTACACGGGGGTCACGCAAGGGGCTACACTGGGCCCCCTTCATTATGTGAGATAGCGATAGTTTATTAGCTATCCTATCTCATAGATGGCAATCAGGATTTATTTGTATTTTATATTAAGTAAGTCGGTGGGCTTTTACGGTTATTGGCTATATAAGTTGAATTTTATCACGTTATTTATTGCTGTTTAAGCAACAAATCAACAAAAAACCTCGCACCCATATATAATAAAAATATATTGTAAACGTTTTTTACTCCTTCACGCGAAAAAGGCTGCACAGATTTCGATGAAATTGAGTATACACACAGACTATGTAACATGGAATAACACATAGGCGTTAGTAATAAAATTTGTATCAAGTCGCAATGGGCACCTAAGAAAAGCGAGCGTCACTAGTTATAGAAAGTATATTATTAATATGTAACAGTATATCTTTACAATTTAACAATATCAAAGAGTAATTATGAGTGTTTGTGAGTAAAAGAAAGTAATAGCATAAAGTATTATTTAATTTAAAATTTGTTATTGAAAATCTTGGCTTATTGGCATTGTTTCTATTTGTACAGACGGGTTAATTCACTTATAATGATAAATTGACTGTGTGACTTCAAAATATCTGTTTTCTCAAGTACATAGTTATTTATGTATATGATGTGTCTGTTTGTCCGTCTTTTTGTTTGTCATTGTTAATCTTTGGAACGGTTAAACCGATTGTAATGGGACTTTCACTGAAATATAGAGAAACTTGTAGGGCTATATAGGGTATGTTTTATTCCAGAAATATTTAGGGTTCTAGCGAGGTTTCACGAAAAAATCCGCAGTAGAATGTGTGTATCTCCTTAGGGACAACCATAATAACTATTTTAGCTATTGAAAATGTATATATTTGTTTGCAATGATGTTTACGTAACTAAACCTTAGCCGGGCATTTAGAGCCACAATGGTATTTTTTTATTGGTGCATATGCTTTATCTCCACTAGTGTTTGTTTATTGCAAACGATCTAATTCTGTACCGCGTACGCTGATATATACATAGAATCTTTGTTAAATTGTTTCAAGCCAGACATCTAATATACATCTTTGGATGTTTTTAAATTATTTTTACTGTTTACTTATTATTATAAAAATAGCTTTTCCGTTTCGTTCGAAAGCGTTTTTATTTTTCGAAGATACAATCCTGAAAGTATTATATAGAATATCGTATTGAGCAGTTAATTATCTTATTATAATACACGTTGTCTAAATTAAGGATGTTTAAGCTCAGCGGGTAACACATAATTTATGATATTGTATTTAGCCCTTTTTAACGTCCCACTGCTGGGTTGGCCAAGTGCGGGTTGGTGGATGGCACATGTCTTTCGAAAACTTGTTAAGTTCTCTCAGACATGCAGGTTTCCTCACGATGTTTTTCTTCACCGTAAGACAAATGGTATTCATGTTGGAAATGATTCGCACATAAAAGTATCAGATGTGCGAGACCCGGGATTTGAACACACTTCACTCAGCTACACAAGCGAGCGCGTTACCACTGGGCTAACACTGCCTATTATGAGACCAGTACAAAGAATTTTATAGATATATTTTGTTTGTAATCGCGATTCAGTCTAAGATATTAGATGGCATGACGAATACTTTATAAAAGTATAGTCTATGTTGAAATAAAAAAAGCTCTGTTTCGGTTCATTTTGCGGGTAGGCGGATTTCACATGACTTTCGAAAACTTGCTAGGTTTTCTCATACTTGCAGATTTTTTCATAATGTTTTTCTTCAGCATAGGACTGGTGGTAATCTAGAAAATGATTTGCACATGAAAATATCAGAAGTACGAGACTCGGGATTTGAACCCGCTTCACTTGGTTTCCCAAGCAAACGCGTTACAACTGGGCTATTACTTTTTATTAGTGCTTTGGATTATATAGAAATACGCATGGAATGAGACCCAGGCTGTCTTAGTCTTAAAATACACTAAGTAAAGTATTTTTCAAAGTATATAGGTCAGGTTAAAAATGTATGAGGTCCGGTAGAAAGCAAGATCTCTTACATTTTATACACCGAAGCTCTTTCAAGGTTTTGAAACAACAGAAAATATAAGAAATATTTTATAGATTAACAAACATATAAGTTAAAATACCTCTCCTAAATATGGTATGACAATTTTCTCACTAATTTCTTATGACCATAGTGTTAAGATATATATGTATGTATAATAATTTTGTTTATTCTCATGGCAAAAGTACACAGTTTTAACGAGAATTCTAAAATTCGTACGTTTTCGTTTATAAAAATACTGGTTATTAGTTATTATTAATTACTTATATAATTTCCTGCTTTTCGGAAGTCGATTAAAATAGGAGGTTTTTTAAAAAAAACATACCTATTAGGTATATTATATGTATTTCTTCACCATGAGATATTAGAGTTTTTAGCATGACATGCTTAGCGTTGTCAGAATCTTAAGTTAAAATTGGATAAATTTATTGAATATTGAAAATGACAATCTATGCATATAATAAAATTCTAACCAAGCCGAATCTGTACATTAAATATTTTTTGGAAAATTTTATTCAAATAGACATTATTATCGATACAGAGGCCGAATAAATAGTTTTTAGAATTTTTGTCTCTCAGTCTGTCTGTTACCGCATCACAGAAAAACCACCGGAGGGATTTTGATGAAATTTGGTATGATGATAGCTGGTTATCCGGGTCAACATATAGGATACTTATTACTGCACACTTTTTTGAAAAGATCTCATTTCCGAGAAAAATACAAAATATGCTATGCAAGAGTATACTAATATGTAAAACCTAAGAATTTGGTTTTGGTCATCTGAACGCGTGCGGAGCCGCGGGCAATGCTAGTATATAATAATTAATTATATACTAGCATATTTATTTTAATTAATTTTGTATTTACCTAAATTTACCTGGAGGTGTTAAGAATGAAAATATTTTACAGAGCAGACTTTTCTAGTGACAATTCTATGAAAATTATTATTTCTGTCAGATTAAAAAAGAAAAGCTACAAAAGTCGTTTAAGACCCGCCGAGTTTCTTTCATTAGTTCTTCTCAGGACTAAGACTTTGTGGTTTGTCTTCCCAATCTGGCGGTAGATTCATATCATTGTTGTGTGTGTGATAGTTCAATTCATAATAACAATATAACTTACATAAAATTTATAAACTGTATTTCTAGATTGTGCTCAATATTCGAAGTTCTAATATGTATAATATAAAAAAGTATATACTAGTTCAAATATATTACCTCCGTACAATGTCGCCTGTAGGCACAACTCAATCAAAGTAAGGTCTCAGGTTAGGAAGGCGCTGGCTGCGTAGTGAGCATTTGCGATTCAATGAGATTCGTCTGTCTGTGACAGCTTGTACGACTATATTGAGCATTCTAACACTAGGTCATATTTGTTATATAATAGCTATTTATATGTAATGGTAGCTCTATACGAGTATATCTAGTTATAATGACAACACGTTTGGCTCAGTTTGTAGTGATCCTACTTGCTGTACCAGCGGTCGCGGGTTTGAGTCCCGCTAGGGGCATTCATTTGTGTGATGAGCACGAATATTGGTACTCCAGTCATGGGTGTTCATATTTATTGTTGTATTAAAAGGTAGGTATTAAAAGTTATATATGTGTAGTGTATCAACTATCTGGTATCCATAACACAAGCCTCGTAGCTTACCATGGAACTCTAGTTCCATGCTGGTGCTGTGTTAATGTTTCAACATATGTATTTATATTTACACTACTATCATAAATGAGATGCAATAATATAATGACCGGCAAAGTAGACACAAAAACTAGTATAATTTATGTAAATATATATGGCTTTTTGAAAAATGGTATTTAACTCCAATTAAAACTATTTATTGATACAGAACATGTTTGTTGTTTACTGAATTTTCTATTTAGAAATGTAAAGGAATTTACTTTGATATTGTTAGTTTAAAAGTTATCTTTCTCTTTCAATCAGTCTACTTCTTTTTCTTCCGCGCCTTTTCCCGTTGCACGAGGTCGGATTTCTTAACTTTGAGATGCCATTCGTTCCGCTGGTGAATTCTGCTAAATTCTCTCTCAATCAGTAACATTATCAAACAATATCAATTAATTGTTTGTCACTGAAGACTTACGTTACAGATACTAATTGTTTTAAATGTAAATATGTAAATATTGTATATATAAAGATTCAATAATATATATTACAAATAGTAGTAATTTTTACTAAAAATAAAAAAATGAATGTGTATAAGGTGCTTATAAGAAAAAAAAAATTATTTTCTGCTTGTTCATTCCGGCTTATCTCCGAAACGGCTGGACCTATTTTGATGGAACTTTCACCGCCAGATAGCTTCTGTTATAAGGAGTAACTTAGGCTACTTTTATATTAGAAAAAGAATTAGGATTCCCCGCAAAAAAATAAAACCCATGAAATTACAAAACCCGCGTAGCTAGGGACGCTATTATACAGAAATCTATCCATATGTTCGTAAAAAAATATAAATTTTGACATTTATATTTTTTTAATTTAATACATACATTAAATGTTATCAATAACATCAGTTAGAAACGTTTCGATTCGAGTAATACGTGCAAGTGCGTTCTAATTACACGCGGTTGACATTTCTTAGTGAAGGCAATCTGGACTCGTGACGGCTTTTTAGAACACATGATCTAATGATAAATGATGTAAAGTGAATTTTAATTATAAAAAATATAATATTTTCAAAATTTTTATTTATAAATTAGCTTATGTTGATAGTTTCATATATTTTCAATTTCAACTAAAATCAGCCACATGAAAGTAAAAGCCGCAATTCTAATTTAGGCAAAATAACACTTCAATTCAATATATAAATTGGTGCCCCAACAGACATACAGACAAAAATTTTAGAAACAGGTTAGTTTGCAATCCCATTTTTATGACACACTAGCATTGCCCGCGGCTCCGCCCGCGTTCAGATGACTAAAAACCAAATTCTCAGGTTTTACATATTAGTATACTCTTACAATGCAGTTTTTGTATTTTTTCTCAGAAATGAGATATTTTCCCGCGGTAAAAAGTATCCTATATATTGACCCAGATAACCAGCTATCATCATGCCAAATTTCATCAAAATCTGTCCAGTGGTTTTCTCGTGATGCGGTAACAGACAGACAGACACAGAAAGACAGACAGACAAAAATTCTAAAAACTATAGATTCGGACTCTGCATCGATAATGTCTATTTCAATTAGATTTTCCAAAAAATATTTAATGTACAGATTCGACTTAGTTACAATTTTATTATATGTATAGATAGAAGTCAATCTTTTGAACTTTAACACATACGCTATTATTACATATATTTTTTTCCATTAATGAATTAAATGTAAAGGTTATTGAGAGTGCTTTTTAGTAGCTTAGCGAGATGCATTAAACATATTTTACATGATCAATTTAAGCCCAACCAAGTAATATTTTCCAAAACCTCTCCGTATCGGATCCGTTCCGTTGGATGTAAGAGTGGGTTAGATAATGACAACTCTTTTTATACAAGGGCATGTCACGGCCGCTGTAACCATTGAGTCTTCGCTATAAAATCTAGCTACTATTATTGACTAGCTATCTCATACTTTTTATAAGATGAAGCAATCTTTTTAATTGTAAAGTATGATACGAAGTTATAATATACTACAAATATTTTGCTACTGGTATTGTCCACATTACAACAGTTAAAGATAAAATAGTTTCTGTACAGTATTGATTTCGGGAGAAAATAATATTTTACTGTAACTATTTTATGTGTTTGTAAAAAAGGATATAGATTAGATATCTTTATGTAATAATTGTAATTTGGAAACCAAAAAAAAACAGCCTTTTGACCAATTTTAATGCATGGGACACATCAAACGAGCTGAACCATGTTGGTTTTATTAGGAGCCATGACAAAATTTCAATATCCAACACCTGGTTCCTTCATCAGATCATCTCACTTGTCTTAAAGGATTGCATTGTCAGATCCACATCAAGAAAAAAAATGGTTTAAAATCGACTTTTCATGTTTTGATTGTATAGTTAATAGTTATTAGTTACAATTGACACTAATTATTCATTAAAAATTACGTCAGTCGGTTATTCAATTAATGCGTAAAAGTTGGAAAAATAAACAAACCAATGAAATGACCGACGTAATATTACGCATGTTTAATTTCACATGTGTAATAATAGTAACGAAAGTATTTTTCGTTTCATAATCGCTAATTAAAGCATAGATATTAAGTCCAATTACTACAATGAATAGAATTGTGTATGTTTAATCTACATATGAAGAAAAAAAATGACAAAAATAAAAAACCCGACTATGTGAAAAGCGAACTAAAAAGATGAGAACAAGTTGACGAAGGAACTTAGTATTATGCAGTTGGAGACATATTCATAAACACACAGCTATTAGAAAACATGTACATATGTATGTATGTCTCATCTTTTTAGTTCGCTTTTTACGCAGTCGGTTTTTTTAACTATTTTTTTTATCTGCAACTTTTTAGTTTTAGTCAGTTAGACAGTTTTAGTTTTATTTAACAATTTCTTATCCTAAATTACTTTTAAACCTATAAGTTGGATATATTTATGTAATTGCCTCTTAAAACCTTGTATTTTGATACCCCACTCAATTGATTCGGACTAATAAATATTTTTCATGACACACAAATTGGCGCCAAAAATCCGCCATTTTTTATTTTTTTAAAACACCCGTCTAAGGTTTTTGAATCGAATCTAACGATACCTTAACTGTTGCAATCCATTCAGCCGTTTCTTCCTTGGCAGTCGGGTAAAAAGTAAATTCTAAAGTAGGCGTATTTTAAAGAATATTGTAACGATTATTTTTTTCTATTAATAAAAATTGTATGCCACTTTTCATATAAACGTTTAATAGTAAATATTCCTTATATTATATTTGTCAAACTTTAAACACTTGCATGTTACGACTACTGCTTAGTTTACATTTTGATAAATTCTTTTATCTTTTTATTGCATTATACATATACTTTGTTTTTTGTTTGTTTTAGTTATTAAAAGAAGGGTACTTGTAATTGTCAAGCGACGGTCATTTAAAGCGTAATTAACCATTGAGAAGGTCACGCACATCATTTGTTACATAATATAATATATGTAGCTATAGTGTAGAAAACAACACTTTGTATATATGTACGTACAAAGTTTTGTTTTCTCCCTCATTTATAGGTGGGGCTAATAAAAACATAAAAAAACCGACTTCCAGGCACTAAAATGTAAAAAATAACTAAACGGGGGTTTTCATTTAGAATAGATACCTAATCAGATATTTTCGAAGTCGGTGCCAGCCGATGCAAAGCAAATCTAATATATTTCGATACGTAAAATACATATTATCCTATTAGATATACATTATTATCTTAAAATATTGTTGGCTTATTTTTTACATTTTAGTGCGTGGAAGTCGGGGTTTTTTAAGTGTTTATTTTTCCATTTTTAGTGTAGACGTAATAAGCAGGTAATTTGTGAGAAGAAAGATTTTTAATAACACATTCGATTAAACAATTTATTTAAAAAAATAATTTATTGTTAATTTTTTAAAAAACCGCTCGACCGATTTCGATAAAATTTAAGTGGGACCACCTGGAAAGTATACCCTTTGAAACAAAAAAAATTCCAAATCGGTTCAGGCGTCTTCGAGTAATCGGTGAACATACATTAAAAAACCGACAAATTGAGAGCCTCCTTGTTTTTGGAAGTCGGTTAATAAAAGTCTAATTTAATCGTCATGTTATAAAATCATAATTATGTCATTTTTATATATTTTTAGGATACGAAAATTGTTTAAAATTATGGGTAGATACCCATGATTAAATTTAAGGAACTAGTAGTGCAATTTTCTATTACACCATCGATTGTAGTTCAAAACAATTTGCCTGAGGAGGTTTATGTGATTACTAGCGAGTCACCTTCGCTTCGCTCGGGTTTTTGTGAGTTTGTGACGTTGTAGGGGGTAATCTCTGGATGTACTGAACCGATTTAGATGAAATTGGTAAGAAGATAGTTTGAGACCCTGGGAAGGACATAGAATATTTATCCCGGAAATCATTCCATAAGGGGGTGAAAATGGATATGAAAGTTTGTATGAGGAATTAATGGAATGCGAGGGCGAGTCGTTAGTTTAAATAATATTTTACAAGTGCTTCCAAATTTGTTTTATTAAATTATTCCGCAAGACTTATATCCCTTGAAAATAATGTTATATAAAAACGTTTATGATACGTTTTGCTTATAAAGTATTCTATTTCAAAGTTTTGAAACAACATATACTATGTATAAAGGTGTATATAAGAGGAAAACTTAGTTACACATCTCGCGTCTCGAAGGATACGATACGGCATGTCTTTACGAGTTGGCCTTGAATTTTATATATAAGGGATACACACCCCTCGGGGTTGTGCCCTTGAACTTCTATCTCTTCTAAAAAATATTCTAAATACATATTGAATGTTGTTCAAATTACCACAATGTAAGGAAGAGTGTTTTGTTATTAATATATTCAAAATTAGTAACATTTTCATGTCGCTTAGTTACTTGTTGCATTTTTTTTTCAATATTTTTATATTTCTTGCATATTGAATGCAGATTCTTCTTGTATCTCTGTCAGGCTACGAAAGTTTTAATTTGGTTTTGCAATTTCAAAAAACTTACTTATCAAAAATAAAGTCAATTCTTAGCGCTTCAAATTTGGTGACCATTTGCAACATTTTCTTAGAAATGCCTCTCAACTTGTTTGGAACATTTTTCATGGTGTGTAATAAATGCTATGCTAGCAGTCTTATAAATCATCTAATTATTACCCAAGTATTATATATAAAAATCAGCTTTTATACTATAAAGTAAGTAGAATTATGATTTCATGAAAAGGGTATCTGGCAAGGGTTTGCCACGATTTTTAGTGGCTGGCATTGAATGACGTGATTTTTAATAATATTTTGAAGGTAATAACCAAAAAATCACACTTTATTATTTGACGAATTTAGATCGGTATTTTACACACCTTTAGTGCCATGTACCTGCCAAAGCTACCATAGCCTGAACTTCATAATGGTCCATCGTTCTTATCTGTGTCGGGAGCATGCGCTGACAAACTTTCAGCCTTTATAAAATGACGAAGGTCTGGCGTTCACGGGCTCTTCCTCTATATGACAAACTATGGGAACGAATCTAGGAAACTATTTCTTAAGCACAAAACAAATCTATCCCACGGGAACCGAACATTTTCCGGGATAAAAAGTAGCCTATATGTTATTCTGATGTGTGAGCTATATTATTGTAAAGTTTCATCAAAATCCATTCAGTGGTTTTTTGCGTGAAAGCGTAACAAACCTCCATATATCTATCTAGATTTCCAGATATCCATACATTTTCACAAACATTAGTAGGATTCGTCTATCAATTCGAATATTAGCCAAAATTGGATCGAACCTATCAACTTGCTCTCTAAACTACGTCGTATCAGTAACTTAAATAAATCGTGTGCGCAAGCTTTGTTTATTACGTACGTAGATAGACGGTACTTTTAAAAAGCTTTTTAAAACTTATCTAATTGTGTATACGATGGTCGATGAGTATCAGGATATATTTGAGGTAGAAATAAGTGGAGTATTTTAAACAAGTACCCACAGGATAAAGGCTATAACTAGTTTAGTTTTATTCATCATATTATTATTATAACCAAACCAGATAATTTATGTATACATATAACCTTTTGCCAAACATTCTTTTTGAACGGATATCGAACTCGTTATCCAGTCCATTCTAATGCGAAATAGTTTTAATTTTAGTAATAAATTGCAAACTATATAAAATAAAAAAAAAATGCTGTACGTTGGAAATCGCATCACTTTAGAAAGACTGGACAGATCATGCTATTTTAAAAAAAATTTATAATCTAAGTCCAAATACGATTTTTAGGGGAGTAAATTAGAAAGAGTGCTTTTTTACCCGAAGTATAATGTGTTTATCAACCTATTTATGTTTGTATGTATGTTTGTTCCTTAGACTCCATAATACTTATGTTTCTTCGTCAACTTGTTTTCATCTTTTTAGTTCGCTTTCTGTGCAGCTGAAAAGTGACATAGGCTACTTTTTACCGTGGGAGATTATCTACGAATAATTACCACTGGAAAACGCGTTATAATACAATCCAAAAAAATATGATCAGAATTACTTGAAACTTGGTATTAATGCTCTTCAATAAAATTAAATAAATACGTTTTAAATAAAACTATCTTTTCGGATTTTTTCGCGAATTTATATAAATTCGCGATAAAATCCGAAAAGATAGTTTTATTTAAAATGTCAAGTATTTGCGTAAATCTAAGAAAGTATTAAATAAATACGTGTTTTAGCATTTTTCGAATTTCATCCTATAAGGAGGTAAAATAGAGGACGAAAGTTTGTATAAAACTACCTTTTTAAAGATTTTTTTGTAGTTTTAGTGCGAGCGAAGCCATCAGTTCTGCTAGTCTAATAATAAATGATAAAGACAGATAACTATTGAGATACCGCGAAGTTTGCTCAGCATTGAATATAAATTAAGTTCATTACACGGCCAACTTTAGCACGTAAGGGAATACATGACTCACAAGTTATTAAGAGATTTCTCCCAGGGATAAAAACAATGCGTTTTGTGATATTTTTATAATCAAATTTGAGCTTTCATAATGCTATATAATAGATATTATGATTATATTATAGAAAATATTTTGTTTATAGAGTTTTTATTATCAACCGACTTCTTCAAAAAGGAGGTTGTCAATTCGGCTGTTTTTTTAATATATATAGTCGAATGTCGTAAGTATAAGCAGGTGCGATAAAATTTTAACGTGTAATATTTTTTTTTATTTAAAAAGGTACATTAACTTCGATAAGTTTTGATAGTAATTATTTCACTTTCAAAAGTATCTTTTGGTTTGACAAATTATATGGGACACTACATTTTATTTTTAAAATAAGTTTTTTTTTCGAGCTAATCTCAGAAACTAATGTACGGACGGATTTACACACAGATATAAATATATTGTGTACCCTCGGTAGGCAAGTTCTTTTCGAACTTGGATTTTTTTTACAGAGTCTCTATCAACACAGGAGCCACTATAAAAAGTAACTTAGACAAAAGTTCGACATTGTTAATTAAAAGACCAAGACAAAACTACGTGTCTAACAAGACATCTTGTATGTACATTGTACTTACTTATATAAATAAAACATGTGCATGTATAGAGATCTATTGATGATCTTTTAAGAACAATGGGTCTTCACACTCTACATTTGTTAGGAAGTAATAAGTTGGAGGAAGTGCTATATATAAGTATAGTAAAGTATAGCTAAAGAGTATTCATTTCCGGCTGCGATCGACATGGCGTTAAGAACTTTTTTATATGTTCCGATCGTTCGCAAGTGGATATTCTATAGTAAATAGAGCGTGGAGATTGTGTGGGGTTACGTGTTTTATTTTAGAGATGGTTCTTATATCACAGTGATTGCAGGTTTTTTTAAAGGTTGTGGGTTCTATTCCGGTGCAGAGTAAATAAGTTTGTTAACTCGCAATTTATCTTTGCTTTGGATATAAACAATGCAATATGGCCTGCTATTAAGCAACATATATCTTATAGATAATATCTAAAGTATTGTTTATTTCACTCACTATTATGTTTCTTTTCTATAAATGAAAGAATTCAAAGTTTTCTTTTTACTGTCCAACTTTAAAAAGGACGGCTTTTTTATTATGGTGTATATTTTTTTAATGTTAAGCGATATTTTTGTAAATTGTAAACCAATTTAATACATTTTAAACAATATTTTATGGATATACCACAATTTTTATATGAATTCAAAAAAACTTAGGATTTTTGACTTTATAACTTGCCAATGACGGTCTACTCAAAAAGATAAGGAATCTGTTAATAAAGAATATAACAACACTATAATATGAATTTCATAGAGAAAACATACCCAAGACTGAAAAAGCCTAGAATAAAAATGACATATTGATTTTGTACTAGTGTGCATCAGTAAGTAAAAGTGAGCAATATCTGTAGTACAAAGGACTTTGAAGGGAGCTCGCTTATGTGACACTTAAACAGAGTAAACAAAAATTTGAAGTAGATAACACAGGTGTAGAGTGCCAAAAATTCAGTAGAGATTTATTTGGAAAATACTTATAGATATCTTATATCGTATTTTTTAAATATATTTACAATATACATGTATTTTAAATTTACACATATAATTAACACCTACAGGTAAATTTCGAAGAAATGAATTGAATTTCTAAGAAATCTATTGTTAACTGTAACGCCGGCGTGTCCGCGGTCGTTGAGGGATTAAAAATTTACTTAATGAAAATCACTTTTTACTTATTAACAGATAATCATATGTAGGTAGGTGGTATACTATTTCGAGTTATTTAGGAATCTACAAATTACAAGTAAATGACGACAAATATATGTATATATTAATCTTTATATACATATATGTAGATAGTATATACTTATTATTCAGAACTGTTTTACGTTACGCGTTAATGGAACATTAGAATAGCTTTTTGTGTACAGTTGTTAGATTAGCTTTATTTGCATATTTAAAGAACATCTTCTAAAAATGTTTACATTCAATGTAAACATTTTTAGATAAACTAGAGAATATTCTTTCTTCTCTATCTATCTTTTAATAAGTATACTTTATTTTTTCAATATACGTAATAAAAAAGTTTAACATCTTAGATAATAGTTATAAATTAATAATTATGTCTATTGCTTAGAAATCATATCATAAAAAAGACTTGTTAAAATCGTCTGGCAATGAGCTAAAATATCCCATAACAAACTCCCAAAAAATAACAAGATCAACCTATTTTTATGGAAATTATTAAAATTCTTGTCAAACCACGATAAGGCTATAATCGATAAAATAACATAAACAAGTGTTTTTCACGTTTTCACGCTGTAGTGGCACAGCGGAGTGAAGGAAATTCGGAATGGAGATAGTTTATATCCTATAGGCGACACGTTTGGCTCAGTTTGTAGTGACCATACTTGCTGCGCCAGCGATCGCGGGTTCCAGTCCCGCTGGGGTATTCATTTGTGTGATGAGCATGAATGTTTGTACTCCAGTCATAGGTGTTTGTATTTATAATATGTATATATTTAAAGTTATATATGTATAATGTATCAACTATCTGGTATCCAAAACACAAGGCTCGTAGCTTGCCATGGAACTAGATGGTATTGTGTGTTAATGTCCTAATATATAGGCTACTTTTTATTGGTAAAAGTACCTTGATACCTGCGACCCTAACTAAGATAACTAGTTTTAATTTCTAATCAAAAGCCCAAGTTCGTAGTAACTTGTGTATTTAGTTCTCTATAACTTGCCATTTTTGGGCACAAACTTCCTCTAAATATGAGGATGCTGTCCATCCACCACGCTGGTTATCATTGACTGACATCACGTCTTCCGAAAACGTGCTAATTTCACTTAGAAAGTTTCTTCACAATGTTTTCCTTCACCGTAAGTCACGTGGTGGTGTTGAAAATGATCCGCACATGAGAATATTATAAGACCCGGGATTCGAATTTGCTTCTCTTGTTTTCCTATCCAAGCGCGTAACCACTGGGCTACCACTGCTTTATAACATGTAGTGCCATAGTAAAACGTTTTACTTTTATTGCCATACTAGCGACTCACCTTCACTTCGCTCGGGTTCGTCCCTAGGCGATCCTTTAAATTGACATATTTTATTTATGAACCGATTGAAATAAAACAAATACTAAATGTTAAGTGAAGCTTATCACAATTAATGAAAACCACATCCAAATCGGTTAAGCCATTTCTGAGATTACGGCGCACAAACTCACAGACAAATATACAAAAAATCTAAAAATCATTGTGTTGAGTTCTGTTGTGTTAATAAAGCCCCCTAATAATGGTTTTTCTCAAATATCTTCCATGTATAGACAACGATCAGTAACAAATTTATTATATGCATGATTTTCCACATGTGCTGCGTAACTAAACAGACAGACGAGTGAAAATATATTTTAATTAACATAATTTAAAGAAAAGAATAGCTAATTTACGTAAATTATGATATTTCTTTCAAAGCATTTTAGTAGTTATTTCTTATTTAAAATATCTAATATACGAGTAAATATCCTGTGCGTGTCCGGAACGCTCGGGACAGGATTTCTTGTACGTATTTATTTATTAGCTTTCATTTTAGTCCATTCGTGATTGGATTTAAAAGGGTTATTCATAATTACTTTAGCTAAAATGGTACACAATGGTTGGAATAATTAGTTTATAACCAGATAAAAAAATGATCACGATTTCATTACTAGTTTAAGGGAGTATCATGAACAAACATACATACATATAAACATATATGCACCTATAAATTTTATTATATTTGTTTGGAAGCCCTAATAGATTATCATCATGAACGAATTAACCGCTAATTCGTTCATGATTATCATATGTGAATATTTTGCAGTCCATTAATAGTACATATTTAATATGTGTCGAATTGATAACCTCCTTTTTTAAAGTCGGTTAAATGACTTATGAAAATCACTTCACAAAAAAAACCACATACGCATAACACTTTTAATTCGGTCAATCAAAATTACATCTCTTAGGTTGAAAATAAAAAAAATCAACATTTTGATATTTGATACCTTTTGACGAGAATCGAACTTGTTATTTCTGAATAGGTAAGCCATACCCATTGCAAATTTTTGTTTAATTATGCGTACGTATTATTTTATTTTAAAGACTTTCTTTTACTGGGTTAATGTGACGCTAGGGAGCGCCATCACGCATCAATGAATATTTTATATGTTTTTTTTAGTAAACATGCAAATACATATACTGTTTTTATATCTTTTTATTACTCGTGGAAACAAGTTAAAAATTTCATTCTAAAGACCGAAGAAATTTTTCAACATAAATTCTAAAGAACATTAGATACTCTTTTCAAAAACTCTTAGCAGAAATTACATTTTTAACTTTATTTGCGTTCATTTCCCAAGTTTTATGCATAATATTAAAGAAAACAGTATATATTACTGTCAAAGTTGCAAAGTTTCGAAGTAAAATAAAAGAATATCAGCTACTCCTTTCTTTATTTTGTTTTTGCATAGAAATTTACCTACAAACCCAGTGACCCAGTTAGAAACTATTCGGGATGATTTTACCCTCTCATTATTATATTGGACTAATTAGTAACTAAAATTAAATTTCTGTTCATTAGAAGATATTATTCGATATTGAATACTAAACTAGTTCCTCATCCAGTTTTAAAAATGTACACAAAAGTGTATATATTTCATGTTTTTCAAAATTTTCTTGATTGTTCTTGTTAAACCAACAGATGCGAGTTCAAACCTCGGGTCTTGCACTCTTATATTTTCATATGCGAATCATTTTCAAAATTATTATCATTCACCATGCGGTGGAAAATATCGTTAGGAAACCTGCATGTCTGAGAGAACCTATTTTTCGACATACATGTAAAGTCTGCCAATCCCCAGCCAGCGTGTGGACTATGGCTTATTTCTCTTGCATTGAAGGAAGGACCGTGCCTACTTATTGAATAATAATTATATTATGGCTCTAAACTAAAAAATGACAAGCTTCCATACAATCTTCCGTTTTCCATCTTATAAAGTTCGTCCTTATACAAGAATCAAACACCGCATCTTCGGAATCATAGAAGCTCTATTCTCAGATCTCGTCATCTTATAATGCTCGTTAACGTACGTGAGCTAGCAAAGCTTGCACAGATAGATTGAAAAACTTTCATTCAAATGTTATTTTTTGTTACTGGCTATGTTTTCATTGCTCCTTAATGCAAAGCAATAAATATACGACCAATTGATCTCCAAGCATTTGATGTCCAATATAATGTTTAAAATAACAGTCGACTAGTTTTTTTAATAGCTGGTAGTACTCTTATGCTGTAAAGTGATCGACTAAATCTAAATTATTCTTTTACAGATGAAATAATGATGCTGTGATGACTCAAGGACGTGAGCCGTTAACCATTATGGACGGTAATCTGCAAACTGACTTCTCTACGAAGACCAAGCGAGGAGTCTACTTATCCAAGGGCCTCGCTTTCGTCATTCTTATAATTTTTGCATTAGCAATAGTTGCTACAGCATTTCTAGTGTATAATTTCGCAGCCTGCCCAAGGACTGATCAGTTAGCAAATGTAACAAAATTCGAACTCACTCATTGTGATCAATCTAAGTTGTTAGTTATACCTTTAAGTACTGAAAATAGTAAAAGTGTTATATCAGTGGAAAGCACGACTAATAATATTGAATCTACAACAAGGGAAGACGAAAATGCTGTAACTGACGTAAGACTACCAACTTATATCAAACCAGAAAAATATAATTTAGTTCTAACTCCATACATTTATGAGGGAAATTTTACATTTGATGGTGAAATCAGTATTATTTTAACTGTTAAGAACAAAACGAATAAAGTTACTTTTCATGGAGTTGAATTGTATTTCCATAAGATAAAACTGTATAAAAAGGAAGATGGCAAAGAAATCAAGATTATAAGAAAAACTGAAGACGTACCAAGGCAGTTTCATATTATTACCACAGCAGAAATATTGATAGCTGGACAACAATATGTGTTAAATATTACTTATTTGGGCATCCTTAACGATAATCTTCATGGATTCTACAGAAGTTCTTATGAAGAAAAAAAAGTGAAAAGGTTTGTGTTTTTATTTTAAAACTAATCTATTTTGTTATAACTTAAACATTTTAACTATAAAATCAATATTTATTACATGTAAGGTCAGAATAAAGAAATAAAAAGGATTTAAATCTGTCTAAAACGTCAGCAAGAAAAATATATTGTATACGGAAATTTTATTGTATTTAATCGACTCGCTTAGTATTCCTCGTGGGAGGTTGCCGTATTACTATGCGATACCGCTTGTAAGCTTATATTCTATCAATGAGTCAGTGTTTCGCATTCAAATGTATGTATTATTTTACTATGGAGAATGCGTTCATTGTTTGTTTTATCGATATCGATTATAAAAAATACTTTTTAGGGTTCCGTAAAAGAGGAACCCCCATAATTTCGTATCTTAGATTCCACCTTTCCGTATATTATGTATTGTAAATAAGGGTTAAGATGCACATAAGTTTGTCATCATCCAAAGACCAAAATGACAACCTTTGGATGGACCTTTAAAAATGAGATTTTTATAGCCAATTCAGTTATGAGTCTAAAATCGTAATTTTTTTTATTATAATAAAAATTTTATAACAATATAAACGTACTTACAATGTTTATTTTTATAGGGAATTATTATACGAAAAATAAACACGGTTCTTACAGCAACAAGCATATAATATTCTTGATATTGTAATAATATATGTTTGTACATTTAAAATAACTATTTCACAATAATACCTAATAATATTTTTTGTTCAAAACACATATAGGTGACCATTAAAATAAAATACATAGATACTTATAAAATATTTTTGCCTGGTATAATACATAATATATGGAAGTCACATACCAAATTAGAAGATCTGGTAAATATGTAAAAATTGACGAATCAAAAGTACTTGTAAAATTTATTTGAAAAATATATATTATTATGATTTAATTGGTATAGCGATAGTAAAAGACAATAGTGCAATGAGTGTTAAAGAATTGAATAATAATAATAATTTGATACATGAAAGTAATCATTTTATTCAAACTATTGTACAGACAGCTGATTTTTTAATACGTAGGCAAATTACAGATGGATAGCAGTAACGCAGTTCCAAGCCACAGATGCTCGACGTGCCTTCCCATGCTGGGATGAACCTGCTCTAAAAGCCAAGTTTACTATCAGCATAGCCCGCCCTAGTAATATGACTTCTGTTTCCAACATGAACATTATTAAACGGGAAAAACAGTAAGATTTTTCTAATACACATTTTATTTTACTTTAAAATTGGCTTCATTAGAATTCGTCAAGTGGGTTAAGGGGATTAATAAGATTTGCCAGTAGCTTATAGAAGATCCTTAAATAGAATTACTGTAAATTTCTATATAATGAAGAAAGTTAATAGACGTAAGTATTACTTTAAGTCAAAGTAACTTTGGTCTACTGTAATAGTTTCTTAGGTTTACGCAAATATTTGGCATTTTAAATCAAAATAAAACTAAGAAAAAGTCCGAAAACAGCTTTATTTTGGTCTACTGTAACAGAAATTGCACAAACGCAATTTTTTTATAGTAATATATATGTAAGATATAATATAAAAATTCGTAATAATACATAATATGAATATTCTGTTATTTATAAAGATATGCATTATAATTACATAAATAATAAATACTTGTTTAGTTTAATGATGATACAATATTTTTATACTTGTTTATTTATGAATACCAATGTTTGTTCAGTGATCGAAATTCGAGCATAATCATTATTAGATATTTGAGGAAAATACATATGATTTTTTTTTATAACACTAAACCTCGTCAATAGCTACGAAACAAAAAAAAAAGAAATCGGTTAAAAAACAGAGGAGGCAAAGGTACTGAATTGTTTAGCCATTTCCTAATTTTTAATTAACTTTTTTAAATGAATAAATATAAGTATATGATTGTAATTTGAATAACTATTTATTAATGTAAATATAACTACTATACATTATATAGAATCAGTAAGCAACACCTATCTAGTATATTCTATAACGAGAGGAACTAATCGTGACGGACGTTAAATAAGACGCCCGCATCATAATATTGTTTCAACATAGGTCTCTGTTAGAATCATTTAGGGAAGATTGTTTTATGGCCCTTCTAAAATTTTGTTGACAATTACTATAGTTCAAATATGTAATAGAATAAACAAGTTTATATTCCATATGTTTTAAATATATGAAATACTAGCAGAACCCGCGGCTTCGCTCGCGCTAAAACTACCAAAAAATTGCCAAAAAGATAGGTTTCATACAAACTTTCATCCCCTATTTTACCCCCTTATAGGATGAATTTTGAAAAATGCTAAAACACGTTTTATTTAATTTTATTAAAGAGCCTTACTACCAAGTTTCAAGTAATTCTGATCATAAATATTTTTTTGGATTGTATTGTAACGTGTTTTCCCGTAGGAATTAGATAATCTTCCGCGGTAAAAAGTAGCCTGTGTCACTTTTCAGCCCTCCAACTATCTCCATACAAAAAAGTCATGCTAATTCGTCACTCTGTTTCGAAGTGAAAGAAGGACAAACAGACAAACAAAGACAGACAACACTTATAATATTAAGTATGAATTAAGTTTAGTCTTATGTAGCTCAAACAAACCTTCTATAGTCTAAAAACAAAATATTCTAATGCGAGTCTGTATTAATTCATTTAAAAAAAAATACTTTTATTGAATCCGGTTATCAATGCAATACGAGTACTTTGTAATTGTCATATTGTATGGAAATATTTGGGATATACCTTCTAATTCAGAATATAAAGACGGAGCCCGTCAAAATAAATGTAGAAGTCAAAAATATGTCATCTCTGAGAAATCTATACTGAGCGTTAAAATGTATATAATAGATAAACTAGCGCCTCACGCTTGCTCCGCTCGGGTCCATCCCTAGTTACGTTTAATGTAGATTTCTCAGAGATGAGTTATTTTACCGCAGTGAAAAGTATATTATATGTTGACCGGATAACCAGCTATTATCATACGAAATTTTATCAAAATCTGTCAGTGGTTTTCTCGTGATGCGTTCCAGACAGACAGATAAAATACCAACGCATAGATAAACGATCGAACTTTTAAAACGCTTACCTATAAAATATGTAACAATTTAATTTGTATCGTTTTCTAGATATCATAATAATAGCTCATTTTAGAATAGAAAAAAAAACTAACTACACATTTTCAATTATCAAATGTAAAACATGCATATAGTGTATTTTATTTTAATTATTTCAAATTATTATTACAGTGAATCATTAAAAGGCTACATCTGGGATCACTATGCGGAGTCTCTCCCCATGTCGACATATCTCGTCGCTTTCGCTGTTACCAATTTCGGTAACATGACCGATAATAACTTCTCAGTATGGGCAAGAAAGGAGGCGTTACCGTCCGCTGCCTATGCTTTGGAAATTGGTCCGAAAATACTAAAGTTCCTAGAAGATTATTATAAGATCAAGTTCCCATTACCTAAGATCGATATGATCGCGTTACCAGATTTCAAAGCGGGAGCGATGGAGAATTGGGGATTATTAACTTTTAGGTAAGTATTGCAATTTTTTTATATAAATTATTATTAATCTAGCGTTTGCTCGAAAGCTTTTCATTTTAGTGGAAATGCAAAAATATTTTTCGAATGGTAAAACCTATTTATACCAATTTTCAAGGTGATCATCTAAGGGCAAATTATAAAAATAAATAGATAGAGAAAAAAAAACTTTTTTAATTTTTTTGATTAGTTGATTAATTTTATTTTTCTTTATTTAAATAATGAAATCCGTTAGCTGTTTCTTACTTATTAACATTCATTTACTTATCAATCAGTTTGCAAATTGTCATTTGTATACTATTTAAAAAAATATTTAAAAAAAATATTGTTTGGCTTCATGTTAAGACTGATGTAAAACGTAACGTTCTAGATTGTAATAATGTCTTTAAAAATATTTTACTTTTTTAATATAACTTACGTAAATTTTTCCAATAAAGATACAATAAAAGCGAAACGAATCGAATATAAAACGCCGTACTCCGTCATAGTAACAAGATTATTTTTATATAAAGCTTCCGCGTAAATATTTACTTTGAGTAAATCCTTCTTTGAGCAAATATAAGATCAGTTCACGGTCACGTCTTGACGCGGAAAACGATACGTTCTTATTCTGTACGATATTTAATAAATCATTCGGAATAAAAAAAAAATTTTTTTTAAGTATATTAAATTTAATAATTTTATTCTTCAGAAGATTTAATTTCTTATGATTTATTTTCATATTAATTACTAGTGGTTCACTCTCGCTTCGCTTTGGGTTCGTCTCTAGACAAAAACAAGTCTATCCCACTCAAACTGTACATTTTTCCGGGATAAAAAATCAGACTATAATCTATCTCTGTGCTAAATTTCATCCAGATCCGTTCAGCCGTTCTGGCGCGAAAGAGTAACAAGTGTCCATCCTCACAAACTTTCACATTTATAATATATATATTCGTATAAATATATATTCGTATCAAACATTGAAATTCGATTTGCCATTTTTACATACCAACGCTCATAGGGCTCTTTGCGAAATACTTACTATACTTTATAAGAGAATACACTAACCGACAAAGTATCAATCACATTTTTGCATTCAAAGTATTGGGAAGGATGGTTATAAAGATTATAAAATAATTAACCTAATTAAAAGTGGAATATATTGTAATCTTAATTAAATACTATTTCATAAAAAGATGACATAACAGCAATGATAAAACTGTATGTTAAAAATGTATATGATTTATGTTAATAACATATGAGTGATTTTTAAATAAAACTTCAAAATAAATTCGCGAAAAATCCGAAAAGATAGTTTTATTTAAAATGTCAAGTATTCGCGTAAATCTAAGAAAGTATTATCTAAAAAAGTATTATAACATATGAGTGATGTATATAAAGAAAATTAATAGCAAAAGTTGTTATATTTTACATAGACATTAAGTCATATTTATATATATAACTAGCGGCTCACCCTCGCTTCGCTCGGTTCATCGCTAGGTACGTTTTAAATAGATATAAATAGTTATTTGCCAGCGTTAGTCATATAAATTTTAATTTTTTTGTTAATAATATTGATAAATATTGACATTAATATTTATACGATACTAACGTCACTCAATTGTTTTGCCTTCCCGGAACCTCTCCACAAACACTTAAACTTTATGGTATGGTATTAAAGTTTAAATTGACTTTTAAGTATTATTACGAATCTTTTGTATGGGAGTATAGAAAAGTGTTGTTTTTAGACTATTTCAGGCAATTTTTTAAATTTTTCTCCCCGTAAGAACCATCCTCGTACTTCAAGGAATATTCTAAAAAAGAATTAGCGAAATCGGTTTAGCAGCTCTCGAGATTTGCGCTTACCAACACATTCAGCGATTCATTTTTATATTATAGATAAATATACATAAAATCTAAGTATGAATAGAAAACTAAAGCTGAAACAAAAATGTATTTATTCTCGTTCTAACGATTTCAAATAGATATAGAAAGATAATAACCATACGATACATACAACATACCAGACGATAGCCTTCTGTCAATTACCCTTAAGCGTGGCGAAACGCTTCATTACAAATCATTCATCTTGTAGGGAGTGTCAACCCTCAAATTGTTCCTTTATGTACGCTTCGGGGGGTTAGCTTTGTTTAATCTTTCGAAAAGATTCGACTCAACCCCCACATGAACGAGTGCAATTTTAAAATCTATTAACATTTTGTTTTGTTTTATGTATTTGCCCTTTTTAACGTCCCACTGCTGGGCACGGGCCTCCCTTCAATGCGAGGGGCATCATGCCATAGTTCACCATGCTGGATAAGTGCGTTTTGGCGGATTCCACATGTCCTTGGAAAACTTTCTAGGTCCTCTCAGACAAGCAAGTTTCCTCACAATGTTTTCCTTAACCGTAGGACAAATGATAATCATGTTGGAAATGATTCGCGCATGAAAACGTCAGTGGTGCGAGACCCGGGATTTGACCCGCTTCACTCGGATTCCCAAGCAAGCGCGTTACCACTGAGCTACCACTGCCTTATTTGTTTTATTTTAACCAACTAAAAAAAGGAGAACGTACTCTATTCAGGTTTATATTTTTTATGCGTATCATACGTGATATGATATCGACAACATATTTTTCTTAAATAAAATAGTCTGTACGTTTCCAAACTTCTGAATTATCACTATGAGTATATCATACCATATAATACGTCTTTTATCCAGTTACTTGTAGTAAAAGTAAATAAATACTATTTAATATTCAAATGAAATATTTTCTTCATTCATTGTGTTAACTACTTTCAATTATTCTAATGAAAGCGAGAGAAGCAATATTAGTTTGTTAGTTTAAATATTTATCTAAAAATACATGAAGTGAATACCAGAGCTGTTTATTTCATATCTCATACACTAGAAAATTTTGCATAACAAAATGATTATTTTCCTTTACACGTGTTTAATAATATGGCAAAGAAATCTAAATACGAGTAATAATTGGAACAATTATGTCACTTATTCCTTTAAAACTAAAATAGATATCGATATTGCGAGTTTTCAATTTATTTCCTTTCATGAATACTCTATAAGTGGTATTGAAAGGTTTATAGTTTTATATTTAGACTAGCGGCTCACCCTGGCCTCGCTTCGCTCGGGTTCGCCTCTAGAAACACACTGATAGAGATCTATTAGTTCCCACGGGAAACGTTCATTTTTCCGGGATGAAAAGTAACCTGTTGTTTGACCGGCAATATAAGGTATCAGAATGATAAATGTTACTAAATTAGGTGCATAAGTTGTTGTGTACTAAGCTGTATAAGTTACTATAGTTTTTTGACTATCCCACGGAAACTCTTTGATTTTCCAGGATGAAAAGTAGCTGATTTGTTTTTGTCATGTATGAACTATATTATTGTAAAGTTTCATTAAAATCCAATCAGTAGTTTTTGTGTACTTAGCTGTATAATTTGTTATAGTTTTTAACTATCCCACGGGAACTCTTTAATTTTCCGGGATGAAAAGTATCTAATATGTTGCCCGGGGATATAAGTTACCACCATGCAAAATTTCATTTAAATCAGTCCAACAGATTTGGAGATTAGCCCGTACAAACAGAAAAACAGACAATCAGCTTGCTCGGGTTCGTCCATACCTATGAATATGTTGTATTATCTCTTTAATCATTTGTCCAAATTATATGCAGTAAAAGGGAAAAGTCTTTTGTTTTAAACATTTTAGACGATAAATTTACTTATTTTGATACGAATTCATAATTGTTGACCAATAAACATGACCTATCGATTTAAATTATTTTTTTATAATATATAAAACTACTTTTTGTGACTTAAATATAAAAGTTAGACATATGCTGTCGCTAACTTTTTTGTAGGCATTATTAAGCTCTACAACTTTTCTCTAGAACATAAACATATATCTCTCATCGTTAAGGCAGCGTTCGTAAGAAACGTTTTCGTTCGACCGTTTTTTTTCCGACTTACTTTGCAAATCCGACTACCACGAAAAAGCCTTTTCATTCTTCGGGTTAATATATAGCCTATGACATTCAGGAAGAACGTGACTTTCTATTGGTAAAAAAATTTTGAAAATCGGTTCAGTAGATCCAGAGATTACCCCCTACAACGTCACAAACTTACAAACCCACAAACTCACAAACTCACAAGATCACAAACTTTAGCTCTTCATAATATTAGTATAGATTATTCTTATAGGAATCTTAAATCTTGCTTATGGGAATTTGCTTTGTTTAAAAATTAGGCGGTTGACATTTTTATATTATATTGTGGTAAGACATTCGCTTGGAAACCAAATTAAGCGGGTTCAAATCCCGGGTTTTACACTTCTAATTCTCTGATCATTTTTTCGACATGATTACTACTTTTTTTACAATGAAGGAAAACATTGTGATATATTTTAAGATAATCTAGCTAGCTTTCTCAAGATGTTCGAAGTTCACCAAACTGCACTTGGCTTGGCCAGAGTCCCCAAATGGCCAAGGTTAGTCTAAACCCAATCACCCTTGAATTAAGAGAAGGACTGTGCCCAGCAGTGGGATTTCAAAAGTAATTAAATATATACATGATTTAGTCGCAAGGTGTTAAAATTTGTTATTTTGTTTATTTAAATATTTATGTTTCACAAACAAATACATATAAAACATAAAACAGATACCTAGTGTACAAAGGATGACTTATCTCTTTAAGAGATCTCTACTAGAAACCCTGGAGCGTGAGAAAAAATAATAATTAGTTGCGGTGTAGGTACGAACTATAAACATCAATTATTATACAAATATGCAAACATGCACACATATGTACATACACACATACTTACATACATACTAACATTACATATTTTATTAAATTTTTCTAACAAGTTAAATATTCATATATCTTTTCAGAGAAATAGCAATGTTATATGACAATGGGGTATCACCAACCACAGCTAAAGCTAGAGTAGCATCAGTTGTTGCACATGAAATCGCTCATCAGTGGTTTGGCAACTTAGTCACACCTGCTTGGTGGTCTGATATTTGGTTAAATGAAGGTTTCGCTAGTTACGTCGAGTACGTCGCAGTTGATGCTGTACGTATGTTTGGTCATTTTTTAAATTAGCTAAATTTATTATTATATTTTTAATTTGTATAAAGTGATAAAGTAAAATTCAATATATCTATTTCTGTATTTAAGCATGTCAGTAAGTAAGGCATGCACTTAGTAAAAGCTAGCCTTTCATGAAAACTAGTTAAGCCTTTAAAGCGTCATCTATACTTATAGTAAAATTGTAACTAAGCCGAATCTGTACATTAAATATTTTTTGGAAAATCTTATTGAAATAAACATTATTATCGATACAAAGGCCGAATTTATAGTTTATAGAATTTTTGTCTGTCTGTCTGTCTTTCTTTCTGTCTGTTACCGCATCACAGAAAAACGACTGAATGGATTTTGATGAAATTTCTTATGGTGATAGCTCGTTATCCGGGTTAACATATAGGATACTTTTTACCAACATATAATCTCATTTCTGAGGAAAATATCTCATTTCTGAGAAAAAATACAAAAACTGCAATGAAGAGTATACTAGTATGTAAAACCAAAAAATTTGGTTTTTGGTCATCTGAATGCGGGCTGAGCCGCGGCTTAACACATAAATTTAGGTACTATCACATTTATAATAACCATAAGGGCTAGTTTATAATATAGTTACAAGTCAAAAAAATAAGAAAGTCATGAATGTTATTTGCGTTATAGGTGGAGAAAAGCTGGAAATTAATGGAGGTGTTTGTGCTGAATGAAGTTCAAAGTGTTTTTAAGTTGGATGCTTTAACGTCGTCTCATCAGATATCAGTAGAAGTTGGAAATCCAGAGGAAATAGGAGCTATATTCGACAAAATATCTTACGGAAAAGGTACAAAAGTTTTAATTGCTATTTTAAATATATATAATTTTAGATCTATCCTTAAAATGCGTGAGTCTTCTTAAGTTTACCACAGTTAGTACAGTATAGTAAAAGTTGGTGGTTGGTAACTTAATTATAGTTCTAAAATTATTTTATGGTACATATTGCTCTCATTCTTATGTTTATTAGCGTGATTATTGATTAGCAGTATCAGATTCAACTTTCTAATAAATTCTCATGTCTGGTTCCGCATGAATTTTTACCGGAGATAAAATGTGTTATGCTCAGTTATTTTCGTTAATATAATTTTACGCTCATTATAATTCACAAACTTACCCTCGCTTCATTCGGGATCATTCATTCGTCCCTGGGTGCCTTTCGTTATTATAATATCACTAGTGGCTTACACTAGCAAAGCTCGTGTGCGCCCTAGAGACAATTTTTACTAACTTAAAATCATAAATATCATCTTACTAGATTTTTGCAAAATGTTTATAAATTATTGCTTGTAACTTAGAGGAATTCTCTTACATGTTTATTGGTGCAAACCGTATAAAATTCATAAAGTAGTTTCTGAGTTTAATCCAAACAAACAAACTCACGTAATTAGTGATTTGGTACAGGTTCTGCAATACTTCGGATGATGAATCATTTTTTGACTGACGATGTCTTTAATGCTGGCATAACTGATTATCTAAATGCTAAGAAGTTTGGTGATGCTGAGCAAAGGGACTTGTGGAGTGCTTTGACTAATGCTGCAAGAGAGAAGAATGCTTTCGACGCGGACGTTGCTATTGTCATGGACTCTTGGACTTTGCAAACTGGCTTTCCTGTACTGACTATTACTAGAGATTATAACAACGGATCCATTACGCTTAAACAGGTAATATAAGATTAAAAAGGGAAAAATCCTAGTAAAACAAAATACAAATAAACAAGCTACATATTATTTCTCTGTCTGCATGCTTAATTCTATTAGTTTTTTTATTGTAATTTATGTAATGATTTAGGTACTTATTTTCGACAAATACATTTTTTAATCGTATTATTAATTTACGAAATTTTAGAGATATTTTGTTGCTTTTGAATTTAACATCTTATAGGTCCATAAAAACCTTAAAAATATTAGATTTAAGTTTAATTCAAGAAGATTGCCCAATAATTTAAAATACATAAAATCTAAGACTGATTTTTAGTCTCTCAGAAGCAATACATAATAAATATTGTACAGCAATAATAAATGTTGTATATTTTAGGAAAGATTTATTTTGATAAATGATACAGTCAACGAACATAACTCGTCGGTGTGGTGGATTCCAGTATCATATACAACTGCTTCAGAAAAAGACTTTGAATCCACAAAACCTAAATTGTGGTTACGAGGAGAGAGGTCAATAGTGGTCGACAATATACGTGTAAAAGAAGATGATTGGTTCATTGCCAACATACAACAAACAGGTAAGATTTATTAAGATTTGGGAACTTGATGGTCTAGTGGCTAGCATGTACAGTTTCTGAGGTCCTAGTTTCGAGCCGGGCTAAGTAGTTGATAGTTTTTTCTTCCTGTCAAAAAAGTCTCGTTAATAGTACGAAGTTGTTATGTTGGTGGAGATGCAAACCAAATTCGTTTATAGACAGTATTATCATGCATGCATCATATTTTTATTAAAAAATGGGCAAAATTTTACTATAAACAAGCACATACTCTTAACATAAATAAATAAGAGCAATTACGTATTGAATTTAATCTTGTTTTTTCAATCAATTTCTATTCATTCTTGACATTTAAAAATATTTGACTCCGAGTCAATTAATATAAATATTTTCTTATGGCATGAGTTATACAGAGGTTGTCATTTTTTTAAGATTAAAGAATTTAGATAAAAATAACCTGTCTTATATATCTTCTAGGATTCTATCGCGTTAACTATGATCAACGCAATTGGGAAATGTTAGTGAAAGTGCTGAATGACAAATCTCGTTTTGAAGAAATCCATCCAATCAATAGGGCTCAAATAATTGACGATGCGATGAATTTGGCCCTCTCTGGTCGTCTTGATTATAAAACTGCTTTGGACATTACGAGTTATCTTTCTCACGAGAAAAGCTATGTGCCCTGGAAGGCTGGTCTTGTAGCATTAGGTTATATAGACACGATGCTCTCTAAGGGAGCATACTATTTGGAATATAAGGTAAGTTCTACATAAATAATATATAATAGATATGCACACATTTTTGGCAGTACAGCTTTTTCACTAATTATCGAAAGAACATTGATGTTCGATGCCTGCGTGAGAAAAAACTGGTCATTTTATTTTACTGGAAACAAAAGCGTGTTAATTGAAAATGCTTTTATACATGTAAAGGCTAACTGGTTGGTAGGCAATGAACTATTGGTTTACTAGGTCTTCTCTATATAACCAGTAGGTATAGTGACAAGATGGTAATCTGTATAATCACTTATTCTTTGTTTTCCACACAAATTATGAATCATTAAAACCCGGCTTTTGAGTCATTAAAAATAACGTAAAGCAAGAAAATGATGTCATATTTATCAATTAGTTATAATGATAGCGCAGAATTAAAATACTTAGATTTATATTTTTTTTATTTAATATATAATAGTTAAGGTTGGATACTAGATTATGTAGCAGTTTAGATGTGGGTACATCTATACTAATATTATAAATGTCAAAGTGTGTTTCTTTGTTTGTTTTTTGTTTGTTTGTTTGTTTGTTTGTTTGTTTGTTTGTTTGTTTGTTTGTTTGTCCTTCTTTCACGTCGAAACGTAGTGATGGATTGGCATGATTTTTTGGGTGGAGATAATTGGAGGGTTGGAGAGTGACAAAGACTATTTTTTACCGAGGCAGATTATCTAATTCGAATGGGAAAACACGTTATAAAATTATAATCTAAAAAAATATTTATGATCAGAAATACTTGAAACTTGGTATTAGTGCTCTTCAATAAAATTTAATAAATTCGTGTTTTAGCATATTTTGAAATTCATCCTATAAGGGGGTTCACCCCCTTCCTTCCTTCCCTATTTCAATAGGGAATGAAAATTTGTATGAAACTATCTTTTTAGAGATTTTTTGTTATTTTAGCGCGAGCGAAAACGCGGGCTCTCTAGTTGTATATAAATTTCCTGAAAAATGCCAATTCATAGTTATACATATTGGAACAGATATTTAAAGATAAAATATTATTACTCAGAATATGATAAGCAAAATTATAGTCATAACAGTGACTAAATTAAATATTCACTGGGTGAATAAGTATTTACCCAAATGGGTTTTTTAAGATATTTATGAGTCCACCCTTGAGCCATGACCGACTCATAAAAAAAGAATAATGCAATCGATTCATTATAGTTGGTGAAGACTTTTTCTTTAAAAGTTATTCAAAATAGAGTATATTAGTAAAGGATGATGAAATAAGTTAATTTAACGTGTCTAAACTAGAGAGAGTTTGAGTGCTAATATTTGTAATAATACTATCTAATATAACTACATACTTCAAGGTTATGTATTGTTAGAGTTTTTTGTATCAATTTCATTTCATAAGGTTCATTTAAAAGCAAATTAATCATGCCAGGCCTTTCTTAGGCTCTAGATCCCTCGTTGTCGATCCTGAAGTCCTTGGGTTCCAATCTCTGGTCGGGCTCGGTATAGTTATTAATTTTGAATTTTATGGAGTTGGGAAGTAGTTCGTGTTATATCTCCATGACTTGGAGAGCACGTAAAGCCCACGATCGAGCTGCCTTCTCTCTCTCTCAGATTGTGTTGAATTGTTGTCCTACTGAACTAAAGGGTGAAAGGAATAGAGGGTGTACTTGTGTTTACGCACACATTTGTGCACCGTAATATCTGCTGCACAGATGACCTTTTTTAGTGAGGCTTACCATTTAAGAAGAGAAAAATTATCAAATTATTGTTGCACGAAATCAACATCTACTTTGTCTAGGTATCTATTTTTTAAAATATCATATCTAAATCCGGGCCTTGCTGATTGTATTTATGGTAGATAAAACCCACTGTAAAATTATTGAAAAAAATACTGATATGAACAGGATCATATATCTAGAATATACCTACTTTAATATACCTATAATAAAAAAAAACAATCATTTTTCCACCGTTAAGGGTGGAATTGTTTTATTTAAGAGGGATCATATCCCATCAATTAAAAAAAATATAATCACTAAACATAAGTGAATTAAAAGAATAGGAATATTATATGTTTAAATGTTTAATCTTTATTATTTAGTAATATGAGTCACTATGAGTATGAAGGTAATGTGAAGGTCATTATTGGATGGTTAAAGTGATTATATTAATATTAAAGCCAAATCAGTCTACTTTTGCGTATGTTAATGTAAATATAAAAAGTGTAGAAATGTTAGTAATGTATAATGTACATATTATAAATCTTTTCAGAGATATGTTTTGCGCCTTTTAAATGTTGCTGTCCATGAACTTGGGTGGGAGGTATCGACAAACGAAAGTGTTGTCAGAGCTCAACACAGAGTGGACCTTCTGTCTACAGCTTGTCATTTACAACACGTCGAATGTTTAGAGCACGCTGTAAGAATGTACATGAACTGGATGCTTACCGCAAATCCTGACGCCTATAATGAGTAAGGGTTGTATTTTTTTATTTAATTATATGAAAATTCACAATTTCATATTTACATCACACCAGTGAGAAGGTATAATAATATCAATATTAATGATAAATTTCTAAAATATATCTGTCTGTTTGTAACGAATTTTTACATTCATCCGATTGCGATTATTGACAACATTACAACGTGAGTTGTGTGAGATATTTATTAGAAATCTGAACGTAATAAAATAATACTTTCTTAGATTTACGCGATTATTAGAAATTTTAAATAAAACTATTTTTTTGGATTTTTTGCGGATTTATTTTGATCTTTGGTTTCCGGTTCTATCCCGTGACCATGTTTCCTGTAAAGCATTAGAAAAGTCGGGAACCAAAAATCGAAATAAATCCGAAAAGATAGTTTTATTCAACATAATAAAATTAAATCAGTAACTAGTCAAGTTCAAAATTAGGGCGGGTCCATAGTAAATAAATATCACATGGTTATCTCGATGGTCCTTAAGTAAATAGGCATATTATCTAAAAATCACATTTTTAAAGAAAAATATTTATATAGCTTATTTGATAAAATAAAACATTCATAAAGCAATTATGATAAGTATGACAGAATACATAATATAGTTTGATGCCTCATTATAATATATATATATATATATATATATATATATATATATTTATATATATATATTTATATATATATATAATATAGGCAAACGATTATTAGATATTTTATGATATAAAAACTTTAAAACTATGGAAAATGTGTAAAAATATTGGAAAAAGAAATTCTGTTCATCTTAAATGTACGTCTTCTCGAATTTTCTTTCGGCTTTATTTGGAGTCGTTTTTCCGACACTTCCAATGCTTTACATAAAACATGACAAAATCTGAAGATACAGATTCATTTAAAATCTCATATATTCGCGTATATCTAAGAAAGCATCTTTTTTATCTTTATTTCAGTATTCATGCGGATATTCGCAGTACTGTATACTGTGTTGGGGTACAAGCGGGTTACACACGGGAATGGCGTTTTGCTTGGGAAAGGTTCTTGGTAGCAAGTTCGCCATCTGAGAGAGAACTGTTGCTCTCAGTGCTAGGATGTACGAGGGCGCCTCATTTATTATACAGGTCTGTGAATTCAACTCCTTTATTGTACTAATTTCCCATTATCTGTAATAAAACATAAGGACCAAATTGCATCTTGATTTTTTTAAATATTCGTGATTGAGATGAAATGAGACCAAATAAAAAATTTCTAATATTTTCGCCTCTTTCGTAAAAAACCTCATGCGTATTTATGAAATAGTTATTTTTCACATTTTCTTTTTACAATTTATCTAATATGTGGGCTTAGAATATATGATAATTTTCAATCGTTAGTAAAAAGTACAAATTGTATGGAAATGGTTTGTTTAAGTGCTATGTCACGTGGTTATATTATGCTATATTGTATTTTTTCTTAGTCTTCTATTAACTAGTTATAATAATAATAATAATAATAAATACTCTTTATTGTACACCCACAAGAGAAAAAAAGAAAAAAATTACAAGAAATATATAAAAAGAGTTATGTACAAGAGGCGGCCTTATCGCTAAAACAGCGATCTCTTCCAGGCAACCTTAAGGTGTTGGAATTGACAAACTGTAAGAGGGAAGGGGTGTGAACTATATAGTAGTAGTAATAATAATAATAAAACCATAATAATAATAATACAATTATAACAATAATTCATTTTTTAATACTATGAATAAACTTACATATCAAAAATACATACATATGTACATAATAATAATATTATATTTACATAAATATGATAAGATTAATACAAGACAAAATACTTATAATAATAATAATATTAAATATATAATGGGTACATAAATATATAAATAATATTATATCATATTAAATAGATAATAATAGAACTTATAAGTAAAATGGCATTAAAAAAAAGACAAACAAAGATGGTAAAAAGAATATGGTTTAAAAAGAGTGAAAATGCAGTTTTAAACGGTTTTTAAAAGTATTATACGTTTTGGCGCCTCTTACGCTCAAAGGGAGAGAATTCCAAAGTCGTGAGGCTGTTACACAGAATGATTTATCACTAAATGAAGTGGAATGAGGAGGTATTTTTAAAATTAAATTTTGACAGGAGCGCAAGTTTCTCGAATGAGAAAGACCCAGAAATTTAAATTTATCTTTTAAATAGGGAGGAGAAGATGGATCAAACAGAACACGGTAAAGAAGATGAAGGACATGCGTATTCCTGCGAAGGCGAATAGGGAGCCACTTGAGCTTTCTGCGAAATTCAGAAATGTGGTCATATTTTCGCAACCCAAATATGAACCGTATACATAAATTTTGAAGCCGCTCAAGCTTATTTAATTGCTCCTCTCTTAGATCAAGATAACAAGAGTCAGCATAATCAAGGATAGGTAGTAGGAGAGATTGTGCTAGCGCAATTTTAGTAGGAATGGGGAGAAAGTTGCGTAACCGACGAAGTGATGCTACGGATGCAAACATTTTCCTGCTCGTTTCACCTAACTGCGGAGCCCAGGACATATTCTGGTCCATAATCACGCCTAGGTTCTTGACAGTGTCACTATAAGGTATAATTATGCCATTTAATAGAATAGATGGTAATGATAACGACGCGACCCTAGCAATGAGTTTCGAGCTACCAATAATTATACTTTGAGTTTTTGCCGGATTAAGATGGAGTCCAAAAGATCTACTCCATGAGGCTATACTCCTTAAATCTTCGTTCATTTTATCAATCGCTCTCGGTAATTCAGTAATTTTCGCGTAAATATAAATCTGTAGATTTATATTATTTAGATTATCTATTAGCTATATCGATTGTAGAAAATAAACTTGTCTAATGACAAATCTCAATACCCTATTTATCTATACCACTTGCCATAGAAATTTGACACGATTTGTAGGCAACTTTTTTATTTCTAATTTCAGTAAGGAAACCTATTGATAAATAATTATTGGATCATATTATTTTTTGCAGATATCTCGATTTATCGCTTCGAAACGACAGTGGAATAAGAAAACAGGACACTGTACGAGTGTTTTCAGCAGTTGCCAGCTCGTCTATAGGAGAACCGATTGCTTTCAATTTTGTTAGAGCTAATTGGCAAAGGCTTAAAGAATAGTAAGATTTTTTGGTCATTCTACACAACTACGTTAGATCTGAGATCAACAATATCTTTGATCGGATATGATTTCTTATTTTTGCTATATAACGATTTTGGTCAAGGAATAAATTTTATAAAAACATACATAATTTTAAAATACCTCTGTATAAATATTAATTACAAATGTGAAAGTTTGTGAGTATGAATGTTTGTTATTCTTTCACGTCAAAACGGCTGAACAGATCTGGATGAAATTTGGCACAGAGATAGATTATAGTCTGGAATGACACATAGGCATAGAATTTGATTCCGGAAAAATGTACGGTTCAAGTGGGATAGATTTGTTTTTGTTTACCTAGAGGCCGCTAGTAAATAATAATATGATTAGACTTTACAAAAAAAATGTATTTATTTAGTGTAAAATATGTATTTTTGTTGCAGTGTCGGGTCAGTCTCTACCCTTAATTCTATACTGAAAGTGGTTACTAGAAGGTTAAATCAAGTTCACGAATACGAAGAGGTAATTTAACTGCTTACCGTATAAATCTATTATTTTTGTTTAAAAGTACAAAATATAGGAAAGTTCTCGTATATGATAGGTTGCTTGCAAAATCGGTCATAACTCATGATTTTGATGAGGCTTTGAAATTTAAAAATTGAAACAAGGCAAGATACAGAACAGTTATACATAATAGAGGAAGACGAACCTATTGCTACGTTTGCATAAGAAAGACTCTTGTATTTAAAATTTGTATGGCAATCAATTAATTAATAATACAATGATTTATATATTACTCTTCACAAAATGCTTGGTTAAAAAAGTTTAGTACAATGTAAATTTAACACAAAATACTCGTAATTATAGAAGCTTTTGTGCAAGACTGTATTGGATACCATATCTTTTGTTACAATAATAAACTAAGTGATTGTTATTATTGACCCAGTCCTTAATATAATGTAATTATTGAAATAGTGAAAATGTAATCTGTTGGAATGAAACGTGATGTGATGTATTATGATCATCAAAGTTATTTTTTTCCAGCTGAAAAGATTTGTGTCAGAGTCCTGTAGTGACTTGGGGAGACCAGTTCAGCAAGTGTTAGAGCGGACTGCTGCCAACGTACAATGGATGGAGAGGAATTATCCAACAATCGTTAACTGGCTTTTGGAAGCAGATAAGACCTCCGGCAACATTGACGACGCGTGATAACACGTACAATGAAAACTTCGAATCATATTGTGTATCGAATCTCTGATATTTTTGAACTCTTCAAAAAAATTTGCTAATTTCTTATGAAATACCACCGATAACTGTGTATAAAATATATACATAGTTGTGTACATAAAACATATTGTACTTTATTGTTAATTTGATATAGCACAACCAGTTATAGCAATTATTCAAAGAAACAATAAATTGGACTCAGTTTGTAATAATGATATCATTAAATTACACTAATTGATTTAAGAGTTTATTTATCTCTTATAGTTTTGTATTGTTATAATCTCATTTCAACTTAATTATGGATATCAATCTCTTTGCAATATGATTTACAATAAGAAGGTCATTATTGGATGGTCAAAGTAAATAATGCCAAATCTGTCTGTACTGCAGGACAGAGACGGTGTTTTGTATACTGTAAGTATTAAATTTAAATGGAATAGTGTAGTTTGAAATTTTAGCTATGTATTGGTGTATTTTGTTTATTGATTATAATTGTGAAATTTAGGAGATAGGTTGAGACCATATTCCTAGTCATTTGTAATTTGAACAGTATTTTGAACTACTTGAACAGTATTTTATGTAAACTCTCTGAACCAATGAAAAAAATGTGTGTGAATACCTACTTATTTACGCACGTAAGAAGTTATACTTCTTTGGCGAAACAATAAACATAGCCAAAGATTTCATGCTGCATATCGCAACTCTCTTTTTGTAAAAGGAATGCAGCCTACCTTCATCATATCGCTTTCAGCTAACTTCATTATGGCGCTTTTTGGCTTTTTTGTGCGCGCGCATCGTAAAAATTTTACTCTCATATTTTTTTCCAAACGTGCCAAAAGAAGTATAACTTCAAAAATAAATCAACAAATGTGTATTGTTTTTTCTTATCATTTTTATGGTCCATAAATATATCGATAAACAGATAACGTATGATAAGATTTCAAATAAGACTATTAATTTGGCAATTATAGTAAACAATTGGAGAACTAATTATTATTTATAAATATACAGCAACCCCTTACTTTATTTATTATATATAGAGTTTATGTCTGTGCATATTGCATATTTTAGTAGGGGAGGTAGCGAAACATTTTATTTAGTCATTTTACACATATTGAAATTTATAACAATAATAGTTAATTTTCTTACATTGGAGCTCGGAAGGTCAGTTACATAGCGGTAGAGTTAAAGTCAAAAACATGTCGAAAGCTTTTGAAATATATGTAATTCGGTTCTAAGTATTTTTATATCGTGTCAGAATTCATGAAATAAATTTTTCGATTACTCTTTACTAAAAATAATAGTTAGCTTTATGGAAGATATGTCAGTGTCAGATATATGGAAGTTAGTTTGAATTATTTTTAATATCAAATCACTTTATACCGCATAAGATTTTTTTCAACTTTTATACTTTTTAAATTTGTCAATCGTGTTTTTACGAGGGAAATACCCAAATGAGTCAAAAACGTGCCGCAAGTGCGTTATCTGAGGCTTAGTTTACTGATTGAACATTAAATAGAAATTGAATATGAAATTTATTCGGTATAAAATTTCCAGGAAAAATGCTACGATATCTCCCCTACAATTAAAATATATGTATGAAAGCTTATGGACCGTTGACATACAAGAATATTATCAAACTGTAACAAAATCAACTTCGTGTTCAAATATCTTTTTCAAGAATGGAAACACCAATTGTAGTTCTAGTGCAACTGTAGAAATAATATTTATTTTATTTTTTAATAATACAATATTCTGTAATATTTAATAAGGATATTAAAACAATTTTGTGTCTCTTTTTATTGTTTTTTTATTGTATTACTTGTATTTTCCCATTTAATATTTAATAATAATGTCTTCCTGACCGATTCCGGCCACGGCGGCCAATCTCATTGAGACTAGCCATCTGCGCAGGAGATATTATAGTGTACAAGTGTACGCGCAGACACAAGTGCTCTCTCTATTCCTGTCACTCTCATACACCGGTGGGACGACACGAGACACGACCGGTGAGAGTTAAGGTGCAAGACCGACGGCTTTACATGCTCTGCCTCAGCACAAGGGTGAAACACCGCCAACTTCCCAACTTCGGGCTGTTACTGAGGCTTACTATACAGAAAGACTCAATAACTAAATTTGGTCTGACCCGGGACTCGAACCCAGAACCTCCGGGTGTGCAGCCGTACACGCTAGCCACTATACCACCGAGGCATCAATTTTGGACGTTGTCTGGTGTGTAGATGTAATAATATTTTTTTGTAATTTCTGCCATACAAGAACTAATCTAAGAATTTTGGAGGTAGTATCCTAGCTTTTAATACCCGAACTTTTTAAATAGTTCTGATATTTTTCCAATCTTAATACCTTCCCAACATTCCAGCCTACATTTCTTAGAATGCGGAAATTTAATAGAGCGTATATAAATTTGACGCTTGTCCATTATTTTTTGAAATTTTAGTGGCAGTTTATTTCTACGTTATATTAAAAGAATTGGCTACTGATGTTATTAATGATGATGATCAATGATGATCTATTACTACCAGAATATGAAAACTGTGATTGGGTGAAGAACTGAGAGAAAGTAAAATTGCTGTTTGATGTAAAAATGGTTGTTGAAACTATTATAGTATGATTTATTAAAGATGATAAATTGGTAAAATTAAAAAAAGAATCTCTCTCGAAAAAGATTCTACTTTAGTTTTTACCAGCATTTGAGTTCTCTTTTGTATCATATTTCGGGTTACTATCACTTAAATCTACGTCATTTTATCTGTGTTAATTCAGAAGGCCGTGGAGCAAATGCACTCAAAGTTGGCAGCGTAAATGAAGGCAAATGCAAACTATTATTAGTAGATTATTATTAGAACAGATATTAAAATTTATTATATTTGTAGTATGTGAACGAGTCTTTTCTCATAGTACTGATTTACCACTGATAGGAAGTTGTTGTTTTATAATTTAAATTGAATCCCAGGTTAGTCTTTCTTATTATTTAATGTTGAGAAATGCATTTACCCATACCATCTGTAAACGTACTAGTAGTTATGTGGGACTCACCGGCTAGAAATATCCTCTAAAACTTAACAGAACCTCCCCCGTTATAATAGAGCCTCGCAAGATCGCTTACGCACTCAACCACAACGCTCCGACAGCACTTCTGCCGAAGCAGACCACACGATCAAGCGGTGTTAGAGAAGTACTAGGAGCAACCCGCATGGTACACCACCTACCTTTAACCTACCGAAGTGGGCAAATGTGACTTTTAGCTTCACGCCCGTCTGGTTTGTCGCTAATTATCCCCCAACCAAGACGAGGTGAACAAACATGGGGAGTAGGAGGGGTTCGGGAGAGGGATTGGGGGGATGCGTTGGGCAGCGATGTGTCCCCAGGTTAGTCCTGTAAGCGATTATTGAGTTATTATCAATTTTACGTAATTATTTTCTTCTAAATGGTATTTTTGTAGTAAATATTACCTCTTGCCGCAAGACTTGAAGTATGATACCCATTAAATTAAATAAATCCTAAATTTGATTTACGTGGATTTGGTTTAATGGTGCGATGTAGATATTATAGCATTTCAAATATTTGAATGTCTTATATTTGGATATTTATTTAATACATTCTTAAATTTACGCGAATATTTGACATTTTAAATAAGACTATGTTTTCGGATTTTTTCGCGGATTTATTTTGATTTTTGGTTCCCGACATTTCTAATGCTTTACAGCAATGGGAGAAACTCTCCCATGACACTGATTGCACTATTAGATTACTTTATAAGTTGGCACACTACTTTAGAAAAAAAAAACACTATCCTATACTTCGGCTGTACTTGCCAAGTTTATAGTTTAAAATGCGGTTTTCACTATTTTTTTTTAAATCCAAATTACTTTAAAACAACCAATCTTCTCTGAGAGGTATTGAGGTCCTCAGCCCTTTTAGTTTTCACCCATCACTCTTTAACTTCGATGTTATCACTGTATGTATATGGGATGACCTTGGGTATAACAAATTAACTGCAATCATCATAGTTTTATAGATACGAGTATAATCAAAATGTTTTGTTAAAAAAAACAGATTAATTATTATCTCTATTGATGCCTTTGAAATATTAAAGCAAGTATTATATTAATATTATTATGGTACCAAAATATACATACTTATATAAAACAGTACAGACAAGTAATACGTCATTCAAAGCAGTGTGATTATTTGAAATGATAAAAAGATAAGTTCAATAGTTAAGAATTTATAAAATAAAATAATCCAGTCGCTGTTTAATTGGTCACAAAAATTGTCGCCTTCAAAAAGGTAAGTTTTTGTTGTAAAAACTAATGTTATTATTATACAGTTTTTTTAGTAGAAGTTTAAATTAAATCAATTCAAAATATACTTTATTCAAATAAATTTTTATAAGCATAAATTAAATGTCAGTATGTAAGTCCGTGAGGAATCTGCCACCGGCTCGGACGGCAGTTCTGCTGAGAATAGCCGGCGAGAAACTCAACACTTGCTCTTTTAAAATATTATTTGTTTACAATATTGTAATACAATAATTATCTACTTATCCTACGTGAGACCCAACCAGACATTAGTTCCACACATCGACATCTACAAAGTATTCCGTGATAGTAGTAGTAGGTAGTAAAACAATAGGGACTTGAGCGAATTGGAAATTAGGAGGTTCTCGATTTGGTTGGATGTTTTTATGTGCGAGATATTTTCGCTAATCTTGATTCGATTTTTTAATGAGTTCTAAATGTGTATAGTGGTCCTAAATAAATTTAAAAATTAGAATTTTTAAAATCGGATACCATATTTATTTTTTTAGAATTTAGCTAACAAATTTGTAAAAATGTATGGGTTCTTAAATAAGGAGATATCAATATTGTGTGAATGTATTAGGTCATGTCTTGCCGATTTTTTAGAGAAAGTTTCAATACTTTAAATTTAAATCAAAATCATAAGAAAACTACGGTTTATACGATGTTGAAGAAACATTCCCTATGACAAAGTTATTCATCCCGGGAAAATAGGTATATTAAATATTTTTAACATAGAACACAGTTACAGTGGGTGTAGGTCTTTAGTATTTTTATCATTTTACTTTCGTCTCGTAATCATTGATGTCAATAGTGAATATATACGGATAAGTTTTTTTCAAAATTAATTGACTGCCTTTAAAGATGTAGGAGTGATCGAAACATTGGCACGCCTTGAAGCCATTAACAAGAAATTTAAATTGAATTGAGTCATCGTAGCAACAGATATTAAAGAAGCTCTATTTAACCTTTACAATTTATTTTGAGAATAAATATTATAGTAATTCTCTTTATATTTTAAAGTAGATCAAAATTTAGAAATTATTTACAGTTAAAAAAAAACATGCTCTATAACTATATGTATTGGACTCATCAAAACGATTTAAATAGTCCAGAACTGTAGTTCCACGAAAATGAAACCACTTTTCGCTTCCTGGTTCCTTCATCAGCACTCTGTTTTCAAATTATGGTATTCAAATTAGACGTCCAAATTTTTTTTCAAATGGATTTAATTAGAAGTAGGTTAAAATGGATTTGATTACTTTTATGAATTATAAGAAAAAATACATAAGATAAGATAAGATACTTAAAAGTAACGTCACGCTCAATAATAAAATGATATATCATGTAACTGTACACTTTTAATAAAAAAATATTTATATCTAGCAGTACCCGCGGCTTTGCCCGCGTTCAAACTACTAAAAAAACAAACTCTTTGACACACCGACAGTAGCGCCACCTTACCGGGCCCAATTGTGTTTTCAAACCATCCAGTAGCTCATTGAAATATATACATAAAATTTCATCCAAATCGGTTCAGTCCTTTAGGAGGAGTAGTATAACAAACACACGAACAGAAGAATTATATATATTAAGATTTATATAAAAATATACTTTTCATCTATTTTGTTTTCAAATTCAACCTCATTGTGTAACCTGTCTGCTCTTTTGTTTGTTTTGTATAACAAAATTATCCTAATTCATTATTATTTTATTTTCCTACTTTCATTTCTTTATCTTCAATATCCTTCTTTTTATTTTCTATTATTTCTCTACATTCTATATATATATAATATATATATATATATATATATATATATATATATATATATATATATATATCTATTATACAAACAACAGATAGTATTACAAGAATTATTAATATAATTACATCTACGTAATCAAAATTTGCGATTATTAATAATTTATTTTATAACCCACAAAATTTTCGATATTGATACCATCGATGTAGATAAATTTATTATAATAAGTGCTTTATTACAAGTCGAATGATAACGTTAAGAATATTAAGAGCGACATTACAATATGCATACCTAAATCCAAGACAATGTAATGCAAGAGTAGAGAACCTAGCATAGTAAAATATCTTATCTACGATATATTGACCGGCAATTAACACGAGCGAAACCGGTATTAGAAGAGGAAATAGGGTAGTTTATTTCATTTCAACGGTCCAGGTTGAAATTTATATATGCTTTGGTCCGCAATGTGATGATAATTATTATCAAGACCATCCAGATGAATCTTAGGGCTGGCCAAGTATAATTACTGGGTTTTCTGCCAAGAAATTATATTTCAGTAACAATAGTCTAGAGTTGGGCTTACAGTGTTACACCATATCTCAAAGAGCACTTAAAGCCATCAGTCCTACGTCTGATCTTGCCCCGGTCTTGAGAGAAAAGGAGATAGAAAGTACAGTCATGCACATAGTTATGCACTCCCACGCACATGGCAAGTCACAATTTGAATGGTTATCGTGGTCGAAATTGATGAGGAAGTCAATAAATCTGAATGGAACCCTGATGCGAAAGATACATTTAACCATTTTTCAGTAAATATTAAATAGTGTGCACTTTTATGAGTATCCATTAGATTTTTAAATATTAATTAAATAAAGGAATCAGATAAAGAAATTCATGGTTTTTATAAACACTGAGTGATTACGCGATAATGATTATTTATCATTGAAATCAATAAAGTACGCTGGCAAAAGTAAAGTATGTTATCATAATCATTTTACGATAGTAATAATAATTTTTAGCAATACATTTGAATGACGAATTTACCTTTAATTAATAAAAGAAAAGTTTTTTATTTTCTTGTTTATACGTTCATTAATATGATCTTCCATTCCAAATCGCTATTGATAACCCTAAAAAGACAAAAAATATAGAAAATTATTGATTATCATATAATTATGATAATCAATATTTTTCTTTATTTTTTGTCTTTTTAGGGTTTCGTACCCCAAAACGAAAAAAGGAGCTCTTATAGGATCACTTCGTTGTCCGTCCGTCTGTCTGTCCATCTCAATTTAATTTTTTTTTTTAATAAGCATTAATATTGTTATATTTAATTATAATACTTATTAAAACATTTTAAAAAATGCTTAGAAATAAAAATCAACAAATATTGTAAGGTGATTTATTGCTATTTTTGAATTTTTGAAATTATTTTTGTAAAATAGTGGGTAGGCATTGTCTGTAACAAGTATATGTGTTTGAGACGTCTATAGCCTTAGTCTCTCCCGTGACCATGATTGCTGTAAAGCATTCGCAACGTCGGGAACCAAAAATCAAAATAAATCCGCGAAACAATCCGTAAAGACAGTTTTATTTAAAAATGCTTATAGTTTTACCGTGGTTTTATTCTAACTAGTTTCTATATTTTAAAGTCAGTCTCTCCCGTGACCATGGATGCTGTAAAGCATTCGGAACGTCGGGAAACAAAAATGCAAATAAATCCGCGACAAAATCCGAAAAGATAGTTTTATTTAAAATGTCAAATATTCGCGTAAATCTAAGAAAGTATTAGTTTCTATATTTTCCTTAGAGATGTTTTCCCGCAATAAATTGTTTGGCCCAGATAGCTAACTGTTACCATACCAAATTTCATCGAAATCTGTCCAGTGGTTTTCTAGTGATGCGTCCCCAGACAGACAAAAATTTAAAAAATTATAGATTGGGCCTCTGTATTGATATATGATAAATACTATTTCAATAAGATTTTCCAAAAAAATATTTAATGTACAGATTCGGTTTAGTCACAATTTTATTATATTACTAGGGACTCATCCTCACTTCGCTCCAGTTCATCCCTAAGTGATTCTTTATAATACTTTTTTTATTTACAAACCGATTGAAATAAAACAAAGAATAAATTTTAAGTGAAGTTACAATACATTAGTGAAAACCGCACACAAATTGTTCAAGCCGTTTGTGAGGTTAGCGCTCACAAACGATAGCGCGCACAGATAAACAGACGAAAAATCCAAAAATAATTGTTTTGGATTCTATTGCGTTAATAAAGACCCCCAATAATAGTTTTCTCAAATAACTTCCATATACGAACAGCATCAGTTTCACTTTTATTATAAATATGTTTAAAAGTAATGTATTATTTACTTAATGATGATATTTCAGTTTCAGCCTTCAGTCTATTAGAAAGCTCGGTTAAAAGTCCTATTTCAAATTTAATTATTATTATATGATCATATTAAAAGTTCTGCTTCTCTTATTAGACATCTATGTAGTACTTTATATATCATCTTAGGTTGTGTTAAAATTAAAATGAAATAATTACACATGCATAACAATCGAACTAACATTATAGATGCGAAAAATTTTATGCGCATGTATAAGTATTTTTACACAGTAAAAATTGTTTTTACACTAAAAACAATATTTGTTACAGATGGCGACATTATTATTATTCATCCTTGGGGCAATGTGTCTCTGTGCACATTCATTGCCAAGCCCACCACCCATATCTAGGAATACAATTTTTCTTGATGAAAAACTCGAAGATCAAATATTTGAAGACCTTGATACTAATGAAAGCGTTGGGTACAATGTAGCCTCAGATTATCGTCTGCCCAACACCACTCGCCCTATTCATTATAATATTCTTTGGGCTATTGATATGACTTCTCTTGTATTTCAAGGCAAAGTTGATATTCAATTAGTGGCTAATCAAGCAAATGTAAATCAAATCGTCCTTCATACCAATGAATTAAGAATAGAGAGTATAAACTTGCTATTAAACTCTAGAAGCATAGCGGTGACCTATAGCGAAGATACTAATTTACATTTTTTGATAATCAGCCCCTCTGAAACCTTGCAGTATGATGCGCTTAATCCCGTTATTTATGACTTAGCAATAGAGTTTTCCGCTCCCTTACGAAATGATATGTACGGAATTTATAGAAGTTGGTTTAGGAATCAACCCACTGAAACACCTAGGTAAGTCTTCGTCTGTCTTTATTTAATTGGGTACTTTGTTTGCACCCACTGTTTTAACGTTTTTATGATGTTATAGGTGGATGGCTTCTACACAATTTCAAGCAACATCAGCTCGTCAAGCTTTTCCATGTTACGATGAACCTAGTTTTAAGGCTACCTTCAACATTACTATAAGACGACCAAATCAGTACACTAGTTGGTCTCTCACTAACGCTAGAACGGCCATTTTCAATCAGTATGTATTTGGATTATTTATTTAGTACGTAACTTAACATTTTAGCGGAAAAATGCTACTATATTATGTCTTATACTTGTTTAATATTATTTTAGAACTCATGAAGATGATATCTATGACCGTACGCCCATTATGTCCACATATCTTTTAGCTATCATTGTTGCTGAGTATGAATCTATTAGAACACCTTTAACTGGGCAACTTCAATATGAAGTCATTGCAAGACCAGCAGCTATAAGTACAGGCCAAGGATCCTACGCATTAATAACTGGTGAAAAACTTGTAGTTGCAATGAACCAACATACAAATATAAGTTACTTTGACATGCATCCTAATTCAAAAATGACTCATGCTGCTGTTCCTGACTTTTCGGCAGGAGCTATGGAAAATTGGGGCTTAATTACTTACAGGTCAGGACTTCATTTATTAGATAAATAATAAATATCATTATAAAGTTTTAAATAATTAATTTGTAATTTTTACGAATTAATAATATTTGGATTTTATAGGGAAGCCTATTTAATGTACACTGAAGAAGACACCAATGATCACTTTAAACAAATTATAGCTTACATTCTTTCACATGAAATTGCTCATATGTGGTTTGGTAATATGGTAACCTGTGAGTTTTGGGACAGTTTATGGCTCAATGAAGGTTTTGCTAGATACTATCAATATTTCCTTACTAGTTGGGTAAGTTTTTTTTAATCCATATGATTATTAATAATATTATTATATTATTTAGATGTACATTAAATCATTTTATGCGTTTTAAGGTGGAAGAAGAGATGGGTTTTGAAACTCGTTTCATCATTGAACAAGTCCATACAGGTCTGTTGGCTGATTCCGCTGAGACTGCTCATCCGCTGACTAATCCTAATGTTGGTAGTCCTCAGTCAGTTAGTGCAATGTTCTCGACTATTTCGTACAACAAAGGTGCCGCAATAATAAGAATGACTGAACGTCTCCTCGGCACTGATGCCCATACTGCTGGTCTTCGTCTTTATTTGCGCGATCGGTATGAATAAGTTTTTACACTATAAGACTAGTAAAATATTAAAATATAAATAAGCAGAAAACCTGACTGCGCTAAAAGCGAATTAAAAAGACAAAAGCAATTATACAGTAGGATACATATATTTCTGTTAGTATTGCTACATGTAGGTCTTTAACTGCATAATAATTTTTATGCATCAACGTATCTTTTTGGTACTTTTATACGCTGTCAGGTTTTTTGTTTTTTTTTTGTTTTAGGAATATTTACAGCTCTTTGCTTAATTTATCTTAAATATATATTTTTATGATCACCTCTAAATAAACGTTCATTTTTAATACTCCACTCCATAGATTTGAAAATTAATTTATTATATTCAAGTCGCAAGAGAAATTTAATTTATTGAAAAATATTTTTTATCACGTTATTAATATAAATCTGATGATGATGATAATTCATCGAAGTCGGTTCAACCGTTTTGTAATAATTTACAAAGGCACATATAGTCGGAGATACATACATATAAGTTAAACACAAACCTCCTTTTACGCTGCATTGAAGTAAAAAATCTTTTAACCTAATATACTCGTACATAAATTAAGTGATGCTTACTAATTAAAAAGCTGTTTTTGAGTTTATTTATTTTTTAGTGATTTCGACATTGCACGGCCAATCGATCTCTTCCGATCGCTGGAGATTGCTGGTACAGCAGCTGGTTCGTTCTCGGAATATGGCAATTTTTCACTTGTCGAATATTATCAAAGTTGGACTGAGCAAAGTGGTCACCCAATTTTGAATGTACGAGTGAACCATACGACTGGTGAAATGATAATTACACAGGTATTAATAATTGAACTAATAATATCTTTTTATATGATTATTTTAATAAAGGCTATTTAGTGATAATTAATGAGGAAAACAGCTATTCTTGCGATAAATAAAATTATAATTATTAATTAAAAAGGTACATTAACTTTAAAATTACTTAAAAATAATTGCTTATTTTTCAAATTTATATGACAATTTAAATCTGGTCACAAAAGTTATAAGCCCGAAAAGGAAGAAGGAGTTACTTCTTTCTTATTTTTTTGTCAAACTAGCGACTCACCCTCGCTTCGCTCTGGTTCGTCCCTAGGTACGTTATAACAGTTAGTATGAAATACAAATATTTGAATTTCTCGGCTTTTCTGTACTATAATATGCATGTATTATACATATAAACCTTTCTCTTGAATCACTCTATCTATTAAAAAACCGCGTCAAAATCCGTTGCGTAGTTTTAAAGATCTAAGCATACATAGGGACAGACACAGCGGGAAGCGACTTTGTTGTATACTATGTAGTAAAGTAGCAATTTTACATATATAATTCGTTTATTATTTTACAGCGTCGGTTCAGTATCAATGGTGGATATGCTATTAACAACCTAAACTACATTATTCCAATCACCTTTACCACCGCTGCCAATCCTGATTTCTTAAACCTTAAGCCCACCCATATACTCAAAGACTCCTTGACTATAATCGATCGTGGCTCAATTGGAGACCAGTGGGTGATTTTCAACAAGCAACAAAGCGGTATTTAGTTTTTCTTATAAATTATAATTTATCTTTGGATAAATAACATAAGGCAGTGGTAGCCCAGTGGTAATGCGCTCGTTTGGGAAACTGAGTGAAATGGGTTCAAATCTCGGGTCTCGCACCTCTGATATTTTTATGTGCGAATCATTTCTAACATGATTACCACTTGTCTTACGGTGAAAGAAAACATCGTGAGAAAACCTGCATGTCTGAGAGAACTTAACAAGTTTTCGAAAGTCATGTGCAGTCCGCCAACCCGCACTTGTCTAGCGTGGTGGACTATGGCCTGATCCCCTTTGTATTGATGGGAGGCCCGTGCTCAGCAGTGGGACGTTACAAAAAAATACTGAATAAATACATACATAAATAGCATATTTTGTTTTAATTATCAATTTATAACAATTTATAATAATATTGAACTTGATATAGAAGTAATAATATACTAGTGACTTACACCGACTTCGCTCGGGTGGGTGTGTAACAGTAGCCTATACTTACTAAATTTTATTCAAATCCGTACAACAGAAACTTCAGTGAGACAAACACACATACATACATTTATTATTATATATGTATTTTCAGTATTAATTTTATTGTACAAGAAAATTGATTTAATTATTATATTAAGAGTAATTTTTAATGTTCATTATAAAATGTATCAATATTTTTGTACAAACAGTAATGTTTGTACAAAAATATTGATATCGTATATTCGATGAGATACGTTTAGCCTGTGTTATATATTATTATTATACTCTATTATTATTTTTAACAGGATTTTACAGAGTTAATTATGACGATTACACCTGGGATCTGATTACAATTGCCTTACGCGGTCCTAATATGGCTGATATTCATGAATACAATAGAGCTCAGGTGGGTAGGTTTGTGATTACAGATTACTTAATTTTAAAACTGATATATTTTCAAGCGTTTCTATACAACCATCATCAATAATTCATCATTTATATTAATTTTATTGAAAGTTTTGAATTATCAAACGTGGGTGTTTAAAATAAGAAGAAAATATAATATTACATATTTCTGCTTTTTACACATAATATATACATCATAATATTTTTCAGATTGTTAACGACGTATTCCAATTCGCTCGTTCTAATATCATGCCGTACTCTAGAGCATTGAACATTTTATCCTATCTTCAAAATGAGACTGATTATGCTCCATGGGTTGCTGCTTTGACTGGGTTCTCCTGGTTGAGAAATAGACTTGTTGGTGATCCCCTTCTCACAAGATTAGAGGTATGATTATCTTTTTTTTTCATCTTTCATTTTCAGCAACAAGTGTCTGGTTGTTTTATAATTATCAAACTATATAAGTTTTATTACATTGATATTAACACCTCCAGGTAAATTTCTAAGAAATTAATTAAAATTCTAAAAAATCTATAGTTAACTAACTGACACGCCGGTGTGTCCGCGGTCGTGGAGGGATTAACCGATCAATCTCCTTCGTGTCTTCTCTATTCTAAGTGACAGTGGCAAAGTAATATGTGCTTAACTGGCACGCTTTGAAGAAAATTGATTTAAATTACATTAATATTTTGACACAGTTTCGTAACGATTATTTTACTTACCTAAGCTATAATTACGCAAATATTAAAACTTAGTAAGTTAAACATATTGGAATTGTAATTAATAATTAAGCTAATCTATACAGATAAATAAAATTGAAGTGTCTGTTTGTAATGTAAAAAAAAAATAACAGCTTCTTACTAAATGCATATGGGATGTATACACGGTACATATACCAAAACAACATTTTTTACAATTTTTGTCTGTCTGTCTGTTTGTTTCGGCCAATCTCTGAAATTGTTGAGCCAATTTTGACGGGACTTTCACTGGCAGAGAGCTGATGTAATAAGGAGTACCTTAGGTTACTTTTATTTAAAAAAAGAGTCCCACGAAAAAAAATTAAAACCAATGAAAAATTTAATAATATCAGATTCAAATAGGGAAGTTGTACACATACCCTAGGGACGAACCCGAGCGAAGCGGGTGAATCGCTAGTTTAACATATAATCATAATTACTAACAAACAATATTTTTATTGTAAATTTCTTACAGGGCTTTATGTCTGATTGGTCAGCTAATGTTATGAGACAACTGACATACAATCCTATTCAAAACGAACCTTTCATGAATTCGTACTTAAGGTTCCAATTGGCGCCTGTGCTGTGTGCCATCAATGTGTCTGAATGCCGTCAAGCTGCAAACACCCAATTCCGCGCCTTAATTGACAATGGAGTAGAGTAAGTTCTTTTATTTTATCTGTTTTATATAATTGTATGTATGTATGTATGTATGTATTTAGCCCTTTCTTTAACGTCAAACTGCTGGGCTCGGGCCTCCCTTCAATACGAGAGGGTTAGGCCACAGTCCACCACGCTGGCCAAGTGCGGGTTGGGCTTCACATGTCTTTCGAAAACTTTCTAGGTTCTCTCAAACGTGCAGGTTTCCTCACATGTTTTCCTTCACCGTAAGACAAGTGGTAATCATGTTGGAAATGATTCACATCTGAAAATATCAGAGGTGCGAGACCCGGTATTTGAACCTGCTTCACTCGGTTTCCCAAGCGAGCGCGTTATCACTCGGCTACCACGGCCTTTGTATAAATAACTGGCATTGACCGCGGCTCCGCCCGCGTTCAAATGATCAAAAATCAAATTCTTAGGTTTTGCATATTAGTATACTCTAACATTGCAGTTTTTGTATTTTTTCTCAAAAATGAAATATTTTCCCACGGTAAAAAGTATCCTATATGTTGACTAGGATAACCAGCTATCATCATACCAAATTTCATCAAAATCCCTTCCAGTGGGTTTTCCGTGATGCGGTAACAGACAGACGGACAGACAAAAATTCTAAAAACTATAGATTCGGCCTCTGTATCGATAATAAAGTCCATTTCAATAAGATTTTCCAAAAAATAATCAATGTACAGATTCGGCTTAGTTACGATTTTATTATTTGTATAGATTAGTTTTTATATAATTAGTGGATTTTTAATACAAAACTAAGCTAATTAACACTACTTAAAATAGCAAAAAAGAGGAATCTATACATAAAGTAAAATAGTAACATAGCGAAATTTGTACATAATTTTTTTTTAAACAATGATTATACCCTAATTTATACAGACAGATCCAAAACAATGCTTATAATTTTTTGTCTGTTTTTCTATATATTTGGCTAAACCTTAAGAGATACTTGAAAATAATGTACTAGAAAATTAATTTTAGGTCTTAAAAAGGTCTACAAAAAAGTCTGCAATAGTTTATGCTGTATGAATGTACCTTAGGAGATAGACATAAGTCTATCTCCTAAAGTACTTTCGCAATAACCATGTATTTTTATCTATTTAAAACGTACCCAAGGACGCACCCGAGCAAAGCTAGGGTAGGTTGCTAGTAATATATAAGTGCTATAATGTAATGAGTTCTAAATGAATATTATAATATTACTATCATAATAAATTATATACACATAAAAGCTTTTTAAAAAAATAAATGAAAACCAGCTTCCAGGCACTAAGATGTAAAAAAATAACTTAACGGGGGTTTTCATTTTGAATAGATACCTAATCAGATATTTACGAAGTCGGTGCCAGCCAATGCAAGGCAAATCTAAGTATTTCGATACGTAAAATACATATTTACCTATTAGATATTCATATCTTAAAATATTGTCGGCTGGCACCGATTAAAAAACCTCTAAAACAGTATTATTTATTTAATTATATTCCACAGAGTTCCAGTAAATAATAGAAATTGGGTCTATTGCAATGGGCTTCGTGATGGAACTGTTGCTGACTTCAATGCCTTATGGCTACGCTATAATGCAACCAATGTTTATACTGAAAAGATTCTATTGCTTCAAAACCTAGGATGTACTCCTCATATTGAATCGCTCACCTTGTAAGTTTCTTATTTCATTATATAGAAAAGTTATACATACATAAATATAACGATCTATATATATACAAACAATAATTAATATTAGCTAATTGCTACTTAGTCATTTCGTTAACTCCTACATTGTAACCTTTCTATTAAAATTGTATAAATATGTTTCTATTAAATCTGTATAATAAGCTGTTTTCTTCATCTTAATACCATTATTTATTACTTTTAATTTTTATTTCTATCGCTTTTTGCCATTTCTCTTTTAATACTATTTTGCTTATAATATAACTTTAATGTTGCAGATTTAGTTAGTGAGAATCTAATAGTAATAATCATTCTTATTCCATAGGCATTTATAATTAAAGTTATAGGTACTAATATGTATATGGTATTATTTCACAGTTTCCTGGATAATATTTTTGAAGAAAACTTCGAAATCCGTCATCAGGATTATAGTTCTGCGTTTACCAGTGCTGTTGGTGGTAACCCAGATAATACACAGAAGGTCTTTGAGTATATTCAAAGAAATCTCCAAAAAGTTCTTACTGCGTAAGTTGCTTTAGACATGTTTTAGAAAATTTCCATTTAAAAATGTATGCATTTTAAAATGTACACTTAACTTTTAATGCTGATCTCGGTTTAATATTTTTTTTAGTTTTGGATCTGCATCACCTCTCATATCCGTTGCTTCAAGATTACGAACGGAAGCTGAAATAAATGCGGTAAATATTTTATAGTTTTAATAATTAAATTGTGATTTCACTTTTTATATTATTACAATCGCCAAATTACTAAACTATGAACCTTGGGCATTGCTAGTAAATAAATATGCTAGTAAAAAATTATACTATTTGAATTTAGTTAAATATGTGAAACATAGTATGTATTTTTTTCCTAAACTCCATTGACGACACATTTCGCTCAGTTTGTAGTGACCCTACTTGCTGTGCCAGCGGTCGCAGGTTCGAGTCCTGCTAGGGTCATTCATTTGTGTGATGAGCACATATGTTGTACTCCAGTCATGGGTGTTTATTTTTTATTTTGTATGTATTTAAAAGTTATTGTGTATTGTGTACTGTATCAACTATATGGTATCCATTATACAAGCATCGTAGCTTACCATGGAACTAGATGGTGCTGTGTATTAATGTCCCAACATATTTATTTATTTTTATTAAAAAAATGTAAAAAATGTACTTCCACAAATATTTAAACAAGAAATTTAATTGACCATAATGTTATTTCAGTTCCGTACCTGGGCAACTCAAAACCAACAAGAATTAGGAAGTTATTATCAGAGCGTGATCAACAGTGCTGAAACCACCCGTCAAAGCCTTGCTTGGGTCGAATCAGTCCGTGAGGACTTGAATAATTATTTCCAAACAGGAGATAGTATGATCACACCAAGTACTACCACTGTAACGCCTGCCCCTGCCCCGATCACTGTCACACCACCCCCTATCGAAGAACCTGTGTCTCCTGACATTCCTGACTCAGCTGTAACCACAGCGCTGTCTTCCCTCGCTGTTATAATGACAATTATTGTAAATATTGTAGCCTAGAATATTAAATCCAATCCTTTTAATTTTTTGTTAATTATTTATATTTATTAAATATATTTTAATAAATTATTTTTATTATATGATGTTTTATTTTGTAAGACATTTTTAGTCACCTATCATTTTTATTGTTCCTACAAATTTCATAATGTGGAATGTTTGAAATTGAAAAATAAATATAAGAAAAAGAAATATTCATACAAATACTATAAATAAATGTAAAAGTAACTCTTTCTCTGTTTGTTATCTTTTCACTTAAAATTTTGCTAGCACAAAATATTATATTGGTTCATAGGAACAGGAATAGTCCTCGCATGTGGACAAAAACTAGTATTATATATTTATATACAAAAATGAAATTGTATTCAATTAAGGATTTAGAAGCACTTTGAATCGGCAATTTAATTTAAAGAGAATCAATGTAGTTAGTTTATGATTATACTCTCACCGGTTTGGAACACAATTTTGTTGAGGACAGCCGGCTAGGACCAGAACTATTTTTTATTCCATGATACAGTTTTTAATACATTATTGCTATCCCGCACATCAATGAAGTGAATTTGTCTTAAATTCACCTATTTTCATCTTTATAAACTGTTTATCTTTCTCGCAGGAATGTAATAATAGATTGAGTAGTTTTTTAGCAAAGAAATGAGCTATTTTTATCCACAACAGTGGTCCCTGTGGAATGTACTTAGTGTCACCTTTAAACAATGCGAGTGCTTTTTTATCTAGGCCTTTTACAGGTCACTAGTTATTAAAAAAATTCTATATAATATATAAAAATTTTAGTAGTATGTCATGCCCAATTTTAAACATAATCAGTCATTCTAGTATGATGCATCTAACATAGGGAAAAACCTTTAATTATTATTAGGAATTGATAAGATTGTATTTGCTCGTAGAGGATTATCTGTTTGCAATTATCTATACATCTATACATATAATAAAACTGTAGAGGTCGAATATCTGTACATAGAAAAAAATGCTAAAACCGAGTCAGGGGATGTAAGAGAAATAGAACAAATCCAGATTTTTTCAAATTTTTTGTTTCTCTGTCTGGTTGTCAGTTTGTACGGGCTAATCCCAGGAACTGTTGGACCGTTGTAAATGAAATTTTGCATGGTGGTACCTTATATGCCCGGCCAACATTTAAAATACTTTTCATCCCGGAAAATTAAAGAGTTCCTGTGGGACAGTTAAAAAACTATAGTAACTTATACATCTTAGTACACAACAACTTATGCACCTAATTTAGTAAAATTTGTCATGCTGATACCTTATATTGCCGGTCAAACAATCTGTATTATAAAATTTATAAATCCCATAAAAGTGACGGGTTCCTGCTGGAAAGTAAAACATTAGAAAAACAGTGTCTAGCATAGCGTCTTTATTACTAAATCAATTGTGTGTGGCGGACGTCATTTTGACCTCAGGCAAAAGCTATTTTTTATCCAGGAAAAATGTACGGTTCTCATGGGATAGGTTTGTTTGAGAGAGGTGAACTCAAGTAAAAAGAGGGTGAGCCTTTGAAGCCTTTAGTGAGCCTAGAGTGAGTTTTTAAATAAAGTTTAAAACAAGAAAAGTATATCGGCTTCTATAGATATTAAAAAACATATTATATCGATAAAACGAAATAATATTTTGGTGATTTAAAAAAATCTTTATATTTAAATATTTAAAATTAAAAGTTTGTCTTATAAGCTTTATATTAGATCCATTTCTACTTCCCACTAGTTATATCATCATACACAGGTGAAATCAAAATGCTTTTACTTAATTGGCGAAATGTTACGTTTGTCGAAACGTTGTTTATGGATGATTTAATAGTCTAAGTAAAGTAAAGTAAAGGTCCGATATATGTAGTGGACCCCTCATACTTTTTCCAGACGAAATATATTTCTTAAACCATAAAAAGTATTAATAAACACGACGCAGAGGGGTTGTCACCAGAAATTTGCCCCAGGCTATTTTTTTACTAAAAAAAATCTAGTCTGGCGATGTTTTGATACTTGGTTCTTTACGGAAAACGGTAGAAGCAATTAACTACTTTAATTTGCCAGTTTATACCTGGATGTCAGGTAATGTGTTCGAAAAAGGCCGCTAAACGTACGATGGCATTTTCGACAAGTCTTTTTCTTTTTCGTCTTCGCCTATTTACATTATACTCGTACATATGTATATAGATGTTATATCTTGTATTCACGCACGTCTCACTGTTAGGCACGGACTTCCCTTCAATTATGTACTAGCGGCTCATACTCGCTTCGCTCGGGTTCACCTGTAGGAAAACAAAAACAAACCTATCCCACGGAAACCGTACATTTTTCCGGGATAAAGTAGCCTATGTGTTATTCCAGACTATAATCTATCTCTGTGCCAAATTTCATACACATCCGTCCGGCCGTTCTGGCGTATTATAATATATTATAGCATATATTCATACTAATATTATAAATGTGAAAGTGTGTTTGTTTGTTTTTACTTCTTTTACATTGAAACGGAGTAACTGATTGGCGTGATTTTTTGTGTGGAGGTAGTTGGAGGGTTGGAGGGAAAACACGTTAAACACGTCGAAATTCATCCCATAAGGGGGTAAAATAGGTGATGAAAATTGTATGAAACCTACTTTTTTCGAGTTTTTTTGGTAGTTTTAGCGCGTGCGAAGTCGCGGGTTCTGCTAGTGATATTATATATAATACGAATAAGATTGAAGATGGCAAGGCAAATAAATACAAGGTGGGTAGCTATACAAATTATATGACCTTAAACGTATTTATATCATTATATGTTATTAGTGATAATGATAAGATAAAGAGATTATTTAATATTAAGGTACAGTGATATTGGTTGGGACAATTATTAATCACAATTTAATGCAAGCCAGCGCAAAAATGGTAAGCTTGTTTTCAAGTATTTTTTTTAATGATTATTGAAGTTGGAATGTTGAAAATTAATATTAATATTTTATCCAAACTATGTGATGTTACTTTTAGTATTTTATGAGTACTTTCAAGGCAATAATGAATAGGCATCTTCTAGGCAAACGTGCTCCAACTTGGACCTCATCACTGCTTCCCAGCGTTGATTGTCGCTAAGCGCAAGCCTATCTAGTATTGAAAAAAAATTTTTTTTTTTACTTTTTTATAATGTTAAACGATAATACTCGTATATTTCATAAAACGCTCCTTAAAATATGTATTAAAATTATGTACCTTATACTTATCGTTTAATTATGATATGAAGTATAAAGACTTAACGATTTCGATCACTTACCAATATGTTGTAAAATATGAATAATTGCTTATATGTAAAATGAATATGTAAAATGAAAGTATCCACATTTAGGAGAATCTCCGTAATCGAACACACGACAAAGCAATGCTATGCATGTATTGCAACTTTACTATGAATAGCAGTAATTTAGGTCTGTCATACATTTTTTTTGTTATTTTGAAATTTATACTTTTCTATATAAATAGGCAGTGGTAGCCTAGTGGTAACTCCCTCGCTTGGGAAACCGAGTGAAGCTGGTTTAAATTCCGGGTCTCGCACCTCTGATACTTTCATGTGCGAATCATTTCTATCATGATTACCACTTGTCTTATGGTGAAGGAAAACATCGTGAGGAAACCTGCATGTCTGAGAGAACCTAGCAAGTTTTTGGTAGACGTGTGAAGTCCGCCCATCCGCACTTGGCCAGCGTGGTGGACTATGGCCTGATCCCCTTCGTATTGAAGGAAGGCCTGTGCCCAGCAGTGGGAGGTTAAGAAGGGCTGAATACTACTTTTCTATATTAGGACACTTAAAAAACATATTTTAATTTAAGGGATGCCGCTGGTTTACCTTCTTATTTGGTGCAGCTCTTATTCAGAGTTTGTTGGCTTTAAGTCCTATACCAGTACCGGAAGATGAATGGGAAGAGTTCGCTAAGACATTGCGGGACCCCAACTATAGATTACCTACAACTACCCGACCATCAAGATATGTAATAAATCTGACGCCTTACTTCGACATCACGCCTACTATTAACATCAGGCCATTCTCATTTGATGGTATTGCAAGTATATACATAAATGCGACAGTCGAAAATGTCCGAGAAATTGTTATGCATTGCAACGATATTACAATTCGATCTTTGTCGGTGTCATTGAATGATGTTTCTATTGATCTCGCGAAAAATACTTTCGAATGTGAGATGCCTTATAGTTTTCTAAGGATACCTACAAATGTTGCTCTACAAATGGGCCAAGAATATGTAGTTAATATAACTTACACTGGGAACATCCAAACAAACATGCGAGGTTTTTATAGAAGTCAGTACAGGGATACAAATGGACAAAGGTATTTTTCGAAATGACTATCAAATAACATAATTTCTTTATTGAGTGCTAATCCTCTAGTGAAAATTTTGCTTACCTTAGCTACATTTTTTGCTTATACGCATGATTCTATATTTGCTATCGCGTTTTTTAAAAACGACAATATTCTATTTGTGATTAATCTCTTATTTTAAGGTGGATGGGTACAACACAGTTTCAACCCGGTCATGCTCGTGAAGCTTTCCCATGTTACGATGAACCAGCATTCAAAGCTTTCTTTGACATAACCATCAACAGAGAACGTGATTTCAGTCCTAGTATATCTAACATGCCTATTAGATCAAATACAACGTAATAATCTATTTAATTATTTACTAAATATAAAAAAGACCATTATTTATTAAATTAAAGATACAATATTATGAATCCTACTAATTATTTTATAAGATTTCAAATTTTCAATTTTTGTAATAGTCTTATTAGACTTTATCAAGTGATAACGAAATTCGATTAGATAAAACAACAAGAGAATATAAAATCAAATAATAAAAAGAGAATGAAATAAAGGACAACTTAAAATGCTTATATTTCAGATTAGATAATGGAAGAATAGCAGAAACTTTTTACACTACCCCACTAACATCTACGTACTTAGTAGCTTTCATAGTGTCTCATTATAAAAAGGTATCTGTCGGTCAAAATAGCGAAAGACCTTTTGATATATACGCCAGAGATAATGCAGGTAATACTGGAGATTGGTCCCTTGAGATTGGAGAAAAACTTCTTGAAAAAATGGAAGAGTATACCAATATATCATACTATGGAATGGCAGAAAATTTAGATATGAAACAAGCAGCAATACCAGACTTTTCTGCTGGTGCTATGGAAAATTGGGGCTTACTTACGTATAGGTAAGCACATATTGAAAAATAAATCTTTTTTTAATAGTGATCACTATTAATGTACAATATGTTTCTTTATTAAGATTACTTTTGAACTCATAATATTTGCAATGCGTAATGAAAGAAATTATTTTCAGGGAAGCTTTCATTCTCTATGATCCACTGAATTCGAATCATTTCTACAAACAACGAATAGCCAATATAATATCTCACGAAATTACTCATATGTGGTTTGGTAACCTAGTTACGTGTGCTTGGTGGGACAACCTCTGGTTAAACGAAGGCTTTGCCAGGTTTTACCAATACTATCTTACACAAATGGTATTTAATTCGATAAAAAATTTAAAATAGTCAATTCTTTTAACGTTTTGTACTAAAGCAAAAAATCATTTTAAATTCTGAATATTTTAGGTGGCCCCGACACTCGGATATGACACTCGTTTTATAGTTGAACAAGTTCACCAAGCTATGTTGTCGGACTCTGCCGATTCTGCACATGCATTAACAAATCCTAATGTGAACGATCCTGTTTCTGTGAGTAATCATTTCTCCGTCATTACTTATGCCAGAGGCGCTTCTGTTATAAGAATGACTCAACATCTCCTCGGTAACGATACCTTTGTTAAGGGACTGCGTCAATATCTCAGTGCTAGGTAAAGTACTACATGAAGTCTTATTTTTATTTTTAAGATCAATGTAAATTTTACATATTAATTTATAATTCTGTTCTGTTGTGATATGTTTTATAGAAAGTTTAATGTGGCAGAGCCTCATCATTTATTTGAAGCACTGGATACTGCTGCGGTTGAGGATGGAGCGTTAACGAATTATAATGGCACTACAATCGACTCGTACTTTAGATCTTGGTCTGAAAAGGCTGGCCACCCTGTGTTGACTGTTACCATTGATCAAAGCACTGGGATAATGAATGTTCACCAAGTATGATCATTTTTTTAGTTTGACCACTATAATTGCTAGTGAAATAGAAAATAAATTGATTTAAATTACTTTACTATATTTACAGGCTCGTTGGGAACTTGAAACTGGTTCTTCACAATTTAATAGCCTTTGGGAAATTCCGATCACTTGGACTAGAGCTAATGCACACGATTTTGACGACTTAAAACCATCCCAAATATTAACTGCACAAAATACTACAATTGAAAGAGGGTCCCAAGGTTTCGAATGGGTTATCTTTAATAAACAAGAATCTGGTGAGAAAAAGATAACATTATTATAAGTACATTTTACAGTTATATTACGTATGTTCTTTTAATTTTATATCGTTTAACAGGTTTTTACAGAGTCAATTACGACAGTAATAACTGGGCCTTAATTACAAGAGCATTAAGAAGCGGCAATAGAACAATAATTCACGAATTAAATCGTGCTCAGGTGAAGAGTTATTATATAATATTTTAATAACATAGTAGACGAAATAGTATGATAATAATAAAGTTAATCTAATTATTTTATAACGTTTATTTTAGATTGTCGACGATGTTTTCAATTTTGCCAGAGCAGGAGTGATGTCCTATGACAGAGCTTTCAACATCCTGTCTTTCTTAGAATTTGAAGATTCATATGCACCATGGATTGCTGCTATTACTGGTTTTAATTTTGCAATCAACCGTTTGTCTTATAATACCACTAATGTTCAGAGACTTAAGGTATGTTTATATATTTATATGATATTTCAATGTAGGTAAAAGAAATAAGATAATTGCATCATATACTAAAACATTGAGTCCACATAAATCGAGACACCTCAGTCTTACGGTTGGATTTTAAAAATCTTCGCCTTCTCCGACCGACTCACTGACTTAGACGAAAGAAAACAATGAGAAGAAAATGTTGATTATTATGTGGGACTAACATTTATGTATTGGTAATATTAATTTTTACAGGATGAAGCAATTAAACTTAGTGCAGCTATTACTAATCGTTTGGGATATTCTGAAGTGCAAGGAGAATCTTATATGGACGGGTTGCTTCGTATGTATGTTCTTACATTCTTGTGCAACATAGGTCACGCTAGTTGCTTAGAAGCTGCAAAAGAAAACTTTGCCAATTGGAGAAGTGGAAGATCGTAAGTCTTATTATAATCATAATAGTTTTGCTCAATATACGAATTATTATAAAAAGATTAAATTTTTGAATGTAGATTTTTATGTAGACTATATCTAATATATAGAACCAGTCTATTGATCTTATTGTAATCGATTATAAATTTTACTATGCACGCTGCATATGATAGCTGGACTTAAGGTTTTATTATATTTAGTCTTATAAGATTGATATTGGTTACATTAATTAGTATTTTCTTTATTTTTGACGACGAGTGGGGCTCAGTTGGTAGTGACTCTACTTGCTGTGCCAGCGGTCGTGGGTTCGAGTCCCGCTGGAAGAATTCATTTGTGTGATGAGCACGAATGTTTGAACTCCAGCCATGGGTGTTTATATTTATAATATGTATGTATTTAAAGTTATATATGTGTAGTGTATCAACTATCTGGTATCCATAACACAAGCCTCGTAGCTTATCAAATTAGCAAATAATAAAGCTAGATGGTGCTGTGTCTTAATTTCCTTACATATTTTTTTTTTGGACTACTAGGTACGTGAATAAAAATAATAATGTTTTAATTTATGATGTAAGCAGATTTATTTTATAAGTTAAGAGTGTAAATATGTTTAAAGATAAATAAAATAATAATTGAAACAATAATATAATTGTATAAATATAAATAATATAATTGTAGTGTACCAGCCAACATGCGTCCATGGGTTTACTGCAGTGGTTTAAGACAGGGTAATGCTGCTGATTTCGACTATCTATGGAACCGCTATCTCAATGAAGATCTAGCCAGTGAGATTGTTGTAATGATTCAAGCAGCGGGTTGTACGTCTGACCAAGCAAGTCTTGAGAAATTCTTGAATGCAATTATCGACAACACGAATACAATAAGGGCCCAGGATCTTAGCACGGCTTGGAGTTCTGCTGTGACTGGCAATGAAATCAATGCAGAAAGATTGTTTGACTGGCTGAAAAGAAATGTTAACCAAGTTATACAAAAGTAAGTAGCAAGTGTCCACAACCAATTTTTATTTTATGATTGACTAGCGGCTCACCTTCGCCTTGCTCGGGTTTGTCTCAATAAAAACAAAAAAAAAAACTATTCCACGGAAACCGTTCATTTTTCCGAGATAAAAAGTAGGCTGTGTTACTCTGATATATGAGCTATATTATTATAAAGTTTCATTAAAAATCTTTTAGTAGATTTGCGTGACAGAGTAATAAGCATCCATACATCTATATATCCAGACATCCATATATCTTCATAAATTTTCGCATTTATAATATTAGTGGGATTTTACAAAAAGAGTTGTTCAAGTCCAGTGTACATATGTATATTTATTGTGCAAGTGAACCGCCTGTGGTCTAATCTAGACTAGCGTGTACCTACAGGTGGAATTCATGAGGACCCTGAAGGGTTCGAGTCCCGGTCCGGGTTAAAACTGTTAATGGGATTTTCTGTTATGAAATACTAAGTAACAACCCGGAGTCACGAGGTCGGTGGTGTGTCAATACACACCCGTGCCTCGACAAGCATGTTAAGCCGTTGGTCCAGAGCCTTATCTCTCACCGGCTGTGTCAAGTTCTTGTCATTTAGGAATATAAGATTTAAAGGAATAGAAGCATGCTTGTACCTGCGCACACACTTGTGCACCATAATATTTTCTCGCAGTTGGCTTGTTTCAGTGAGATGGCCACCGTACCGAAATTGGTTAGGAGGACCTTATTATGCTTGTTATAAGCTATACCTACGTTTATTAGGAATGAATTAAAATATTATGTTTATTTTTTTGAATTAAATTCTAAAACAGGTCTAGATATTGCTATATAATTTAAAATATTTTTTTAGCCTTGGCAGTGCTGTAACTCCAATAAATAACATTGCGGTTCGCCTGAGAAGCGAAAATCAATTAAATGAGGTATGTAAAATTCTCTTCAAACAGTTTTTTAAATGATTAAAGTATTTTTTAATGACAAAATTATATAAGTAAAAATACACTAAATAACTTTAATAATACAGCAATATATTATCGTTATTTATTAATATGACAGAGTTAACAAAACGTTGTCTTTAATCTTAATTAATTACCAGTTAAATAAATGGAATGGTTCATTATTTAAATTTTTAGAAATTGCACATTTGTGCATTGTCCAATCAGATAGTAAGTATTTGTTTCGGGTTATATGCTTAGCGCTATTATGAAGCCTGTTAAGTACAAACACGTAGTTGGGCGGGGGGCTAGTAGCTATCTTGTTGATCTACTGGTTATTATGTACGCTACAAATCCAGAGGTTCCAGTTCTGAATCAGGCCAAGTATAGTTATGGGGTTTTTCTGCTTACGAATTCTCAGTAATAGTTGGATCTTAGAAAGTTGGTGGTGTTTCGTGCTCTCAGAGAGAACGTAAACCCGTCGGGTTCTACTTCTTATCTCTCATAGGTCGTGTCAAATTGTCATCCCACTAGAGCTTCTGCGACACATGGCTAAATTAAGTGCTATTGCCCGCCGAGAGTCATTTCAAGCATCAGGTCATAAGTATTATTATAAAATTTGGTCCAAAAAGATTCGAAAAAATATTTGAACCTAATATGCGACCATATATCTATTGCAAACTAGTATTTTACACAGGCATTTTATCATATTCCTTATTTGCAGTTCTCGACTTGGCTAGATCAAAATCGTGAAATTTTGGGCTCAGCATACAACACTGGCGTTAATGGTATTAATAGTACAAGAAGCAATATGGCATGGGCGGCACGGCGCGTTGCAGAATTCATTAGATTCTTTGACACAGGTTATGTTGATGACCTTTTAGAAGAATCTGATAACGATAACGATTCAGCAAATATTGCTGCTTTAAGCTTTGTTACTTTAATCACAACACTAGTTATTAATTTCATGATGTAACTTTTTAATTTCAATTTTGTTACAGAGCTTTGCTCTTTATATATTTATTTATTCAATTTTGTGATTGTAATGAAAACCCTTATAGTTTACACATGAATTAACTTATTTAACTTATTACATCTCTCAAATCGTTGTTGTGTTACTAAGGAAATATGAACTGCAACTAGAGAGTTAAAACACCTTATAATTGAATATAGTTGAAAAGATACCGCACAATGTTTTTTTCTCAAGTTTACCCTTCCCTTTATATTAATAATTAAATACACTTTGCATTTTAAAAATAGGTTAATTGTACTTTTTATGAGACAATGCATAGTAGTTATATTTATTATTTACTTGTCAATGTGGAATTTCATATTAAAAAAATGGTATGTACCTAATGCAAAGTCATTAGGTGTATTAAAATTATTTTCTGATTTATAACATAATTCATCATCATCTCCCTGCCCATTTCCCAATCACTTGGGGTCGGCGCAGTATGATTTATAAGATTATTACAATACAAAAAAGATTCCAAAATACTTGGAAAACTCCACATCAGGTTTTCATTTAATTTGAGTTCATCTCAAATAAATTATAATAGCTCTAACTATAATACGACTAAAACTCATTTTCTAAGCAATATATGTATAAGTATATTGTAAAATAAACATTAGAAACCGTAACAAAATATTTCGTTTGTCTTCCCAAAAACACTCGTTCGACCTATCTCTTTGATAAATATACCCAATTATCTTTATTTGATCGCAAAAATTTATTGAATGTTCAATTGATAGCATCTTCTCAAAATTAAAAGCATAAGATAATAGTTGGTTTATCAACCGACTTCAAAAAGGAGGAGGTTCTCAATTCGACTGTATGTTTTTTTTTTTTTTTTATGTTTGTTACCTCAGAACTTCGTCATTTATTAACCGATTTGGACAATTTTTGTTTTGTCTGAAAGGGTATACTTCCAGATTGGTCCCATTTAAATTTCAAAAAAAAATACCACCCCTAAGGGTGGAAAAACAACGAATGATAAATTTAACCTACTTCTAATTGTCATATTGACTTGAAACTTTGCAAGTATTTCTATTTCCGTTGATAGTACAGTGGTTCAGTGTTGTTAACCTGATCTGATGGCAAGGCCAGAAGGTGGTTAGGTGGAACTCTTCAACGGCTAATAGTAGATACTTTGAGTTTGGGCTTATTTTGTTTGATTTGACAAGCCTAACACGTTAGAATCCTTACTTTGCTACTACTGTCTACACTAAAAAGGGAAAAATAAAAACTTTTTAACAAAAAAATAAAAACCGACTTCAAACAAAAGCACTAAAAAGTAAAAAATAACTGATTGATAGTTTTCATTTACTATACATACCTAATCAAATATTTTCGAAGTCGGTGTGCTTTGGCTAAGTAATTAAAGCCTACCTATTAAATACATACCTAATCAAATATTTTCGAAATCGGTGCCAGCCCATACAAAGCAAAGCAATATATATAATAATAATTATTTAAAGAAAATGGTATATTAAGATTAACATAAAAAATTATAACTAATATGGCACTGTATCTATAAAATATTTAGACTGTACGAAATTTATAGATAATAGGCATGCTTCATTGAAATTTTATCATGCACCACAAATGTTATCTTTTCAACGTAATCAATTATAATAAATGAATTGTAAATTCTGTATCTGTAATCGATTTGATAAAACCAAAATATTATAACTATAATATGTGACAAGAAATATTTTCCTTTACTTGGCTAGAAGGAGCCATAAAGACCACAATGGGTACGTACTAAATATATGATCGTGTAATGTATACTGTCTGTTTGCCATCTAATCCAATTTTAATGCGTCATAATATGACGTCATTATGTATATTATATAGTAAAATATCTCTATTTATTTAAAAAAAAGATATTGCAGGGGTATATAAGATAGAGCTGATCTTTCTAATTCAGGATATATACCAAAGGACAACTGTTTTTTAATACGCACTTCCATTCTGAAATTTTTTACACTTTCTTCTTTTATTTCTTTGTATTCGATTTCTATCATATTCATGTGATATTAAACTTACTTTTATACTACGCTTCTATTATACTGGTTATGCTCGTGCGTATGAGTTATCAAGTAGCTTCACTCTACGTAAATGTAATATAAGATTTGTACATATTTGAAATATTCCAGGTCTCAAAATGGTCGTCACGTTGTTATTTATGTTTGTGGGTCTAATCCAAGCGGACCCATTTTATTATGTGTCGAATTTTGAAATGATTGACTACTCAACAAATCTCGATGATCCACAGTACAGATTGTTGGACAATGTACAGCCTTTGTATTATAATCTCGATCTAGATGTCTATCTATCTGAGTCTAGATTTAACGGAATGGTTGAAATTAATGTACAGGTAGGTAATACTTAAAAATGTTAAGAATATTATATTAGTAACTATCGTTTTAAGTCTATCAATAATGAAAGGGTCGCCCTTCTTTTTATATATTACTAGTGACCTACCCTCGCTTCGCTCAGGCATGACTCTTTAGTGACTTATAGCCTATGTTTTACTTCAGAATTTATTATATATGTGTACTAAATATATTATATCAAAATCCGCTCAGTCGTTGCCTAGTTAAGAAGTAACAAACATGCACACACAAGCACAAAATGTTGCATTTACTTTTACATATACTAGTCCGATAAATGATATACAGTTAGTATGTTGAAAAATTCTAAAAAAATAAAAAAAAATATTTTTTTTTTAAAATCTAGTATTTATGATGATTGATAGTTCTTTAACTTGTAAAATATAAATAGTAGATCAAAAATATTACCATATTTATTAAAAGAAATCCATAAGTTATCCTAGGTTAACTTGGCGGATGTTTTACCAGATTACCCAGTTAATATGTGCTTTAACGTATTCTGCTCTGTGACGGTAACACGTATTGCAACACATAAAACGATAATTACGACACTATATTTTTGTGTCGGTACTCTACATTTGATTTATGTTCTGAATTTGTATTGTTATCGAAAATTATCAAAAAGATTTAGATAGAATTCATATTATTGTAAATTAATTCGTCAATGTAATGTAGTCTGCGATATATTTGTTATCATAAAGATTAAATATAGAAGGATGCCATTACTTATACTAAATATTTATTAATTTAGTTGGTTATTTGGGAAAGAAATTATTTAGCAATCCGGATTCTGGGCGAAGAGCAAAGTGGGTAATGATTCTGTTATCACTAGAAACTTTGATTATCGGATTACTATTAATGTGTTCACTGTTCAGTCCTTTTTAACATCCCACTACTGGGCACGTGGCCTGCCTTCAATACGAGGGGGATCAGGTTGTAGTCCACCACGGGCAAAGTTCTCTTAGACTTGCAGACTTCCCCTTGATGTTTTTCTTCACCGTCACCAAATTTATCCAGCCATTTTAGCATAAAGAAGTAGCAAACATACAATTTTTTGCATATATAATAGTAAAAAAAGGCGACGGTAGCCCAGTGGTAATGCGCTCGGTTAGGAAACCGAGTGAATTGTGTTCAAATCCCGGGTCTTGCACCTCTGATATTTATATGGTGAAGAAATACATAGTGACGAAACCTGCATGGCTGACAGCGCCTAACTAGTTCTCAAAACGTGTGAATCCCAGAAAACTGCATTTAGTCTGACTATGAACTGTCTGCCTTGCATCGAGGAGAGACCCGTACCCAGGATATTTAAAAGAGTTATTGTCTTATAATATATTTCAGGTAAGAGAAAACCTCACGCAAATTGTTCTGCATCAGGACGTGGTTGCGATCGATGCAATTAATGTTGTGGATAGTGCCAACAATCCAGTAATTCTTCAAACCCTCAGTCCATTTGAAACTGACAGTTACTATCAAATATTGAAGATTAATTTTGCCGTTCCAATTGTTGCTGGCAATTACACAATTACTATCGCCTATCGTGGTGCAATAAACGAGAATCCTATTAATAGAGGTTTCTATAAAGGCTACTATTATGTGGGTAATCAAAAACGGTAAGGAATCAGCATATTTCATTTATAGTAATACATAATATAATTTCACCAATGCCAAAGCCCGCAACACGTTTAGAATGTTTTGCAGCAGTCTCTCAAGTAACCACGATTGCTGTAAAGCATTCAAAATATCTGGGACCAGAAATCAAAATACATCCGCAAAAAAATACGAAAATCCTGTCTGTTTGCTTGTACTCACTGATCTCCGGAATAACTGCAACAATTTTAACAGGATATTTACTACTGACTAGAGATCTGGGGCCATAGTGACATTGGGAATGGGTTAATTATTTTTATCTGGACCATCACTAGCTCGAAAATAATTAGGTTTATAATGAAATACCATAGAGCAACTATTGAGTTTCTCGCCGATTCTTCTCCGCAGAACTCCTTTCCGAGCCGGTGGCAGCTTTCTCACGGACTGACTATACTGACGCTCTAAATTGACGATTCAAAAGTGCTTGTAATAAGTCTATTTGAATAAATTTTCATTTCATTTCAATAGGTTTCTTTATGTAGCAGAAAAATAATTATATGGAATAAGAAATAAGTTACGTTTTACTCCAGAGGAAATAGAATGTTTATAAGGTATTAGGGAAGAAATTGAGAGTTTTGGGGCGGGATGTATTAGCCAGAAGAATGTGTCAATTACAATATGTTGTATTTTTTACAGTGAATATGCCACTACACAGTTCCAGCCCTACTTTGCAAGAGCAGCATTCCCCTGTTTCGACGAACCTCAATTTAAAAGTCGATTTATTATTTCTATCGTACGTGATTCCCAGCTATCTCCATCTTTTTCAAACATGGCCATTGGACAAACTCAAGTGTGAGTAGTAATCTTAGAATCTTTGATTTTTAATCGAGAATAATGATCGTGACACTTTAAGAATATTAAGCAACATTTATATACATACTTATAATATGTTTGCTCATTTTTTAGAGTATCGGAAGGACGCGTTCGCGAAATATTTTTGCAAACACCCAGGGTTTCAACTTACCTTATTGCATTTCACGTCAGTGACTTCGTGACAACTAACACCTCAGCATCAGCTGGAAAGCCGTTCCAAATTATTTCTCGTCAAGGTCCTATCATCAATCAACACACTTACCCAGCAGACATTGGTAAAAAAATTACAGATGAATTAGATAAATATTTAGAAATTGGATACTATGATATGGGCGAAGGACAACCTATGAAAAATGATCATATTGCGTTACCTGACTTCCCCTCTGGTGCTATGGAAAACTGGGGAATGGTTAACTACAGGTTAGATGTAAACTGAAATATATTATTAATTAAATAGTTAAATGCAGTAATATTTTCGGAATGTTAATTTTAAATAGTTGAATCAATAATTAGACAATTTAATTAGCTTAGTTGTATATATAACATATTCGTATAACAATTTATTTAAAAAATATATTTATTGTTGATTTTTTCAAAAACCACTCAACCGATTTCGATAAAATTTATATGAGACTACCTGGGAAGTACTCCCTTTGATACAAAATAAAAAAAATTCAAATCGGTTCAGGCGTCTTCGAGTAATCGGTGAACATAGATAAAAAAAAGATTCCGACGAATTGAGTACCTCTTCCTTTTTGGAAGTCGGTTAAACACCACTAGAGACTTCGCTTCGCTCGTGAGCCTTCCTCGGATACTATTGCGTAATAAGTCTAAACGAAAGATCTGATACGTATAATTAAATGAGACATTTACATGGACATAATAAAAACCTTGATTATAAAACTATTTAATTGGATAATGATTAATATCATACGAATGTCTATCGGTTCTATCCGTGTTTTGATTGACTAATTTAAACAAAAGGCGTTTATTGTGACTTTAATTGTTAGATATATAGCTTCGCGGTCTATTTTGTGGGCAATGATGAATACTATAAACATCTAGTATTTTATTTTATGTGTCATCAATAGCTTACGCAGTGCGCTTTAAATATTCTAATACAAAACTAATATAATAAACATTTTTTTACAGAGAAGCGTATCTGTTATATGATGAAGATCATACAAATATTGTCGATCAAATTTTTATTGCTACAATTATGGCTCATGAACTTGCTCATAAATGGTTTGGTAATTTGGTGACATGTTTCTGGTGGAGCAACCTCTGGCTAAATGAATCTTTTGCCAGCTACTTTGAATATTTTGCTGCTCATTTTGTAAGTAAAATATTTATTGTAGTTAAGTTTATTGCTATCCCTAACGGTTTCTTATTTCTCAAAGCTTGACTCGATAAATAAATGTTCAAATATGAGTCGTAGTAACATAGTAACTTTTCTCTATACTAGTATGTAAAATTTACAGGTTAACACAAAAATGTCTTCAAAAACTTTGTGTCTGAACCGCAAACAAGACTGACTGTACATTTGATAAATATATAATACAATTTTTTCTTGATCTGCTTCAATATATTACAAAATAAATACAGAATACTTTATTTAAACAATCGGTAATCTTTATATACATTGAGGTTAACATTCGTAATAATATATTTCAGGCTGATCCATCGCTAGAGTTAGATGATCGTTTTATTCTCGCCCGAGTACAAAGTGCTTTAGTAGCTGATGCTAGTGCAAGTGTAACCCCGATGAATTGGACCGACGTTGTAGATAATCCTTCAATCACGGCTCATTTCAGTACTTCCAGTTACGCCAAAGGAGCATCAGTCTTAAGGATGTTGGAACATTTCGTTGGAGGTGAAACTTTCAGAAAAGCTTTAGTATTATATTTAAAGGAGAAGTAAGTTATTATATATTATTAATAACATGATAAGTGTATAATGTAAATTATTAAAATTAAAATAAAATCCTTAAATTTTAGCCTTTATGGTATTGGCTATCCCGTAGACATGTACAATGCATTTAGAAAGGCATGTGAGGAAGATGGTTCTTTCCAACTCACTTACCCTGGTGTAGATGTGGGTGAAGTTTTTGACAACTGGGTACAAAATCGCGGAGCTCCAGTAGTAAATGTTAATGTCGATATGTCCACTGGTGTCATATCTATATCTCAGGTACTATAGCTGTTAATATACATTTTTTCCTTTATTGTTTCGTAATTTTTCATTTAATTGCAACAGTTTATGAACTCGTTTTACAGGAACGGTTTCAGCTAACTGGAACTATACCAGATACAATTTGGCATATTCCAATAACATGGACTCATGGAGGGAGCCCCAATTTCACCAATATTAAACCGAGCTTTGTGTTTTCTAATAGGAGTATGACTATCCAAAATACTCCAGGACATGCTTGGGTTATATTTAATCTGCAATATACTGGTAAGTGTAAACTATGGTAATGTAATTCATATATTGGATAGTTTTCATGGTCACCGACAATATTTTTATAATGTAATACTGGGTATTTACCAAGTTTTTACATACTTTTTACAAGAGAAGTTTAAGTCTATTGTCCATATTGGTAATTGAATATTAAAAAATATTTTTTTTTCATAAGGTCTTTATCGTGTAAATTATGACGATCATAACTGGGAAATGATTGCGTCTCAATTGCGAAGAGATAAAAATGTTATTCATACACTAAACAGAGCACAAGTGAGTATATTAATAATAATTTCTACATAAATTAATAAGCATTTTTTTATATTATTTTCTTCAAAAAAATATTTTTTTAAATGTATATAAAACTATTACAAACTATATTATTAATTAATGTGCAATAAATAAAACCATTTATTTTAGATTGTCCATGATGTTCTTTTCTTCCTTCGAGCTGATAAAATTTCCGTGGCTCGTGCTTTTGATGTACTTTCTTTCTTGAAAAGTGAACACAGTTACTACGTATGGGATGGCGCTTTAAGTCAACTTGATTGGGTGCGAAGAAGGCTAGAACATTTGCCGCAGGTTTATGAGGAATTTAATGTGAGTTTCTATTATATGTATATTGTAGAGTGTATATTCTATAAAATCAAGTTACTATTTGTTCTTAAATAGTCAATTATAATCTATACATATAATAAAATTGTAATTGAGTCGAATTTATACATTATTGTATTTTTTTGGAAAATCTTATAGAAATAATCATTATTATCGATACATAGGCCGAATCTATAGTTTTTAGAATTTTGTCTGTCTGTGTGGGTCGCTACTGTCATTAATGTCGTTTTCTTAATAATAAAAATCCTAAGGACATAGATATAGATTTATGTAATACTAGCAGAACCAAGTTTCAAATAATTCTAACTATAAATATTTTTTGGGTTGTATTATAGCGTGCTTTCCCGTGGGAATGAGATAATCTTCCACGGTAAAAAGGAGTCTATGTCACTCATCATCCCTTCAACTATCTCCATACAAAAAATTACGCCAATCCGTCACTCCGTTTCGATGTGAAAGAAAGACAAACAAACACACTTTCACATTTACGATATTAGTATGGATGTGATTAATCGTCGTTGGCAATAAATTAAATAAATGAATCGGGCCATGATGATCTTATAAATAAACACAACATTTGGGGCATATTAGTTAATTGAAAAATATACAAAATGTTTTTTTTTAAGTTTTTTATACAATAGCTAACATCGTTATATAATTATAAAAATATACCCAGCTCCAAAAAAAAAAGTATATTTTTTTAAAAATATCATACCAATACGGATATTTTAAACACCAGACATTTCGCGCGCTGGTGTGACGTCACAGTATAATATACACAGAAAAATGACGACTCAATTTGTAGCGACCAAATCGCCAATCGTTATGTTATGATAATACTTTGACGTCATATTCTGTCTGACCAATGGCATGTGTTTCAACTACTTTGAATTTCCCACCTATATTTGCACTTTTGAATAATTATTTTCTTAATAAAAAAGAAATATCATAAAAATATCGATATAGCCTTAATTCAAAAGCAATAAAGATCATAAAAAAAATTACATTTATTTAAATCACACGCATATTCCCTATTAGCCAGCTGTCTGTCACCAGTTGAGGTGATAAGGAACAGTGCAGGTCTTTTAAAAAGTGGTTAGCCAAGGGTTTATACTGCAAAGAGTGTTTTACATATATACTTATATGAAGATAAATGTATAAAAATATAAAGCAAATTGAATAATGCTTACAGGCTTACCTTTTGGATCTCCTTGAGGGCGCAATTGAGGAATTAGGTTATGAAGAAAGTACCTCTGACTCCGCATCCATTAAACAAGGCAGGATGATTATAATGAATTACGCTTGTAATCTCGGCCACGAAGGATGTGTTCAAGATAGTCTTGAAAAGTGGAATAACTTTAGAACTAATGCAAGCTACCTGTAAGTTATTAAATATTTATTATCGACTTCAAAAAAGAAGAGGTATTCGTTTAGATTGTAAGTTTTTTCGGATGTGTGTTACGTGATATCTTCACAAATTATTGTGAACCTTTAGTGTCTGATAACGTAAAATAAGTCCCACACCTTCGCGATTTGGTACAATTATACATTAAAATACAAATAAATATGTAAGGACATTAACACACAACACCATCTAGTTCCATGGTAAGCTTCGAAGCTTGTGTTATGAATACCAGATAGTTGATACATTATACATATATTACTTTAAAATACATACATATTATAAATATATCTTGCATAGATCGTAAATTTTCGTCATTTAGTTCATTTATTTATTATATAGCAAATATTAACAATATTATTATATTTTATGATTGCTTACAGAGTACCGAAGAACGCCCGCCGTTACGTCTACTGTACCGGTATTCGTAATGGAGACGCCTCAGACTACGAATTCCTTTTCCAGAGATATAACGCTTCTGAAAATACCGCTGACATGGTCGTTATGTTGCGCACTCTAGCATGTACCAAAGATGAAAACTCATTAAGACAGTAAGTTACTATTGCTTATTAAAGAGTTTTTTGACGTTTTTATAATTATTAGTTTTTGCCTAGTGTTCGAAATTTGATTATAATCATTATTGAGAAATCATTTATGAATAGCATTTGCCTATATATATTACTATTTTTTCTAAACTATTCCGATACATTAATTTCGAATGCGATACTAATTTGCTTCAAAAAACTACTGTAGAGAGAGTACTTGAATGCGACCTAATTTTAAAGTTTTTTTTTAATTTTCAGCTACTTATACCAATCAATGTACAACGACAAGATCAGAATTCATGACAAGACTAACGCCTTCCAATTCGCTCTTATGGGCAATAGGGAAAATTTGAGAATTGTACTTCAATTTTTGTACAACAACTTTAGAGAAATTAGAGAATGGTAAGTACATATTATTTAAATAACCAAAAACACAAAATATAAACACAATAAAATTAATAGTTTATTTTAGTTAATACAGATAATTTAGATAACAAATTATATAATCACGCACACTAAAACCTGACAGTATAGTAGAACAGGCATTACATGTAATTAAAAAGTAATACAAGCTTTTATTTAACTTCCAATATTTGTATGTATGTTTGTTCGAGTCAATTCTGCAACTGAATTTTAAAGTAGTTTTATTTAATCGATTGAGCTAAAATTTTGCATACACATTTAGTTTAGATGACAATGCATGGTTAGTTAAGTGACGTAATTCTATATCCAACATGGCGGACTCTTAACGATGGCGGACTATGTTTTTTTATGCACCCCCGTGATATGGATATCAAATGAAAGGGTTTGCTTAGATGAATACGAATAAATAACCAAAAAATAAAAAGTGAACTTAGCAGTGGACGAAAACTGTCGATAAATGAATTTGATAGTAATAATATTTTGTTCTTTTCTCGAAAATAGTACTCATTTTAATTATGAATTTTTCCTGACTGACTACCAAGAGTATGTTAGGTATGATTAGTATTAAATGATGACTTTTAATGTAATTTTTTTATCCTTTAGACTTTTTTACCAATAATTCGTATTTTTTAGGTACGGTGGTGAGGCTAGATTGAGTACTTGCATCAACGCTCTTGCCACTTATCTGACTTCCTACGAAGACATTGTAGAGGTAAGAAGGATAAAAGTATATCTATATTATACTGAGTCGAATGTGTATATTAATTACATTTTTGGAAAATATTATTGAAATTGTCATTATTATTGATACAAAGGCCGAGTCTATAGTTTTAAGAATTTTTGTCTGTCTGTCTATTTAGGAATACATCACGAGAAAAGTACTGGACAGATTTTGGTAAAATTTGGTATGATGACAGCTGGTTGTCCGGGTCAATATATAGGATACTTTTTACTTCGGGCAAATATCACATCTGAGAAGATACTAACTGTTAAAATGTACTACGTACGTTATAGGGATGAACCCGAGCGGAGCGTGTGGGAGGAGCTTGTGTTTTATATTATTTTATACGTCAGTAAAGACATATTCTTAAAAAATGAGACTGCGATAAGTTACATGTACATATACATAGATATTTTTCAAATGTTTTGAATATTTTTGATAGGTGTAATATATATATGTATAGTGAGGTTAATATATAATTTAAACTTTTATTTTAGTTCCAAGCATGGGCGTATGAACAACAAATTCCACTAGGAAGTTCGTTCAACAACGGAGTAAATGTTATCAACGCTGCTATGAATAATATTCGGTGGGGCAATAATATAGCGCCTAACCTCGTCATTGCAATAAGAAGTGCATCTGCCATAGTTACTTCTTCAATTATTTTATTATTAGTAACTTTAGTTGCACACTTGCTACAATAAGTTAATTAAGCGCTCAGATAGAGCTTATTTAAATATCTATATGAATAAATATTTTATATAAAACCTTTTTTGTTATTATTACCTCCTATCCATAGTTACATTGTTTTATTGTATTAAAAAAAATGAAGAAGATTTTTTTGATTACAATCTATTCACACACAAAACAAAACTTCACTCTATATCCCTCGCGGGATATACAGAGAGAACTGAACGCTTAGAATCTCGATCTCTATCTATCTCTTTCACTTCTTCTATTGACATTCTTTTCATACATGCTCGTCAAGGATCCTCAGATTTTCTACCTTCATTAAGTATTAAAAACGCTTCGTCTTCAAAAGTCTTCCAAGGTTTCACGCTATTAAGCCTTGCATTCACTTTTTCATAGATCACACTATATTTTCTTGACCATTCTTTCGTCATTTATTCTTTCTGCGTGCCCAAATAATTATTCTATTTAATTTATGATATTATATTTCATATTTTGATTTTATAGGATATGCGTTTATAGTCATTATTTTAAAACAGGCTTGTTTTTCTTCTTTCCTTTTAAACAGGCCATATGCAAATGCGTTGACCTCTTATTCTCGTATTTTGAGGGAATCTCATTTTTTAATAGTTATTAGTTCCATTACACTGCTATGGATTAAAAAAACCATCGTAAAGAAGCACGTATGTTTAGGGGGACCTAAAAGACCCAAATAGTTTTCGAAATACACGTAAAGTCGGAGATATAACACTAAGATAGCCATAATATTATGGTGGTATACTGGTATTCACAATTTATTGCACATCCAATAGACTACACTAGTACATACAATTTATCTTTACATATAATAAAATTGTAACTGAATCTGTATATTAAATATTTTTTGGAAAATCTTATTGAAATAAATATTATTATCGATACAGAGGCCGAATCTATAATTTTTAGAATGTTTGTCTGTCTGTTTATTACCGCATCACAGAAAAACCACTGGAGGGATTTTGATGAAATTTGGTATGGTGATAGCTGGTTATCCGGGTCAACATATAGGATTTTTTACAACATATAGACTTTTTACTGCGGGAAAATGTCTCATTTCTGAGAAAAAATACAAAAACTGCAATGTAAGAGTATACCAATATGCAAAACCTAAGAATTTCGTTTTTGGTCACCTGAACGCGGAGCCGCGGGCAATGCTAGTTTATATATAATAAAGATATGTGTATATATGTTCTTTATGGACCCCAAAACGGCCGGAGTGATTTTGATGAAGTTTTTAGGTGATCTTCAGACTATATAATATATCCTGTGAAGTTTGTAAGCTATCGGAAGTTTGAACACTGGCGAAGCCGCGGGTACTGCTAGTATAAAATATTGTAGTTTTACTTTCAACACATACAACTAACTTAATGAGCGTGGTTTTAAATAGTAACAAGAAAATATCCTATTTTGAAAACACTAGCCAAATTGTTACTAATAAATACCTACCTAACCTACCTTAGAAATATACTATATATTTAGAATTCTTTTCGAAATAAATAGTATTGAATTTTTTTTAATTTGGAATGTTAAAAAACTTTCATATTATGTATGAGATTGCTTTAATGCGAGCACTAATTTGGTCCACCATTATGTATGTGAACTAATACCAATATATTGAATTCTTTCACACTTACGTTTGTGGGTTATTGAGAGTGTTGGTCAATTTAACAGTTCAACGGATTTAAGTGAAATTCAGTTGCGTTATTTTTTTATAAATCTATATACATACTTAATACTATATTTTTTTATAATATGAAAAGGTGTTATTATTTATATTTTCTATCAAGGTGGTAATCAAATGTACAGCTTTCGTAATGGTAAGCAGTAACTGTAACCTGTGGTACTGTAAATATTTAAGAAACATCACCAGTGTCATCTTTTTCTGTATAATTTTTATATAACTCTACGGCTGAATCTGAATGAAAATGAATATTTGTCAAATAATTCTTACTGAAATTATACGAATCAAACTTAAAATTTGGGATCGAACATATTTTTATCAAGTTTTATTATAAAGGTAGGAGATTAAGAGAAGCTAAATAGGTTACAATTTTAAAGATAATTAGTAGGTAAAAGAGATTAGGACTTGAAATGGACGTGACGCATGTACATGACGTGTGTTCACCTTGACGTGGTGGGGGGCTTATTAGTGTCCGGCAACCCAGCTGGGCGCGAAGCCAAGAGACTCACAGGGATGTGGCCCACTTGGGTGGGCGTCGTACAATGCGGGTATCTTCTGGTACTTCTCCGACAGCAGAGTGGACCGTGTGAGCAACCAAGGGGTTACTCCCACTTTGGAGCATCGTGGTTGAGTGCGTAAACGATTCTGCGACAACCCATTACGATGGGGGAGGCTCTGTTGGGTTTCAGTGGGAAGTACTGCCTTTTCTAACCGGTGAGGCCCACGACTGTATAATACAATGTTAGCTCTGCAAATTGTTTTCATAATTTTAGTTTGATTTTAACGTAGTCAGTTTTTTTATTTTTTTCATAGTTACTTTGAATTAAGATAAAACTTGCGATTGGACGCTTTCTATTTTTATTTTCATAGTAAAATATATTCATCTCTTCAATTGCTTCAGGAGTTGGGATATATATTTGAACTAGCGCTTCAACTTCGCTTCGCTCGGCTTCGTCTCATCTGAAAAACAAAAACAAATTAAGTAAGAAGTAAAAAGAGTGTAGTATGATATAATATCTATTATATCTAGAAATATAAGCTATTATTATTACTTAAAGAAATGTATGTGATATTCAATAATATAAATACCGGTTCGGTGGGTTTAGAGTATTATATTTTTCTAATAAGTAATCAATAATAATGTCAATTGATATATTAATATCATTTGATAATAACATTATAAAAAGATTTCATATTATCTTATTTTAGTACTTATCGCGGTTTTATTGTTCTGTAGGTTTTCGGAACAATAATTGGATTCATTTTATCTCAATCCAAGCATTGTTGAGGACATTTTTATCAGGTTAGTTATATTGTGTAAAAGTTATTTTTTTGTGAAAACGATTTCTTGTATTTTTCATATTAATAACTATATAAATATATTAATTAAAATTATATATATTATAAATTTATGTGGGTCCATATCAGGGAATATGAATTACTAGTGACTCACCCTCACTTCACTTCGGGTTCGTCCCTAGTGAAAAACCAAAACAAATCTATCCCACGGGAACCGTACAATTTTTTCGAATACAAAGTAACCTCTGCGTTATTCCAAACTATAATCTATCTCTGTATCCAATTTCATCCAGATCCGTTCAGCTGTTCTGGCGTGAAAGAGTAACAAACATCCAGCCTCACAAACTTTTACATTTACAATAATATTAGTATAGCTTATTTTTTTTTGAAAGAAAAATAATAGTAAAAAGTCACCTTGCTCTTTTTTATTATTACTAGACGGCCCTAAATTTGTACCAGATCATCTTAAGTTAGTTAAATTCTCAACAATATTCTAAATTCCAATGTTTGTTTGTTGTTGATTTGTCGATCAACACGATTTTTAAAGTAAAGATGTGGCTGACATTACTTACTCTTTATCCGAGAACATGAAATTGTTTTCGGTGTGCTTTTGTTTCATGATATTCATTATAATTTTATTTTTATTTATTTTTAAAATTTGTGTATTTTAGAAATGTCCTGGATTTTTCTATGTATTGGCCTAGCGGTCCTGACATCTGTTAGAGCAGATAACCCTCTATGGATATCAGAAATAGAAGAATTCTCAGACATATCCGATCGCATTGTTTCAAGAAACGCGGATAGCGTTTACCGCTTACCACAAAATGTAGTACCTTTAGAGTACGATATTTATATTGATCTATATTTTGCTGAAGCTGTTGATCGGCCCTTCAGCTTTGATGGAAGAGCATCTATTATCATTCAGGTATTTTAATTTATCTTAAATATTTACAAAAACGATTAAAAAAAAGTATTTGAATGAAAATAAAGAATACTAAACTTATTAAACAATTTCAGGCTACAGAAGCCAATGTCCAGAGCATTGTTTTGCATTCCAATGTGGACGTGATAAATTCGGTCAAACTTACCGCTGATAATGGCGATGAAGTATTACTCAATGAAAATGAAAGTTTCTCGTTAGAACCTCAGTATCACTTCTTAAAGATTAATCTACAGCAGCCATTAGCCGAAGAACAAAATTACACTCTATTTATTAATTATACTAATACCATGAACGAAGGCCCAATGAAAAGAGGTGTATGGAAAGGATGGTATATAGATGATGATGGGGTTGAAAGGTAAGAATGTAAAAAATTAAGTCTCAATTAGTTCTTATATTTGTTCTTGATTTGTTTTATTAAAGGCGCATAAAAAAACTTTAATTGCAAGAAACTTCTGATCATGTCCAATCAATCTAAATTCATACAATAATTTGCTCTAAAACCTCTGCTTTTGGTGTATATTAAGAAACGGTTAAATTTTCCTATTTATAATAACTACTATCGCATCTTAAACTAATTTGTTTGACTAGTTTGTTAAGTTAAAGTTTTAGAGTTTAGAAAAAAATAATAATAAAAAAAATGTTGAATAAATTATACAATCCTTTTGGGTTCCATTAAAAATATTTTGTACTAAATGCACTGACTCTATATGTAACCTATAGTATAAGCATCTACTATTAGTTTATCTTATTATAATAAAAACAGTATAAGAAAGAGATAGTAGGAGTAAAGAGGAAAAGACATAAATGAACATGTTTTCGCATTATATGTAAGGTGCCATCTTTCACAGAATATACGCCGCAACACACTTCCAGCCTTATAGTGCGAGACAAGCTTTCCCGTGTTGGGATGAACCATTATTTAAAGCAGTTTTCAAACTTCATTTGTCTAAGCCATCAGGATACAGTGGAACTTTCTCCAACACGGGTATCGAACGAAGTGAAAAGTAAGTTAATTTTTGATTACTTTAGCTTAGAATTATATAAACTCTTTGAGAAGTATTTTCCTCGCTCATATTGAAAAACTTTAATTTTTCTAGTACTATTATCGGCTGTGCAATTCCTAAATCTACGGTGTGATATTTATCTAAAAGAATTTTTTTCGCTAAGCAACTTTTTTGCTAGACACATAAAAATAATACACTAATAAAGTTCTCCTGGCTGATTTCGGCCTCGGTAACCAATCTCAATTAGAATTGTCAACTGGCCAGAAGCTATAATAGGTAGTACTAAGTGTGTGCACAAAAACACGGGCAATTTATATACTTTTCACTCTTGAAATTTCGGTGACATACTTTGAAATGACCGGTGACTCCCTTTACTTCGGGTGTCTTTTACTGAATGTAACATTATAAACAATTATTATAAATAAAATATGCAAATAGTATTTGCTAATTATGTTTATATATTTCAGCATTGAGAACGACAGAGTACGCGACCACTTTTCCGCAACACCTGTCATGTCTTCGTACCTAGTTACATTTATGGTTAGTGAAACTTTTCAAGCTATTGCAAGTAATACATCTTTCACTCCCGCCATAAGAGTCATTGGTAGATCTAACACTGCAGGCTTAGGAGACCACGCTCTAGATCTAGCCGTAAAAATGACTGAATATTTTGATGATTACTTCAAGATCCCATACTCAAGTCTTCACCCAAACTTATTAAATGATCATATTTCTTCACCTGATTGGGCATCAGCTGGAACTGAAAATTGGGGTATGGTCAGCTATAGGTTAGTAAAACTTAATTTTATGATCGTATATATTTTTAAATTCACAGATTATTGCTTTTACACAAAATAATCTAAAAACACATATACTTTCGATAATTACGATATATTTTAAGTCTAAAATGAACATTGATCCTAATTACAATGCTGATTTTTAGGTAAAAACTATCTCTATTGTTTCTAAACATCTTATGGTTATTATTATTAAATGAATTATATCTATTATTAGTTCTTACTTTTATTAAATGTATATTTTATACGAGGTACATTTTTTAAAATTACTGTTTGTGGCAGAGATTAAACTTTATATAACATTTATAGAGAATTGTACTTAATAATTGATCCTCGTGAGACAATAATGTCAGTTGAACAATATTCTGCGACACTTGTATCGCACGAACTGGCTCATAAGTGGTTCGGCAATCTAATCACTTGCTACTGGTGGAGTAATACATGGATAAATGAAGCATTTGCTAGTTACTTCGGATATATAGCTGCACATGAGGTAATTTGCTAATATTTTACTTAATTGTTCCGTAAAAATTCTGATAAAGTCCATAAATTAAAACCCGTACCAACGAATAACATTTTATTCTGTGCTATTGGTGTCTTCTGCTAAGTAAGAAGTAATTACTTTTCAATATATAATTTTTAATTAGCCAAGCATGAATCTTTACTTTTACAACTTTAGAAAAAAATATATATATGAATGGGTTTCGCAATTAACAATGTTACATAAACCATGTTGTTTTTCAGATGTTTCCGCGATATGAATTAAATGAACACTTTGTCTCTCGCTATACTAAGAATAGCTTGTCATTTGACTCTGGGGTGTCAACAGTTCCTCTTAATCATGACGTCAACACACCAGCCCAAGTCACCGGTCACTTTGGTACAATTAGCTATTCTAAAGGTGCTGCATTCCTTCGAATGCTGGTTAGCATGATTACACCTGAAACATTCCAGAAAGCTTGTCAATACTTCTTAAGAGACAAGTAAGTTATTTATTAAATGTGAAAGGAATTACTTTTTGATATTTCGTTTCACAACTATAAGATCGACTAAAATTAATGAAATTTTGTGTTCCTACATGGCCCAATCTACATTTATATCAACACATTATAAAATCAATAAAAACTTTTAAAAAATTGTAAGAGTTCCAAAAGCTCTTTAGTTACATCTTACCAAAAATTTAGTTTTAATCAATATTTGCTTTAAAAACATAGCATAATTTCTGTTTAGTCCTTACAAAGCAACGGACCAATATGATTTGTTCAAAGCCTTTGCCCAAGCTATAGAGGAGGATCGAAGTCTAAGAGAGTACTCTAACTTTAATTTCACGGAATTTTACCGTATTTGGGTCAATGAGGCCGGATATCCTCTGCTTACAGTGGAGGTGGACTATACAAACGGTGAAATGACATTGACACAGGTAACCCAAATGTAATAGCTTTTTTTACGCTTAAATGCCTAAAAGTTTGGACGTGTAATTAATAATTTATTAAAATATTGCGATACTTGCGAATTAATTTGGCTTCGCTCAGGTGCGTTCCTAGGTGTTTTTTATAATTATAAAACTATATACAAGGACCGCAACTATAATATAAAAACAAATTTTCACAGTTATAATAGTAGTCTAATGTGATAAAATAAAAATATCTATCCTAGAGTTCTAGATAATTATGTTCAGATTTTTTGATAAAATATCTACTGTAAAAATTGTTGATGCTAAAATATACTATTTTTCCATTATTGTATTTATTGCTACAGTTGTTGCTTACTGTATTAATTATTATAATAAAAAAATAATAATTCAAATAAAGTACCAAGCACGAAAAAACCTCTACGCAAAACTTTAGGTTTTTTTCTATGGGTACCCAAAAAGAGATAAAAAATGATGAAAATTGCTATTATTTCAGGAAAGATTCTTCCTTAGTTCCACAGCAAGCCCAACAGATCAAATCTATCCCATACCTATCACTTATGCTACAAAATCTAATCCAGATTTTACAACAATCAGACCTAAGTACATGTTCACAAGTAAAAGTGCTGTACTCCAGAAAGAAAGAGCTGAAGAGTGGATTATTTTCAACGTTCAACATTATGGTAAAAATTAATAAAAGAACTTTCTATTTAGGTAGATCTCAAAATTTCATATAATATTATGTTCTGATATCAATTAATTCGTAAATATCAGTAAAATCTATTGGGCTGTTTTATGATAGCAGTAAGATATGCAGATAAAAATTCTGGCTACTTAAAATGGCTTCTCTCATTTATCGACCGACACCAATATAAATGAAGGTATATCGGACCAATGACTGTGAATCGATTTCACAGTTTTTTAATGAATAAGTAATTATTGTAATGCCTCGGTGGTGTAGTGGGTAGCATGTACGGCTGCACACCCGGAGGTCCTGGGTTTCAGTCAAGCCAAATTTAGTTATTGAGTCTTTCTGTATAGTAAGTCTCAGTAACAGCCCGGAGTTGGGAAGTTGGCGGTGTTTCACCCCCGTGCCTCGGAGAGCACGTAAAGCCGTCGGTCTTGCGCCTTAACTCTCACCGGTCGTGTCGAGTGGTTCGTCCCACCGGAGTATGAGAGTGACAGGAATAGAGAGTGCACTTGTGTCTGCGCGTACATTTGAGCACTATAATATCTCCTGCGCAGTTGGCTAATCTCAATGAAATTGGCCGCTGTGGCCGGAATCGGTTAGGAGAACATCATTATATTGTAATATATATAAAAACATTACTTAAAAACAAAAAAAATTAACATAAAAACATTGAAGTAAAATTCTTTACTAAATATTATAAAATTATTATAATAGAAGCAAAACCAACGATTTAAAATTAAATACATATCACTATAAAATTACTCATATACAGTTTCTTATATCCAGGACACTACAGAGTTAACTATGATGTTAAAACTTGGAATTTAATATCACAGGCTTTGTTGGACGATCCGGAATCTATTCATTACTTAAACCGGGCCCAAGTAAGTATATACTAAAACTGAGATTAAGGCATATTGAAAATGCTTACAATGTCTATACATACAATAAAATTGTAACCAAGCCGAATCTGTACATTAAATATTTTTTGGAAAATCTTATTGAAATAGACATTATTATCGATACAGAGGCCGAATCTATAGTTTTTAGAATTATTGTCTGTCTGTCTGCCTTTCTGTCTGTCTGTCTGTATGTCAGTCTGTTACCGCATCACGGAAAAACCAGTGGAGGGATTTTGATGAAATTCGGTATGATGATAGCTGGTTAACCGGGTCAACATATAGGATTCTTTTTACCGTGGGAAAATATCTCATTTCTGAGAAAAGATACAAAAACTACAATGTAAGAGTAAACTAATATGTAGAATCTAAGAATTCGGTTTTTGGTCATGTGAACGCGGGCGGAGCCGCAGGCAATGCTAGTGTGCTATATTATTGTCATTGAAAGCTTATTGTAAGAACAGGCATAATTGCTTATAAAATTTCTCTGTAATATGTATATTATGTAAAGAACGAAGTAGCATTTTTATATGCTTATAAAAAATTTGCAATCTTTATGTTTTGATAGATACTTCATATTTTTATCCGACTGCGGTCAAGCCCAAAGGAGGGTTATGTATTTGATCTGTATGTATGTACGAATATATGTATGTTCGACCCTATGTTCCCTCGTAATTACTAAACGGCTTAACCGATTTTGATGATTTATACTTTTTGTACGAGTAGTTCGATGCAGCATTTATAAAACATATACATATATATGTCTCCGACTGCATAGCATGTTCCTTCGTCAACCTATTCTAATTTTTTTAGTTTGCTTTTTACGCCGTTGGGTTTTTGTTATCTTGGAGCTCTACACGTACTATCAAAATTTCTTATAGCTTTAACGTATATCAATCTTTAATTGGCAGCTAAGGTAATAAAAAGGGGTTATTGGCTGGCTATATTGATGACTTCAAGGGAATATAATTGCAATATTTAAAATGTTATAGTAGGTCTGCTCTTAGAAATTATTGGTTAATACCATATATGCAGGCAAAATTATCTTTACACAGTACTAGATTATATCTGCTAATATCTTATGTACTAATTATACTAATAAAACCAAATAGTTTTTTTTTACTGATATTCTATAAAATAAATTGATACTTAACATGCTCTTCTGTTTACGCAGATCGTAGATGATGTATTTGCATTGATGAGATCACAAAAGATTACGTACAGCTTTGGCTTCAGGATTATAAGGTTCCTTCGTTATGAAGTCAATTACCACGTATGGAACTCCGCAATTACTGGGTACAATTGGTTAAGGAATAGATTGCGTCATCTTCCTGAGAGTCAGGCTACGTTTGATGTGAGTCCTCAATGTTTTAAGTACAGTACCTGGGCGACCGGGGTTTTTTCAGAAAAGATATAAAAATTGCGGTTGTTCAGAAGACACCTTTATAGATAAATTTAAAAAGCAAAACCTTATCTAAATATAAAATTTCATCCAAATCGTTAGAGCGAGATATACGAAATATTATATTTATGGAAGAATTGCTCGTTTGATATTATGAGATAGTGATTTTTCTACAGTTAAAATTTTACTAAAGTATTAGTCAATATAAAAATGTACTTAAAATTTTACAGACGATTTGCTTACTTCGTTATTCTTTTGCTTACATCCTCTTCTAAAAAGTTGTATTATTTATATGAACAAATACTTCTTGTATTGCAATAATAATGAGTTATCTAAAAAATATTGGACATTTAATAAGTTTTAGTATAAGTTCATTTGAAACAAACATTGTAGACGAAATTACTTATTTTCAGTCATACCTTCTAAGTTATATGGAGAATGTAATCCAGGCAGTAGGCTATGAGCCAGAATCGGATGAAACTGTAACCGTGAGCTTACTACGTCAAGAGATCTTGCATTTAGCTTGTACGCTTGGACATGATATATGCAATCAAGACTCGAAAAATAAATTTATTGCAATGAAAAATGAAAGCACTTGGTATATTTTTTATATAAATTCTATATCGTTTAAATTTTAGCAAAAAAACAAAAAATTAAAAAGAAGGGTTTTCTGTTGTATTTTATTTAAATTAGCTAATCCGACAGAGGTCTTTGCTTATGATCTTTCAGGCCATATAAAAAGTTATTCAGAATGTTTCAAAAATCCTTAATTTTCTGGAAGAAATATCCATATTATAGCGCTTAAACCTAAGTTAAACAATGATTTAAAAAAATCGCCAAATCGGTTCAGTTCCTCTAGAGTTCTTGAACAGCTTCATTTTTAGTTACATATATGTTATAACAATATTGATTGTCACGAAATTTCAGGGTCGATCCTCGAATCCGTCGTCACGTTTATATGGCTGGGATTAGACATGGCGGAGTGGAAGATTTTGAATTTTTACTAAATAGGCTTACTAGCTCAAATTTCGCTAACGATCAACTTGAAATACTGAGAGGATTGGCTGCAACTAAAGATTCTACATTACTGATGAGGTAAGCTATATATTATGCTATTTATAACCGACTTCAACAATTAAGTTCTCAATAAGTTGTGGGTATGTTACAGTGTATCTCCACCAATTACAATCTGATTTTAATAGTTCTATTATGAGGGATATAATGAGCCTATGTAAATTTTAGAAAAAAAACCACATCTAGTAGGTGGAATTTTTACATTACAAAAATAATAATCATTCCTTTAACTCAGTACTTTTTGGTCGGTATAATTGATTATTATCTTCAAAGCTATCTATTAATATTCCACAAGACAAAATATTTAACTAATTATAGTGCTTAGTCTTTACTTGATTCATTTTGTACAAAAATCGAACTGGAAGTGTTCCCCAAAAAACTAGTATTTACTCGTACTTTCAACAGTTCTTGTTTTTGTTATGTTCTTTTTTTATAATTGTTATCTTTTTTTCCAGATACTTAGAACTTACCTTATCTAACTCTGTTCGCTCGCATGATAAAGTAAACTCATTTAACTACGCTCTGCTCGGGAACAGAGAGAATGCTTACACTGTATTGCAGTTTGTCAAGAGTAATATCGATGCTATGAGACGAGCGTAAGTTTTTAATATAGCCTTTAAAGTGTTTAATAATCTTTTTTTAATTATTTATCTTATTTTAAAGTAGTTTTGCCAGCGATTGTGCTTAGTAGGTAGCCTATTCGACAATCTAGTATTTTCCAGCTTCATAAGAATGCTTCATAAAATTGTAAATATCTACTAAATTTTGAAATTTTTTCATTGTTGTAAGGCGATGACGCAATAGTATGTACATATTATGTTCATTGATTTGCTAACTGAGTTATAAACTTTCACATTTATAATATTTTAATTAGTGTAAAATATTATAGCGTTATACAGATGAAAATTTTAAGAAATTATTAGTGATGTAATAATATTTTAACTAGCGACTCACCTTCGCCCCGCTCCGCTTGGCCCCTCATTACGTTTTAACGTTTAGTATAGATTTCTCAGAGAGGAAATATTTTTCCGCAGTAAAAAGTATTCTATATGTTGATCCGGATAATTAGCTATCATCATACCAAATTCCATCAAAGTTTGTCCAGTGGTTTCCTCGACAAGCGTTCCCAGACAGACCGATAGACAAAAATTCTAAAAACTATAAATTCGACCTCTGTATCGATAATAATGACTATTTCAATAAGATTTTCCAAAAATATTAAATGTACGGTATTCGACTCAGAATTTTATTATATGTATAGATTTAATTGGTCATGTTAAAGGGTTTTAAGTACAAGTTAATTCTTTTGTATCTCCAAGCTGAAGCCTACAAAAATAACATGAACAGATGGTGACAGTTAACGATACATTCTTATGATATAATTATAATAATATACATATATTTTAAAATAATTTGAAAAAAATTAAATAATGGTTTAGTAATAATACAATTTCCTAGTTATAAAACTTACCAATATTGTTTTGAATATTCTATTAATTATTATTTAATGTATGCTATTTTCAAAGGTTTTTCTTTGCTTTTATTATAGATTTCAATTTGAATGCTTTAATTTAGATATTTTAACATAAAGTGCAATTATTTCAGTTATGTTGAAGATGCTCCTGCTAATCCTGTACACTCGGCCCTTTCAAATCTTGCTGCGTATCTCGAAGAAGATGCATTGGTAGAGGTTAGAATAGAATGTATACTTAATAATTTAGATTAAAAGAAGACTAAGTTAGATAGAACGTATCCGAATATTTTATTGAATATATTGAAATAGGAATATGTAAAACAGATAATTATATTATCGTGTATAGTAATAAAAAATGTTAGCAAATTTAAATTCCAAACTAAAATAGTATTGAGCATATAGATTGTAATATGTAGGGCTTTATTTACCTATTTAAATTAGACTATTTAAAATTCATTAGAATTTGAGATAGCCTAATTTTGGAATTTAATTTGAAAAAAAATATATTTAAATATTTAAAATATGTAGTACGAGTGGCCCTCGCTTCGTTCTAGTCTCTAGATGCCCTACGCATTTATAATCTTAACTGAAGTAGTTAGACTTAATTCAAATTTAAAGGAGGGTTATGTATTTGACCTGTAAGTGTGTATATACAGACATACTGCATAACACTATGTCCTTCGTCAACTTGTTTTCATCTTTTTAGTGCGCTTTTTACGCAGTCGTGTTTTTTATTTATGTAATTTTGGCAAATTGATTAGCCTAAACAAAAACAAACTCAGCGCGGTGACAATAATAGATTTTTTTTTAATATTTTACAGTATGAATCATGGCTACGAAGTACTCAGAGCAACACATCACAATTTAACACTGCTATATCAGCTATACAATCAGCACGAAACAATATGGCTTGGGGTACCGCAAATGCAGATACCATATTGAGTGCAGCAAGAGATGGCGCTACGAGTGTTATTATTTCAACTGTTTTATTATCTGTCATGGCGATATTAGCAATTAACGTTTAGATATTTTTATAAAATACAGGATACTTTTGGTTTTTGTCTATTTTAATTAGGCATGCTATTTTTAAGATAATTCTAACAGTGAATATAAAAATGTATCTTTTTTAGTTAATCTTTTTATTTATACGGTATATCTGAAATCTTTAAAGTTTTATTAGTAGTTCATCAAAATATAATATTAGAAAAATATTTTGTTTTATTTATACCACCTTTTTATGTCACTGTGGGGACCCCCGATAGGACCCTACCGCCGTCGACGTGTAGGGGACTGTGAAACTTTTACTAAAACTCACAGAGCCTTATCACCGCAGCAATAGGGCGTTTCAGGAAAGCTTAGGCACATACCACAATAATCAGTTATAATACCTGAATTAATAAAAATACAAGAAAAATAAAGATATTCTGCATATTTAATTTGATCCTCGACAATTATATTATAATACTAGCAGCTCACCCTCACTTCGCTTGGGTTCGCCTCTAGAAAAGCACAAACAGATCCATCCCACGGGAACCGTTCATTTTCCGGGATAAAAAGTAAGCTGTTGTTTGATCGGCAATATAAGGTATCAGCATGTCAAATTTTACTAAATTAGGTGCATAAGTTGTTGTGTACTAAGCTGTATAAGTTACTATAGTTTTTTAACTATCGCATGGGAAATATTGATATTCTGGGATAAAAAGTATTTGAAATGCTAACCGGGGATATCACCATGCAAAATTTCATTTAAATCGGTCCGACCGGCCCGTACAAACAAACAGACAGAGAAACAAAAAAATTGAATAAATCTGGATTTATTCTATTTCTCTTCTTACATCCCCCTAAGTCGGTTTTTAGCATTTTTTTCTATGTACACACATTTGACCTCTACAGTTTTATTATAATAGATTACGATTGAAAATATTTGAAAAATTTGATAATGACTTGTCCCTAAATGGTTCATTAAAGCGCATACCAAACTGCTAATCTGATAAAAAGAAAGTGACATGACAAACAATATTTATGAGGCTTATAAACCCGCTGACAGTATAGTTGATACATACAAGCTTACAGTTATAAAGAAGCAGTATAACACAGCAAAATGGTTATTTAATACCATTAGTATAAAATAAACTTTAATGCTTTTAACTTCAAATTAAACTAACACAATGTAACAAAATTAAGTTTTTTATCCCCTATTTGAAACTTTGCAAGTATTATCGAGCTGAGCGCCTCCCATCGACTTTTACTTTTTATTTCCGAATTCCGATGCAGTTTAGGCTCTAAAACTGAATTGCTTATTTTCATATCATTAACAGTATTCAGTTCACATTCAGCAATTTTGAACGTTCCGCTGCTGGGAAAGGGACTCTCAATGAGGGGAATAGTTCCTCACGCCAACCAAGTACGCGTAGGCTTACTTCACATGTCTTTCGAAAACTTGCTAGTTCTCTCAGACATGCAGATTTCCTCACACCGTAAGACAAGTAATAATCATATTGAATAAGATTGGCATGAAAATATCAGCGGTGCGAGACCCAGGACTTGAACCCGCTTTACTTGATTTCCCATTACCACTAGGCTACCAATGCTTTCTATTTGAGTCACAAAAAGAGTTGATGGTAGGCCCTCAGATTCGATTATATTTATAGTACCGAAAGGTAAAAGTAACATTACACAGTACACTTTTTTTAAATAATATTTCTTTATCATTAACTCAGTTTTTATAAATTAATATTATTCAACCGCCAATCATAAACTTAATACCGATTTCAATTGTAAGCCTAATGCCCGATTTCACCAACAACCCATAAGCTACCACCTACGTATGGGATTCCTAGCTTAAAAGTCCCCTAAACTAGCCCCTAAATTAAATTTCGTTTTACGATCGTCTTTAAGCCCATATTTCGAGCACCTAAATTTAGGGGGCCTTTTAATATTTAGGTGACCCCTAACTGTCGCTGAAACAGAAACTGTCCCCTAACAGCCCCCTAACCATGCTTAAGGGATCCCTTAAACTTAGGTGACGTTGGTGAAATCGGGCATAACTTTTAGTAAAATGAAGCATCAACACAACAAACCAATATCTCTCTATCTACTAGATAATCGTTAAATCCTTGAACAATAAGAACTAATTGAAATAAAGCTTTTTAATTATGATAAAAATATAATCAATTTATAGATAACCAATGATATGCATAGTTTTTTACTCATTGTCAGAACTAATAACACGTGTCACGTGTCGGCGGTATAAAATACATTCAAGTTCATTCGTATGATATTACTATCATAAAATTTATTTAATCTACATATATACATACATATATCTTGGAAATTTGAAAACCATAATAATATTTTGATAAGATACAAAATTAATTGACGCAATAAATGATTATAATATATTTTGATAAAATACGCAATTGTGCATGTAGGATCAGAACAGGTAAATCGTTTCCATAATATTAATTATTATATTGCTTACAGTGTAGTTTTAATGTTAATAAAAAATATGTTTATATTTATATATATTATATTATAATCGACTACACTTTTTTATAATTAAATAATCTTAAATATGAATAAAATAGATCTATAAAACCGACATGAGGCGTTTCTCTCTTGACTTCATGGTTAATTTTTCAATAATTTTTCGTTATTTTTGCTTTTACAAACCTGAACATTCTAAGCGTATATTCTGATAACACAAAAAAATATTTTATATGTAGGTATATATATATGTAATTTAGAAACTTTTTGAAATTTTAGCACGATGACGGCTCTTGTAAAGCTGGTTTTATTAGTAGCATTAATAGCACTCGTTAAATCCGACTTTCCAATTGATATTGAAGAGCAAGTTCTCCGAAGCAATGAAGGCGATGAAAATTATCGTCTACCTGAAGATTTAGATCCTATTCACATAACAGCTGAAATAACACCATACTTTGAAGCTGAAGGAAATAAAGAAGCGTTTACTTTTGACGGAGTTGTATCACTGACAGTTCGGGTAAGTTAGATCTTTTGCATAAATCTGAGAAAGTATTTTAAGTTCTTTTGATTGAATGTTTTTGACATGAAAAGTGTAGGATAAAACCATTTTTCTTTTACTTGTTTTCTCTATTATTTGCAAAACTATTAGTATAAAGTTACTTTTACTGACTGTTTTTTTACGATTAGATCAAACGGCTGGTGAGCATATATTTAGTTTAGCACTAAGAAGCCATTTTTTTGGAATTAAATCCCTAAATGAGCGGAAAATTAAGACATTGTATGTCACGTATTGTATGGCGGACATCACATGACTTTTGACAACTTGTAAAGTTCCTTTAGACAGGTTTCCTTACGATATTTTCCTTCACCGAAATTATTCGCACATGAAAATATCAGAGGTGCGACACTCGGTTTCCCAAGCGAGCGCGTTACCACTGGGCTACCATTGCTTTTGACATTGTATAACAAATTATTGTAATATTTTTAAACTTTTTTTTACAGGCCAAGTCTAACATTTCATCACTTATAATTCATGAAAATGTTAAAGATATTGTATCAGTATTTCTTGTAAATGAAAGTAATGCTGAAGTACGGTTGAAACCTGGAAATGAGTTTGAAAGGATAAGTGAGTACCATTTCTTGAAAGTTAACTTAGACGATGGTTTAGTGTTGACTCCAAACCATGTGTACACGTTGACAGTTGTGTATGTTGGTAATATTAATGAAACACCATTGAGTCGAGGTGTTTTTAGAGGGAGCTACAAAGACAGCGACGGAAAAATTCAGTAAGTATAAAAACTATATCTTTAACGAAAATAAAGATTGAATGAACCTAAATATTTTTAACCAACTTCTTCAAAAAGGAGGAGGTTCTCAATTTCTTTAAAAATTGTATACTTCCATTTATGTACCACTTAAATTTAAATAAAAATACCACTCCTAAGGGTGTGAAAATAGCAAATGAACATTTTACCTATTTCTAATTGTCGTATGGACTTGAAAATTTGCAAGTATGTTTATTTCGACGACTTACTACTTTTATTACGACCTGATCTGATGGTTAAACCAGAAGGTAGAACTCTTCAACGGCTACTAGTAAATACTTTCAGTTTGGGCTTATTTTGTTTGATTCGACAAGCCCAAAACGTTAGAATTGTATTTTAGAGCCAGAATTTTCTGTGTTACTTATAAAAGTGAATTTTAGTTTGTCAGTCTTCATATAAAAATTTGCATCGAACTAAGTCAAACAACTTGAAAGTATACACTTTCAAACAAAACAGAAATTGTCGAAATCAGTTAATAATTAACGGAGTTCTGAGGTAACAAACCTAAAAATAAATAAAAATATACATACAACCGAATTGAGAACCTCCTCCTTTTTGAAAAAGTCGGTTTAAAATAGAAAAAGCCTTTAAATAATATATTACTATTTACAATAATATTTGCTCTTTCAGCTGGTATGCAGCTACACATTTACAACCAACTAATTCGAGGCAAGCATTTCCTTGCTTAGATGAACCAGGATTTAAATCAACTTTTGACATTATAATCAATCGACCAGAACATTTCACTGAGACCTTCTCAAATATGGCCATAAAGGAACAAATGACGTAAGTCTTTCCTTCAGTTATATGTAAATATATTTTAAGTTATGTTTTTGAATTATGTAAACACAATATTATTGTTAACTATAACGAAGATAATCATGAAGAAATATATTATGTATTCATAGCCGTCTTAGTCACGCTATTTTTCACGCTTTTAAAAGATAACTTTATACGTTATTTAAAAGATAAATATAAGTATTTTCTTGCTGAGGCAAGCTCGTAAAACGTTAACTTCGTACGTCACAAATATTTAATAAAACTTAAGCGTTTGAAAATGTCAATCATATAAACGCAGACAACTTACTCGTACAACTGTGATACTAAGTATTACCAATACCCCATCCCATATATGAGATTACATGGCTCTAATAAGGTGTATTCTTCGGGCTATTTTGTTTTGTCTGAATAAATTCTAGATGGTGCATGCTCGGAAACTTATATTTATTACCCTATTTTTTTAAATGCGTGAATTTTCAATTCAAGATTTTTTTCTTTTCTTGCTCTTATTCAATACAATATTATTAAACTTTGATAAAAATTCTGTACATGTTACACTTAGACCAGCTATTGACATTTATTTGAAGTCATTTTTCTTTCTGCTTCATTTCCATTAAGTTACCGTTTTATAAACTAGATGTTGGCAAATACATATTTCAAATTGAAATCGCCATGGTGTCATATTTTTGAGCATGTGTCATTTTATTTGTTAAAATATAAATAAATAAATAGAAATATGTTGGGACATTACACAGCACCATCTAGTTCTATGGTAAACTACAAGACTTGTGTTATGGATACCAGATAGTGTTCATCGCACAAATTAATGCCCCCAGCGGGACTTAAGGTGACCGCTGGCACAGCAAGTGGGGTCACTACAAACTGAGCCAAACGTGTCGTCTACGTCCAAAATGTGGATAAAGTGGAGAATCGAAGAGTTATTTCATAAATAAATGATAGATAAATATACTATTCTTTATTGCACTTATATGTAAAATACAGAGAGTAACAAACAATAAAATTAGTTAGCAAAATGGAAAGAATAACAAAAATATTTAATGAAATATTAGCAATATTATGCAAATTACATTTCTATATAATTGTAAAAAAAATACTTTTTAAAATGCTTAAAATTGGCTAAAATATCCATAGTATAATATGTAATCTGCATAATATAAATTATAGTATCATTTTCTTATTAATTATAATATTCTTGTATTTCAGAATAGGAAATCGTAGAAGAGAAATCTTTCATACCACACCAAGAATGTCTGCGTACTTGGTCACTTTTCATATTAGCGAAGACTTTAGAGTCATTGCCAATAACAACAATAATACAGCTTCTTATCGCATCTTGGCCCGACCGAATGCTCAAGGTCAAGGACAATATGCTTTGGAAGTAGGTGTACCATTGACAACGTGGTTGAGTGATTATCTAAACATTGAATATTATAAGATGGATGAGAATATAAAAAATGATCAAATTGCTTGCCCCGATTGGGCATCTGGTGCAACTGAAAACTGGGGATTGGTGTCTTACAGGTACATTTTAAATTCACCTTCTAATTTATGTTTTGTTTATCTATTACTTAATATGTACATATGTATTCAGACTTTTTTAACGTCCCACTGTTGGGCACGGGCCTCCTTTCAATACGAGGGACATCAAACCATAGTCCACCACGCTGACCAAGTGCGGATAGGCGGACTTCGCATGTCTTTCGAAAACTTGCTAGGTTCTTTCAAATATCCAGGTTTCCTCACGATGTTTTCCTTCAGCATAAGACAAGTGGTAATCGTGTTCAAAATGATTAGCACCTGAAAATATCATATGTAGGAGACCCGGGATTGGAACCCACTTTACTCGATTTCCAAGCGAGCGACTTAACACTGGTCTACCATTGCTTATTACCTAATATACGTACTTGTAAATTAACAGAAATGCTATAGCTTGTTGGAAAAACTATGAATATTTTTGTGTATTTATGCTCTTGATTCATGATCTTGTTCTGCTTAAATACAAATCATATTTGAAATTGAGTATTAATTTTAATATTAATTATTAAAAAAAATGCATAATTAGTGCCTACATTATTTATTTAAATGAAGTAGAATTACTAATAAAGTAAAGAAACTAAAATCGTTGTTATAATCAGGGAGCTACGTTTACTGTATGAAGAAGGACAGACTAATGCTCTAGATAAGATGTCCATTGGTACGATTACTGCACACGAGCTAGCTCATAAATGGTTCGGTAACCTCATAACTGCCAGATGGTGGGATAATGTTTGGATAAACGAAGGTTTCGCCAGTTACTTCGAATATTTTGCTATGGATGGTGTGAGTATGCATATGATACATACAGCTTTAATATTATTTTTAATTTGGTATATTTAATAAAAATGCAAAACCCGATTAGGGTCACATAAGCATTTATCTAGAAATACTCCATAAGGTGAATCTACGATAGTCTGAAAGTAAATTAATGTGTATCATGACGTGATTATCTTTTAAAATGGCACTTCTTAGTAAGTTATAGATACACTTTTTTTATTATTATGATTAAAATATTAAAACCTGCCGTCATTCAAGTCTAACTTACATCTAATTAATGCTTTCTCAAAGATTAGATAATTATTAACTTTTTTCATTTATAAGGTCGATCCTTCTATGGAACTAAAAGATCAATTCATTATTCGATACTTGCAAAGTGCCTTAACTAGTGACGCCTCAGCTGCTACACGAGCCTTGCAGCATACCGTCAACTCTCCAGCCCAAGTTACTGGCCATTTCAGTGGAATTAGCTACACTAAAGGAGCTTCCATGCTTCTAATGCTAAAGCATTTCTTGGGTGAACCTACTTTTAAGAAGGCTTTAAATTATTTTCTACTTGACAGGTAAGTATTTTTTTTCAAATTAGTGATTTTTTTAAATTACTATAGAAACATTTCGTTTTAGATTAAAAATTACTAGATAATATTTAAAAAATTATTACAATAATTCCAGATCTTTTGAGTATGCTCATCCACAAGATCTTTACAATGCTTTCGCTAAAGCTCTTGAAGAAGACAAAACTGTAGATACAGATATAGCACGATTCATGAGATATTGGGTAGAAGAACCAGGCTACCCATTGCTAAATGTAAACCAAAATATGGACACTGGTGTTATAAGTTTATCTCAGGTAACAAATTCGAATTGGTCGAAACAATTATTAAAATTTTCATAAATGTTTCGACACAACATGGCATGTGACTGAAATGCTATTTAATATTTTAAAATTTCCAGTCTCGTTTCTTCATAAGCCCATCAACGCAACCAACAGATCAGGTGTGGCCATTACCCCTTACATTTACAACGGGTAATAACCCAGATTGGAATAATTTAACTCCGTCGCATGTTATGTGGGATAAGACAATGGAAATTCAAAAAGAACCAGGACAAGAGTGGGTGATATTTAATATACAACAAAAAGGTTGGTTGATATTATTATATTTATATTTACATTAAAAATACTTCCAAATTACAGTTATGTATATTTATAATATCCGAGAGAAATGGTTGATACACATTTAACAATGCAAGCTGAGTTTCTTTCACCAGTTCTTCTCAGGTCTGAGGCTTCTTCTTTCTGAACTGGCAGTAGACGTTCAGTAAATAATTGTAATAATTTAATGCTGAATAAAATATTCAATGCTGAATAAAAGATCAATCTCTAATTTGACAAACCAAACACCAACCAAACCGAACCAAAAACGGACGGACCGATGTCACGATTAAACACATTTTTTATATAACATTACTGTGCCGATATCACGTAATAGTCCCCCGTATATTACGTCATCTTTATCGGCTTGCCAAGTTGTATAAATTTTTTTTATATCAATTAATCTATACTAATAAATGGAGAGCCGATTTTTTAGTTCGGTTATATTGCGATAACTACCGATTCGATCGGAATAATACTCATACCATAAAATGTAGCGTGTTTCGGAGAAGGTTCTAGTATATGAGATGTTGGTGATTAAATTACTATGCGGGCGGAGTCACAGGAAAATGCTAGTCAAATATATTATACCTTATATTTTTTAAATTTTATGTGTAAACCTAAAAAATATACATTTTATGCCTAATATTAATACATTAAAAAGAATAATAAATACATTATTTATGTATACAGGTATATATCGTGTCAACTATGATACCCGCACTTGGGAAATGATCGCCGATACTCTAAAGAATAACGCATCCAGTATACATCACTTAAATAAAGCACAGGTATGTCATAAAATAGTTTATTAATTAAGTCGTAGAGAGTGTCGATAGATTTCTACTATATTTTTCTAAATCACCATTGATTTGAACTGACAGGTCATTGGCTGCTATTAAAATACCTGTTATTTAATTTGAGATGAATAGATTTTTTTGGTAATTTTGATTCAAATTTAAATGAATAATATATTAGCACCTGGGCGATCGTAAAAGACAGCTATATAGATAAACTTAAAAGAAAAACCTTATCCAAAAACAAAATTTAAACCAAATCGTTAGAGCCGCTTCCGAGATACACGCAATAAAATATATGTATATACAAGAATCGCCAATTTAACATTATAAGGTTATTCCGTATCTGTATGTCTGCTTGCAAATATAACGAAATTAAAAATGTAAAATTCTAAGTTTTGATGATTGCGAGTTCTAATCTTGCAAACTTGCCTCTTTATATACTTTACTTTTTTTTACTATAATTTTTTGAACTCTTTTTAGGCTCTTTTTATGTTCATAATCAACACATGTATTTTTTTTAGATTGTTAGTGACGTTTTTGCGCTTATGCGATCAGAGAACATATCATACGAACTTGGCTTCAAAGTTCTAGATTTCCTTAAGGAAGATACAAATTACTATGCTTGGTTCCCAGCGATATCTGGTTTTACTTGGATTAGAGAAAGATTCATTCACCTACCTGAAACTTTAAAGGAATTTGATGTAAGTATTGATTTTAACATGAAGTTTAGTTGCTAATATTTTTTAATTGTGACGGTTAAAAATGACTCGTACAAGATCCTGGGTTTTGCTTTCAAGTCGGGCTTAAAAGTGCCGGCCCGGATTTGGGGTAGTATTTTTTAGTTTCGTCAGTCATTACATATAGAACTAAAAATTATTTGACTGTCTTCCGGTCATTACAGTGAAGGTAAATAAATATATACTGTAGGCAATATATGCCGCGTAGTGTTAACCTTTGTGACTGACTGTAATTGAAATTTGGTGATGACGAAATTTATTTATTTATTATTTTACTTCATCATTTTTGTGAAAGTAGAAGAAAGCTTAGAAAGTTCTATTATTGTAATTTTTGATTTTCTTTTATTTATTTAAAGCATATAAACAAAATATAAACCAATTTTCCTTTTATTAAAACCAAAAATTATATATGGAATAAGTTTCTGTTGCTAGTTACATCACATAGCAACTCGTATTAATTTTATACGATTTTTTAATTTATAAAAATATAAAATATATTGCTTCCCAATACAAAGTTTCATCTCCATTTTCACCACCTAAAGAGATGATTTTAGGGATAAAAAGTATCCTATATCCTTTCCAGGCTCTCAAACTATCTTTTTACTAAATTACATCTAAATCGGTTCAGTAGATCCAGAGATTACCCCTACAACCTCACAAACTCACAAACTTTACCTCTTCATTATATTAGTATAGACTCATCCTCGCTTCACTTGGGTTCGTCGCTATGTACATATTTATATAATATTGTTCTTACAAAAATATTAAAATTGCGATTAATAAAAGGGGGTGGGAGAAAGAAGGTGAAAAATACTTTACAACCTATTCTCATAGCTACCAAATATACAAAAAAAATATCATTAAAATCGGTCGAGCCGTTTCGGAGGAGTGCGATCACAAACACCGTGACACGAGATATGTATTTAATATATCTATTACATTATATTAGATTAATCTGATATTTTATTATACTAGGTCAAATATTTCTATAGCTCTTAACTAAAATTGTAATCAGTGCAATTATAATATTACATAGTCATTTCTCCTCTTAAAGATAATTAACTTATAATTAGTGCAGAAATGAATATTATTAATATCTTTAGAAAAGTAGGTTATGATGCTATATTGTAATAAAATAAATATTTTCTCATAGTTTTTGCCTTTCTTCTCATGGTTCCTTTCGTATATTCGTTAACAAGCTACGTTAGAAGCTACACTAGCTCAGATGATTCAAGGGTATATCTTGATTTTCATATTCATGCCTAATTTCTCTCAACTTCGTTAGTTATTAACGTTTATTCACTTTTTAAGATTATATTATAGGACAAAGTACCTTGGTGGTCTAGTGGCTAGCATGTATGGCTGTAGACCCAGTGAAATCGAGTCCCGGGTCAGGCAAAGTTGAGTTATTGAGATTTTCTGTTAAGAAATTCTCGTAGCAGCCTGGAGGTGGGAAGTTGACGGTGTCACACGCCCGTGCTTCGGAGGGCACATAAAACTGTCTGTCCTGTTCCAGCATTGAGACTCACCGTGTTTAAGTATTATATTATCCCATCGGACTTTGAGAGTGAAAGGAATAGAAAGTGCACTTTTGTTTGCGTACATACTTGTGCACTATAATATCTCCTGCTTATATGACTAGGATCAATAATCATAGGTCATAGATGGGATTATTTCAAAAGGGGTATACTTATATATCGTATACGAATATCAAAAATTAACATAATTTAATAATTTAACTCTATTTTATCTATTTTTGACAGGAAATCTTGTACAAATTCCTTGACGCAGTAGTCTCAGATTTAGGATACGATGTCCAATCCGGGGAACCCTTTACTAGAACCTTACACAGATTCCACATCCTTGCTTTTGCATGTGAGATCGGCCATGAAGGTTGTGTCAACAATGCTATCACAAAGTTCAACGCCCTTATGACTAATCAGAACAGGTAAAGTACCTATTTTATTGATTCTTACATGTGCTTATTTATTATTTAGAAACAAAGACGATGATTTAGAAAGATAAATAACAAAATATGCTTAATTTCTATGCTGTAAAGAATTAAACTTGAAATTTGAAAAAAAGTATCGAAATTTATTGATCAAAATAGATATTATTTTGAAAATATTATATGATTTACATTTCCTTAAACGTTACGAATATATACGGCCCTGCTTTATACGTATAAGAGAAAGCTCAAGCGGTATCTATTTAGTTGTATTTCTTAATAAAACCGTTATTACCTTTTAAATAAAAATTATAAAAATAAAAAAATCCAGCTGCGTAAAAAGAACTGAAAACATGGGAACAAGTTAACAAAGGAACATAGTATTATGCAGTTGGAGGCATACATGTTATATTTATATGTACTTGCTCGGAGTCTTACGTATATGTATGTATCAGACTGCATAATACCATGTCTCTCCTTTGGGCTTCACCGCAGTCGGGTAAAAAGACACGCTCATTTCAAAATGACTTTAGAAGTAATATCCTCAGGGGTGGGCCAATTGATTACAAAGTGATAAGTATAATACAATATCCAATTTGACTGTTGAGCCTTATCGTACAATCCCTAAACAATATTTAAGATAACAATTGATTCACACTATTCAAATTTAACGTCTTCTATTTAAAACCAAAAAAAAAAACCCTTTGTATTTTTTCGGCCGTTTAAGTATACATACAGTAGGAACTTTAATAACTTAGGAGTTTATTTCATTGAGTTTCCGAACGTCTGTAAAACACAAATTTTTGTAAAATATTATATACCACTGCATAATTTTGTACGTATAACATTTTTATTATAATTTATAATTTTTTATTTACAAAACAGAAAATTACAAATATACTTAATTATATATACAAAACATATGTACACTTAGTTATTACTGTACAAGTCATGTCCGCGTGGAATAGTGGCAAGAATGCTAGCCGCATTCCCCCGTTGAATGGCAATGCCGATTCTTTGGGCGAAAAATGCGCCAGCCCTCCTGTCACCAATAGAGGTGATAAGACGGGGTGTTATGTCTTTTAAGAAGAGCTTAGCACTTTGACTCCATGGGCCAAGGGTTTCTACAGCAAATGGAATAAAAACATAATTTTGATTAAGGGAGGTGTATTTACGCAACTTAAGTAGTTCAGCCTTCTCCGCCGCAGCCCCCACTTTAGACGCGGTCTCCCTGACATGGGACGGGGCCAATGTGTGAACGCATGTAGCGTCCCACAATAGGACCCGTCCCCTTTCCCAAGGAACCAGCGACAGGCCATCAGGTCTCTTACCATCATTTCGACTTATTCCAGATGGCTCAATAAGCAGGAATGTCAATGGTGGCAAGAGCCCTTTTGACGGTATCGTTTAGGGAACCATGACAGAAAAGTCTCCCTGAACTTCTTTTGCAAGAGAGTCCATGGAGTCGATAACAGTCAACCTCTTTTCCACAGGGGCATCTGTGCTCAGTGCACAGCGGTGTACCCAGCCGGAGACCTAAAGCGATACGAAAACTATCATTATCCAAAAGTGTACCAAGATTAGTTGAAGGTAGGACGTGCAGCCAGTGCCCCGACTCTCTGGCAGATGACGCTAAAAGTCTTGCGCGGTTTACGTCACTCGAAAGATTTTGAGCCAAATTTTGGAATGTAGAATGAACCAATGGCGCATCCCAAAGTTTTTGCAAGGAAACTTCCTTTGCGATGTCAACATTAGGACATTTTAACTTCCATTTTTCTAAGGCCTCTGCAGCACCAGTTATGTTTTGTTTAGATTTCAAAATTCGAGAACAGAGTTCTTGAACACTGTGCTCAGAAGCGAGAAAAAAAGTTTATAATAAATTCTTTATATTATCAGGTCTCAAAATTAAGATAATACGTTATTAAAGCAGAATGGCCAATTGTGTATCAGAGTACTTTTACTATATTTAAATTTAGTATTAGTACAATTTTTATGTAGGCTTGGTCAATTTCCTTTCATATCGATATTACGCCATTACTTTGTTTGATTAGACTTCATGGTATCGTTTTTGCTTAATATTTTCTTAACACGCAAAGGATAGTATGTGATTCTACGTATACTTTTATTAAAATATGAATGTGACAATGTAGTTTTGGAACTAAATTTCTTTATAAAGTTCAACTTGTTGAGTACTGCTTTCTACTAGTTATTACAGTATAGAAATGTTCATTTATTATTAATAATTAATTCTTCCATTTTATTAAGTTATTTGGGAATTCCAAAGAATACTACCTCAAAACTAAAAATTTATCTATAATTATTTCATACTAGAAAAACAAAAAGAAATCTATTTCTCGGAATCCGTATATTTTTCCGAACCGTATATTATTCCAGACTATAAAATATCTCTGTACCATTTTATCCAGATCCGTTCAGCTGTCCTGGCGTGAAAGAGTAACAAAGATTCACACATACTCACAAACTTTCACATTTACGAGTATAATATTAATATATAATACGGATTAAAGTTTATTTGCTTTTTTAATGACGTATACTAACATTTTTAAATTTTCAGCGTCGACCCTAATTTAAGGAGGCACGTTTTCTGCCGTGGAGTTCTGAACGGTGGTTACGATGCATGGAAATTTATTTACGAGCGTAGATTGAACTCTAACAACCAAGCTGACGAAGTTGCTATGTTAAGATCCTTGGGCTGCACTACTGATGAAAATGCTATACAAGAGTATGTTATTACTTAGACCATATAATAAAACCTGATAATGTCTGCCTTTTGACCAGTTAGTCTAATACAGCTATGAAGAAAAGTTTTTGGTGCAAGTTCGACTTACATGACTGATTTTTATTAGATGATAGATACCTATCATCATAGGTCTTTTTTAACATTGGGAAATGCATTTAGGCATACTACCTGACATACAGGTTATGTGGGACTCACCGGCAAAGCTAGTACTATCCACTAATACCCATCAGAACCTCCCCCATCTTAATGAGGCGTCGCAGAATCACTTCCACACTCAACGACGATGCCTAAACGGCAAGTCTGCCAAGCAGACCATAGCAACCATGGGGTTGCTCCAACAGTCCACTCTTTTATCAAAGAAGTATATAGGCCTAAATATACTTACCTAGATATTGAATTATTAGTTACATATATTTCTTAAATTATACTTTACGTCTTTCTCTATTTACTGATATTGACAGATGATGTAAATCGTGGCAGAACCAACAGTAAAATATACAATGTATTGTTGCATATTATGTGGTTTTTAATTTCTTTTTGACTAAAAACGTAGGTTCAACGTATTTAAAATCACTTTAAAACTAAAATAATCCTAGTTTTAAAGATGGAAGAAAGAAATTAAAGATGGATGAAAGTTTGTCTTAAGTTATTTTATGGATCCTTTGAGATATAATCTGTTCATCAAAAAATATTGAAATAATTCGATTCGTAGTGATTAGTGGAGAATGTACGGTGTAAGATGACAAGAAACGAACAAAAAAAAAATAGAAAAAGAAGATATTTTCAACTAGCGGCTCACCCTTGCTTCGCTCGGGTTCGCCTCTAGAAAAACACTATTAGATATCTATTACTTCCCACGGGAACCGTTCATTTTTCCCGGATGAAAAGTAACCTGTTGTTTGACCGGCAATATAAGGTATCAGAATGTTAAATTTTACTAAATTAGGTGCATAAGTTGTATAAGTTATAATAGTTGATTAACTATCCCACGGGAACCATTTAATTTACCGGGATAAAAAATATCTAAGACGTTGTCCGGGGATATAAGGTACCACCATGCAAAATTTCATTTAAATCGATTTAATAGATTCGGAGATTAGCCCGTACAAACAGGCAAACACAGAGAAACAAAAAAATTGAAAAAAATCTGGATTTGTTCTATTTGTCTTCTTACATCCCCCTGACTCGCGATGGCTTATTATTAGCGTATTTCATGTATAACTTTGGTGTTTCTATACCAATTTCTATGATTCTTTTTTATGGAATAGTTTATAATGTTAACTTTTTTAATTAGGGATGACTGAGAGTGTTATAAACGTAAGAGTAGACAAATATAAATCAGAAAGCTTCGAACTGCTAAGCTATCGGGAGTTACACGTGTTATTGTGAGTCAACCATAAAAGATAGACATATGCTGTCGTGGGATATTTTTTATAAAATTTTAAGGAGAACATTTCCGTTATACATGATTTCTGTGTAGCTTTAACCATTAAGGTTGCACACGCGACGGAAGCTTAAAAAATGGAGTAACTTCTCCCGTTTTCCCAACATTTCCCTTCACTGCTCTGCTCCTATTGATTGTAGCGTGATGAAAAGTATACTTTAACCAGCTCAGGAGTATGAAAAATAATTATACCAAGTTTCGTTAAAATCCGTCGAGTAGTTTTTGTTTCTATAACGGTTATACAGACAGACAGACAGACGGACAGACAAAAATTTTACTGATTGCATTTTTGGCATCAGTATTGATCCCTTATCACCTCCTGATAGTTATTTTGGAAATATATTTCATGTACAGAATTGACCTCTCTACAGATTTATTATAAGTATAGATGAAGCTTTATAGAAAGTATTAAATATTATTAATTATATATTAATTTAAAGAGTATTATTAGCATAGAAATGAATGTATTATTTGTTTTAGATATCTTGAAATGATTCTGAGCGATGACGTCAAAGCTCAAGACAGCGCTAATGCTATAACATTCCTTTTTATGGGCAATAGAGGAAATGCAAGAGTTGCATTACCATTTTTCAAGGAAAAACTGGAGGAAATTAGAAAAAAGTAAGTAATTTGTGACTTTTATCCCTTTTCAGATTTAATATTTCGTACAATCCAAGAAATGTTTTTTTTTCTTTATATATAAATTTCATTATTTTTAATTTTTAGAGTTGTTCTTCCAACATGGTTTGACAGTGTACTAAGTAATTTAGCCAGTTACATGGAAGAGGAAGGTCTGGCTGACGTGAGTACTGACTATTATTATTTATTTTGTATTTTTTTCTTTTGTTTACGCTTTATATAAAAAATACCATTTATAACTCGAGAACGGCTGGACCAATTTTTATGATATTTGATTTTTTGGTTTTCTCTGAGGCCACATTAGTACATAAACTTTGATACCAGCAGGTTTCGAATATGCTCGATGCATTTTAATGTTATTTAAAAAAAAACTTACATAAAAGTATTTCTAACTCTTATTGAGTAATGCTAACTTTGTTTAAATAATGATGGATAATCAAAGTAAAATGTAAGAAAAGGTTATGATAATAATAAATATAGAATAATTATTATTAAACTAAATGAAAGTACTCATATACATAATAAAATAGGTTCCTTTACCTAGTTAGAAGAAAAATAAAGTTAATAAACACAAAATATCAGCGAAAAAATCCGAAAAGATAGTTTTATTTAAAATGCCAAATATTCGCGTAAATCTAAGAAAGTATTAAGCACAAAAAAATGGAAAACAATTATAATACTATAATGTAATATGAGGCAATGGTAGCCCAGTGGTGACGCGGTCGCTTGGGTAGCCGATTGAAGCGGGTTCAAATCCCAGGTCTCGCACCTCTGATATTTTCATCTGCGAATCATTTTCCACATGATTACCACTTGTATTACGGCAAAGGAAAACATCGTGACGAAACCTGCATGTTTGAGATAACATAATAAGTTTTCGAAAGACATTTGAAGTCCAACCCGTACTTGGCCAGCGTGGTGGATTATAGCCTGATCCCCCTTGTATTGAAGGGAGGCCCGTGACTATCATCCACTATTAGTATAATATACTATGTGAATTACCATCACTATTAGTATAATATACTATGTGAATTACCATCACTATTAGTATAATATACTATGTGAATTAGGCCCTTTTTAACGACTCACTGCTGGGGGTGGGCATCCCTTTAATACGAGGGGCATTAGGTCATAGTCCACCACGCTGACCAAGTGCAAGTTGGCGGACTACTTAATTATATATTAGAACACAATCTTCAAAATGATGTCTAAATTATTAAGATTAAATGTTATGCTTATATGTAAAAAAAAAACACTTTAGAAATACTACATCTTTATATATATAATTGTTCTGTGAGTGTGTATGTCACTGAACTTCTCTCAAACGACTGGACCGATTTTGATGAAATTTTTTGTGTGTGTTCAAGGGGATCTGGGAATGGTTTAGATTCACAATTTTTTTAATAGAAAATAATATATTAAAAAAAGTTTGAAATTTTGAAATTAAAGACGTGTAGACAGGACAACGTCTGTCGGATCCGCTAGTATTATAATAATATAATATCATTTACTTTCAGATGGAAGAATGGCTTAGAGCTAACCAAGGGGCGATACCAAACTTCCAAGTGGGTTTGAATGCTATATCATCAAGACGCACCGTTATGCAGTGGGGAAGAGATAATGCCGAATCCATACTTAGAGCGGCGAGAAGTTCTGCAAATGTTGCTTTACCAACAACTTTGCTTTTGGTTACGTCTTTCGTTTTGTTATGGAGATGAAAAATTTGAAGATATTTTAAAATTTTGTACATAATAAAAAAATTTAGCTAATATAGATTTTTAATGTCCCATAAAATATTTATATGAATTTAAAGTAATTTTATACTTATTTTCTACTTAATTTTAATTAAAGAATATAATTACATCGAGTGATTATATCAACCTTGTCAACCGACTTCAAAAAGGAGGAGGTTCTCAATTCGACTGTATGTTTTTTTTTTTTTTTATATGTTTGTTACCTCAGAACTCCGTCATTTATTAACCGATTTGGACAATTTTTGTTTTGTTTGAAAGGGTATACTTCCAGATTGGTCCCATTTAAATTTCAAAAAAAAAATTACCACCCCTAAGGGTGGAAAAACAACTAATGATGAATTTAACCTACTTGTAATTGTCATATTGACTTGAAACTTTGCAAGTATTTCTATTTCCGTTGATAGTACAGTGGTTCGGTGTTGTTGACCTGATCTGATGGCAAGGCCAGAAGGTGGATAGGTGGAACTCTTCAACGGCTAATAGTAGATACTTTGAGTTTGGGCTTATTTTGTTTGATTTGACAAGCCTAACACGTTAGAATCCTTACTTTGCTACTACTGTCTACACTAAAAAGGGAAAAATAAAAACTTTTTAACAAAAAAATAAAAACCGACTTCAAACAAAAGCACTAAAAAGTAAAAAAAATAACTGATTGGTAGTTTTCATTTACTATACATACCTAATCAAATATTTTCGAAGTCGGTGCCAGCCCATACAAAGCAAAGCACACCGACTTCGAAAATATTTGATTAGGTATGTATAGTAAATGAAAACTACCAATCAGTTATTTTTTACTTTTTAGTGCTTTTGTTTGAAGCCGGTTTTTATTTTTTTGTTAAAAAAATTTTATTTACATATTGTATTCTGTACCTGGGCTATCTCGCTTCGCTCGGAGTTTTTGGCCAAAAAAACGTTTAAAAAAAACAAACATAAAAATTTGAATAAATACAAAAAAAAAGAAAAGTAAAAACTTTGTATCCGACCGGGATACGAACCCAGACACCTGTGGTTGTCAAACTTACGCCTTGGCCACGTGACCACGATGCTTATGTCCTAGCGTGTGAATTAGCGACCATATTTTGCGTGGAATAAAGCGAAAGAAAACCGCATGAAAACTCGGAAACACGCGTTTTCTCAGACATAAAACTAAATTATTAAGACGTTTTTGGGATAGGGGGTAGTGGGACCTGAAGCAAAGCTAGGGGGAGTCAACAATCTTAAAAAAATCTAAATTTTAGCATGTGTATCGCTAACTACACTTGTTTCTTCAGCACTTGATATAATACACTATATTATCAACGAATAATGATAAGGTAAAACTCGAGATGATTATTATCTTTCTAAGAGTAAAGCGCAGTAACAAATACAGTTTGTAAAACAAATTGCTGTAGTCAACACTACAGGTAAGTGAGCGTTTTAATTATTAAATCATTTCGTATTGCCTTAGCATATAAATTATATATATAAAATATCAAATAAAATTAAGAGAAAATTTTAATATTTAAATATAAATGCTGCTATTAAGCTATTAGCTGAATTGTTTAATTTATATTTAGTAATTGTATAAACAATAAAAAAAGTATGTGTGTATTTATGTACGCACGTAAGAAGTTATACTTCTTTGTTTTTTTAGAGCATTTAAATTAAAGCTTTAATTTTAGTTTTTGTTTTATTCATATTCTTCTCAGCAAACCTTTCATTTGATATCCGTATCATGGGGGTGCATAAAAAACGTAGTTCGCTATGTTTGGTAGTCCGCTGTATTGGATTTACAATCACATTACTTTGCTTATTGTCTTTCTCTCATCAAGTTCGTTCATTTGATGCCCATAAGAGTCACCATGGAAATGATAAATCGCCCTTTTGTAACGTCCACCTAAATGGATTAAAAATGGTAATAAGTAATGGTAAGAACCAAACGTGTGTGCCACAGTTCAATCGGACACTGGGAAGTGGGTCAAATTTAACTTGCAAGATTTGATTACAGACATACACCGGGACAGATAAAAGTAAATAAAAGCTTGTAATTCTTTTTATTTTTATCGATATAAAACACGTGTTGTGTCATACAGAAAAACCATAATAAATGTTTTGAAAATAGACATCACTTCACACTATACTTAAGTGAGATTTAACAACTAACTTCATACTGTAGTCTAAATCTGTTGAATCGTAAAAAAACACTCATAATTTTTTACCCTAACACGCCAAAAGAAGTATAACTTCAAAAATAAATCATTATTTTTAAATTCTTCTAATATACTCTTTTTTTCATTGTTCTTTTAAACAACTCTTTGCCCAATAACTGTACTTTATTTAAATTATTAAAAATATTAAATTTCTATTTTTGCAGTCATGTTACGGCAAACCTTTCAATTGATGGTGATATGTGGCCTTATTGGATCTGTTTATTTAGATACTAATTATAGATTGAATACCAGTATAACACCATCTTCTTATGCCATAACAATAACACCATACTTTGACACTGAGGACAGTAGAGCATTCACTTTCGATGGGGAAGTCCTTATAACATTTACCACTGATAAAAATATCAACAAAATTAAACTCCACTCTCAAGACTTGATTTTTAACGCTTCGACTATTTTCTTAAATAGTGAAACAGGTTCTGTTAATTTGAATTCAACTAATCCATTGGAATATGAAGAACTCTACACATTCACTCATATAAACTTGGAAAATGATATAACACCTGGAGTGGAGTATACCTTGAGGATAGTTTATACAGGGCCAATAAGAACTGACTTAAATGGTTTCTACAGGAACTACTACATCGAAAATGGAGTTGAAAAGTAAGTAATTACGTCAATTATTCAATTCTTTTTATAATTTTATGCATATCATACTCAAAATAAAGCTTAATAATATTTGTTGTATAATAATTATGGTATCAACAATTTTAGATATAGATATATTTTGATTGAGTAGCACCCTATATAGACCTAGATAGAAATTATAACGCTTGTCTTTTTTTTTCTCTCTCTTCATTAGGTTTACCAAAAACTTTACATTTTATGAATATACAAGAAATAACATTAAGAAATACAAATCTGAAATACAAAGTTAAATTTAAACGTTTTTTTTTATTTAAATTTTTATTGTATGTATATTATATTAGATTGGACCTCCTATTATAATTTTTATAATCTGACATTTGACTAGTTAAATGTGCGTTGCGTATTAAATTGAGAAATGATTGAGTCCCCGTACAAACTCTCATCCCCCTTTTAACTCCCTTAAGTGATGATTTCCGTAATTAAAATTACCCCATGTCCTTTCCAGGGCTTAAAACTAACCTTATACGCATCTAAATCCGTTCAGCAGATTTTTAGTTTATCCATTACAACCAAAAATATATTTTTCTCCTTTATAATATTAATATAGATGATCTATTATTTTAATAACAATTAAAGTCATTTCAATACAATTTTCAATGATTTTAGTTTCACATCTTATTTAAGCCCTAAGGTATCTGAAAACACATATGAGGTAATTAATTTCAATCAAATTAAAAACAATAATTTAAATTAATTGTACAGAATATTACATTATATTATCACATCTAAATGAAATTTGGTGATAAGTCCGTACGAAGTGCACAAAAATTTTCGTTACCATCTTCTACATGAAAGATAATATTATCTTAAAAAATCATCCATACTACAGAATAACAGATAGTGTTACAAAATATTTATCTGCAAAATTCTCCTATCTATGAGTATATTGACATATTGGATTTTGTGAAGATAAAATTGAAACTAGTACTTAAGGAAAAACAATATGTACTTGATGTTTATTATCATTTACATATTTTAAGACCATAATTAATTGACAAGTAATCATAAATAATTTTATAGTTATTTTCCTTTGTCTTCTTGTTTTAAGAATATCTAGGTTTTTAGTTTACTTTTATAGTTAGGTTATTTTTCATATATTTTGCTGTGTTCGTCAAAATATTTTGCTTACTTCATGATCACGTTATGTAAAATATATTTGCATTTTAAATAAAACTATCTTCTTGGATTATTTCGCGGATTTATTTATAATAATAACAACTAAAATTAAATAAATAATATTGCTATATTAAATTATAAAAAAAAAATAAAAAATATTGTAAGGTACTTTGGTGCCATTTTTTAATTTTTGAAATCATTTTTTGTAAAATAGAGGATAGGCACTGTCTGTAACAAGTGTATAATAACGCCTTTGGGACGTGTATAACCTGAGTCTCTCCCGTGACTATGACTGCTGTAAAGCATTCGAAACGTCGGGAACCAAAAATCAACATAAATCCGCGAAATAATCCGAAAAGATAGTTTTATTTAAAATGTCAAATATTCGCGTAAATCTAAGAAAGTATTGTGTTTTCATGTAAAATGTAACCTATGCATGTCACTATCGGCCATTATATGTTCTTTGTACGAATGTGTAGGTATATTTTCTATGAAAAAAAAAATGTTGGACAATAAAATGGAACAAACAATAAATCAATACAACAATATACATATGTACTTAGGTTACATTTTATCGTCCACATGTCTTTCTAAAACAAATTAGGTTTTCGCACATGCTGGTCACCTCTAGATGCTTTACTTCACTATAAGGCTAGTGATCATGTTTAAAAATTATTTGCACATAAAAATCTCACAGACTACTCAAATTTGAACCCGCTTGACTTGGCTTGCTTGCTACTGCTATATGCTACTACTACTTTAATTTCGAGATTATTGCAAAAAATGTTTTGTGTCGTACTATCTGAATGATACTTCAGTAATAGATAATATTGAGATGTTTCTAATGTTAAATCTATTTGTAGGAAAATATAATTTACAATGACATGGTTAATAATAAAATAAAATACGAAAATGATACTGGCATAAGAATCCTATACCTTATTTATTAAGTTTAGCAATTAATGCCTTATGAAGATAAAAATGTATAAGATATAGTTTAATAAGATTATAAGAAAATAAAGTTGAATACTAGATAATAAGAAAATTCATAAAAATAATATTTTCAGATGGTTAGGTGCAACACAAATGGAACCTACGCACGCCAGAAAAGTATTCCCATGTTTCGATGAGCCGGAATTAAAAGCAGTATTTATATTAACCATCGATAGGCCCAAAGACTACCAACCATCATTAGCAAATACAAAGCTACAAAGTAAAATGGAGCTGTAAGAAAACATATTTGCTTTATAAATATTAATTAATACTTTTTAAAATATATGTATATATATAACACTGTTTACAGCTTATCTATTCATTTTTAATCGTTTGCTTAAAGTATTTACATTTATTTTAAAATTTTCAGTACTAATGGATATATCCGTGAAATATTTTATCCAACGCCAAAAATGTCCACTTATCTCGTTGCTTTTTTGGTGTCAGAAATGGAAGCAGGTAGAAGTGTGATGAACGGAACAAATGAATTTGCAGTGTATAGTAGACCCGAAGCAAAAAATCAAAGTGAATATGCATTCGATTTTGGTCTAAGAGTAGTTCAAGCTCTTGGAGATTATTTTGGTATCGATTATTATTCGACAAATGTCTATTTAAAACTTGATCATATTGCTTTACCTAACTTTAGAGCTGGTGCTATGGAGAATTGGGGACTTGTTAAATACAGGTGAACATTCTTAATTAATATTATAGTTCTCTTCCTGGCCGATTTCGATCACGGTAGCCCACTGAGTGTAGTCATCTGCGCAGAAGATATTATACACTACCCACGCACTATTTCAAAAGTCAGGGTGCTCCCAATGGACTATCAGTGTATATATTAATATAAAATAATTAATGTTATTTAAAATGCACATAACATTGTAAATAATATTAAAAATACATATATTTTACAGGGAATCTTTATTATTATATGTGCCAGAAGAATCCACGCCCTACTATAAATATAGAGTTGCTCAAATTGTTGCCCACGAAACAACCCATATGTGGTTTGGTAATTTAGTAACGTGCCACTGGTGGAGCAATACATGGCTTAACGAAGGTTTTGCCAACTACTTTCAGGATTACATCACAGCCATGGTAAGTTTTAAAATAAAATAACTAAATACGTTTCATTAATATGAGTTCCTGTCCCCAGAGTGCAAAATATGAGAGATCTGGGCGTAAATTTTGACACCAAATTAACCTTCCGAGATCATATTAACTCAGTAGCAGCCGATTCATTTCGAAGGTTAGGGTTCGTATTGCACAACTCTCGGGAGTTCGGTAGTCCTGTAGTAATACGGTTACTATATTACGTTCTAGTCCGAAGCAAACTGGAAACGAGCGCCTGCGTCTGGCATCCGTACGAGCAAAAGTATGGGCTTATATTGGAAAAGGTACAAAAGGCCTTCATGAGATACCTATTCAAACGATGCTATGAATATTACCCTTTTCTATACCCAACCAAATTTCTTTTAGGTTGCTTAGGTTTCAACTCCTTGGAAGTCAGACGGACTTGTGACCGACTAAAAACTATGTGCCGAATTTTGCGTGGAGAGGTTGATGCTCCGTATCTTCATACTCAACTGTGTCGCATTCATGCCCCAATTATTAATAATCTCCGCCACCGAAAAAATAAGTTTTTCGTTGTCCCATATTGTCGCACTGTTGCTCGAATCATGGCACCTATACCGCGTTCATTGGCATCGTTCAACGCGTTCTTGTACAACAATGCTCATTAGGAGCCATTAAATGATAAGTGGTCAACTTTAGTTTTTGAGTTGCTGAGGTATGCTGAGAATATTGAATAACCCTGTTATTAAACGGTATTATTCGATATTCTCAGGATACTCTCAGAATTCAAGTAGTATTTACTTTTGTTTTGTTTTCTGTATTTTATGTTTGTAATAATTTATAATGTATAATCTAGTTAGTGTAAGTGGCGCTGCCATTCTAATTGGATGTAAAATAAATAAATAATAATAAATAAATAATAAAAGAGGAGTGAGGACAAGTGCTTGCACCTGCACTTGTGATGCGCCATTTCTTCTATAAATATTTCTTACGTAATGATATCCAAAGTTAGTTCTACTTGTATCACGTACTGGCTCATATATTTACTATATACATATAATATCTACTACACATTTATGTGTACTGAAGTAAAGCATTTCGTCAACTCTACTTTGTTGCTGTGTAAAAGAAAATAATTTGTCCTCAATAAACACATTCATTTATTATAATACTCGGAAAAGTTTAATATTATGTAATTTATAATTTTATAGATAGAGCCAGATGTTGGAGCAAGTGACATGTTAGTTATTGGCTCAGTGCACGCAGCATATACTGCGGATCAAGACCCGGAATCTCCCGCAATTACAAATAACGATGTAAATTCTCCAGCAGAAATCAGCGGCCACTTTGGTACAATTACATATCAAAAGGCAGGTTCAGTGATACGAATGATCCACCATTTAATAGGAGATGAAGCTTTTAAGTATGGTTTAAATACTTACCTGACGGAAAAGTAAGTATTTAAAGATCAATAACTTTAAATAGGAGATTTTCTTAATTTTCTCAACTAAGCAATAAACATTTTATTGTTATTAAAATTTTAACTATACTTATGTCAGAATATTTAAAATAATAATATTTTTCTAGTCAATTCGAATCTGGATATCCCGACAAAATGTATTCCGCTCTCAGCAAAGGTGTAGCTAACTACGGTTCAATGTCTGACTACGCTGGCTATGACCTAACAGGTGTTATGAGTTCTTGGATATCACAATCTGGTCATCCCGTATTAAATGTAGCAGTTAATTATGAAAATTCTACTATTGAATTAAACCAGGTACAACTTGCACTCAATTGATTTTTTTAAAATTATTATGGAATATTTTTTATTGATTATTGCTTTTCAGAAACGTTTCTATATTAATTCCTCGCATTCTTCTGATGAAATCTACAAAATACCTATAACTTATACATTAAATTCTGCTTTGAATTTTGAAAATACCAAACCTGCTTTCATAATGGATAATAAATCATACGTTTTGAACATACAAGAAATAAAAGAAAATCATAGTTGGCCCATATTTAACATACAAGAATCAGGTAAAAGTTATTATTTTTAAAATAATGTATTATTTTAATGTATTAAGTTCCCATGTCACGATGTTGGTCCGCGATAAAGTCCGGAACTAGTTACCCGATCTTAATATATTTTTTTTAAATGCGTGGTTTGTTCCAACTTAAAATATAGGATAGTTTTTATCCCGCTTGTTTTTTTAATGCAAAATTAATTATTTTCATATCCGGAGATTGATTCCGGGGAGAAAACCTGATTTAAGCTCAAACCAAAAAAATTTTTTTCAAATTTTACATTTTATTTATTTCACACTCGAACATAATTTATCATAAATAAATAATAATATCAACTTACGAAGATATACCTAAGTATGCCACAGCAACACGGGTCTGCTAGTATTGAAAATAAAACCTGCTATCTCATAACATTTACTTTGTTAGTTATGGTTATTGTATTTTGTTTTTATTTTAAGGTTTTTATAGAGTAAATTATGACTCGATAACCTGGCAACATATATCAGAATATTTAAAATCAAGTCAACGTGAAAAGATACATCATTTAAATCGTGCAAAGGTAAATAGCTTTAGTAGTTTTAAGCATTTATTACGAATACTTATGAACATCGTTTGGTGAAATGTCGATAAGTCGTATTAAAAACAAAAACGAAAAATAATAACTTTTAATATACCTAGTGCAAAAATATTTTTTCAAAGTAGGTATATATATATATATATATATATATATATATATATATCGAGTTTATATAGAACTAGCGACTCACCCTCGCTCCACTCGGGTTTGTCCCTAGTTACGTTTTAACGTAAGTATAGATTCTTAAGAGATGAGTCATTTTTCCGCGATAAAAAGTATCCTATGACTCGGATAACCAGCTATCATCATATCAAATTTTATCAAAATCTGTCTAGTGGTTTTCTCGTGATGCGTTCTCAGACAGACAAAAAATTCAAAAACTACATATAGATTCGGCCTCTGTATAGATAACAATGGCTATTTCAAATACGATTTTTCAAAAAATATTTAATGTACGGATTCGACGCAGTTTGAATTTTATTTTATGTATAGATTTCAAAAATAAATTACCGTCTTCAAATCTATATATATAAAAGAAAGTCGTGTTAGTTACTTCGCTTATAACTCAAGAACGGCTGAACCGATTTAGCTGAAAATTGGCAGGGAGGTAGTTTAGAGCCAGGAGAAGGACATAGGATACTTTTTATCCCGTTCGACCGCGTTCCAATTTTTATGATATTTTAATTTTTGGATTTCTCTTAGTCCGGAATAGGTAAGTATTAAAACATATAATTAAAATGTGAGAAAGAAAGATTTTTTCTTTTTATATCTATTTAAAACGTACCTAGCGACGAACCCGAGCGAAGCGAGGGTGAGCCGCTAGTAAACTATAAAACAAACTCTTTGGCTAATACATAAAATATTAGTATAAATATAACAACCATTAATAGATTTCTGCTTCTCTAACATGTTTACCTAGAAATTAATAAAACTGTTGTGTTGCAGATTGTTAATGATTTATTTGCGCTATTTCAAGCAGACGAAGTTAAATTTGATCTCCTTAATAATGTTCTTCATTTCTTGGAAAACGAAACGGAATATGCAGTTTGGTACGCGGCAATAAATGGATTGAAAAATTTGAGAAATCATTATCTGGGTTCTGATACTTTAAGTCTAGTTGATGTAAGTATTATAACTCTATTCATTTTGATTTCGCAATCAATGTCATGTACTTATTTTCTTATTGAGACTTTGAAACGAAAGAAAAAAATTGATAGCTTTTATGATATATTGTATTTGATTGGATTATTTAATATCTATCTACTTATCAGGAATTTGCTCTACACTTAATGGATAACATTATTAGTAATTTGGGCTATGAAGTAAGATCATCGGATGACTTCTCCATCCTCAGTACAAGAATGGTAGTGCTAGAATTTGCCTGCAAATTGGGACACGAGGGATGTTTGAAAAACACTTTGGCGTTATACAGAGATTTTAAGGATAATGGAAAATGGTAATATTTTTTTATAAAACAACTAGCGGACCCGACAGACGTTGTCCTGTCTACAATGATAACAAAACTTTTTTTTAATTTGATCGCAGCGCTAACTGTCGGGACAGACTAAAATTAAAATTCGAATATTATTTAAAATTTGACACTGCGATGGTAGCGCCGTCTGTCGGATCCAATGTAAAACATTCCAAAATCAACAACTACTAATAAATTAAAAATTAATTAAAAAAACATTGTCCAGCGGACAAAATTGTGAATCTAAACCATTCCCAGATCCCCTTGAACACACACGAAAAATTTCATCAAAATCGGTCCAGTCGTTTGAGAGAAGTTCAGTGACATACACACTCACAGAAGAATTATATATATAAAGATTAACACATTTGTTGTTCATAATTGTTTTTCAGATCTATTGATTTTAAATATTGTTAAAACCGTGAAAATGCATCGATTTCCTATAGAAAGAAGTACACGTTCTGTACGGTATACCAATTACCTAATTTTTTAATTGTGCTTTAAATATTGATATATTAACGTGAATAACAGACACACACGAAGATAATACTTTTAGTCGTCCGATAACACGACTTTTTTCCATATACTCTAATTTAAATATACAACTAGCAATTTTATGATTTCTATTTAATGCTATTGTTTTCTTTGTAGGATTCAGCCAAGTTTGCGACCTGTGTCGTATTGCACTGGTTTACGGTTTGGGACCGGTGAGGATTATGACTTCCTTAAGAAGAGAATGTCCACTACCAACGTTGCTAATGAAGCCAGAATCATTGGTGATATATTGGGCTGTACTTCCGATAAGAACAAACTTCACAGGTGCTTATAATAAGGTTGACCATAAAAATTATACCTATAGGATATCGAATTATATTTTTTGCAGAAAAAAATAGCGAAAGTAATATTTATTATGATACTACTAATGTTAGTTATACTGTATAGTGTACACTGTAGTGTTTTATTTTTAATTTCATATGAAAACGTTCCAATTAATTCAACTTGCTAAATCAAAATTTCATTCTTTGATATTAATTTGTTTTTTTTTTAATTTCTAGTTACTTAGTCTCTATGCTAGAGGAAAACAGTCCTATACAGGAACAAGATCTAACGGTACCGTTAGCAAGCGTCCTTTCTAACTACACCAATGTGAATGTGGTGTTAGAAAGTTTCCAACGGAACGTTTCTCTTTGGCATTCAATGTAAGTGCTTATATTATCTGTTTTTATTATATTTATTAGTAATAATTTACTACATACTGAGAAACCAGAAGTATAAAATATAAATTGCTGCAACTCATAGTAGGACAATATTTTGCCTAAAAATCTATTTATGATTTGGCAAGAGTACTGGGTCATTTTTTATATTTAAAATACTACAAATGTTAATAATAGTCTCCGAACTTCGAAGATGGCACCTTGAGAAGAAGATTTTTTTCTTCTTCTTAAGATATCATCTTTGAATTTCTGCGATTATATAGTATTATTGATATTGATTATGATTTAGTTTTAACCGATGAAATAAGGAGATTCCTAAGTTGAGGCGTATATTTTTTTATTTTCTTTTATTTAAATAAAGCCTGTTTTTTATTTTATTTTTTTATCTTTTTTTGTGTATCATAGTGTTCTACTAAAAAATCCGATTTTGATGCTATTTTTTCGTAAACTACTGGTTAGTTGGTGGTTTGGTAATTCTGGTTTACGACTTTCTGTAGTTAATAGAACTACATTTTAGATTCGACATTTTAAAAGAAACGCAAAAAAGCTAGCTATTTTAGCATAAAGGCTAAGTTAAATTTAAATAGATTATTTACAGAATCCTATAATTAAAATATTTTCTTTAATTTCAGTTATCCGTCAATGGACTCCATACTTTCTACCATCGCCTCAGCACTTCATACTCAAGAAGATTTCGAAAAGGTAATTTATCTAAAGTTTTAGTAAATGTTGCCTTCATTATAATCATAATATAAAACTTTAGATCAACTAAACTGAATCTTTTCCGATCACAAGGTCATTGAATTCTGTTTTAAACGTGTTCTTGGTATGGAAAATCAAGCGAAGCAGGCTTATAAGATATATCCTAGCAGACTAGTAGGTACTAGTCTATATATATAGGATATATCCTAGCAGACTAGTAGGTACTAGTCTGCTAGGGTTTTAAGCCTGCTGATATTTTCATAAGCGAATCGTTTCAATAGGCTTACCACTTTTACGTTCTAGGAAACATTATTCGAAAAATAGTTTTCCTACATGAACTTAAGTTGATTTTGAAAGTCTGAGAAGTTCGTCAATCCGTACTTGGCCAGCTAGGCGAACTTACACCTGTTCTACTTGCATTGAGGGAAATCCATGAGCAGCAGTGGGATATTCGTTATTAATTATTATTATTATACAATTTTTGGCTGAATGTTGAAAACACCGAAATAAAAGAAGGTTACGCTATTTATATTGAAGATCATTGGTACTAAGTTCTTTGTGGGCCAGAAAAATATCATTCGCTTTTTTATTTAGTTAGGGATTAAACAAAAAATACTAATCAGTGGATATCTTTAATTCAATAAACCAGTCAAACCTTTATTCTTTTGGTTCTAGTGTTTTAGTCTGGGAGTAAATGAATGAATCAGTCAGGTTATATAATTTTACTAGCGACTCACCCTCGCTCTGCTCGGGTTCGTCTCTACTTACATTTTAACGCTTAGAATAGATTTCTCAAAGATGAGATATTTTCCCGCAGTAAAAAGTATCGTATATGTTGACCTGGATGACCAGGTATCACGATACTAAATTTCATCAAAATCTGTCGAGTAGATTTCTCGTGATGCAGTAACAGACAGACAGACAAACATTCTAAAAACTATAGATTCGTGCTCTGTATCGATAATAATGACTATTTCAATAAGATTTTTCAAAAAATATTTAATGTACAGATTCAGCTTATTTAGAATTATATTATATGTATAGATATACATACACACAAAGATTAACCAGCGTCAATCCTACAGTAATTTGCTAAATTTTTGCTACAAACACTTCCTGTCGTTAGCGCGTCTCATTGAAACAGGTTCCCAAACAAGTTTGTTAATGAATGTATGCTCACAGTGTTTGACGGTCATTTGGGTTAAAATAGCAATTAGGGAGAAGGTTAATAAAGGGATACTAATGTTCTATATTTTAATAGGCCGTGACCGTTTTGCATTGTTTGCGTCAGGCTTGGTACAACTATGTATAAATAAAATAATATATATATGTATATATATATAGAAGCGTTATGGCACTAAATTCCTTATCTGATTTAAATCTTTATATATCCACTAGCGATTCACCCTCGCTTCGCTTCGGGTTCGTCCCCAGACTAAAACAAATCTATCCCAAGGGAACCGTTTATTTTTATGGGATGATGTGTAGCCTTCCTCAATAAACGGGCTATCTAATGCAAAAAGAATTTTTCAAATCAGATTAGTAGTTCCTGAGATTAACACGTTCAAACAAACAAAGAAACTCTGCCTCTTTATAATATTAGTATATATGAAGAATTTCAAGTTTAACAACAACAACAGTACACATTGTACTGGATCTCTTTTCAATTGTTTTCTGTACCTCTCAATTTTTTTAAATCTAGCGAGGTTGTTAGCAGTTTAACGTATACCTACCGGGATCATAGTATCTACAATTTATTTAGGTAAGTATAATCAAATTGTGCTCAGTTGAGGTTAACACCCTTTAACACCTATTTTTATTATAAAGACCTCATCAAAATTATCTTAAATATTAAAAATAAATTTTGTTATTTATAAAATTATAAATATATTTTTGTTTGATGTGGTCATGGAAACGTAGCTGAAATATGTTTACACGTAAGCGATCGTGACCTACATGATTAGCAATTATGGCACAGATGAATCAGCTGGCAATCTGCCAATTTTACAAAATGGGTATTGTACTACGAAACCAAGAAAAGCTAATATGTAAATTTGAATAACATGGTGTATTTGACTAGATATATCGTCGTATTGAAGGTCATAAATTCTCTTTTTTTGGATGAATACATAATAAATATTTAAGATTGAATGCGGTGTTTAGGGCTAAAACTAACATATAACTTACTAAAACGCTCGCTTATGGTTTTTGTTTCCTCACAAAACTTTCTTATTGTTTCCTTTATTATTTGTTTTTAAGTAAAAAGCAATTATTCCCTTAATATTTAATACTTTATACTCATCATCATTAATATTTAATACTTATCTATTACTTTAAAAATATTATTTCTAAAACGGAGAACGCTATACTAATTTATGACCAAGTTTTTAGAGACAAAAATACCGCTTTTTGCTTTTCGCCTATTGTTATCTCATTGGCAAGTAAGTGGTAACCTCTTACATTGATCACAGAATACTATACCCCGTAGTATCAGAAGGCCTCGTCCTTATATTGATTAGTATAATAGGAAAATCTCATCAATAAATTTGTCTTTTTAGATAACATTATTATCACGAATTGCAATGCATATTTTGATCAAACGCCAACTCTGAAGGTGACACTATATCCGTGCGCTCAAAAAATATTCCATCAAAAATTTCTTTAAGTACATTTTTCAAAGAAATCTGATTTCGTTAGAACTAAAAGGATTTGTGTGTATGTGAAGTTTCATGAGATAAACTGTTAAAAATGTTAGTCGATCTTGTATAATGTACATAATTACTAAGGACGAATCATATCAATAATCTAAAATTTAAAGAAAAAAGATTTTGCTCTCAAACTCTGAAAACTCAAAAACTATTAAAATAAGGAACTTCGTTGCAAAAATAGATTATTTTTCATATATGTAGGCGATTTAACCACATGAAGTCATATTGATTATATGCAATTATTTACTACTATACTTACATATTATATTTTCCAGTTCGAAAGCTTGCTATCATCATGTTCGGAATGCAATGAACAAGCCGTGACAAGTGCAAGAACAGCTCTGGCTAAGGCCATGAAAGTGACAGATTGGGCTGAGGAGCACAAAAGTGACATATTGAGCAACCTCAGAAGTGACGCTACAATGGTTTCAGCATCGTTCTTAGTACTAGTTGCTGGTGTTATTACCCTGGTCTATGGTTTTTAGCAAAGGAATTAATATTTAAAAAAATATTTTATATAAAATTAGATATAAATACAGGTTAATTATCTATAAAAAATATCTATTTTTTGTACATTGTAGGGACATCTAAAAAGTATTAATTACACATTTGAGTTTTATATAGTTAATTATTGTTAAGAATAAAATAATTAAGAAGAGATCCCAAGCCACTTAAGAATAGTTTGTAGAATAATGTTGTTAAAATAATAAAGGACTTGCATAATATAATTGTTGTTACTTTTATATAAGAAATAAATTAATATAATCTTATTGGCTTATCTTAAATTAATAATAGGAATAAATCTGGCTATTTTACTTCGAATTAACTACTAGATAGAGTAATTCTTTGAATTAAATCTATCAGGCTAATTTAGTCGATGACAAGATGTTGTAAAATAACAATTATTACTAATAATTACATAATATAATAATGAATCGCAGTACATTTGCTACCGTTCATTGATGAGTTAGATTTGCTCTATTGGATTTCTAATTGACAATTAAAACGGAAGTTTAAATGTCAAATTTCATTCAAACAAATTGAAAAAGTTTCTAAAATGAAACTAAAACCACGGTAATGTAATGCATACAGTATTCCATCTTCATACAAACGGTCGGAAATCGAGTTATACCTACGCGCGTCGCGTTCGGTATACACTCGGTACACAACCGTGCAGGGTTGCCTAATCGTATAATTGGATACGAAAATTTTATAAAATGGTTATGTTATGTAACTTTTATAATTGGATACAAAAATAAACATTTTATTCCTCCCGTAAATTCGCTATTATGTCAAACGAAAAAGTATCGAGACATCGTATGTTTTAAAAATAAAAACTAATTAATTAAATTAAAAATAAAAATTAAAGTATTTTTAATTAAACTTTTTATCTCAATGCGGATTCTTTATACTATTAAATTTAACAACAAAGCTTTTCTTACTCAAATTCATAAGGGTCACATACTACCCTTATAAATTTGAGATTTTTTAATTAAATCTACTAATAATATTTTTTAAATAGAATACATAATATTTGAAATCACAAAACTAGAAAGAAACTCAAGTAGGTAGATGAAATTAAAATACTGGCCGGCGGGCAGCCCTGTCGCGTTGGTATGTGACGCTCGGCTGTAGGTAATTATTTCAAGGACAGGCCTGAGTTGGAATAACATACTAAAAATATCATCCCTTATTTTACCTTTTTAGGCAGTAAATTTTCATCAATAGATGTTTAGTTCTTATCTTTGTTATAAATTATTATGGATCATTTGATGCTTCTAGATCAAGTGGCTTAGGCTGTGCGTTATCAGATACTTATTTAGCCTTCGAATTCTACAAAGGTTACGTGAATAGAAGGTTAGTTTAATTCAATATTCTTGCTAATTGCATAGATTACTTCATCATTGAAACGTTAAATGGAAAAAACGGAGATTGCAATAGTAGCTAAAACCACAGATTAAACTTAATACTGCAAATTACAGTTTAAACTATATGATTTAATTAATTTGTAATTATTCTTATCGCCCTAAGTGCACCATCCATTTTCCGATCCAGATTAGATCTGGTTTTTTATAAATGCTCATTTTTTTAAAGTATTTTTATAGACCTACTTCAAAGAAGGTGTATAATCAATGATACATTAGTTAATTATGAAATGATTTTGGTCTTTTATTGTATACGTACGGTATATTTACGAGTATTTGATACAATTTTTCTAAAACCATTTCATTACCATTATTCGACATATTTCATAATAACACTACACAGTAGAATGTAAACATCATACGTTCTTAAAATAATATCAGCTCGCGGCCACTATAACATGATCCTTGACATTATAGTACAATATTACTGGCTAAATGACGACACGTTTGGCTCAGTTTGTAGTGACCCTACTTGCTATTCCAGCGGTCATGGGTTCGAGTCACGCTGGGGGCATTCATTTGTGTGATAAGCACGAATGTTTGTACTCCAGTCATGGGTGTTTATATTTATAATAAGTATGTATTTAAAGTTATATAAATATGTGTAGTGTATCAACTATCTAGTATCCATTATTTATGCCAATAGTATGCAGTTCAAATAGCTAATTTTAAGTACTTCTTCCTAACCACTTATTTTCAGTTAAGTATTAAATGAATTAAATTAATAAAGTATTGTATTGTGTTGTTTTATTTTAGGTCTGACAAGCTTTAAAGCTATTAACAAAAAAGTTGAATTGATTCAAAATAGTTTTTGAATTTCAAAATTTTAAGAAATTGTAAATCGCCTATAGATAACCATTTCTTAGCATTCATTTAGGTTAGGAGTATGGGTCGATAATAATATAATATTTATAAAGTTTTAGTAGTACTAGTATTTAGATATTGAATAAGATCAAGTGTATGATTTTTTCGTTTTTTCTTCAAATTAAGATTATTAACTTTTGAAAATAAGGAACCAGAGTCCAGTAAAAATTTTTTTGTTAATAATGAATATTAACGCTACTTCGTTGGAACTAAATACTACGAGTATAACACTATCTTGGGTAAGTTATGTCTAAAGATATATAATTTAGATATATATTTTTTATATTATAATAAAAAAAGTTGTAAAACTATCTTATGATGTAATATACATAGATAATTAATTAATTATTTATACATAATTAATTCCTTAAAATAACTTTTTAATAAAAGAAAATCCCGTACACCTAACATGAATTAAACATATTATAATATGTATTCTTCAACAAAAGGCGACCCTTATGGTTTGAGTATATAGAAACTATAGAGGTTACAGTTCTAATGCGAATGGTGTTTTTAGCTGGCGCCAACACCGTACGCACGCAGAAGTCATTTCAACTCGCGTCGTATGGACGTATTGGTCTTATCGCGATGGAAATAAAATAAACAAAAATAAAAGAATACGTGAAACATTTGACTAATCTTAAATAATATTTATTTATACATTACAAAATAATTGCCAAAATTTTATTAATTTGCATAAAATATCATTTAATATATTATCGGCTGAATATGGAGATTTTTGCGTGTATTTTATTTTTCGTTTCATTCACTTCAGCATTTGTAGTGGAGGAAGAGTGCCTGAACTATACCGTGTATCCAGTGCAATATGACCTCACATTAGACCCATATATCTATGCGGACGGCCGTTCATATTATAATGGTCGTATAGTTATTACAATTATCGCGAACGCCCCTAATATCAACGTAATAGAGTTAGACGCGCAAGATTTAGAAATTAATAGTGGTTCTGTGCAAGTTTTCGACAAAAATATTAATTTAGTGAATGAATATAGACCATATGAATTTGATAAAAGTAGAGGCAAACTCTACATATATTTACGACAACCTCTTCAACAGTACAGTGTATCTCGGACTCAGTATTTCATTCATATATCATTTAGTAAGACAGTGGAGCTTAATAGCGATGGGATTTCCGTTGTGAAATATGAAAATGAACAGGGAAATAGCGAGTAAGTAATATATTTATACATTTTTTTTAATTACAGCTACGAAAAAAGAAACACTTTGAATTATATTTTTAATATTAGTATATATTTTTTAATATTTGTTATTAGTCGGTTTAGATATTTTTGTTTTTCCGGTAGCTATATATTTAGAATAGATTTTATTTTATTGAAATATTTTTTTTAGCTTATGTTAACTGAATTGAATTCGAACTTGCGATCTCGGATGAAGGAGGTTGTGCCAACAGTGCGTGCCAAAAGTCGCCATCGTAGCAATTTCCATATTAAAACCATTGTAACGAAAAGTAATGAGCTTGTCGCTCAACAAATGAATATTACTCATCGGACTACTAACATAAATTTGAAAGTTTTTATCTGTGTATGTCTGTATGTTTGCTACTCCTTTATGCTGAAACGACTTGACAGATATGGATGAAATTTTCTATACAGATAGACTGACTTGAAGTAACATATAGGTTACTGTTAGACACCTAGAGACACGCCCGAGCAAAGATAAGAAGTCAGTAGTTTATCATATTTACATATTTTTATTTATTTTATACATCTCAATATATTAAAATTCATTCAGGGTATCTCCTACGCAAAGCGGATTTTAGTAAACTCAGTTCTCTATATGGGCACTATAATAGCTAGCTAATGTACATAAATGTTTTAATTTATAACAAGCCTGTATTACTTAACTTCCTTGTCTTATGCGTAAATGTTCTATAAAATTAATATATCAATGACAAAACAAATGTTATGTGCACATTAAAGATGCTTTTTATGTTTAGAGTTATTCAATATTAAGGACCGATTCAAAATTATAGCGCTGAATAGGTTCTTTATCGAACTGATATCGGTCAGGTAAAGTTTTAACCCCCGACGCAAAAAGAGGAGTGTTATTAGTTTAACGTGTGTATCTGTATGTTGGTCTGTGGCCTCATAGCGCCCAAACGGATGAACAGATTTTAATTTAGTTAGTAGTTATTCATTAAAATGACCTTAATGAAGGGATATTTTTTCAAAATTTATAATTTAATTTCTTGTTATATAAAAGAGAAAATAAGTACATTCACACTATCAGATCATCACACCCTATCAGAGTCAAGGTCCGGTCGAATTATTACATTTCAGCAACCTTTCTTATGTAAAAAGTCTTTACGATACCAATATCGGGCCGAGAACGGACTGTGATCGGCACTATATTGTGGATAGATCCTTAATTTATATTTATTCAATGAAATGTATGATTCATGCTTACGATAGATTTGCTCAACCATTTTATTATTAACGATTACCTGAACTAATAACCCATGCAAATAGCTCGAGCCTCATTAGACAACAAATAGTTACTGATTCGAGTAGCCCTTACTATCTGTACTATCTACACTAAAATTATTTTTTCCGGTGGATATGCCCATAATTTTTTTCTCTCAAGATATAACACCATCAACTGACAAGCTAACCCCTAAAATAAAAGGTAAAAACCCCAATAACCTATCTGTCCTTTTCATTATCAGCAACAATTCGATATAATTTGTGTAAATTTTATGTCCAATTTCAATCCCTAGTAAGGTATCTCTTCAGATAGTCACTTTATCGGGACATAGACATAGAGAGTGGACTGAGTGTTTTTTTGCCAGCCGTAAGCTAAAAATGGCGGCGCCAGAGACAAAATGAATGTGCGGCCAGAAGTATTCTGTATTAATTGAAATACATGAGTATAGATATTTATAACAATTTTTTTCTATCACAATGTGTTATATATTTTTTACATTCCATTTATAACTTCAAATTGGATGGAAATAGACGGGTATTGGCCGCACGTTCGCTTTCTCTCTTTCTAGAGAGCAGTCAATTTCATGAGAGTATTGCTCAGTCTATTTTCTATGGCTAAGATTGAAACCAACCGTGTTCATATTTAACCTTTAAACTTAAGCTATACTTGTATATTAAAGCACTATTAACCCACGGGAACGTTTTACCCATATGATGATTATTCTATGTATTCTCTATAGTGGTGTATATATCATAGTGTAATAAAAAATTGAATCTCTTCAAAGAAATTAACTATATAGTTATACTATACAAGTAACTAAAACAATCCAAAGGTTTATCTAAAAGCATACATACAGGAATTTCGAAATTTTTGCATATTTATAAATGTTTATATACAACTAGCTATACGCTTCATACACAATTTCATGAGTATTATTTTAATTGTGCGTAAATCTAATTATTTTTCCAAAATAAAAGTAGTCTGAGTTACTCCTTATAATATCAGCTATCTGCCAGTGAAAGTCCCATCAAAATCGATCCAGCCGTTTTAGATATTAGCCAGAACAAACAGACCGGCAAACATTTTAAAAATTGTTTTTTTTTTCTCTTATTAGTACTGTATATACTTTCATATGCATTTAGTAAATAGTTGTTATTTTGAAATTACTAACAGACACTTAACTTTTGTTTATTTGTATAGAAGAATCAACATACGTAAATGCAAAAATACACATATAAAATCTTAGTACTTATATTACTCCCCACTTGTTTGTGTTGTATGGTCACTAGTAAAATTAATAAGTTAAGGTAACCGATATATATATATATATATATCGATGGGTGCCTGGAACAAGACCGCAATAGCCATAGTAGCTGTTTTCCGATTAAGCCATTTTCGTAATCTACGCACCCTATTACACCTTGTGGATTTTTTTCACAAATTAATAATGAAAACTGCCTGATTTAGCAAAAGCAGTATGGATATTCTCTCGTTATCCCGTCCCGTTCATCGTTCGAATTTTGTTTGCCAGAATAATCGTGCTATGTGCAATGATAAAAGTTTTTTTCAACCTTCTACAACTAACGGCCATTGCGGCTTTGTTCCCGGAAATAAACTTAGTATACCGATTCACAATAAACATTGCTGTACAAATATTTTAAACTTTCACTAATAATAGTAATTATGGTTTTCTTCCATGAAATAAAAATATGACGATTGATTTTCAATAAACAGTGCCATATGTATGTAATCTATGTACAGTTTTTCCCACATTAGTTTTTAAATACCAAAAGTGTGTTTATCAATATGCCTGCCTAAATGCCTGCCAGATAATATTGAATAAGTAGTTATTATATTATTATTGTTGTGACACATCACATAAGTGCATCTTAAAGTAATAAAATATTATATTATTATTATTTTTGTATGTATAGTAAATGAAAACTACCAATCAGTATTTTTTTTACTTTTTAGTGCTTTTTTTAAAGTCGGTTTTTATTTTTTTGTTAAAAAGTTTTTATTTTTTCCTTCTTAGTGTAGACATAGTAGTAGCAAAGTGAGAAGAAAGTATTTTAATAAAATATTTTTGCTTAAACCGTTTAAGTTACTTTGATGCTAATTTTAATATGAAGACTGACAAACTAAAATTCACTTTTATTGTACTATTAGCCGTTACTTTACTATTAGCCGTTGAAGAGTTCCACCTATCCACCTTCTGGCCTTACCCGATCTACGGCCTTACTTATCAGATCAGGTCAACGATAACGAACCACTGCACTATCAACAGAAATAGAAGCACTTGCAAAGTTTCAAGTCAATATGATAATTAGAAGTAGGTTAAATTCATCATTAGACGCACTTAAAAAATCTTAGAAAAAACGACACAAAATTACCAGCCACCATGTCACTTGGTGAAAATAAAGCAACCAAAATTGACGAAATATGTGACCTTTTTGCTCTACATTTCTCTTCTGTATATGACACTCATGACTCCTTTTCATTTATTCCAAAAAAACTTGACATTGAAGAAATAGATCACCTAATTATTACACGCAAAGAGGTCACCGAGAAACTAAAAGGACTTAACATTAATAAAGGTCGCGGACCCGATGATATTCCACCAATATTTTTAAAAAAATGTGCGGACCGTCTATCTTTACCGCTTACACTAATTTATAATTCTTCTATACGTTGTGGAACGTTCCCAGGAGTGTGGAAAGTGGCTAGAATAGTACCAATCTTTAAAAGCGGAAAAAGGGATTCTATTGCAAACTACAGACCAATCTCTATTCTGTCTAATATGTCAAAAGTATTTGAATCGATCGTCTATACACACATTTTTAGGCATGTTAAGCAACACCTTAACTGCAACCAACATGGTTTTATGACTAAAAGATCCACATGCACTAACTTATTATCTTTTGTCACCAATGTATCTGAAAGAGTAGATAAAAATCTACAAATAGACGCAATATATACAGACTTCTCAAAAGCTTTCGACAAAGTTAATCATACCATCTTGACAGCCAAATTAAATGCTTATGGAATAACAGAATATCTTTTAGATTGGTGCAAAAGTTACCTAATGAATCGTCAGTCTACTGTCGTATTGAATGGAAGGACATCTAAACAATTTACATCTAGTTCTGGAGTACCTCAAGGATCTAATTTAGGACCTCTATTTTTCAATATATTTATAAACGATATTTGTGATAAAATTGAATATTCTGACTTTCATATATTTGCTGATGATTTGAAACTTTATAGAACGATATATAAATATGATGATAGTGTACTCCTTCAAAAAGATATAAATAATGTTATGGAATGGTGTAAAGAAAATAAAATGACATTAAATATAAATAAATGTATTCATATAAAATTTACTCGAAAGAGAAATATAGCTCCCACAGCGTATAAGATTTGTGAACAAAAATTAAATGAGGTTGACCATATTCGTGACTTGGGTATAATTATCGATAGTCAGTTAAGATTTATCCACCATGTGAACAAAATGATAGATTTTGCTTATCAATCTCTCGGATTTGTCTTAAGATGTTCCCGAGAATTTAAAAAAGTAGAAACTATATTACAACTGTACTATTGTTATGTTCGCAGTAAGCTCGAATATTGCTGCCCCGTGTGGTCATCTGTTTACAATGTTCATAGTAATAGAATCGAAAAAATTCAAAAGATAATATTACGACATCTCGAATTTCGAATTGGTGGTCCTCGATCCAGAACGTACAAAGAGAAACTGCAGCGATTCAAACTCCACTCATTACAAGAACGAAGAGCATTGCTACAGATGTCATTTCTGCATAAGCTCTTCAATAATGAGATTGATAGCAGCGCTCTCATTGAAGAATTAAATATTAACGTACCGTCAGTGATACCACGATACCAAAAACCATTGTTTAGCACCAAAGCTTACAAAACCAACTTAGGCAAGAACTCTCCAATAGCGAAGCTTCAAAGCATTTACAACCAACTGACGAATGTAATCTGTGACCTAGACATTGCCCATGACCCATTTAATAAATTTAAAAATAAAATAAGTAAATTCATGACTCAGTGTGACGATGGAAATTTTTGTTATTAATTATATTTCATCAAATTTTATTTTATTGATTAATTATTATGTGACATTTAAAATAATTTAATTTACAACAATTATCATTATTTTGTTAACTAATAACTAAATTTAATCATAATTTTATTTTAACTCTTCTTTTTATTATTGCGCACGTTGTGATTGTCTGTAATTGGAAAAACATTTAATCATTATAATTATAGCATTTGTATATTATATTGGCATGTAATAATGTATTTTCTGTTGACGATCCTAAATAAATAAATAAATAAATAAATAAATAAATAAATAAATAAATAAATTAGGTACTTTTCCACCCTTAGTGGTGTTATATTTTTTGAAATGTAAAAGGGACCAATCTGGAAGTATACACTTTCAAACAAAACAAAAATTGTCCAAAACGGTTCATAAATGACGGAGTTCTGAGGTAACAAACTTAAAAAAAACATACAGCCGAATTGAGAACTTCCTCCTTTTTGAAGAAGTCAGTTGATAAAAATATCTCCATCAGAAATATTAAAAGTAGATACCATACTATTAGTTTAAGCACACCCAAAACACAAAAATCAAATTAGAAATAACGAAGAAATCGGGTATTTTGTGGGTATAGAATTAAAATCCCCTCGAGAACATAACTTTCAGATTAGTTAAACGTTGAGTGTAAATAACCAGGAGAACAACGAGGGGTTACTGTATCAATAGAAGATATAGTACTTGCCGAAGATACACATTCTAGATTTAGTGTCTCTTGTCTATGTCAAGGTTGTGGTAGCGCCATAGATTTGAAGATCTCGGAATTAGATACTACTTTAAAACCAGAGAATATTACAGTTTCCGACTCAAGTCAAACATTGTTATGCAATTTAGGTAGAATTTCAGAAGATAATGATTCTTGTTCTATCTTGAACCCCGTGGTCCATAACATCTCATCACTAATTCTGCCCTCTGCAAATGAACTACGAAATAGCACAATAAGCTATTTACAAAATATTGAGACTTATAATAATATTATTATTATGCCATTATTTGTCAGACGCACTTGCAATGAATGACATAGTTAGTGGCGAGAAATATAAAGTGATAGAGATGGATCAATCTGATTTCTGAATCGGAGTTACACACACAGGGAGCTACAATGGACCACAATTGGTCGACGTAGTTATGGCCGACCTCGGCACCACTTCCAATAAAATGTAATAAATAATAATACACACTCGTGATCTACCCGCCACATTTCCTACTCGAGGCGCCCGGGTACGGTGGACGCACACGAAGTGGACGTTCACGAGGTGCACAAATACTCCGTAATGCTGCTACTCCTACTGCTGAAATTCCAATCGTATCCTATCGTATCATATCGAAAGCTGCAAAGGGCTTACAATGAACCATTTCCTGTGCCTTGCACTCAGACTTATTAAGTAATTGTAAAAATTATGACACACCACGTCACTACCATGATTTTTATGAGGTTTTGGCATGCGAAACTGTTGAGGATGAAGTACTCGTAGCAGAACATTATTCCCAAGAAGACACACCATTTCTTTATGGATAATTTTGTTATTTCTTTTTGATACCTACCAAGATTGTAATACTTTAATACATTTTAGATCGTAGAAATGTAAATAACCTGAAGACTATGTTATTGTTCTGGTAAATAGGTATATTGGTATTCTTTCTTATGACTTAATTATGCTGTGTCCAAAACTTTAATTAAAAATAATAAATACATAATAATAAATAATTACGTTATATTCTAGATTGATTGTAGTCATTCCAAAACAACCATATTCATATAATGTACACAGCATTCACAAGTACATTTTCCAAGTCGATAATTAAATTCATGTAACATCACTGCAAAATGCTATTACTGTATTCGCCATACATCCTCCAGATCAGCGTACAACGTTGCAATAGACTATTGCTGTCTGATTGATTTTGCACTTTTTACCGGAATAAAACCACAATGGATTCTTACGGAAACGACATTCAATGTATGAAGCGGCAATATGATTTTTTACTTGTTTTTAGGTATTTCCTTAGAATTATAAGCTTATGTACATTATATATCCGTCCAGAAAAAAATTACGCATCTTTTGATATATAAACCGTTTTGATGAGCCTCGTAGTTTAGTAATTATTCATGATTTTCACTAAATCTTTTTTCCTGTAAAATTGTATTTTGTCGATTGCGGCTTTGTTCCAATAACCCATCGATATATATATATATAATTATCTCCATCCATTCACGTACATTAAACTGTTACAGCGTGAAAAATTAACAAACTGACTCATTCACAAACTTTAAAATATAAGCGTGATTGAATTATTTTACTAAATGTGTTAGTCTGATGACATTTTTAGTTATGGTAAACTGATAAATTGGTTCAATGCCTCCCAAGGACCAGCATTGGACCATGTCGAGCTAAGCATTGTACGATATTGTGCATAAGTAAACATCTGTGTCATTTTTATATAGTGATAGCTATTCTCTCACCCGCGGTTCCTATTGCGTGTTTTTCGATAGTATAGACTATAGACCATATTACGCACATGCGACTCACCCTCGCTAAGCTAGGGTTCGTGCCTAGGTTGATTGCCAATACAAATTTTCATTCCCATTTTCACCCCCCTATAGGGATGATTTCCGGGATAAAACTAACCTATGTCCAGTAACCTATTTCCAAGGTCTCAAACTATCTTCTTAACAAATTTCATCTAAATCGATTTAGTAGTTTTGGAGCTTATTCGGTACAAACAAAAAAATCTTTCCTGTTTATAATATTAGTGTAGATTATTATATTATACTATTATTATTCTTATACATATATTGTTATTTTATATACTTTATAATATTAGTATTATGAAATTTGTATTAGCTTTTTTCTAGGTAAAATTATATATAGAACTTCCACAGATCTAATTGATACGAAACTTGGTATCCAGTTAGTTTAATGTCATTGCAATGATAACCTTTGCCTGATGCTACAGCGTCACCTGGAATCTGCAAGATACTCAACTCGTTACCAAAATACTGCAGAGATACCGCGTTTATCTTCATTAAAATGGCCTCAAGGAATATAATAATAATATTTTAATTTTTAATTGAAGAGTTATTGCTCTTTATGTTATTATTTTAGATAAAATGCATTAAACCTTCTTATGCAAATAACTTGTTAAATTTAAGTATTTTCTTTTTCAGATACCTCTACACAACCCGCCTTGCACCGAACAGAGCAAAATATTTCTTTCCATGTTTCGACAATCCTCAATTCGAAGCAGTATTTAAGTTCAAAGTCAACATACTACCTCCTCGGAGAGATTTTCAACAATGTAATACGACACTAGTTATTGCTAACAAACTAAAAGAACAAAGGTAATGAATACATCGATATATTTTTCATATTTTTGGTCATTAATTATTATTATAAAAAAACCAGAATCAAGTACTCGACATTTTTAATTATTTTACGTTTTCGGCAACATATAAACGTATTTTCTCATACTACATTTATTTGGTATTACATACGTAATGTTATCCTGACCAATATTGGCCAAGGCTGTTAAGAATTTGGCTAAGCTTAAGGTTCTAGGTTTGATTCTCATACGATACAAGTACTCATTTATAATACGGAATAGATATTTAACATTGTCAGTCATCTGTCCTCCGATATTAATACCAAAAATTGTAAACATCGCCGAATATTCATCGCATAAATGGTAAGTAGAAAGCTGATTGCTATCACTATTCCTCAGATGAGAGCTGTCAGTCGATTTCTCCATATCTATAATAGTTTCTCCAATATAATATGATATACCAAGCTTCTTCATTTAAGGCTACAATCAGTTTTTATGCAGTCTATATTTAGATGATACTCGACGCGCTTATACCACAATGATTGACACCGTTTCCACAGCGGTTTCTTGCCCTATACGGTGTAGGCTCAGTACGTTTCAAAGCGATTTTATTTATTTACTAAAATATGTCATGACTTTAATTCTCATATATGGTTATTACAGCTATTTTACAATATATATATATATATTATTGAAAAGAAATTCTGATACACTGCGAATAGTATTTTAAAAACTTAATAAAGTAATTTTATTTTACCACTGATATTTTTAAATTGTCATGTGTCTTGTTTTTATTTATTTTTCTAAAATATTTTATTCTAAGTACTTTTTCATTTAAAATAAACATATTTTCTTTTTAATATCCAGATAAATTTTTGATTAAAAATTGATGAAAATATATTTCAAGAATATCGCTCGCTTCCTGTCCATACACTATTTAGTAAATGCGATCAATTATATCCAAGAGCCGGTAATATTTTCTACTTCTAAGAAGTACGAGTCCATTTAAGCTGAGAAGGAGAAAGTTAAAAGTTCCGGATGAATGTAATAAAAGTAATGGTAGTTCCATATTTGACTTTGTATTAAAAATAAATTTGATTCCTACTGTGATAAGTGATATGTGAGAAAGAATATTTAGTTGCTAATCTCATATTTTAACCCATTCAGTACTTTTTTTTGTCCTGTTTATCAATTGATTTTTTTTGTTTAGTAGATCTTGACGATCTTTAGTATTATTAATAAAAAAAATGGAACCAGTATATTTTTTATATAGATAGGTAAATTCAATTCATATATGTTTTCCTCAAATTAATTATCCGTACTAATATTATAAATGTGAAAGTTTGTGAGTATGCATGGATGTTTGTTACTCTTTCACGTCAGAACATCTGAACGAATCTGGATTAAATTGTGCACAAAGATAGATTATTATAGTCTGGAATAGCACATATGCTACTTTTTATCCCGGAAGGAGGGTGAACCGCTGGTTTCATTAAATAGTTACAAGTATAGCTAATGAAAGTATGCTAACAACATCCTAAATTTCTAGATCAGAGGACAACTATACGGTTATCGAGTTCATATCGTCACCTCAAGTGGCTTTACATCAAGTGGGTTTTCATCATTCCAATTTCGGCCATCGGGAGATCACAGCTAAGAATATCAATGACACTTTAAAAATTTGGGCACCAGTTCAATTTCTCAAACATTATACTTTTATAATTGAATTTGGGAAGACTATAATCGACCTTATACATGAATATGCATCAATCAATCGGCCTCTTGTGTATGGACCAATAAATATTGTTGGTGTACCGAAGATATTAAATGGATACGAAATTGGTAGTTGGAATCTGCTTACAATTGGGTAAGTGCAAGCTTTTAAATAGAAGTGCTTGTATGTTTGAATTGTTAAGACTAATAATGAATTCTTAGGCTTACACGGTTTTATTTTGATTTTGGATGCTTAATAACAAACATGGTCACGGAAGACTAAGGTTTTTGGTTTTTCAAAGTTATAGTAATTAAGTAAACAATTTTAGAGAAAAAAGGAATTAGCGAAGTACCAACCCAACAATTTTAAGTGTCAAACGACGCGCCTAACATGAAACCAAAGCCGCAGCCAAAATCTAGTATTCTATTTGATCTAATTCTAGTTTTTATAGTTTACAAAATTCATCCCCGAAGAATTTAAGGTCAAGTAGTAAGAAAACAGGTGTTTAACATAAGCTAGGCGTATTGTATACATTATTTGACCTCAGCTTTCAAACATTTATGTAAATTATTATTATAAATAAATATGAATATTATAACAAAGCTGTAAACTAAGAATTGGAATGTAGAAATTGAAAGATAATTTTATTTTCAACTAGCGATTCTTTAAATTGGCTTTGATTATTTTATTTATGAACCGATTAAAGTAAAACAAGCACTAAATGTTAAATGAAGCTTATCTCAATACATCATTGAAAACTGTACCCAGATCGGTTGAGCGGTTTTTGAGATTGACGCGCACAAACGCACAGACAAATAGACAAACATTCTTAAATTTATTATTTCGGGTCTATTGCGTTAATAAAGGGCCCCAATAGTATTTTTCTCAAATACCTTCCATGTACAGACAGCGATCAGTGACAACTATATTATATTGTGTCTAGATTATAAAAAATAAAAAAGTTTTTATTTTTCCATGTTTAGTGTAGACGTAATAAGCAAGTAATTTCTAAGAAAAAGTTTTTTTAATAACATATTCGATTGAACAACTTATTTAAAAAAAAATATTACTATTGATTTTAAAACCGCATGACCAATTTCGATATAAGTATACCCTTTGAAACAAAAAATATATTTTCCAAATCGGTTCAGGCGTCTTCGAGTAATCGGTGAACATACATAAAAAAAAAGATTCCGACGAAATAAATGAAGATATGAAACATTTTTATTAGCAATCAACTTTGTACCAGATTGTGATTAAGATTAAACCTAAAATGACTTACCGTCTACCATCACTTTATTAATCTATATACAAATAGACCAAGGCAAAAGAGCTCAGTACCTTTTGTCCCCTGTTTGTCAACCGATTTTCCTTGGGTTTTTTGTTTAGTAGTTTTAACATTTTTTTTATACATGTAAATTCTGTTCATATACTGGGCAAATACACAGTGGTTAGTTAAAATACCCATATAATTTCATACGACGTATGTTATATAGTTGAATTACAACGACTTTCTTAATTTTTCATCAATTTTTTTTATAAAACCAATATAAATGACATGGGTGGTAATTTCGAGGTATTTTTGTTCTTATAGAGCATATTACGAAAATGATCTATTTTCACATCTAAGGTAACGGATTTTAATATATTGCTTGCACTTGTATGTTAACTGATAACAAACTGAATTAATTGGATTTATAATAAAACATTATGTCTATTATTTTCAATTTTTTTTTATTTATTTTGATTTTTGGTTCCCGACGTTTCGAATGCTTTACAGCAATCATGGTCACGGGAGAGACTAAGGTTTTAGAGGTCTCAAAGGTCATTATAGGCCATATACTTGTTACAGACAGTGCCTACCCTTAATTATACAAAATTATTTCAAAAATTAAAAAATGGCACCAAATTCAAAAATATGTTTTTATCATAGACGTTAGTTTAAAATAAGAAATATATAAATGCTGTTTACTTCTGACAAACCTTAGCCAAAAAGACTTGTCTTGGCGTCATCCGGCATTTCCGTCAAGATCAAAGGCGATCTTACAAAGTACAAGATTTTACAAAGTATTCATCAAAACAACTATATTGACAACGTAATCCTTAAATTAATAACAAAAACTTATACGAAGTAAGTTTTAGTTTAGCTAAGTTTTCTTTTTTACTGTTTTGACCGGTCTCAATAGGAAAAGGTTCAGTGCAATAGCATTCAATAAAAAAATATTGATCGCATTCTATAATTATTTTTTTGAATTAATAAATTATACTTCTAAGATCAATATGAATTTTAAAACAATACTTCCCTAAGTATGGACTACTAGTACGATTAAGTGATTTCAAAGTCCGTGTAGTTAGTAATCTATATAATATTATCATTATAAAGAGGCAGAGTTTATTTGTTTGTTTTTGTTTGAACTCGCTAATCTCAGGAACGACTAATCCGATTCCGAAATTCGAATCCGAATTTCTTTTTGCATTAGATAGTCTGCTTATTGAGGAAGCCTATAGGCTAAATATGAAATAGTACATATATAGTATATCTATTCTATACTAACCGTTAAAACGAACTTAAGGACGAATCCGAGCAAAGCGAGGGTGAGTCGCTAGTATAGCTATGTACATTAACATATTTTTTATGTTATTTCTAGAAATAACAGATTGGCCAATATATATAAGTATACAAGTATTAAGCAAATACAGCAAATGGAATTTGAATTAGCACAACAGTTGAGTCGTATATGGCTCGGAAATCCTGGAGAATTACAACGCACTAGATGGAAGGAAGAGTGGTTTAAAGAAGGCGTTTCCAATTATATTGCATTTTATTTGTTAGCTCAAGTACGTATAAAATATGTAACAATGATAAAACATTTAACTAATTTTTTAGTCAGCTATTGCTATACTTTTTACACTTTTGCAAATAGTCATAATTGTTTGTTTATTATTAGGGAATAATATTTGGAACCATTTTTAACGATTATAAAAATTCTGTTTCTAAAACCAATTATTCTTGACTAGCATAAGCTATTATCGATATACCACATGAGGGAACTTGGGGTCCACAATTAAATTATAAGTGGTCAAAGTACTGTTAATTTTTGACAAGGGAGTTTCAGACCATAGTCCAAAACGCTGGCCAAATGGGGACTAGCATTTAGTACTAGTACATGTTGGTTATATTTTTGTTTAATTTCTTATAATTTCACGAGAAAAATTTCAAAAATCTATAACGAACACTACTAACATACTCGTATAATAGTTAATATTGTTAATAAAAATATGTTAAAAATATGATTATATTTATAGTATAACCATGGATACGTAATAATGGGTTTTCGGCGACCAATTGACATTTATGGCATACAAATGAAACATAAAGCGATGGCTGTCGACTGGCATCACTCTACTCCAGCTTTAGCAACGTTCAATCGGACATTAGCCATAGAAATACCATCGAGATACAAAGAATTAGTGGCGAAGAAGACAGCATCTTTGTTGTGGATGGTCGAAAATTGGCTGGGTTCTGAAAAGTTTCACCAGGCTTTAATCAAATATATAAATAGCAAGTAAATATATTTTCGTTACAACTAACAATAAAACAAATTTTGTAGAATATTTTTATTTCTTTCACTTTGTTGTTTTTGACGCAAAAACATGTCTACGACGTTTATTATGACTCAATATTTATTTTGTGAGTCTTAAAATTGCAAGTTTTATAAATATTTTTACTTAAAATTTTCTGTACTAAAGCAATTTTCAGGAGAGGTCAATATATATCATTAGCGGACTTTATGACAAATCTGGATCTTGATACTGTGGAATGTCTACATGAATTTTTCAATGGATCAACCTCTTCAAGGGTTCTCAGTTCTTGGTTTCATCAGTCGAGATACCCTGTTGTGAATGTTCAAGTATTTAGAGATAGAAATCCTAATGCGATACAATTAAAACAGGTATTTAACAATATCTAATATTAGTACAAGTAATTAAATTTATTTATTTTATCGTAAGGCAATATTTATTTTGGATTTCACTTTGACTATAGTTGGTTGATATGGTATTTAATTCAAGACATTCAAACAAGACAACATTTCATTCGCCACAATTCTTCGTAATTTCTCGCCTGAAAATTTCTATCGCATTTGAATAATATACGATAAGCTCTCAAATAAATTATGAGTTGTTCTTGAACTATCAAGAAAAAAAAATAAGCTTGAAAGCGCGCACATAAACAGTAAATACTGTTATGTTTTAATTTTAAAATGACGCTTTTATTGAAATTTTATGTTATTTAAATTTATTCTGTAATTTCACAGAAAAAGTTTAGTGTGATCGAACACGAGAAAACCGACTCTAACTACCTTATACCCATATCCTATATTGTACAAAATAACGAAAACTGCTTCAATTGTTTTCAACCAAGATTCACTATTGGCATGCAAACTTATACATTTAGAGAAAATCTTAATGGAGGTTGGATTATTCTAAATAGAAATGCTTCAGGTAAATTATACTATTAATATTTACTTTTCTTTTTATTATGTATTAAGAATTTATAAAATTTGGTTTAATTTACATCTATATTATAAATTTGAAGATATTGTTTTTTATTAATATTAACGCACTGGTATCTGGAACTATCAGTCCAAATATAAAAAAACTTTGCATTTTATAGATCATTTAATGAATGTTATAAGATTAGGGACACAATAATAATAAATAAAATAGCAAGTAGAGTTGCGGATGAAAACCAGTGTTTATAAGAGTGATTCCAAATTAGTTTTTATTAATTACTTACATATATTTTATCAAAAATAAGTCTAGCATCATAGACTGCTGTTGTAGGAATTTCGTGGGAATACTCTAACATACTCGTATAAGTAAATAAAATTGAAGTCTGAGTCTGTGTTTTCATAAAAGGCACGATTCCAAAGTAAAAATAGCTCTTAATTTTTTTTTATCTTTTTGTATACGGTAATCTGAACAGGTTAAATAGCAAATAGAGAATTTTGGCCAACATGATTTAAGGCTTTATTCATATTAGACAAGGTTAGATGATGGAAGAAGAAAGGCTGAAATAACTTCCAAAACTTTGAATTGTCGAAACTTGTGAAGTCTACATGTTTCGGTTTAATTATTTTTAAATATTTGAAATAATAAACCTATTTAACACAATGCTCTAGATATGACTAAAAAGGAATTTTAATATTAATAAATATTATAATTCTAATGCACTAGTAAAATTGAAATGATTTTTTTACCATCAAACCAATCCATCTAAGAAAATATAAACAACTTATTATTTACAACAAGGAAGTGCTATGAACTTGAAGTTTAGCATTGGCACACTAACACGTTTCCTCGGTCTAGCAATAAACCGAATGTCTATTTCTGATGCGCCCACGCATAGTAAAGGCGATGACATAATGGCGATAGAGTCACATTTATTTAATACATATTGTAGGAGCCTATTTCGTTAACGTTTGAAAGTATACGAATAACATTAGTAACATTTATAAAAAAGATGTTTTTTTGGTTGTATGGTATACAATTTCATATTTTATTAAAATAAATACCTTGCTAGCGTGATGATTGGTTATCATATGTTTTGTTCGTTTGAAGAGATCAAATTATAGTACATTTTTCTTATTTTTATTTGAACGAAATGAATAAACTGATATACTGTAGTACTAATTTGATATCAAGCGCGAGTGTGACGCAGCCATTACGCAACCCACGCCATGATTGTTTTGAATGCCTAAGTATTCTGGGTTACTTCTTAGTAAGACACTTACGTTTGGTTATTATATTTTTAATGTTACTCGAATTTCTTATGTAGAATAAAAATAATAATAATAAACAAGCTACAGTGAAGAAATATTGATAATTTTCAAGGTTTTTTTACAAAGGTTTTTAGTGTTGGTGTTCTTCCTACTAATACTAGGAACCAACTGTAAGGTGCAACCCTAGATACCCTTCACATAACAAAACTATCATCATACTTGTAGTTTATTTTCACAAATAATCTATAAATTATATACTAATGATTTAAGTTTCAGTTCAAACATTTTGCAATTTGCATACGATATTTTACAAACATACGGCCATTATTTGTACAATTGCTATATATACTTGTGGCAGATATACTAAATATATAGCTATACTCATAATTATTGCCTATTGCTCAACTTTCCCGTTGGCGACAAACTGCTACCACATACATCACGTACATATTTAATTACATTTTGTAATTATACTTTGCTTTGTTACTAAATTTTCTTGCATCTTATTGAAACAAAACGTAACCTTAAAATACTGTAGTCTACTTTCTTAATAAAGTCTTATCAAAATTTACTATCTATGAGAATCAGAATAATCTAATAGAATCAGAATTAGATAGTCTAGAATCAAAATTAGTTTGTGTAATGCTTTCTTAGATTTACGCGAATATTTGACATTTTAAATAAAACAATCTTTTCGGATTATTTCGCGGATTTATTTTGATTTTTGATTCCCAACAGTAATCATGCTTAACAGTAGTACTCGTAGTATTGCGGTAAACCATTCGAAAGGTCGGGAACCAAACATCAAAATAAATCCGCGAAAGAATCCGAATAGATAGTTTAATTTAAAATTAGCTTGTGGTTAATATTTATGAATCAGCCAGTGATAATCTTTATTTTCACAGTTTTCTTAGATTAGTGAACACAAATAAACATACATACAAACACAAACGTCCCGAAAATAGCTTTGATTATGTCAATATGGAGCAGTTACTTAAAATCATCTTAGGCTAAGTGCAGATTCTTTGATCTAAATTTTATTTTTTTACAGGATACTATCGCGTCAATTATGACGAGCAAACGTGGAGATTGATTGCAAAGACTCTAAAAGAAAATCACTCAGCCATTAATGAACTAAATAGAGCCGAAGTAGGTACATGAAGTAATTACTATAATGAAGAATTGAATAAATTGGTTTTATTGATGGTGTACTTCTTCAATTTTAAGTTTATTTCAAACAATTCTTTAAGTCAGTAGTAGATAACAGCTAGTTTCTTAGTCAGCTATTTTATATATTTCTATTCTAAATACAAGAAATTATCTATTACGTCAAAAATATATTCATATTCGACGCCTTTTTTGGCCCACCATATTGGTCCATTAAAAGGCTGTAAACCGTAGGTTCGAATTTTTAATTTTACTTATATTGTAAGTTTATTGAATATTTTGTCCAAAGAATGCTCAGTAAAAGCATGAACTTGTAAAGTCTTTGGTAGTTCGTTGAGCTTTGGAGAGCACGGAAGTTAACTATTAGTCTCAGTGAGATTGGCCACTTTGACTGAATTTTGATATGGAATATATGTATTTTTATTATTTTCTACATCATATGTACGTACCATTAGCACGCGCTTTCCCACTTTAAAAGCTTACAGTATTTTGGTATTAAATAATTATACATTAACTAACTTATCTCATACTTATAGACTTTTAACAATTTCTATTTTGATCTATGAAACATTTTGTAAAGAAAAGTGTCAACAATCATTGATCACCAATTAATAATAAAAGTGATGAGCCGTTTATTTTATAAGCGTGTACTGTGTATGTTAGAAATAATATTTAATATTGTTATTTCTCTATTTTCAACTTGTTTATATATCTCAGATAGTCAACGATGTACTGGCCTTATACTCAGCTGGTGACTTACATGAGGATATTTCTAGAGAAGTTCTAGATTATTTGAATAAAGAAATAAGTTTCGTCGTTTGGGAATCTGTTATATCTGGTTTCGAATTTCTCAAGATAGAAGATGTAAAAATGACTAAAACGTTATATGGAGAATGGCAGGTATTTAATGAGGTTTCATATTTCTTTTGACTACTGTTATATATTTTTATTAATATACAGTTCTAAGAAATTAATGCTTCAGTGATAATATCTTCTTATATTTAGATACATTTGATTGTAAATATAATTTAGCATTTTAGAGTACTAAATTACATTTACAATTTTCGAATCTTTTATATTTTTTAATAGGCCAATGTTGTACAAAAAGGAAAGAAAATTCATATAGAAAGACTAATTAATTATTTATTGCACATATTTAATGAATCTCTACATTAACGCTGTGTATTCCGTAAAAGTTTTACTAGTAACTTAGCATATTTTAAAAGTTTAGATAATATTATTTTTAAGCTATATACGTACTTCGTACAGTAGGTTTGAGGGTAGAATGTGTAGTTAAATGATTACTGCATTCCTACGAATATGTTGCTTTTTCCTTTTTAATGCGATAAAATGAAAATTAATTGTATTTTAAACTTTTGATATTATGTTAACTGTTCTTATAACTGCCTCGTTGGTCTAGTGGTTAGCAAGTACGGCTACAGATCCGGTGGTGCTAGGTTCGAATCCTGGGTCGGGCCATTTTAATTGAGTTTTCTTTTAAGATATCCTTAGTAACAAAGAGCCCGGAGTTGGGAAGTTGGCGGTGTTTAAGTCCCATGCCTCGGAGAGCACGTAAAGCCGTCGGTACTGTGCCTTAACTCTCTCCGGTCGTGTCGAAGTATCGTCCCATAGGACTTTAAGAGTGACAGGAATAGAAAGTGCACTTGTGTCTGCACGTACACGCGCTGCACTATAATATCTCCTGTGCATCTGACTATTTTCAGTGAGATTGGTCGCCGTGGCCGAAATCTATCAGAAGGACATTATTATAACTGTTTTTCGTAGTATACATAATAATAATAATAATATTAATTAAGCCACATTTATTTCATATCTTAAAAGTTACATTCAAAAGTTGTTAGTTGTTTTTAGTATGTTTGCTAATTCTAGGTTGTTAGTATGATTATTCTTTTTTATTTGTTCCGAGATATGGATCCCTGTTTGGGTGAAGGCCTCCTCCAGCTCCTTCCACGCTTTTTTATCTTTGCCAATCTTCATCCATTGTTCTCCTGCCACTTTCTTTATCTCATCAGTCCACCGTTTTATAGGTCTTCCTACCTTTCTTTTCCCCGCCATTGGTCCCTTCCATCGTGTAGATTCGATAGTCCACCTTTTATCAGAGTATCGTGAAATGTGACCAGCCCAACTCCACTTTAATGTCAGTGCATGTGTAAGTGCATCGGTAATCTTAGTTTTCTGTCTGATTTTGTCGCTTCTTATTTTCTGTACTTTCCTTATCCTTAAAATACTTCTTTCCATTGCTCTTTGATTGCTTCTTATCTTGTGTTTAACTTTTTCTGTAAAGGTCCAATTTTGGCAGCTGTATAATAGACTTGGAAGCACACATGTGTCCATTACGACTTTCTTCATAAGTAAACTGTAGTTACCTTTTAAAATTTCTTTTAATGACCAAAATCTTAGTATACATAGGTTTATTTAATGATTAGTATTAAATAATTATTCCTATTGAAATGTCTTTTCAGTTGTTATTTCATCATTACTCTCTAACATTTCCTTCCATTATTTGTTAAAGAAGAAACTGACAAAATTATATCTCATAATGTATGTTTTAGCAATTTATGCAAAACAAAATATCGTCAATATACAGGAGGCTTTTTAAAAGTACCGAGCAGTATCCGAAGACGAGATTATTTCGTAGCAGCATTATAGAATTTGCATGTGAACTTAAATATAAACAGTGTTTGGACGACATAAGAGAGCATTACGAGAACTTTTATAAGTATAAAGCAAGGTGAGTTTTAAAAGTACAGCGTCAATTTTGTGGTCGAATTTAAAATTTAATCTTTAATTATTTGACTTATTATAAATTAGATTTCAACATATTATGTTTGTTTTAAATTCAAAATTCAAATTCAAAAAGTTTTGATAAGCACTTTACTTATTCGCTTTGCTCAGGTGCGGAATCCTAATTCTTTTTCCAAAATTAAAGTAGCCAAGTTACTCCTTATCATCATCATCATCTTATAACATCTGCCAGTGAAATGCTAATATATTAGTCCAGTCGTTTCGGAGATTAGCCGGAACAAATAAACAACAGACAGACAAACAGACAAAAAATTTAAAAATTGTGTTTTTCTTTTTACAATTTTTCATTGAGGGTTAGTCCTGAGATGAGAGAAGGACTCAGTGGGACTAAAATACCGTTTTCATTTTTTTTTAATTTTAATAAAATTATAAATTACAATAATTCACCAAAATTAAAATTAGAGAAGATCGCATAATTTTCATTTCAATTTTTTATAGTTTAAATTCAAGCTATGGATATCAATATCTGGTGCAATAAACAATGGATAGATAAGATTTTGAATTTTGATTAGATGAAAACTAAAGTTAGCCCAATTGAAAATGTCAGTTGGGCATATACTTTTACTCTGTTTTTATACCTTTCTTATCTATACTGATGTATATAGCTGTAGAATTTTGCGTTTGGTGGTTGAAAAGGCTAGCGAAGTCGGTAACAAATGCTTGTTACATTATATTTTTATATTTTGCCTTCGTTTTAGAGATATTTCTTTACAAATATTTAGTTCAGTTTTAAATGGATCATTATTTTTAGATTTAACAGCATTAAATATTTTTTTTATTTCAGATTGAACCCTGATTTTCGTGAAGCCTGTTACTATAATATAATGCAAAATGGTGCAAATAAAATTACATCAAAGTTGAATATTTTCGAACTTGAGGATAAAAACACTGCTGAACATAAATTGTAAGTAGGTTATATTAGCTTATATAATTATTTAAATGGCTAATGTAGTTTACAAAATGTATGAGTTCAGATATTTTGAATCTTTTTAACGTTGTCTCAAATATTCTTTCTTACCAAGATACTATGTAAATTATATTTCTTTGTTATATTTAAGGCTTAGTAATTTAAATATTAAAAAAAAACTGCTCGTACTTGTTAAAGATTTTTAATAAAAATAAATATTTATATAATGCATTTAGACATCTTAATGATTATAATATTTGTTATATTAATGATGATAATGTTATGTGTACGAGTATGTTGAAAGATATTAATTCATAGGATATTAGTGTATATTAAAAGTGTCTGTGATTTAGTGGCTAGCATGTACGGCTGCGGATCCGGAGTTCGTAGGTTCGAACCCAGGGTCGAACCAAGTTTTGTTATTAAGCATTTCTGTTAAGAGAGTTTCAGTAACATCACGGAGTTGGGAAGTTGACAGTGTTTCATCCTGTGCCTCTCATCCTTTTCTCCAGTCCTGCGCGAAACTTTTGCCATAGAAAACTATGTCAATTGTACATATTGCCTGAAAACTAATTGTGTCTTACAATGCTTATAATATTATTTTATTTTTTTCAGTCAAAATGAAAATAGATTTTTATATAGAATACCTATGGGAGAACCAAGACCCTCTTATATTATAAAGACGACGACTACAACAACTAGCACTACTGAGGTACTTATGTTTAATATCTAGCTACCGTTTACTGTTACCGGAAGTACTCTGCTCCTAAGGGTCGCAGCGTAAAGTTAGATATTTCACAGACTATACACATACATACATACATAGATTATACCAATGCGTTAACCCAGCTTCTCAGTTATAGAACTTAAAACCTTATTTTTAGCAACGGTCGATAGAAACATGGGGTCTCAAGGAAGAAAGAAAAATTAATACAAATAATGTCAATGGAATGGCTTTACATGTATTGATTATAAAAATAAAATAATTCTGCAGTTTTTGGATTAACGCCATCTATCGTCAATTTAAGCAATAAAATTGCCCGAAGAATTAGCCGAATAAGAGCCGTCCATTTTTTTTGGATGAGATGGGGTATCTATGAAGATATGGATGAGAAATATTATCTAGGGTCTAACATAAATATGTTTCTGTACTTATATACTTTTTAAGTTCAAGAAAATATTTTGGTACCATGAAAAGAGTTTATACTGCTTAGCTGATTCCACAGAATTCCCTAGAAAACTAAACTTTATTCAGAATTTTCTTTTTACGGTATTTCTGGACGCTATCTCTTTATCCATCTGCATTCTCTAGTCCGTCTGTCCTAACTTTCAATGGTGGTATCTTTTTAGGTAGCTGTTTTATTTTAACAGATTATTAGATTATTAGAGAGATTGATAACTTAATAAAATAATGCTATAAGCGAAAAATGATAGAGCATTACACATAAAATATGTTCGTTGCATTATACTTCCTTTTTTGATTGCGTTAGAAATTTTTACAAAACCCTCGGCGACGGAGCCCGATTCGCACTTAAACGATTTTAATATTTATAAAATAAAAATATACCTAAAAGTAGATTAGAGATTCTAATTGTTATTAAAGTTATTTTATTATGTTTATAGAAATATTTAGTTAGTTTTAACAACAATAATATGAGAAGAATTATAAAAAGTACGTAATATACGATGATTGTGAAGATTGATGACGTCTGAAAATTTTTCGTGGTATATATTCTGTGATACTTACCTTCATAATATAAATAAAAAAATATGTTAAGACATTAACACACAGCACCATCTAGTTCCATGGTAAGCTACGAGGCTTGTGTCATGGATACCAGATAGTTGATACACTTCACATATATAACTTTAAATACATACATATTATAAATATAAACACCCATGATTGGAGTACAAACATTCATGCTCATCACACGAATAAATGCCCCCAGTGGGACTCGAACCCGCGACCGCTGGCACAGCAAGTAGGGTCACTACAAACTGAGCCAAACGTGTCGTCAAATATCTGTAGGTACATTATTTTTTGTTCATTAAATTTAACTAAAATCATCTATTATTGTTTCAGAGCTCAGTAACTACATCGCAAATGATCAATAAAGGGATGATGTCAACAGCTTCTTTGTTATTTATAAATCTAGGAATGTTTCTTAATTTAATGAATAATAATTAATTAAAGGAATGTTTCTTAATTTAATGAATAATAATTATTTCTATGATAAATATTTGTGTCAATTTTTAAAATGTATTACTTTAGTTTTGTATTTTTACATATAAACTGCCCAAAAATTCACAGACTGCCGAATTTTTCTTCATTATATTATTATATATTTTGTAATTTACATTCCTTATAAGAGTTGGAGGAAATAACGTATTATGTTCAACTTAAAATAAAGTGCCTTATTAAGTTATTACTTATTACTAATAGATGTAATTGTGTAATATTATTAATGTTAAATTTACAATAATCTTTTCTAGTCAAGTAAAATAATTTTTCGATTTCTGTACATATTTTATTTGTGTATATGTATTTTTGTTTATAATTTTTTTTTGGTGTACAATAAAGTACAATTGAATTGAATTTAATTTTATATTATTGTCAAAATAAAACTAATTACTCTTATTCTATAGCTATTTATTGTTATTTTGTATTATGTACATATTACATAATAAGATTAAACTTATGCGATATTTATTTTATTTTATAACATCATAAGATAATAAAAATTATAAAACCATAGTTGTATTACAATTAATAAGATTAATAAAAAACTTAATTTTAATTATTGTTTAATTGTTTTAAAAATGTAGCAAGAGGACGCGTTTGCTCCATTTTTAAAAATTTAATACTATAAAAATAACTTCTAGAATAACCGAAAAATTATACCAATAACACGTAAATTATAGAATAATTTGAGTGAAAATGCAGTACAAAATTAAAATATACTTATAAAAATAATTATGATCTATTCACTTTGTGCAATACTGACGCAATATACTAATTAAAATTAACGCATAAAATTATAATAACCAATTCAATATTAAAATAACTTATTTAACTACCCTATTCGATATAATAAAATAAACAAATAAATTCAAATTTCATTCTAATAATGGTTTTTGAAATAAAAATCCATTTTAAACATTCCACTATAGATCTTTAAAACCACATGTACTATCAGAAATGATAGCAACGAGTATCAAAAATCTAATTTCACCGTACTTGTGTATCCCAACAACAATTAACACCTTATTTCTAAAATGCTAGTATAAAAATAACCCCAATAAACTAATAATAAAAGTGAACTATAATAATCAACTTAGTTATTAAATAAAGATATGAATAATGTTAAGCAAATTAAAAAGCTAGATACAAATAAAGTAGGAGCATCGTTCTCGTCAATCCATTCATACACATCTTCCATCAAATTGTTGTTCCAATTTATATTTTGATTTATTCGGCTTCTTGCACTTGCCGCTGCCAAGTCAGAGTCTTCAATGTTGCTTATAGAATCTAATGAGTTCACCCATCTCGTAAACTGCAATTATAAAAATGATAATAAATATAAGTTCCACTGTTGATTAAATATCTTAGTGTGAGAAGGATCAGGTCACATAGTCCATCACGCTGGCGAAATATGGGCAGACGACTTCATAATTCTTTCAAAAACTTGCTAGGTTCTCTAAGACAAGAAAAAAGGGACAAGTAGTAAAATATTGAAAATAATTCATATATTAAAATATCAGAGGTGCGAGATCCGGGTTTCCGCTTCCCGCTTCACTTAGTTTTCTAAATGAACGCGTTACCTAAAACTGCCATGACATAAAAGCACTCTATCTATACATCTATACATAAATAATAATATTGTAACTAAGCTAAATCTGTACATTAAATATTTTTTGGAAAATCTTATTGAAATAAACATTGTTATCGATACAGAGGCCGAATCTATAGTTTTTAGAATTTTTGTCTGTCTGTCTGTCAGTCTGTCTGTCTGTTACCGCATCACGGAAAAACCACTGGAGGGATTTTGATGAAATTTTTGTATGATGATAGCTGATTATACGGGCCAACATATAGGGTACTTTTTACTGCGGGAAAATATCTCATCTCTGAGAAATTGATACTAAACTTTAAAATGTAAGTAGGGACGAACCCGAGCGGAGCGAGACCAGGGTGAGTCGGTAGTTTGTTATATTACAGACTGTTGTTTATTTACAAAGCTACCATCCCTCATATAAAGAATAGATTTGATACACATTAAACTATGCATAATATAATGTACAAGCGTATTCTTTATTAAGTTAAACATATTAATTAGGGTCCAAAACGTACATATTATATAAGAAAGAGGTTTTATCTAAATTTAATTAGTAAAAGACTTGGCTCTCCTTAGGTTATGGAAACTATAATTAAGAATAGGTTATAAGAATACTCTACAATCTAGATATCAACACTGCATATATTATTTTTCAGTAAATCGATGATGCGTAGATTTTTCATTACACAATAGTAAGTAGCGAGTAGACTAAAAAGCGTGTAAAGAACTTTAAGTGCAAAAAAATACATTAAATTATTTGAAATCATTTTGTCTGAAATGTCTGAGATATTATTGATAAGAATTATATAACTATAATAAAATATGCAACTATAATAAAAAAAATAACCTCAAGCGCTAAGTCATCTGTCACCATGTTGTCTGATAAAACAAATATACATTCTTCCAGTTTCTCAGGGCCACCGTACCTAAAAAAATGGGGAAAATTAAAAAAAAAATGGCTACATTTGTTTATTTGTGCTGCATCATAAAAATCAATATATAATACATACAATAATAAATATATACTCGATATGGTTATAGCACAAACCCTAAAATAAAATAAAAATGGTAGGAAACTTTCGATGCATACGTTCGACTTGCTTATGCTCGTGTATTTTTTAATCTACTGTACATAATTTTCGTCGCGTATTGTATATAGACTTATACATATATATTATACTTTTATATAGAGATTGTGTGTGTACAGAGTATAGATCCCAAAACAATAGTTATTGAATTTTTTTTCTGTCTCTATGTCTGTTTGTCTGTATAGTTGTTTAATTTTCATGCAAAAAGTACAAAATGGATTTTAAAAGTGATAACTTTTTACACTGGTTAACATTTAGGATACCTTTTACTGAAGGAAAATCTGCTATTCTCACGGGAAAACACACACATTAATCAATTCAGCCAATTTGTCCTTCATACAACAAAATCACTGATTTATTACATAATAACTATTAGTAACAAGTTTAAAAACTATACGACTTATTTTCGTTGGGAAATAAATAAAATTATTCAGGCACAAGTCTCCTATACATATATTGTATAAAAAATTTTCCTCTGTCTGTTCTCCGCTAACTTCTTCTAAACCATACCACAGAGAGCGATAAACGAGGACTGTTTGTGTGTACATATTTAATACAAATACATGCTGAACTATGACTGGCTTACTTGGCTAAAGCTGCTTTAGCCTTATGAGATACATCAAACTAACGTACTAGAACATTTTGAGTCTTAAAAAGGCCAATAGAAAAATCAATTATAAAAAATCTGCCTAGGGATTTATATATTGGTGAATATATAAAAATATTATTGCTGAATAAAATATAAATAATCCTTACGAATTTCTTATCTCATTTGTACGTGTAGACATAAACAACGTTGCGAGCATCGCGTTCTCAGCACTCGAAGACGCAATAGCAGCGAATATTTTCGATCTTTCTTCCGTATCGTAAGGAGCAGCATTGTCGATTGTCTCCAAAAGTAATCTGTAAAAATATAAACATACTTTCATACACATGATATACTTAATATTAAATATGAATAGTTTTTGCCCCATTACATTAATCTATACATTTAAGAAAATTAAAGCTGATCGTAAATATTTTTTGGAAATTTTTATTAATTAGTCATTATTATCGATATAAAGGCCAAATCTATAGTTTTCAGAATCTTTATCTGTTGTAAAAGCATTATATCAAGACAAGCAACTTATAAAAGAAAAACAAAGAAATACTTTTATTAATAGCTTTTTCTAATAAAACGTGTTAATAGGCGAAATTTTATTCGTTAAAATAACTTCAAAATATTTATTGATTTGTTATGTAGAAAATTATCAAAAGATGTCGCCATGTGATTTTAAAATACGTAATTTATATTCCAATCTATGATATTATTATAATAAATAGATTACCTCCGGCAAAATCAAATTATACTGCTTTATATCTATACTTAATATTATAAAGAGGTAAAGTTTGTGAGTTTGTGACGTTGTAAGGGTAATCTTTGGATCTACTGAACCGATTTAGATGAAGTTCGGTAAGAAGATAGTTTGAGACTCTGGAAAGGACAAAGGATACTTTTTATCCCGGAAATCATCCCTTAAGAGGGTAAAACAGGGGATGAAAGTTTGTTTTGCGATCAAGCTAGGGACGAACCCAAGCGAAGCGAGAGTGATTCGCTAGTTAGTAATATTTTGTTGCGGTTTTTTTTAAATGAAAATGTAAATTTTTACTGTCGTTTATTAAATAATGCTAATGGTTGTAATATTTAAATTGAAAAATCGGACAAGTATGGATCCGACTGTCGCTTTAAGGGTTCTGTATAGGCAAGTACTAGTAAAATATTTACGTATTCACAATATGAAGACATTGTATCGATAGGAAAATTACGTTCAGTTTTTCATATTATTTTTTTAACATAATATTATAGAAAATAAAGTTAATTTTGCGGTTGCAAAACTGACAAACACGTAACTAAACATATTTTATATCTCAAAAACTATTTAACGTCTGTAACTATATAAAGGAATTTTGACAGCCTTTATAAAAGTTAGGGATGGAGGATACTCGGACAATACAATGCTTACGAATATAGAGTCATATGACTCGGGTAGTATGGGTTCTTAAAGAAATTTCTTAGAAAGTTAGACCTTATTTATAAAGATCCAATAATGTATCCAATGCGTGTTAACTTTGAAGATCGTTTTACGTTTCGCAAAATATAATTCAATAGGCCGCTATCTTTGCTTTACGAGAAATTAATATTATAAAAAATTAACATTATATAAGCTTTAAAATTAACATTATTTAAGTAATCAGCTAATTTTTTTTATTATTACTTAATCAATTGGTAAAAGAATATAAAATAATTAAATTTGGTCCAGGAGTTTCAGAGTTTATCGCCTTATACAATAATAAATAAATAGATAAATAAATCTATCCTCTTCTATATTAGTATAAAAGTATGTACTATAAATGTTGCTGTTAAAACTAAAAATGCAATGGATATCCATAAGAGACACAAAAAATAGTTAGAGATAATCTTACGATCTAATAAATTCTTCATCCTGAGAGCAGCCAAGTGATTCTAAGATGACGAGACGTTCATATCTTGAATTTTCAATTTCAAGGCGACTTTGCAGAGCCTCAATGACTTCTTCATCTCCTTCTCTAACCATAGTACAGTAAACTGCCGGCCTTATTTCCGGGGGTATGTTTGGATTCCTGTTAATATTAAATACTATTGTAATTAATCTATTATAATTGATTATTTACATATACATATAATAATAATAAACCCTTCTGACCGACGCGGCCAATCTCATTGAGACTAGCCAACTGCGCAGGAGATGTTATAGTGCAGCGCGGGTGCGCGCATACACAACGTGCACTCTCTATTCCTGTCAGTCTCATACTCCAGTGGGACAACTACTCGATACGACCGGTGTGAGTTAAGGTGCAGGACCAACAGCTTTACGTGCTCTCCAAGGCACGGGGTTGAAACACCGCCAACTTCTCAACTCCGAGCTGTTACTGAGGCTAACTATACAGAAAGACTGAATAACTAAACTTGGCCCGACCCGGGACTCGAACCCATTACCTTCGGGCGAGCAGCCGTATATACTAGCCACTACAACACCGAGGCAGTTTGTACATATACATAATATAAGCATAATAGCGTGTAAGGGAACCTGTTGTACCTAGGCCAGGTTTTTACATAAATTCGTTTTTAAAGATCAAATAATAATTATTTAACTATATATATTGCATTAATAAAATCTGTACATAATATGAAATACTAGGAACAAAAACCGTTTGAAAAAAAAGGGAAAACTATCCAAGGTACAACATACCTGGAACTTACCCGTTCTACTTTAGACTTAGGGTCAATTTAAGAAAAACACTTGCAGTTGCTACTATATCAGGTCTACAAGTATGAAATGCGGATTTTATTTTCTAAAAATACATGTTAAATTTGAAATAATGATAAAAAGTGCTTTATTCAAAGTATGTTCCATCGCTTGCTATACATTTTTCCCATCTTTTGGGGAATTTGTGAATAACACGCCAGTAAAAATCTTACTCTTTTTCTGCGAACCATTCATCGAGCCATTTTTTCACATCTTCGTACGAACAAAAGCGCTGCTCAGCAAGTGCGTGACCCATCGATGCAAACAAGTGGTAATCGGATGGAGCCAAGTCTGGTGAGTAAGCCGCATGGGGTAGAACTTCCCAGTTGAGGGCTTCCAACGTTTCGCGAACCGGTTTTGCCTTATGTGATGGGGTATTGTCATGAAGAAAAATGACTTTGTGTTGCCTATTTCGGTATTCTGGCCTTTTTTCAAGCAGCAAACGGTTCAAATTGTTCAATTGTTGTTGATAACGTTTAGTATTAACCGTTTCTCCGGGTTTTAATAGCTCATAATAAACCACGCCTCTCTGGTCCCACCAAACACAGAGCATCAACTTTCTGCCAAAGCCATTCGGTCTTACGGTCGATGTGGATGGTGCGCCTGGGTCCACTCATGACTTTTTGCGCTTTGGATTCTCAAAATAAATCCATTTTTCATCTCCTGTAACTATGCGATGCAAAAACGACTTTCTTTTGTACCGAGCAAGCAAAATTTCACATGTGTTTTAAGCTTTTCCATTTGCCTATCAGTCAACTCATGTGGTACCCATCTACCGGTCTTCTGAATTTTTCCCATCTTTCGTAGCTGATTGGAAACAGCTTGTTGACTAACGCCCAATTGATTGGCGAGTTGATTTTGTGTTTGCGAATCATCTTCATCCAACAATGCTTGCAATTCCATGTCTACATATTTTTTTGGTGGCTTTCCATGTCCCTTGTCTGCAACATCGAAGTCACCACTTTTGAAACGCCGAAACCAACGTTCACACGTATCTTGCGATACAGCATGTTCACTATAAACTTCTCGAAGCAATCGGTATGATTCAGCAGCAGTTTTCTTCAAATGATAACAAAAAATTAATGCTGTCCGCAAATGCTCTTTGTTCGGTATAAATTTCGACATATTGAATACAACAACACAACACTCTACACATACTTTTTCAATTTATTAGTCAAGTGTGTGTGATCCTTGTTTATAACACAACAAAATGACGCAGTATCAAATCTTCATAGCATAAGCTTCATTGATGCACCGTCAGTTTTCTGAAATCCGCATTTCATACTTGTACTGGTTTGTAGTTTTATTTTTTACTAGCATTGCCCGCGGCTCCGCCCACGTTCAGATAACCAAAAACCAAATTCTTAGGTTTTACAAATTAGTATACTCTTAGATTGCAGTTTTTGTATTTTTTCTCAGAAATGACATATTTTCCCGCGGTAAAAAGTATCCTATATGTTGACCTGGATAACCAGTTATCACCGTACTAAATTTCATCAAAATCCCTCCAGTGGTTTTTCCATGATGCGATAACAGACAGACAGACAGACAAAAATTCTAAAAACTATAGATTCGGCCTCTGTATCGATAATAATGTCTACTTCAATAAGATTTTCCAAAAAATATTTAATGTACAGATTCGGCTTAGTTACAATTTAATTATATGTATAGATTTGTACTGAAGGCTACGACAAATGGCTGAACACATCAACCCTACAAACATCAATTAACTCTAACGTAACAGCAATATTTGGATTTTTCAGAATCAAACTCAACTAATATTTTTCTTTTTACTTTAATTACTGTTTTTTTTTAATTGTCGCTCGACAAGATGACTCCATGACGCCTGATGGTAAGCGACAGTGGAATCCAGAATGAGATCCATCGGTTCCGGGACTTGATCTCGATTCCGATCAACCTCACCTTGTCGGCCTGCAAATGTGCTTTTTCACGCTCCGTTTAAACGACCCAGGATTATAGGAAGAGGGAAACACGTGAGACGGTATTGAATTCCATTTCCTAATAGTGCGGCACAGGTAGGAGCTACCAAACCTTTTGGTACGAGAAGGTATGGGTAGTACCGTGTGAGGATGGAATTTCCGACCAGCACGTGTGGTTTTGGAGAGGAAAGGAGAGGAGGGTATAAGTTGGAAGAGCTCTTCTGAACACTCGCCGTAATAAACGCGATAAAAAGCGGCTAGAGAAGCAACATCTCTACGCAATTGCAGAGATTCTAAATACTGAGTAGCCTCAGGTTTATTAATTATGCGGGTAGCACGGCGTTGCAATCTATCAAGAGCGTCCAACAAGTACTTTGCAGAGCCATCCCAGAGGTGGGAGCAGTACTCAACGCAAGAGCGCACTTGAGTCTTGTAAAGTAGACATAGCTGCTCAGGCGTGAAGAACCGCTTCACCCTGTTCAGGACCCCGAGTTTACGCGAAGCTAACGAAATGACACTCTCGATATGGTTTTTTTGGTTCAGATCGCTGCGGATATTAACTCCGAGGATTTTGATGCCATCCTGCATAGTAAGGCGAGTGTTCTGAAGAGAGGGAAAACAAAGGAATGGATATTTTTTAGCCGAGAACGCGCACACCTGCGTCTTCTTGGCATTGAACTCAACCAGGTTCTTTGAACCCCATTCTGAGATGCGGTACAAGACATCGTCGAGCTCACGGACAAGTTCTGTTCTCCTGTTATCTACCTCCATTCGATTAGCGGCTGGATGGCCAAAGTATCGACCGTGGACAGTGCTATCGTCTGCATAGCAATGAATATTACCCAGAGATAACATGTCATTGATATGCAGAAGGAAGAGTGTTGGCGATAAAACGGATCCCTGAGGCACACCGGCGTTCACCTGTAGGAAGCTAGAAGCTTGCCCATCGCAGAGAACGCGAATACTGCGCTCATGCAGGAAGTCAGCCACCCAGTCGCACAATCGAGGAGACAGACCGTAAGCCGGAAGCTTGGAAAGAAGAGAACGGTGCCAAACCCTATCGAAAGCTTTCGAGATGTCAAGGCTAACAGCAATCGATTCGCCATGTTTTTCCATAGCCTCGCCCCATAGATGCGTCATAAAAGCTAGAAGATCACCCGTTGAACGTTTTGGTCGAAATCCATATTGACGATCATTGATAATGGAGTGATCTTCTAGATAGCGGATGAGTTGCGAGTTTATGATCCGCTCGAACACCTTACAGAGTACCGAGGTGACGGTTATGGGTCGGTAGTTGGCGGGATCAGAACGGTCACCTTTTTTGGGGATTGGTTGAACGTTCGCCACCTTCCAGGCCTTCGGCATAATTCCTGAGGAATAGGAGTTTCGGTACAGGCGCGTTAGTGCTGGAGCCAACTCTGCTGCACAATTTTTAAGAACAATCGCAGGAATACCATCAGGAGCACTTGCTTTCCGGGTGTCGATCGACTGTAGAACTGACCGTACATCACGCTGCCTAATCTGGATATCAGGCATTGTTGTGCCACAATATGGTATAGTCGGAGGTTGGGCTCCACAGTCGTCGAGACGGGAATTGGCTGCAAGCAGAGAGGCCAATATATTGGCTTTCTGCTGTGCGTCATGGGCCAGAGATCCATCAGGATATCGTAGCGGTGGCAGCGTAGGCTGGCAGAAGTTGCGTTGCACGGCTTTGGTCAGTCGCCAGTAGCTACGGCTTCCCGTAGGGTGCGAAAGAAGTTCTTGACCAAATCGTGCTACGCGCTGAGTATCTGCTCTAATGTAAGCCCTCTTGCAAGCTTTAGTGGCCGCATTATAAGCAGTTTTGAGAGATTCGACATTGGGATCACGAAGGGAGCGGGCCCTAGTCCAAGTACGATAAGCCGATTGTTTCTGCTCTACAGCATCAGTAAATTCGCGGTTGAACCAAGGACGAGATCTACCACCGCCGACAACGTCACTGAAGGGAATATAATATTCCATTCCCAACAGTATTTCATCAGCGATGGCGATTGCACTCTCGGACGGATCTCTCTCACCAAAACAGCGTGAAGACCAGGGGACAGACGCAAAGAAATCACGTAAGCCATCCCAATCAGCCGACAAGTAGTGCCATAACCTTCGCTTCACCTCCACAGGTCGTGGAGGAGTGACATATGGCACAGTAGCACCAACTAGACAATGGTCAGGGGAGCCCAAAGACGCTCCGACCTTCACATTATATTTAGTTGGGTCATTTGTCAGCAAAAGGTCCAGCAAGGAAGGAGCTTGACCGACAATGTCAGGTATCCTGGTGGGCTGGAGTACCAGCTGTGTCAGGTCATGCGTGAGAGCAAAGGCGTGAGCAGTTCGTCCTGCGTGGTCAGTTTTGGAGGAACCCAACCAAGTCTCATGATGAGCATTAAAATCCCCCAAGAACACCAGTTCTGCATTTGGGAACTGCTCCTGCGCATCATCTGCCGTCTGACTAAGATAATCAAATAGTCGAGTGGTCTCATTATCTCCAGTGTGGGAACGGTAAAGGCACACGTATATACAATTAATGGGTCCTTGATCAACATGTACCCATAGGACAGAAAAGGAGGGGTCTTCCAAACAGCGCAATCGGCGACAGCAGAGACCTGCCCTAACATACAGGCAAACTCCAGCTTTTCCGACAAAATTTTCTTCAAGGATGTAGCCGGGATACTGTACTGTTTCTTCTCTTTATTCTTAGTTTTTTTTCCATGGTAACTTTTTTACATATTATACATTATACATACATGATGCACCTTTACCAGTGTCCAAGGAACATCATGTAACAACTACTGGCACTGACTTCGAAAATATCTGATTAGGTATCTATTCTAAATGAAAACCTCCGTTTAGTTATTTTTAAATTTTAGTGCCTGGATGTCAGTTTTTTTTATTTCTAATATTAGATAAGAAAATAGAAATTTGTATTGAGTGATGCTGGCTATTTGTCATAGAAAATGATTGAGAAAATTTAAAACTTACACTGCTCCATCGTCATTAGGATCGTAGAACAAGTCCACTGCCGCCGCTATACAGGGCTCGTATCCGGAGCGACAAGCGTGATCCATTACCAGTCCTCGCGTAAGAACCTGCATTACAGGCTCGTTACCCAGAGGAGGAATGAAACCTATTTCCTCTTCGAATGTCCCCATTATTCGTCGTATTAACCTCTGAAAAAATAGAGTTTACTCCAAATTTCATTACCATAACTAAGATATGTTTACTTAATTAGGTAATTTAAGTCGAAAATCTTGCGGTATACCAAGATTTGAACGTGGGCATTAGCTCTACTGTGTATATTACAGAACGGAACTTAAGTGAAATGGTAATAAAAATACTTTTATATTTTACTTTTATGTTTTATATACAAACCTATTTTTTTCAAGGCACTAAATTTATATAAAATAATTACCAAATAAATGTCGTCATCTCGATCTTCTTCGATCGTTGCAAATGCAACTATACGTTTCCTTATAAAATCCATATTTCTTACGAATGCTCGCCAAACAGCGTACTCAGTTTCATGTTGTATGGTAAAAGCGACTTGTAATGCAATATCGTAAGAAATTCTGTTAGCCCGAGCTAAATTAAGAGCATCGTCGAGAAGCTGAAAAAAGTAAGACCATTTAGGTTTTAAGAAGTATAATAATATCTAAATACGAACAATTCGAACATGTTCGTAAAGAATAAAAAGATAATATAAAGATATGGGAGGTTCAAGCATTTTTCATGATAAAAAAGGAAAGCCGCATACAAATATGTGATAAGTGATTAATATAACAGATGACGACGATTGAATTTTTTAATAAAAAAATATTAGAAAATTTATTATAATTTATATTTGTTTTCCTTAAAATTATGTTTTATTTTATCTATTTTATATTTATATTAGCACAGCAGGAGAAGACCTATCTATATAGATATATGTATAAAGAGGAAATCTGATAGAATTCAGGTTGTGATATAATATGTATACTATATATGACAGATGGGTTATTAGAATACGTCGTAAATGGCGTATTAAATATACGAGTATTATGTACGTACATAAGGAGTGTCAACGTTAATAAGAAGTGTTATATATACATACCGTTGCTCTGTTTAATGGATGGATGTTTTCTCTTGCCTCAGGATCATCCAATGCTTCGATAAGATTCTCCCACAAAACTGGATCGTAGTTTACTCTGTAGTAACCTATAACATATTTTATTAATAATTGTTACTCCTGCTTCACTCGGGCACGTTCGTACTTTTGGTAAATTTTATTACTATAAAATATAGCCTGTGTGTATTATCTGTAAAATTTTCATACAAATCACTGAAGCTGTTTTAGCCTGACTACACGAACTTTGGTAGACAAATCTATGTATTTTCAAAATTAATCGTTAAAAAACATTTTTAAAAATAAGATTTATTCAAATGCTCTAAAAAGAAGGAAACAAACTTTAAATTAAATCAAACCCAACTTTTTTTTACATTACACAATTTATACGATATAGAAGACAAGCTTCTAGATTCAAGAAGCTAGATTTACCTATTTTAAAAAGTGGCCGTATTGTATCGGGAACTATGTAAACTAGTGTGACTTTCAGCTGAATCGGCCACTGAGAAGTGGGTCAAATTTAACTTGCGAGATTCCATTACACAGACCGGGACAGTTGAAACTAAATAAAAGTTTGTAATAAAACAGTAACAAAGCGAAATCTGTACCTATATGAAATATTTTTCGAAAACAATGAGTATTACGTATTGTGAACAGAATTTAAAGCCCAAATAATAATTATTGGACATTTTGTCTGTAAATGTCGGTTCAGTACCTACATCTAAATATTCACTTTTTGTTCGGTACTTTTTGCATTGCGTATTTCACGTAAAAAGTACTGAGCCAATGTTAACTAAATTTTGTGCAGTGATAAATAATAATAACTCGAACCAACATTTAGGATACCTGTATCAGGAAAATCTTTCATTCCCGTGGGAAAACAAAATAACATGTTCTATCGACTCTTTTTAAGAAATTTACATGGCTAAAGCTGGCTAAATCTTAAGAGATAAATCAAAATAATGTACCAGAAAATTGTAGGTATTAAAAAGGCATACAAAAAAGTCCGCAATAGCAAATGTCTATCTCCTAAGATACACTCGCAATAACTATTTTTATCAATTTAAAACGTACCCAGTATAGCACTCGTACGAAGCGAGGGTAAATCGTTAGTGTTATATAAACTTAGACTAGTTAAACTATTAAATATAAACTTACCTTGCCCTTGAAGGTTTAATATAATCCAATCATTTTCTTCAAGAGTTACTCGCAATATATGATTTGTATTATCCACAAAAGTATCAGTGTAAAGATTACTGAAGTCTGGATTTGAGCTTGTTGTAAATGTAATTGGAACGTTAAAACCTGCAGTTGTGCCACCAGGTGTATAACTGAATGGTTCCTAATAAAAAATCATAATTGAAATTTCTATAATCACATGATTTTCAATTTTATGCTACTCTAAATATTATGGCACGCAAAGTGGCTTTAAGATACATAATTGCAATATCCCATTAGAGAAGTGGAGTGTGAGGACCAATTAAGGTGTACAGGCTTCTTAATATGTTAAACAAATTAAAGTCTTATGACTTTCGTTATTGTTTGAGGTACTTAAAAAGTATTTAGTAAACTAACAAATATCAACCAGTTTCTGTCGGAGTACCCCCTCTTATGTGGGGTTCAAGGTTGCAGCGCTCAGTTGCCTTCCGATTAATTAATCCAATTCTATTGGAGCTATGATTACACAGGTTCTATTCTGCCCACACTAGATTTTAGGCTACGTTTTTGCTAATTTTCTTTAAAAGGTTATACATAAACGAAAACAATTTTCCCATTTACAATATTTTTAGTAATTTATATTTAAAATAACATTTTCGAACAATTTCAACGGTGCAAAGAGGAGTCAATATCAATATTATTGATCAATTTAAGAAAAAAGATCCACCCAAAATTGCCGTTAGGTAGTTGAAGCAGTTATTTAAAGTTTTTTTTAATATGTAAATTGTATGTCCTTACCTGAATAAGAAGTACTCCATTTGGCACAATCGAAGCAGTAATTAGGGGGTAACCGTTGTTATTGACCCACTGTTCTAAATCAAATCTTGCATCTCCGTTATTTCTTAGAGAATCATAAAAGTCATCAGATGTCAACAGTTCCATAGGCCTATACAAATAATAATTGTTTTTATATTGTAAGTTCCGATCCAATCCAATCAAATCCAATTCAAGCCTCAGTGTACTCTTTTACACTAGAGCTTGGATGCTCAATAAAAAATGATATGAAATGCTAATATTTGATATATTTCCTATTACAATATTATCTGATACAATTTAGAAAAATGAACAAAAGACGTTACATATTCTAAATAAAACTATCTTTTCGGATTTTGTCGCGGATTTATTTGCATTTTTGTTTCCCGACGTTTCGAATGCTTTACAGCATCCATGGTTATTAATATAATAAAATCAAATAATAAATATAAACATAACAGACAGGTAGATGTAGTAAGTTCTTACTGTGTAGATCAAAATGACAGCATATCAGATTAATATTTTTCATTTCTCATTTGCAAAAGTATATAGTAATAGTGTTGCTTAGTAAGTTGCTTTTAAATAATAGCAAACTAAATTAAAATAATTATCCTTAATTAACTTTAACTTTTTTAAATTACACATAGAACAATTATATGGCTTAAATAATTAACACTATATTTTATATTTTTCTTTATGGTTATAAATATAATAATGGCAACACTAAATATAGATTACTAATTAATATTTTAAAATTGTAATAATTATAAAAATAATAGCAAAAATTAAATAAATAATATTCCATATTCAATTATAATTAAAATTATAAAAATGTATAAAGTTAAAAAAAAAAATTGTAATTTAATTGGTGCAATTTTCATTTTGTTAATTGTGGGTAGGCTGTCTGTAACAACTATACCTCCAAGACATGTAACACCTCAGTCTCTCCCGTGACCATGGATGCTGTAAAGCATTCGAAACGTCGGGAAACAAAAATGCAAATAAATCCGCGACAAAATCCGAAAAGATAGTTTTATTTAAAATGTCAAATATTCGCGTAAATCTAAGAAAGTATTACGTTACATATTCGTATTTAATACTCTTGATCATATCAATTATATAAAAATTGTGGATGATAACTATTTTGATTTAACAGAAATAAATTAATTATACTACCGACGTTTGCGTAAGTTCTACATAAATTAAACATCAAAACATATGATACACAGGAAAAAATAGTAATTAAAGTATATTTTTATGAAAGAAGAAAATCATTAAAGAAAGTTACTAACTTACTACATAATGTCTTTATATCATAGCAAATATTAACCAAAGTTACACAGTACTACCTAGTATTGTGACAAAGGTCTTTATAATTTGTCATAAAAGTTTACCTGTTTTTTATTAGTGCTCTAACTGCAGTACGCATTATTTCATCTTCTCCAGTACCATAAGCCAGTCTAATCATTCTTATTAACGCTGGAGCTTTGTATTGCATCACACCATTCATAAGCAATCTAATTTCATTTTCATCAAATATATCATTTTCTGGCTCAATTCGACCCGATTCGGCATAAGCGTCCCATAGAAGACCTTCTTGTATCACATCCGTTACAAATATTGTGTTGAAATCAATCATTAATTCGTTTTCACCACTTGGATCAGTTTGGAACTACAACATCAAAATTATTTACTAATTACCCTACGTAAATGCTTGCAACTAATTTCGTAGGAACTACCTAGAGCCACTAAACAAAAGAATTGAATTGATTTGAACTATTAGATAAAAATTATATAATATTATAAAATCAAAATTAGGTATATACACATTATAATTATCCTAAAAATATTTGTAGCCAAGAGTCCAAGTATTTACTGGATTTTTTTATCACGGAATTCCTAGTAGCAGCATGTAGTCGGGAAGCGGTCCGTGTTTACGTCCCTGGGACTCAGAGTTCACATTGTCTCTCACTGCTCATGTCGAACTGTTGTTCCAGAGGAATAAGTGAGGTGCAAACAGAAAGTGCTTTCAAAAGTAATAATTGACCTTTATATCAATTTTACTATAATTCATATCAAGAAAAATATATATTAGTTATTACTATTGCTTTAATTCAATATGTATTTTAAATTATAGTTTTTATCATAATAAACGCCTTTTCTTACCCCTTTTGCAATTTCATAAGCCACGTAGGTATTAAGACCAATTATGAACCACTGATCTTTCCAATTGCTAGGGCGTAGAACGTAGCCGAACCATTGCCTCGACATTCCTTCGGCAATCTTTACAAGTGCTATTTTTCTATGTTTTATAGCGTTATTATTTTCAGTTAGTATGTAAGGCTCCCTAAAAAGTAAAACAAGATATAATAAAGAGTTGCAATGAAAGGGTAACATAATTTTTAACCTACATCTCGATTTTTATTCATAGCATAGAGTTTACTTAGCTACGTTTTACGTTTTGTAGCTAAAGGTTTCGTAGGCAAACGCAACGTTAAAATTACGTCACATCCATCTGTTCATCTGTTACAACCTTTTTAATCGGATTCTCTTAGTTATATACAGTTAAAATTTATGAAAAATAAAAGATAATAATGTTTATACATATAACTGGAGTGTGAATATAAATGAGAGCATGTAAACATTTTTTAGATCTATACATGAGCTGGGAATAATTAAACCACTATTTGATTTATGTTGATAGTTTTAAATCGTTTTAAAATAAAGTATGTAATAAAGTTTTGTAACTTACCAAATACAGACCGTAGACAACGCGGTCCAATCTCGAGAAATATCAGGAACGGCTATTATATTCATTCTTTCATTCTGGTTCATTACTATTTCATCATATGGCTTTTCAGTCCATTCGTTGAGCGCGTTGAAATAATCAATAATAGCCACTGAAGTTACAGTATTCTGATTTGAAACCCTTTGGCGAGTATGTATTTGCACATTTACACTGGGAATATTAGTAACGTCGAAGTTATGTGCAACCATACCCCAAAGATAAATCGGACTTTCTAATGGCCTAAATGATGTTCTAAAATGATACATTACATGCATTAAATTATGAGAGACTAAATAATTAGGTTCATGGGCGTTGCTTCAATTTTAGTAATCGTTTGTATAAAAAATATGCTTTGTTGGTATTTAGCGAATGAAAGTTTTTCTTTTCAATAAATGTACACTCATTATATAAAGTACTTGAAATGCTGTTCATCATGCATGCATCACTTAAGAACGGCTGGACCGATTTTCCTATTATTTTACCCTTTTTGACCCTACATGCCATTTTAAAATGTTCGCAATGGTTCGAATAAGTTTATGTAAAAAATATTGGAAAAGATGCCCGAAAACTTGCAAGATCCGGGAGAGATTAAAAGTGCCTAAGGAATTTGAGTGCAAAGATCTAAAAGAAATTTATTAAAAATTGAATAAAACATCTGTTGATACAGCTAATCTATACATATATTTAGATTTAAAATAAAAAATAAGAAATGTGTTAATTAGTTTTTTTTTCGAAATTCGTCCCTTAAAGGGGTAAAAGGGGGTAATGTAGTTTATATGGACAAAAATTCTTTATGATCAGATATACTTGAAACTTGGTATTAATGCTCTTCAATACAATTAAATAAATACAGTTTTAGGATTTTTCGAAATTCCATCCCATAAGGGTGTAAAATAGGGAATGAAAGTTGGTATGAAACTGAAATTAATGCACGGAAAGTGGTATTTACCCTTAAAATGAAAAATAAAACAACACAAATATTATTATTTATCGAAATTCTTTCCTTAAAAGGGTAAAGGGAGGTTGTGCTGTGTCCCCCCCCAACGTGCGTTCACCTTCTCGTGGTGGGGAGGCTCAGTAGTGCCCGGCTATACAGCCGGGCGCGGAGCCGAGAAACGCACAGGGAGGTGGCCGCCTTCGGTGGGCGGTGGGAGGTGGCCCTCTTCGGAGGGCGGTGTACCATGCGGGTTGCTCCTGGTACTTCTCTGATAGTATAGTGGACTTTGGAGCAACCCTATGGTAGTTGTGGTCTGCCTCGGCAGACCTGCCGTCGGGGCGTCGTAGTTGAATGCGTAAGCGATCCTGCGACGCCCCATTAAGACGGGGGAAGCTTTTGTTGGGTTTTAGTGGGTAGTACTGGCTTTGCCGGTGAGGCCCACACCTTATGCGTAAATGCATTTCCCAACGTTAAAAAAAAAAGGTTGTGCTGTTTATATGGGGAAAAATTTGTTTATGATCATAATTATTTAAAACTTGGTATTAATGCCCTTCAATACAATTATTAAATAAATATGTATTTTGGAATTTTTACAAATTCAGCCCCTGAGGGGGTAAAACTAGTCGTTGAAGTTGGAGTTGGTTGAATATATTTAAACACAGTAACATGGCTCAAATGCTCCGTTAGTGAACACTTACTGTGTGGGATATAAAGTAAAGAAGGGAAATTACTCCGAATCTAGAGGAAAATTATGTATAGCTTCTCGGCTGGCCACAGCAATGACAACTATAAAAAACCTAGATCGCGAGAGAGAGAATCTACTCGTAGCTAGAGAGTATCCTATCAATATCCTCCTTCTGAAGGTTAACACACCTAAGCGAAACTCACCTAAGTTATGGCACGGGATTAGTTTAATTCATTAAACTCTGTTACTTTCTTTCCATTTCCATTTTTCGAAATACATCCTATAAAGGGGTAAAACCGGTAGTAAAAGTTTGTATGAAACTACCCTTTTAGAGATTTTTTTGTAGTTTCTTTTCGGTTCGGTAGTTCGGGTTCTGCTTGTATGTTATAGTTAAAAATATATCGTTAAAAAGCCCATATTAGCCAAGTTACATGATTCTAAAGTTGTAAACATTGTATGCGAGTTGCATCAATACTCTTTAACTTTAGAAAGATGGAGTAGAAAAATGTGCAAAAAATACAGGTACCTAGTGGAGCTTGCTAAATATCTAAAATGAAAATTTATTTACAAAATATATCTCGTTTAACATCTTTTAAAATACTGGATATTATGAGTTACGATCGCTAAAATTAAATTTGTTTTCCATATATATTTAACACCTCCATGTAAAATTCTAAGAAATTAATTAAACTAAGAAATTTATTGTTAACTGTAACGCCGGAATGTCCGCGGTCGTGGAGGGATTAAGAAATAATATGAAACACAAATTTATTTTTGCAAACAATAAAGTATGTATTGCGAAAAATTTGTTTTATTTTTTCGTAATTTCATCGCGGGCAAAGCCGCGGGTTCTGCTAGTGCCTAATAAATATTTAAGTGCTATTTAGTATAATACTAGTTATGTAAATAATTTTACGTACTGGCTGTCCACTTCCAATTGTGAGTTTACAATAATGTTCCTATATTCCATGTCTAGAAATGTAAATGATGCAATCGACGAAAGAGAAGGCTCGTCCATGCAAGGAAACACCCGTCTTGCATTGGTTGGATTGAGGTTCATAGCTATATAATCACTAAAACATACATAATTATTTTCTCTCTCTTAAGAATTTAAAAAATAGCATTGACATTTAATTCATATTTTGTATAATACCACTTAATTATAAATTTGCTGACTGAGAGTAATTATTTCAAGTAAATGAAGCAGCTCTTCTCAGGATCAAGTTTTTGTTACAAGGTTAAGTTAAATAGATATTTTATTGAATAATTATAAGATAATTCTAGTTTTTTATAAACAGTTAAATAAAGTAAAAATATTAAATAGGATGAAAGTTACATTTAAATTGCTATTTAATTCGTAAATTGAGACGTTACTAAGACCCGTAGGGTTTTATTGAAAATATTATAGAAAAGCATCTTACGTGTCGTCAAAATGTCCCATGTAAAGACCCATCCCATCACTCCTAAAGTCTGCTGAATAATCTATAATAACTACATATGTCGTTGCAGGTTCTTCTGGTACTTGTACTTCTAATAAATCATCATATGCATCAAAATTAACATCTGATGCATCTGCAATTGTTAAAATCCCCAGTTGAACACGATGCACTTCAAGGTCTACCATATGGAATAGTAAAGCTTCTCCTCTTCCTTCACTAACACGGACACTTAAAATAGCCTGCCCAATAAATTTATCGCCATTTCTTGTGATTTGAATAGAGTAGTTCCTGACTTCTTGTCCTCTCCGAATGTTAACCTCTGATTGTCGTTCCAGAGATCTTCCAGTCACGTTGAATGTGTTGTTTATTGCAGCATTCAATATTTGAGTAGTATAATCAACTGTAAAATTCTTTGGTTCTTCAACCAATACTTCATCTTGTAGTGAGTTAGTAGTTGTAAAAATACTGTCTATCGTTTCTAATGTCGGTGAACGAAGTATTGGCAGCGTATTGACGAAATCCAAAAGGAATATACAAGAAACAATGCTTATTCCACACTTATACTTAGTCCGGGCCATTTTTCCTAAGGCCGGCAGTCCACAATGAAACGCAACGTCCCATACGGCCACTTCACACACAGTGATGTCAATGCGAAATAGGTCGAATTGGATACTGACAAACGAATTCCGATAATGTCAGTTCAAACTGAGATGAGATAAAAGATTTTATATTTTTCAACAACTGATTAACTGATATGTGCAATATTTGTCGAGGTACGGTTTTAAAATAACATAGAGAAAATGTAAAGGTGTGAAATATATTATTATGTTTCATTGATTGTAAAATTCATATGATAGAAAAGTTTATAGATTGAGTTATATAGATTTGGAATAGTAAGAATAACAGCGAAATAAATGAAATTATTATCTTTACTAAATAGATTAAGACGCAATATTATACAATTCTTAGCAATAAAGAGTCTCCTGGGCTACAATTTCTTGACATGAGATGTTCACAAGATTCATGTTCCTACATGAAAAATGTGTGTACATAATAAGTACAGAGATTGGATTGGCCTATGCCCAGCAGTGGGACGTTAAAAAGCTAAATTAATTCACGCGTATATGAATATGATGTGACGTATTAAATTCCAAATTCGATTTCTTTAAATATATCAGCATAATGCGTTATACTCGTAGGTGTGATTGACATTATCATATTTATCTTTAAAGTAAATTGAGATATGATATCTTGATTGGGAATACTGCTCTTATACTTTCTTCGTACTGTAAACGGAGATGAATGTTATTATAATAGTATACCAACGAATTCTTGCTTCGTGGAATGATGCAAAGGGAGGGGCGCAGTCCACTCCATTCTTCGACGTTCATAGCTTAACTTATATATTCTGAGAATATACAGATATAGAAAGTTATGAGTATGTACATTGTGCTTATTTAATTATAAGTAGACCCTATCTCATATTTAATTTGAAGTGCATGTTATTATTATTTTATATTAAATGCCTATTAAGCTAATTTTTTGGTTATATCCATCCATATAATAAAATTCTAACGGATTCGAATCTGTACATTAAATATTTTTTGAAAAATCTTATTGAAATAGTCATTATTATTGATACAGAGGCCGAATCTATGTTTTTCAGAATATTTGTCTGTCTGTCTGTGATCGCATCACGAGAAAACCACTGGACAATGGAAATTATAGCTGGTTATCCGGGTCAATATATACGGTTTTTACTTCGGAAAAATATCTCGTCTCTGAGAAATCTACACTAAACATTACAATATACGAACCCCAGCGGAGCGAGGGCGAGTTGCTAGTTATAATAGAGAGTGGTGATTTTAAAACTTATAAAGTTTTAAAATTTCAAATATTTACATTTATTTTTATTACAAAGTTTCAAATATTACTATTAACATTTTCTAAAGTTGCCAATGTTTTTTGAATAATGTTCATTTGAATTTATTAAGTTGAATTATGAAAACAGAAAAATAATACTATGGCTTTTTGAGAGGTATGTATTTTGTGCCATTTTTTTAGGATCGCAGTTGCATTTTTGGCAAAAATAATAGGAAATAATTGACAGAAAGATAAATATTTACTTCGGATAATTATATTTTGGATTAATATAATCACAGTTAAAAAGCTTAAATAATCATATAAAGATTATATATATTACAAGCTTTCATTTGTCAATAAAAACTACATAACGTAAAACATACAAAGTTTAAGTAAACATTTTACCTTAAGTTCTAATAAATAATCATTAAACCAAAGTTTTACTAGCGGTTATAAAGTTTTACTAGTGATGAAGATAGAAATAATCACAAGGAAGCTAGATGCTAAGGCATTAGCGTTGTTACCATCATCATCATCACCTTCATCACCACCATCATCACTATCATCACCATCATCTCCACCACCATCATCACCATCATTATCACCGTAGTTATCATTCAACCATGAGATGACTTGATTGTAGTTCTTCTCGCTCCAAGCAATAGATGCTACAATGTTTTCTCTTATGCCAGCTATTGCAGCTCTCTCGCCCGCCGAAAATATGGCAGTGTGATTGCCGACAAGCCAGTCAATCTGTAATAATAAATTTCATTATTATAAAAAAATCTCCTCAACTGGCACGCTTTGAAGAATTTCTTGAAGAATGGAAAAAAACAAGAGAATTGAATTGAAAAAAATCTAACTCCAAATTGCACATTACTCGAAAATGACTGACTTAATTTCAATAGATTTTTATCCATTCTCGACCGCTGTGCCATTTTGGGAACACTTCATAAATTGGGGCTTGTAAGAAATTGTGTGCCATACCTAGTACATTTTTACTTTATTGAGCAGTTGAAAGTATAATTGTTAATTATAGTGCATGTTATTAAATAATTATCGAGAAAGACCGTTTTTTTTGTTGATATTGGTCATTTGCACGACTCTAGACCTGGCCGCACTTATATAATTATTATATAATACAGGTAATGCATATCATGGGTATTGTGTGTATTTTAATAGAGTAAGAAACTTGTATCTCATCTAAAGTTATTATGTTGTATGATATATGTATGTATAGAAAACCACTTCATATGCGAGTGCTTTTTTTAAGTTTATTTTCATTACATAAATACTTTTTAATTGATTCCAAATTTACTTTAGTTTTTAATTTTGACATTTAATAAAATAATTGATATAGTATGTAATTATAAATCTTCCTCGAGAAGAGTTTATTTATTAGTTTATTGTTTTTTAGATTGAAATAGAGGCTTTAAATGTTGTTTCTTTTATTATTACAGGTGAGATAATATTTTATTATAATTGTAATTTTTAAATTGTTTTTTGTATTGAAATTCTAATAGTAAAATAGATCTTTTATTATTACAGAAACGCAGTTAAGTCTTTATGTTTCAAATAAGATAAATAACATTATTATATATATAAAAAAATATAGCAACATAAACATTGGTGTGCCAATTTAGGTACAACGGCCACAAGCGTATATATTTTTAATTAGTTATATAAAGTAAGAATGACTTGCAATTATTTTACAATACGTAGTAACTCTTGGGGATTGGAATAAGGCATTGCCGCTTTAAAAATAAGAGTATTAATGAGCTATTTATAAAATAATATGTGCTTACTTTAGCGGAATGTGCTGCGGTTGTTAATCTCCTGGAAAAGGCATTAAGGATATTCGTAGTGCCGGTAAGCATTTGTACCCTGAAAAAAGAAAATTCAGATTATTTAATAAGTTACACACTAGACACGCCGGCGTGTCAGTTAACAATAGATTTCTTAGAATTTTAATTAATTTCTTTGAAATTTACCTGGAGGTGATAAATGAATTATATTTTTTTATTGTTTACAAACCTTGGTTGAATACGTGCGAAGTTTTCTATCACAAAATCTAAGGCAGCTTCCATGTTTTCGGGGCTAGCGTTTATCGTTGATACAATAATAGAGTGTCTGTCCTGGTCTCTCACAGGTGAGTTGTCATCAAGTACTTGATTGAGGAAGCTGAAAAGGTTGTTATATTAATAATTTTAACTGTCTGTTAATATTTGTTTTGTCTATATATTTATTTTTAGTACCGTACCGTATTTAACTGAAGGCAAAAACGTAAGTAATTTAGATCTAAGATACGGCAATTTTACTCCAACTAACTACTGATCAAAATACGAAAGCAAAAAATATATGTAATGAAGAAGAGTTGACAAAAAATCATGTTAAGAACATGATAATAATTAAGGAGCTACGAGATCTAAGCTTAAGCCTGCTTAACTTAGCTTTCAAAGCAACACTACCACTACTGATGTAGTTGGTAGATGTAAATACTTACAATTCACGTAGTGCAGCATTAGAAGTACAGCCCAAGGCATTAAGTATAGTGGATCGTTCGCTAGAATCCTGGCTTGCCCTATACCTATCCCAGAGGAAGTGGAAGTTATCAGCGCTTCCGCCGCGGAGACCGGAGCAGAATACTACAGTCTGGACATCAGGATTTAATGACTGGTCTGAAGAAATAATTTGATTATTTTTTTTGATTTTCTAGATAAAGATATAAATATACCTAATAGGCATCCAAGGGTAAAGGGACGCACCCGAGCGAAGCGAAGGTATTCGCTAGTTTAACGTAATTAATAATTATTATTCAGTGCCTAAGCTCGACTGTTGTAATACACACTCGTATTATATGACATCATCTTATAATGCAAAGATATTTAGCTGATACCTTACTAACCGTTTATATTTACTTACGGCTTTAATTATATAATATATATATATATATATATATATATATATATATATATATATATATATGCGAATATTATTATTACTAAATGTTATAATGTTAAAAACGGTATTAGCACAGTACTGCTAACTAGCACTGCCTACTAAATCGGAGATCGCGAGTTTGATTCTTGCATAAGATAATATTTGTACTACTTAACCAAAATTAGTATTCCTGATACTATTTTTTGGGTTTGATTTCTGTGCACTTAATGTTTTTAGTAATAAGCTTCAATAGAATAGAGATTTTCAAAATAATCTTTAAAACTTACTAGGGTTATCTCTTAATTGTTGTAAAAGTTCTTGAGATCTGTTGACGCATTGTTGGTTGCCATAACGACAATTGTTATCTAAGATAATGTTCCTGTGGAAAGGAGTGACGTGTTCTTCTCCGTATCCTGCTATGAACCCAAGTTGATCGTATAGAGGCGCGGTGAGTGTAAGGACATATTGCTAAAATATAAATAAAAACTGAATAAAATATATTTACTAAATATTTGAAGGTGACTGACTGTATATCGTTCAGTATAGGTAATGCTATCTAAAACATACTATATTTATAGTGGAAGAAATGAGTAAAACACCATTATTTTTTAGGGTTCCGTACCCAAAGGGTTAAACGGGACCCTATTACTAAGACTCCGCTGCCCGTCTGTCACCAGGCTGTATCTCATGAACCGTGATAGTTAGACAGTTGAAATTTTGACAGATGATGTATTTCTGTTGCCGCTATAACAAGAAGTGCTAAAAAGTAGAATAAAATAAATGTTTAAGGGGGCTCCCATACAACAGACATAACTTTTTTGCTGTTTTTATAGATAATGGTATGGAACCCTTCGTGCGCGAGTCCTACTCGCACTTGGCCGGTTTTTTAAATAATTGACTGTTTAAAATTAATATTTTTGAAAAGAGTGACTTTACAAATAGTTTATCCGTTTATTTTTCAAATGTAATCTTACGATTAGAAGAAAATTAGAAAAATCACTTTTAACAATAAGCAAATATTTACCAAATGTACACATTTCGTAACCACGAGTAACTAAAACGCAAGGTTTTATTTAGTAATAAGATATTAAACGGTAATATGCAATACAATATGATTAATAAATTGATAATACCATAACATTCAATTAAGCCATACCTGAAATAGTCGATAGGCCTCAGAACCGCTGAGAACGATATCCAGGTAGCTGAAAGCCGCATTCGCCGCCCCCCAAGGGATGTAATCAGTCTCGTTTATCAAATATCTAGACACTTCGAAGGCAATAACATATTCCTGAAAAATATAATTAAAATAGTTTTAAATTAGTGACTAACGTTAAACTTACAAAGATTAATATGAATTAATCTTAAAAAAATGATGAATCTATAATGTCTATGAAGACGACACTTTGTTTTTTTAAGAAACGAGATTGTACGATATGTATGTATTTAAACTAAAGTATAAACGTATACATAGGTACATAGTTTAAAAATCAACAAAATTCATGTAAAATGAACATGCAATTCGGCTACAAAATAATAAAAATTCTATTTAACTCACCGTAAAAAATCCTTTTCATCTTGTAACAATAAAATGTTTAATTAATAATAAAAAAATAATTCGATATGTACTCATTAATTTAAAAATAAACAGGTTTAGTTATAGCTTTTTAAATTATTTAATTTATAATTGTAGAGATTCTAGACAAATATGTACATATTATATATTTTATAATCTATACATATAATACAACTCTACTCGATTCAAATCTGAAAATTGATCATATGAAATATATTCAAATATCCTTTCAAAACGTGCTTTTCGTATTACCTACATATAACATAATGCCCATAATTTACTAAATTTAGCCTGCCTACATATTTACATTTGACTGAGCAGTAGGTACTAATCGTCATGCTTCATTGAGCATTACATACAGCTGACTTTGACCTACAAGTATGATATAGCCAGGTATATACATATATGAAAATAAATTCTTAAAGTCATCTCAGAGTTCATGCAATCCATTATTCCAAATATATCAAAAAGAAAAATTCTTATCACCTTTCAGTTCCCTTTTTATAATAAAGATGCATACATTTTTATTTCTTAGTGCTCGCAATCAAAACAATTCAACAACAACGAAACAACAATCAAAACAAATCAAACTGTATATAAAACCGTAATTCCTAATTGTAATGTATGTGTGTCCATACAGTTTTAAATTCAATAGTATTTTTTTATAGTTTTTTCACATGGCTGGATGATTCTTTGACAGTTTGAGAGGTTCAAGGCTTAAAGTGCCCTAAAATGTTACAAAAATATTTCCTGTAAAAAAAATATAAAGCAATAAATATATTTACTAGTCTTCCACTTCTGGCAAGGTTGAAAGAATCATCGATAATCTGTGCTCGATTTAACAAATGTATTGTTCCGTGAGAGCGTTGTAGGGCATTCGCTAACGCACGCCAGTTAGCCTCGTCATAGTTCACTCGATAGTATCCTAAGTAGAAAGAAATATAAATAGTATTAATATATTATTTTTGGGAATAAAAACATCTTTAACCCGGATTGTCTATCATTAGTGAAAAGTCTAAGGCTAATTAATTATATATTGGTTTATAACTAAAAAGATGCACAAACATCAAAATTTTGTACTTTTCTTGTGAAATCATTAAAAAATAAAATTATCATAGTTCTTTTGTGCCAACAACATAAAAGATACCATAATTTTAGGTGTTCTTCGAGGTATAACTTTAGGCAGCCAATGAGTATTTTTAACAGAAAAACTCTGTCATATTTTTCTTAACTTGCACTCGATTCTAGTACCTCACAATAAAACTATTTAATGACCTTTTAAAATCTTAGTCTCTCCCGTGACCATAATTACTGTAAGCGTTTGAAACGTCGGAAACGAAAATCAATATAAATCCGGGAAAAAATCGAAGTGATAGTAGGTATTACTTAAATAGTTCCTATCAAGCTATAGGTAAACGATGTGTTATGTACTAACCTGTTTGTTGCTTATTTAAAATGTACCACTCAGATTCATTTAATCCTGGAATATTAAAAGGGAGTGCTGCATTACCAGGTATGGGTATTACCCAAGCTTGAGGACTTGTGTCTGTGAAATTTGGATTTGTAGAGAGTACCCAATTAATAGGTACATGCCACCTCTCCCTTGATGATAGTGAAGAGTCAGCGAGGTACCGTTCCTATAAAGGGAAAAATAAAAATTTAAAATTTTTTTGTATCTGTGTTCACTAGGTATCTTTTGAGAACTGTAGGAGTTTAATTTTTTTTGATTTGTTCATATAGATGCATGTAACTGTTATAAAAAGCTACTACTTTGGATCAGAGATCTTAGACAATAACTTATTACTAAGTTCATAAGCTAGGGACAAGTATGCACAATACATTGTACATATTGGCAATATAAAAAGAAAACAAGATTTAGTTAAATCTATATTAACTGCTGTAAACTAATTTAAAGATAATTTGCTTTAAGTGAAAATTTTATATATTGATGTCAATATGTGATAAATTCATCCAGGAGTCCAATTTCCAAGCATTCTAAGAGTACAATAAGCAAGATTTTGGTAACTTTAATTTATATAATCACCTGATTGACTGTTATATACTCTGCACTAGTTCTTGATCTTCTTATAGTAAGGACTGGGAAACCACCCTGTTCCGTCCATCTCTGCATTATTATTTCAATAGGGTCAGGAATATCGTGACTGGATCCAAACAACGCCAATTGTAACGCCTCGTATAGGTCCGATGGTTGAGCGCTTCGTCTTGAACTATAATCAAATAATTATAGTAATTTCTTAGTTCGGCAAACATCAGAATTTGGATATTAGAAATTGCACATTGAAAAGATATTCAAAACCAATATGAATATATAAATATATATACGTTCTAATTCAAATAATATTGAATCCTGATAGACTGAAGTTTACTTAATATGTAATAAGCTATTTTTAATGAATAATATTAATATCCAATATAATACAAAGTATTTTTTTGAATGTACTGCTTATTAACGGTCAAGGTTAGAGAAAAAATATAAGCATGCAGTGAAACACAAAGTACGCGGAGAAGTTTAAATATAAGCTTACTATGATCTTATGTAGATGATGAGACCATTTTTGAATATCTCAGGCGTAAGGAAGTGTTGCATCATACGAATGACGGAGCCAGCTAAAATGAAATGCTAAACTTAGTTTTTATTTAAGAAAAGTGTGTAAGTCGTCGATATGTTATAAATTTTAACTATTAAGTCCTTTCTATTTATCCAATATTTCTACAAAATATTTGTCACATAAAAATTAAATATGATGGGTACTCATAGTTCTGAATAGAAATTCTAATGTATTTCCTCTAAACAATGGATGAAAGCCGGACCAATATGTTGCTCATGCGAATTTGGATTGATATTGGATGCCTAAAATTATCATTTAGATCAATTTCTAGGCATGAAAATGAATTTTTTTACCCTTATATAATGATAACTAGTAATTGTTCAAAAAAATCAGGTGACATCGTGATGGAGTAATATTTTATAGCAATGTCCTATTTCGAAAATAACAGAAAATAACAAAATTATCTTAGATATTATTATTTTTTCATTTCGTAGATATACTGACTACGTCATTCTGAATATATATTTTAAAGGTGCGCGTTTTATCTCTACCTCATATCATATCATTCCTCTGGATATAATGTGGCTCTTATCGCTACCGAATACAAACGTGATCTTTATTTCTTTAACAGTTAAAACTAAAATTCCTTGACAAATTCACGTATTGAAGTAAGAAAAAATAAGACACAATATTAGAATAAATCGTTCCAAAGCACACGTATACATTGTGAATTGAAATCATTTTATTTCTACTAAGCCTCTTAAAGCTTATGAATATATTGTTTTTACTCTATAATATATTTTCCGCTTAATATATCTAAGTACAATTTGATAAAATAACAATAAGAATCCGCTTCTAAGCATTTTTTATTACAGAATTGGCTATGTTACAGGTCACAATGAAGAAATATAAGTTGTAAGAAAGTAACATTGGGCTGTAAATGAAAATATAATATGTAATTGAATAAAATAAACGTATATTATTTCATTCATAATTAAGATGTTACAGTTTAAATTATATACTAGTAATAAAGTGTTCATAACTTTAAGGCTTTACTCCTAGCAAATGTTTCTGTATTGATAACTTCAAGAGAATGAACAAATAACATAGAATAGAACAACAAAGCAAAATGCTGTTGACCTCTGTTTAGTTAAAGAGTCTTAGAAAGCTAAACTTCCAGTTGCAACTAACTTTGTTGACACGTCTAAGTGAATTTGTGCCTGTTTTACGTCAGGCTTAACTTGCTACTACTCGGTAAAGTTAATGAATAACTGAAAAGGCTTAAAATGTTATAAATTTGTTTGTGTCTTTGGTAAACAATACTCAGATACGGTAATTTATCTATTTGTTTTATTGCAATTTCATAATCGTAATAATGCCTATTTTATATCAAAAAGAAACAAACAAGTTCAAAATTACCCTAATATTTTGTAAACTCTATTAGAATACATTACAGTCGCTGACAAAAGGCAATTTAGCTTACACTGATTCCTAGTCATATGCGACTTCGATTTATAAGTATTTTATATCTACTCACATTTTTGATAAGCAACGGCATTAAACGTGCCAGTGATTTCAGAAGGTGTGAATACTGGATGCGTCATGGGGTTAACGGAGAGTACTGCATCGCTCTGCATCACGTTTTGCATGGCAAGAACATATTGGTCCATCATACGCCATGTTGGATATACCTAGAAGATAACTAGACTATTAGTGTTGAAAAGATTATTAAAAAATAAAATTTTGGTCAAAATCTTGCGGTGCAAATCTTTGTGATATAGATATCTATATCCATAATTGTATTATATTGGTTCCTCATATATTTTTATCAATAATATTATAATTAGGTAAGTGATCCTAACCTATTTAAGTAGTAAAAAAAATATTTCTACTTGGGAAGAGTTACTAAATTTTTGGCCCTATTTCTCCGAAATAAAGTCAGTTTATGTAATCTGAACAAAATAACACTATGGTTGTCTTAAATGACGTTCAGCCCATACCGATGAAGTACAATGAGTATGTATTAAATGCATTAAAATATATTTCGTGTAAGTTGTTTGTATAATAGAAGATAAATATTAAATAGTTTCAGATTAGTTTCAGACGAGAATATTTGCTGGATTTATACAACTCATATTCATTGAAACGTAAACGTTATTTAAAGGTAAACGTGGTCGGGTTTGAGTTTTTTAAACTTACCTTTTATTGTCTATAACAAGTGTATAACGCCTTTGAGACATCTAAAACTTTAGTCTCTCCCGTGAACATAATAGTATTCGAAACGTCGGGAACCAAAAATTAAAATAAACCCGCGAAATAATCCGAAAAGAAAGGTATATTTAAAATTACTTTTTATTTTATATATAAATGTATATATACATACTTTTAACTATACAATTACCTTTATCTTATAGATGTGAATTAAGTTTGGACTAGATGATATCTTTCTTTACTATTCAATACATATTTAGGTAAACAAGCCACCCCATTGGACTATGTTCTCATGCAAAGAAATAAAAAAGTTCAAGTTAGAGTAACATGAGGTGGAGCCCTGTCAACCAAATTCAATTTTAGAGGACTTTATAAAATAGTAAAAACAAACAAACAAAACTTTTAAACTTACCAAATCAGTTCCAAAGTTCTCAAAGAAATTAGCGAAGCCTTCATTCAACCATGTATAAGTCCAAGACCGTGGACTTACTTCATTTCCGAACCACATATGCACGTTTTCATGGCAAATAATACGGCCAATGTTCTGTAAAGTTGCTGTAGTAGTAACGCCCTCTTGGACAAGAAGTGCTTCCTCTCTATTCACAGAAATATTCAAATTTATATTTAAGTGTAATAATAATTTTACATTACAGCATTACATAAAATTACAGCCTCTACAACCTTGGTCTAATACGTTAGCATGTACATTGTTCATATCACTATAATACTTCATGTAGCAAGTAGTTTTTTCTTTATTTCTTATAAATTATGGCAGTGTCTATGATGTAGTGCTCAAAGATCAAATGACTATTATAAATATATTAATCGGCCTATGTTTCTGTCTGTACTTGCTTTTCTGTGGAATGGGAACATCAATTTTAAATTATCTTTCGTTGGTGGATGAAGAATTAAAGGTAGAAAGATATCCAGGTTAATATTTATTCTGGGAAAAAGGAGGTGTCGATGTTATGTTCATTGGTAGGCAGAAGATTGGTCTGAAACTAATATTGGATCCAATGGAAAGGAAAAGTTTTCCTTTGGACAAGAATATAAATTTTGTAAGTTTTTTTATTTCATGGGGTTTAGACAAGATCAGAACAAATTGTAGGTGGGTCATTTTTTAAATTATTAAATAATCAAAAATGTTACTTTATTACAAAGATGATTAAATGTTAGGTTGCTTATAAAAATACAGCATATATGTAATATATTGGTAATGATAACAATTAATGTTTATTCGTTGTTTTCAAGAGCATTTAAAAATTAATCTTAAAATCTGTAAAATAAAGTTTGATATACAATAACAAGAATTAAAAACAAGATCTTAAAACAGCACAAACATGCTCACTTCATAACGCTCTTAAGGTTCTTTGTCACAATATTTTATTTAGCGAATGTAAGAGGAGACTCATTTGCGGGACTCACAAAGACTGACTTTTTCATTATGATACGCCTTCTTCAGGCCTAATTTAGTACTAGCTAGTTCTGATTATTTCTATTTAATAAAACTCTGTTTTAGAATATAAAAAATATTTTTTTAAAAAAGTGTAGAAGAATTTTTCATTCCCTTATATTTTGTCCAACAATATATGTATTTCGTTTATTGTAATAAATGGATTTTTGTGGTAGAAATTTGTCAAAATGTTTTAAAGACGAGGCAAGGTATTTGAAAACTCAGCGACATTTTTTGATTAGTCGATCTGGCTGTCTGGCTAGTCAGCTACACCCACCACTTACGTAGTAATATTTTTTATTTCAATTATCATCGTTTTTTCCTGTACGCTTGTATTAACATATGGTAATTTAATTCAGTCTTAATACACAAATAAATCAAGGCTCGACGTACCTATAAATAACCAATCCCCAATTTTCCATAGCACCAGCAGCAAAATCAGGTACAGCTACTTTGTCAATTTTTGGCAGAGCGTAAATGAATTGCATATAATTCTGTAATTCTCTCATATTTCGTTGACCATAATCCAGGGCAAATAAGGCCGTAGACTGAGTGCCTCTTCTGGAATATATTCTGAATGGTACACGGTAAAGTATCATAGTTGGCTCATTCGTTATAAACTCGAAGTTGGATACAAGAAAAGCTATAAGGTATGTGGACATCACGTTTGTGTCCCGGAATTCATGTTTAACGTAACCTTGCACATCAGGCCTGGAACATTAAAAAATAATATATTTTATATTTACAGTATTTCTAATAACATTTTCTTATTGTAACAACATATTTGTGTGTCTTTTGGTCAATAATTAAGATATTTGTTACTTACTTTGAAGTATCTTCTCTCAATGGCATATTGGTTCTTACAACCATATACTGTGGCGGAGCGTATATTGTTGTTCTAAATATAGCCTTTAGATGAGGTTCGTCGTAGCAGGGAAAAGCACTTCGAGCGTATGTAGGCTGGAGTTGAGATGTCACTAGATTACTGTAAGAAAGCAACATGATGTAGAAGACACGCAGCAATTATATATTATTAAAAATGATCCATAACTAAATAAAGAGTGTATATGCATAAATCGTTAATTCACAATTTTTACCATTTAGAGCACAAACGCACTAAGCAACTATGATCGCGGCTCTGGTTGTAGTTCAGACCAATAAAAGACCAAATGGCGCGACCGAGTCTTTTTCAGTTTTAAATGTTAAATTTTATTAAGGATCAGAGATTGCTACTGATTAATGGCGTATTATAATTATTAATATTACAAAAAATAGAAAAAGGCTTCAGAATTGTAGAACCAATTTGACATTTAAGTTACATCGTTATATTGGCAAGCACTTAATATTCTATATGTTTTATTAACTTGACGGCATTATAATTAGTCAAATTCTGCCGTTCAGCCGATGTCGCCTTGTGTGCGGGTTAGGAAAAATATTTTATTACACTCTTCAGGTCGCAATGATGATACGGATATGCTTTTGCGTAAGTTTATTATGCAGGAAGTTTGGAATTCAATTCTATATATAAATATTTTATTGGTTGTAGAAAGTTGGATTGTTGATGATAGTTGCTCCGATCTGGCAGCACAACATTTTCTTAGAAGATGATTGATTAGAATCTTAGTATGCACCCGTTTGTTATGAATTAAAACTGACTGTGCTTAGATAACATTTATTTACCAAGCAAATGTACTTATCTTTGTACGTCTTAAATTAAGATCAACTTGGACACATGTACAGTTGTTTAAGGATAAATGTTACTTTAAATTTATAAAAATTGATATGCTTTATACTTACTAGGACTGGTCATTATATTGATAATTTGATACGTAAACGCCGAACATATTTCTAGAGTATGTTCCTACATATTCTACTTTCAAGATGTAGGCCTGCCACGTTGATAGCGGCGTGTTCGACTCAACAGTTAAAAATTGGGTGTCATTTGTCAAACTGTAAGTGCTCATTAGATTAACAGCCGGGTTTGCTTCAGTATGTAACTCAATTCTTGTAATCTGCATTTCCATAGCATGTAACACTATCTGTTGAGTGTTTCTTTCAGGTACGATTCTTATAGATACATTTCCAAGAAATGAAGTCTCATTGTTGGGGTCTAAAATTAGACTAATATCATATAACGTGGGTCTAGATTCTCCAGGAAGGACATAGTGTTCGTTACTATAGGTAGATTTCACAGAATTAAAGGGCACGCCATGTGATATGCCTATAAGGCAAAAAAAGATCAGAGTGTACATATCTGAAAAAGAAAATAAAAATAATAAGAAGTTATCTTTGTGACATATTCATGTTTTGTTTTAAAATTATTTTGTTATGATAATTTAATTATTTGTATAAAGAGCAAGACTACTTAATTTGTGTAGACCCTTTATTTTTTTCGATTCGTTTTAATTACGCAATTACTCTATTCTTAAAATTCCGACGGCGACTTTTTTTTTGGTATAAGTAACTAAAACTATTATTATTTAGCAGTGAATATAAAAGCTATAAGTAGATCATCGAGTTGAAACTAATGGCATGTCGCCTTAAATCATAGAATTTGTCATTTTTTACGTTGTGTAATATTTTAGATCTGAAGATGATATATTTGATCTTATCCTAATCTTATTATCGATATCTGCGGTTTAAGAATTTTCTTATCTATGAGTGCCATTCTTTCGCGAAATAAAACTATAAGTACGATAAACGTAAGTATTAAAGAAATATACGCTATTATTTGTTCATAAAATTCACTTAGAGAAGAACCTCTTTAACAAAGGGCTCATGATTCTTTTCTGAGTGGTTCTATGGATTTTGCTTAAATATGGCTATGAATTTTCGATTAAATTAGTCGCATTGAAACAGGTTTTTCATACCCAAGACTAGGCAGATAAGTATACGTACTTATTTGATCATAGACACAGATAATATGAATTTTCAATATAATTCTATATTAGTATAACAACACCTTATCATATAATATGTACGAAGGAAATAGGCAGCTCTAATTCGGGCAATTTTTCTGGTCATTTTTTCTAAGCAGGCAATAAATGGCATTTCTACGAAAGCAGCTATTTGTAACCGATTGTTGTAAATATAAATAACTCATTAAATACCAAAAAATCCTTTTAAATATTATGTATATAGCTAATAAAAATTACGTGAATTTGCTTTCAATATCAATAAAAAATAGACACGTATGACGATATATATATTGAAATTAATTTGAACTATTATTTTTCTTCCTGATGAAACTCCACGACTGTATAGAATCAATAGTCTCCTAATAAAATATACATAAAAATAATTAGAAATATTTCGGTTTTCTTTTTTAGCTACGGAATCCCTATACATTATTCTAATATTTTTTCTATTAAACATATTGTGTATATTTCTGACTCAATTCAATCATCTATCTAAATCGCAATGGTGCCCAAATACACAGCGTCACGATTTTAAATTAATTTCACGGCTATATTATTTATTGCTGCTAATCATAGGAAATGTCGGGAACCAAAAATCTAAATAGATCCACGAAAAAATCTGAAAAAATTGTTTTATATTATTCGATGATATGCCGTATGACGTATGTAAATCATATTTGAGAAAAGCAGTCCATATTGTATATTAATACAAAAAAATAATAGGCTCAAGTTTGTACATTAGATTACATTCAAATGATAAGATATTATTATTAAATGTGTCAATCTTTAAAGTGATAATGCCTGTGTCAAATAATTTAAATGAGTTTTCAAAGTTAAATAAGGTAAATAAATGATATATAGATATTAGATAAATACGCATTTACGTGCAAGAGTGTTCGTGCACTTGTAGAGTTTATTTACGTAAAGGGTCAATTTATAATCTTATTACCATTCTTACACCTTTAAAAAAGGCTGTATCTATTAAGCTAAATTTTGTAATTTAATTTATATTTTTATATAAAAATAATGTAATTTTCATATATATCTTTTGGACATTATACATTTTTATAATATATAATTTATTTCATTACTTTCCCCGTAAAGTAATCGGGAAGCTAAAAGATGTCGCCAGATTTTAAATATGAAAGCGTCAAAGGTAAACAAACGAGGATAAAAACAATTCTAAAAACGCAAGCATAAGAATACCTTATCCTTTAAGAAATTCTACCTCTAGGGCGATAAAAGGTACAAATAGAAATTTACTCTAGATACAATTACTTAAATTCATATTTGAATGGTTTAAAGTTGAACGTCGTATAATATTGTATACAAAATGAGATATTCTTTCCTCAAATTATTCGGGGCATACTTAGTGCTACGACACCTTTACATGAAAATATTAATAGTGGATTGATTACACAGATATTTTTGGAAAATGTTAAAGTAAATAAAATCACAAAAAAAATGTCTAAATACCTATATTCACACTGCTAGACCTGAGGGGTAAAAACTTTGGCAATTCTTATAATGAGGTAGTGTTATAAAAATAATATTTCTACTAATACGTCTTTTATTAAATAGGATTGTAATATTAATAGTGTTGTAGTCATCACCTATTTATTCATTATTAATATTTACTTAATAAAAATTATATTACAAATATCTTCAAATAGATTAGCGTTTTATTTCCGAACGGGTTTTGTATTATCTTTCCTATTCACTCGTGTGTTTTGGTTATATTGTATAATTTTTGTATAATTACTATTTATTACAGTTATAAATTATTTGTATAGTTACATACCTACTCAATATTTAATTAATGTTAAGCTTATATTCAATATTTAATAATATAACAAAATGTATTATTTCTAATAAGTTGTTTTTTGATCATTCTGGCGTCAGCGGGTAATTGTATTTAAGGCCGTGTTATGTTGAAATCGGGGTTGAATTGTATTCGGGCAGTAATAATATCGGTTTGTTATAACGATCCACAAGTGATGTTCGCCAAGTACCTTCGCCTTGCTGTGTCGCTGCGAGTTTCAGTAGTAGATAAAGTGCTCCAACGTGCGTTCACCTTGTCGTGGTGAGGGGACTCAGTAGTGCCCGGCAATGCAGCCGGGCGCGAAGGCCGGGAGGTGGCCCACTTCGATGGGCGGTGTACTACGCGGGTTGCTCCTGGTACTTCTCTGATAGCAGAGTGGACCTTGGAGTAACCCTATGGTTGTTGTGGTCTGCTTCGGCAGACCTGCCGTCGCGGTCGGGGCGTCGTAGTTGAATGCGTAAGCGATCCTGCGACGCCCCATTAAGACGGGGGAAGGGTTTGTTGGGTTTTAGTGGGTAGTACTGGCTTTGCCGGTGAGTCCCACACCTCGTGCGTAAATGCATTCCCCAACGTTAAAAAAAAGTAGATAGAGTGCTAGGGTTTTTTTTAGTAAAAGCCCTAATATATTTTATTTAACCCATAATTTTATTGTCTAATCAAATTAAAATTTGATATATGTAGTTAATAAAACTTGAGAGTTAATAAAACACATATTTTGATGTTTTAAAGCCTTTAAATACAAAGGGGTAAAAAAATTGTTTAGAGAAATAATATTTTTCATATATTTTTATGTTTTAAAACTTACCTGTGTGCACATGTGGTCCGTCACACACTTTTTGATAATAGATAATAATTATCACAATTATTAATTTATATAGGCTAATATTAGAGATCGGCAGGTAAAGATCCTCCTGATTGTCTTTTCAAAAATCTTCATGAGTCATAATACTTTTTCTCAATATGAATCAAAACACATTTAATTTCTATTATTTCTATAATAATAACTGTTGAATCTGTGGCTGCCAACTCTTCTTGGATTCTGGGTTTACCTACATAAATAATTAACCTACCAGTAATTATTATATTTGGTAACGTATATAAAAAATAAGAGTCGACCCCATCTAAAGTAGGATAGTGCTAGTAAATGCATTGAACGTATACAAAAATCTAAAGAATTGCGGCTACTTTCTTTAAAAAAATAGTTCTCTCTAATGACTAACATACATAAAACATTTGGTGAATAAAATTTTATAAATATTTACAATTAAGAAAATTACAAATATACTTAATTATATACAAAATATACAAAACAAACGTACACTTAATTAATACTGTACAAATCATGCCCGCGTGGAATACTGGCAAGAATGCATTCCCCCGTTGAATGGCAATGCCGATTCATTGGACGAAAAATGCTCTAGTTCTCCTGTCACCAGTAGAGGCGATAAGACGAGGTGTTGTTTGTAAGAAGTGATTAACACTTTGACGCCATGAATAAAGGGTTTCTACAGTAAGTTAACATTGTAAGTTCTTATTCAGAAAGTTTGTACGTAATATAATGCTTTTAGTATCTCTTTTATTGATTGTTTTACATTTTCTGTTTTTATATTTGGAATACTATTACTTTTTATTTACAATTAGACTAGTATTAAAAATGCGAAAGTTTGTATATGTGTGCATGTTTGTTACTCCTTTACACTGAAAGGGAACAGGGCGGATTGATGAAATTTAGTACACAGAAAAACCAGTGGAAAAACACAGGAGGACAAACACATACCTACATAGAAAGTATAATTCGCTAATATAAAAAAATATTTGTTTAAGCCCTTCTAATTGCTTAGTTAATAAAGCAATAAATAATTTCATCTTAACTACTAATTATATATTAACTAGCAGACCCGGTCACGCGTTGCTGTGGCACACATATGAACATCGTTAATATTATATCCTATTTTCCAAGTTGGAACAAATCACACGTTTAAGAAAAAACCTATACGTAATACGTAGTTTCGGAATGACACGGGAATTTAATATATTAATATTTAGGTACATACAAATATTCGTTATTATTTAAAAAATAATCAACGATCTGTTACGGAACATCAGAAATAATAAGCACTACTTATCAAAGATGGATAAATACGATAGATTTTGCTTGCCTGATAGCGATTAAATTTAACTTCTATAATATCATCTTTTTTTACTAGATAGGCTTGCGCTTGAAGACAATCAACGCTGGGAAGCACTGATGAGGTTTAGGTTAAAGGTAGGTACTCTTATCATAGGTGGCAGAAAACACGGATGCTGGAAGGGTGTTCCACTTCCGCTGCTACTATGATGGACCTCGCTTTTAACCTTCCAACATCTAACCAAACTAAGATAAAATTTGCCATAAACTCCTACTTAGCATATTATAGTAGCTTAAAAAATAATCGTTTTTTTTTAAATAAAACATAAAACAGCGTCAACCCAAAGTAAGTGAAATATATTTATTTTAAGTATATATAATTAGTATTGTATCTTAATAACATAACGTTGTCACTAATAATATAATTAATTAACATATTTAAAAAAATATCAATACTACTATAGATTAGATAAATTTAAAAATATATATAAAAATCTATTGTTATCTTGTATTATTAATATAATATATAATTATTTCTTTTAGGGAAATTAAATCAGTTTTTAAGCATTAAACAATTATGAATAAAATATGACTCATCATAAATTTGAAATGGCAAAGTCCAACATATAATGATAAATATAGGAGAGGAGATAAGACTCTTTATTAATCTGATTAGTCGCACATTCTTTTCGTATGTACTCGTAGTGTAAAGATTATTTATTTTTGTATAGCAAAATGTCCTTTAATAATATTTATGAAGGACATAATACCTCGTCTTATCGCCGTTGGTGGCAGGTTCGTTTTTCGTCCAATGAATCGACATTGCCATTTAGCGGAGGAATGCAGCTAGTATCCTTGCCACTATTCCACGCGGACATGACTTGTACAATAATAATTAAGTGTAGGTACATATATTTTGTATACATAACTAAGTATATTTATAATTATCTTTATTGTAAATAAAGAATCTATAAAACAAAGTAGCTTTAAAGATATTATTAAAGGACATAATAATATCTATAAAGCTACGAAACACTAAAACAGCTAACAAAAAAGTTTTCATGCTAGCCATTATGGATGCAGAAACAATGAGTGCATTCAAACTATCTGTCAGTAAGAGCCAATTTCCGGTCGATTCACACTTCAGTAACGACTCTTATATAAAAATATTTTACTTGACTAATATCGGACCGAAAAACAACTGATCGACACTATTGTGTGGATCGACCCTAATTCTGCAGGATCGATAAAATAAGATACTATGCCACAATTGGATCGACAAATGGACATTTAATCGTTTTGCACTATTTGTCTATTTTTCTTCAAAAGCCGGAGTTCACTAGACGGGAAAGTCTTCATATAATTACTCGTATATCTTCATCGCGATTAATATTGAGCACTATACTTTATTTTATTCATATTTATATTCTTTTCTTTGTTTAATTGGTCATTGCACATTCCCTTCTTCATTGAACAAGTTTCTTGATATACACTATCTAATATTACAAAAACGTTTTTAACCGACTTCCAAAAAGGAGGGGGTTATCAATTCGTCGGAATCTTTTTTTTCTTTATGTATGTTCACCGATTACTCGAAGACGCCTGAACCGATTTGGAATTTTGTTTTGTTTCAAAGGTTATACTTCCCAGGTGGTCCCATAAAAATTTTATCGAAATCGGTCGAGCAGTTTTTTAAAAAATCAACAAAAATATATTTTTTAAATAAATTGCTTAGTCAAATATGTTATTAAAAAACTTTCTTCTTACAAATTACCTGCTTATTATGTCTACACTAAAAGTAAAAAATTAAAAACTTTTTATAAAAAATGAAAACCGACTTCCAGGCACTAAAATGAAAAAAAACCTAAACGGGGGTTTTCATTTAGAATAGATACCTAATCAGATATTTTCGAAGTTGGTGCCAGCTGACAATATTTTAAGATATTAATATTTAATAGTATTTTAAGTATCGAAATATATTAGATTTGCTTTGCATCGGCTGGCACCGACTTCGAAAATGTCTGATTAGGTATCTATTCTAAATGAAAACCCCCGTTTAGTTATTTTTTTCATTTTTATTCTTGAGTAGGATTATTATGAGGTTTATCTTTTTATAATATTTTTATCAAGTTTAAAAGTTATTTTACATTTTATTTGACAAAAATATACATTACATATTATTCAGTAATTAATTTTATTATTTTTCACTTTCTGTGTAATGTATTCTATCTCATTCTCTCGTCAGCTTAATCCTATATATTTATATTTTTGTCTCTTTTTAGTGTCGCACTTTCATTTCATCGAGTTTCAAATCACAACGATTCTAAAGAAGTTTCACTTCAAAAAGATTTATAAAATCTAGCAACAAGCATTATTTTATATCGTTTCTCATTTCGTTTTTAAATTCATGTAGTGAGGACTTCTCTGGTTTGCAAAGTTAATTACTTTATAGAATAACTAGCGATTCTCTCGCTTCGCTCGGGTTCGTCCCTAGATAGGTTTTAAATTATGGATATATGTAGTATGTTATCCTTAAGAGATAGACAGATGCCATCACGGACTTTTCTGTAGACCTACATATATAAGATACACAATTCCACCATACATTATTTTATTATATCTTAAAGGGTTTAGGCAGCATTTTCGTTGAAAGCTCCCAGACGGCTTAATTTTTTGCGCACCTCCAACAAATATCGTTCTATTTTATTTAGCCAATGTATACAAAAACTTAACAAATTATATACTAAAACCTTCCTCGAGAACCACTCTATCTATTGGTGAAAACGGCATGAAAATCGGTGCAGTGGTTTTTAAGTTTATCACGAACATGCAGACAGACAGACAGATGCGGCGGAGGACTTTGTTTTATAATATGTAGTGATTGACAGTATATATCTTTTATATAAAAATAAAGTGAAGTTTCTTCGGCAATTGCATCACTTGAGAACGGCTAGATCAAATCAGCCTAATTTATATTTAGTTAAATCTTCGTAATAGTCTAATAAGGGGTTACGGTGAAAAAATTTGAAAGGTTACCTAAACAAATGGGAAGTCCGGAAAATACTCAAAAATAACAAGTTTTATTGATATTTAGATATGACAACGTCTTTTTAAAAATAAAATGTCGCTTATAGCAATTAAAATCACTCTAAAACAAAACATCAAAAAATGTAAAAATATAAACAAAGTAACAAAAAATGTAAAAAGGAAACGATTTTAAGCCATTAAAAATTATTAAAACTTTCTAGTTTTAAAATCACATACAGTTTACATTGATAAAGTGTTACCATAAACGTAAAATTGCAGCAAATGTTGCTAAATTAACTTTATTCCTGTACTAATAGTGTTAACTGGGGCAATTAAAAAATGAGTTAAGTTTGTTACCGCGTACAAAATTTGCATTCGTTAAAATGTAATTTCATATCAGAACAACAGCTCAAAAAAATGTTTAGGGCATTTTTTATCAACTTTTCAACTTAAGCTGTAATTTTAAAGAAATATTTTAGAATTATTCTTGTTAGAAGCATAATCATTTACCCTCGAAGAATAAAATTGCAATGTGCCATTCTGACATGTTTTTCATGAAATTTTTCATTTTCAACATTTATGAGTAAATATTGTAATGTGTAAAATTAAAATAATTTATATTTTTTTTTATACAGAATAAATTATGATAAGCTAAACATAATTTTTATTTTAGTGTCTTGTTTTGTAATTTAGGGTAAGATTTTGTTCAATTAAACTAAAAATGTCTAACTGACTAAAACTGAAAAGCTGTTAATTAAAAAATAATAATTCCAAAATAAAAAAAAACCGACTGAGTAAAAAGTTAACTAAAACGAAGAGAACAAGTTGAACATAGTATTATGCAGTCAGAGACATACATACACGCATCTATTCTAAGTTTCACTTTTTACGCAGTCGGATTTTTTTAGTAAACTTTTTTTTTGTTTAGAACGTTGAGTTTCATTATTAGAAAAATCAATGGTAAGAAAAATTCATATAAACACAATTTACTATCTTTATGACAGGTTCTACCGATCAGCGGTTTAGGCTGTGCGTTGATCCGTCAGTCATTCAGGACGAAGCATTTTATATATAGACTAGCAGTACCCGCGGCTTCGCCCGCGTCCGAATTTTCAACTGTTAACAAAATTCACAAGATCACCTGCTGGACTAATCTGAAGATTCATTCATGATGATTTCATCAAAATCGCTCCAGCTGTTTTGGAATCAATAGGAAACATACATACATACACACATCTATTTTTATTTCTTTTTAATCAACAATTTATATTTATTTATTGCTCGGAAAATATAGTGTTTATGAAAATTTAGTGACACCGACTGCGGCGCCACCTACCGGATCCATTTGTGAATTCAAACCTTATAGGGACCCACTCGAACATATACAAAAATATTATTAAAATCTTTCCCCTGCCAGTTAGGAGATAATCAGTGACACACCGACTGGAGCACCACCTACTGGGTCCATTTGTGTTTTCAAACCATCCAGGAGCCCATTGAAATATACACACAAAATGTTATGTCGAAATCGGTCCAGTCCTTTAGGAGGAGTAGGTTAACAAACACACGTACAGAAGAATTAAGATTTGTATTTATGTCTTAAAGAATTTATAGTGATCTTTAGTATAAAATATAGTATATAATATTTTAATTCTGTTGTTCCTGAAAATTAGTTAAGTTAATATTAATTAAGTTTTGCCAGACCGACTCATATAAATCCAATCAGTCATTCTATCTAAAAACAAAGCAGTTTGCAAATTATTATGAAGAGATTATATTATCAGCTGACAATCTTGATGGATTGGATTCTTAGAGTAAATATTGAATATCCTTTTTTTCTTTATAAAACACTGAAATAAGCTTTATAATATACATACATATAGTTATAGCCCATGGCTTTATCTGCGTCATCTTAACACACTACATTTATGTTATATATTGACTTTTCTACTGCGAAAAAGAAATAAGTGTAATATTGTATATTTAATCCAATAAAAGAAGTCCCATGCTTACTCCCATCATACATATATTTCAATATAATTTAATTGTGCCATACATACATTGGTATAAATGTATATATATTTTTATAAGATAATTAAATTTTTATAACAAGGATACAAACTCTGAGGTTTCGGGTTCAAATTCCGGGTTGTGTCAAATATAGTTACACGCTAATGCTCATTATAAATAATATTCCTTTTGTTTCCAATTCTCAAGGGTAAACAAATAAACCATTTGCAAATGAGTCTGAAACAGAATAATTTTACCGTCGGTGTGCATTGATTTGTATCGGCTGGCAGCGACTTCGAAAATATTTGATTAGGTATCTATAGTAAATGAAAACTACCCTACATTATATAACTATAATCAGTTATTTTTTACTTTTTAGTGTTTTTTTCGAAGTCGGTTTCTATATTTTTTTAGAAAGATTTTATTTTTTCCTTTTTAGTGTAGACATCGTAGTAGCAAAGTAAGAAGAAAGCTTTTTAATAAAATATTCGCTTAAGCCGTTTAAGTTAAAACTAACTTAAACGGCTATGCCATATGCCAATTTTTATATATAGACTGACAAACTAAAATTAGCTTTTATTAATAACACTAAAAATTCTGGCTCTAAAATCCGAATCTTAACGGGCTTGTCAAATCAAACAAAACAAACTCAAAGTATCTACTATTAGCCATTGAAGAGTTCCACATATCCACCTTCCTTCTGCCTTACCATTAGATCATGTCGACGATACCAAGTCACTGCACTATCAAAGGAAATAGAAACACTTGCAAAGCTACTTCTAATTATTGTCAATATGACAATAATCAGAAGTAGCTCAAATTCATCATTAGCTATTTTTCCACCCTCAGGTATTATTTTTTTCAAATTTAAATGGGATCAAGTTAGAAGTATATACTTTCAAACAAAATAAAAATTGTCCAAATCGGTTCATAAATGGCGGAATTCTGCGGTACCAAAAAAAAACATACAACCAAATTGAGAACCTCCACCTTTTTTGAAGAAGTCCGTTTAAAAGCCAGTAAATCTACGTGAGGCGAAAGTGTGAGACGATAACATTGCGCACTCAGCACAATTTAACTATAATGGTTTCGGCCTTACAAGGTGGAATTATTTCTTCGCAATAAATAAATTAGAGACATAATGATGAGCACGATGCGTTTGTTGTAACTAATAAGGAGACTGACTGACTGACTAATGACTATAAGTAATAAATATTATACATATTATACATAGTACCTTCTCTTGGCGAGTTCAGTAGGTTATCATTCATTGGCGACACTGAAAGTACCACAAACGAGAACAGATAGAAAAGGACTTTAATAATTAGTAAAAAAATTAATTTTGATGTGAAAAGTTCAGTTTTTTTTTCAGAAAGACCCATACAGATAAACTTTAAAAATATAACCTTATCTAAATAGAAAATTTGATCCAAATCGTTAAAGCCGTTTCCGAGATACACGGAAAATTTATACAAGAATCTCTCTTTTAATATTTTAAGATAACTACGAGTATATCGGAACAACGTTTAATTAGCAGCGTTGATTTCAAGTTTTCAAATTCTCCCTACAGCTTCAATACGGTTCAAAATTTGTCCCGATATTTTTGGCGTGTTCGACTAACTGGAACGATTTGATTAACTCAAACTACTGGTTCGAATAGTGCACATTCACAAAAATATCTATATATATAAAAGAAAGTCGTGTTAGTTACTTCGCTTATAACTCAAGAACGGCTGAACCGATTTAGCTGAAAATTGGCAGGGAGGTAGTTTAGAGCCAGGAGAAGGACATAGGATACTTTTTATCCCGTTCGACCGCGTTCCAATTTTTATGATATTTTAATTTTTGGATTTCTCTTAGTCCGGAATAGGTAAGTATTAAAACATATAATTAAAATGTGAGAAAGAAAGATTTTTTCTTTTTATATCTATTTAAAACGTACCTAGCGACGAACCCGAGCGAAGCGAGGGTGAGCCGCTAGTCCTTTATAAATTATAATTACTTTTTTAACTAAACAGGTACACTGTTTTCATTCAAAATAATCAAATCATCATCAAAATCAGTTTAGATGTAATTATTTCACAGTAACGAAGATATTTTACCCAAATTCTTCTTATACTTTTTCATTAAAAAAATCTTACAATCGGTTTACAATAATTGGACTAGATATCTCATAATACATACATCGTTCAAATATAAAAAAAATATATATAATATAATTGTACACTTTCTCCTTTTTTAGTTTACAAATTGTATTCTTATCGAAGAGCGGTTAAACAGATACTTGGTTTAGAAAGTTATAAAATAAAAAAAAAAAATATAGTTGTTAAAATTAACAAAAACACTCTTTTCATCAACTGTAGTGTATGTACTTGATCGTTAAAATAAATTAAACCCATACTAGAAAACCTTTGAAAATTATATCTGGCTCCATCGTCAAATCAACACGAATTTATGGTACCTATCACGTCATCTGAATTTCAAATTTTTACGATGATATTTAAAAATAGGTCAAATTCGACTTTCAAGACTTGCTTACATAATTAATTAATTAGTTAATTTGTTAGCGGCACAAATTGAAAATGTTGAAATAAGTGAAGCTAAAATATTTAAAATTCTTTCTCGTTCCTTCGACTGTTTGCACATGAATCTACACTAATATTAAAAAGAGGTTAAGTTTGTTAGTTTGTAAGATTGGATCTCTGATCCGAGAGAGCTATATTACCGGCAAATTTTTATTTAACCGCTTTCCAAAAAGGAGGAGGTTCTATGTTCATCTGTATGTATGTTTTTTTGTATGTTAACCGATTTCTCGGAGAAGATTCCGATTTTCTTTGACACAGAGAAACCGTTTTCGAGAAAATCAAAAATAATCATGAAATTTCAAGTATTTCTTTCTTTCTGTTTACAAATTACTTGCCTATTACGTCTATACTAAACATGGAAAAATAAATACTTAAAAAACCGACTTCCAGGCACTAAAAGGTAAAAAATAACTGAACCGGGATTTCATGTACTATAGATACCTAATCAGATATTTTCGAAGTCGGTGCCAGCCGAAAATGCTTTAAATATGACAAGGTATGAACTCTAACTATAGTTAAAATGTTAAACATCAATTTGTGATAATATTTTATACGTATCGAAATTAATTTGCTTTTAAAAATTGAATAATATATAGTAGAAACCAAACCTGTAAAGTGTCTGTAGACTGGTCACATTTGTTCAATTCAATTCAATCGAATCAAATTCAATTCAATTGAACTCAATTCAATATAGTAATCAAAGCTGACGTGGTAGTGGACTGATTACACCTGTTGTAAAACCGATGAGCGATGTAGTAAACGGTTTTTAGAGTGGAGACCACGGCTTGGCAAACGCAGTGTAGAACGCACTCCAGCTAAGTAAAGCGGTAAAAGCTAAATATACGCAAAGTGGCTGGTAGCGGTTGGATTGGAGATCAAGATCGAGCCCAGTGGTTTTCCATAGGACAGGTCTATGTCCAACAGTGGACGAAAGTAGAAGTATGATGATGATGATGATGATTATATAAAATAAGCGAAATTACGCTTTGTCGCGATTAGAAATAATTATACATTTAATTTTAACATAAGATTAAGATTAAGAAAATATTAAACTTCATAAAAAAATAGTGTAGATGTAGATTAAGTATGAACGACATCATTTTACACGAGATATAGTTAAAATGTACACAAGACTATCAAACAGACAGCTTTAACTTAGATGTCAACATAATGAGTCACCAATAGTTTTTTTCCTCAGCATTCTTATTTGATATGTAGAACATATTAATTGAAAAGAAAATCGTAAAAAGATATTTAAAACGAATTTAAATGTACGTTTGTGTGTCAAAATTAATATAAAAAAAATGATTCTGTAGGGAATACAGCTTAAAAATGAATCAATCACACTTCCAGACTATTTTCATAATAAATGAATCACTATAGATATCAGCATTTTTAATTCTGAGGTATTCGTCAAGCAATGTTGAAAATGTTATTTTATCTATTTTGCTGTTGGTTTATCAATGTATCAATGCAATGATAGAAAAGAATCAAAATATATGCCTCTCAGACTTTACTTACATGTTTTTAATTTATTTTTTAACGCTTTTTAATCGTCTAATATCAAAATAAACCTAAAATGACTTGTAAAAACACACATTTAATATAATTTAATGAAGTTTAATACTTGAAAAATAACTATTTATTATACAAACTAGGATTCTGATGAGGTGTTTTTTTTCTTTTCACTGTTTGAGGGATTGGATTTCAAACAAAACTTTATTTAGCCTTTACCTATATTATTACATGAATAGGTTTTGAAATTTCATTCGTTTAGGCCTAGCATTTTTATATAGACTGTGATGAATCAGTAAGGAATAATTTCATAATAAATAAATATAATATGCAACCATCCAATCCACGCGCGAAGATAATAATTTTTCTATGAAACCTTAACAAGGGCGTCAAGACTTGAACATTATTGTTAAATTACAGATATTATGCTGCTATTAATTGATAACTTTTAAAATAATAATCGTAAGTAGTAATAAATGTGTTTTTGTGCACTATGCTTTTTTTTCATAATACATTATACTTGCTTACGATGGTGTATTATTTTCTTTGTATTTAGCTTTGTTTAACGTCCCACTGTTGAACACAGGCCTGCTCTCAATATGAGGGACTCCACTACCCTGGCTAAGCGTGGTTTAGAGTATGTGACAATTGTCATGTCTTTTGAAAACTTGCTAGTTTCTCTCAGACATGCAGATTTCCTCACGATGTTGTCCTTTACCGTAAGACAAGAGGTAATCATGTTAGAAATGATAATTCGGCCATGAAAATATCAGACGTGCGAGACCCGGGATTTGAATCCGCTTCACTCTGTTTCCCAAGCGAGCGCGTTACCATTGGGCTACCACTGCCTTAAATATAAACGTACTTAATTAAACATTAGTAGATAGCCTGATCCACCTCGTATTGGAGGGAAGCCCGTGCCCAGAAGTGGGACGTAAAAAGGGCTGAATACATATACTCGTATAATTCATAACTAAAATAACCTTAATAAAAAACTCATAAAATTAATAATTTTATAGAAAATACACCTAAAATGAATCATTCTTCTCCAGTCTATGAATCACCCAAGACATCGGTATTTTTTGTTTTGAGTCAAACACGTATTTTCATCAATAATTTTCTTATCAATGATGGAAATAAAGATTATCATTTTAAGTGCTTAATTTTTTATTTTATTATTTTAATCTATTTAAATTCTTATTATCTTTTTTAGACTTACTAAAAGTTGGAGTACCATATAATGAAAGAGAAATAAAAAAAAAATATATTTACAACGTTTGCTTGGATTTTCTATATTTTGAAAATAATATATTCTATATATAAATTTAATTTTGTAAATGATTTCCATGTTCCTTAACCTCCCCTCGCTCGGGTGCGTCCCTAGGTTATTTTTCCATACGTTTTTTGCTTTATTTCACCCTTTAAATTTTGTTAGGCAAAACTCACCAATAAATCAATTCAATGACCAGTTTTTTTTTTCTGATTCAATTAAAGTTTAAAATGTAAACTAGACTATCCTTATCAAACAGGCAGCTTTAAATTAGAGGTCAACATAATTCATTAACACAAGTCATTACTTTTTTTATTACTCAGCATTCTTATTTGATAATGATGTACTATTAAATATACTAGTACTTAGTAAATATAGTACTATAAAATAAATGATTTTGTAGTGAATACAGCTTAAAAATGAGTCGATATCTCATCCAAATCTGTCCAGTAATTTTCTCGTGATGCGTTAACAGATAGACAGACAAAATTTCTAAAAACTATAGATTCTTCTGTATTGATAATAATGACTATTTCAATAAGATTTTCCAAAATATATTTAATGTACAGATTGGACTCAGAATTTAGTATAAATTAGAGTCTGACTAAAACTAATGACAATATTTATACAAGAATTTGTTACGATTTTGTTGAGAGCTTTTGGTATACTCTTCACAATAATAATTACACATATTATGTTCGGTACCTGGGCCACCGAGCTTCGCTCGGAGTTTTTGGTTAAGGAGTACAATTTTCTTAAAAAAAAAACTAAAAACTTGAATAAATGTTAAAAATAAAATAAAAGTAAAAAATTTGTATGCGACCGAGATTCGAACCTGGACACCTGTGATTGTTGATCTTGCAAAATTATAGCAAAATAATTTTAATATAAGACATCTTGTATGGACGCTTCGCCACTGCTCAGTACATTTAATATCTGCAAGTCAGCTTTGTTTAAAGTGATCTGACTTCACGTGAGAATACTGATAATAATTACGAGTTAAAGATATTATTTGTTATCGACACATAGCTTTGATAGACATATTATCGAAAGTCTAAATTTTTAATCTACTACGACGTATTTACGTCAGTATTAAGTGCAAAATCTTAACCAATCTTCCTCGTGTCTTCTACATTTCACGTAACATTGGCGAAGTAATCTGTGCTCAACTGGTACGCTTTGAGCTATTAACAAGAAAATTGAATTGAATTATAAAATCTATTAGATTTATTTCTTGAGAAAGATCCGTCTCCGATAAAATAATTAATAATATTTTTGAGTCATCACTTTGTATCAATTTTTTTTAATTTAAAGGAAAGAAAACGTATCAATAAAATGTTAAAAATTTTCAAATTATGGATTTAATTTGAAACCATTCATTTTAGCCCGTACAATATTAGCACTCTAAACTATTAAAACCATCACGTGTTCACTCAATATCGAATTTACTAATTAAATTAATTGCAGTGTTGCAAATTAGTGATTATAATTTAATATATTCGGTAGTCCATACAGTGAAGAATTTTAGATAAAGCACTAAATCTAAGTTAGCATTTTCAAATCACAAAAAGCATAAGTATTTAAAATCCTCTAAGAGTCAAATATGTTGGAACATTAAAACACACAGCATGGAACTAGATAGTTCCATGGTAAGCTACGAGGCTTGTGTTATGGATACCAGATAGTTGATACACTACACATATTATATAATTTTAAATACATACATATTACAAATATAAGCACCCATGACTGCAGTACTAACATTTGTGCTCATTACACAAATAAATGCCCCCAGCGGGACTCGAACCCGTGACCGCCGGCACAGAAAGTAGGTTCACTACAAACTGAGCTAAACATTATGTCAAAAATGTATTACAATAGGATTACAAACTCATTTACCAAGACTCACAGACAAACAAACTAGCATAGCTTCATTAAGTTCTTTATGTAGGTAATATGTAGGATTACAGACTTGCAGTGCTCAATAAAATATGTGAATAAAAATATATATATTAATATATATTTATATTATAATTATTTTGATATATTGTTTATAAAATACTCGACAACAATCTATACCTCATATTAAAAATATGAAGTAACACAGTCTGTTATCTTTTCACGCTCAAAACCGCAGATCATATTTCAGGTAAAAGGCAAGGAAATAGATTACATCCTGAGACCGGCTATGCTTGAACCCCGCCCGGCTTGTCACACGAGTGAAGCCGCGGGAAAAACAAGCTCAAAATGTATCATGTGTTAGTCATTCCTTTATTCAGAATTTCCGCTTCAAAACAACAGGTCATATAACACTTAATTTGTAAAGTAAATTAATTTTATGTTTGTATAGTAAGCTTGCTTAAATGAATTCATTGACAATGAGTACATCTGCACTACAATTTCATACACAAATATTCGTAAAATAATATTCTAACTCTACATAAGTATTTAAATGCTATCAGGCAAACAAAATTATATCGTATTTATCCATTTTTGATAAGTAGTGCTTATTATTTCTGATGTTCCGTAACAGATCGTTGATTATTTTTTGTATAATTGCGAATATATGTACCTAAATCTTAATATACAAAATTCCCGTGTCACTATGTTGGTCCGGAATGAGCTCCGAAACTACGTATTATGTATACGTTTTTTTTTTAAATGTGTGATTTGTTCCAACTTAAAAACTTTCGCATTTTTAATACTAGTTCAATTAATATAATCCTAAATAAAAAATAATAGCATTCTAAATGTAAAAAAACAGAAAAGATAAAACAATCAATTAAAGAGATATTGAAAGCATAATATTACGTAAAAACTTTCTGAATAAGAACTTACAATGTGAATCATTGTTGTAGAAACCCTTGATTCATAGAGTCAAAGTGATAAGCACTTCTTATAAACAGAATACCTCGTCTTATCACCTCTACTGGCGACAGGAGAACTAGAGCAATTTTCGTCCAAAAAATCAGCATTGCCATTCAACGGGGGAATACAGCTAGCATTCTTGCCACTATTCCACGCGGACATGATTTGTACAGTAATAACTAATAAGTGTACATTTATTTTATATATAATTAAGTATATTTGTAATTTTCTTCATTGTTAATATTAATAAATTTTTATTCACCAAATGTTTTATGTATGCTAGTCATTAGAAAGAATTTTTTTTTTTAAGAAAGTAGCCGCATTTCTTTATATTTTTATATACGTTCAATGCATTTTCTAGCACTATCCCACTTTAGGTGGGGTCGACTCTTATTTTTTATATACGTTACCTTGGCAAGACGAGTTGGCAGCCACAGATTCATCAGTTATTATTGCCTTAGATGCCTGCATGTTGCATAGGTTGCATTGCATAGGCTGATTCAGAATCTTACTAATATTAGAAATGTGAAAGTTTAGATGTTTGGATGGATGTTTGTTACTCAATCACGCCACAACGGCTGAACGGATCTGAATGAAATTTGGTACATAGATAGATTGTGGTCAGGAATAGCACATAGTAGATTTGTTTTTGTTTTTCTAAAGACGAACCCGAGAGAAACGAGGGTGAGCCGCTAGTATACTATAAAAGTAAAATAAATTGAAAACCTAAATGAACTAATATAACTCTTTTATGGAAAACTATACATATATTAAATTATTGATAATTCCTAAATAAAAATACATGGGAATTGGAGCATGAGAAGTAACATCGATCAAAAGAAATGAAAACATTTTACAACTACATATGTTTTACTATAGAAATAAAATAAATTAAATTTGTTTTAATCCATATTAAGAAAAAGTATTAAGACTTCCAAAGATTTTTTAAAAGTCAATCAGGAGCACCTTTACCTGCCGATCTCTAATATTAGCTTATATAAATTAATAATTGTGATAATTATTATCTATTATCAAAAAGTGTGTGACGGACCACATGTGCGTGCACACAGGTAAGTTTTAAAACATAAAAATATATGAAAAATATTATTCGCTACACGTAATTTTTACCCCTATGTATTTTAAGGGCTTTAAAACATCAAAATGCGTATTTTATTGACTATCACGTTTTATTAACTACATATCAGCAAGTCTTAATTGGTATAGACCAGAAAATTAGGGGTAAAATAAAAAAAAACCTTAGCTACCTATAAATGCACAACCTAAAAATCTATCTACTAACTCATTATAAGGATTGCTAAAGTTTTTACCCCTCAGGTCTAGCAGTGTGATCTAGGTCTTAACCATTTCCCTGTCCTATGAGTCATATATGAACATTTCGATTGTTTAACTATTGTGTCTATTTTGTGGACAGTTAAGTTGTTAAGATTATTTTTTTAGTGATTTTATTTACTTTAACATTTTTCAAAAATATCTGTGTGATCAATCTACTCGTAATATATTTTCATGTAATGATGTCCCCGAAAAATTTGAATTATTATACGAGGTTGAATTTTGAAAGCATTAAAATATTTAAGTAATTGTGTCTAGAGCAACACTGAAATTTCTATTTGTACCTTTTATCGCCCTAGGGGTAGAATTTCTTAAAGTTCATGGTATTCTTATGCTTGCTTTTTTAGAATTGCTTTTATCTTCGTTTCTTTGCTGTTGACGCCTTCATATTAAAAATCTGGCGACATCTTTCAGCTTCCCGTTTAATTTTACAGGGAAAGTAATGTAATAAATTAAAATGGAGAAAATTATAAAAATTATAATGTCCCAAGAAAAATATATGAAATTGATCATATTTTTATATAAATAGTGCTTTTTATATAAAAAAATATATGAATTCGAACAAAAAATTTAGTTTAAAAGATAGTACAGGCTTTTACAGATAGGTATAAGAATAGTAATAAGATTCTAATAAATAAACTCTACAGCAAATAAAAGAATAAACATTCTTACACGTTAATGCGTATATCTATACAATGACTTATTTGGATTTATATCATTTATCAACCGACTTCAAAAAGGAGGAGGTTCTCAATTCGACTGTATTTTTTTTTATGTTTGTTACCTCAGAACTCCGTCATTTGTTAACCGATTTGAACAATTTTTGTGTCGTTTGAAAGTGTATACTTCCAGATTGGTCCCATTTAAATTTCAAAAAAAATACCACACCTAAGGGAGGAAAAATAGCTAATGATGAATTTAACCTACTTCTAATTGTCATATTGACTTGAAACTTTGCAAGTGTTTCTATTTTCGTTGATAGTACAGTGGTTCGGTATTGTTGACCTGATCTAATGGTAAAGCCAGAAGGTGGATAGGTGGAACTCTTCAACGGCTTATTAGCCATTATTATTAGATACTTTGAGTTTGGGCTTAATTTGTTTGATTTGACAAGCCTAACACGTTAGAATTCTTACTTTGCTACTACTGTCTACACTAAAAAGGGAAAAATAAAAACTTTTTAACAAAAAAATAAAAACCGACTTCAAACAAAAGCACTAAAAAGTAAAAAATAACTGATTGGTAGTTTTCATTTACTATACATACCTAATCAAATATTTTCGAAGTCGGTGTGTGTGCTTTGGCTAAGTAATTAAAGCCTACCTATTAAATACATACCTAATCAAATATTTTCGAAATTGGTGCCAGCCCATACAAAGCAATAGACAAAAGTGCTAGAATAATTTATAGGGATCCCATAGTCGAAAAAGAAAACTGAAATCTTTCTAATTACGTTAAGTATATTTTACTTGGAGACTATTGATTCTGTACAATCGTGAAGTTTCATCAGGAAGAAAAAAATATAGTTCAAATTTATTTCAATAGTAGTGCTATACGTGTCTATTTGTAATTGATATTGAAAGCAAATTCTCGTAAGTTTTATTAGCTAATATATAAATTTAAAAGGTATTTTTGCTATTTAATGAGTTATTTATATTTACAATAATCGGTTTCATATTGTAGCTTTCGAACAAATGCTATTAATTGTCTGCTTAGAAAAAATGACCTGAAAAATTGCTTAAATTAGGGCTGTCTATTTTCTTCGTACATATTATATGATAAGTAGTTGTTATACTAATATATTATTGTAATCATATCTCATATTATCTGTGTCTACGCTCAAATAATAATACTAATATCTGCCTAATCTTGGGTATGAAAAACCCGTTTCAATGCGGCTAATTTAATCGAAAATTAATAGTCATATTTAAGCAAAGTTCGTAGAACCACTCAGAAAAGAATCATGAGCCCTTTGTTGAAGAAGTGTCGTTTTTCGTACTTATAGTTTTATTTTACGAAGCATAAACGATCCGAACAAACGAATCTTATAGATAAGAAAATTCCTAAACCGCAGATATCGATAATAAGATTAGGATAAGATTAAATATATCCTCTTGAGATCTAAAATATTACACAACGTAAAAAATTGAGAAATTGGTTTCTATAATTTAAGGCGACATGCCCTTAATTTTATCTGGATGATCTTCTTATAGCTTTCATATAAACTGTTAAAAATTGTTAGGTTTAGCTACTTAAACCAAGAAAAATGTCACCATCAGTATTTTAAGAATCGAATTATTGTATAATTAAAACTAATTAAAAAATAAACGGCTCACAGAAGTTTAGTACTCTTGCTCTACATACAAATAGTTAAATTATCAACTGTATATAAATAATATAAATGTCAAAATTTGTGAGTATGGATGTTTACTATTCTTTCACAAGAGAACGGCTAAACGGTTCTGGTTATGGCACAGAGATAGATTATAGTCTGAAATAACACATAGGCTACTTTTTATCCCGGAAAAATGTATAGTTCCCGTGGGATAGATATGTTTCTGTTTTAACAAAATAATTTTAAAACCAAACATGAATATAAGATAAATACGAATTATAATAAAGAATGAAACATAATTTCTTATTATTGTTATTTTCTTTTTCAGATATGTTCACCCTGATCTTTTTTTGCCTTATAGGCATATCACTTGGCGTGCCTTTTAATTCTGAAAAATCTACCTATAGTAACGAACACTATGTCCTTCCTGGAGAATCTAGACCCACGTTATATGATATTAGTCTATTTTTTGACCCAAGCAACGGAACTTCATTTCTTGGAAATGTATCTATAAGAATCATACCTGAAAGAAACACTCAACAGATAGTATTACATGCCATGGAAATGCAGATTACAAGAATTGAGTTATATTCTGAAGCAAGCCAGACTGAAAATCTAATGAGAACTTACAGTTTGACGAATGATACCCAATTTTTGACTGTCGAATCGAACACGTTGCTATTACAGTCGCAGGTCTACATCTTAAAAGTTGAATATGTAGGAACATACTCTAGAAATATGTTCGGCGTTTATGTATCAAATTATCAATATAATGACCAGTCCTAGTAAGTATAAAGCATATTAAATTTTGTAATTTTAAACTAACACCTATCATTAAACAACTTTACGTGTGTCCAAGTTGACCTTAATTAAGACGTACAAAGACATTTGCTTGGTGAATAAATGTTATCTAAGCACAGTCAGTTTTAACTCGTTATAAATGGGTGCATACTAGGATTCTAATCTATCATCTTCTAAAAAAATGTTATGCTGCCAGATTGGGGCGAACATCATCAACAAACCAACTTTCTACAACCAATACAAAATTTAAATAAAGAAATGAATTCGAAACTTCCTGCATAATAAACTTACGCAGACGTAAATGCGTATCATCATTCTGACCTGAAGAGTGTATTAGAATATTTTTCCTTCCCCGCACACAAGGCGATATCGGCCAAATAGCAGAATTTACCTAATTATGATGCCGTCAAGTTAATAAAACATATAGAATTATTATTTTATAAAGTGATTGCCAATGTAACGATGTAACTTAAATGTCAAATTAGTTCTACAATCCTGAAGCATTTTTCTATTTTTTTGCAATATTAATTATTATAATACGTCATTAATCAGTAGCAATATCTGATCCTTAATAAAATTTAATATTTAATACTGAATAAGACTTGGTCGCGCCATTTGGTCTTTTATGGGTCTGAACTACAAGTGACTACGACCATAGCCGCGATCATAGTTGCCTAGTACGTTTGTGTTCTAAATTGTAAAAATTGTGAATTAAAGATTTATGCATATATTCTTTATATATAGATGGGGTTCGTTTTTTATAATAATTGCTGTGTCTTCTACATCATGTTACTTTCTTACAGTAATCTAGTGACATCTCAACTCCAGCCTACATACGCTCGCAGTGCTTTTCCCTGCTACGATGAACCTCATCTAAAGGCTATATTTAGAACAACAATATACGCACCACCTCAGTATTTGGTTGTAAGAACCAATATGCCATTGAGAAATGATACTTCCAAGTAAGTAAAAAATAGATAATATATTTGACCAAAAGACACAAATATGTTGTTACAATAAAAAAAATATATTAGGAATACTGTAAATATAGAATATAATATTTTCATTTTTCAGGCTCGATGTGCCAGGTTATGTTCGACATGAATTCGAGGACACATATGTAATGTCCACGTACCTTTTAGCTTTTCTTGTATCCAACTTTGAGTATATAACGAATGAGCCTGTCAATGCTCAGACAATTTACCCTGTACCATTTAGAATATATTCCAGAAGAGGTACTCAAAATACGGCCGAATTTGCCCTAAATTTCGGTCAACAGAATATGAAAGAGTTCCAGAATTACATACAATTCCCTTACGCTCTGCCAAAAATTGACAAAGTAGCTGTACCTGATTTTGCTGCTGGTGCTATGGAAAATTGGGGATTGGTTATTTACAGGTACGTTGAGCCTTGATTTATTTTTGTGTTAAGACTGAATTGAATTACCACATATTAATACAAACGTCCAGGAAAAAACTATGATAATTAAAATTTAAAATATTACTACGTAAGTGGTGGGTATAGCTGACTAGCCAGATAACTAAATCGACTAATCAGAAAATATTGCTGAGTTTTTAAACACCTTGCCTCGTCTTTAAAAACTTTTGACAAATTTATATCTCAAAAATCCATTTATTACAGTAAACGGTATACATACTCGTATATTGCTAGGACAAAATATAAGAGAATGAAAAAATTCTTCTACATTCTTTAAAAAGACCGATGGTTAATTTTTTATATTCTAAAACAGAATTTTACTAAACAGAAATAATATTAATTAGCTAGTACTAAATTAGGCCTAAAGAAGGCGGTATCATGATGAAAAAGTCAGTCTTTGTGAGTCTCCTCTTACATTCGCTAGATAAAATATTGTGACAAAGAATCTTAGGAGCGTTATGAAGTAAGCATGTTTGTGCTGTTTTAAGATCTTGTTTTTAATTCTTTTTATCGTACACTAAACTTTATTTTACAGATTTAAGATTAATTTTTAAATGTACTTGAAAACAACGAATAAACATTAATTGTTATCATTACCAATATACTACATACATGCTGCATTTTTATAAGCAGCCCAACATTTAATCATCTTTATAACAAAGTAACATTTTTAAATTATTTAATAATATATAAAACTGACTCACCCACAATTTGTTCTGGCCTTTTCTAAGCCCCATGAAACAAAAAAACTTACAAAATTTCTATTCTTGTCCAAAGGAAACCTTTTCCTTTCCCTTGGATCCAATGTTAGTTTTGACCAATCTTCTACCTACCAATACACATAATATCGACACCTCATCTTTCCCTGAATATATAATATTAACCTGGATATCTTTCTACATTAAATATTTCATCCATCAACGAAAAATTATTTAAAATTAATGTTTCCATTCCAAAGAGAAGCAACAGACAGGGACATAGACCGATAAATATTTTTGTAATGGTCATTTGAGCTTTAATCACTAAAATCATAGACACTACCATAATTTACAAGAACTAAAGAAAAAAACTACTTGGTTCATGAAGTATTATAGTATTATATACATTTGTATGTAACAACGCCAATTTCCTAATTGTAATTTGATACCCAACACCTATTCTTAGTCGACAATAATTATATAAATATGTACAATATACATGATAACCTATTAGACCAAGGTTGTAGAAGCTGTAGTTTTATGTAGTGCTGTAATGTAAAATTGTTATTATACTTAAATATAAGTTTTAATATTTCTGTAAATAGAGAGGTAGCACTTCTTGTCCAAGAGGGAGTAACTACTACAGCAACTAGGCAGAACATTGGTCGTATTATATGCCACGAAAACATGCATATGTGGTTCGGAAATGAAGTAAGTCCTCAGTCTTGGACTTATACATGGTTGAATGAAGGCTTCGCTAATTTCTTTGAGAACTTTGGAACTGATTTGGTAAGTTTAAAAGCTTTGTTTGTTTGTTTTTACTATTATATAGTCATCTAATATAAAATTTGGGTGACATGGCTTCATCTCATGTTACTCTAACTTGAACTTTTTATTTCTTTGTATGAGAACATAGCCCAATGGGGTGGCTTGTTTACTTAAATAAGTATTGAACAGTAAAGAAAGATATCATATAATCTAAATTTATTTCAAGTTATATATATTATAAGATAAAGGTTGTTGTATAGTTAAAAGTATGTAAATCCATAAAACGTATTTTTGAATGAATACATATTAAAAAGTAAGTTCAAAAACTAAAACACGACTACTGAAAAATCACGCTTTAATGGTATGAAACAAGAAAATATTCTCATCTGAATTTATCATGTACAAACTATGTAATATTTATCGTATATTATATATGTGTAAACAACTTACAAGTAATACTTTTTAGTGTATGTAATACATATTCACTGTTGACGTTCACAGGATAGCTAATAGTTTAATTATCTTCTAGGTATATCCAACATGGCGTATGATGGACCAATATGTTCTTGCCATGCAAAATGTGATGCAGAGCGATGCAGTTCTCTCCGTTAACCCCATGACTCACCCAGTGTTCACACCTTCTGAAATCATTGGCACGTTTAATGCCGTTGCTTATCAAAAATGTGAGTATGAAATACTTTTAAATCGAAGTCGGATATGACTAGGACTTAGTGTAAGCTAAATTGCCTTTTTCGTCAGCGACTGTAATGTATTCTAATATATTATACAAAATATTGGGATATTTGGTAGTGGTAGCCCAGTTATAACGCGCTCGCTTGGGAAACCGAGTGATGCGGGTTCAAATCCCGGGTCTCGCACCTCTGATATTTTCATGTGCGAATCATTTCTAGCATGATTACCGCTTGCCTTACGGTGAAGGAAAACATCGTTAGGAAACCTGCATGTCTGAGAAAACTTAGCAAGTTTTCAAAAAACATGTGAAGTCCGCCAACCCGCACTTGACCAACGTGGTGGACTATGGCCTGATCCCTCTCGCATTGAAGGGAGGCCCGTGCCCAGCAGTGGGACGTTAAAAAGGGCTGAATACAATTGGGATAATTTCGAACTTGTTTGTTTCTTTTTGATATCAAATACGCATTATAACGATTATGACATTGTAATAAAAGGATTAGATAAATGACAATATCTGAGTATTGTTTTCTAAAGACAGAAAGAAATATATCACATTTTTGTGAGCCTTTTAAGAGTTATTCATTGACTTTACCGAATAGTAGTAAGTAAAAGCCTGACGTAAAACAGGCACAAATTTACTTAGACGTGTCAACAAAGTTGCAACTGGAAGTTTAGTTTTCTAAGACTCTTTAACTAAATAGAGTCGACAGCATTTTGCTTTGTTGTTCTATTCAATCTTATGTATTCATTCTCTTGAAAGTACAGGAACATTTACTACGAGTAAAACCTCGAAACTATGACCACTTTAATATCTTAATCATAAATCAAAATATATACGTTTACATAATACTTTCTTAGATTTACGCGATTATTTGACATTTTAAATAAAACTATCTTTTCGGATTTTTTCGCGGACTTGTTTGGATTTTTGGTTCCCGACGTTACCATAGAAAGAGACCACATTTACGTAATATTTTGTTAATATAAATTTATCTTATCTTTTAAAATACTCTTTATCTATATTGATACGATTTTTAAGATTAGAAGCTACGTATAATATTATAATTATATCTTGTCTACATCTTCTAAGTTTCTGAAAGTATCATATATTTTTAACCGTACAGCGTATAGGGTATAGATATATTAAGCAGAAACAATTTAGGGTAAAAAGAACATATTCCCAAGCTTTAAGAGGCTTAGCAGAAATGAAATGAAATGATTTCAATTTACAATAAGTGTTTTGGAACAATTTATAAATTTCTAATATTTTATCTTACTTTGACTTACATAAATACGTAAATTTGTCAAGGAATTTTAGTTTTAACTGTTAAAGAAATAAAGATGAAATTTGTATTCGGTAGCGATAAGAGCAAAATGATATGATATGAGATAGAGATAAAACGCGCACCTTTAAAATATACATTTAAAATGACGTAGTCAGTATATCTACGAAATGAAAAAATAATAATATCTAAGATACTTTTGTTATTTCCTGTTGTTTACAAAATAGAATTTTGCTATAAAATGTTACTCCATCACGATGTCGCCTAATTTTTTTAACATATACTCATTATCATAATATAAGAGAAAGAAAATTAATGCATTTTCATACATCGAAATTTATCTTAATAATAATTTTGGGCAGCCAAAATCAATCCTAATTCGCAAGAGCAACATATTGGATTAGAGCAATATATTTTCATGTGTCAAATATTTTGCACACACTGTAGTCAGAAATATTTAACAACTAGCAGAACCCGCGGCTTTGCTCGCGCTAGAACTACAAAAAATCTCTAAAAAGGTATTTTACCCCCTTTTACGATGAATTTCAACGAATGCTAAAACAGTTTATTTAATTTAATTAAAGACCATTAATACCAAGTTTCAAGTAGTTCTGGTCATAAATATGTTTTTTGATTGTATTATAACGTGTTTTCTGTGGGAATTAGATAATCTCCTGCGGTAAAAAATCCGTCACTCCGTTTCGACGTGAAAGAAGGACAAACAAACAAACAAAGGAACACACTTTCACATTTATAATATTAGTATGGATTAAAAAGGATATATACTAAAATTTATTACATATCGTTAACCTTCATACTTTTCTTAAATAAATACCTAAGTTTAGCATTTAATTTTAGCTGGCTCCGTCATTCGTATGATGCAACACTTCCTTACACCTGAGATATTCCGAAATGGTCTCATCATCTACATAAGAGCAAAGTAAGCTTATATTTAAACCCTTCTCCTCGTACTTTGTATTTCACTGTATGTATATTTTTTACTTTAACCTTGACGGTTACTAAGCAGTATGTTCAAAAAAAACTTTATACGATATTAGATATTAATAACATTCTTTAAATATCGCTTATCACATATTAAGTAAACTTCAATATATTAGGATTTAGTAGTATTTGTAAAGAACTTATATATGTATAATATTCATTTATATATTTGTTTTGACTACTTCTTTTCAATGTGCATTTTCTAATATGCTAATTCTTATTTGCTTAACTAATAATTAAAACTATTTGATTACAGTTTTAGACAATACGCTCGACCATCACACCTATACCAGGCGTTACAAGAGGCGTTGGATGCATCCAGTCACAATATTGCTGCGCCTATTGCTACAATTATGCAGAGATGGACGGAACAAGGTGGATTCCCAGTCCTTACTGTAAGAAGATCAAGCCCTAGTGCACAGTCTATATCAGTTCATCAGGTGTGTATAAATTATAGTTACCAAAGTCTTGCTTGTCTACAACTATTCCCAAATAGGGTGGACGTCATTCAGGCGGCTGGTCGTAAAATTTTGGCCAAAACCGATCAGCAATACGGAAGATGTACTTCGCTGGCCCCAAGTAATTTGGGAAATGGGCTGGAGGGTGATAAGTCTCGCTTGTCTAATCCTAAAATGCTTGGAGATTGGGCTCCTGGGTTAATGTATCAGATTCTGACATAGCTATAAAAAACTTTCACTGAACACAATTTGTGTTTAATTTAGTTAATATCAGTTAATATAGCTTCAAATTGGCCTCCCCCCAATGTGCGTTCACTTTGTCGTGGTGGGGGGGCTCAGTAGTGCCCGGTAACCCAACCGGGCGCGAAGCCACGAAACGCACAGGGAGGTGGCCCACTTCGGTGGGCGGTGGGAGGTGGCCCTCTTCGGAGGGCGGTGAACGGATGCGGGTTACTCCTGGTACTTCCCTGATAGCAGAGTGGACCTTGGAGCAACCCCGTGGTTGTTGTGGTCTGCTTCGGTAGACCTGCCGTCGGGGCGTCGTAGTTAAATACGTAAGCGATCCTGCGACGCTCCATTAAGACGGGGGAAGGGTTGTTTGGGTTTTAGTGGGTAGTACTGGCTTTGCCGGTGAGTCCCACACCTCGTGCGTAAACGCATTTCCCAACGTTAAAAAAAAGCTTCAGATTGGCTTGGCTACCTAGATTTTACTTCCTATTTATATTGCCATTATGTATAATGTATGGTAGCTAATAGCTATATGTTTTGCCAATACTTATGAATTGTATTAGCTTCTGAATTAAGAAATAAGTTATTGTCTAAGATCTATCTATGATCAGAAGTAGTAGATTTTATAACATTTATATAAACCAAAAGAAAATAATTAAACTACTAACGTCGTTACCGTAGTTATCAAAAAGTACTTAGTGAAACATAGATGTACTAGATGCAAAATGTCTATATTAATATTTTCCATTTTTTTCCTTTATAGGAACGCTACCTCACTGATCCATCACTATCGTCGACAGATAATTGGCATGTACCTTTTAACTGGGTGCTTTCTACCAATCCAGATTTTACAGACACAAGCCCTCAAGCTTGGTTATTCCCTGGAACTCCAGCACTCGCTGTTGATATTCCAGGATTCAATCAATCTGAGTGGTATATAGTAAATAAGCAACAAACAGGTTAGTACGCAACACTATAAATCGTTTACCTAGTATAGGTTGATACGAAGTATTTAAATCAAACTATCATTTAATATTTTATCGCGGATTCACTTTGATTTTTGGTTCCCGACGTCTCGAATGCTTTACAGCAATCATGGTCATAGGAGAGACTAAGGTTTTAGAGGTCTGAAAAGTTATTATTTTACAAATAGTGCCTATTTAGTTAATTAAGTGGCTAGAATATACAGCTGTAATTTGTGAGATTCTAGAATCGAACCCTTGTTGAGTAAAATAAAATAACCGAGTTTTTCTGTTAAAAATACTCAGTGACTGGCCGAAGTATTATCTCGAACACCTAAAGCGATAGTATCTCCTATGCTGATGGCACAAAAGAACTGTGATACTGAACTGTGACTTTTAATGATAGACAATTCGTATAATATTTTAAAATTATTTATGTTTCTTTCTACTTAGGATACTATCGAGTGAACTATGATGAGGGTAACTGGCGTGCGTTAGCGAATGTCCTACAACGCTCTCACGGAACAATACATTTGTTGAATCGTGCTCAGATTATTGATGATTCTTTCAACCTTGCGAGAAATGGAAGACTAGTAAATATATTTATTGCTTTTATATCTTTATGAATTTACATTTTAAATCTTAAACCTCTCAAACCGTTGAAATATTATCCAGCCAAAATTACTTAATAATTGAAACCTGAATGTATATTGTACATACATTACAATTAGGAGTTACGGTTCAATATACAGTTTGGTTTGTTTTGATTGTTGCGAGCAATAAGAAATAAAAATATGAGCATCTTTATTATAAAAAGGGAATAGGATAAGAATTGTTCTTTTTGATATACCTATTTGGAATAATGGATCGCATGAACAAGAACAGGATGACTTAGCTTTTAAGTATTTATTTTCATATATGTATATAGCTGGCTATATCATACTTGTAGGTCAAAGTCAGCTGTACGTAATGCTCAATGAAGCATGACGATTAGTACCTACTGCTCAGTCAAGTGTAAATATGTAGGCAGGCTAAGTTTAGTAAATTATGGGCATTATGTAGGTAATTCGAAAAGCACGCTTTGAAAGGATATTTAGAAATATTTCATGTGATCAATTTTTGAATAACTTACTGGATTTATATAGAAATTAGATAATTTCTTTTATATTTTCTCTTTCTCAAAAACTGTGAAGTGCGAATCGGATTCACACGGAAAAGAGATCCGTTCAATATGACAATTAGAAAAAATACAAAGTTTGTCATTTCAAAAAGCTTTTCACATATTCTTTAGTATATCTTAAACTAGCGACTCACCCTCGCTCCGCTCGTGTTCATCCCTACTTACGTTTTAACGCTAAGTATAGATATCTCAGAGATGAGATATTTTCCCGCAGTAAAAAGTATCCTATGTTATGTTGGCCTGGATAACCAGCTATCATCATACCACATAAAAATCCCATCAGCTTTTCCGTGATGCAATCACAGACAGACAGACACAAAAATTCTAAAAACTATAAATCCGCCTCTGTATCGATAATTATGACTATTTCAATAAAGATTTGCCAAAAAATATTTAATGTACTCGTACAGATTCGACTCGGTTAGAATTGCATTATAAGTATATTGTATTATATGTTATATGTACATATTTGTTTAGAATCTACATAATAATAAATTAAATAATTCAAAAAGCTAAAACTAATGCTGTTTAGCTTTAAACTAATGAGTACATATCGAATTAAACTTTTATTATTAATTAAACATTTTATTGTAACAAGCTGAAAAGGATTTTTTACTGTGAGTTAAATAGAAGTAATTTTTTTTGTGTAGCAGAATTGCATGTTCATTTTACATGATTTTTTTTTGATTTTTTAACGTATGTATGTACTATGTTTATGAGGATACTTTAGTTTAAATGCATATCGTACAATCTCGTTTCTTAAAAAAAACAAAGTGTCGTCTTCATAGTCATTATATTTTTTAAGATCAATTCATATTAATCTTTATTCCCAAGGAGGGTTGACGTCAGGTAGGCGACCGGTCGTAAAACCTTTGCCAAATCCTATCAGCAGTACGGACGACGTACTGTACCGACCCCAAGTGATTGGGAAAAGGGCAGGGAGATGATTATGATGAATTTATATTAATCTTTGTAAGTTTAACATTGGTCACTAGTTCAACACTATTTTAATTACGTTTTTCAGGAATATGATATTGCCTTCGAAGTATCTAGGTATTTGATAAACGAGACTGATTACATCCCTTGGGGGGCGGCGAATGCGGCTTTTAGCTACCTGGATATCGTTCTCAGTGGTTCTGAGGCCTATCGACTATTTCAGGTATGGCTTAATTGAATGTTATGGTATTATCAATTTATTAATTATATTGTATTGCATATTAGTAAATAAAACCTTGCGGTTTAATTACTTGTGGTTACAAAATGTATATATTTGGTAAAAAAATGCTTATTATTTAAAGTGATTTTTCTAACTTTCTCCTAATCGTAAGTTTATATTTGAAAATTGAACGGATGAAGTATTTGTAAAATCACTCTTTTCTAAAATATTAATTCTAAACAGTCAATTATTAAAAAAATAATGATGTTTTACTCATTTCTTCCACTATCGATATAATATGTTTAAAATAGCATTATACTCAATGATACACACTCACCTTCAAATATTCGGTTAATATATTTTATTCAGTTTTTATTTATATTTTAGCAACATGTACTTACACTCACCGCGCCTCTATACGATCAACTTGGGTTCATAGCAGGATCTGGAGAAGAACATGTCACACCTTTCCACAGGAACATTATCTTAGATTACAATTGTCGTTATGGCAACCAACAATGCGTCAGCAGATCTCAAGAACTTTTACAACAATTAAGAAATAACCCCAGTAAGTTTAAAAGATTATTTTGAAATTCTCTATTCCATTAATGCTTATTACTAAAATGTCAACAAAAAAATTGATTTTCTGCGTTTGAAGTGAACAGAAATCAAACCCAAATAATAGTATCAGGAATACTGCTTTTGGCTTAGCAGCACTGAGCTAATACCGTCTTTAATATTTGCAAAATATATTATTGCTATAATATTATAGCCGTAAGTAAATATACGCAGTTAGTAAGGTGCTAGCAAATATCTTTGCCATACTTTGATGAATGATGTCATATATTATGTATTATAACAGTGAAGCACTGAATAATAATTGTTTTAATTAAATTTTAAAATATTTGTTTAGACCAACCACTAAATCCTGACGTCCAGACTGTAGTATTCTGCTCCGGTCTCCGCGGCGGAAGCGCTGATAACTTCTACTTCCTCTGGGATAGGTATAGTGCAAGCCAGGATTCTAGCGAACGGTCCACTATACTCAATGCCTTGGGCTGTACTTCTAATGCTACACTACGTGAATTGTAAGTATTTACATTTACCGACTACACTCGTAGCGAGAGTGTTGCTTAAAAAGCTAAGTTAAATGGGGGTAGATCCAGATCTTATAGCTCTTTATATTAATTATTATATTTCTTTCTAGTATCCTTTTGTACCTAGTTTTATTGGCCCCTATAAATTTACGATTTTTTATTTTACGGTTTAATAAATCATATTTAAACGCTTCAACATAATTACGCGCGACTACTCACTCATTTTTCATCTCTCATTACATATATTTTTTGCCTTCGCATTCTGATGACTAAACATTAAATTAGTTACTGTGAGTAAAACTGTGGTATCAAATATATAGAAATTTCATTTTTGCCTTAACAGACAAGTAAATATTAACAGACAGTTAAAATTATTAATATAACAACCTTTTCAGCTTCCTCAATCAAGCACTTGATGACAACTCACCTGTGAGAGACCAGGACAGACACTCTATTATTGTATCAACGATAAACGCTAGCCCCGAAAACATGGAAGCAGCCTTAGATTTTGTGATAGAAAACTTCGCACGTATTCAGCCAAGGTTTGTAAATGATAAAAAAAATATAATTTATTTATTATAGTGTAACTTATTAAATAATCTGAATTTTCTTTTTTCAGGGTACAAATGCTTACCGGCACTACGAATATCCTTAATGCCTTTTCCAGGAGATTATCAACCTCAGTACATTCTGCTAAAGTAAGCTAATATTATTTTATAAATAGCTCAAGCTGTAATTTTGAATCTATGGACTTCTGGAATCTCGAACTAAAACTAATTGAAATCAATTCAATCAGAAAAAATTTCACAACCCGTAAGAGTTAACCTAGAATAATTAGTTTTAGTAATCTGGAAGTTACTGTAACTTTTTAGTTACATAGTTATTGGACCTCTATATAAACCTTTCGGAAAACAATATTCATGAAATGAAAATTCTATATCTTTATTATATTTCAGTATAATTATTCAATGTTATAAATATTAACTAAGCTATTTCTCCTGCAATAAGACTATTGAACATAAATTGTCATTTATTATATTACTAGCATTGCAAAGCAAAATCTGTCCAGTAGTTTTCTCGTGATGCGGTAACAGACAGACAGATAGACAAAAAACTATAGATTCGGACTCTGTATCGATAAAAATGTCTATTTCAATTAGATTTTCCAAAAAATATGTAATGTACAGATTCGATAATAATTCAGTCTTAAATATAATTTGCGTGGCCCTTTTTTGTATAACTAAGTCCAATTACTGTCATAATGGAACGAGATTTTTTTCAATTCAATTCTCTTGTTTTTTTCCATTCTTCAAGAAACCCTTCAAAGCGTGCCAGTTAAGGAGATTTTTTATAATAAACTTCACAATTACAGATTGATTGGCTCGTCGGCAATCACACTGCTATATTTTCGGCGGGTGAGAGAGCTGCAATAGCTGGCATAAGAGAAAATATTGGAGCATCTATTGCTTGGAGTGAGAAGAACTACAACCTTGTCAACTCATGGCTGAATGACAACTACGGTGATGATGATGATAATAGTGCTAATGTCTTAGCATCTAGCTTCCTTGTGATCATTTCTATCTTCATCAGTATTTATAACCGCTAGTAAAACTTTGTTTTAATAATTATTTATTAAAACTTAAGGTAAAATGTTATCTTAAAGTTTGTATGTATGTTTTATGTTATGTACATTTTATTAATAAAAGAAATTGTTGTAAACAATAATATGTGTTCGTCTTATGTAATTTTAAGGTTTATATTTATATTTTATAATGATTATTTAAACAACTGTGATTATATTAATCCAAAATATAATTATCCGAAATAAAAATATTTATCTCTCTATTATTATTATTTTTTATTATTTTCGTCAAAAATGCTAGTACAAAACAAGTACAAAATACACACCTCCGAAAAAGCTACATTATTTATTTCATTCCGTAAGGAATTAAAATGTGTACCTATAATTCAAAAAGTATTGGTAACATTACACAATTTTAATGGTAAATTTGAAATTTCTTATAAAGTTTAAAATAACCACTTTATCTATATATATAATAAAATTGTAACTAAGCCGAATCTGTACATTAGATATTTTTTGGAAAATCTTATCGAAATAAACATTATTACCGATACAGAGGCCGAATCTATAGTTTTTAGAATTTTTGTCTGTCTGTTACCGCATCACAGAAAAACCACCGGAGGGATTTTGATGAAATTTGGTATGGTGATAGCTGGTTATCCGGGTCAACAATAGTAAAAACCTAATATGTAAAACCTAAGAATTTGGTTTTTTGTCATCTGAACGCGGGCGGAGCCGCGGACAATGCTAGTTATTAAAATATAACGAAAATTTGTTTAACATCTAATGTATATGAGATATGGTCTACAAGATCACGGTTGTCGTCGTAAGAGTAAAAAAGGGTATAGAATTATATATTTAACTGTAAAATGAAAAATACTTATAATTAAAATTAAATAAGCACAATGTACATACATAACTTTCTATATATCGTATATTCTCAGAATATAGATATAAGGCTATAAACGTCCATAGCGGTATAATAGAATGGAGTGGACTGCACCTGCATGTTAAACTAACTAATAACAAACCCCTCTCTTTGCTCCCGGGGTTAATAAAATATGCTGCCAAACTAGCTGGAGTAAGATTTTCAAAAATTATAAAACAGAATTAAGCAGCTACTACATAAGACAATATAATTTTAATGTAAAGTCAGCAAAAACATTGAACCTTGTTCACCGCAAGTTCTAGAAGAGTATTTTTAATTTATATTATACTAGCAGAACCAGCGGCTTCGCTCGCGCTAAAACTACAAAATAACCCTAAAAAAGTAGGTTCCATACAAATTTTCATCCCCTATTTTACCCCCTTATTGGATCAATTTCGAAAAATACTAAAACACGTATTTATATAATTGTGATGTAGAGCATTTATACTAAGTTTCAAGTAATTCTGTTCATAAATATTTTTTTGAGTTGTATTATAACGTGTTTTACCCTGGGAATTAGATAACCTCCCGCGGTAAAAGTTTGTAAGTTTTGTCTTTCACATTGAGAAACTCATTTACATATGTATTCAATGTATTTCTGTACTTGAATTAATATCTAATGTTTGTTCCAAAGGAATGAAATATTTTTTCCATGCCACTTATCAAAGAGTGTGGCGTTGTAAATGTTACTATGTGTCAGTAAAGCTCTAGATATGTTATTTAGTTTTGCTGAATATCTTTTAATTTATAAATAAAACTAGCATTGCCCGCGGCTCCGTCCGCGTTCATATGACCAAAACCAAATTCTTAGGTTTTATATATTAGTATACTCGTATTAGTATATAAGTTGACCCGGATAACCAGATATTATCATACCAAATTTCTTCAAAATCCCTCTAGTGATTTTTCTGTGATGCAGTCACAGACAGACAGACAGACAAAAATTCTTAAAACTATAGGTTCGACCTCCGTTAGCGATAATAATGTCTATTTCAATAAAAAATTTCAAAAAATATTTAAAGCACAGATACTGCTTCATTAAATTTTAATATATCTATAGATATAATTAATTTATAAAGCCAAACAGATTGTTTTTTTGATAATTTAAACACGGGCGGGGCGCGCGGGTAATTTAGTAGTAATTCTAATAAAATCATAGAAAGGTCAAATTTGTACATTCAATTTTTTAGAATTAAAGCTACGTATTTTAAAGACACATGGCGACATCTATCGACAAATATCTAAATAATACAAAAATAAATATTCATTAAAATAATTTTTTAATGAATAAAATAGTGCAATTGATATACTTTTTCAAGATTAGCTATTTTCAACCGACTTCAAAAAGGAGGAGGTTCTCAATTCGATTTTTTTTTTATTTTTTTTTTTATGTTTGTTACCTCAGAACTTCGTCATTTATTAACCGATTTGGACTTTGTATGGGCTGGCACCGATTTCGAAAATATTTGATTAGGTATGTATTTAATAGGTAGGCTTTAATTACTTAGCCAAAGCACACCGACTTCGAAAATATTTGATTAGATATGTATAGTAAATGAAAACTACCAATCAGTTATTTTTTACTTTTTAGTGCTTTTGTTTGAAGTCGGTTTTTATTTTTTTAGTTAAAGTTTTTATTAATAGTTTTTGACTATAACTTACTAAGTTAACTTGCTAAAATCTATATAGTATCATCGTTTTTCAACCGACTTCAAAAAGGAGGAGGTTCTCAATTCGACTGTATGTTTTTTTTTATGTTTGTTACCTCAGAACTCCGTCATTTATTAACCGATTTGGAAAATTTTTGTTTTGTTTGAAAGGGTATACTTCCAGATTGGTCCCATTTAAATTTCAAAAAAAAAATACCACCCCTAAGGGTGGAAAAACAACTAACGATGAATTTAACCTACTTCTAATTGTCATATTGACTTGAAACTTTGCAAGTATTTCTATTTTCGTTGATAGTACAGTGATTCAGTGTTGTTGACCTGATCTGATGGCAAGGCCAGAAGGTGGATAGGTGGAACTCTTCAACGGCTAATAGTAGATACTTTGAGTTTAGGCTTATTTTGTTTGATTTGACAAGCCTAACACGTTAGAATCCTTACTTTGCTACTACTGTCTACACTAAAAAGGGAAAAATAAAAACTTTTTAACAAAAAAATAAAAACCGACTTCAAACAAAAGCACTAAAAAGTAAAAAATAACTGATTGGTAGTTTTCATTTACTATACATACCTAATCAAATATTTTCGAAGTCGGTGTGTGTGCTTTGGCTAAGTAATTAAAGCCTACCTATTAAATACATACCTAATCAAATATTTTCGAAATCAGTGCCAGCCCATACAAAGCAAAGCACACTGACTTCGAAAATATTTGATTAGGTATGTATAGTAAATGAAAACTACCAATCAGTTATTTTTTACTTTTTAGTGCTTTTGTTTGAAGTCGGTTTTTATTTTTTATTCTAACCAGTTTTTGTATTTTTTCTCAGAAATGAGATATTTTTCTGCGGTAAAAAGTATCCTATATGTTGACCCGGATAATCAGCTATGACCATATCAAATTTCATCAAAATCCGTCCAGTAGTTTTTCTGTGATGCGGTAACAGACAGACAGACAGACAGACAAAAATTCTTAAAACTATAGGTTCGGCCTCTGTATCGATAATAATGTCTATTTCAATAAGATTTTCTAAAAAATATTTAATATACAGATTTGACTTACTTAAAATTTTATTATATGTATAGATATTAACTGACCCATATAATTTACACATTATAATTTACACTAGCAGAAGCCGCAGATTAAACGGCGTTCAATCTACAAAAAAAAACTCTTTGGCTTTATGTTATACAGGATGGAACGAATCGATGGGACATGGAAGAAAAGTACCTTAAATATTTAAGTTATCAAAATTTATTCAAAGGAAACATTTCTTTATTTTTCAAAAAAAAAGCTTACCTAAACCGGGAATTGAACCAAATAAAAATGCAAAAAAGGACACTGTCACTACTTTATCGAATTTAAACTAGCGAACAATTCAATAGCATATATTTTAACCCTACATATATTGTTCACTAAAAAAATATGTCATACATTAACTCGCTTCTCATGTATACATATTATGAATTTATTTGCGTTCAAAATTGTGTTGATTAATTTAGTTCATTTCAACAAAAGCATTTGTTGTCTGCAATGAGAAAATTATTTTTCCTGTATTTTTTATCAAACCTTGTATTTACCTTGAGTCTATTTTTTCTTGCATATAATATTTTTGTGCCTACAAATCTCAAGAAATACAATATTTGTTTCACTACATAGTATAAAACAAAGTCGCTTTCTGCTGTCTGTCTGTCCCTATTTATGCTTAGATCTTTAAAACCACGCAACAGATTTTGATGCGGTTTTTTAATAGATAGAGCGATTCAAGAGGAAGGTTTATATATTTAATACATGTATATTATAGTATAGAAAAACCGAGAAACTTAAAGATTTGTATTTCATACTATCCGTTAAAAAATACATATGAACGAACCCGAGCGAAGCGACGATGAGTTGCTAGTATTGTATAAATAAACAAAAACTCTCTTGTACTTTTCTGCTCCGCTAAATGTCAATCTTTCCCACCCTTAGATTGTCTGGAAGAGGTTTCTTTTAGAAATAAGTGTACCTTTGTTCTCGATTTCTCTTAATAGAATAACTATGTATATTAATGTTCAATAAGAAATAAGAATAAATACAAAAAACATATATAAGTAAAACAACTCGAACACATAGCTTTTAAAATTTCTTTCATATCATTATAGAAATATTTTAGTCAAGATGAATATTATCAAAATTTGATAAGCGTCTGTTGGGACTAAGTCTAGTCTTGCTAGCTTGTCAATTCAGATTAAAAAATTAGCTTGGCAATATGTAATTGGCGAAATATTTTTTTTTAATAATTATTTTTAAAATATCTTCATGATACAATATTTAGGTTTGAACAAAAGGATGAAACATGGAAGAAAAGTACCTTAAGCATAGAAGAAATCAATTTTTACTCAAAGGAAACAATCTTTTATTTTATAAATAATAATATCAGTAATGATTTTTTTTTTGTTTTCAGATTGAATTACCAGTTCAGATAAAGATATTATCTGAACCGGTAATTAAATCAACTAAATATGAAAAAAATACACCTTCGTAATTTTTTCAAAGTAATCGATAAATTCAATGGTAAGGATAAGATCTATTAAACATACATTGTATCTTATAATTAAAGAAAACCATGAAATCTTACAATTTATACTATGAAATTTTCAAATGTATACATTTTGACACTGACTAATATTGTAGAACAAACGCACTAAATATGGAGAAAACGTATCTGTGTGTGTGAAATACAATCTAGATATATAATACTTTCTTAGATTTACGCGAATACTTGACATTTTAAATAAAACTATCTAGATATATTTAATACTGATTGATTCTACAATCGTTATTATTACTTCATTCTCATAAATCGTAACTAAACAAAACATATTTTTAATACAAAAACGAATTCCATTTTCTAAATGTGACCACAAACTGTAAAGTATGTAAGAAGTTAACCAGATTAACAACTTTAACAAGTATTTTCGAAAGTATGCCAAAAGTTCACTTGAGTAGTTCGAACAGTATTCCCAAGTATTTGCAGTTTGGTATAAATCGTGTCGTAGCAAGCCTGTTGCGTAGCGCTACGCCGTAGCAGTAGCAGTTATCCCGCGGACGTCGGAGTTTCCGCGCGTTATCGATGCTCCGCAACTTCGACCTATTTGAATTATAAGTTTTAGTTTCTAAGTTTAAGCTTAGTTTAGATTTTGTGATTATTTTTTGAATTTTTATGGTTATTTTATGTGGAGTTATAAGTTAATATGATTTTAAATAGGACCTGCTGTAGTTGGTAAGTTTTAAAACTATATTAATTTTTATAATTAGCATTAGAGTATTTTTACGTTATTTATGTAATAAATATTATGGTATTATTATATAGTATATTATAGTTATTTATATATACCACTAGTTAAGCGCTTAGAAATGTATATGTTTTTAAATCGAGAACACTATTCATGAATGAACTCGAGGTAAAAGAGTAAGTTATCCTAAAATATATTTGGTATTTTATTATGTTATATATATAAATATATTTTTAGTTATAATATATTATACTAAAAAACTATAAATAAATAAATGAACAATGATATGAATTAAAATTTGAATTAAAAGAAAAACAAATATTATCTTAAATCTATCTAATGATAAAAATAGGTGAAATTTATATACTAATACTTTAATAACCGTTTATTAAAAGAAAAATATAATTCTTCTATATTTTTTGTTACTTTCTTATAAGCTATGTATGACACTGAACTTAGTACGTAAAAGGGTACAAAAATGTCAGGGACTAGCCCTGGCTGCCTGGCCGTTTACTCCCCTTAATCTCTTTAAGTAATAATAATAATATTATAGTATAAAATAAGTTTTCTATAATAAATACATAAAAATCAATCGGGAATTTTCAACTAAAGAACATAACTTAGATTATGAGATGTTTAATACAAAATTCTGTTTAGACTACCAAGGTTTTGTGAAAAGAGCAATTTAAGTTTTAATTTCTGCGGAACTCATATATACATATATATATACATACATATATACATATATATATATATATATGTATGTATGTCTATGTATATATATATATATATATATTGCAACAATAAATTATGATATATTTTCACACAAATATAGACATAGTACGTATTGTGCGAGCTATATGGTGATTGTGATTGGTAATGAAACCGTTATTTTTATTTGCACATGAAAAATTTTAATTTTCGATTTTCTTTATAAGAACGCTCTCAAAGTCGTATAAAAGTATGTAATAATTAAATTAAAATTAATAAAAAAATATTATTACATCATTTTTTTTTACAGTATTGTATTTTATATATTTTCTGACATTAAATTTATATATTTTAGTAGGAGATTTTTTAAATAATAAAACATAATAACAAATACGATCCAATAGAAATACGGGGGTTGTCACTAAAAAAATCGCTCCAGACTATTTTTAATAAAAAAAATAATTAATTGGTTTTTTTTTAGTATAAGAACTCTTTTCCTGTGACAATTTAATAACAATTGAAAGTAAAAGAGTTCTAGAAAATGCTATCATGTGGTTGTCGGCCTTTTTCGAACACATTACCTGACATCTGGATGTCAGGTAATGTGTTCGAAAAAGGCCGCCTGGTATATATACCTGGGTATAAATAGATAAATTGAAGTAGTTAATTGTTATTATCGTTTTCTGGACCTACCCAGGAATCAATTTGTATAATAATTTTATTACAAATTTAATGTTATAAGGTTGTTATACCAAAACATCCCCAGACAAGGATTTTTTAATTAAAAATAGCCTAGAACAAATTTTTGGTAACAACCGCCCAGGGTCATATTTGTTAATATGTTTTATGGTTAAAAAAAATATTTCGCCTGGAAAAAGGGTGAGGGGTTCACTACGTAGATCGGTAACATAGACTATTTGTTTGATCTTAGCTTTGCAAAAATCATTCCTGGGAATACCAGTTCAATAACTAGCGAATGTATTCGTCTCGTACCTTAGAGAAGTTATTTGCGAAACACTTCTTTGAGTATATATGAGAGCTTAGATTTCTTATTTGGATTGAAATGAAATATTATCGATAACATGTTACAGAGGTAATATGACAGTTGACTGGTTTGTATATCTTAGTGAAATTCCAAAATATCTCTGTATTATACGTAAAATGTATATTCATCTATCTACTACTACTATCTACACTACTAATATACAGAGGAAAAATTTGTATTTTTATATGTTTGTAACGAATAAACTCAAAAACTACTGGACCGATTTTTTGATTTAGATGAAATCTTACTCGGGAAATAATATAGGATATATTTTATTCGAAAAATATTCCCTTAAGGGGGTGAAAATGGGGATGGAAATTTATATGGGGAATCAACCTAGGGGCGAACCCGAGCGAAGCAAGGGTGAGTCACTAGTTCTAATATAATATGAATATGACAAATTTCACGACAACATTACCATTATTTTATCAGTTCAAGTTTGATAAATCCAGTAGGAACTTAAACATTTAAATTTGATGTTTAGTAAACAATTACTAAGAATACCACCAGTATAGTAAATGAAAAAAATAAATAAAAACATGCTTTATTCAAATAAACTGTTGAATCGTCAATTTTACATTTTTAAATCTACCACTGACTTAAAGAATATACCACATGCTCGGAAGGCAGTTCTGCTGAAAAGAGCCGGCAAGAAACTCAACAGTTGTTTTTAAATAATATTAGCTTACAGTATTGCAAGACAATAATCATAATCTTATCCTACGTGAGTATGAACTTATAGCGATCCCAAACATTTACATCTGCAAAGTATTCCGCGACTGAATGAATATATTTTTAATATTGGATTTAAATCGTTTAAGTGGCAATTTTAATGTAAAGTATGAAATTTTATACATACATACCTTGCCTCATAAATGATTTATTCACTTACTGAAAGCTTCGTGTTATCAGTTTATCAATATTTTCAATATTTATTTTGTGTCTATTACTTTCTTAAGTAATAACGGATGATTTTTCGAACAAACAAGATATTACAACATATTATGTATATTGAGATGCAATCGTAAGTATACAAATTGTTTTCAAAAGTTCTCGTTGAGTTTCCCAAGCTCCGATTTTATAAATTGCCGGAAGATTTTTTGTTGGGAGAACAAATATAGATTTAATATCCGCTGCATTACCCCACAATAAAATCCTGTAAGACAATATACTGTGGAAGCGGCTAAAATAAACAAGTCTAAAGTCTAAACAGTCTGCTAGCTGCCTGACTTTCCTAACGGCAAATACAGAAAAGCTCAGTCTACTTTCAAGAGACGACAGATTCAGGTCTTCAGTATGGCTTCACTTGAGACCTAAATCTAATTCTATACCTAAGAATACTGTGCCACAGGTGAATAATAGGTGTTAAGCCCGCTAAAAAAATGAAACATCAAGGGAAAAATATAGTACATGTTTTTGTCTACAAAGTAACGAAAGCTTTACAAGTAACACAACCTTTTTGTTACACCGTCATTATTAAAATGAAAATTAACTCAATAGAGTAATTACAGTCATTTCATTATAATGTTACCCGAGATGACTAATTATTCCGACGCCTAATTATGATTTTTTCCTCTACTGAATTTGTGAGTACTATTTAACGCTTCTGTGAAGTTTATGTAAAATATACATACTAGCGATTTACTCTCGCTTCGCTCGGGTTCGTCCCTAGCTTGCTTCCCAATACAAACTTTCATCCCCATTTTTACCCCCATAAGGGATGATGTGCTTCCCAGGGTCTCAAACTATCTTCTTATCAAATTTCATCTAAATCGGTTCAGTAGATCCAGACATTACCCCCTACAACGTCATAAACTCACAAACTTTACCTCTGTATAATATAAGTATACATTATGCTTATATTGTGTGAATATACTCTTCATTTAGTTTCACAATTTAATTAGACTTTCTTCCTGAAAACAGCTATATTTCTCAGAGAGATTCTCTATCCAGACATGCTGGAAGCGTTACAATATTGACAATGTATGAAGTAGAAGGCTACAATATTAATAGGGTAGAACTTTACTGACATATATATCAGTAAGAAGTTTTTGTAGTGAATGGCGTGATTTCAAAAATCCTTAAGGGGGTGTTTTTGTTCATAATTATTAAATAATATATATATATATTATTTTTATAATTATTAAAAAAATAATTATAAGTAAAACACAGACAAAGCTATTTCTCGCTAAATCAATATAATTAACAAATATGCCATCGCTTTTATTTATATGGCGTAGACTTTTCTGTTCAGTCAAAGGCGTAGGTATAGGCATTTAAGAAATTTCGATAATTTACTTAGTTTCAGAAATGAAGCACTACAAAGAAAATAAAATGCCTGTCATCATTTTTTCTATTTGCGTCTATTGTATTCAGCCCTTTTTAACTTCCCACTGCTGAGCACGGGCCTTCCTTCAATACAAGGGGGATCAGGTAATAGTCTACCACGCTGGCCAAGTACGGGTTGGCTTCACATGTCTTTCGAAAACTTGCTAGGTTCTCTTGGATATGTAGGTTTATTACGATGTTTTCCTTCACCGTAAGGAAAGTGGTAATCATGGTGGAAATGATTCGCACATGAAAATATCAGAGGTACGAGACCGGGATTTGAACCCGCTTCACTCGGTTTCTCATCGAGCGCGTTACCACTGAGCTACCACTGCCTTACGTTCAGTAATTATTGATAATAAAAAATTCAAAGTTTAACAAATTATATTCGTCATATTTATAACACAATTTTAGGTATTTTAAGGAATTATTCTAATCCAATTAAAACTCGTTTACCAGATTCTGCGATGCTTTCCTTTTACTTTGAAGATTATTCAAAGCTGAGCATTAAAAACTGCAGTACTAATAAATCGAGAAACTAGAATACAGCGCGATTGTAAAGAACTTTAAGAGGTAGGCTCTTTGTAGGGAAAATTGCATCGTATTTTTCTCACTAAATTTTAATTAAAATGGTATACTTTCTGTTGATAGGTATGTGTAGATCGTGATTTGTATTTATAACAAAGGGATGTTGTGTTGTTTTAGAATCAAAGCACGTTTTGATCGTTGGAAGCGACAAAATGGTTTAGAGGACGAATGTGAGTCATCATATTAATATATGTATAACTATATTATATAGTTGTCACTCCCAAGCTTGTCTGTTTTCAAATAAATATGTTCAAACATTGATACGAAGCACATCATCATTAAAATAATTCAGTAAAATCGTTAACAAAATTAAAAATACAGTTAGTTTTTGAAAATTAATATTAGTTTTGTACAAAAATAGCTATTTTAATTTAAATATTGTTTTAATTATGGACCTAACTTACTGTGCTAGCGTTCGCGGGTTCGAGTCCCGCTGGGGACATTTAATTGTGTAATGAGCACGAATGTTTGTACTCCAGTCATGAATGTATATATTTATAGTTTGTATGTATTTAAAGTCATATATGTGTAGTGTATCAACTAACTGGTATCCATAACAAACGCCCCGTACTCACCATGGAACTAGATGGTGCTATGTATTAAAGTCGCAACATATTTATTTATTTATTTTAATGTCTAACTTATTAACTAATCATGAAAGGAAAAAGGTTTAACTTAATATAATTATTTAAGTCACTTTAAATATGGTGAAATTAAAATTTATTTTTACATAATCCGAATTAAACATTAAAGATGAAGGGGTTTTATATAATTCAATTTGCTCCACTCTACTTATGATAAAGAATTGTGAAAAAAAAGATGTACAATACGAACTCTTTTCTAAAGAAATTAATAAAATAAAATGTTTCGTTACTTCTTCGTGTACTCGTTACTTAAGAAAATTAAAAAAAATCAATATATTTTTTTTAAATTCGGTAGTAATGGGAATCTTTTTCCAATGACCTCATCCTTTTCATAGTAATATATTATAATGCGTAATATATATAAACTCTGTCTGTCTGTCTGTTACCTTTTCACGCTTAACCCGCTGAACCGATTTAGACGAGATTTGATATGGAGGTAGTTTGAGACCCTGGGAAGGACATAGAATAGTTTTTACAGCGGAAATCATCCCTTAAGGGCGTGAAAAGAGGGGTGGAACTTTGTATGGGGAATCGATCATTTCTCAAGTAATTGATATAAGCTCATCATACCAATGTATACACTTACATATATACATAGATACACTACATAGTTTATGTATTCCAAACTAACCATCATAAGGTATCGCTAGTAGAATATAAAATTATTTAGTCAGTAGTTTATTAGTATATTAAATAATAAATTGGACCACTATTTTTTTCGAAAGTTTGTATGTGAATGTTTATTATTTCTCACGCTAAAACAGCTGGACGGATTTAGATATTTAGTAGTCAGATAGACTTTATATAAAAAAAAAACTTCTTATATTATTTCCATATTTCCATGCTATCGTGTCTAAAATTTGTACTTATTATGACATTTTTTTTACAAAGACAAAAAATATTGAAGTCAAAACTTTCATAGTTAAAACAAAAACGGAAAGAAGTTATCGTCGCATTTATAATGTATTAACTCAAAAAAATAATTTTGTTGACAGAACTTTTATACTGTTATTCTTTAGACTCAATAACAGAAACTTGAGAAAGATTCAGAAGTTCGTCCAAGTAACTGAATCTTGTTAAATAGAATACGATATTCATTGAGGCCGAAAGAAAAATGAATCGTTAGCGAAACTTTAAAAAGGCAGGCGAGGTTTTTTAGTTGTTTACATTCGATTCATTGTTCGAGGCTTCTTGCATTAAACTGCTTTTTCATTTGGAAAATTAAAGACCTTTCGATTTTTTTAGAGATAAAATAGTTCTAAAAGAACAGACGCAAGACAAGACAGACAGACAATCTTTATTTTCTTTTCTTTTTTAGTATAATATAAAAATATGAATTCACTTCTCTGTTTATTGGATTCAGTCGAGGATGCAAAGCCTCAATCGTATTGCTACTTGAGAAGTACGCAGCAGTAAATCATGACGAAGGGATTTTTATCCTAAGAACCACTTATGGTTCCGATGGGATTGAAAGCATTCATAATACTTTCTTAGATTTACGCTAACATTCGATATTTTAAATGAAACTATTTTTTTCGCGGCTTTTTCTTCTTTTTTTTATTTTTCGTTCCCGACATTTTGAATGCTTTACAGAAATCATAGACATGGGAGAAGCTAAAGTTTTAGACATCTCAAGTCAATAAATCTGAAAAGATAGTTTTATCTAAAAGCTTATATTATCGCTTGAAGTTTAACATTTATATAAAATAATGTGTAATCTTGCCAGTTAGCATGTGACTCGATATTTGTTACTTTTTCGTACTGTCTCAACGAATATGAGAGAAATTTCAAAGAAATGTCTAGCTTATGACATATGCCATTTTTCAACTGTACCCATGACTTGAGTGGAGCCGTGGGCAAAACTAGAAATTGCTGAAAATTTAGATAATGGACGACCCCAAATTAAGTTAATACAGGACAATAAAAAGTGAAATATTTTTAATGTAAATGCAACTTATGTTTAGTAGTTATTAACTAGCTTTAGTATTATTAATAAAAAAAAATTGGAGATAGATTTTTTTGTATAAGTAGGTAAATCCAAATTCTATTCATAAATGTTTATATAATATATATTAATTAGGTATAGTTGGACTTCGACTACTGAGGGAACAATAACTAAATAATTTTACTCTGTACTTTATAATCAGAAATTACTTAGATCAAGCTATAAATATATCAGCATGTTTCTTTGAGACAACGATAGGTTCTTAAACCTCATTAGCGTAAGGAGATTGAATCGAGTTAAGAATATGGCGGAGGAAAGTTGCAAACTCAAACATGAAAACACACTTCATAAAAAAATTAAATAAACTTGTACAAGCACTTTTGAATCGTCAACAGTTAAAACTTATACCTAACTAGCGACTCACCCTCGTTCCGCTCGGTTCGTCTCTAGGTACCTTTTAACGGTTAATATATCTAGATTTCTCAAAGATTTTCCTGCAGACAAACAAACGGGCAGACAGACAAACAAAAATTCTAAAAACTATAGATTTAATCTCCGTACCGATAATAATGACTATTTCAATAAAATTTTCGAAAACTATTTAATGTACAGGTAGATTCAACTAAGAATTTTATTATTATGTACAGAGTTAGAATTTTAGTATATGAATGGATAAAGTCAGTGTTTACTAAATGTCTATGTAACCTGTCACAGGCTAGGAATGCAGCTTTACTATATTTAAAGAGAAGTTTTATTTTTTAACTGATAACGGTATACCTTTAGAATACCTTAAAGGTAAAAATTCCAATCACAAAGGTGATCTCAGAGAGATGAATAATCAAATCATTATTTGAAATTCAGATCAATTTTTGTATAATGACCTAAAATAATTAAAATTGAACTTAATATGGAAATGACAATTCATATTAATGATATGTGGTGGTAAAGAATTAATTAAATCCACTAACAATTTGCGAATATATCGCATAATATACCTATGAAACCAACACGAAATGAGTACTTCCTCCTTTTGAATTCGGTTATTATTTTAAACAATTTACCATTATATTTTATTAATTTCTCTATAACCATTATATTTGCATAAATGCTGGTTTTATACAAAAGGCTACTAAATTGCAACTACCAAACTAAATATAATAAATTGAGCTTAACCGGAAGAACCAAAGCCATTAACCGTTAATGGAATATCAAGTGGTTATTATAATAAGTTTATTTGATTTTACGTTATCTGTAAATAATAATTTGAATGAATTAATTCATTTTTGTTTATATTAAATCTTTTAATAAATGAATAAAATCACGTTTTTTTCATAAGCATCGGTAGCAGTTTTAATAACTATTGGATATTTTTGAAATAAGCCTTAGTTCTAGATAAATGAAATTTGCAGAGTTTATTCACCATAAATTAGTGAAGTTCTTAGAAAAAGTTGTAGAAATAAATTACTAGTAAAAAAATGTTAAGGACTCGTCAACTTAATCATGAAAATTAAATTACCGAAGTTGTCCACGAAGTTTTATTTTTCATTGGAATTTTTGAAGATTCTGACAAAAACTATTATAATAATACGAAGACCCCTTTTTAGATTAATTTTGAAAAAAAAAACACTACCCTATAGTATTGATACTTCGACTTGCGAAGCTTAGTCCAAAATATGGTTCTAACTATAGGTACATATATTTTTTAATAAATAACTGAGGAACCACTAAAAATAATTATACATATAATAATCCATTAGTAATGCTGCAAATTGTTATTTTTTTATTTAGGGCACTAATAACTCCATTGTTACAAAATATCATGAAAACTTATCTTTAAAACGTGGAATCCGAACTGTTTGAAGGCTTATTATAATGCTACACTATATACTCTACACAATACTGCTAATTTGAATAGTTTCCACAGATTCAAACATACTCATCTCATTTATAACTTTGTTAGAGCGTTGCCGTGATTGACCTAGTAACTCGTTGTTCCACTCATTATCTATCTCACAAGTACTTCATAAAAAACCTAAGTTTATCTCATACCGAAGATTTATTCCTTTTATGACTTGATCTGAAAAACAGAATCTGATTTTACTATGGATATATTGTGCATAATTTTCAAAATGAAAAAAAAAACAATTTTCGAATTGTATACTTGCTCTAGGGCACAGTTTCGCTCAAAGGGTAAAGTTATAAAACTTACCTGTCTTATCAATCTATTATATACCGTCCAGTAACTCATTTTTCCATTATCAATATTCACCGAAATATCCTATATCAGTGGAGCCAGCCAGTTTGTTTTTTTAAAGAAAAGCAGGACTTAGGCCTTTAAAAGCAGAAATGATAAGCTTAAAAGAGTGTCGAGTCGCGGACAGCCACTTAAATTTTCATAATAAAGAGATAAACATAGTTAAAGATGGACTTAATTAAAAATTTGGGGAACATCTAAAAATAGAATCAAAACTTCAACTTCTCATTTAACTTGTAGTGAAGTTTTATTTCAAATTGGAGGATGATAGTTTAATATAACTTTGATTTTCGTTAAACTTAAATTTGGATTAGATAATTAGTGATAAAATGTACATCATGTGGTATTATAGTATTAAATATAACCAAATGATACATAATACAGTGAACTAAAAAGAACTATAATATGAATAATATAGTTCATTCAGAAGATAACATGATAATTTTACGCTAAGCAAAGCCGTCTAAAACGTTGTCTCTCCCGTGACTATGATTGCTGTAAAGCATTCGAAACGTCGGTGAACCAAAAATCTAAATAAATACGAAAAGATAGACTTATTAAAAACTATCAGAACTCGTGGCTCGCTTTTAAACTACAATAAAAAAATCTTTCGCTTTATGTTATTAAATATAATAAAATTCTAACTGAGACGAAACTGTACATTCAATATATTTTTTTGGAAAATATTATTGAAATAGTCATTATTATCAATACAGAGCCCGAATCTAAAGTTTTTAGAATTTTTATCCGTCTGTCTATCTGGGAACGCATCATGAGAAAACCTAGTTATCTGGGTCAATATATAGGACACTTTTTACTGCGGGAAAATATCTCTAATAAATCTACACTAAACGTTAAAACGTAACTAGGGACAAACCCGAGCGAAGAGAGGACGAGTACGCTAGCTAGTAAGTAGTAATGTACCTAATGATTTTCAAATGTACGATTGTGTTTTTAAATAAAACTATCTTTTCGTATTATTTCGCGGGAGAGACTGGACCTGACCTGATGCTGTAAAGCATTCGAAAAGTCGGGAACAAAAAATCAAAATAAATCCGCGAAATAATCCGAAAAGATAATTTTATTTAAAATGTCAAATATTTGCGTAAATCTAAGAAAGTATTGTATGATTGTGATTCGCGCAATGATGGATCCATACCGTTGACTATTATTCTGTTTTAATTAACATAATAAAAATATAGTTTTCAAACTTTAGACTGTTTCAAAATCACGAAAGCCGTAATATATTGCAGTGATCACGCTTTTCGAAGTATGGAGATTAAATCGGGCTGGGGATGAGGGACAGTTTAGGTCGAAGAGGACAGTAAATTTAAAATATTTGTATTCATGTGTTGCGTTCATTATTTTATATCACTTGTAATATAAAATCAATATAGTAACTTTTACATCATCAAGTTTTTAATGTTTATTCAATAAAATTAAAACTTAATCATACGTTAAGTTATAAAAAATATATTCAGAACGTGCTACTTATTTATTATTCTATTCATACTGACATTATAAATGCGAAAGTAGCTCTGTCTGTCTATCCGTTACCTTTTCACACTTAATCCGCTGAACCGATGTAGATGAAGTTTGGTATGGAGATAGTTTGAGACTCTGGGAAGGACATAGGATAGTTTTTATCCCGGAAATCATCCCTTAAGAGGGTGAAAGGGGGAGAGGGGGGCTGAGGTGGAAGTTTTTATGGGAAATTAACCATTTCTCAAGTAAGGCATATATATATATATATATATATATATATATATTTTAATTTTTTAAAATACTTATCTACTTTTCTATATCTATGTATATAAAATGGTTATGGTCTATCTATTTCATACTAAATATTAAAACTTACCCCGAGACGAACCCGAACAAAGCATGGATGAGTAACTAGTTATCTATATATTTGATTCTTTTCTATTTACATAATAAGATAGATCTATAAATGATAACCGATATCGTAGATTCAATTTACATATTACGACTTTTTATTTGTTGACTAAAGACCTTTTTTTCATTAATTCTTCCGAAAATCAATTCACAAAGCTTTCTTGAAAGACAGCTAGATATGAATATCTTCATTGAATAAAACATGATATTATATAGCCTTGTTATTACTTTTATATTTTTTTAACAATATATTGATTAAATGTATCTCATACTCAAAATTGCTTTAAAAAGTATACTTGTGATGAACAGCACGTAATGGAGCTTTATTGGAACTTTTAATTTTATGCATAGTTATCATTTAAATCGGTTGAGTATATCACGAAAGCATGAGCTTTCAATCTAACGACCTGAGTGTAGATTTTATTAAATGATTATGAATTGAATGCATTGTTCATCTAGTGGCTATTATGTACGGCGGCTGATTATAATATGTGGACTCATTTCTCGAGACATATCAAAGGTAGTTACTTGGTTATATTTTGTGTCAAATTTCAGTAATAGATTCCTGAACAAAATTATCAAACATGGAAAAAGTTGTCATTTTTTTTAACTAAATGGATATACATACACATACCTGAGACTAAGGAATGATATAAAAAGAACCAAGCCATACAATAATGTTTTAAAATAATAAAATATTTTAGTAGTTTTAAAATAGTAAACAAATGACAATTTTTAATGAGTGTTAAGTAAATAAATGTTAATAAATAAAAATAGCTAAAATATTATAAAAAAATATTATAATAAGGATAAACAATTAAGTTACTATGTTATCTCTCTTTCAAGGGGAAGAGAACTAATACTCAAAAAATACAAAAAGAATATAGTATTATTTTTTTATTCATATTTTATTCTCAAAAATGTATATTATTATAATTAATAAATATATAAAATTATCTTTATGCTGTAAAGAAATTAAACGATTTGTATAGCAAAATCGAGAATAGTAGAACAAGCAGCAAATCACGCTACTAGTTTTTGGTGGACTCCGTCTTTATAATTCTTTAGTCTGAGGTACAGACACACACGAAATACATACTAAACCACAAAACATAGCCAGAAATTAAATTAAAATGTATACTGTAAAGTAAACATTGTCAGTAACTATAAAGTGGGTTCAATTTAAATTAATACTCTTTCATTTTTTAGTTTGACAAAGCTAATGAGGACTTGCAAGTATAAAAGCTTGATAAATTATGTACTGTCATGCCTTTAGTGAGAACAAAGGATTGACGAAGCCTAACCTTTGCAAAGTGTTTCTAATCGGCTCGTTTGAAGATTTTAGTGATGGAAAATCTTTAATTATATTAATTTACCGACCGCTTAGTAATAGAACGTCAAACTTAATAAAAGGGAATCTGCGGGATTTTTTTTATTTTTTTTATACAATATATAACAGTAAAAAAATATCCAGCTCCAAAAAAAAAAACAAAATTTGGTATAAAAAATATCGTACCGATACTTTAAACGCTCTCATATCGTGCGATTGGTGTGACATCAAAATGTCATAGAAAAATGGCGACTTTTCGGTATATATTCGGTCTGACCAATGGTGTGCGTTTCAACTACTTTGAATTTTCCATCTATATTTGCACTTTTTAAAAATTGTTTTCTTAATCAAAAAGGAACTACATTAAAAAATATTGATATAAGCTTAATTCAAAAGCAATAAATATTATATAAAAAAAATATTTTGACCTTTATTTAAAGCACACGCATATTCCCTGTTGCCATATACCTAAGCTTACGAAGCTCCATGTTTACCAGAAATAGTCATCGTAGTCCAGTAACACGGTGGTGGAAAGGTCCGTCTTTACCATAAAGGCACACAAGGTCCCCAACCTCACTAGGGCCCCGAAAAGACAACGTATTGATTTACATGGGAAAGAAAGAAGCTTTTCAAGTCTATAATATAGTGTACTGTGTATAATAAACTGCATAATATTATGTTCCTTCGTCAACTGTTCCCATCTTTTTAGTTAACTTCATTACGACGTGGTGTTTTATTATTTTGTTTAATATATTTTGTTTTTATCATTGATATTTTTTGACTTTCTGAGAGGGCCCTAAATTGCTGGGCCCCTGCATGATCCGGTGGCCTCGGTGGTGTCAATTTACAGATTAAGGTTAGGCTTTTGTTAGTCTCCTCGCTAACACTAACAGTTCTAACTAATATTAAAATTTTTGTCTCCCTCATTTTTTATCTTTCTCTCCCTTTCCGCATTCACTTCAAATGGCTATTATAATAAAATTTAGTACTAATCGCTTATAATTCAGTATTTCAAGCCTGTCTTAAACATAGCTTGACTTAAACCTTCTACGTGAGATTTATATTAAAAATCCATTAAGTCCAGTTTTGCACGCACGCAAGATGTCGCGAACAGGTATCATCAATTTAACAAAATATACTGTGCCTAATGTATGTTTTCCATACGATACTAGTTTATTTTTGCGGATTTGTTTATAGTATTTTTCTGTCATTTATTCATATGACGTCATTTGTGTACTATGACAGTCAAAACGAAGAGCTCATGCCGTCTCTTTATATTTATTTGAAATATAATAAATTAATAAGACTCAACTATGCTTTAAATTCATAGTATTTGATCTGTGTAATAATAAAAATTTTAAATTGCGCAAGTCCGAAATACAAATGTCGAACAGACAGACAAATTTAAAAACTATTGATTTAACTTCAATTCACATATTAATAACATATAAATTATCTACTTTCAAATTTTAAATAATTCGTAAAATAATATCATATATTCAATATTTAACTTAGTATATATTCAGTTTTAAATTTCATTTACCCTAATTACACTGCCACTGACACGCTACGACTACTTTATATTTATTATAAAAACTTTTTGCATATGTTTTTTTTTATTTTTAAGCTGTGGTCATATTGTGATAAATAAGCTCACTTTGAATCTACTTTGAATCAATACTAATATTATAAAGAGGTAAAGTTTGTGAGGTTGTGAGGTTGTAGGGGTAATCTCTGGATCTACTGAACCGATTTAGATGAAATTTGGTAAGAATAGTTTAAGCCTTTGGGAAGAGCATAGGACTTTTTATTCAGGAAATTATCCCTTAAGGGGGTGACAATGGGGATAAAATTTTGTATGGGGAATATACCTAGGGACGAACCCGAGCGAGGCAAGAGTGAGTCGCTAATTTTAAATAAGTTTATGTACAATTTATTAACACTGTTTAGGCACAAAACACATATTTTCAATATTTTTTTCTTGATTTAATATTATTAATCACATTAATATAACAATTTATGTATGACTAGCGACTCACCCTCGCTTCTTTCGGGTTCGTCCCAAGGTGTGTTTTAACGGGTAAATAAATAAATAAAATAAATAGCCTATATGTGGATTCGAATAACCAGCTATGATCATACCTCATCAAAATCTGTCCACTGGTTTTCTCGTGATGCGTTCCAATACAGACAGACAGACAAAAATTCTAAAAACTATAGATTTGACCTCTACCTATATCGATAATAATACTATTTCAATAAGATTTTCCCAATAAAATATTTAATGTACAGACAGTTCGACTCAGTTAGAATTTTATTATGATATGTATAGATTTACAAACATCGTATTTATTTCCGAATGTAGATATTTAAATAACTATTCTACATCATATTTTTACTTCTAAAATTATGTTTATCAGCTTCTTACCACTACAATGATATTTTTTACAGATTTTATTCATTATTGTTCCCACCATCAAATAAATCTTTATCAAATCGATTACCACTGTTCTGTCGTGTAAAGGGGCCATGATGTCCTTGGACAATGGAGTTAAATCATAAAATATATCAATGAAATACCAACTCTATACTTAAGATTTTAAAGGTCAATATGGTTTAGATGGTTATGCATGTACTCGTACATATATGATTTTACAGGACCCTTTTATTTCGAGACATTGCGGTCGGTTAGGTATTTATTTACTGTAGCGCGATGGTTTGATAAACTTTTGAACACTATGGAAAGCTCGTTTAATATTTAATTATGTAAGAACACATTGAAATTGTAATTATTTCTATCAATGTACCCACTTACTATTATTGTTATGTACTAGCGGCTCACCCTCGCTTCTCTCCGCTTCGCCTCTAGCAAGACATTAACGAACCTATCCCACAGGAACCGTACATTTTTCCGGGATAAAAAGCCTGGTGTGGTTAAGTAGTGAAGTATTAGTCATTCCAGACTATAATCTATCTCTGTGCCAAATTTCATCCAGATCCGTTCAGCCGTTCTGGCGTGAAAGAGTAACAAACATCCATACATACTCACCAGCTTACACATTTATAATATTATATATAAATATATAATACGGATTATGAATGCATAAGTGTGTTCTTGTTTATTTTTCTTTCATGCAACAATAGAAGCAAGACTGAAGTAACTTTTTGCACACAGATAGTACCTATCTTTATAGGTCTGAGAGTGGCATAAAGTTCTATAATAAATATGTATGTGCAATTTATATGAATAATGAATATTAGTATATAATTGGCCAAGATAACGTATTCTGTCCCGAGTTATAATTAAGTATCTGCAGTTGGGATGAGACAGGTCCGTCGATACAAAAATAGCATGTTAAGTAATATTTTTTCGATATTTCCCTCAATTTGATTGACCTGTTACACCGTGAAAAAGTAACAAATACACAAACTTTTGCATTAGGTTCATTTCGCACGCACAAAGACACGCACGCACACACGCACGCACGCACACACCCGCGCAAAAATACGTACTGACGCACTCGCACGCACGCACATACACACAACATACATATTTCCTATGTTTATTCATTTATATATACATACAAACTTCATATTTCTAATAGTGCTGAATCTTTAGTGATATTAAAGTGGTATTAATATTTTCCAATTTTTTAATATTTTCTTATTTTACATTGCTCGAGTCAATTTTATATTTTATAAAAGAAAAAATATAAAACACGAGTTTACTTATTAAATTATAAGGAAAAAGCTGCTCAGTATTTTTCTTGATCGATAACTCACATCATTAAGAAACGTTCATTAATATTGTTTTATGTCATGTTAGTGTTTGTTCTAAATGATAATTTTTACATGGTGTTCTAGGGACCCGCTCTATCCCACATAAAGCTATATATACATTAAATATACTTACCTTTTGTATCACCTATTGTGTTAATCAATTTGAGACAACGAATTATTATTATTGACGTAACTCGTGTGGTTTTCTTTTCTTAATGTTACAATGTAATGTAAAAATTATACGTTTCCGAAAGATAAGCAAACAAACGACTGTATTTACTGATATTAAAATGTATTACTCGTATTACGTATTAGTATCTGGGCGACCGAGCTTTGCTCGGAGTTTTTGGCCAAAAGTACACTTTTATATTTAATTTGGTTTAAAAACAAAAAATAAACTAAAAACTTGAATAAATACAAAAAAACAAAATGTAAAAACTTTGTATCCGACCGGGATTCGAACCCGGACACCTGTGATTGTCAATCTTTGTTAAATCTGTTTGACCACGGTATTTATGCCCGAGTGTGCAAAATTAGCGACCATATTTTGTGTGCGAAAGAGAACCGCATAAAAACTCGAAAACACGTGATTTTCCAGACATAACACTAATCTAGATCGATTTTTCGCCCCCGAAAACCTCCACGTACCAAACAGCGAAATCGTCAGAGCGGTTTTCGAGATCGCCGTTATGACTAAATAAATATACAAGAATTGCTCGTTTAAAGGTAGGTTTATTGAGGTAGGGTTATAAACTTTAGCAGCAGGAAAGTCATATATAAACAAAACAATTGAACAAAAAATAACTGAAAAAAACTTCGCGAAAGCAAATGTCTCATATTTAATGCAAATGAATTTTCTCTACTACTTTTTGACTTACAGAAAATTAGACCTTTTGTACTATAATAGCCGTCGTTTTTCTTGGACTTACCCAATTTTTCAATGCTATTCGTCTAGTGGTCAAAATTCGATCATAATCATTATTGAAAATTTGAGGAAAACATATATGAATAGAATTTATCTATCTATATAAAGGAAAAGCTGTTCCCGATTTTTATTGATAAGATTAAACCAATAAATACTAAACAAAAAAGACAGAACATCGGTCGACAAACAAAGGAGAAAAATGTATAAAACTGTTTTTTATTCGCCTATTTATTTATAGATATTGTTTCAATTTAAACAATCCAATAAAGCAATTTAATTACTTTTATTATTGAATATCTATATTCTATAGGTTTCCAGACACTGACAATATTTAATGTCTAAGCTGTAAAAAATTACCATAGTTGTACCCTTGAACAAGGCGTGTAAATCAATAAGTTTATCTATGAAAAAGAGTGCTTAATCATTAAACCATGTTTTTCTATGCACAAAATCATGCTTTTAAGGCATTAAGCTACGAGGCCTGTGTTATGGATACTATATAGTTGATACATTACACATATATAACTTTAAATACATATATATATTAGAAATATAAACACCCATGACTGGAGTACAAACATGCGTGCTCATCACACAAATGAATGCCCTCAGCGGGACTCGAACCCGCAACCGCTGGCACAGCAGAAACTAAGCCAAACGTGTCGTCATAATTTTGAATGTGATTTTAAAAGCAATGGTTCGGCCAAATATTATATTCTGGGTCTCGTATGCCAATGGTTTTTAAATTTTAGGTCTCGTTAAAGGCACAACATATTAGTAAAGTAAGAGCTTTTAGATTTAGACTAATTTTAAGTCGCTATGTGGAGTATTTTTACATATCTTTGTCAAATAAGAACTAAAAACCTAATTATATCTGTATCATTTAGGTTTTTTGTTCATCAAACCTATAAGATATTGTTAAACTTATTTCTATTAGGTACATTAAAATAATATTCTATACTCATAATCAAGCTATTATAAGATTTTAAAATAAACATATTATATACATTTCGATTTAAATACTCCAAAATTATTGATTTAGTTTGTTTGTAAAAGGAAGACAGTTCCTCGGGACCTCTTCCAGACCAGTACGCAGAACCACTGAGCTATACCAAATCGTTCAAAAGCACTGGCCATAGTTTATTGGGGAAATTTCAACCTTACACCTGAGACTGAAGAAATAGAGCTTTGCTTCAAATAAGAATATAAATTCTAAAATTTAAAATATTTCAAACGGAAAATATACTCATTAGTAAACTAAATAACATCTTGTTATTTATTTATTTATTTACAGTGAAAACAAACGTATATTTATTAAAGTGTTTTTTTTTAAATGTCTTCATAATTAACCTTAGAACCAAACATTTTTATGTCTAACTAGCGACTAACACGCGCTTCGCTCGGGGTTGCTTCCTCATACAAATTTTAGTCCCCATTTGACGCCCTTGAGTGATGATTTCCGGGATAAAAGCTATCCTTTGTCCTTCCCAGGGTCTCAAACTATATTCTTACCAAATTTCATCTAAATCGATTCAGTAGATCCAGAGATTACCCCCTACAACCTAAAAAAATCACAAACCTTAACTCTTTATAATATTAGTATACTTAAATTTTTTTTCGTGTAACGAATTAACGGATATAGTAGGAAGGTACATATAGGAACATATAATAAAATTCTAAGTCGAATCTGTACATTAAATATTTTTGTAAAAATCTTATTGGAATAGTCATTATTATCGATAAGGAGGGCGAATCTATAGTTTTTAGAATTTTTATCTGTCTGTCTGTCTGTCTGTCTGGGAACGCATCACGAGAAAATTACTGCACAGATTTTGAAGAAATTTGATATGATGAAGTGTTATATAAGCGCGTACATGGGCTCGCGTTACGTATAAACCAATTGCAGCTCTATTCAAAAAAACCTTCCAACTCAATTTTTGTATGGATGGATTTTATAAATCTCTTACAGTATCTCAGTCACTGTGATAAAATTGCTAATTATAAATGCGAAAGATTGTGTGTATATGTATGTTTGTTACACGTTCACGCCGAAAGGACTGAAGGTATATAGACAAGTACACAGATAAACTATGACCTGGAGTAACACACAGGCTAATATTAGACACCTAAGGACGTACCTAAAGTACTTAATACCCACCTAAACTAGTGGAGGTGACGTTCTAAAGAGGAAGTAACATAAAGAAAATATATATTTTATTATACATCGATCTATATATGTTAAAATACAAAATTTCTTTTATATTTATATTAGATACTAGCGACTCACCCTCGCTACGCTCGCGTTTATCTCTAGGTAAGTTTTAATAGTTAGTATGGAATAGATAGACTATATATTTTATGATACATAACCTAAATACTTCTTCAATTAGGATTAGTAGTTCCTGAGATTAGCATGTTCGAACAAACAAACAAACAAACAAACAAACTCTGCCTCTTCATAATATTAATACAGACATTTTAATATATATAAATTGTTAATATCACAAATATTTTCATATCAACTATAAATAAGAGTAAAAAAATTTAGTTAAAAGCAAGATTCAGATCACGTTCATTTCAGCAGCAGTAGAGGCGATGCAAATTAGCTTTTGACCGCAGAGAAAATTTTTAAAACGTGAATATAAAGTGGTAAATAAACCATTTAAGGCTCAGAATGCATGTGGCAGATTGAAGCAGAAGCTTATAATCCAATTATTAAGCATTATTACTTATTCTTGGTAACTGAAGTGATCTTTCTATTTACTATGGGGTTTTATAAAACTCTATTGATTTTATTATATTATTATACTATATCCTAATAGATAATTCTAGTTTATAATAGTAATAATTCAGCCCTTTTTTAAGTCCCACTTCTAGGCACTGACATCCTCTTAATACGCGAGAAATCTAGCCTAATATAAATCTATGCAAAGGTGAAGTTCTCACGCCTTTCTGAACTTATTAGGTTAGAACTAATTAGGTTGTCTCAGACAAGCATATTTAATCACGTTGTTTTCGTTTACCGTATTAGTAAGTGATAATCGTGTCGAAAATGGGACTACTAGCAGGGAAAAATGGGATGGGACGCGTTTCATATCAAAATTTCAGAGGTTTGAGACCAGGGTTTGGACTCAGTTTACTTGGTTTACCTTTTATAGGAACTTACGTATTACGTAGATGGCATTTTTCTTTAATGTTCTTTATATTACTACTTGTTTGCTTAAATTTTTATTTCAATGTTGTTGTAATAACTACTTATGACTTTGACAATATGTTTGGCTCAGTTTGTAGTGACCCTACTTGCTGTGCCAGCGGCCGCGCGTTCGAGTCCCGCTGGGGGCATTCATTTGTGTGATGATCACGAATGTTTGTACTCCAGTCATGGGTGTTTATATTTATAATGTGTATGTATTTAAAATTATATATGTGTAGTGTATCGACTATCTGGTATCCATAATACAAGCCTCGTAGCTTACCATGGAACTAGATGGTGCTGTGTGTTAATGTCCCAACATATTTATTTATTTATCTCCATTATATTTAATGTATAGCCTGAACTGTGGCGGAATACAGCCAGAACTTGGGATTTAAAGAATTTTCTTAGGTTACGTGATTCACTCGTGAATAAAACTGCTTTTTCATTTGAATTTATTCCGTATGTGTTTTTTAAATTTGACTTTACTTTCAGTCTGCCGACTGCGGAACTGGAATATATTTCAAGCGTCGTGTAAAGCAAATATTGTAAATCTCTAATCTATCCGAGTTAAAAAAAAATATCTAATGTACAGATTCGGCTTACTTACAATTTTATTATATGTATAGATTATATAATGAGAAAAAATAATTTATTATATACAATTAGCTGCAGATAAATAATAAGTAATTTTGACTTATGAGATAATTTGATTGTGTTGACCATCTGCGAACGAAATCACAGTTTTTGAAGTTTTCGTAATCTCCAGAAATAGAACAATGAAGTCGACAGTAAAGTTACATGAAATTACTTGGGCAAATATTGTTTTCTTTTCTATCCTTAAAGTGTCGAAAAAGGGTAGAAAATATGTTTGGATGAATCTCATAGGTCCGTCTAGTAGTATTTCCGATCTAACAGACAGGCAAAAATTTGGTATGATGATAGTTGGTTATCCGGGTCAACATATAGGATACTTTTTACTGCAGGAAAACATCTCTACTCTGAGAAATCTATACTAAGCGATATAACGTACCACGTGACGAACCCGAGCGGAGCGAGGGTGAGTCGCTAGTTAATTATATAATTGTATACGTATAATATGAATTTATAAGTTAGGAGTATATTACAGCGTCGCTAAGAAATCTCTTATAATTGACATTGAAACAAATAAGTTAGTAAATTACCTATCTATATATGTCTGAACGTGATAAACTTAAAAGCTACCGAATAGATTTTCGTAAGATTTTCACCAATGGACGGAGTGATTCATGAGGAAGGTTTAGGTGTATAATTCATTAATGTTTTGTGTAAATTGGCTGAAATATGACGATGATTGTTGAAGATGTTAGAAAAAGTCATGCCGACTGGTAGCTTTATTAAACTAATAAACTTATATGAAAATAATATATTACAGAATTATTCCTCTTAAAAAGATCTTACTATTATACTGTAGCACCGCTATGTGCACGTATCTAGGGACACACCCCAGCGAAGCACTGCAGTCTACGTAAAAAGTCACTAGTCCAATATAAAAAATACAATGTTTAAATTACGTGTCATATAAAGTGATTTTGTTTTCAGATACACATTTCATAAATATGATGAAAAAGATTTGCATTAAATATTATAATTTCCAACATCTTAAAAGCGTCGAGATTATCCTATCAGGCACACTTGCAAAGTCAGCTTTCCTTTTATACAGACCTGTAACCGTAAAGATAAAAAATAATCTTGTTAAAATTTATTTTCAACCTGTAAAGTTTTATATTATCTTTTATATTTATTTACTTAGTTCTTTAGTAAAGCTTTTTATTATTATAATAAATGAATTTTACGTTTTAGAACTGTTCAATACAGATATAAGGATATCGTGTGTTAGCATGTAATATATAATTATTAAGTTTATTTCTCACCGACTGAAAACAAGAAAGAGATACATATTAAGTACTATTTAAAAATGTGTATGTGAAAAACAGCTTTAATCATGTGAAATAGAATTAGTAAAATATGATTGGTTATCTTCATACAATTAGGTTAGCAGTACACAAGAAAAGCACGTGTTGACAGATCAAAGTTTACTATATTTTCTAATAACACTATTTCTTCCTAGGTATTTAAGAAATATTTATCAGTTATCTAATAGAAAAGAAAGAAAATAAATCTTTAGCTTAAGATGTAAAAAGTTATAACGAGTTAATATTAGTCTCGCTGAGTTTCTTTCGCCAGTTCTTCTCAGCAGCAATGTATATTTATTTATACCGGCGATCTCGGAAACGGCTCTAACGATTTCGTTGAAATTGGGTATGACGGGGTTTTCGGGGGCGAATAAAAACTTTTTAACACTCAAAGTATCTACTATTAGCCGTTGAAGAGTTCCACCTATCCTCCTTCTAGCCTTGCCATCAGATCAGGTCAACAACACCGAACCACTGTACTATCAACGGAAATAGAAATACTTGCAAAGTTTCAAGTCAATATGACAATTAGAAGTAGGTTAAATTCATCATTCGTTGTTTTTCCACCCTTAGGGGTGGTATTTTTTTTTGAAATTTAAATGGGACCAATCTGGAAGTATACCCTTTCAAACAAAACAAAAATTGTCCAAATCGGTTAATAAATGACGGAGTTCTGAGGTAACAAAAAAAAAAAAAAAAAAAAAAACATACAGTCGAATTGAGAACCTCCTCCTTTTTGAAGTCGGTTGAAAATCGATCTAGATTAACCTTGTGTCTGGGAAAACGCGTGTTTTCGAGTTTTCATGCGGTTTTCTTTCACATTATTCCACGCAAAATATGGTCACTAATTTCGCACGCTCGGGCACAAGCATCGTAGCCAAGCGGCCAAGGCGCAAGATAGACAATCACAGGTGTCTGGGTTCGAATGCTGTTCGAATACAAAGTTATTACTTTTATTTTATTTTTTTACCAAAAAAATACGATATACCAATAAAGCACTCCGAGCAAAGCTCAGTCGTCCAGGTACTGAAATGTTAAACATAAAAATAGTCATTAGAATTTACGTTATTAATAAAATAAAGTTATTGACACTAAAAACAAACCATACTGTAAAAAATTTACTGAATGTGATGATATATTAATTTATATCATTTAATATTATTTTAAATTATATAAGCTAACATTTACATATGAATTTAATAAAATAACATGCAAATTAGCACTAACATTTTACAAAGCAAATTATATCAAATATTAAACCCACCCATATTGCTCTATCGGGCTCACAGGCGTTTCCGTTGCAGATGACATGACCAGTGATGCCTGGCGCCGGACACCCATCCATCTATACCTAGATAATAATATTCACATGGTAAGATTTTGCTTACAAATATCTTTTAAGTTATTTAATAATAAAATTCTAACTGAGACGAATCATTACATTATATATTTTTTGGAAAATCTTATTGAAATAGTGATTATTATCGATACAGAGGCCGAATCTATAGTTTTCAGTATTTTTGTCTGTCTGTTACCGCATTACGGAAAACCACTGGAGGGATTTTGATGAAATTTGGTATGATGATAGCCGGTTATTTTTTTTAATGTTGGGAAATGCATTTACGCATACCACCTGTAGACATACAGGGGTTGCTCCACAGTCCACTCTGCTATCAGGAAGTACCATTTTTTTTTAACGTTGGGAAATGCATTTACGCACGACGTGTGGGACTCACCGGCGTAATACAGCCAGTACTACCCACTAAAACCCAACAAAACCTTCCCCCGTTTTAATGGGGCGTCGCAGGATCGCTTACGCATTCAACTACGACGCCCCGACGGCAGGTCTGCCGAAGCAGCCCACCACAACCATGGGGTTGCTCCAAGGTCCACTCTGCTATCAGAGAAGTACTAGGAGCAACCAGCAAGGTACACTGCCCCCCGAAGAGGGCCACCTCCCACCGTCCACCGAAATGGGCCACCTCCTTGTGCGTTTCTTAGTTTCGCGCCCAGCTGGATTGCCGGGCACTACTGAGCCCCAACGACAAGGTGAACGTACGTTGGGGGGTTGGGGAAAGCTGGTTATACGGGTCAACATAGAATACTTTTTTGTGGGAAAATATCTCTGATAAATCTACTATTCGTAATTCAATCAACTTTTGGCTTCAAAACGTGCCACTAGAGCACAGATTACTTCACCAAAGTCACAAAAAATGGAAAAGACATGAAGGAGATTAGTCGGTAAGATAATATTATAAATATTACATATATAGGTAATATATTCGTAGTAAATATGACATTTTCTTTCTTTGCAGATGCGGTAGGCGTATCATAGATCTGTCAGGGGAGACAAAAGCGAGTTGCTTTTATAATGAACTCGACGGAAGCGACCGTCGACGTCAACCGTTCCACGCCGATATACACTATTGGCACTAACTTCATAACCCAATGGTAAGACAAATATATTTATACATTATAAAACTTACGTATGTATTTTTTGGGATATATTTATATTACATTACATAATAAATACGAAAGTTTATGTCTTTTTGTAATGCCTTTTATGGGTATAGTATCCGATTCTATATAAAATTACCAAAGTAGTCTAGAAATGTTCATGCAATGGACATGCTCCATTGCAATTGTCTCTGTTTAAGCAAATCAACAGCTACGCAGTTATACTCTCGCAAAGACTTGTTTGTTACAGCAAATTATTCTAAGCGTAGCTGGTATTCCATATTAAATGAAACTCACCATATAAATTAATATTGTATCGTATTCAGCCCTTTTTTAACGTACCACTGCCGGTCACAGCCGCCCTTACTACAAGGGGACCATGCCATAGTCCACCACGCTGGCCAAGTACGGGTTGGCGGACTTCACATGTCTTTCGAAACTTGCTAGTTTCTCTCAGACATGTAGGATTCCTCACGATGTTTTCCTTCAGCGTAAAACAAGTGGCAATCATGTTGGAAATCATTTTAATATATTTTGAAATAAACGAATTTAATATATTTTTTATTTTACTATTTTATTTATAACTTATAATCATAATGGTATCATCTTCAACAACAACGCACAGTAAAATTTTAAAATTATAATTTGTAACATTCATATTTATAATATTTTTATCTAGACGTAGGTACATATAGTACTGAAATGAATTTATCACAAAATTTGTTTCAAGCTTCTAGGTCTAAATAGTACCCAATCTCGTAAGAGCAATTTTGGTAATAGACATCGGATTATTTATTTTCTAGACACGCCTCTTTGTCAGTACTTTATGGTGTAAAGAAAATTGGATGAGTAAAGAAAGTAAAGTGAAATAATATGATACTTATTAGTTTTTCATGTATAATTTAAGAAGAAATATATAAATTATTAACATTTTCTTAGAATCTATAATTTATGTAATTCCTTTAAGCAAACCAAGTAAGGTATTATTATTCTAAACTAGCGACTTACCCTTGCTTCGCTCGAGTTCGCCCCTAGGTAAGTTTTAATTTTTTGAGCGGAACCCTAATTCTTTTTCTAAACTAAAAATAGCCTAAGTTACTTCTTGTAACATCAACTATCTGCAAGTGAAAGTTTCATCGGAATCAGACAGACAAAAATTTTAAAAATTGAATTTTTTTTATAAGTATCGTAATAATAATAATTATGAACACTTTATTGCATACCACACAAGAAAATAAATAAAGAAGTGAAATACATAACAATAAAAAGATGCACAGCAGGCGGCCTTATCGCTAGAAGCGATCTCTTCCAGGCAACCTTAGGGTAGAGGAATCAGTATATAAAAATGGTAGGCGGTGTACTTGTATAAATACATACTTATACACATACATATATACATACATACATACATACATACATACATACATACATACATACATACATACATACATACATACATACATACATACATACATAAATACATACATACATAACCGTACCCAGATATATAATAATTTCATATGCATTTAGTAAAAAGCTCTTATTTTGACATTACAAACAGACACTTCAATTTTATTTATCTGTATAGATAATAAAATACTATAAATATTTACGTCATATTATGACTATAATAACGACAAAATGAAAATAATGTTTAATCATAACAAATTGAGAGTATTTTGTGTATGAATTTGGTACTTTTTCATCCCGTACCGCTTCATCAGTTTTATATGATACAGAATGGATATAGCGTGCACAATTAATAGATATAATAAAATTCTACCCGTGTCAAATCTGTACATTAAATATTTTTTGGAAAATCTTATTGAAATAGTCATTATTATCACACAAAGGCCGAATGTATAGTTTTTTAGAATTTTTGTCCGTCTGTCTATCTGGGAACGTATCACAAGAAAACGACTGGACAGATTTTGATGAAATTTAGTATGAACATATAGAATACTTTTAACTGCGAGAAAATATCTCATCTCTGAGAAATCTATACTAACCGTTAAACTATCTGACTGTATAAAGTGCATATGTATGTGTGAGGAATAAAACTAGTTAACAAAATATACTTAATTTATAACTAAAGCTTTGCATTGTTTAGTTATAGATTCAAGGTGGCTCGTATTAAGTTTTGCAATATTTACTTACTTATTTTGTAGTTTGGTTTTCATGTTATTTTAACCTCATTTTCATTTTCATATCTTCTCTACTGTTCAAGTTATGCATAAAATATATATATTGATAAAATTATGTAAAACTGGCTGTTGCTCAATAGAAAAAAGCGTCATTCTGTGCTGCTTCTGGTATATTTAATGCGAAAATGAGCGTTTGTTCCAGGCAGAAATAGAAGTTATCGCCTATAACTCTAAAATGAGCTATAAGTTTTTATACATTTTTATTTACATGGCTCAAAGGAAAGACGCGTCAATCACCGTCACCGTTATGAAGATGACCGTTTGATAAATGCTAAAAGAAAAAGAAACGATTTTTTAATTTTCAATAATTGCAAACAAAATTAAAATTATTGTTCTTAATTATTTTTTTTAACTTATTAATTTTTTAATAATACTTTTGTAGATTTATCAGAATATTTGACTGACAGTGCCTACCCACGAATGGCTTAGTACACTTTATACCACAACAAATAACCGACTCCTTTGTTTAGTCCTTAAAATCATTTCGATTATCGGTTGTCTAATATAATAAGTCTTCATATATATCAAAGTTTTAACATAGAAATACTACATGTTATAATAACAGTCTTGGTTTTGAAAAATAACAATAACATAATATGTAAATAACAAATTCATTTATGTATCACGTTATTAACATACACGTAAATTATTATAATAATGCTTGTACAATTTTCCTCCCAGCGACTATTCCGCTCCAAAGTTACATGCATTTTCATAATGCTATCATCATTTCGTTGTAGGTATCTGGTATATTAAACAATGCTTGCATTTTCTTTCAACAAACATATCACAATAACTATGAAAAATGGGAATCTGCTCCATTTAGCTTTCCATATTTTAATTAGGCACCTATTCATGAAATTTGTTTTAAAATATGTAAATAATATAAATGTTAATGAATATAATATATAAAAAATAATATGTTTGTTTTTTTGTTATATTAAAATAATATTAATTTATATAACATCGTCAGCAGTATGTATGCTAGTAATAGTATACAATATATATATAAACATTGAAAGATGTGTGTAACTACTGGTGTTGCTATACAACTTCAATCATTTTATGGACAGTGTTTAAGAGTCGCTTATTATTTCTAAGCAATAAGCTTCATCATTAATCATGTTCTTATTTTCTTTTTTAGATTTCTATATGAAGGCTCTGTTGCTTGAGAGCAAAAAAAAATATACCTTTGTAGCCGACCGCGATTCGAACCCGGACACCTATGATTGTCAATCTTGTGCCTTGGCCGCTAGACCACGATGCTTTTGCCCGAGCGTGCAAACATATAATTTTATATATTTTACGTGGAATAACGCGGAAGAAAACCGCATGAAAACTCGAAAACACGCGTTTTTCCAGAGATAAGACTAAACTAGATCGATTTATCTCCCCTGAAAACACCCACACACCAAATTTCATCGAAGTAGTTAGAGCCGTTTCCGAGATCGCCGATATAAATAAATATACAAGAATTGCTCGTTTAAATATATTAGATTATTTTAAGTATCAAAAGAGCAATGAATTTTTCGCATAGAAATATTTTATGGGTCGACGAGCGACATTTTATCCCAGCAATATATGTGACCCCTATGTGACCTTCCGTAAATGCCTTATTAATGAACTTCAAAATAGAATGTTTTCTTTATAAATTATCAAATTAAAAAAAACATTATAAATAAAAAGACAAAATAGTTCTGTGCCTTTTTCTCCTCTGATTATCAATCGATTTTCTTTTTTTTTTGTTTAGTAACTATTCTTTAGCTTTAGTGTTGTCATAAAAAAAATTTGGAAACCGTTTTTTCCTATAACGATTATGGTCAATTTTTTTTTAATTAAAAGATTTGAGAATTGAACTTCTTCTTGTTATCTATATTATATTAATATTATAAAGAGACCGAGTTTGTTTGTTTATTTATTTTGTTTGTTCGATTGAACGCGCTAATCTCAGGAACTACTAATCCGATTTGAAAAATACTTTTTGCATGAGATAGCCCGTTTATTGAGGAAGGCTAAAGGCTATATATCATATAACATATAGTATATCTACTCCATAGTAACCGTCAAATGTACCTAGGGACGAACCCGAGCGTAGTAAGGGTGAGTCTCTAGTTAGAAATATAGGTACTCGTATGAAAAATTCGGTTGTATGATTTTGTGCGTATCTTCGTCAATTATAATCTAATTTTCAAGACTATCGTGGTTCTATATAAATTTTAAAACTGTGGAAAGTACCTTTTTAACAGTAATGTTATATTATACTTCTAAAAATTCCAGTTTACCTAATAGTAACTTTTTCAATCAAACGCTTCATTTTCTAGTTTCATGAGCAAAGTAATATAACATTGGAAATTTTCACAACTTCCAATAATTACACGGTACATGAAATAATATTCGAAACATCACAGCCCGAACACGACACGAAGATTGATTCATTTTCGATGAACTAATTTCCTTTCTCGTTGAAAGTGTACAATCATTTGTACACATTTTAACTTCATTATCTCTATAGAGGTTTTCATATATTACAGTAAAATTTCAATATACATATTGAAAGCAATCGCACGACTATTATAAATCCAAAATTTTGTATGTTTGTTTGTTACTTCGTCACGCTAAAACGGCTGGTCGGATTTAGATGATACTACACAGATATACCTGGAATAACACATAGACTAATGTTAGTGATAAAAGATGCCAAAAGATGGCGTTGTCTGTTCATAATATTACAAATAAAAAAATTTTGCGGCGCACCCGAAGGTAAGTCTCTAAGGTGGCATGAAAGTGATTTAATACAAAATGAAAATATAAACCTATTGTTTACTACCGAAGCTCTCACAGAAGCAACAATTGCAATGCAAATCATGTTCATGATTAAAGGTGAAAATATGTATTAAACTCGTTCATTGAATAGCAATACTGGTTCTGATTTAAATAATTCATGTTTATTTCAAAAGTCAATTCGCATCCAATACGTCTCATAATAACAAGTTATAACAAGATTTTCAAAAGGAATATTCCAATTTAGTGGCAGAAATAATTTTAATTTTTATGTTAGGTACCTATATACTTTCAGTATACTATGGCCTGATATAACCCCCTCATAGGAACAAGACATTAAAAATCGTTAAATACATTCTCACAGTATTGCGGGAGAATTTGTTTATCGCTTGTCTCTTTCATTGTCGTTAAATCACTGTTGAGTACAATTAAATGAATATTAGTACAGAGATAGCTTGCATTTTGCAGACTGACATTAATAATGTACTTTTTAAATAAGAAAAATGATAGTAATAATTTTATTATCCAAAAAATCTTCAATACACAAAAGATTTTAGACCATTTTCGATTTATTTTTGGCCATGGCGCCCAATCTCACGGAGACTAGCCAGATGCTAGGAGACAATATAATGCACAAGTATACGCGCACACACAATTGCACTCTTAAAAGAATACCTTTTACTCTTAAAGTCCATGGGACGATATTTCGACACGACCTGTGAGAGTTAAGGCGTAAGACTGACGGCTTTACGTGCTCTCCCAGGCACCGGCTGCAACACCGCCAACTTACCAACTCCGGGCTGTTACTAAGAATCTTAATAGAAAAACTCATTAATTAAACTTTGCCTGTCCTGGGACTCGAACTCAGGACCTCCGGAACTGCAACCGTATTTGCTAGCTACTAGAGGAGGTTTAATGTTATTTTATCATTAAAGTAAATATATTACAATAATATTTGACTTACATAGTATTTTTAAATCCATCCTTATATTAAATTTTTTCTCGCAATTTTTCTCTCTTCTTCTTTTGCTCTCGCGAAGCATATTATGTGAATAGGTATATATCTATACATACAATAAAATTGTAACTAAGCCGAATGTGTACATTAAATATTTTTTGGAAAATCTTATTGAAATAGACATTTTTATCAATACATAGGCCGAATTTATAGTTTTTAGAATTTTGGTCTGTCTGTCTGTTACCACATCACAGAAAAACCACTGGAGGGATTTAGATGAAATTTGGTTTAGTGATAGCTGTCTCATTTCTAAGAAAAAATACAAAAACTGCAATGTAAGAGTATACTAATATGTAAAACCTAAGAAATTTTTTTTGGTCATCTGAATGCGGGCGGAGCCGCGGGCAATGCTAGTTGTATAATATGTTCGATTCGGAACATTTGGTACGGAATGATTTGTTGTGTGGTAGTTGGTAGTTTCGCACAAAGTAAACACAGCTTTCCTGTCAGCCACATATATTTCAACGTATCACGCTCCTTTGGCGTTTAGTACACAATTTCCGATAAATTTCCCATTTTATTTCCATACATAGCATTCGTGTAGGACACATTATAAAGTCAAATGGGCTATTTTATTGAAATGTAAAACATACTATATTATATAAAACTAGCGACTTACCGTCGCTTCCGTCCGTTCCGTCCGTGTATTCAGCCCGTTTTTTAACGTCCCACTGCTGGGGGTGGACCTCCCTTCAATGCGAGGGGGATCAGGCCATAGTCCACCACGCTGGCTAAGTGCGGGTTGGCGGAATTCACATGTATTTTGAAAACTTGTTAGGTTCTCTCAGACATGCAGATTTCCTCACGATGTTTTCCTTCAGCGTAAGACAAGTGGTAATCAAGTTGGAAATGATACGCACATGAAATGATCAAAGGTGCGAGACCCGGGATTTGAACCCGCTTCGCTCGGTCCGTGGCCCGTGGTCACTGGGCTACCACTGTCTTCATCCGTCCGTGTAAAAGAAGTTAATGTGAGTGTACCTTACAAGACACACATGCTATTTGACCTCTTCGTGAAATCGAATTTTTAAATATTTCTGAAATAAAACATACTCTATTAAGTTGCTCTATAAACAGAAAAAGAGACAGAAATTCTAAAAAGGGTTACTTAGGCATTGGTATCATATAAATACCTTTATGTATTTGAGAAAACATAGTTATTTTGGAATCACAAACATACACTTAAATTTTTGACCATTGTTGATCATTAACTGTTAACAGCACTTGAGTGTCCTTTCTTTGCGAAATATACAATAATTAAGTACTACTACATACGACTATGAAGTTTAATTTATAATGATTATTTATATGAAAGCGGGACAGGGTTCAAGGGTAACCTAGGTCTGATTCCAGGATGTAAACTATATCCCTGTAAAATTTTATCGAAATCTGTTCAGCAACATAAGCGTGAAAAAGTAACAGACAGAGCTACTTTCACATTTATAATATTAGTATGAATTTTTGTGAATTTTAAACTTAGAATATTGAGTAAGTGCTTACTGTGAGATATGAGTCTCTTATATAGTTTGATCTATTTAACTAAAGTCTCTCTTTCACAGGAAACTACAGAAGTTAAAGCAGCGGTCATGCGTGTCCAGCTCATATCCGGAATGCCAAGGATATTTCACTAACATCACTAACTACACAGATGTGTACTTGTTCAACGAAACACTTGACGACAATGTTGATTTGGTAAAATTTAGTCTTAAATATAGCCTCAAATATAAGTTATAAAATAATGAAAAGCAATGGAAAATATGTGATTCACAATTTTTATGGTTTGATTTCAGTACTATTTTGTTATATTTATCATATTCATATCTAGATGCTACTCAATGTCGGCAGTTTTAATACTAAGTATAACACCTTAAAAGTTAATATATTTTTATTTCATTATAATATATTTCAATGTTATTATATCCGCCATAATATGGTCAGTATAATTTAAAAAGCATATATTTATAGAATTTTTTCTTGAAATTAAAATATGAATTTTGTAGCTATGAAATGAACGGGGTGTTTGCTAACTTTTCCCTGGAGCTCTCTATGCGCGCTTATCCCAAAATTGCTAGCAAAAATACTCATTGTACAATCCAGAGTGCTTCAGCTTTAGTGTTAACATACTGAAATATAATAAACCAAACTATTTTAGTTTTACCTATATTAAAAAAAACTGTTTCCAATTTTTTTTATTGATAACACTAAAACTCGTTTATACAACAAACAAGTCAATGCATAATAATTAATTAAAGAGGTTTAATACAATCTCTATAAATAAATAGGCAAAGACAAAACGGTTTAGTGCCTTTTTCGTCTCTGTTTGTCAACCGATTTTCTTTTTCTTTTTTTGATCAGTAGGTATTGAAGAAATTTAATGTTATCAATTAAAAATTTTAGAAACAATTTTTTATATAGATAGGTAAATTCTATTCATATATGTTTTCAATAATCAAATTATTAGTAATGAATATAGTTGAATTTCAAATTCTTGTCGATAGCTAGTTATTAAAAATTAAGCTACCTTTGATCATTGTATAATACTTACATTTAAATTTTAATAAAAACATAAATATGAAAATAAGCTCAACGAAAGAGCTTTATGTAAAAATGTGGCGATATAAAACACAACTTTACTATGTGTGTAAGCCGTAAACATGGAAAGAAGTTACAGTGCGTGTCCTCACAAAAGCTCCTTTAAATGAGATCATTTCAAAGCGTCACATTACCTACAGCGCGGATGTATTTATAAAACGAATATTATTATGTATATAGACTATGATGTACAGCTTCACATCCAGAGGTCCTGGGTTCGAGTCCCGGGTAGGGCCAAGTTTAGTTATTGAGTATTTCTGTTTAATAAGCCTCAACAGTTGAGAAGTTGATAGTGTTTCAAACCCGTGCGTCGGAGAGCACGTAAAGACGTCGGTCTCGCGCCTTAACTCTCACTGATCGTGTCGAGCAGTCGTCCTACCGGAGTACAAGAGTGACAGGAATAGAGAGTATACTTGTGTTTGCGCGCACATTTGTGCACTATAATATCTCCTGCGCAGATGGCTAGTACCAATGAGATGGGCCGCCGTGGCCGAAATCGGTCGAGAGGGCATTATAATAATAATACTCGTCATTTGCGATCGAAGCACGAGCGACTTAAGAAGGCGTTTTGCAGTATAAGATTTATTGAATAAATAGTAGTACCATTATAGAATGTATGTAGCTATATCCCTTAATATGCACGACTAAATACATTTACCGTATACTTACCAGCTTGTAAGGTAAGCCGAATGAAATTCTTTTATACGATGTGATTACTGTAAGAACCGTGATTGTTTCTCTGATTATTAGATTCATCACAGACTTACATACTGACACTTAATTTAAATTTAAAATGTAAAAGTGACGAATCAAAGGTCCTTGTAAAAGTCTATTTAAATAAAGTAAATGTTGATTTGATTTGATATAATGTAAACAACCTATTGTTCAATAAATTTATTAACACCTCCAGGTAAATTTCTAAGAAATTAATTAAATTTCTATGAAATCTATTGTTAACTGTAACGCCAGCGTGTCCGCGGTTGTGGAAGGATTAATTTAATATTGTAAAAACGTGCGGTATTATACATTACAAAGCCATTCTATGTCTGGTATGTATATATATAAAAGCGAAATATCAGCCACTCTCCGACCGACGGATTAATTACAAAATCTCAAAAATTCTATAGGGATGTGTTCCTGAAAAGGCCGGATAATAGTTTGTGTAATGAAAGGTCTAGCTGAGAAAGAATTTTTTGAAACTTCCATTTTAAATTTTGTATGGAACTCTTTCATCTATAATTTGCCATAGTCGGTTGCGATCTAGTAAAACTATTTATATATGCATATAATATGCATATATATAACATATTATTATATTTATATATCATATAGATTTTACATTAAATGTATCAAAAAGAATTGTATAAGATCATTTCCAAGAATCATTAGTCTATACATATAATAAAATTCTGAGTCGAATATGTACATAGAATTTTTTTGGAAAATCCTATTGAAATAGTCATTATTATCACAGAGGCCGAATCTATAGTTTTTTGAATTTTTGTCTGTCTGTCTGTGACCACATCACTAGAAAACCACTCGACAGATTTTGATGAAATTTGGTATGATCATAGCAGGTTATCCGGGTCAAGATATAGGATACCTTTTACTGCGGCAAAATATCTCATCTCTGAGAAATCTATACTAAACGTTCAAACGTAACTATAGAAATATATAACGTATAGTAATATAAACGTAACTATAGTTATATATAGCATTGTATAAAGATAGTTTATGTTATATAATGCTAAACTTAGGGACAAGTATTTATTGACCACGCATCCGTGATTACTTTTTTTTCCTTTCCTTTTATAATATTATATAGGTACTAGAGATTCAAAGGTCGTATTATACAGATTATAAATTTCATTTTAAAATATAAAATATAACACCTACTATAAACAACTTAAAGCTGTCAAATGATATCATTTAGCTTTTAAAAATGTTAATATTAGCTTTAAAACGAAATCACGTAGAATATATTAAATGAAAACTTTTACTTTACTTTGAAACTGACTTTTGGAACCCTAGTTTAGTAGACCATGCTGAAGGGTAATCTATCTTCATTTAAATAAAAATATACACAAACGAATTTTTTTAAGCATGTCATTGCTAAATCTAATGCAAATACTAACAAAATAATATAGTACTAAAAACTTACACTCGCTTCACTGCGTTTAACATTTATAATATTTCCACCCCTGCTCGCTTTGATTGACGATTTTATTACAAATCATAGACTTTTGTTTACATCCCATAAAAATGTAATATGTTGTTGGAACATTACGGCACAGCACCATATAGTTCCATGGTAAGCTACGAGGCTTGAGTTATGGATACCAAACAGTTGATACATTACACATAATATAACTTTAAATATATAGATATTATAAATATAAACACTCATGACTGGAGTTTAAACATTCGTGGTCATCACACAAATCAATGCCCCCAGCGGGACTCAAACCCACGACCGCTGGCACAGCAAGTAGGTTCACTACAAACTGAGCCAAACGTATCATCGTATATTATGTAAACATGGAATCACAGACGACTACTATAATTTAAATTATTTTAACTAAACATAAATTTATTCATTTCGCTCTTCGACATTGGTATTAAAATAGTTTTCCATTTAAATGTTTACTCGAAAACCCGATCAATATAGATTGTGACAATTAAATCGTGCAAATCAAGCGAATTATGAAATGTTTGCGTATTTTAATGATTCCCAGATATTCAACGAAGTTGAGCTATTAGCGTTTAAAGTAATCAAATTTTATTTAGTTCTTTCGTATTACTGTATTACTTAAAAATTGCCTCGGTGGTCCAATGGCTAGCATGTATGGCTTCAAATCCCGAGGTCGGTTCCAGTCTGGGCTTGGGTATTTGTTAATCAATTTCAATAGCAGTTCAAAGTTAAAAAGTTGACGCTTTAACACTCAAATTTCTTGAAGAATACGTAAAGCCGTCGCTACCTCTTATTGGTCGTGTCGAAGTATCGACCCCTGAGACTTTTAGAGGTAAAAGAAATAGAGAGTGCACTTTTTAGGTTTGCGTGCATATATTTGCACTAATATCTGCTGCGTAGTTCAAAATTCAAAAAATCAAAATATTTTATTCAGCATTAAATTATTACAATTCTTTACTGAACGTCATGAGTCTACTGCCTTTAGTTAAATTATCTCAATAAGATATTGAGATTAGTCGCCATGACCGAAATCGATGTGGAGAATATTATTATTACTTTTATATGTAAATCTTTTCATCATTTTATGATTTTAATTTGGATATGAAAACGACATATATTATAGTAAGCAAAATTTAATTGGCATACAAAAAAACGTGTGTGTGTATTTATGAACGCACGTAAGAAGTTCTACTTCTTTGGCGTAACAGAAAAAAAATAGCTAAAGATTTCATCCCGTATATCACAGCTCTGTTTGTAAAAGGAACGATAAATTTTAATAAAAATAATTAAATAACGCATATTAGGCATATTACAATCATATATTTATAGAATATCATTTAAGGAAACGATATAATATTACATACATATATATCATTTGTCAGACAATAACAACGGTTACCATGGCAACAAACGTTCGCTTTTCGTAACGCTCTCGTCACGCATTCACCAGCTTACTCCCCAAGTCAAGCATGCGTAAAGAAGTTAACTTCAAAAAATAAAAAAAATGCATACAAATTATGATTTCTGAGTGATTTCTGAATGAGAGAATGATAAAAATGGAAATAACTAAGATAATTCTAATGTACCTCGAAATAAAATCGAATGCTTATAAATACTTTTTCTAAAAAGTTATTTGGGCAACAAAATCAACGTAAAATTAAATATATTTCAAAGTGTCTATAATTCTCGAGATATAATATAACAAAACAACACAAAATAATATAGAGATGAATTGAGTGCTTCTTCCTTTTTTACAATCAGTCAATTTAAAAGGGCCGTCTACTGCAGGATATTGCCATCTATGATATGACAGATTTGATGTGCTCTTTTTTAGATATATTTACTAACACCATTAAAAAAGATATTTTATATATAGAACTAGCGACTCACCCTCGCTCCGCACGGGTTTATCTCTAGTTATATTTTAACGTTTAGTATAGATTTTTCAGGGATGAGATATTTTCCCGCAGTAGTAAAAAGTATCCTATATGTTATCCAGGATAACCAGCTATCAAATTTCATCAAATCTTTCATCTGTGGTTTTCTCGTGATGCTTTCCTAGACAGACAGACAGAAAAAAATTAAAAACTACAGGTTCTGCCTCTGTATCAACAGTAATGACTATTTCTATAAGATTTTCCAAAACATATTTATTGTACAGGTTCGATTCAGTTAGAATTTTATTATATGTATAGATCATGACTATGATAATAATATACAAATCTTATGACAATAAGTACAGTTTTAGACATTGCTTTTGACATAACGAAATTTGACGAAAAGTATCATTTTCTACTGTATCTAAAAGAGATTTCGTACCTCTCTATTTAACACTATATGACACATACTTAAAAACTAACATGTTTTTACTTTTAACCAACATTACACGACAATGTACGACAAAAATGCTTACCTATTAAATTTCCGTTCATTTCTTTTTGATGTTTCCAACCAAAAAAAAACCATTACGTAGGAAATACAGTGGCGTTCTATTTTACGATAGGCCATTTTATGTCATAATAAAGCAGAGCCTCACGCTTGCACAGATTTCGAGGTGACCCTTAAGTTAAAGTGATTTTATAGGTTCATAAATGTGGATTTTGTATTGGTATAACATCGAGTAGGATTGAATAATTTTTTCCAACTCTTGAGCGGGATTGAATGATTTCTTTTATTGGTTAATCTTTACAAAGTTATATGCATATTAATCTCAATATTATATTGTGCTATATTATATACTTGCAACTCACTTCGATTCGCACGAGTTCGTCCCTAGAGAAAAATAAAAACAAATCTATCCTACAGGAACTGTGCATTTTTCCGGGATAGAAAGTAATCTATGTGCTATTTCAGACTATAACCTATGTCTGTGCCAAATTTTATCCAGATCCAGCCAGCCATCCTGGCGTAATTGAGTGACAAACATCCATCCATCCATCCAATCTTTCGCACTTATAATATTGATGGGATACTTAATAAATTTGGGATATAAAGCAATTTGAAAAATAAAATTTGTAAAGCTCAGCATCGCTTTTTTGTATCTTAAACGTAAATTAGATATAGGGTAGAATGTTTACTTACAAATAAATTAAATGTTTGTCTATAATTTCAAAATAGTAGTAAATAAGTAACAAACAATAGACAAAGCCCATTGCCTGTCTGATTGTGACACTCATATTCAAAAGGACTAAACCTATTTTAACGACATTTTATTGGTGGAAAGAGAATTCGACAGTACCAAAAACTACTAATTAATACTTTTTTTCTGGAAAAGAAATATACTTTCCGCGGATAGAAATAAAAAGGGCATCTTCATCCATTATATCCGGGGCTCTCATATGTAGAAGGTTAAAGTGTGAAAGATAGACTAATTTTTATAGTAATACACAAGCAGAGCCGCGTGTTTAAGTATGTTTTCTATATAAGCTATAAAATATTCTAAAAATGTAGGTTGTCGTGAGTAAAGAGAATATTAGATCCAACATAATGTCTTGTCTTAGAATCATCCTCACTAAAAGTAACATATTACGCAATAGCAAGTATCCATTAGCAAAATTGACCACTTACTGTTTAAGTGGACCTTTATCTCCAAATAAAAATATTTTAGTGCCTCTATGTTTACTTTAACTAAATGAGTTAACCAGAGAGCCCTTCCAATGACAATCCTACAATTATAATAAAATTTGTAAGGATGTATGGATGTATGTTTGTTACTCTTTCATGCAAAAATTATTTGATGGATTTTGATGAAACTTTACAGTAGTATAGGTTATACATCAGAGATTCATTTAAATTAATAGATATTAACATAGTAATAATACGTAGTTTATAAATATCATAAAATATAACGGAATTACAAAACATTAACATTTAAATTCCATTACGTTTAATGGTTAAGTGCGAGTCGGGCCGACATCCTAAGGATTTTTACCACCAAATTGTGATATAAAACTCAATACAAATTTTGAAATTACAAAATTTTTAAATACATGCAGCTCGAAAGATGCGACCATTTACTATAAGACAGCTGGACGAACAGCGAGACCCTAAAAGTTATATGAACGACGCAAAATGTGTTATATACTTTTCCAAAATAACTTGAAACCGGTGAAAAAAATGTATCCTCTTTATATTAAGTTCGTTGAAATATAATAAGAGCTATATGGGATTTTCTACATTAATAAACATATCAAACTCCATTTCCATTCAAATACAGCAGATTTTTTCCCTACAAAAATTTGATTTTTTACCCATCGAATACTAAAATATGCATCGCTGTGAAGACACAGTATTCCTATTTATGTTTTAGGTATAAATAAAATATACACTGAAGTCGTACTCGTACATTCGACCTTCTATTTTATACGCTGAGCGCGACTGGTACTGCGTTACGAGGGCACTATTATGTTAAAAAAGGCTGCAATTTTTTCGTGTTTTAATATAAAAGTATTTTGTGTCTAGTACTCGGAAGTTGTACCATTGTTATTGCGCTGAGTTGAACTGAGATATTTGTTTTTTGTAATCAGTTATTATTATGTTGATGTAACGTTTTAATGAAATGAGAATTTTCTGCTTGCCTGTAAAATTTGGATTTCGCCTAAATATGGTGAGGTATCGATCGCTCTCGTGTAATTCAGATAAGATCTAAATAAGCGGTCAGCTTCGAGATCTATAAATATCATGTCCCTTGCGAGTAACGGACGGGAGAGGATTTAGAGTCGATTATTTTGATTTTATTAACATTTCTTTCGACAGCTATACTAAACATATTTTATGCGTTTAAATAAGTATGTATTTTATAGACATTATATAAGGTGGTAGAGTTTATAGTTTCAGTATCTATATAGAGTTAATGGGCACTTGGATCTTACAATATTTGTCTGAAACTAAAGACAAAGTGCGTTTAAAATGATAGTCGATACAAAGTATCTTGATATAACCAGCATGGGAAGAACTAGAAGAGTTAAGTGTTACTGGATATTCTTTCAAGTTCTCTGCAAGAAAAATGGTTAATAAGATATTTCAAAAGTGATATTTTGTTTCATCACTTGCTATCTTCACGATTCTTTCGGGTCTATTTACGTTAAATATAGATCAATACAAATTGTGTAGTGTCGGGCTTTTGCTAGCGCACTCGCTTAAAATATCAAGTGATGCAGGTCTCGCAACTCGTAGCTTTTCCATTTGCTAATATGGTATTAGAAAATATCTTGAGTAACATGTCTGATAAAATGTGTGAAGTCTTTCAACCAGTTTGGTCAGCCTGGCGATCGGCAACCTAATACCACTCGCCATAGAGAAAGCACTGGGACGCTAAGAAGGGATGAATATCTAATATAATTATGGCATCTTGTTATATTTTATCCACCATTAATCACGTGATCGACGTCCATCGGTCTTTTTTTTAGATCCTCACATAAATCAAAATGGCAAGTAATTATGTATAAAATATCCTGACGCATGATCAATCTAGTAATCTCACCCTAAAATGTTTTGCTAATCTTACTTCCATTGTTTTCAAAGGTTCGGCTTATTTTGTGGTTCTACTTTGCCGTTTTGCGGTAAAGAACTAGATTCTGGTTTGAATTAGTTTAGAACAAATATAAGTTTAAATTTTAGGACACAAAAACAGATTGAAAGACATACTGAATATATTAGTATCTAAACCACCAAATTAAGATATACCATGCACGATAAGTAATCTGCAGTAAGTTTATACATCTACATATACCTATAAAACATAGTCGGGTGAGTTGCACCATTTATAACCCAAGAACGCCTGAACCAATTTTTATGATCTTTGTATTATTGGATTTGTCTCCGCCCTAATAGTAGATTAACTGTAAAATCTCGGAAAAAATCACGAAATTGTTTTTTTAATTAAAATTTACATGGCTAACGCTGGGTGATAACTATTTATATCTATTTAAAACGTATCTAGTGTTTGATAAAAACTTATAATGTACGTACATTTTAATTCAATTAAAATAGACTGCTTTTGCACGCAATGACTACAATATTTGCCTTTCCTTATCTGGTAAATAAAAGTGCAAGAGCTGGCGACAGCAAATCGATTATTATCATTACCGGTTTGTCAGGGCCAGAACGCTTTATGTTAGCACTGCGTACCTGTGTACATATTTCTGTGTTTACCTTTATTTAAAATAATATGATTTTTTCTTTTTTTTTAAATCTCTTGTATTAGATAAATCAATATTATATTAAAAAGTGAGCTCATCACACAAGGTTTGATCTCGATAATTAATCTAACTTTTGGATATCAATAGATTTTTTTCTTTTCTCGCATTCCGTTGGCATCATGTGCCCTTTGGTGTAAGCGGAATTATTAGAGGATATACCTCACACTTTACCTTTAATGTGGCGACCATATAATACTGATATATTAAAATGCTTGAATTAATACTATAAGGGCGTTTGAAGAGTACTTACTTGAATGAATGAAGATGATAAGATTTGAGGATAACATTATTATTTAAATAATATGGAAAGAATTTACCTATTTATATTTAAAAAAATCTGTTTCCTAAGTTTGAACTAAAGCTCATATATAGCAACTAAACAAAAATAAGAAAATCGGTTAACAAACAGAGGAGAAAACCACCAAACTACTTAACTGTTTTGTCTTTGCCTATTTATATAAAGATTCCAAAATTAGATAATAATTATAAATATTAATATGTGGAATTCATTTAAGTGCAAAAATAATAAGATTTTCATTAAACACAATTTATTTAGTACAATCAAATAAAACACTCATATAGAATGTACCTCCCATAAGTTTTAGTGACCGATTAACCGAACGGTCGAAATCCAATAAATGCTGAATCGGAGAATGGTGAAACCGCGTGAGCTTGTATATTAACAATTAATAAGGTTTACGGCCAATTCTATTGCTATTTTACTACGCCTATGCTACTGTGTTATATAAATAGATATTTAAGCCAAATAGTAAAGATTTCTCTTTCTTAAAACACTATAGCTGTTTTATATTTGATAGATTAAATGACTTTCAGCAGCACTGCCATTACTTTTCGGAGTTTGATCATAATATAATTTTAATAGACGAAGAATTCCGCAGTATATAAAATGAAAGAAAAATCAATTTTAAACGGATTACCAAATTATTTTTGCCTAAAATATTTTTTTAATAAAGAAATACTAACATTCATGCCAAATTGTGTACAAATAATTCGAACAGTAACTAACAATACCACTCCGCCTCAGTCAAAGTGCACTTTATGAAAAACTCCAATCTATACAAGAATCGCGTATTCATTAGTAGTTTCAAAACAATGCCTGCACTCAATACCGTTGAATCATAAAGCGAGTATAACAACAGATCGTAAATAGAAAAGGTCAAGGTAGATGATAATGTAAGATGTAAATCAGATTACAAGATATTTTTGAAATCACACAGATTTAATTTTCAATTATCTTTTTCCTTTTTTATATATAAGTAATAGCGGCTCTCCCTCGCTTCGCTTGGATTCCTAGTGAAAAATAAAAACAAACCTATTCCACGGAAACCGTACATTTTTCAAAAATGTTAAAATGGCGTAATATTTTATTATCTCTTTAAATAATTATTTTCTGTTGTGTGTGTATGTAGTCTCAAGCTGATGAACGCGTTACTAAATAGTGAAAAGATGATTTTTTTAGTTCACTCTTCATCTATATGTTTTTAAATACGTCACTCTTTTAATAAGTTCTATACTTTGGTATGTAACTGATAACTTATATTAGTTACATATCAAGTAATATCACTCGGGTATAAATGCAGCAACACATATAATATTTTATATTCCTGAAAACAGCATGTATTTAAAGCAGCAAATATTTAATAATCCCTCACGTTACAGTTAACAATAGATTTCTTAGAAATTTAATTAATTTCTTAGAAATTTACCTGAAGGTGATAAGATATTCACACATTTTAATGTATAAGTTATATTTAACCCGGAAGAAGCTAGAACGGATCTCTCTGAATGTCTACTTAATTTTGTATGTAATCAATAATATCTAGAATTACTAAAATAATATTAAAATTTCTACAGTAACATTATACAAATCTTGAAAAGTTTCAAGCATTATTATTTAAATAATCCTTCAGTACAAATCCGGAATTACTATTAAATACATATATACAGTATATATATTTTTAATCTTATTTAAAATATTTATTTTCTTTTTTAGCAACCAGTTCTTCCACCTTTCCCACTTTGGTTAGCGATCATCATTGCGACGTGTCTGGTGCTGGTCATACTTTTGACTGTTAGCGGAAACGTACTAGTACTGCTTGCATTTTTGGTAGACAGAACGATTCGTCAGCCAAGCAACTACTTCATAGCTTCACTTGCTGCTACCGATCTGCTAATAGGTAAGATGCTGTAAGGTAATGTAGCATATTTTAACTTACGTAGAATTCAACTAACCTAAAATATAATAACTTCTTCCAAATAATTTGTGAAGCTTTAATTAGAGTTAATTGTATAGATTTCAAACAATATTCTTAAATAAATAAGTAAAATATAGTTATAATATTATGTGGATAACATGTAACAACAAAATTTTTGATTTGTATAACATAAAAGCATGCCACTCAATTTACTGTCTAATACAATTGGTTGGTTTCAGGTACGTTATCGCTCCCCTTTTATACAGATTATGTGTTAAAAGGGTACTGGCACTTGGGGCCTTTGTTATGTGACCTGTGGCTGTCCGTTGACTACACAGTATGTTTGGTATCACAATATACCGTTTTACTCATAACAGTAGATAGATTTTGTAGCGTCAAAATAGCAGCAAGATATAGAGCTTGGAGAACTAAAAATAGAGTGATATGGATGGTCACAGTTACTTGGATAATACCAGCATTATTATTCTTTACTACCATATTCGGATGGGAACATTTTGTTGGATATAGAGATTTGCAAGAAGGCGAGTGCGCTGTTCAATTTCTTAAAGATCCAATTTTCAATACAGCTTTAATTATAGGATACTATTGGACTACGCTTTTTGTACTTATTGTGTTGTATGCTGGTATTTTTAAAACAGCATATGACATGCAAAAAAAGAGCGAAGCGAAACAAAGAAAAATGCAATCAATGGTTGCTTTAAGTGCTGGGGTAATGACTGGTATGGCGGGAAGAGCTGCTGGAATGGCTGCTTTATCTAAAGCTACAATTTCTAGTGAAGATCAAATAAAAGTTTCTGATTCCATTCGTAAAGACTCAACTTCAAAAGGATCACTCGCCGCTCCGTTGCTAAATTTAGGTGGATCAACAGATTCAAATTCGAGTCAGAAATCATCTGCCCATAAAAGTAGTGCAACAGTAACTGGTACATCTACAACAGCTGACTCAGATGCAGATAAAAAAGAGGACCAAGTTGAAGCTGAAAGATCAAGCAGTCCTGCATTCGACTCAGACGATGAAAGTACTACTCAATCAAATATTAAAAAGCGACCATCCGTAGCTAATTTAGTGATGCAAACTGGTGCACTTCATTTACTTAACAATATGCGGTTAAATGGTAGTATGCTAATGAAACCAGATATAAAACAATCTCCGTTATTAAAACATGATATTGAAAAACCAAAATCATCATTATCCCAAATATCAGAGAAGAGTCTTCTTGATACTGAAAATCCCGATACCTCGCAAAGTAATGGACAAGCACCAGCAGTAAGTGTTCCTCTATCTTTCGCTAGCTTTATGTCCCCTTCATCATCGGGGATAGCGACGCCTTCTGAGAGAGAAGTAACAACTACAATCGCTCAAAGAATCATTCCTCCTCCATCAGAATTTAGAGGCAGTCCACCCGTATCCGAGAGTCCCCCATCTCAATCAGAATCATCTAGAGCTAAAATATTTAAATTAATAAAAAATGACGGCACGGGCTCTGATGTGCTCATGGGTATGGATGGTGCTGACTTGAGGTATATGGATGAGAGCTCTATCATTGTTCCTTCCCCTACTAATGAAAGTCCTCCATCTTCCATCACCTTTCCAACAGCTACTGAGCCATCATCTCCTCCTACATTGAATTCGGGTATTATAACAAATACTTCATTATTACAGGCTGCTCTCATACGAGCAACAGCTGAAGCTCAAGTAACACAACCCAAAACAAATTTATCTCCTCCACCACCTATAAAAGTTAATACCGAGGTAAGTTTAACTACTGGAGAACGTCCAAAACCCATTATAACCCTTGTATCATCGTCTTCCAATAATAATGAAACTTCATCTCAAAAACCATCTGAAAATAAAACCTCGACTTTAAAGCTTACTGAAACACCAGCAATTGAAAATAGTGATATTTCAAGCCCAGTAGTTAGTGGGGCGGGTCGTAGTGATTCTAGGAGAGACTTTGTTAAAAATATAGGGAAAAAATTGAAAGTCAAACGTTCAAAACGAGATGGATTATTTCCAAGTATTGGTAGGCAAAAATCTAAGTCTGAGAATAGAGCCAGAAAAGCGTTCCGGACGATTTCTTTTATATTAGGCGCGTTTGTCGTTTGCTGGACACCATATCACATTTTAGCGTTAGTTGAAGGCTTCTGTACAGATCCACCGTGTATTAATCAACATTTGTATATGTTTTCATATTTTCTGTGCTACGCTAATAGTCCTATTAACCCTTTTTGCTATGCGTTAGCCAATCAGCAATTCAAAAAGACCTTCACCAGGCTTCTCCGGGGCGACTTTCATATTACCTAGTCCATGTATATTGGCTACAAAAATGCGTAATTCGATGCTGTTATACAGTATCCTTCTAAAGTATTACGCGTACAATTTATATTGAAATTGTATTAATTAGATCGCTTAACATAAGACAATACTAATATATGACTAGTATAATATGTGCTTTCAATGTATAGACATTAAATGAATGTATTATAGTAACGGTAATATTTGTGTATGTATGTATGTATGTAAAGCAAATTTTCCAGATTTTTTTAAAGTTGGCCTTTTAATAATAACTTGTAAATAATTTTGTAGAGTACTTGTTGCATATTATTAAGCATAATAATAATTTCATCTGTAATGTTCAGAACTGACAATAAATGTTGTAAATAGTTTTCAAATATAAAAGTCTCTTTATATTTCTAGTTAACAATGTATGTAAGTATATATAGAGTAAATAATTTTAAAATAACTTAATGTGTAAAAGATAAGCAAGTATGCAGTAAGTGTAACATAGACAGAAAATATTGTGACAATAAACAAGATTTTAAAGTCTGAATCTTTTGAAGTCATTCAATAAATTAATATATATAATTGAGAATTTGTAAAATAAGTAATAATAATAATTATTAATAATAATATTATTCACGTGCTCTGTTACTGTGCATATATTATGTATGTATGTACGCCATTTGGCGTAAGTATTAATTTTAAAATATGTCTTAATGTTAAGAGAAGCCAAAATCTGTTCATTGTCACATTATAGAAAGACACAAAACGCTTTAAAACTTTAAGCTTTGAGCCCAGCTAAAGCTTTCTAGCGTTCTTAGTCAATTAAAAATATCCTTAAACTATTAATATTAAGTAAATGTTCGTTTAATACGTAAATAAACAAATATAAATTTTCTTTTTTATTGTAATGTTACAAGTGTTAATAAATAAAATATTATTTTTGTTAAAATATACTTAATAATTGTTTTGATAATATCATTGCTTAATTAATTATTGTTGGCCTAACCAAAGCAATCTTAGATTTCACTATTTTGTCTTTTTATGAAGCACGCTACATTAAAATACATTTTGGTATTATTAAATTATTATATAAGTAAAGAAAAATAGAATATCAAAACGAAGAAATATATAAGTATTAAAAACAAAACTTAGATGTATGAATGATGATTTATTTATTATAATTATTAGTTTCAACACTGAAAAAAAACTTTCCAATCAGTGTATTTTATGAAAATGTAGAAATATAAATAAACAGTATTATAATCCATCGTTCAATAGAAAATAAGTTGTTACAAAAATGAAAGACGAAAGTGAAATAACAGTAGATGCAGAAAACGTTTAATAGCTTAATAATAGGATGTAAAAATATGTTAGAACATAGATTTTTTTTATATATTTATTTTATATTGAAACCCATAGAATTAACTTTCTTGCATAACCAGAAACCTCCGTTTAATTTTAGCTTTATTTTCCTTTAATTATAGCACATTAATAAATTAATTAATTAATGATGAGAAAAATTTATTGTTACAAGTAATTTTGTCGTCAATATTTCATATTGCAAAAGCATGGAAGAAGGTGCAGTAACATATAATTATTTAAAGAGAAGCGTTCCCAAAAATATCCATCTTTATTTTGCCTGTTATATTTTAACTTAAAATAATATGTTAAATCTGTACAATATATTATTAAATACTAGCGGCTCACCCTCGCTTCGCTCGGGTTCGTCGCTAGGTACGTTTTAAATAGATATAAAAAGAAAAAATCTTTCTTTCTCACATTTTAATTATATGTTTTAATACTTACCTATTCCGGACTAAGAGAAATCCAAAAATTAAAATATCATAAAAATTGGAACGCGGTCGAACGGGATAAAAAGTATCCTATGTCCTTCTCCTGGCTCTAAACTACCTCCCTGCCAATTTTCAGCTAAATCGGTTCAGCCGTTCTTGAGTTATAAGCGAAGTAACTAACACGACTTTCTTTTATATATATAGATATATATATTTAAGCCATAAAATATCTACCTATATATCGCCTGAATGGCTCTAGACTGGAGAATACGCAGCGTCCTGAGCTTTAAAGCTAATCTTTTTTATTTATTATTTTTAGTTTTAATAGCACCGTCTTCTACACTCAGTTTTTTTGAATTTTGCTTGTCTCTCATACCTTTATTAATTATAGTTAATTAATAATTATCAAAGATCCAAATATAGCATCACTAATTCTTGTTAAACATAGACATATTTTATTTCTTAAAAATGTCAATAATAAAATCTAATTGTTAATATTATGTAATACTGTACTAATGCTATTTGTTTTGAACTGTTCCTTTTATTTAACGCAGATAAAGGCAGTCTAGTAATTTTGTTTACATTCGTTGATAGTAACCGTCATAATTTTCTTGTGGATTTTCGTTGATACGAGAAAAAGAAAAATTTAGATTGTAAGAAAGTGCTTAAATATCATCGCCTTAGAACTGTGTCGATTATAAAATACTTTGTAAATATTCTTAGTATGTTCTTAAAATTATCTCATTATTGCTTAAAGTAACTGGTCTGAAACAGTGCATCTAATTATCATCTATACATATAATAAAATTGTAACTGATCGCTGTCTGTACATGGAAGATAATTGGGAATAACTATTGTTGGCAGTCTAAAACGCAATAAAAATCAAAACAATGATTTTTAGACTTTTTATCTGTTTATCTGTACGTTTGTGCGCACTAATCTCAGAAACGGCTTAACCGATTTGGGTGCGGTTTTCACTAATGTATTGCGGTATGCTTTACTTAACATTTAGTATTTGTTTTATTTCAATCGTTTCATAGATAAAAAAATTATGTCAATTTAAACAATCATATAGGCACGAACTCGAGCGAAGCGAGGGTGAGTCACTAGTTGTAAATATATTTTATTATTACTTATTATACTTGTTAGCGATGTGATCAATTTTATAGTTAATTTTAAATGAAAATAAGAGCCTTATCGTTATCACGTCGCGTCAGCTCCCTTTTCTGAGTAACGAGGGACATGACACTAACTGCTTTGACTGCTGTTTATTTAACGTCTTAACTACTAACGTCAGTGATATTAGAACAATGTAATCTAAAATTTCATTATCTTGTCACAATTGAATTCATAAGTCCCGCCACACCATGTTTGCTACAAAACATTTGAAACGTCGAAAAATCTAAGAAAATATTATGTGAATTCATCGTAAAATTTTAACTATTCTAATATTTTTGCTAATAGAACTTTATGAATTATAGCTTAATAATAAGCTCCCAGTACAATATCCGAGAAAAAGACATATCTCCATTAAATAAAGTATTTTATGATATCGGTAACATATTTTCCATGGCAATTAATGAAAAATATGAGTAATATGAGGAGTTTCATTATCTTTCATCTGTTATCAAAATTTTATGTAAAAATACACTTTGTATAATTACATGATATTATAATAATGTCTGTGTTACTTGTACTTGTGTGACGTAATTGTGGAAGTAAATCTACAAAGGTATATAATTAGTTATACATTAAATGTATTTAAAATATCTAATAAATTTCAGTTTCGACATCATGTTTTTAAAGTACCTACTACTAATGGAACTAGCAGCATGTACCGGCTTCACAGGATGTTATTTTTAATTTGACACAGTATTAATATATTTTTTTCATATAATATTCCCACCATTTCTCACCCCTTTTAGGGATAAAATTTATTAACATCTTGTCTTTAGTTCATCCATTTTGTATGCTATTCGAAGGAAAAATTACAAAAAGTGATTACCTGCCACCAGCAGCCTTTTAGGTCTTAGTATAACAGACATGAGCAGCTTCATGTATAAATTAGTGCACTATATTGTAATATGTAATTAAATGTGACGTAGTGGAATATATACTGCATTCCGTTACTAAATAGCTATCATCCATTACAATGTTGATTCTAAATCATTTGTTTGAACAATACTATTCTAATGTAGTATATTAAGTCAATTGAGATGCTCTAATCTACATCACGTTCTATTATTTTATATAATTAATAATATAGATGTGTATGTACCGTATATACGTTGTAATTATACAAATTATTTCATGTCATTTTTTGAGTGTGAAGTACGTGAATAAATGATATAGCAATCTATATGGTGTTTGATTTTTGACACTTCAAGATCTAAATCTATACACTTAGACTAACTATTACACTATTGACCTTTTTTTTTGTTATCGCTGGGGAAACCCATCATGGGGACCCTACCGGCCGTCAATGGGTAGGGTACTGTGAGACTCCTACTCAATAAAACCCACAGCGGAACCCGTCGCCGCAGTGCAATGGGGCGTTGCAGGATCGCTTGCGCATTCACTACAACACCTCTGAAATTACACTATTGACCTAAAATACAATCTATTTTATTTTTTTAATTTAAAATCATATAATGTCACTCCTGGCTAGTTCACCGAAACAGATTCTAAATATTATGTATAAAAGTTATTTGAAAATAAATTAGATAAATACATCTTTTGAATTTAAAACTTTTTTTTTTAATTTTAATATTTTTGCTAAAATTCAGCAAATAGCTTATTTTAGTTTGACTGTGCTCTAGTTTATTTATGAAATAATTATAATATAAAAATATACGAAAATCCTTTTTGATAGATTTCATTTTTATTTGTACCTAATATTTCAAACCATATTCAGTATACAGTAAAAGTAGGTCTTAAGTAATGTTAAAATATGATAGATGTTTTTTTCTACATTTTTATTCAAAGTCTTAAATAATATAAAAGAATATTAAATTATAACAATATTTTTCCCCACATTATGGTATTATTATGTGGTTAGAATAAATATTAGGAAGGCCGAAGATGATGCGCACTTTTGAGAAACCAAGTGAAGTGAGTTCAAATCTCATATCCAATATTTTTATGTGCGAATCATTTTCAACATTATTGCCACATATCTTACCGTAAATAAAAACATCGAAAAATATATGTCTAAGAGAACCTAATAAGGAAAGTGCAACTCATCATCATAATTCATCATCAGATTTAGTTCATGTCATAAATTATTGTAAGTATTGTCACTCGCGTGTCGTAAACTTGGAAAGTTAGGCCGCGCGCACTTTGGACACGAATTTTTATCATACGTAGACGTACGATCCTGGTCGTACGAATTAAGTGCGCACATTGAATCCGTTTTTCTCCGTCAAATAGGTAGTTTTCCGGTGATATCGCACTCGTGAAGTCCTCTTTGGAGCGCGATGAATAATCTGTATCTTCAAGATAATTCTCTTATATTAACTCGGAGACTGCGACAGCGTCCTCGCTATAGTAGAATCGAATGGGTGCGTGATATATATTCAAAAATACGTTATTTCGGTGAATTCCATCATATTATGGAAGACTCATATAATGACCACATACTGTTTCATGTTTATGCACGGATGAAGAAACAAACATTTATGCTCATGAAATAAGTTTTTTTTTTATTAATCCTTTATTACACCAAAAATCAAAATACAATATACATGAATATATAACTTAACTAATATTAGTGTAAAGGCGGCCTTATCACTAAAGTGATCTCTTCCAGGCAACCTATATTATAAAGAAACTCATAGGGTGACATGGATTATGGTTGGTGCAAAAAAAAAAAGAACTAGTCTATAATAAACTTACTTAAACGGTACATACTATAAAGTACACACAAGCTTACATAAATAACGATAAGGACATACATAAATATATATTATAATATATAAGTATAAATAATAAACGTATATATTCTACAATAGACTTACATAAACAGGGCTTACATAAATATACATATACTTATAGCGATAAATAGTAGTGTTTAAGACGACGTTTGAATACTTGCACCGATTCCGACTGGCGAATGTCCTGTGGTAAGGCATTCCATAATATTGCAGCTTTTACTGTATACGAGTCGCCATAGCTTTGGGTGCGACTGACGGGCAATGCTAATTTGTTGTCGGTTTGCGAGCGAAGGTTTAGGGAATGGATAGAACCAAGGAAATTGAACCTTGTTTTAAGATAAGGAGGAGTGTGGGAGTGAAAGAGGATAGTGTATAGGAGAGTAAGGATATGCAAGTTCCGTCGCTGCTTAACGGTGAGCCATTTGAGTTGAGCTCGATATTGAGAAATGTGGTCAAATTTTCTTAAGCCATAGATAAATCGGATTGCCATATTTTGCAAACGTTCCAGTTTATTGAGTTGAATCTGCGACAAGTCGGGATAGCATGTATCGGCATAATCAAGTATAGGAAGGAGAAGGGATTGTGCTAGGGATACTTTGGTTTTTATTGGCAAAAATTTCTTCCACCTCCTCAACCGGCCAATTACAGCGAAAAACTTTCTGCTTACCTCCGAAATCTGAGGCACCCAAGATAAGGAATTATCCATTATAAGGCCTAAATTTTTAACCGAGCTGCGAATTTGCAGTCTAGTCCCGTCGAATAAAATAGGTGAAAGGGATGACATATTAATTTTGGATACTAGCTGACGAGAACCAAATAGGGATACCTGCGACTTACTCGCGTTTAGAAATAACCCAAACGATTTACTCCATGTACTTACAGTATTGAGATTAGTATTGAGGTTGGCTATGGCATCGTGAAGACCATCTATGGGTGTTGTTACATATATTTGCAGGTCATCAGCATAAAGGTGAAAAGGTAAGGAGAGAAGCTCAGTTATGGAGTTGATGAAGATAGAAAAAAAGAGAGGAGAAAGGACACCGCCTTGAGGGACACCCGCTTTAAGGTAACAGAAAGATGAGTGCTTGTCCTCGACACGAATGCATTGCTTGCGATCAAAGAGATATGAACGGAACCAGTCAACAGCACCCAATGAAATATTCATTGACTCAAGGATTGCTAGGAGGATGTCAAAGTCTACAGTATTAAAAGCATTTGAGAAGTCTAATAAAGCAGTTATGCTAACATGCTGATTGTCAATCCCATTCCTTATGTCATCGCAGATTTTAATCAGAGCAGTGGTCGTGCTATGTCCAGGTCGAAATCCAGATTGGTAGGGACTGAGCAAATTATGCTTTGAAAGATGTAATGACAGTTGGCTGTGAACTACACGTTCAAGCACCTTAGAAAGAAAAGGAAGTATAGAAATTGGTCTATAGTGACAAAACGATGAAGGATTGGAAATTTTAGGAATAGGAATAACGTAAACTGAACGCCAGCAGCTAGGAAAGGTATTTGAAGAGAGAGAATGATTAAAGATATGGCAGAGAACTGTAAGTATATGATTGAGAGCTAAGAGAATCATCTTTCGACTTACTCCATCGCTACCAATGGCATCAGATTTTATAGCCATTATATGCATCTTAACTTCCTTAGGAGAAATAGGTGAAAAATTAAAAAGCGTAGTGTTAGGCTTAGAACCAAGAGCAAGGGAATAAAGAGTGTTAGCCTTTATAGTATGTTCTATTAAAGGAACTGTAGCAAAATGTCTATTAAGAGCTTCCAAGTCAATATTACCAGTGAAGAGAGAGGCTTTACGATCCTTACCAATACCCATAGCATCTAAAAATTTCCAGACTCTGGCAGAGTCTTTATTCTCCACTGAAGCATGAACATATTCGCGTTGAGCATCTCGGCAGAATCTATTGCATTTGTTACGCAAATGCTTAAATTTAAGCAGATTATCGGCTGTGGGGTTAATTTTATATTTGGACTTAGCCCTATTACGTTTGGCCATTAGCACTCTAATTTCCTGTGTCAACCAAGGTGCCGGAAGATGTTTGATTTTAATTGGTCTAAGTGGAGCATGAATATCAAACAACTCCGTCAGTATGGAATTAAAAATATTCAGCTTATCATCTGTTGACGAGGCGTTTAAAACTGAATTCCAGTCAATCAAACTGAGATCATTCATAAAGCTGTCGTTATTAAAGTGCTTAAAGCTGCGTCGCATAACCACCGTAGGTTTGGCTTTGGGTGGACGTATTTTATAAGACAGATAAATTAGATCGTGGTATGAGAACGCATCAGCTGAGAGCTGTCCATGCACATTGACGAGATCAAGTGAAGAGACAATCATCAGATCCAGCAACGAAGGAGTGCAATCAGGAAAAAAATGAGTCGCACTATTAGAGTTGACAATATTGAGATTAGCGCCATTGATGATGCCGTTCAACCGCTTTGCTCGTAAGTCATTTTTAATCAAACAGGTATTAAAATCCCCCATGATTATAGAGTGATCAGCATCTGGGATAAGTCTCTCCATTAAGACCTCAAATTCATCAAAGTAGTCAACGCGCATTGATGGACTATAGAAGACTCCCAACAGAAGTTTCTGGCAACCGAAAAGGACCTCAATTATAATATATTCAGCTGACTCAGTGTATTGAGAGGGAGATTTACTTAAAATATTAAAAGGAATGTGTGAACGTAAGTAAATAGCTACCCCTCCACCACCTTTGTCAGTTCTATCGTTCCTAATAAGATGAAATCCCGGCAAGGCGTACGAAGTAGAAGGAAGACAAGGTTTAAGGAAACTTTCCGAGACTAAGATCGCATGTAAGTCTTTAACGTCAAACGTACTTAATAGGTCCGGGTAGTGAGCGGGGATACTCTGCGCATTAATATGGGCAACATTGAAGCTCTTTGAATGATGAGAAAAAGTGGAGTGTAAGGTTTCATTGAGAGGAATGGAAGAACTGAGGAAACTGGCGTCGTCGGATGATGAGGAATGACAAGGAAGATAAATGTCGTCGTCTGTAGTGCTATCATTTTCACTATTCATCATACTGATATAATGCTATAAAATAATAATAAAATATATACTAAATAAAATATAAAAAAATATAGAATATTAATAATAATAATAATAAATAAAATAATATAGTAAAATAAAACTGTGTCATTTGCTAACCCACCAGCCATACCCTTATACAAATTGCCTATACACAATAATAGTGAGAAGTACCTTAAGTAAGTAAGGTATTTTAATAAAACTAACATAGAAAAAAAAAATAGTACAAAAAAATAAATAAACCTGAACGCAACAAAATGTAAACAGCGTCGTAGCGAAAGCTAAGCAACAAAAAAAATGTTTGTGTGGATTATATACATTTTTAATCTTTGTAAAGGGCATTTGATAAGCTAAATTTAGATTTTAGAACGGAACGTATTATGACGCTGTCAGCTGTCAGTTAGGCTGTGGTCTGTGACAGTGTTTGTAAGAACTAAAAATTTACGGTATACACAACAAACCGAGTAAATAATTGCGGGTATTCCACATTGAAACAAGATTATTTGTACAAATATGTAAAGTTAGAATGCGAAACAGGGATTATATAAAAACAACTAGTATAAATGTGATTTACCCGTAACATACAATAAAACACTATTATCACTTCTTGATGTTGCGCCTGGCCCGGTTCACTTGCGTTGGTGCAGCTGCTTTTGCTTTTGAAGATGTGAGAGTAGACGCGGCACCATTATTAGCAGCTGGCACATGGACGTCAGTTGGTCCGGGAATATTGTCGAGCTCCGAACGCGAACTAATGCGATGTCGAGTTCCACTGGGCGTAATAACAAATACGACTCCTTCCCTTGTCCAGCATTTGGAGACACCAAAGCGCTGCCTAGCAGCCATGAAGGCGTCATGTCGGGTTTTAGTGAGAAATTCGGATATGGTTGTACCTGTATTTTTAAGTTTGGTCTTAGCATACCAAACCTGATTCCTGATCAACAACCGCTTAAATTTGATAAGGACTACGCGATGTTTGCCTACTTTGGAGCTTCCTATGCGATGACAACGGCTGATATCCTCTATTGAAAGGTCTGGCAAGTCAAGGCGGTCAGATAGAAGTTTGACCATTACTGCAGTCACATCTTCATTTTTAGCTTCCGGAACTCCATGTACTAAAAGGATTTTCTTTCTAGTATTCATATCAAGATGATCTTGTTGTTTAGAGAGGTGATTTACTTGCTGCTGAAGATTTTCAAGTGCCGAGAGCACAAAGGTTCGAAATGTACTAAATTGCGCCGATATGTTTGAGGTTGGACTTGTTGCTGGAATTGAAGTATTCAAGTTGTGCTGGAACTCAGCCATTGTGATGTTAAAGTGATGTGCCAGGTCATTAAGGGATTGCTTGATTGAATCCATTGTATGAAAGTGTCACAACTAAGTAGTAGTGCAACAAATACTGGATTTATTTGGTGTAGAGGCAAAGTAATCTTATGGAAATTACTTAAGGAATTGTGGCTGGTAGGTTTCTAACTTTTAGCACATAACTTATAATTAGATAAGAGTTATTATGATTTTAATTAAATAAGTAAAAAGGAGCTAACAAAATATGTGTTACTACTTTTTGCACACCTACCCGAAAAAAACGTTTTTTAATTTTTCTACACCCAATTTTAATTATTAACGCACGAAAGCGTATTAAAATCCCAACAAGTTCGGATTGTATTCGGACGTCGGAACTACACGCACGTATACGTACCACTAACTCGCACGCAATCTGCGCGCTCCCATAGTACTTGAAAGGTGCGGATCATCTGTGCGTGTTCGTAAGTGTTCGCACGAGTAAAATTCGGACGAAAACGTATCCAAAATGCACGCGGCCTTACGAATCGATGCTCACAATAAAATCACAATTTGGCGCGACGGGCGAGAGACGGCGCAGGACCGACAACTTACGGGGTTGAAACACCGCCAACTTCCCAACTCCAAGCTGTTACTGACAATACCTTGACAGAAAACAATCATATCACCATATATGAAAAGATTTCAGTTACCTATGTAACAAAAACGTACTCTTACCAATTTTTTTTTTGATAACACTAAAGCTCGTCAATAGTTAAAAAATAAAAAAATAAACTTTTTTGTCTTTGCCAATTTATATATATGTCGTGTTATCCATATACTACGAACATCATCTTTAGTGGTTACTCATCTTGTGGGCGTTATCAGGGCTCAAATAATAAAGTATTCAATGTTCAATACACAATTTAATCAGGGAAATCACAATGTTATAAACTTTAAACGGTAATTCTAATGATTTAGAGCTAGCGGGTTCACGGTCACCAATCATCGACTTCCAACTATAATATCAAAGTAAAACTCTCTACGATCCACCATGATCAACCAACGTTACTAAGCAACTTTGCAAAGAATGTCGTGATGGCGTTTCGACCCCGCTCGAGATTAAATCTCTGCTCTAAATTTAAAGTCACTTTAAAAGCAATAAAAAATAAATTAAAGAACATAGTGACTTTAAACAATAATCAGGTTTCATAACAGAAAAAGGTAACTAAATCCTCCTCCGTCATATAGAAAAAACACATTATTATAAAATCAACACATGAAATGTTGCAGCATTAAATATGAATGCAATTAACATAACACTGTTCTTTGGGTACGGAAGTAATACACACTAGCTATATTCATTATAACGCCTACCTGTCATAACAGAATAATAATTGAGTTGAAAGAACCGACTAGACTACGGTACAAATGATAAGCAAACAACTAAGCGTATATATACAGTATACATATTATGATAGGTATATAAAACATAGTCGGGCTTGTTACAACACTTATAAGCCGAGAACTGCTGGACCGACTTTTATGATTTTTATTTTGTTGGATTTTTCTTTATCCCGAATAACAGAATAACTATTAAAATATCGAAAAATTTCACGAAAAGAAAATCTAAAAAAAAAAACTATTCCATACTAAGCCCAAAAACGTGTGCACGAAGCAAGGGTGAGTTGCTAGTTCTATTATATCTTCGACTTCCACTTCCCATCGCTTCGTCCACGTGCGTCATGGGTGATTAAAAATATCCATTGTATCATATCATATCTATCTGTGTACTTAATTTTATCCAAATCGGTTTAACTGTTTCAGTAAGAAATATATACACATATTACTCTTTTAATTTAAACACATTGTTAAAATTTACTTTAATTGTTGAGTTATAAAAAACCGCTTGTAAAAATATAGTCATTCATGTATGCTGCTATATATACAAAGTTATTGAGTTGCAAACGTACACAAAAATAGCTCTTATGAGAAATTAAATAAGAGTTGGAACACCAGTAGCTTTTTTATTTTAGTTATAATTGCAGAAGTACTGGCTTTTCTAACCGGTGAGTCCCACTTAACCACCTTCTTAAAGCGAGATCACATATTTACCGTTTATCGGAACGGCTTTTGAATATAGTTTGCCGTATCGGCAAAAAAGTACATGCTTTCACAGTCGGTAAATCGTATCAGAATGTCTCTTGTCACCACGGTATACGATTTGCTGAATAAATAAATCGTTTTTTTTGCCATATCATACTTTACCGTACGGTGTTAATATAAACATAATACTCGTACACTTGGATACACCACTGAAAACGTACTATTACGAACGACAAGTCCCCGCGACGGCGAAATCTAGTTTTTAAGTCACGCTTCTTTCTTTTCTATATGCACGCGTGTACTATTGCACGTAATAGATTTAAGCCACGCCCCTTTCGTTGTTTATATATAATCTATAATAATCATTTAGTTGTGTTTTATTAGAAACCCATAAATATAGTCCACCACTCGTACCTTTGCCAAAACCGTAGAGGTGGAACTCTCTTTTACGCATTGGAAATGCTATCAGATTTTCATTTTGTTTTGTCCGTATTTTAATACCGTTTAATCAAAATGTTTCATAAACGTAAGTAGTGTTCAAATTATTTAATGTAAACTACTAAATTATGCAACTTTCAATGTTAATTTAAGTGCATTTTCAGGATAATTTTAACATAGATAAATGAAATAGATGAAAAGAGAAAAACAACTCAATTTATTCTATGAAATAAGGGTAATTTATAGTTCAATTGGAGGCACTAAAAATGCAAAAAAGTATTTATTGAAAGATACCTAAAATAAATATGTATATATAATTAGGCTAGACTTGCACTTAGAAATATGGTATTACCATAAAAACACAATGCGCAAACAACATCGCAAATTTTACTTAGTATCAAATATTTCTATACTGCTGTAAAATTCGTGCTTGCCGCTATTTAATTTTATTGTTTAAAAAGCACACAATTAAACACATTATATTAAATTGCATAAGACATTTTGTTTTATTACTTGGTGGATGTTTAAGTTGTTAAAATGTTTATATTTTTAGGATTTCATAGTCATAATAATTGTCCCACATTTTGAAGAGTATATTTTTTACATTTAAATAGGGCAAGTCTTGATCTAATATATTCATTAAAAAATGAAGGTATCAAAATATTCAAATGGTAAATTTACGTATACTACCTGCATACAGGTGGTTATGGGGGACTCGCCGACCGGAAAAGACAATACTACCAACAACGACTCCCCAACGCGATGACTGGCTTGCCGAGGCAAACCACAAGCATGAGACCCTCCCCTCCCTCCCACCCCCCTCCTCCTCACGCCATGACTGTGTGATCACGATGTGATGGTGATCACACATTGATCACACATCGAGGTGGAAACAAAGAACCTCGTCCTTTTTGCAATCGATCAATTTAAGGGCAACCCTTTTGAAGTCTCTCAAAACAGCGCATGAACTAATTTAAAATAACGTTACATTTTTTACACTAAATATTATTAATAATAAAATAATTTATATTTATTTAAAATATTAATTTCGTGACTTATACCATTTAACATCGCTGTCCATTGTCAAGAGGCACAATACGACGAAGGGTGGTCCCGCTTTTGTGCCCTACAGTTAATTTGTTTCTAGCGTTTCATATCTCATATATTGTATAATTTTGATAAGGCTATTATCATATTAAATATGCATTAACGTTTTGAGACATGATGTATATACTAAATTTATATATAAACATGAATGTATTTTAGAATGTTTGTTAGGTACGTTTTATTTCTAAATTTTCTTAAAATTTTTGCAAATCTTTAAATAAGTATATGGGATATACGATTATAAGTGGCATGAGAAGCCTGAAGAACAATATAAAATTTATTAGCCTAAATATAAGAAATTGGTGTGTAAGTGAATAAATATAAATACATACATATTATAAATATGTATAAACACCCATGACTGGAGTACAAACATTCGTGCTCATCTCACAAATGAATGCCTCCAACGGAACTCGAACCCGCGACAGCTGGCAGAGCAAGTAGGGTCACTAAAACTTGAGTCAAACGTGTCATCAATCTAGAATCAAGCGAAACCAAGGCAGATTGCTACCAAGTAAATATGCCAGCCGTGTTTATTTTCCTTTTAACTCGCTGAAGTAATTTATAGAGTACTAGTTATTATCCGCGGATTCACTCTCATTTCTAATCATCTAATTTAGTGTACAACCACAAAATCTAAGTTCCGTTTAATGTTGAACCACGTATAAAAAGCACTTTAATTTCAAAATTTAATCTGCCTTTTTAAATCCACATGGCAATTTTAAAGAAACTTGCTATATATGTTGGGACATTAACACACAGCACCATCTAGTTCCATGGTAAAGCTACGAGGCTTGTGTTATGGATACCAGACAGTTGATACACTACACATATATAAACTTTTAAATACATACATATTATAAATAAATAAATGTGCTATGTTTTTAATTAAACCCATAATGTATAAATAAAAAAAACTCAATGGAACTAGTCGAAACGCTTAATTGGTTTTCTAAAACTTATAGTTAAATTACTAAATAAATAATATAAATAATAATATATAAAAATAAATAATATAAATGCTAAAATTTGCATGTTTATTGTATGTATGTTTGTTGTTACGCTAGGCGACCAGAAACACACCTGGGCGAAGCAAAGTCACGTGTCTCATAACTTTCTTCTACTAAACGTCGTACGTAGTGTATTCATCGAACTTAATTATTGTAATAAATTACTTTGATTACTCTAATTCATTTAACAAGATATCTAATATTCGTGTCTTTGGTTTTTGATAATTTCAGATAGCTTAGACTAAGATAATAAGTAATTAATCTTGCTATTTATATTCATCTTTTCGGGTACAAATTGTTATTTCTGTCTTATTTAAACTATTTCAGCTACTCAGTGAACTGGACTAATGAGATCTTTTCTAGTTATTCAGTTAAAAAAATACGAGCTTAAAAGCTCAAAGCTTAAAAGAGTAAATACTTAACTTACTTTTTTGGTATCAGAGCACTGTGGGTTGATTGGATTGATTAAAAATATAATGGAATTTTATTTCTAAGTAAAAGGCTAATACTTGGAAACAACATAATGATAATAATCTACAAATCTATGCTAAAATATAGTGATAAAGAGGATATTTTCTTTAGAGTGCTTAAGCATTTTTTCCACTATCATTCTAGTGTTAATCTAACAAAATACGTAATAATAATAATTGGCGGTAACGTAAGTAATAATAGTATTTGACCCTCATTGCGCAACATAAACTCGCACTTGCTTAAATTTTATATTTAAAGATCAGAACGTCGATTCGGCTAACAAAATTTTACTAATATATACGTATATATCAAAATATTCGGCTTTATACGCATAAAGCCGAACATTTTGCTATTTGAGATTTGATAATGAAATAAAATACATCACAGTAAAATAAAACTATCTTTTCGGATTATTACAGTGCCTACCCACACTACACTGTCTGTAACAAGTATATAAAGCTTTTGAGACGTCTAAATCCTAAGTCTAAGGGACCACGATTGCTGTAAAGCATTCGAAACGTCAGGAACCGAAAATCAAAATAAATCTGCGAAATAATCCGAAAAGATAGTATTTACAACTAGCGACTCACTCTCACTCCGCTCGTGTTCGTCCCTACTTACGTTTTGACGTTTAGTATAGATTTCTCAGAGATGAGATTTTTTCCCGCAGTAAAAAGTATCGTATACGTTGACGCGCTATCATCATACCAAATGTCATCAAAATTCCTGCAGTGGTTTTTCACAGATAGACAGACAGTATACAGAGAGTATGCTTAGTTAAAAATATGTACTCGAAACATGCATTATGTAATAATAATAAACACATTATTATATATATTTAAGGGAGCTTTTAATTGTAAGACACTTTTTATTTTGAATTTAATTAAAAAGTTAAATATCCTGATTAAACTACGAATAAACTAAAAACAAATCAATTCGAGATCAGCGATTAGATTGAAAAAGAACATTTAGGTTGATTGTACGTGCAAGTCAAATCCTTTTATTCAATCGACTTCCTCAAAAAGGAGGAGGTTCTCAATTCGGCTGTATGTTTTTTTTTATGTTTGTTTCTTCAGAACTCCGTCATTTGTTAACTGATTTAGACAATTTTTGTTTTGTTTGAAAATGTATACTTCCAGATAGGTCCCATAATTTTCAAAAAAAAAAATACCACCCCTAAGGGTGGGAAATAGCTAATGATGAATTTAAACTACTTCTAATTGTCATATTGACCTGAAACTTTACAAGTGTGTCTTTTTCTGTGGATAGGTGGAACTCTTCAACGGCTAATAGTAGATACTTTGAGTTTGGGCTAATTTTGTTTGATTTGACAAGCCTAACACGTTAAAATCAGATTTCAGAGCCAGAATTTTAAGTGTTACTAATAAAAGTGAATTTTACTTTGTCAGTCTTCATATTAAAATTAGCATCAAAGTAACTTAAACGGTTTAAGCAAATAAAAATATTTTATTAAAATACTTTCTTCTCACTTTGCTACTACTATGTCTACACTAAAAAGGGAAAAATAAAAACTTTTTAACAAAAAAATAAAAACCGACTTCAAAAAAGCACTAAAAAGTAAAGAATAATTGATTGGTAGTTTTCATTTACTATACATACCTAATCAAATATATTCGAAGTCGGTGCCAGCCGATACAAAGCAAAGCACACAGACAGCCATAGCTACAGGATTTACTTAGTTTGAATAAGAAAAACCAATAACCATTGAATTTATGGAAAATTTTATATGCAAAGTTAACATATAAAGCTTCGTAATACAACCAGTAAATCATAACAACTCTTTTTCATATGTACCGCATAAAAGTAAAGTGCGGGGGATGAAAAACTGCATGGTTGATTAAAATGAGAGTGATGGATGCATGTCTCGTTATCGCTGCATTCACAATACGTACCGTTGGTATGTAAAATATGGAAACGTTTAAATTTCCCATTAAATGAGGGAAAACTTTGGAATATACTAGTGAATGGTACTTTTGAGCTTATACAGGTTCGATTGAGGGTTGAAACTATTATGAAATTAAATATATCTTTATTGAAATAGATTTATTATAAGCTTTTGAGTGCTAAAATAAATAATGAGATCACCAAATATGAGTTTTATACGGTTTTTTACAATTATTATGCGTATTCTTCTAAAATAGCTCCTTCATATTATAATGATAATTGAAATTTATGTATCTTACAGAAAACTAAACAAATATCGGTATTTCAAAGGTATATAATTACGCGTGGGTTGCAGTGACCAGAATTGAAGGTAAAGCACTAGTTATCACACCAATCCATACTAATATTATAAAGAGGTAAAGTTTGTGAGTTTGTAAGTTTGTGATGTTGCAGGGTTAATCTCTAGATCTACTGAACCAATTTAGATGAAATTTGGTAAGAAGATGATTGTTTCAGACCCTGGGAAGGACATAGAATACTTTTTATTTCGGAAATCATGCTCAAGAGGGTGAAAAATGGGATGAAAGTTTTTATGGGGAAGCAAGCTAGGGACGAACGCGACGGAAGCGAGGGTGAGTCGCTAGTATTATAAATAGGAAAGTTAATGAGTTAGTTAATATCTATATATAAAGAACCAATGGATTTAATTGGAACGTGAAATGGAGATAGGCTATATCCTGAACAAACATATACTTTTACGTACTTAAAAAAATAGTTTATTTAAATCACGTAGTTTGTATGCAGATTTTTCGTTTTCTTCTCTTTTATATTCATTTAGCGATTCACCCTCGCTCCGCTCGAGTTAGTCTTTAGATACGTTTTAACGGTTAGTACAGATTTCTCAGAGATGAGAAATTTTCCCGCAGTAAAAAGTATCCTATATGTTGATCCGGATAACCAGCTATCAAACCAAATTTCATCAAAATCTGTCTAGAAGTTTTCTCGTGATGCTTTCCCAGAAAGACAGATAGACAGAAATTTTAAAAACTATAGATTCGGCCTCTGTATCGATAATAATTACTATTTCAATAAGATTTTCCAAAAAATATTTATTGTACATATTCGACTCAGAATTTTTATTATATGTATAGATAACGCGTCCCTAATGAAAACCAGAGCTTATTAGCAACCTATGTTTATATAAAGTTATTCAAGTACTAAAATTAATCAAGAATACTCTGTTTCCTCAGTAACTGATAATAATTAATCAATATCCCTTGTAATTTTGGAGAAAAATCAACTGCGACTTCTGACGGATAAACATTTATCGTAAGCTTTATAAAACTTGATTAAATTTGAACAAAACCCACTTAAGAATAAATAAGTCTATTTACAAAGACTGTTGAGTGAGCGTTGAGTGAAAGGTAAATTTTTCTTGAAGAACATTTTCTTCAGAAGTTTAGTGGATTTCTATTATAGCAATACTGCGATATTAATTCTGGAAATAGTAGCTTATCGTATTTTATTGAGAAAAAGTATAAAAATGTGATTATTTATCTGTTTAAACCCACTTCCAAAAAGGAGGTTATATATTTGTAGGTATATATTTTTAAAAACCAAGACCTTCTAACTTTCCATTACTGGGTCCACGCTCAATGCAAAAAAAACTCAAAATTGGAATATTTTCAAATTCATACAATATTAAGTTACACTATTTTTCCCCGCAAGTGTCGATGTGTAGTTAATGATGCTTTCTTTATATTATATAGAAATAAAAATATCATTTTTTTTCTTACTTTAATATATATATATATATATATATATATATATATATATATATATATATTTTTGAGCGGAACCCTAATTCTCTTCTAAAATAAAAGTAGCCTATATTACTCCCTGTAATGTCAGCTATCGTCCAGTGAAAGACTCGTCAAAATTAGTTCAGCCATTTCAGATATCATCCGGAACAAACAGACAGACAAACAAAGTTTAAAAAAAATATGTTTTTCTTATAAGTACCGTATAATGTCATATGCATTTAGTAAAACGCTTTTATTTTGACATTACAAATTACAGACACTTCAATTTTATTTATCTGTATAGATTATAAGTTTCCAGAAAATACTGTTTGTGTTGACGGTGTGATGATTTTAAAAATGACACATTAATACGGTTTGGAGCTGTTTAAGAGTACAAGTAAAAAGAAGCGTTTGACGGAGCATTCTAGCTTTAATTACTATATGACACACGGCTTGTGCAAAGTGGAATCTTCAATTTTTAAAAACCTAAGTAAAAGTAATTACTTAATGAAAAATAAAGACAAAAAGACAATCATATACATATATTATAGTTTTTCTATTAGCTATATGACATTTATTTTGCATTTTGCTATATTGAATATAGTATCTCTTATTTTTGAGTCTTCTTGATAAAAGTCAGTTTGGTTGAAATTTAAAAAATATACTATACTAGCGGCTCACCCACGCTCCGCTCTGGTTCGTGCTTAGGTGATTGTTTAAATTGACATAACTTTTTATTTATGAAACGATTGAAATAAAACAAATACTAAACGTTAGAGAAAGCTTACCACAAAACATTAGTGAAAACCGCACTCAAATCGGTCAAGCTATTTCTGAGATTAGCGTGCCCAAACACACAGACAAACAGATAAAGTCTAAAAATCAGAATTTTGGTTTATATTGTGTTAACAAAGACCGCCAATAATACTTTTTCTCAAATATCTTCCATCTACAGACAGCGATCAGTCATACTTATTATTATGCATATAGATTTCATATATACGAATAAGATAACTATGGAATATAGATTCCTAGTTATATAGAGTCACAATTATTTTAACACGAGATATATCTAGTGTGGGCTGAAAAGCAAAGTTAAGTCGCTTTATCCATACTAATATTATAAAGAGGTAAAGTTTGTGAGTTTGTGGGATTGTGAGTTTGTGACGTTGTAGCGGGTAATCTCTGGATCTACGGAAACTATTTAAATGAAATTTGGTAAGAAGATAGTTTGAGATCCTGGGAAGGACATAGGATACTTTTTATCCCGGAAATCACCCCTTAAGGGGGTAAAAATGGGGATTAAAGTTTGTATGGGGAATAGACCTAGGGACGAACCCGAGCGTAGCGAGGATGAGTCGCTTGTATTTAATTCATTTTGTCAAAGAATACTGTAGCCACCGTATATCGATTATGTTAATAATATTATTAAATTGCAAATATCTCTTGACAAAGCGATTTATATCGACTTATCATGCAAAGTGAAGAGCTGTGACGTCATAACTTTTTCAATTTGGAGCTCGTATTGCCTAGACTTTTAATAAACTAGGTAGTCGATGAATAATATTATCTACTTAACTAGTTGCTACACCTATATATAGTATATATGCCCCTGATCCATTTAAAATATCAAGATTTGAGAAAGCTTAAATTGATCACTTGGACCGGGTAGAATAAATACTTCCCTACTTCAAGCCGGGCAATGTGACAAATTCAGTGGTGCTATGTGACGTGCGTGGGGTGCGCGCAGGGGGAGGGCCGCGAATACACGCAGCGACGTGTTAGTTCGTAATGATACTGCTGAACGATAACAATTTTTTATCAAAATATAGGTAAGGTAACAACTGATATTATTACGTTTAATTGATTAACTTATTTTGAACTACTATGCTAAATTGCCTCGGTGGTGTAGTGCTAGCATGTACGACTGCACAGCCGGAGGTTCAGGGTTCGAGTCCCGGGTCGGGGCAAGCTTCTTGAGTCTTCCTGTATAGTAAGCCTCAGTAACAGCCCGGACTTGGGAAGTTGGCAGTGTTTCACCCCCGTGCATCGGAGAGCAGGTAAACTCGTCGATCCTGCGCTTTAACTCTCACCGGTCATGTTGAATAGTCGCGTCACCGGATTTCTTACTAAGAAAGTGACAGGAATAGAGATAGAGAGTGCACTTGTGTCTGCACGCAAATGCGCTGTACTATAATATCTCCTGCGCAGTTGGCTAGTCTCAATGAGATCGGCCGCCGTGGCCGGCATCGGTAAGGAGGGCATTTATTATTATTATATAGTATAATTCTTATTTCATAGCATTTTTCTAAACTAATAAATTAACCAAAGAAACAATTCTTAATTATTATCTCTTGTATTTTTTTAAAATTATTCTCTTGTATATGTATATGTTGAAATAACCCGCCAGAGTTTCATTACAATCGTATCAATTGTTTAGTAATGCATAGAGGACAAACATACGAACATTCATTTTTATTTCTATAGATAGGATAGATGTTCCTATACAGAAATATATATAAGAAGTAGTCCTATATACATATAAATTAAAAAAAAAACAATTAAAAATATATGTGCAGTCATTTAACCATTTTTAAAAAAAGATAATTAAAATTGAGACTTCGATCAACAAACAAACAACCTTACAATTATATTGTACATTTATATAATACATGAAGATGATAATAATGGACTAATTCGTCCTAATCCCAAGATTCACGTATACATCATAAAGTATATCAAACAATAATCCGTATACGTACAGCTGGCAAACGACATATTGCCGTTTTGCATAATAGTCTATCAGTATCAATCTACATAGTTGTGCAAATTAATAACGCTCTAATTAAATATTGATTTTATTTCTAAACTAGCATTGCCCGCGGCTCTACCCGCGTTAAAATGACCTAAAACCAAATTCTTAGGTTTTACATATTAGTATACTATTATATTGCAGTTTTTGTATTTTTTCTCAGAAATGAGACATTTTACCGCAGTAAAAAGTATCCTATATGTTGACCCGGATAACCAGCTATAACCATAAAAAATTTTATCAAAATCTCTCCAGTGGTTTTTCTGTGATGCGGTAACAGACAGACAGACAGACAGACAGACAAAAATTCTAAAAACTACAGATTCGGCCTCTGTATCGATAATAATGTTTATACCAATAAGATTTTCCTACAAATATTTAATGTACAGATTCGGTTTAGTTACAATTTTATTACATGTATAGCCTGCTGTGCATCATCTATTGTTTATATCTACTTTTTGTATATTTCTTTGTGGTGTACAATAATGCATCTATCTATCCATCTATTATAGTAATCATTTCTTCTTCATTCGGGTCACATGTTGTGGCGTAACAAGTCTTTTTGGGTCTCAATCCAAAAAGAAATGGAAGATTTGTATTATATAAGAGATTCTATCTATCTTAATTTACTTGTAGCTACATCTCAAATAAAACCGCTGAATCTAATTACTTGAAAACAAGACACAAATAAGGGCAGATTTAATTAATTCTATGGGGTTTGAATGTTTTTTATGGAAAGGTTGAATGTTTTGTATCTGAAGTTTTAGATAAATACAGGATTATTCGACTAGAAAGTATTCGAGTTCGACTTACCAATATGTAGGTAGATAGATAAAAGAACGTGTGTGTGTACTTATGTACGCACGTAAGAAGTTATACTTCTTTGGCCTAACAGAACAAAAATAACTAAAGCTTTCATTCTATATGTCACAACTTTCTGTTTGTATAAGAAATGCAGCTAACTTATCATGTCGCTTTCAGCTAAGTTTATCATATCACTTTTTGGCTGTCGGTTTGCGCGCGCATCGTACAAATTTTACTCTCATATTTTTTTCCAAACGTGCCAAAAGACGTATTACTTCAAAAATAATCCTTTATATGGAAATTCCAATACTTTCTATATCCAAACACATAAAAATTGTTTCTACTTCGCTATAAGACTAAGAAGTACAAAATATTTTAGATATTTAGGCTCTTAAATGATACTACAAGGTTTCGAACTCTTTACATTTAGAGTAATTTATCTTATTTCCTTTCTAATTATTTTACATGACGTTGCAGATTAAGTACTGAAACTCATGAAATTTGAGGATACTCTTTGAGCTTCTGAGCTTCTTAAGTTGCAACCCTTACTTTGCTTCAGAAATTAACTAAAATAACTCATTGATTTTTTAATATATTTTATGAATAGGAGGGTTTTATTTAGTTATCATAATATTGTTTATACAATACGTTAATATTTATTTAGACGATGTCATACAAAATATGATATTGTAAAATATCCTACTTATTATAAATGCGAAAGTTTGTGAGGATGTATGGATTTCTGAATGTATAGATGTGAGGACGTTTGTTACATTTTTAATGCAGAAACGGCTGGATGAATTTTAGTGAAACTTAGTACACAGAGACACAATTACCTGGAGTAACACGTTAGCTACTTTTAGTGACAAAATTTTCTAAAACGTGGCACTGTATGTATAATCAATACAGATAAATAAAATTGAAGTGTCTTTTTGTATGTCAAACTAACAGCGTTTTACTAAATGCATATGAAATCATATAAAGTATTTATAAGAAAAACACAATTTTTAAAATTTTTGTCTGTCTGTCTGTTTCTACCGGATAATATCTGAAACGGCTGGACTGATTTTGACGGGACTTTCACTGGAATATAGCTGATGTTAAAGGGAGTAACATAGGCTACTTTTATTTTAGAAAAAAAATAAGGATTCCGCTCAAAAAAATTAAAATTTACCGAAGGACGAACCCGAGCAAAGCGAGGGTGAGTCGCTAGTATTTTATTATAAATATAAAAAGCACATAGACGCATCAATTTCATATGTATGTATTTATCACTTTTTGACGTCTCACTGCTGGGTACGGGCCTCGGTTCTTCAATGCGAGGGGATCAAGCTAAAGTCCACCACGGTGGCCAAGTGCAGATTGGCGTACTTCACATATCTTTCGAAAACCTGCTAGGTTTTCTAAGATATGCAGGTTTCCTCACGATATTTTTCTTCACCATAAGATAAGTGGTAATGATGTTAGGAATGATTCACACATGAAAATATGAGAGGTACGAAAGCCGGGATTTGAACCCACTTCACTCGTTTTCCCAAGCGAACCTTAGCTTATAATATATTCATTTATTTTTTAATTGTCAGCTATAAATTTAACTTAATGATTATCTGGTCTCAAATACAACGAGTATTAGAATTATTATGGTTCAAAAAACTAGCATTGTTAAGAGAGTTCTGCTTAATCAAGACAATAAACTTAGAATACTTGATTTTAAAGTAAATGAACCAAGGGTTTAGTTAAAGAGTAATTAAGAAAAGAGCGAAGCCGTGAAAAAAACTAATATAATCTATACATATAATAAAATTGTAACTAAGGCGAATCTGTACATTAAATATTTTTTGGAAAATCTTATTGAAATAGACACTATTTTAGATACAGAGGCCGAATCAATAGTTTTTAGTATGTCTGTCTGTCTGTTACCGCATCGTAGAAAAACCACTGGAGGGATTTTGATGAAATTTGATATGGTGATAGCTGGTTATCCGGGTCAACATATAAGATACTTTTTACAGCGGGAAAATGTTTCATTTCTGAGAAAAAATACAAAAACTGCAATGTAAGAGTATACGACTATGTAAAACCTAAGAATTTGGTTTTTGGTCATCTGAACGCGGGCGGAGCCGCGGGCAATGCTAGTATTATAATATAGTACCAAAGAAAATCTATTCGCCAGAGAAAGCTTCAATGTACTCGCACAACGCAATTGCAATTGTAACGAGTGCATGCATTTATATGTCTTGACATTCCTTGAATTGTAAATAAAACTGCCTTTTAGTATTATTTATTTAGACAAGAATAATTTAAATTGATTTACAATTACAATTCAGATATCAAGAGTTATACACTAAAAATATTTGAATGCGTAAATAAAATTACGTGTGTGTACTGTTAGCGATTAAGGAGTTGCTTCTTCTGGAGCTAATTCTAGATGGAGAATCGGATCATAATTATCATAAAAAGTCATTGTCATTGGAACTGAACCGACATGTAAAATTTCAACTCTATAGGATAAGAGGAAATGGTTCTATTTCCGCTTGAAAGATTGACCGATACAAACGTACTGGTATTAACAAATATATTAAGTTAAATAAAAGCTTGTAAAACTTCCTCATTTTTGCAGTCGTATAAAAATTATAAACATTAAGTTAAATTAAAAACTTAAGTGGTTACTGGTTAGAAAAATATTACACATACAATTCATTTGTTATAAGGTATAAGACATCCATATTGAGGCTTAGTAGCCTTATTTTACATTAAAGAGTACTTTTTTTAACATTTAGAAAAACATTTAAGTATGCCACCTGCATACAAACATGTGGTTATGTGGGGTTCACCGACCTAAACACCAGTACTACCCACTATAACCACTGTCTACTAAAACGGAAGTACTAGGAGCAACCCGCGTGATATACAGCCAACCGAAGGCCATCCCAGTGTATCTCTTGGCTTTACACCCGGCTGGATTGCCGGAGGCTAATGAGCAACACCACGACATGACTATTTTAGAGTACCAGAAGTAGTGTATAAGTTACTCAAGCCCTTAGTTTAGTAGGAATACAACTAATACTTTAGTCAACAAGTGCCTTTTTGGTCAACACTTTTTGAAAAATCTCAATTAGTTTTTAAGATATTTGCAAAAAATTAAACCACCTTTTCTTAGTTAATTGTAACTTTTGCAATTTTTGCAAGCGGAATTTGGTTCTATTTCAAAAATCGTCTACATGCCGTTCCGAATGACACCTCGTTTATATTTTTCAAGACTGTTGAAAAAAGTTGACTAAAAAGGCACTTGTTGACTAGACTATAAGAGTGAACATCCAACATTATTATATTCCTACTAGTGGCTCACCCTCCCTTTGCTCGGGTTCGACTCTAGGAAAACGAAAACAAACCTATATCACGGGAACCGTACATTTTGCCGGGATTAAAAGTAGCCTATGTGTTATTCCAGACTATAATCTTTGTGCCAAATTTCATCTAGACCCGTTCAGCTGTTTTAGCGTGAAAGAGTAACAAACATTCATACACACTTACAAAATTTCACATTTATAATATTAGTGTAGATGAATGAAACATCTTTTATTAAAATTTCATTTACTATATACCAGCTCTTTGATCTGGGCTATAACTAATCAATCACTTTCTATTTATAGATAAATGCTATTAATAGGTTTAACTACTATCATATCAGATACACTGGCACTAACGTAATTAGCTAAATTAAGTGAACACAACAATTACGCTTAAGTAAATCTAAATCTGATCGAATTATAAATGCGAGAGTTTTTCCTTCCCACTAAAGGCTGGAAGGATTTGGGTGAAATTTAGTAGAAGTTTCTTCTAACATTATTACTATTAATTGAGAATGTAATATAGCATAAACAAAAACAAAATAAAACCACAAAAATATTCCAATTTTTCAGTAAAAATATATGTATTATTGCTGCGCGGAGCTCTTAATTAAAATCCCAGATGGTCAGAGTTACTGGAGTAATTTTGATTTTCCAATTTCGATTTTCAATATCCAAGTATTTATTGCACAATTTTTTACTAAAATTAACAGACCGTTTTGTGTGAATTCGAATCTCGACTCTTCGACAACTACTGACTTCCTCTGAACACTACTTATAAAAAACCAAACAAGCGTATCATAATATGAAAATTTATCAATATCAGTTTTAAAGATCAGTTCATCTCTCGAGACTCACTATAATTTTGGACCGACTTTAACGATAAAAAGGTGGGGTTCCCTATTTATAAAAATAAATCGGATGTGTAGTTAATTAAGGCCCTACTCAGAATAAAAACTATCTTAAGTACAATTAATTTCTTATTTTTACATACATGAGTAAGTTCTTCATATATATCTTTTCAATACTAATTTCATCCCATAATCCAGTAAAACACTAAAACTAAATTAGAACGGCTGAACAGATCTGGATAAAATTTTACATAGAGATAGGGTTATAGCCTGGAATAGCACATAGATTTTAGTTTTATCCAGTAAAAATGTACGATTCCCATGGGATAGATATGTTTTTGATTTTCAAATATAAAAAAACAATATAAAATATTGGATAGCTGGTAACAAAGACTACGAGTACATTGAATTTATAACCAACATTCATTCACAAATTCGTATTCAAATCTTACACAACAGGCAGAAAAAAGGCAAGATAAAAGCGATATTTTAAAGAAATCGCAAACAAAACGCTTTAACTCCACTAATGACTCGGGTGGTTGCGGGGGGTGGGTGAATCTCTAAGACTGCTTTACACGAGACAAGAGAGCGTTTCGCTAGTTTCACTGCATATGTTTTATGAAAACTAAAAGGAATGCAAGTATTGGTGGCACTTGACGACGTTTTTAGACATATTTTATTATGTTTCATGAAAACTGTGTATGTAATATTTTAGTATTAATTTAGTGTATGTCTGTAAAGCAGTCGTTAACAGTGAACTTTAATAAAAAATCTGTAGGTACTATATTGAAATGAAAAAACTAAAAAAACCAGACTTGAAAAGAAAAACACTTAAAAGTAAAAAATAACTTATTGGTAGTTTTCATTTACCATAGATACCTAATCAAATATTTTCAAAGTCGGTGTGCTTTGTGTATCTAGGTTTGTTACAAACATAAAAAAAGGAAATAGCAGAATTGAGAATCTTCTTTTTTGACCAAGTTGATTAAAAAATATATTGAACAATTACTTTATTCTTCTTCTTTTTCATAATATATCAAATAGTACGAGTATATTGTACATTTTGAGGACGAAAATCACAATTCTATTTGTCACCATTGTTTTCTACACTGAAACTCAATTTTCAATGAAACGATTTTATTAGAATATTATCTCAACATACAAATTATAACAATTATATAAAGTTAAATTGTAGAACATCTTTTTCTCCTCTAGATTATCTCACGACCCATATTTGTAAGTCCTATTTATAGAGCAAGACAGTTTTTCATCAGTCATTTCTATTCTACTTGCTAAGAAAATAGCATGAATTATTTTTCTGAGTAGTGTCAGGACAAGCTTTTATGTGAACAATATAAAAAAGGTTTACCTCACACGGAAATCGAATACATGACTTTCTGTGCAACAGGTAGTGCCTAAAAGGATAATCATTGCTAAGAGTTTTGATCTAAATACTAGATACTATGGCTTTGCTTGGGTAAATTTAGTATTGTACAACTAAGTAAAATATTTAAAATCTGCATGTCTGAGCAAATTTTACCAGTTTTCAAAAGACATGTGCAGTCACCCACATTTAGCCAGCGAAGTGGACCATGCCCTGATCCCCCCCATATTGAAAAGAGGCCTATGCCCAGTAATTAAAAAGGGCTGAATTATAAACATTAATTTTCAAAAAGGACATAATAAAAAGCAATCGTACGTAGATATGTGTTTTAAATAAAACTATCTTTTCGGATTTTTTCGCGAATTTATTTTGATTTTTGGTTTCCAACGTTTCGAATGCTTTACAGCAATCATGGTCACGGGAGACTCTGTCCAATCCAAAAAAATCCGAAAAAATCCGAAAAGATAGTTTTATTTAAAATGTCAAGTATTCGCGTAAATCTAAGAAAGTATTAGATATGTGTTTTTAAGCATATAATATATGTAAATTACTGATGGATACTAACCTGGACTTATAGGCTACGGTTAGTGACAAAACTTTCCAAGAGATGGCGCTGATTGTTTGCCAAAACATGAATATATACATAATACATATACCTTTGACTTTTATATATATATATAAAAGTCAAAGGTTTTTGTATCAAGCCGCAAAAAAACCTACTAACGCCAACAAAACCCCAGCAAATATTATATTCATAAAGTAATTCAAAACACAACTGCTAGTATAAACTGTACAATGTACATATACTCATAGATAAAAATATTTCCAGTGGAAATTTTAGTTGGGGCATAGAATATGTAACATAGACTAGAGTGCCATTAATATTTTATATGAAACAAAGCAATATTGTTGAAATGTTATTTAATTACGAAATGTGCAAGTTGCAACTAATTCCTGTTGCATTGTTTCGCTACGTTTGTTGAATTTTTTACATGTACATGAGCTTGTTTAGTCTATTGTTCTACGAGCAGCTTAGCCCATTGGCAAATATTTTAAAGTAAACAGCGACAATGCTAGAAATAAACAACGTATCAACTTTTTTCTGGTTTTAAAATTTATTTTTGTTCCTAACTTTACTCGTGCATGTTGTTTTTTTATTTTTTGTGGCGAGTATCTAGATTTTAATAACTATTTAGGGACATTATATGTGGGTTATTTTAAAAAAATATTTTTTTAGTGGTCCCAAATAATATTTTTTACTATAATTCATATTATTTTTATTTTAAGCTCTTTAAGTTTAGAAATAAGAAGATGGAAATACTAAAAAATAATATCTTTCATTGTATTTTATAGGTATGTACATGTGCCTTCACTTGCATCAAATGTATTTTATTTCTAAATCATTGAGTACCACCAGTTATGGTAATAATAATATACATAAGTTTAAAACTAAAATTACATAAAAATTATATAAAATTGACCTACTTGTTACTTTTTCGAATTTATAGTTTTTATTAAGAATTAATTCAAAATTAATTCCCAAAATTTCTATCACTTGAAACAATTCTTTAAATTATATAATATATATATATATATATATATATATATATATATATATATATATATATATATTGAAAAACAACGCTAATATATACTATACATACATAATATATTGACAGCTAAATCGGCAAGCATACATCATATAATTGTATGAAGTATAATAAAAATCCCCTAAACATCCATCCTATTTAAACAATACGAATTTAATTAGACATAAATATTAAATAACTACTACAAATAAAAACAGAATATTAGTGCTCTATTCCATTATCTCTACGAAACCAATTTAAAGATAGACGAAAATCAATTCAAATGGTTTCAGGCATATCACTAAACGATATATTTTTATCTTATATAGTCCCTTTCTAATCCCCAATGCCTGTATAGGAAAATCAGCTCAAAATCGAATCTTAGTAAATACCAGTCGTAAAGGTTTAGAATTCCGCTAGGATGCTCTTTCTATTGCACCACTGTAAATACAATATAAGGCTTGAGCTTGTATTATGAATACTTCTATTTTAAAGCTTTTTGAAGTTATAACATTTTTGAATGATGCCAACATACTGGCTTCTTTTGGCGTTAGGAAAAAAATGATGAGAGTGATTTTTTTACTATGCGACACATTTAGAGTACAAGTCGTTAAATCTCATTTTAGTATAGTGTGAAGTGATGTCTATATTAAACAGAACACGTGTTTTATATCGATAAAAATAAATATTATTACAAGATTTTATTTATTTTACCTGTCCCGGTTTCTGTTTACATATACACTAGTGTCTTCTCGCAGCTTCGCCCGTGTCGCTTAATTTTGTACAATTGCTCAGATATGGTCGGTCGTAGTGTTATGTAAAATAGCTATAACCTTAATCAATAAATAGGCTATAAAATCAAAAAGGTTTTTTCAAATTAGATTAGTATTAGATCCAAAGATAAGTGTGCGATAGTGCGCGTTCAAACAAAGAAACAAACAAACAAACAAACAAACAAACAAACAAACAAACAAACAAACAAACAAACAAACAAACAAACACGGGCGGACGGACGGAGGGACGGACGGACAGACCGACGGATGGACGGATGGACGGATGTCAATAATAGTACAAATGAGATAGTATTAAAATTTTATTTCTAATAAATTAGTAGACTAATCAACAATTATATAAAGCTAAAAACATATATTATATTTAATGCGCTGACTTCTGGCTAGCAAATTACGAATTTGATTTTAAAATTTGTTTTTTGAAATTTTCGCCAATATATTTGTAGCATCACAGTACAAACCTTTCTGTTTCATTTTCCTTCGAACGTTTTTAATTCAATTTGAAATATTAAAGTGCGATCAAAAGACATTCTTTTAGAAAATAGAATGAAGCACAAAGAAATGGTAAAAAAAGTTGATTGGAAAAACCATGACGTGTATGGAGAAAGTTTATTAACAATAAAAAAAAACTGTCTGTCTGTTTGTACCGATTAATATCCGAAACGGCTGGACTGATACTGACGGGACTTTCACTAACTTATGCTACTTTTATTTTAGAAAAAGAATTTGCGTTCCGGGCAAAAAAATTAAAATCCATGAAATTGTGAACAAAATCTGCGCAACTAGAGACGCATCCGAGCGAAGCGTGTCTAAGTCACTAGTATGTATGTAGGTATGTATTCAGCCCTTTTAACGTCCCACTGCTGGGCACGGGCCTCCCTTCAGTACGAGGGGGATGAGGCCATAGTCCACCACGCTGGCCAAGTGCGGATTGGCGGACTAGTTACTAGCAGTAGACATAAATAAAAAACACCGTAAATCACATCGTAAACCACGATATGTAAAACATTTAATAGTTAGGAAACCAATGCAATTTGCGTGGGTGGATGGTACACCTGATTGCACTTAAAACTTTATTATGAGCCGGATAGTTGATCCATTAGCCTGGTCTGTCGACCTAATGAAATAATGGATGCCTAACAAGCGATGGAAATAAACAAATTTTGTTGGCCAGCTAAACCGTCTGACCGCAAGTTGAAATGACCCTCTTGTACCTTGAGTGTACTACTTTGGGTAGAGTGGAATGTTATATAACTGATCTCCAAGTTTAAGATGAGGTAAAGTTGGATATAAGTATAGCATAAGGTATGTATATTCGAAATATATTATACATTTTTAATTATTACTATTATAAAATACATTAAATTATCAAATCGTCCAGATTATGTATACATATTATAATAAAATTCTGACTCAAATTTGTACATTAAATATTTATTGGAGAATCTTATTGAAATAGTCATTATTATCGATACAGAAGCTGAATCTATAGTTTTTGTTTGTTTGTGTGTCTGTCTGTCTGGAAACACATCACGACAAAGCTATTGGATAGATTTTGATGAAATTAAATATGATGATAGCTGGTTATTTGGGTCAACATATAGGATACTTTATATTGCGGGAAAATATCTCATCTCTGAGAAATCTATACTAAACGTTAAAACGTAACTAGGAACGAACCCGAGCGGACCGGAGACGAGTCGCTAGTTACCTATATAAATAAAAATGAATGTATCTTTAACGTTTCCCGCTCATCCAATTGTAATTAAATTAAGTCAAAATTGGCATTATTGTGTACTATTTAATACTAATGTGATATCCTGTAGAAGCAGCAAGTTGTAACTACCTATAATTAAAAGTGCAATTATCACGATAAATCATATGTAACCTAGGTTTAAGTATTATAATATTGTAACTTTTGTTGGTAGTTCAATAAATAAATAAATAATAAAATGTTGATTAGTTGTTCTGCATACCCCGCGAAGTTTCCTGGCCCGAAAATTGTTTTTTCTTCTTTTATTTGTCTTCTATTCATTCATTAACTATTAATACCTAGAGATGCACCTTGAGCGAAGCGAGGAAAACCACTTGTTTTCCATTTCCTTAAGTCTTCATTCGACGTAGTAAAGTAGGTAATTATGATTAGGATTTCATACATATTTTAATATGTAAAAAAAACTTATATTAGCAATAATTTGATATATTCTCCTAAAAACATCTTAGGTAATTAAAATATATTATTTATTAATCATAGTACTCGGCCATATTTTTTCAAATTAAAGAAAAATAAAATTTATCGGGTATCTTGATAAAATCTAGGAAGAGACATGTAACAAAAGCAAGGTCGAGCCCTAAATATTGACTGTCCTGAATGTGATATTATCCCTCTGAAGCCCTTTGATCCAGCACAAAGGTTCACATTGCTCCCATAATTGTTATATAGGAATTTAACCTATCACAGGTCACAGTATAACATGATGTTACATTACAGCAAAAACCTCGTTATAACTGTTCCTTAATTGCATTTAGGTCACGTGTTTATGCTATAGTAATGTGTATAAAATGTTTTCAAGCAATATTAACTTAAATATTTTTGTTACATATTAATTATTCTTCCTTTTTGGAGTGAACTAAGAACAAAATAATCATTTCGTCACCTGTTTTTCATCAAAATCAAACTAAAGTTTGCTCGTCTGTACATCTCTCATTTAAAAACATAACGTGCAGGTGGAATCGAATTCACTTCCTTTGATACGTCTTTTTCATACGTGAAAACGATAGATTGTTTTATAAATTAGTAAAACAAATTGTTCAATTGTATTCATAAAAAAATGACTTGTTGCTTATTTAATTAAAAGCCCAGTTGAATTAGCTCAAAAAAGTTCACTGGCATTTTAAATTTAGGTTCCCGGGATACCAGATCCGTTTGCGTCATCCGCCTCTTGGATTTTTAATTTTTAAAAATCTAAGTTAAGTACGAGTCGATATAATACATTTAACAGAGTACATATTGTATACTTATGTACATATAGTGTACCTAGTCTCAGAATGTGATGTCGTTAGCTTCCGGCCGGAATTCTAAACAAGATATAGAGCCTTGCGAGTTACGATATAGTTGTATGCTGGAACATTCTTAGTCTGAAAATATAATTAAATTTGTATTTAGATGATCAGTTTTAACGTCCTAAGTTGAAAAATAGTTATACCTTAAAAAAGTACACTCTGTACCTGTTTTTAAAAAATATTTGAAATAAATAAACTGTTTTATGTTACATATAAAAAAAAACAATTTATATCTGTAACACAAAAATAATTTCTTTGCAATTATTGCATATTCAAAATATTGGATATTCCTTTTAAGCATATGAGATACCTGTGTTAGGAAACAACTTTCTTTGCGTGCCTTATGCTAAAATTATGTATGTATATGACATGATTATATTTGACAGACAGACAACAAACAAAAAATATTATAGTATATATAATATAGGTAATGTTATAATTATGTGGAATTATAGAGCTAATTAAATGCTTTATAATGATTACTTAAGGAACCCCTGAATTATGTAACCAGTATAATCTATACAGATAAATAAAATTCAAGCGTATGTTTGTAATGTCAAAACACAATTTTTTAAATTTTTATCTGTATGCCCGTCTGTCTGTTTGTTCAGGATAATCTCTGAAACGGCTGGACTGATTTTGACGGGACTTTCACTGGAAGATAGCTGGTGTTACAGGAAGTAACATAGGCTACTTTTATTTTAGAAAAAGAAAAAGGATTGGGGTCCCGCTCAAAAAAATTAAAGCGTACCTATTATAAATAAAATATGTTTTTTGCTTCCTTACTGTAAGATTACGCAATTAGTGTACTAGATAAACATTTAAAAAAAAATTTATTACCTATACGAGTATATAAATGCATACATACCTCTGTATAATATGTATATACATTTTTTATTGTATAGAAAAATTACATTATTTTAAATATGAAAAAAATGTTAGCTCTACACTACATAGCTATGTTGGTATATATTATTAAAAAATATTAAGTCGATATTACGAAGCACTTTCAATAGTCCGATTTCAAAGACCTTACAACTTCAATATCTTGTCTTACATTTCTATCTAATAAATATTTATTTCACTTCTATTCTTTGTACTGAAACATTTGAAAGTTTGCTTGCTATTATTTTTAACAACATCAACTGTAGTGCAATTTATATTTTACTTTGCTATAAATAAAAAGAATGGCGCATTCAACAATTTAGCAGAATATGACGACACGTTTAGCTCAGTTTGTAGTGACCCTATTTACTGTGCCAGCGGTCGCTGGTTCGAGTCCTTCTGGGGGCATTCGTTTATGTGACGAGCACAAATGTTTGTATGTACTCAGGTCATGGGTGTTTTTATTTATAATATGTATATCGATTATATATGCGTAGTATATCAACTATCTGGCATCCATAACACAAGCTTTATAGTGTACCATGGAATTAGATGGTGTTATGTGTTAACGTCAAACATGCATATGTGTCTCAATATATTCTTATGGAGTCTAACCCCTACATATTGTTTTACTATTTATTACGTATTAATGTATTTTCTTACGTAATTTTGTAAATGTAAATCGTTCGTAATAAATAAGAATAGATGAATATATGTATATAGGAAATATTTTGAATTAAATTTTTTTTTCGTATTGAAAAAAAGGCCATTTTTTTGTTATAAAATAGATAAAACATAGTGTTACGAACTTGTATACAGCTATATTATTTTGTTTGGTCCGCGGGCGCCGATAAATCAAGTAATATTTTTCAACGATTTGATATTTGTATTACATTAAAACATTTCTCATGCCACGGGGCAATAATTTGACTTATTAGATAATATTTCAAGAATATTTCAAGTATGTATTTCTAGAGATTACCTGAGGATTAAAAATCTCGTAATATAAAGTTACGTTTTAAAGTTTAGTATAGATTTCTAAGAGATGAGATATTTTCCCGCAGTAAAAAGTATCCTATACGTTGACCCGGATAACCAGCTATCATCATACCAAATTTCATCGAAATTCCACCAGTGGTTTTTTCGTGATGCAGTCACAGACAGACAGACAGGTAAAAATTCTAAAAACTATAAATTCGGCCTCTGTATCGATAATAATGTCTATTTCAATAAGATTTTCCAAAAAATATTTAATGTACAGATTCGACTAAGAATTATATGTGTAGATAGATAAAAACATGTCGTAAAATACAAAGACCCCGTACAATTGAATCACAATAATTAATTTAAAGATATACCTTATTATATAAAGGGAAAATATCCAAATATCTTTCCTTTGTTTACCTTATATTTTATTACCCTGAGGTCCATTTTAACTCGTTTACTAATTTAAAAGTACAATACAATGTAATTTCCCAAACAATAACCTTTATTGTGAATTGAAAATTGTTGAATGAAAATAATACACTGAGTAAGTGGATTCGAGTGGAAGGTGCTTGGTTAAATGGTGTTTCAATAACGGTATATTGTTGATGTTAATCGAACGTAGTACAATGAAAATGTTGCCTTTTATATACAAAATCTATATGTTCCATATATTATCTATACATATAATAAAATTGTCTGTCTGTGCGTTTGTACGGGCTAATCTCAGAAATGACTTAACCGATTTGAGTGCGGTTTTCACTAGTGTATTGTGATAAGTTTCGCTTAAAATTTTCAATTGTCAATTGGGGATATAACTTTTCCGGGACGAACCCGAGCGAAGCGAGGGTAAATCACTAGTTTCTATATATTAGTTGTTTCTTACATAACATGTCACAATATTGTCAAAGTTTCAGTAAAAAATCTAATTTTGCTGGACACGTCTCACTCTCAAACTTTTTACTACAATGATTGCAATATTACAAACTATCTAACGGCTTTACGGGACAAGTTTAGTTTTACATCTTAACTTATATTAATTTTGGGAAACTCCTAACAAAAGAGTATTTATAATATTGTAATTCTTAAAGAAGTTTTAGATTGATATATTTGTTATTTAAATATTGTTCTATTACTTAGTTCTTTTATGTTACTATTAAAAATTCTTTGTTTGTAATCTGTATGTTTGTTCCCTTTTTAAATTTGAAACTCAGGTAGACTAAATAGTCCAATAATAGCAACATATATCAGTATGGCTCTATGAACTGAGTCTCATGTTCGATTCTCGTCAAAGATTGTTCGTATATTAATATTAACTAATTTTTATCAAGCATCTGCTCATATGGTAAATGATTACTATAATAAAATCAACCATTATCCCAAAGAAACAAATGATCTATTATTCCAGGACATTACATATCTATATCTATTTACGAAGATTTTTCTACATCTTTAGCTAACATTCAAACAGCTTCATAATCGTTTATATATTTATACTAATAGGAATAAATATTTAAAAAAATGTAGTAAAATGATATGTTAGTGCTTCTATGGTTTGAAACAGCGTGATATTCATTATTATAAAAGCAAAGTAGGTCTCTAATAAAAAAATAATTCAACCGCTATTAGTATCGGATGTAGAATGCGCTCGCTCGATACTTTCTTAAACGTATTAAATGATGATGCTTTTTAAAAACACGACAAACTAACAACTAAGACGGTACACTATAAATATTATTAATGTTTAACAAAAACTTTTTCATTTTTCAATATGAAACTTTAAGATAATTTAAATGATGTCTTATTGCTTTACAATCCACACTTAATATTAAAAATATGAAAGTGTGTTTGTTTGTCTTTCTTTCACGTCAGAACAGAGTGACGGATTGGCGTGATTTTTTGTGTGGAGACAGTTGAGGGCTGGAGAGTGACCATAGGCTTTTTTACCGCGGAAGATTATCTCATTCCCACGGGAAAACACGTTATAATATTTTATTTTTTTATTTATTTATATGTTGAGACATTAACACACAACACTATCTAGTTCCATGCTAAGCTAGGAGGCTTGTGTTACGGATACCAGATAGTTGATAAACTACACATATTATATTATAACTTTAAATACATACATATTATAAATATAAACACCCATGACTGGAGTACAGACATTCGTGCTCATCACACAAATGAATGCCCCCAGCGGGACTCGAACCCGCAACCGCTGGCACAGCAAGTAGCGTCACTACAAACTGAGCCAAACGTATCGTCGATACGTTATGATACGGTATATGACCCACAACAATATATCATACCTATCTATATACGTATAATATATAATCTATCGATTCTATACTAACTGTTAAAACGCAACGTTAAAATTAATAAATTACAGCGCTTTTTGTTATTTACTGCTACAGGTAAATTTTAAAAAGCTAGTGCGTGCATACGTGCGTGTGTGTATGTCCGTGAGTACGTATATGGGTGTGTGCGTGCGCGTGTGTGTATGTGTGTGTATGGGTCTATGTCTGTATGTGAATGTTCAATAATCCTTTACGCTGATTCGAGCGAAACGAGGATAAGTCGCTAAATATGAATTGGTATAATATACCAAAAATATCGGTTTACCGTCGATCGCCTTTATTGTGTGAAGCCCGCAATATAAATATTTTTTTCATACACGTCACAATGATTCGTTGCTTGAGCGGTGAGAAGTATAGTATAAATAATATTGAAATGACTTTAATCGTTCTGTCATAGAATGATAATATTATGTCGTTCCCAAAATTTGGAATTTTTTTTAAAAAACAGAAGTTCTTTAAGATTATAGTTCTGTAAGATCCAGAGCCAAGCGACCCATGGAAAAGCATCCTAAGTAATTAAAAAAAATTGCCACTAAATTAGAAATATCGATTTCCAAGCGAACGAGTATAACAATCTTCATAACATTAAAAGTGTTGAAAATTGAAAGAAGCCTTCCATATTTCATTATATTTGTTACGTGAATGACATCGAGGATATACCGAATTTACATGGGAGAGGAAAATGTCAATCATACAAATCGAACGTGCGTGAAATTCTAAATCAGCTCTTATTACTTTCTAAATTGCGATTGATAAAACACTGTAGATAGGTACGAGTACGTTATATTTTATCTACTTAAGAGAAACTTTAATACGAGACCTTTGGCAAGATTACCTTCTACAATTGTTATAGACGAAAATTTTTAAATATTGTATTGAAATGACAAATTAAATTCACTTACACTCGATTCGCTCGGGTGCATTTTTAAATTTTTAAATAAAAGCAGCCCAAATACTTCTTATAACATCAGATATGTGCCCATAAAAGCCCGTCAAAATCAGTGTAGCCATTTCCGAGATTATCCGGAACAAACAGAAAGAAAGACCGATTTTTTTTAATTGTGTTTTTCTTATAAGTACGGTAAATAATTTCATATGCATTTAGTAAAAAGCTGTTATTTTGACAATACAAACAGACACTTCAATTTTATTTATCTGAATAGATGAATTGTACTGTCTTTTGTTGTATGTCCAAAGTTTATTAAGGATTATTTTCTTATTATTACTTCCTTTCACATATTATAATTTAGTATAGTTTTAATATTCTTATAATACCGACTAATCACCCGCCCATCCACATCTTATCACACTCCCATCCACCCTATATTGCGATTGTCATATACCGGCTCTTATTAAAGTATCTTAGTTGTAGAAGCTTTAAAATATTTTATACCTGCTTTATATCGGTTACTTTTTGTCAATATGTATAATATTTTTAAAATATTTATTGAAAACATCGAGTTTGGTCTCCACCTTTTGTTTTTTTTTTGTTTTGTTTTATTTTTTTATTCTCACATTAAAATATGTTATAGTTCGTATTGTTTATTTTTAATTGCGTACAGTTTTTTAGCTGTTTTAACTTTTACATGTGTTTTTTTGTAATACTTGTCCTCCAGGTTAATTTCTAAGAAATTAACTTTTAAAAAAAATCATAAAGAGCATTTCGTGTTTTCGGTTTTAAATCGATCAAAAATATACATACATAAGTAAAATTTTATTTCAACTCATAATAATAAAGTTTCGTGTGTATTCTACCATTAAAGTAGGTAAAATAAAATTAATTTAATCTTAACATAGTATAAAATGAAGTCGCTTCCGCTGTCTGTTCGCTTAGATCTTTTAAACTGCTCAACGGATTTTAATGCAGTTTTCAGCAATAGATAGAGTGATTCAGGAGAAAGATTTATATGCATACTATATATGCATATTATAGTACAGAAAAGCCGGTAAATTCAAAGATTTCATGCTACCGTTAAAACGTACCTTTGGATGAACTCGAGCGAAGCGAGGGTGAGTCGCTAGTGAATAATAAATCGAAATATGTTTTATCAAAAGATTTACGTTTTAAAGTGTTATAGATGACAGTCGATAATCGATTTTGCTATAACGTCAAACTTACGTCTAACCTAACGTCTTTTTCCTATAAATACAGCCAACGCTCTCCTTTTATCGATATAATACATTGCTCCTTGTACCGCTTCCATATAACAACACTTGAGCAGTCTCTTTTCAATAAATATGATAAAAATAATAATACACGATATATTATCTATACTAATATTATAAACAGATATAATATCTATACTAATATTATATTATCTATACTAATATTATAAACAGAAATAATATCTGGATCTACTGAACCGATTTAGATAAAAATTTGGTAAGAAGATAGTTTGAGACCCTGGGAAGGACATATAACAATTTTAAATAAAAATATCTTTCGAATTATTCCGTGGTTTTATTTTGATTTTTGGTTCCCGACGTTTCGAATGCTTTACAGCAACCATGGTCACTAGAGATTTTTTACAGCAAGATTCTTTTACGAGGTTTTTTTAGAACATTTATTTAAAATCTATACTAATATTATAAAGAAGTAAAGTTTATGACTTTGTGACTTTGTAGGGGGTAATGTTTGGATCTACTGAACCGATTTAGATGAAATTTGCTAAGAAGATGGTTTGAGACCCTGGGAAGGACATTTTATCCCGGAATCATCTCTTAGGAGGGTGAAAATAGGGATGAAGATTTGTTTGGGAAATCAACCTAGGGACGAACCCGAGCAAAGCGAGGGAGAGTCGCTAGTATCAAATATTCGCGTAAATCTAAGAAAGTTTAATGTACAGTTATTAAAGTATTAAAACAATATTCGCTCAAATTGTTTCATATCTAACACCTATACTATAAATTTGCTAACAAATTGCGATCCTAAACTGTATCAGGCTGCACATAATATTATTTAACACTTCACTTCTCATAACTCGATCTTGTCTAATAGATATTCTAGGGATACACTGTTATACCGTTTATATGGAAAATCACGTACGAGGATTTAACTCTAAGCCTTTAGGCATAGAAACAAGCCTAATTTGCTTATAATTAAAGTAATAAATCAAGAAATTTGGGTAAAACAATGTTTATATTGACATTTTGTACACGTCGTGCTCGTTTTTCATTAATTTTGTATTTCTTTTGGGTAGCGTTTACCTTTTTTATGTTTCTAATATAGCTTAATTAAAATATTTGAATAATTTTAGATTAATATTAAAATTATCGTCATAAAATATGTGAAAAATATACGAATATTCTGTACCTACTTCTGATACTGCCCTTCTGCATACTGAATTAGTTAATGTCATTTTAACATTTTTGATATATAATAACACAAATAAATGTTGTAATTTTTTAAACGACTTAATATCTTTTAAACTACATTTCAATAATTATCTTAAGCATCCTAAGAAGAAAATACAGATATTAAATATATCATTTTAGAATTCATATAAATTAAATAAAAAAGATACTTTGGTGCCATATTTGTATTTTTAAAATCATTTTTATTGTTGGTAGGACTCTAACAACTATAATATGATTTTTAAGACGTCTAAAACCGTCTCTCCAGTGACCATGATTGCTGTAAAGCATTCAAAATGTCCGGAACCAAAAATCAAAATAAATCCGCGATAAAATCCAAAAAGATAGTTTTATTTGAAATTTTTGTTTTGAATGAAATATTAATATTAATATTCATTATACACCGATATTAAGGGTTTTAAGCACACATTACTTTACGCGCATATTACAGCTCTTATAAATACAATTTTATACAAAACTTCGTAGGTCAAGGCAGTGGTAGCCCAGTGGTAACGCGCTCGCTTAGTAAACCGAGTGAAGCGGGTTCGAATCCCACCCGAGATTTGGATCCACGTTTTTCTGTTTCCTAAAACATCGCACGTATGATATTTTTATGTGCAAGCCATTTCCGACATGATTACCCCTTATGAAGGTTACCGGTGAAGGAAAACATCGTGAGAAAACCTGCATGTTTGATAGAGCCTAGCAAGTTTTCGAAAGACATGTGAAGTCTTCCTACCTGCACTTGGCCGTGGTGGACTTTGTAATAAAGGGAGGGCCTGTGTCTAGCTGTGGGACTTTAAGAAAGGCCTGAATACGTACATACATACTTTGAAAGTCACAGGTTCGGTGCCCGCTCAAAGCAAATAAAATTTTTCTGTCTATATTGGTACACTCTTGCTTTCCCATACAAACTTTCATCCCCATTTTCACCCGCTTAAGAGATGATTTCCGGGATAAAAACTATCCTATGTCTTTTAAGCAAATTGTTTTAAATTACATTTTAGCATAGATACATTTTTCGAAAATTAAAAAATGGTAGGTTTATTTTAAATAAATAAAGCAAGTATTTTTTTCATTATGAGTATAACAAAACGTATTCAATCACAAATTTGCAAAAATTAGTATTGGGACGATAATCCACTTAGTAAAATAAATAAATAAATAAATAAATAAAAGCCCGAGTTTTTACGACTTAGACGTATATTGTTGAAGCACGAATCTAGCTGTTTATTTCTGCTCGTTAGAAAATTAAAATCGTTTTTTTTTTTTACAATTTTTCCATTATTTCACATTATATTAAAAAAGCGTGTTGATACGATTGTTCGTAATGATTTTTTATTATCCTCTATAATATTATGTTATTTTTAACATTTATACAAAAGCTCTGCTATAAAAGAACGTACGGATGCAATGGACTTTTTTTAATTTTTTGAATACACTTGAATCTGTATCTTTTTAGTTCAAAACTAATTATTTCTATCACTATAATACGCTTGGCTCTCATAATAATACTGCTAAGTTTCATTACGTTCGGTTCAGTAGCTTCAGAGTAAAACTTGAGTTTATACGATATACGTGTATGGCCTAAATAGAAATATAAGTGGTCGAAGCTATAGGGTTAGCTAGTATATAATGAATAATTGTATGTACATACTCGTATATAGCACTTTTATTTATAAACAAATGTATGTATCAATTTCTACGTTATTAAACGTGTTAGGTTTGTTCCTAGGTACGTTTTAAATAGATATAAATAGTTTTTTCGTCAATTTTCTAGTGTTTTAATAGTTATTTTGCTGTTTATGGCAGAGACAAATCCAACAATTCAAAAATCATCAAAATCGGTCCAGTCCCAGCTGTGTAACTAACCTTTTTAACGTCCCACTGCTGAGCACTGGTCTCCCCCTCAATAAGAGGGAGATCAGGCCATAGTCCATTTATGTTATGTTATTTATTTATTATATATGGTAATAAAATCATACGTATTTAGTTATATTTTTATATATATAGAATTTAGAACATGAATTTGCAGTTTCCCGTTTCCAGTTCTACAAATCTTTTCACCAAAGATTATCTGTCAGAGATTACACTTAACAATAACAGCAATTTTCCTTGTTTATTATTTTTTATGAAAATTTCCAATAGTACATACTTTTCTTGTGTATGCAATAAAATATTCGTAATTTATCTATATTAGTTGCTCAACAAGCACAAGCCAGTAAATGCATAAATATGAATGAAACCAATTGGAATCCTTGATCTACGAATAGAGCTTTATCTGAACGGTAATAGGCTTAAAGGATTTGAGTTAAGCTGTAGTTCTGTTATGTTTCAATCGTTTATTAAAGCTTAATTGCTACTTATATACATTGCATATGTTAATATATAGGAAGTCCCAAGCTAATTTTTCATAAGTTATCATTTTATTGTTAGGAAAAATCTGAAATCTATTTGAATTTAGGTGGTTTATGGCTAAAGCGATTCATCAGAAATAGAGTAATTCGAAAAGAAAAATCACAACTGAGATAATATCATCCTCCTTTTTCAACCGGCTTCCTCAAAAAGGATTAGGTTCTCAATTTGGCTGTATTTTTTTTTATATTTGTTACCTCAGAACTCCGTCATTTATTAACCGATTTGGACAATTTTTGTTTTGTTTGAAAGTGTATACTTCCAGATTGGTCCCATTATATTTCAAATAAAATACCACCCTTAAGGGTGGAAAAATAGCTAATGATGAATTTAACCTATTTCTAATTGTAATATTGACTTGAAACTTTGCAAGTATTTCTGTTTCCCTAGTGCAGTGGTTCTGTATCGTTGACCTGATCTGATGGTAAGTTCAGAAGGTGAATGGAACTCTTCAATGGCTAATAGTAGACACTTTGAATTTGGGCTTGTTTTGTTCGATTTGACAAGCCTAACACTTTAGGATCGGAGTTTAGAGTCAGAATTTTTAGTGTTACTAATAAAAGCAAACTTTAGTTTGTAAGTCTTCGTATAAAAATTGGCATCAAAGTAACTTAAACAGTTTAAGTGAATATTTTTTTAAAATACTTTCTTACTTTGCTACTACTATGTCTACACTAAAAAGGGAAAAATAAAAACATTTTAACAAAAAATAAAAACGGACTTCAAAAAAGCACTAAAAAGTATAAAATAACTGATTGGTAGTTTTCATTTACTATACATACGTAATCAAATAATTTCTAACTCGGTGCCAGCCGATACAAAGCAAAGCACACCTGTAACAAACATGTTTGTTCCGGATAATCTCTGAAACGGCTGTACTAGTTTTGACGGGACTTTCACTGAAAAATAGCTAATATTATAGGGAATAACATAGGCTACTTTTATTTTAGAAAAAGAATTAGGGTGCCACTCAAAAAAATTGAAACGTGCCTAGGGACGAACCCGAGCAAAGCGTGGGTGATTTGCTAGTAAGAAATAAAATTTGATAAATGCTGACGCTACCTGTACATAATTATAAATACAAAAGGTCGCTAGTGAATAAACAGACAGAAGCTATTTTAAATTTCACAATAAGAATATTCATATCTCCGAAGAAGTGCTTTTGGCGATAAACTCCAGCAATGTTTGCTCGTTAAAAAGGCTCCGTTTTACGAGTTTGCCCAATAAACCATTGCCAATATGGCTTATTTGTTTAGGCAGCCAATAAATTGGCCAGAAATTATATAAAGGTACCTTCATATAAAAACAGAAATTAGTTATAATTATATAGGTCTTTCATGCAAATCAACCTAAATATTCGTAACTGTTTAATTTAAAATCAATGCTAATAAGCTCAAATAGTCTAAGATCCGGATCTTAAATAGCATTTAGTTAATGAGTTTTTAATTAAATTAGTAGGTATTTTATACATTGAATGTAATATTAAATAACAAAATATATATAGTTTATGTAAAGGTTGGTACTGAATATCCTGGCATAACTATATAATAATGATAGCGAATCGTATTTGGTGTGTTTAAAATGTGGATTTTGTTGTTTGATATGGAACATCAGACAGACAGACAAACGGACGGATAGACAGACAGATAATAAATACTAAAAATCATTGTTTTGGGTTCTATTGATTGGTTGATGTTAATGAAGACCTCCAATAATATTTTTTCTAAAATATATTTCGTGTACAGACAGCGATTAGTTACAATATTACTTTATGTATACATATATATAAGTACTGCACATAGTATTTTATTAATTAAAAAATCTACTACTATAAAAAACGTATGTAGGAAAAGCTTGAAAAATAAGCTCGAGCTTGAGACTGAATACGGTAAATGGTGCATGATATCGCTTTTCCTCACGCAACAGTTATCACGTTCGCCAAACAAATCGGAACCGTTTCGTGGTGCTTGAATTTTAAATTTCTGTATTTCATATATTCATGTGAAAGTTCGAAAGGTTTAGTTTGGTTTTCGATTTCCAGTTATAAAAGTTTATATATAATTTGTTCTATTTATTTCAATTAAAATAAAATATTTGTTATTTACGCTTAATCTATTCAGCCCTTTTTAACGTTCCACTGCTAGGCCTCCCTTCAATACGAGGCGGATCAGGCCATAGTCCACCATGCTGGCCAAGTGCGGGTTAGCGGACTTCACATGTTCGAAAACTTGCTAGGTGTTCTCAGACATGCGGTTTCCTCACGATGTTTTCCTTCACTATAAGGCAAGTAGTAATCATATTAGAAATGACTTGCACATGTAAATATAAGAGGTGCGAGATCAGGGATTTGAACCCGCTTCACTCGGTTTCCCAAGCGAGCGCGCTATCACTGCCTTTCTTTTCTGCTTAATCTAAGATTTTGTAACTTAGGTAAAGATTAAAAATAGATATTATTCCATTAGGTATTTTATTACGTCTGATATCGTGTTGATAGGTTTTCAGAAGCTTTATTTGGGTCTTTAAAATGTCAGTATATGAGCTTAACTCTATATATAATATTTTAAAATTCACTTTAAAAAATAAATAATCTAGAACATAAATTTAAATAAAATGATTACAAAAAGAAAGCAATATAACAACTTCAGAATTTCATTTCGTATGTTTGTTCGGACATCCCTGAATAATACCTAAATAGATTTATATGTAACTTTTTTTTGTCTAATAAGCAAAACATTAATTACTTTATATTAAAATTTCCCGTAATTTAAATTGTACCCATATAACGGGCCTTTACCTGCTATTTGGCAGCCGCCGTTCGTGTAAGTTATAGACGAGCTGGTGTTACGCCTCAATTTTATCAACTGATTTATGTGACTTGTTTCCACGAGACATGTGAAAGGAGAGTTATGAGGTAGCTGATTGGACTATTAACCCTCAGGACCTTTCTTATGACAGTACTCTTGACTGTCATTTCGTATTTAATAAAAAAAAGTGTCTTCATTCTTATAAAGTATGTGCTAAAGTATTTGCTGCCTGAAATTGAATGTAGGAAATGTAAGGCTAAAATAAAGGGAGTGCCTAAAATGGTTGTTTCATTTGTAATGTGTGTAGATAAGAGGTTAATGTTAATGAAATAAGTAAAAAAAATTTTTTAAGTTAACCGTTTTTTTTTTACATATTTACCTTTTGCCCTGCGATTTTATTTTTGAGTATGATCAATGCCCTAGATTGATAAGGAGAGTGTTGTGACGACTGGTACGTAAGACCTACCTAAATATTTTTTAACTTTTAGTACATTATCTACATTATTATATTTCTTTTCAATAAAACCGTTTAACTTAAAAGAAATATCTATTTTATTTTATTTTTTTATTTTAAAGCGTCTCAACTGTATAATCCGCCAGACCATGTGTTGTTCTTGCAAAGCCCTTTCATTTGATACCCGTATTGAGGGGGTTATGAAAAATATATAATTCGCCATTTTGTGGCGGCGGCTATCTTGGATTTACAATGATACTGAATATATTCAATTGTATTGTCATCAGAACTAAAGGTGTGTACCAAATATCAGATTAATCTGTCAACAGGAAGGGTGTAAAATTTAAATTACTAAACAGGGCAAGCTAAACAAAACCGTATAAAATATTTATATTGTGAAATTTTCTTCATTCGTGCTCAAGGGAAAAACGATGAAGAAATTTTACCCCAGAGAGGAAATAGAGGCTCTCATATGAAACCTTTAGTTAGATGTTCTTTTAAGTTCGTAATGTATATATGTATAACTAACTTATTTCTCTAAATGATGATGATGATGGTACTTTTATTTAAATTTACATGGGGCTATCTTGTGCTCTGACAATTTATTAAAAAAAATTGACTGTCAGAATTTTCACATATCTATAAAATGCTTAAATTATTATAAAGAAAGAATGAGTTTTTTACGCCATCTTTATGTAATGTTTCACATGCATTAGACAACCTGTGCCTCGGAGAGCACGTAAAGTCAGTGACCCTGGTCGTGCTCTCCGAGGCACATGATTAAAACATCCATCTCCTGGCTGTTCCTGAGAGTTTCTTGTCAGATAAACTTAATAACTATATTTTTCAGACCCGGGATTCGAACACACGACCTCCGGATCTGAAGCCGTGCATGCTAGCAACTAGATCACCAATATGTATGTACATTACTTTTACAAAGAGATACATAGTGAAGCAAGAGCGTGTATTTAGCCTTTAAAAAGTATATTTTTTACAGTATATAGATATAATTACATTCACTAAACTAAGTAACTCCAGTTAAGTCTTACTATCTAATATCTTAATGTCTTGTAAGCTTCACTTGAAGAACTTTTAACTTCTAGAAGTCAGAGCAAACTTGAGAAAGCTTGTTCCACACAAGACCGTCGAAACATTTCGTAGTTTGCTTTTGGCGACTTATTCTCATGAAATTAATTACTTGAGGTAATAACTCTTTAATTATAGTCTAACAACGTTAAAAAAATATTTATACTTAATAATAATTTAACAAATATGAATAATATCTCAAAGAAAGAAATAAATATAGAGTCAGTTTTTCAATTTTAAAGGAATGTTATAGATGTAGAGAATGTTATTAAATAATTAATCATACGTAAAATCGCAATTAAATACAGTTGTAATCATCGGACTATGAAATTATTGAAAAATTCATATTAAATAATTACTTACAATATTTTTCAAACCATCGACGTTTTTATTTCAACGTAATAGCTATTTCAATCAGCAAATCGAACTACTATTATGAATGCAAAAGTTTGTATGTGTATGTTTGTTACACTATCACGCTGCAACGGCTGGACCGAATTAGATGGAATTTAATACAATGATAGACTATTATTTGGACACATAGACTACTATTCTAAGACATCTAGGGATGTACCCTACTGTAAATCGCTACCTAGTATTTCTTATAAATAGTGTTGTTTTTAACACGCTTTTATTAGCTTCACCTGTATCTATGTATCTATATTCTATGTAATGGAATTTCTGAAAGCAATTTTTACTCACTTCAAAACTTCAGATTGAACAGAAACTTTGCACATATAACAAAGACCGATGATAATACAATAATTTATTAAGAAAATAATAATATTTAAAAAACTAAAAATGAAAGCAGATCAAACTAAAAATGAAAAATAAATTATATGTAGTTAAAAACCGATGAACCGAACTAAAACAAAATAATGTTAAAAATTATGTTATTGTAAAAAAGCACGGGGAGCTCTATTGTACAAAGTACCCCACGCATTTTTCACAATAACACTAATTTTATTGATAATCACTTTATTCTTATAATAAAAATATTTTTTTTAGTTTGGTTCATCATTAAATCGTGTTATTATTATTATTTTTTTACTATAATTTATTATCCTTTTATTACAGCCCAGTGTTTACTTTGAATGACGTAAAGGTAATAAAAGATTAACTTTTCTTTGTTTTTCGTCTTTACACTTTCGTTTATATTGAAGTCACGCGTCACTTCACCCATACAACGTGAGCTATTTTAGCCGCGCGTTTGACTGGTTACAAATCTCTATTTACAGTTCAATAAATCGATTCTTAATTTATTTAGGATTTACTTCTTTATTTTTAATAAAAGATGTTAACAATAAAACAATTTCAACATTAAATCCTTTAGCAAAGCGGCAATGTATAATTATTGTGATTATTATTGCTGAGGGGCCAGTCGAATATAATAACAAATATTCTAACTGTTTATATTTTTTTAAATATCTCAGTCACTTTTGCACTGACAGCCTCCAAGTTCCATAATATATAAAAATGGAACTATATAATAGCCCCATAATTATAAATTAAATTTTTTAAAAACCCCCTACGCAAATTAATTGTCATTTTTGGATTACACTGATACCAAACTTAGCTAAGAACCACCGCAAGGAAACTGGCTTTCAAATGAAAAAACCACATTGAAATCGGTCCATCCGTTTGAGAGCTACGATGCCACAGACAGACACACACACACACAGACAGACATCGACGTCAAACTTATAACACTCCTCCTTTTGCGTCGGGGGTTAAAAATACCTGATTTAGATATATTATTAACTACCGGTTTACCCTCGCTTCGCTCGGGTTCACCTTTAGAAAAACAGAAACAAATCCATTCCACGGGAACTATACATTTTCCGGGATAAAATAGCGTATGTGCTATTCCAAGCTATAATCTATCTCTGTACCAAATTTCATCCAGATCCGTTCAGTCTTTATGGCGCGATTAAGTAACAAACATACAAAATTTAAATTTTCACATTTATAATATTAGTAAGATGATTCACGTGTATTTAAGTGTGTGTGTTAGTGGTAAAGTAAGTACCATTGAAAACAGATAGATCGTTCCGAAATTCTACCAACAAAGTATCTGAAAACTATTATAATTTTAGTGAATAACAAAGTATAATTTTGGTAATATTTTTAAAACAATAATTTAATAATGCAACCACTACCGCAAACTATGCGTTGAAAAAGCCGCAAAATGCCTTTGCCCGAAGCATTTAATTTACATGAAATTTGTTTGATACCAGTACCACAATACCAGTAGATACATACATTCCCCTATTTTCATTTGAACACACCCTAGTTATCCGAAATATCCTTATTGAGCAAAAAATTAGTCCCTCAGTTATTCATGTAATAATTTACTCGACCATAAACAAAAGCGTACTATAAAAGTTTTTACATATATCGTCTTACAAGCCTACAGGCCCTGCAGATCTTTGATTAAAAATTCCATGCAACGTTGCTTCTATTTATACTCTCTACACAAAAATCCTTTGTGTACACTATACGTTCTTTTGTTCTAGCACCTGAGGTTTAAACAAAATGGTAACAAATTTAGTCTCATAAAAAGCTTTTTACAAAACTGCGACTGTGTAAAATTAGAAAAACGAAAAAACATCAGGTAGTATAACACCTACCTGTTATAACTCGAATTCCAAATTTTTGTTTCCATTCAATCGCTCTTCCATGTTATAGTTTGATACCTATATTTCAAAAATATACAAACAAACATGCTGATATGATATAAAATCATTTCATAATGAAAAAGAATGTGTTCAACCCATATTGATTTTTTTTAATTTAAGACCTTTGATTATAACTTATTCATTGAAATGGAACTACAAAATTTGACGAGAAAACAAGGCAAATTAAGTACCTCATTTTTGAAACTTCTTCTTCGAATTTCTCGCCACTTTCGTATGACACAAATCTAAGGACCTTCTAAATGAGCTTTTTTTGACTAAGATATTTAAAATTGAAGGATAAACGGATACATATTTAATACTATTAATCAAAAAAGTAATACCACGAACATATGCTATGAAGACTATCCTAAGTTCCCAAAAAAAATTTAGTATAATTACTACAAATAACCAATATTCTAAATGCATTTTTGTAATACTGATTAAGACATCCATTTGAAAACAGGTCGAGGCCACTACATTTGTAGCTTTCAGCAAGGCTATTGATTTTACTCGTACTTCGTTAAATGTCATAACTGGATTGACTCTATTTCTCTCTTTGTACAAACTGTTAGAGTACCTGTTAAAGTAGATACAACTAGTATCGTAATAGTTATTAAATATTAAGATTCAACTAAATTTGGTGACCAACAAAATCAGTTTAATTCTTTATTATGTGGCTCTTAGGCGTGTCAGTTAGGCACAAATTACTCTGCCAATGTCGTATACTAACAAATAATTATACAGTAACATTTTTTTAGAACCGCAAAATTTCTTACAATTGTCATTGTATGTATATAATGATTAGTGGAAAGCAGCTTGAATTGACAAACGATGTCAATCGGCCCACAAATAAGAATTATGCACCCACGTGGCTTCTGCATTCTACGTGACAATGGCGAAGTACACAAATTATCTGTGCACAACTGATATGCTTTAAAGCCATTAACAAGAGAATTGAATTGAACAATTATTATTTAAGTCATAACTTAAAAGATTGTTATTGGCAACCAACGTTGGTTGACAATCATTGTCGGAGATACGGTATTAAGTAAAAAGTTACTGACTGAAAAATGCTTTAAGGCTACTTACCCCCTTGACTAATACTAATTAAAAAATCATAATCTATTATTATTTAACACGAACTCTAGAACTACTTCATTGTGTATTGAAAATCGATAAATATTTACAAATAGGTATAACGAATAAATCTCGTAAGGATGCTTAAAAAGGTACATCACTATTATTACACTCTCCTACATTCTATCGTTTTTACTGTGGCATGTAAAAACCAAATAAAATTTATTGGCCAGATAAGTCCTTCAAAAATAGTGATAAAAAATAATCGTTGCAAAAGTTTAAAAATATAGCCTGTTTGAAATTTTTACATTAACGCGGACCTATTTTGCTATCATGCGATAATTTTTAATAAAGATCACATATTATATACTATACATGTCCTTGAACTATAGTTCTAATACTATAGTATTAACTATATATTAATTTAAAATCCATTCATATTGGCGAAAATATGGCGTATCATCTGAATAAAAAAAGCTGAATTGAGCATTTCCTCCTTTTGTATTTCGTTAAAGCGACTGCTTTTATCCCAGCGCTTCTTAATAGTAGTTACATAACAATAAAAATCTTTGACGAAATGCTACTTAGGTACAATTATAATGTTTAAAGAAATGATAGTTTGTGTTATGTATTGACTCGTCAAGAACAAATTGTAAACTTTATTAATATAAAAGTTGTACTAAACATCTGCGAAATTGAGCACAAATCGTTATTTGTCATTAGACAGTCATACGTTAAAAACCACACAAATTAGTTACACAAAATAAATATCTCGCGCGTACAAAGTTTTGTATCTACTTAGAAAATTTAGAATACTTTAAACAGCGTACAGCTAGCTTAGAATTATTTAAATGGCATTGTTAAAATTTCTCTTTCCATAGATATCGCAGAACAACGAAGAAAGGTGCAATAAAAGAAAATTATATAAAAGTTTGGCTAATCCGAAAGCGACGTAGTTAGTCATAATGAAGTATAAAATGACGGCGAGGTAGTGAGCACAATTCGAAACGTCTCCGTCCCTTTGTTCTATAGAACGGTGAGTTAGTGCTGATAACGAGTCGTTGAGTTGGTGTACGAGACAAGATGGCAGCGGACTTAATATTATTTTATAGTAACTGTTTTTATATTAGGCAACTAGCGATACGTTTAACGTTTAGTATAGATTTCTCAGAAATGAGATATTTTCCCGCAGTAAAAAGTATCTCCGATAACCAGCTATCACCATATCAAATTTCATCAAAATCTGTTAACTGGTTTCCTCGGTTTTTCTCGTTGAAAAATATTTAATGAACAGATTCGACTCAATTAGAATTATAGTATATGCATTGATTAGGATATCGGTAGTCTAGTGGCTACCACGTATAGATTCAGATCTGGAGGTCTTGGGTTTTAGTCCTAGGTTGGGCCAAGTTAAGTTATTGAGTTTTTTTATTAGAAAATTGTCAGTTACAGCCCAGAAGTTGGCGGTGTTTCACTTCCGTTCCTGGGAGAGCACGGAAATCTGTTTTAGCGCAAAAGAGTAAGAGATATACACACACATGTAAAAAATTTTGTTGTCATAATAGTAGCTTGATTTCATCAAGTGCAAACTGAAGTCATGTATTATGTAATTAATAGATAGTTGGAGTCCTTATCTAACAGCGCTTTTTATACTTTGACAAAGGTTAAAAAACTTTTTAACAAAAAAATAAAAACCGACTTCAAACAAAAGCACTAAAAACTAAAAAAATAACTGATTGGTAGTTTTCATTTACTATACATACCTAATCAAATATTTTCGAAGTCGGTGTGCTTTGGCTAAGTAATTAAAGCCTACCTATTAAATACATACCTAATCAAATATTTTCGAAATTGGTGCCAGCCCATACAAAGCAAAGCACACCGACTTCGAAAATATTTGATTAGGTATGTATAGTAAATGAAAACTACCAATCAGTTATTTTTTACTTTTAAGTGCTTTTGTTTGAAGTCGGTTTTTATTTTTTTGTTAAAAAGTTTTTATTAAATTACGAACAGACACCTCAATTTTGTTTATCTGTATAGATATTAAAAAATCTGTCTCCAAATTTTTTTGATAACTAGCTACTAAACAAAAAAAATATAATCGGTGGGCAATCATAGTAGAAAAAAGTACTGAACTGCCTTGTCCTTGCCTATTTACATACATAATATACATAATATGTATATCCTCGTCTATAGCCTACAAAATATTTAATCATAATTTTTAATAACGCTTGTAAAATTTTATAAGTGATTTTTAATCTTTATATATATAATTCTTCTGTGAGTGTGTATGTCACTGAACTTCTCTCAAACGACTGGACCGATTTTGATGAAATTTTTTGTGTGTGTTCAAGGGGATCTGGGAATGGTTTAGATTCACAATTTGAATAATAATTTTCATAAAAAAAATTATTAAAAAAAGTTTGAAATTTTCAAATTAAAGACGTGTAGACAGGACAACGTCTGTCGGGTCCGCTAGTTATAAATATATAATTTATAACTAGTTTTTATTTATATTATTTAAGTAAGATTAAGGCAGTGGTAGCCTAATGGTAACGCGCTCGCTTGGGAAACCGATTGTAGCAGGTTCAAATCCCGGGTCTCGTACTTCTGATATTTTCATGTGCAAATCATTACTAACATGATTACCACTTGCCTTACGGCAAAGGAAAACATCGTGAGGAAACCTGCATGTCTTAGAGAACTTAGCTTGTTTTCGAAAGACATGTGAAGTCCGCCAACCCGCACTCGGCCAGCGTGGTGAACTATGGCCTGATCCCCCTCGTATTGAAGAGAGGCCCGTGCCCAGCAGTGGGACGTTAAAAAAAGGGCTTGATAAAAAGAAGTAAGATTAGGTTACGCGATATCTATACATAAATAGGCAAAAACAAAACAGTTCAGTTTTCCTCCTCTCTTTGTCAATCGTATTTCTTTTTTTTTTTTGTTTAGTGGGCTTTGACGAGTTTCAGTAATTATATCAATTAAAAAAATTAACATAAAAAAATTGAAAACCCATTTTTTTTATATAAACAGGTCAAACCAAAACTATTGTTTATTTTTTAATTATGATTATTGATTAATTTCGGTCACTGGGCGAAAACTAATATATTTTATTACTATTTAAGTATAAAACAAAGTCACTGTCCACGTTTTTCTGTTAGTGCCACTTTGTTATTTTAAAATAATTGAAAGGAGAAATTAGTAAATTTTTGTTTGGTTTGAAATTATAATACTTTCGAAGCAACTAGATTCGTCCATATTGAGTTTGAGTTGTTCAGTATGGAACCACCACTGAAATAACTAAATTATTATTCTTTTTTTATTTATTTTTTAATTCACGTGAAACTTTTGACATTAAACTGAAAGATGAATAATGTCACAATAAGGATGTGACTTTCATGTTTATAATTTTAAATACAAGGTAGCAAAGCAAATAAATCGATTTCAGGTGTACCCAAAATTTGTTTTTATCGCGAAAAGAATAATCAGCGAGTTTTTTTTTTGGGACATTAACACACAGCGCCATCTAGTACCATTATAAGCTACGAGGCTATTAAAACTTTGACGTGATTCTAAATCCGCAATCACGTTCAATTTTAACTTTAAACTACACAGCAGATTTTAAAGTGGTTTACATTTTCGTTTTAAAAGCAGGATCAAGGAGGAGGAGAAGCAAGTGCAGGAGAAGCAAGAGCAGGAGAGCAAAGGGAAGCATAATATATTACTGTAAATTAAAGATAAATCGTCGTTTTGTAACTAAATTATCAAGCTTAAGCAAAGCAAAGACGGGTCGCTAGCTCGTAATATATCTATAGTATACTAATATTGTTAAGAGGCAGATTTTGTTTGTTTGTTTGAACGCGTTTTTCTAAAATTCTTTTTACATTAGATAGCCCGTATATTAAGAAAAGCTATAGGCTATATATCATCATGCTACTACCCAAGGGAGCCGAGCAGTAATCATAAATGTCAACAAATCGGGCAGACTTCCTTACATTATTGAAAAACCGTTTATAATATGTTTAACAATAAGTGCTTTAAGCTCAGAAACTTTAGTCAATTACTCATCGTGTAGAGTGTAGGTATATGAAATACGTATATATGTATAATCAAATTGAGTGCGGGTGAAACCTCGGGACACAGCTAGTTATTAATATTTACGTTAAAGCATACACTATTATAAAGCTTAAGCCAGATTCAAATCCCTTATAAATTTTCAAGGATTTTGCTATGCTCGTAAAACTAAATCGTTTATAAGCATGACTATATAAGTGGTATCATTAAAAATCAAAGAAAGACCTCCACTGGCTTATGATAGCCTAGTATATAAAATTTTGCGATGGTTGAGTTTAAAGTAATGGACAAAGTATCCAAATAGCTTTTGTGTTCAAACTATATTAGTATATGAAGTTGATAGGACAGATTTTATCTTTACACTCACTCCGCTCGTGTTCGCCCCTCGTTATGTTTTAACGTTTAGTATAGACTTCTCAGAGATGAGATATTTTCCCGCAGTAAAAAGTATTATTATATTATATGTTGACCTGTTTCTCGTGATGAGTTCCCAGACAGACAGACAAAAATTCTATTCTATATTTATTATATAGATTCGACTCAGAATTTCATTATATGTATAGATTATAATTTTCCTTTGCTTCGATTTTTTTATAACTCTGTATACATTAGTATTACACTCCTTCATATTTTTCTTTCAATTTGAACTTTTTTAAATTCTTCAATCCTTTTGAATAATATAAATTTTAAATACAGAGCAATATATGTACATTTAGTGGTATGTATTTATTTGCTCTCAATCTCTACTCTCTACTATTTACCTTATAATATCATTTGTAAGTAATTGAAGAAACTCGCGTAAAACAAATTACAATATCTTTGACCTACATAAGTTAAAACAAAGCTAAGCCAGATTCAAATCAAGATTTCAATAAAAAAAAACACTGACTAAAAGCATATAACATGTAATATTTTTACATGTAATTTCAAATTGGAAGCATTATGCATAGATTATATTCATATATCGGTGAAATCTTTAGCTGTTTACGTCAATGCTCATATAAACCAACAGAATATCCAATCACATAATCGTCAAACCTCCAAAATTTTGCCTCCAACACATTAGGTAGAGCCTGTCAGCCACTTGCTATATATTATTAAATATATAGGAGGCAAAGAAAAGTTAAGTGCGAGTCGGACTCACGCAACAAATTTTGAAGTAATACTTTTTCAATATTTACTGTATTATTTTTTCAGTTTTAAAAAAAATGTTAATAGAATTGACATTTTTACAATAGGGTAAATAAAAACTACAAGTACGTTTACTCTTCATCTCCATATGGTGTCCTCTGAAGTTTTTAGCTGTAACTGTACGTTTTAATTTTTGTAAGCGGAACCCTAAGCCTTTTTCAAAAATTAAATTACCCTAAGTTACTCCTTATAACACCTATCTGCCAATGAAAATCCTATCAAAATCCGTCCAGTTGTTTCTGACATTTGCTGGAACAAACAGACAGATAGACAATTTACCTATAATTAAGATACATTTTTGTAGGAACTGATAGATAATAAAAAATACTTTATTACTAGCATTTGAGCTTTTGACATTTCGGTGCGGAATCTTAAAAATGGAAGCTACTACACTGTCACGCGCGTACAATAATGCGTTCCGCTGAAATCAATTTTCTTAATAGCATGCTAACATGCACACTTGTTTGGCTTTCAAGTTTACAGAAACTAAGCAAACTACGAGTATTAACACTTTGTGTAGGTAGAGATATCGAGTAATTATTATTTGAGTGAATTCTTATGATTGGTTCATTATCTTTTGTACTAAAATTCACTAATTAACACAGTGATAAGGACACAGTGGATTAAAAATATGTTTGATGGCTTTATGTACATATACGTATTATATATAATATGGAGCATATAAAAGAAATAAATAAAAAATCATAAAAGTTTAGAGTAACTTTAGAGTAGAAATGGTCCTCCTCCCAGTGCGTATCTTGGCCTGGCTGGATTGGCCTGGCTGCCTGGCTGGGTTGCTGGACGCTAAATAGATCACTTCCCCCTCCCGTCCCCCCGCTCCCACACACACCACAACGAGATAAACACACATCGGGGGGACTTAAACAATAACCTGGGGTAAAATCGCCTACTATTAGGGGTAATTAAAATTAATAAACAAAAAATAATGAAGTAACTTTTAATAATATTTGAATGGGTTTATTATATTATAGTTGCCGAGAGGAATATAAAATAATCTTCGAGCGTGACAAGAACTTTGGCAATATTAAAAAAAAAGATTACTAACTTTGAAGATCAGAAGGTCAAAGTTAACTGTCGGCAAATTCGTGTACACGAGACTTCGCGTGAGCCTCAAGATCGATAGTATAGAAGGTCTCATGCCTTTGAAACTTACCCAAGGCCGATCGGGAATGGTATGACTGAATTTGATATGTGCATGATATACACCTATATCTGGTAGATTATTTGCAAGGATACACAAATGTGGTGGTATTATCAGTTAAGGGGGAAAAGAAAAATGGGTTTATTTTTTTTATAAATGTTTGTTATCACAAGTAAACTCTTTTAAGTCCCACTGTTGGGCATGGGCCTTTAAAGTGAGGGTATCAGGTTATAGTCCATCGCGATGGCCAAATCGAGGGTTAGCAGATTTCACATGTCTTTGCTCAAACTAGTTAGTTTCTCACAGATATACAATTCCAATTTTCCACAAGTTTCCTCCCAATTCGACCCAAGACAATAATAATTACGTAGAAAATGATTAACACGTGTTATATGTATACAAGTCGTGCGACCCGGGATTGGAACCTGTTTCACTTAGTTTTTCAAGTTTGAGTTAGGTTAGTTAGGTTATTTCAAAAAAAATAATGTTTACTTATAGGTTTAGTGATTGGGTGACACCTGTTGTATTTTTTTTATGGTATTCAGTGACAAACGAGCAGACAGCCCACCTGATGGAAAGCGGTACCTGTCGTCCATCACACCTACGGTTCATGCACTTAGGTTTTATGTTACAAAAATACAGATCCGTAGGTTCGTTGTCATTGTGAGGACTAAGATGATATGCCTCTTGCCTGTAATTGCGCTGGCTACCTTATCCTTCAAACCGGAATACAATAATGTAATCATTGTTGCTTGGCGGGAGAAATAGATAAGAGGGTGGTGCCCATCCAGTCAGACTCCTCAGGCTTGACAGAATCTAATAGAATATAATAAAATTGTAAATAAGCCGAATCTGTACCTTAAATATTTTTTGGAAAATCTTATTGAAATAGACTTTATTATCGATACAGAGGCCGAATCTATAGTTTTTAGAATTTTTGTCTGTCTGTCTGTTACCGCATAACAGAAAAACCACTGGAGGGATTTTGATAAAATTTAGTATGGTCATCGCTGGTTATCATATAGGATACGTTTTATCGCGGAAAAATATCTCATTTATGAGAAAAAATACAAAAACTGCAATGTAAGAGTATACTAATATGAAAACCTAAGGATTTGGGTTTTGGTCATCTGAACGCAGGTGGAGCCGCGAGCAATGCTAGTACTTAATATTATGTAATAATATAAATGTAGGAGTGTGTTTGTTCTTTTATGTTATAATTATAAATATTAAAGTGTGTAACTCCTGACCACAGAACGATATGTGTCGTATAACCTAGGATTTTTGTTGAATAATGGTCAGAACTCTTAGCGCCAGTCGAAGTCACACTTTAACTTTAGCTAGCTTTTATAACTTATTATTCTACTTTAGAGTTTGTACTAAACTCAAACTAAGATGGACGCTTTTCCGATGGCACTATTTCCGATAGAGTATAAACAAAAATAAATCTAAAAAGGATCGGACAAAGCGAATCTGACTCGTACATGTTTCACAAAATAATATATTTTAGTTTTGTTTTACATCTTATTATCTTAAGTCAAAAGTAATATAGAATATTCAGTCATTTACAATATTCATTTTATTCAAAACAAAATTAAATTTACCTATTCAACGTCGTAGAGCGTAGGGAGGCGGTAGGCTAAACTCACATTAACCTATAATGGCTCAAGGGCTGAAGCTAATAAAAGTTTTTTTTTATTAATTCTTACTAAGTTTCTAACATTTTTTAAATATAATATTCATATATTTTTTCACTAACAATTAATAAATTTCAAGATGAATGCTAGTTTCAGACTTGAATTGTGAGGATTTATGTGCAAGCTTGAGATCTGAAATATTCAAGAAGCTAGAACCCACAACAATGCTTTGTTTTGCAACTAGTTACATACATATATGCATTTGAATATTATACTGTTAGATACGAACGTTTATTTGAATAAATTAATTTATATTATCAACAATACTAATGGTAGCTTCAAACTAGTTTAATTGTATTGTAATTTAACTGTATTTATAATATTTTAAAAACATATAAAAGTATAAAGAAAAGCGATTTTCGTGTCATTCATATTATATGATGACATGTTTGGCTCAGTTTGTAGTGACTCTACTTGCTGTGCCAGCGGTCGCGGGTTCGAGTCCCGCTGGAGGCATTCATTTGTGTGATGAGCACGCATATTTGTACTCCAGTCATGGGTATATTTATAATACGTATGATTTAAAGTTATATATGTGTAGTGTATCAGCTATTTGGTATCCATAACTCAGACCTCGTAGATTTGAATGATTAATTCAATAAGATTTTCCAAAAAAAAAAAGTGTACAGATTCGACTCAGTATCTTAAGTATTATATGTATAGATTTAGATTTCCTCATGTAAGTACTTACATGTCGAACTTCTTTTCTCTGTTATATATTGTGCATTTATAATATGCATTTTTATGGTTCGGAATCATCATGTGTCGGAATATGCCAAACTCCATTTTTTTAGTTACGAGTATATTAACTGCCTACTTTCCTTGCAAGGGCAAGAAATGTCTTCAATAGAGGTAAGCAAAAAAAGGATGAAAGGACTAAGTAAAAATGTCTTATTCAATAAAAATACTGTCCAAATGCGAAACAATCTCATTTATATTTCAAGTGCAAATGCATAAAAAATAGGAAATAAAACAGCATTTCTCAGCTTATTTAGTTTAATGGAGCAACCAACTACATACTGGGGTTTTATTCTTTTATGCATACCCTTTTACATATGTGCATAATAAGGCAGAGTCTTTTCGACGCGCTATCTACAAATTTATATCTATACATATTATAATCAAATTCTAACTAAGTCGATTCTGTACATTAAATATTTTTTGGAAAATCTTATTGAAATAGACATTATTATCAATGCAGAGGCCGAATCTATAGTTTTTAGAATTTTTGTCTGTCTGTCTGTTACCGCATCACAAAAAAACCACTGGAGAGATTTTGATGAAATTTGGTATGGTGATAACAGGTTAGCCGGGTCAACATATAAGATACTTTTTACCGCGGGAAAATATCTCATTTCTGAGAAAAATTCAAAAACTGCATTGTAAGAGTATACTAATATGTAAAACCTAAGAATTTTGTTTTTGGTAATCTGAACGCGTGCGGAGCCGCGGGCAATGCTAGAGTAAAAATAAGTATACTCCTTGTTCCATTTGTGTAACATACCCCTTTTTAATATACTACTAGCGACTCATCCATTCTCTGTTCGGGTTCGTCTCTAGGTACGTTTTAACGATTAGTATAGATTTCTCAAAGAAGAGATATTTTCCTGAAGTAAAAAGTATTTTATATGTTGACTCAATTAACCAGCTATCATTATACCAAATTTCATCAAAATCTGTCAAGTGGTTTTGTCATGATGTGTTCCCAGACAGACAAACAGAAAAATCATGAAAAAATCATGAAAAATATACATTTTACCATTATATCGTAACGTATAAAAAACCATACACGTTTCTTCTCTTTTAAAGTCGGCTAGCAAAAACAATATTCAAATCGATTCCCACTCAATTATACTAAGGTATAGTACCTAATTGACAAAGGACCACTACATCTATTGACACCATTGCACCCATATCATTGGGTCAATTTCTCTTTCAAATCAGGAATATGAGAGTATTTTATTATTATATTTTCTTATATCAAACGAACCTTCTCTTGCTTTGTCTTTATTTACTTATTCTTCTTTAATTAAAAAAAAATATAACAACTCCAGTTCAGAAAAGTGCTCTTTCAATACAACTTGTACAGCTGAAATTAGATCTATAGTTGAACGGTAAAACGTGGTAGCTGCCATGGAACAAAATACTCATCATTCTCATATTTTACACGTTTTAGGTGATATATACTATATAATAAATGCACCGTCAAGCTATGTACCTAGACAATAAATTAAGGAAGCCAGGTTTACGTTAAACAATTATTTTGATAATGATTTTAAAATATTTCTTAACCAACGCCAAAAAAGAAAGAGTTACTAAATTTAGTTGGATGTTTTTAGTTTTAGTTTACCTAAAAACTACCTGTTCAATAAAAAATAATAATATATTAACTTTTCCAGTTGCATATTCATATTAAAAATGGTAGTTGCCAAGTTTTTCACGTCGTCAATCTGACATGTTCGCCGCAATACAATTCTTCTATCAACTAAACTATCAGTCTGGTTGAGATACTTATACAATACATACTTTACTTTATACAGAATCGCTTAGATTTTTATTACTTTATCTATACATATAATAAAATTGTAACTAAGTCGAATCTGTACATTAAATATTTTTTTGGAAAATCTTATTAAAACAGACATTATTATCGATACAGAGTCCGAATGTATAGATTTTAGAATTTTTGTCTGTCTATCTGTCTGTCAGTCTGTCTGTTACTGCATCACAAGAAAACCACTGGACAGATTTTGATGAAATTTGGTATGATAATAGCTGGTTATCCGGGTCAACATATAGGATACTTTTTACCGCGGGAATATATCTCATTTCTGAGAAAAAATAAAAAAACTGCATTGTAAGAGTATACTAATATGTAACATCTGAACGCGGGCGGAGCCGCGGGCAATGCTAGTGTATTATATGTTTTGCTACAATTTCTGTATTTTTTTTTATTTTGTGTCCAATTTTTTAACTATTCCATATACAAATGTACAGGACTAAGACTAAGTAAAGGCTAGTAGGATTTTTCCGAGCCAACCCAACTATGTATGAAAATCAAGCAAGTATTTGTAATAAATAGATATTGCTATGCAGTATGCTACATTATTTGGCATGTAAAGAAAAATATTAATCCCTTTAAAACAGCTTAAAGTCTATTAAGCAAAATTTTTATATATAAAAAAATTATAACAGCGATATCTGGACATGAAATATTTTTAAAAAACAATATTGTGTACAATGTAGACTCCAAAACGATAGTTATTAAAAAAATATCTGTTTATCTGTATGTCTTTTTAGCTGTATGTTTGTGTGCATTTCACAGAAAAAAATCTGAACCAATTTTAGCTATGGGTAGTGATAATTTATTACTCGAATCAACATTTATTTATCTGTTCAAACCATACCTAGAACGCTCCCAAGCAAAGCGAGAGTAAATCGTTATCATCTCAAATAAAGCAAGAGCGGGGCAAGTTAAATTTTTAATTAGCATTTATAAATAAACTTAGTTCTAAAGCCAACCCACTCATTCCGTATGTATATCCTGTGTCGAATTTCCAACAACAGGAGCCGCAGGTGTAAAACTTGCTAGCTAACTTTCATATACTTCATAACAGTAACTTCTATATAACTCGATAAATCTCAGCGCCTTTGACTAAAGTTAGCATAAAATTTTAATAAATTCTGTCTTGGAGAGTCCATTTTAGTTATGTATATTAAATTATGCCATTACTTTTTATGTTTTATTTTGTCATAATATTCGGCAGCTTCTGTGGTGATTATATCTACTATGAATGTAAAACAAAAACAAATTTATGCCACGGAAATCGTACATTTTCTCGGATTATAAAGTAGCATATGTGCTATTCCAAACTATAATCTATATCTGTACCAAATTTCATTGAAATCCGTTTAGCCGTTCTGGCGTGATTGAGTAACAAACATCCATCCTAACATCCAAACATCAACATATTATCTATTCTATTTTTCAACCGACTTCAAAAAGGAGGAGGTTCTCAATTCGACTGTATTTTTTTTTTTTTTTTTATGTTTGTTACCTCAGAACTTCGTCATTTATTAACCGATTTGGACAATTTTTTTTTGTTTGAAAGGGTATACTTCCAGATTGGTCCCATTTAAATTTCAAAAAAAAATACCACCCCTAAGGGTGGAAAAATAGCTAATAATGAATTTAACCTACTTTTAATTGTCATATTGACTTGAAACTTTGCAAGTGTTTCTATTTCCGTTGATAGTACAGAGGTTCGGTATTGTTGACCTGATCTGATGGTAAGGCCAGAAGGCGGATAGGTGGAACTCTTCAACGATAAATAGTAGATACTTCGAGTTTGGACTTATTTTGTTTGATTCGACAAGCCTAACATGTTAGAATTCTTACTTTGCTACTACTGTCTACACTAAAAAGGGAAAAATAAAAACTTTTTAACAAAAAAATAAAAACCGACTTCAAACAAAAGCACTAAAAAGTAACAAATAACTGATTGGTAGTTTTCATTTACTATACATACCTAATCAAATATTTTCGAAGTCGGTGTGCTTTGCTTTGTATGGGCTGGCACCGATTTCGAAAATATTTGATTAGGTATGTATTTAATAGGTAGGCTTTAATTACTTAGCCAAAGCACACCGACTTCGAAAATATTTGATTAGGTATGTATAGTAAATGAAAACTACCAATCAGTTATTTGTTACTTTTTAGTGCTTTTGTTTGAAGTCGGTTTTTATTTTTTGTTAAAAAGTTTTTATTTTTATATAAAAAGTAAATTTATTTAAAATAAAGAAAATTACAAAATATACTTAATTATATATACAAAACAAATGTACACTTAGTTATTACCACGGTAATGTGTATGTCATATTACCGTGTTATTACTGTACACATCAGGTCCGCGTGGAATAGTGGCAAGAATGCTAGCCGCATTCCCCCGTTGAATGGCAATGCCGATTCTTTGGACGAAAAACGCGCCAGCCCTCCTGTCACCAGTAGAGGTGATAAGACAAGGTATTTTCAACATATTAGTTCTCAGTTTATAAGTAAGATTATAATTAATGTGTAAGTTGGTATTTATGTATATTTGTTACTCCTTCCTTTAAAATGGTTGGACGTATTTGGATGTACTTTAGTACACAGATAGACTAAAGCCTGGAGCTGCTATGTACCTATAAACGTTACGTTAAATCGATACGTTATATAACTTTATTTGTTGAACTTATATAATCTTAATTAATTACTTTATCTTTAACTCAGCAGTTGAATAAAGGATCAAAATGACTTTTAACCGATTTCACGCAAAGGAGGAGCTAATCAATTTGCTTCTTTGTTTTCTTTTCTTGTGCTTATATTACGAAATATCTCCAACAATAATTGTAAAACGATTCTCATGATTTTTTAATAAACAAATTATACAGGAGTCATAAATATTATACATAAATAATAAAATTTTACTCTTTAACATAAAAGTAATTAATGTTTCAATTATTTTGAAATCGGTAAGTACCTTTTGAGTAAAAAGTATTTACTGGTGTTTATTACATTATTTCATTTGATGGAGAGTAATATTTATTAATTTATTAAGTAATCAAACAGCGTTACAGTATTAATTAAGATGGCACATTGTACACAAAGGAGAGTTACAATAAGGCCAAAATTAAATTACACTAAAAATACAATAAAAATGAACAACAGGCATTAAAACGGTCAAGCAAAATTTAGATATTCAATAGATGTGAATGAGATTTTGCTTAATAGACTTTAGCTGTTTTAAAGGGATTAATATTTTTCTTTACATGCCAAAGAAAGTAGCATACTGCATAGCAATATCAACTTATTACAAATAGTTGCTTGATTACGTCTATTATGTTGGTGCATACATATAAAATATAAAGGTGTGTGAGTATGTGTGTGTATGGTGTATGGAACTTCTTTCTCAATGCCACAAATGCGGAGGCAAAGTAAATTAAAGGGCCAATCAGTACTGTACCATTAGTGCGATTCAAACAAATGTACGTAGCAAACAAGTGGTGTATCAGTTTTGTTACTTCTAGATATTTTGTATTAACTATCTCTTCCGATATTGCGGTGTTGTAATAGAAATTACTCGTCAAAGTGGCAATGTCCTGGTCCCGGAAGACGCTACCAATAAACCTGTTGATTGCTCCTTAATCGACTAACTCATTCGTAAATTTACAAGATGGCGCACCTAGAGACAGCTGTGCTTTCATTAACAATAATAATTTTATTGATTTCTTGTTTGAAAAGTGCTATAAACTTTCGAAATGCTTTTATTAACTTCACTTTAAATGTAAAGGATTTTAAATAAAACCATATTTTCGGATTATTTCGCGGATTTAGCTGGTAAGCTACGAGGCTTTTGTTATGGATACTAGATAGTTGATACACTACACATATATACATTAAATACATACATATAATAAATATAAACACCCATGACTGGAATACAAACATTCGTGCTCATCACACAAATGAATGCCCCAAGCGGGACTCGAATCCGCGACCTCTGGCACCGCATGTAGGGTCACTACATACAGAGCCAAACGTGTCGTCAAAATATAAAAATAGATAATAATATAAATAATTGTTTAATCTTTGTTAAATAAGATACATAACACAAATACCTAGAATTTATATGCGAGAGTTCATCAATGCATTGTAGGTACTTAGAACTATGTGTAAATTCATTTTATCTGTTTTATCGTAATAAATATATCAAAGACGATAATATTAAATGTAATGTTAAATAATTAAACCTGAGATAAAGTTATGTCTCTGTAGAACCACATCAGAACTTTTGCCGATTGACTCGCTACACTTTAATTAAAAAGTTAAATGGATCTAATAATAAACTTATAAAACTCTATTTCAATATTACGAATTTAAACATAAATCTAGAACAAATATTGAGTTAAACCCTCTACCTTGGGGTTTTAGATTATTATTATAAAGTATATATGCAAATTAAATTTCCGTGTAAGCAACAGTGTCCAAATTTTAATAATAAATTCAAAATATAATCAGAGGTGGCCATTCGGGAATCAGGATTCGTTACGTAGTTTAATTAAGCATTTGATTAGGGTCCTGGAAACTTAGTATGTGATGGAATTTGGGTACAAGGAAATTTAACTACTTTAGTTTGATCTTACAAGCAGCTGTAATAGCTTTTCTTGATATGTACATATGCAGGGCCGGATTTAACCTTAGCGCCGCCCCTGGGCACAGTAAAAAATGCCGCCCTATTATCGCAGTTTTAAAAAAAGTTGAAAGTTTAAATTTTTTAATTATTAATTTTTCGAAAAATACAAAAAAATAATAATTTATAAATGATATCAATTTTTCGAAAAATGTACCTAGAAGCTAATCTTTTTTTTACCTTTCATTTTTTGGTAAATAAAAAAAGCATTTTCGATAACGCGAAGAAAATTTTTTCTCACCCTCCGAATTTTGCCGCCCCTAAAAATTTGCCGCTCTGGGCACTAGCCCCGAGTGTCCCTAGTGTAAATCCAAGGCTTTACATATGTATATTTGTAGTAATACTATGTATGTATTAGTTACTCATACTTACTCGCGTTTGGGTTCGTTCCTAGTTACGTTTTAACGTTTAGTATAGATCCCTCAAAAATGAGATATTTTCCCGCAGTAAAAAGTGTTATGTTTCTTATATATTCTTAATAAGTGTTCTGATTCTTATATTCTTATATGCTGACCCGGATAACCAGCTATCATCATGCCAAATTTCACCAAAATCAATTCAGTGGTTTTCTTGTAATGCGTTCACAGGCAGACAGACAAATATTCTAAAAGCTATAGATTGGGCCTCTGTATCGATAATAATGTTTATTTTAATATGATTTTCCAAAAAATATTTAATGTACAGATTCGGCTTAGTTACAATTTTATTATATTGTATAGAAGTCCACCAAAAAATGTCAAAGTTAAATAATAGCGTGATTTTGCTGTTAATGTCATACATATCGTTTTCTTTTTTTAAGGTTAAGGGAAATTTTATGTAGGTATAAAAGATAAAATTATGCTATATTATATATATATATATATATATATATATATATATATATATATATATATATATATATATATATATATACTAGCGGCTCACCCTCGCTTCGCTCGGGTTCACCTCTAGAACAGCACAAACAGATCTATCCCACGGGAACCCTTCATTTTTCCGAGATAAAAATAAAATAAGTAACCTGTTGTTTGACCTGCAATATAAGGTATCAGCATGCCAAATTTTACTAAATTAGGTGCATAAGTTGTTGTGTACTGAGTTGTATAAGTTACTATAATTTTTTAACTATCCTACGGGAACTCTTTAATTTTCCGGAATGAAAAGTAGCTGATTTGTTTTTGTCATGTATGAACTATATTATTGTAAAGTTTCATTAAAATCCAATTAGTAGTTTTTGTGTACTAAGCTGTATAAGTTGTTATAGTTTTTTAACTATCCCACGGGACCTCTTTAATTTTCCGGGATTAAAAGTATCTAAGATGTTGCCCGGGGATATAAGGTACCACCATGCAAAATTTCATTTAAATAGGTCCAATGGATCCGGAGATTAGCCCGTACAAAGAGAAAAACAGATAAACAGCTCGCTCGGGTTCGTCCATATATACGAATATGTTGTAAATTATCTCTTTAACCATTTGTCCAAATTATATGCAGTAAAAGGGAAAAGTCTTTTATTTTAAATATTTTAGACGATAAATTTACTTATTTTGATAAGAATTCATAATTGTTGATAATATGACCAATAAACATGACCTACCGATTTAAGTGATTTTTTTAATATAAAAAACTACTTTTTGTGACTTAAATATAAAAGTTAGACATATGCTGTCGCTGACTTTTTTGTAGGCATTATTAAGCTCTATAACTTTTCTCAAGAACATAATCATATCTCTCTCATCGTTAAAGCAGCGTTCGTAAGAAACGTTTTCGTTCGACCGTTTTTTCTCCGACTTACTTTACAAATCCGACTACCACGAAAAAACCATTTCATTTTTCGGTTTAATATATAGCCTATGACACTCAGAAAGAACGTGGCTTTCTATTGGTAAAAGAATTTTGAAAATCGGTTCAGTAGATCCAGAGATTACCCCCTACAACGTCACAAACTCACAAACTCACAAACTTTACCTCTTTATAATATTAGTATAGATATATATAGTGATGATGATGATGTTCTCCTAGCCGATTCCGGCCGCGGCGGCCAATCTCAATGAGATTAGCCAACTGCGCAGGAGATATTATAGTGCTCAAGTATACGCGCAGACACAAGTGCACTCTCTATTCCTATCACTCTCATACTCCGGTGGGACGACCACTCGACACGACCGGTGAGAGTTAAGGCGCAGGACCGACGGCTTTACGTGCTCTCCGAGGCACGGGGGTGAAACACCCCCAACTTCCCAACTCCGGGCTGTTACTGAGACTTACTATACAGGAAGACTCAATAACTAAACTTGGCCCGACCCGGGACTCGAACCCAGGACCTCCGGGTGTGCAGCCGTACTTGCTAGCCACTACACCACCGAGGCAGTTAATATATATATATATATATAGTAATGTATGTATGTATCTATGTTTGTATATTTGTATATTTCTCACCCTCGAAGGTTTCTTCAAGTCACCCTTTGTTCTCAAGGTGTGGTTTTCTATTTTATATGTATTTATTGTGGTACATAAATAATAAACAAAACGCATTAGCTATTTTTATTTATTAACATTTATTTACTTATCACAGCAACGAGTATTCTATTTCATTGCTGTTTTAAAACATTATATATTACATACAAGTTATATACGACTCACCGGCCTAAAAAGCCGGTACTACCCCCTAAAACCCAACGAAACCTCTCCCGTCTTAATGGGACGTCGCAGGATCGCTTACACACTCAACCACAACGTCCCGACGGCTAAGACTGGATAAATAAGACTGGGTTCACACGACATTGTCCGGTACGTTTTTTTGCAGTATACGGTTTAACGAATACATAGTGGCACACACATTGTAAATAGAACCGTTCACACGTCTTTTGTACTGCAAAAAATCGTACACCGTTCATACGTTTTAACGAATACTCACCGGATTCGTCAAGCAAATCGAATAAACTTTAACGTATTCGGTTTGCTCTGTCTCAATCAAGCGTAGATCCATCACTGACATCTTGTCACTGTAACAACGTGTGAGAACTACGGATATTCCTTTTTACGCGAATAAAAATCTACCGTATGAACACTCGGCTGATTGTCCGTTTAAAATCGAATACAAAAAAAACGTGCAAGACAACGCCGTGTGAACCCACCGTAAGGGCTTATTTAAAATAAAACCTATCTATCTATATAAATAAAAATGAATCTTTGTATGTTTATCTATACTCTATACGTTCCTAAGCCATTGATCCGATTACGATGAAATTCTGTCTTGTCTTATTCTGTATACGCCTGCGAAGGTCTCTGGCGCAAATAAAGAATTTTTCTGTGGACGTTTGTCTTTTATACGTTCCTAAGTCATTAGAGTCACACGCGAGCGTAGCGAATAAGTCACAAGTTTTAAATATAGTAGCATTCATCGTACATCTATACATATAATAAAATTTTAACTAAGTCGAATCTGTACATTAAATGTTTTTTGGAAAATCTAATTGAAATAGACATTATTATCGACATAGACTCCGAATCTATAGTTTTTGGAATTTTTGTCTGTCTGTCAGTCTGACTGTCTGTTACCGCATCACAAGAAACCCACTAGACAGATTTTGAGGAAATTTGGATGATGATAGCTTGTTATCCGGGTCAACATATAGGATACTTTTTACCGCGGGAAAACATCTCATTTCTGAGAAAAAATACAAAAACTGCATTGTAAGAGTATACTAATATGTAAAACTTAAGAATTTAATTTTTGGTCATCTGAACGCGGGCGGAGCCGCGGGAAATGCTAGTACTTGTATACGAGTTTATGAGATACTTATATGACATCCTTTTTTGCCAAACTATTATAAAAATATATTTCATATTTACGAAGCTTTTTTAAAATACAGTTAATTAAAAGTTACGAAATTCCTAACGAACATATAACTCATTACAAAGAGCATGAAAATTATCTTTGTTTGTTTTATTTACAATAAAGTTTTTCAAACAAGTGAAGTATGTATATTACGTAGGTAATACAGTTCATTTAACTTCTTGTAGTAAATATACTTACCAGTTCAGGAGTCGTGAATTTTCGTTTATTATTTACACAATTTTAATAACTGCACCAGATAGATACATAGGTTATTAGTAGGTATCGTTAAATTCAGCTCTTTTTTAACATTTCACTGCTGGGCACAGGTCTCCCTTCAGTATAAGGTGGAACAAGTCATGGTATACCACGTTGCCCAAGTGCGAATTGGCTAACTTCTCATTTCTTTTGAAAACTTGCTAGATTCTCTCAGACATGCAGGCTTCCTCACGATGTTTTCCTTCACCGTCAGACAAGTAATAATCATGTTGAAAATGATTCGTATATAAAAATATCAGAGGAACCCGGAATTAGAACCCGCTTCTCTTAGTTTCCAAGTAAGTGAGTCACCACTGAGCTACCACTCTTTGTTATAAAAGTTTGTATTGTATTAATTTTTAAGTATTTCATTAAAGATAGATTATAAGGAAAGAGGTTTTCTTTATAAGCTCTTAGTCTGATAAGTTTTCCAATACCCATGTCCACTTAATTAACTTTTAAAACTTCATTACCGCGGCAACGGGCTTACTTCTACATTTTTTATAAACATCTCACTTCGTTCAATATTGCTTTGTAAATATTTTTAACTCTATTTCTTTTATAAAATTTGGTAAGCCTAATCAGACATTTTTTTAAAATCAATAAGTATATATTAGATACATTGCTTAGTTAATTGTGTTAAGTTTTTACCTATTAACTTAATAGAGATGAGGACTTATCTATACATATAATAAAATTGTAACGAAGCCGAATCTGTACATTAAATATTTTTTGGAAAATCTTATTGAAATAGACATTTTTATCGATACACAGGACGAATCTATAGTTTTTAGTATTTTTGTCTGTCTGTCTGTCTGTCTGTCACCGCATCACAGAAAAACCACTAGAGGGATTTTGATGAAATTTAGAATGGTGATACCTGGTTATACGGGTCAACATATAAGATACTTTTTACCGCGGGAAAATATCTCATTTTTGAGAAAAATATGTAAAACCTAATAATTTGGTTTTTGGTCACCTGAACGCGGGCGAAGCCGCGGGCAATGCTAGTTTACTATATGCAACACATATAGAACCTTTATATTAAGGAGCCGTTATATTAAAAATCTATAAATATGCAAAGACAAAAGAACTCAGTACCTTTTTTCCCTCCGTTTGTCAATCGATTTTCTATTTTTCTTTTGTTATTAGTAACCTTTTGTTTACTGGCGAGCTTTTGTATTATCCTCAAATTTTCAATAATGATTTTTGCGAATTTCGAGCACTGGGTGAATTCTATCAGTATAGTCATAATCTATATACCTATATTTAAAAAAAAGATTCCAACGATTTGAGAACCTCCTTCTTTTTGGAAGTCGGTTAATAAAACTATCTTTTCGGATTATTTCGCGGATTTATTATAATTTTGGGTTGGAGAGAGGAAAGTATCTCCTGTGACCATGATTGCTGTAAAACATTCGAAATACCAAACCGAACATCCATATAATCCGCCTCCGCAAATAATGCGAAAAGATAGTTTTATTTAAAATGTCAAATATTCACGTAAATCTAAGTATCATAATCTATGTAGATAAATAAAATTAAAGTGTTTGTTTGTTATATCAAAATAACAGTTTTTTATTAGGTAAATGCATAATATATACGGTACTTTTATGTGGTATGGCACTCTGTCCTATTCTATTGCCCCATGTTTATTTATTATATCGAATTGAATAAAGCTTAAGAATTAGGGCACGTTTTAATATTAACAAAAGATATTCATAAAATATGTTAGAAATATGTGCGCTGCATTTCAAATATGAAAAGCGAATTCCTTTTATATCACAAGTGTATTTCGATGTAACTTCGACAGAAAACGTCTATTATAAGGTGTATAAATCGTCTTGAATAGTAATATAATAATGTTACCTATATTTCAATTTTTGAAGTAAAACTTTTTTATAATCGGTGTGATCTGAAACTCGATGAAACGAAAATGCGACACGAGAAAGAGACAAACACATAAATATATAGGATTAAGCCGGCGAGAGAATGAGATAGAATACATGATTAATTGTTTGATATGGTAACCGTTGTTATTATCTGACAAATAATATATAATATTATATTCTTTCCATATATGATATTCTATAAATATATAATTGTAAGATGTCTAATATGCATTATTTTATTACTGATTTGTTTTAATTTAATTGCGGACCCATTTATTTATTTTTTACCTTAACTCGTTTTCGTCGCAAATTATTATCAGTAATTTAATTTCTCTTCTTAAGCTTCCCTTATTCTATAATTTATACTCCTATATGCAAAATTTTTTAATCAAAATGCAGATGGACGTACTACTTAAAACATGATATTATATAAAATAGCATTGCTCGGGGCTCCGCTCGCATTCAGATGACCAAAAACCAAACTCTTAGGTTTTACATATTAGTTTACTCTTACAATTCCATTTTTGTATTTTTTCTGAGAAATGAGATATTTTCCCGCGGTAAAAAGTATCCTTTATGTTGATCCGGATAACCAGCTACCATCATACCAAATTTCATCAAAATCTGTCCAGTGGTTTTCTCGTGATGCGGTAACAGACAGACCGATAGACAAAAATTCTAAAAACTATAGATTTGGACTCTGTATCGATAATAATGTCTATTTCAATTAGATTTTCCAAAAAATATTTAATGTACAGATTCGACTTAGTTACAAATTTATTATATGTATAGACTAGCAACCTACCCGCGGGTGCGTCCCTAGGTGACAGTAACTGGCAAAACAAGTCAACGGCCTGTTTTTTTCGATTTGAATTAACCATATAATGATTTCTGACAGTAAACATATTTTTATCGGAATAAAAAATAGTCTATAGCACTCAGCTATAAAGAAGCTTCCTATTAGTGACAAAATTTACAAAATTGGATCAGATTACCACTTTCATACTGTAGGATCCCTAATAAAACTTCGAGATATTCCTTGTTTATACTCTTATATTCAGTACTTTTATAATCGTCAGTGAGTTAAATCTACAATTTATAACCATAATTTTCAGTATTACAAACAATTCGTGACTATTCACTACATGGTGGTACCGACATCTCTGTGCAAAAGCGCGGGAAAACAAATAAATATCCGCGCCCTTTTTTTATTTTTTTTAAAACACATTCCTATCGGCCAAAGTCACATAACTAAATGCCTTATACATAAATCATTACAAAGTAATCAAATATATTATTTTCTATTAAAACGCTCAATATATAAAAATGCAACCTTACAATACAAACGTATAAACTGTGCATTCTTTCATTCAATTCAATTTCTTTTTTTAGTGGCTTCTTGGAGTGCCATGTTGGCACAATTTACAATGTCGCGTAGAATGGAGAAGACACGTTATATATATACGTTATATATAAAAAAAAACTCTGGATCTGATTACATGTAGAAACGGAGTGATTAGTTAAATCAGGATCTAAACAGACACCACAATATATCTATACAAAAACAATAAGAGAAAATTAATATAATAATAAAATTGTTAGAACTAATAATTGATGATGGTAGCTGGTTATCCGGGTCAACATATAATAACGCGGAAAAATAACTCATTTCTGAGAAAAAATACAAAAACTGCATTGTAAGAGTATACTAATATGTAAAACTTAAAATTTTTTTTTAGTCATCTGAACGCGGGCGGACCCGCGGGTAATGCTAGTTCTTTATAATATTAGTGCAAATATAGAATTGATACTTTACATTTCCAAAAAAATGCATACTTCGCTCAATCGAACTGATTTTATATTAGAAATGGGTCGCTCATTTCATTGAATTCATTAAGCCTACTACATATTAACTACTTTCAACCAATTCCATTAGAAAGATTCTGCATACGTTTCAGGCCATCAAACATCAAATGCATTAAGCGATTGTGTTAAAGTAAAATAGTCCGTGTGTCAAAGGCATAGGTCATGTATGCACTTTTTGTGTCTCAGCGGCAAGATTGCATTCTATCATTCGCTAACTCAAGACTCATTCATGGAGGTCATTGGGCGAGTGAAGAGCTGTCACGACCCAAGCTATAAGCATTTTTTTTCTTTTTAGCCTTAATATTGACGAGAAGTATAATTTGGAGTAAAATTCATAGTATATATTACTTCTCTAAGTACCTGTATTTTACTCTAGGTATAGACTATCTGGTCTATCTGTGTGTTGTGTGTGTGTGTGTGTGTGAGTGTTTTCATTCCCACGTTTCAGTGTGAAGGAACAACAAACATATACAACACTTACAAAGTTTCACATTTATAATGTGTATTCTTTATTGCACTTAAAATATGATACAAAAAAAATAACACAAATAAACATAGTCCACAAAGGTGGACTTATCTCTAAAACAGATCTCTTCCAGTCAACCCCTGGATGTGGAAGATGTCAGCGGGCAATATAGTGCAAAAAATATACTAAATGTATATTAGAAATAAAGGTAATAATAATCACATATACATACATACATATATACATATATTACTTATAAAAATTTATAATACTATATATAATACCATGTGTATATAGATAATATAGGAAATAGTTTATTTTTTTGACCGCCCATCGTTGATGCTAGTATCAAGTACACATGACGTATACTAGGTAGTGCCTTAAAACGCCTAAAATAATAATTATTGATTGACTGTTTTTTTTTTATTTTAACACCAATATATCTTAATAACGAATCTGCTCAAATTTATAAGTTAAACAGATGTAAATAATACGCATAAATAATGAACTATATAACATTCGAAAACCTCTAATATACTCGTAGTGTCTCATTGTTTACTACAAAAGCAGCTTACATGGCTCATTAAAGCATCCATCTGTGAGGATATCAAACAAACCAAACAACCGTCTTAAATATATGCATAATTTTCCTCATCAGCTGTTCCCTAATTTGCAAAGGGTTAACTTTATTGTGCCATAAATTACATTCTAAGTATTGGCATGAATATTAAATAAATGTACCTTTAACTTATATTATTTTGTTTTATCATTCATATACGATAATATTTTAATAATACTACTATATCACGTGATCTTTGGATTTTCTAGCATAAAATAAATCTATTATAACACCTTTTTTCCAAGTACTATGTTAATTCCTTATGAAAGGCAATTTATTTTTTTCATTTTAAAATTATTAAACAAAATTAAAACCGCTAAAGCTTATATAATAATCGTAAATGCTCGCGTATGGCGGCAAGTCGCAAGGTATGAATACGAAAGAGCACCGTCATTCAGAGGCAAAGAGGTTCGTTATCCATGCCTGTGGAATGGAGTCTCACACCCAAATAGATCCTATATGTAACCGGTTCATTGCACTTTTATAGCTTAAAACTATAGCTGCCTTATTATTACCTTCTCTTCCTCTATATAAAGAATATCCTGTATGTAAAAAGGTTACTTTAAAAGTTAAATGGAAATTTTGTTTAAAAAATATATTTTTGCTTTCCATGAAAATAACTAGTCCTGAACAAAATTTAAAGTTTACACCAACTTTTTGTATCGAGGCGTGTATGAAATAAGTTATTTGCAGTACATTTTTTCATTTTCAAATCAAAATCGCAGAACAAGTCAATCATTCAATTGTCATTTCGAAATGCCAAATCTGAATTCTGACACTTTGAAATAAAGCCATGCAATACGTTGTTCATACCTCGTAACCATTCTCAAAATATTTGCGCACGAACGCCTGCCAAATTCCATTTTAGTTAGTCGTTACAAACTAGGCGATATCGCTTATTGGAATCATAAGTTAGGACCAGCAAATAAACTCTAAATACAATATATCACTACTGTGTTACATGAAATTATTTTTTTAGAGAAGGCAAAATGTTATTTCCAACGGACTTAAAAAAGGAGTTTGAGTACATCACTCAAAGGAGAAGTTTCCCGGAAGTTTTGATATTACTCGGACTAAACAGACAAACAGACAGACAGACAGACAAAATTTTTTTTCTTATAAGTACCATATATAATAAGCCCCTTAGTTGTGTGGTGGTATGCGTAAATACATTTCTAAACATTAAAAAAAATAAGTAGTTGACAAATAAAAATCGTAACATAACGAAAAAGCGTTACGAGACGTTATCGTCAAGCGCTGGCGGTCATACTTGTTTACATCACGTATTAGTTAAATGTGCTTCCGTTAAATAAAATCGTTTTTCATTATCTAACAATTTTATTAAAAGAGAATTACATTTTCCGTTTATTGTCATTTTGTGACGGAGATTTAAGAAAAAGAAACTGCAGCAAATAGAAAAGCAACTTACCGACTTCGAAAATATTTGATTAGGTATGTATAGTAAATGAAAACTACCAGTCAGTTATTTTTTACTTTTTAGTGCTTTTGTTTGAAGTCGGTTTTTATATGTTTAGACACAAGTATTACTTTTTGCTGTTTTACTGTTTCCATACGTTTAATGTTATTTGAGTGTTAAATATTTGCTATTTATATACATTTAAGTTATCCGTGCGTCTATAAGAGTTGCCATGCTAAAGTATTATATCCATGGAGTGTGCCAATAAACACTTTATCAAATTAAATTCGGAATTGAATAAAAGGCGTGACGAACTAGTTCCTGAAGGGCCCCCCTCCCCTTCCTCCTCCCCGAATGCTTATATATTTTTATAAAAAACTCGTAATTTTTTTTAAATTATAATTATAGGTATATAAAAAAGAAATATTTAAGGGAATATCTAGATAAATTGTTTCGATATATCAATACGCAATGTCCTATAAAATCTTCGTAATCCAGGGCTAATGAGAGAACTTGGGTCGACCCAACCGATATTCAAAGTTGAAATGGTCCTGTCTTCATTTCAGTAATCCCATGAAATCTATATGGACTGTTGTGAATTATTACATATTTTGTAGAAATAAAAGTTATTGCCTCTATATAATTTTAAACATTTTACACAAATGAGAACATAAAGATTCATTACTCTGTTGTTCTCGTGTTTTCACTGATTTGAAAACAAAACACGCTGAACTGCTGATATTACTCAGTTTCAATTATTTAAAGCTTGCTGTCCTTCACCTAATTGCCTTTTCTTAATTGAAAGTTATATTTTACTCTGTAATTAAATAAGCTTTAAAATATAAATGTTTTTATAAAAATGCATTCAAATCTCAAGTTTCTTACACGTAGACTTAACTTGGTTTTTCATACTAAGATTAAGAGGTTTTCGCCAAATGTAAAGTAATTTCAAAATCAAACGCTATATTAATTACTTTTGAAATTATATTGAGTCGGTGTAAGTTATTAGTTAAAAACTAATTATTCTCAGTGAGGTTGAGCAAATTCAAAGCCTGAATGTAAAGTTGGTCTTATTAAAATGCTTAATATTTAGTTTCCTTTTTCATTATCCCTAACCGCTTCGGTGATATAATAGCGAGCATGTACGGCTGCACATCCGGAGGTCCAGGGTACGAGTCCTGAGTTGGGTCAAGTTTAGTTATTGAGCCAATCTGTTCAGAAAGTCCCTGTAACAACAGTCCGTGGAGTTGAAAGTTATTGGACTTTCGCCCCCGTGCCTTGGAGAGCACGTAAAGCCTGATTTCCGGTCGTGTCTAATTCAATAATTGAATTCAATTTTAAGATTAAAACGAATAAACAGTGTACTGATGTACGCGTGCACTTAAACACTATAATATCTCCTAAGCAGTTAGTCTCAGCGGTATTTGCTACCGTGGTTGAAAGCGATCAGGAGGACATCATCATCCCATTTTTTTTAATTGAATCAATAATTTTTAATTAATAGCCATAAATTATATATGTAATTTCACTCTATACTCGACTCTCAAAGTACGTTACAAAAATTCTAACCTATCGGGTGATTTTTTTTTAAATTGAAATCCATTTGATCTTATCCGAAACTTAAAAGTTTAAATTACATTTTTTAATTGATAAGTTAGAATTTTAAATAAAACTAGCTTTTTGGTTTTTACAAACGGAAACAACTGTACAGACAAAATAATTTAACACTTATTTGAACTTAGCTAGTTGTACATATGTATATTATTTTATTATGATACTATTTTGATATTACAAACAGACTTTTCGATTTTATTTTTATGTACAAGGTAATATTCACGTGCTTAGCTTCATAGCAGTTCACCCGTCCACAAAAGCCACGGTCGGCGGATACTGAGCTAATTCTAATTTAGTTATGCATCCTTTGCCTCCACTGTCACGTACAAAATGCTTTTGTAGAACGCACACGAACTACACGCTAAAACCATTCTGCTAAACCCGAGTTGGATATTACATTTATTTAGAGGGCTATTGTAGGAGAGAAAATATAAATTTGTTGTGTGTAGGTGATATTAACCTAAGAAAGATAAAAATATACAAAAAAAATAGAAATGTAAAAGTTTTCTTAGATTTACGTTAATATTTGACATCTATACATATAATAAAATTGTAACTAAGCCGAATCTGTATGAAATTTAAAGTTGAGATGGACTTTACCTCCATTATCTTTCCTTATAAGTTTTCGTGCACAGAGTTATTCTAAACTTAAATATTACTGAAAGATTTTAAAGGTAAGACATACCTGTCACGTTGTATTTAGTTATAAAAAACTAAAACCAGATGTTTATAACTTGTTTTTTTTTTCAAAACAAATCAAGTAAGCCCTAACTTGAAAGTTTCACATAAGTATGGGTTTAATAAATTAAGAAATAATTCACAATTTATTAAACCCATTATACTATCAGTTATGTAGTTTCAAGTTATTGTATTCATCATCCATACATCCCGCAGTCATTCGAATATTAATTTGAAACGTTGTAAGTATAGTTGTATGTATAATATACATTTCGATACAATATGAATCCATTTCCAAGATTTCATATCAAATATTTAGTTAACCAATACTGATTAATAATTATACTTTAATTAATAACCCACCTAAGTACTGTAATATATATATTACGCTCGCGTTCGTCCCTAGTTATGTTTTGATTTGATTTGATGATTTCTCAAAGATGAGATATTTTCCCGCACTAAAAAGTGTCCTATATGTTAACCCGGATAACCAGCTATCGTATATTCAGGTTTTCTTGTGAAGCGGTCACAGACAGACAGATAAAAATTCTAAAAACTATAGATTCGGCCTTTATCGATAATAACGTCTATTTCAATAAGATTTTCCAAAAAATATTTAATGTACAGATTTGACTCAGAATTTTATTATATGTATAAATAGACCCTGGTTATATTACGAAAAATTATAAATGATGCTTTATAATTAAATTATACTTAATCAAAGTTCTGAATCCTCAAGTTCGTATATTTAATATTCTACTGATGAAGCTCCGAAGAGGGCTCTCGAGAACTGGACGAATACTATGCACTCAGCATATCAGAGCAAACATCGATTTTCATTCTAAGTCATTTCAGAAGTAATATAAGATTGGATTCTTAATTGCCTGCTTTAAATTTACGATCAAGAAATCGTTTTCAACTACCTCCATTGATTTAAAGTTTTGTAGGTTGTAAGAATTAATTACTTTTTACCCGCATACTGACTTCAAAACCATTTAAAAGGGGACCCGTATTGATGGATTTTTTCCTGAAGGTCACTGGAAGCAATCTCTTCTATAGGTAAGTCCAACTTTGTCTATGTCATTTAACATGCAATGTCCATATTGTTTTTTATAAGTACAATTAATAAATTAATATGCGACCGACATTGAGGTTTCTTCATTTTCTTCATTATCTATTCATAAAAAAACAATATTGTAATAATATTACAATAAACAAAGATATCACATAATATACGCACAAAATAACGAATAGAAGATTTCTCCGTTTTAAAGTCGGTTAAAATGCTAATAAAAAACACTACAGTCGCGTCGATAATCGTGGTACAATGACAGACAAACAAACTTTGACGTTTATAATATTAGAAATCTATCTGTACTATACAAATATATATCTGTATTTGTATTTTAAGCTATATTACTATATAAGTATGTATAAGCTGTATTTGTTTGTTTATTGGCGTATTAAAACACACTAATATCTGAAACAACAATCACATTTTTTTTTTGCTGACTATATTTTATTGAGAAAGGTCATAATAATAATATAGTCTGGGAAGGCCACATAACATCATACTTCTATCTTTTAAAGGTCAAAAAGCTTCTAAAAGCTGGAAATTAATTGATCTATAATTGACAACGAAAAAAAATGTAGGGCGGAAAATGTACTACATATAACATTATCTTTTCACGCCGTCTCACTTGTGAAAAGAATAATAGGTTAAAGCAAGAGGTTCCTTTTACACGTACATTAAAATAGACGTATGTATGTACATATAAAGCTAGATGCGTTGGACAATGGATCTAAAATGAAATATCCAAGGCTAGTTTAACGTCACAGTGTAGTAAATTCAGTATTAAAACAGCTATAATTATGTGGATACCTGCAAACAATAACAATGCAAATACAAATAATTTAAACTTCAAAATTCTATGTAAAATTGCTATAGTTTCTAAGTTACAATTTCATTCATAGCAACTTTCAAAGTATCCAAAATTAGTTCATATATTATTTTACTCTGGAAACTCTTTTTTTAAGAGATAATAGAGATTTAGAGAAATAATTGTATAAGTTTAATTTATGAGAGATTTGAAAGAAGCAAAATCATTTTATAACATGAAATTTACCAACTTTTTTAGTACAACGTTTAAGTATCTCTAGTGTATATAAAGTTTGTTCAAAGAAAACCGCAACCTTCCAAAGTTCCAAAGCTTTTGTTACTTAGCTTTAAATAAATTGAAAATAGTGAGTTATATTATAGTTAGAAATGAAGTGTAAAATGTTGAATTTTATATTAAATTTTTCTTCGTCAATTATATGTATTTATATACATTAATAATTATTTTGTATAAATAAATATTGCTTATTGTCAAGTAAAATACTTCATAAAGCGAGTAGCTGAGTGGCTGAATATGATTGGGTCTATCAGTTTTTTTATTATTAAAAATTTAAAAATAAAAATTACTTCCAAGCTTCTATCTTCTCAAACTGATCGTGAAAACGCTATTTACAGCATACTTAATGACTCCCTACACTATTAATGCTCTTTAAGTATATCGATAATAGATTAGAAATATACAACTTTTTAATTCATGGTTCGTACTTTCGTGCTTTTTACTCAATTTTAGATGTCCTAAGGATAATGAAACAGAAGGACGTACAATATATTTCTTAACAACAATTGCTGATCAGCGCATTGCCAACACATCAATTTGCCTTGTAAAAGAATCGAACCTGTAATATTTGGTAAGGTGTGTAATAAAAAAATATTATCAATCGTAAATTTTTTTAACAAAAAAGGCTATTTATAAAGAATTCCAAAAAAAGACAAATAGTATGAGAGCATGGTTTTCAAGACATAGATTACATTTATTTTGATAGATCAAGTGATTCAATTAAGAGTTGGGATATAAATATATTAAAAAAGAAATGACTAAAAAACTTTATTCACTCAAGAGTCAGACTAAATATTAATGTTTAGTACCTGGGCGACTGAGCTTCGCTCGGAGTTTTTGGCCAAAAAAACATTAAAAAAAAACTAAAAATTTGAATAAATAAAAAAAACAAAAGTAAAAACTTTGTATCCGACCGGGATACGAATCGAGATACCTGTGGTTGTTACACTTGCGCTTTGGCCGCTTATACGTATATATAATACAAGAATTGCTCGTTTAAATATATTAGATTATATTATGTATTAAAATCATCTCTTTATTCATATACCTTTGTTATACTGTTATTATTACACTACGCGTACCTTTCACGCTGTGTGCTAAATGCACAATATGGAGCCACGAGCGTGAAAAGAGATGCATTTAATCCCTGGTACCTATTCGCAATTATTCTAACGAGAACTGAAACCATTATAACTTTATTATTATAAACTAGTAGAAAATATATGAGATACTTTTTTAAATAAAAAAGACTGATTATGATTTCTTTATCTCATATTCATCAAAACATGAATTCAGCTTTAATTAAGAACATATAAAATACATAGTAAAGTTTTTTTTATTATTCATTGAATTTACCTATCTTTAGGTCTACTTACTCGTAAATTAATAACTGAAGAAAAGTTGACTTAATGATTTAAAAGTACTTTTTGGTCTACTCTAAAACATTTATTACACTAACTAGCGGTTCACACTTGCTTCGCTCGGGTTCCCCTCTAGAAAAACAAAGACAAATCTATCCCACGGGAACCGTACATTTTTCCGGCACAAAAAGTAGCCTATGTTTGGTTCTGATGTATGAGCTATATTATTGTAAATTTTCATTAAAATCCATTCAGTATTTTTTACGTGAAAGAGTTACAAATATTTATACATCTATACACCCAGACACCGTACACCGTCATAAACTTTCGCATTTATAATATTAGTAGGATTATACACGTTATACTATATTGTATATCTTCTCAATGCCTGTAAATATTAACTTAAGTACAACTGATTTCGGCCCAAACCGAATACTTTCCATCACACATATTGCCTAATTGGAAGCATATTCTAAACTATTTATTTTGCTCGTAAGCTTATTATACACTAGCATTGCCCGCGGCTCCACCCGCGTTCAGGTGACCAAAACCCAAATTCTTAGGTTTTACATTATTATTAGTAGCTGTTTTTGTATTTTTTCTCAGAAATGAGACATTTTTCCCGCGATAAAAAGTATCCTATTTGACCTGGATTACTGGCTACCACCATACCAAATTTCATCTAAATTCCTCCAGTGGTTTTTCTGTGATGCTGTAACAGACAGACAAAAAGACAGACAAACATTCTAAAAAGTATAGATTCGACCTCTGTATCGATAATAATGTTTATTTCAATAAGATTTTCCAAAAAAAAATTAATGTACAGATTCGGCTTAGTTACAATTTTATTATATGTATAGATAACTACTATTACATGTAAATACGAGAGATGGTATATGTCTGTATGTTTGCAACTTATTTATGTTAAAAGGGCTGGATCCATTTTGATATAAAAGGTACCCAAGTATAACGAGGGTGTGTCGATATTTTTTTAACATAATACATGAAATCCCTTATACTTTGTTTTTTCTTACACCATATCGAATATAATACAGAAATAACACCAAGTTTAAAATCTATACATCCACAACGGTATCAATTAAATTATAAAACCCAATGAATCTATTTTTAACAAGGGATTTCAAACCGCTATATCGACACATTCTCCCATTGAAGATATTAGAGGTAAATTGGACGTTGATTGGCACGCTCGTGTCAGAATTTTATTTTTTCGGTAGCAATCGCCAGGTGCACTTTTCAGCCCATTACACAGAGGACCCTTCGCAAATGAGATGGGAAGTAAGTAGAGTACTGTTGAAACTTTTCGTGCCATTTTTATATAATGCCTTTTTTTATTATATAATATTTGAATAAGAAGAATTTTATTATTAACTAGCATTGCCCGCGGCTCCGCCCGCGTTCAGATGACCAAAAACCAGAATCTTAGGTTTTACATATTAGTATACTCTTACAATGCAGTTTTTGTATTTTTTCTCAGAAATGAGATTTTTTCCGCGGTAAAAAGTATCCTATATGTTGACCCGTATAACCAGCTATCACCATACCAAATTTCATCAAAATCCCTCCAGTGGTTTTCCGTGATGCAGTAACAGACAGACAGACAAAAATTCTAAAAACTATAGATTCGGCCTCTGTATCGATAGTAATTAATGTCTATTTCAAAAAGATTTTCCAAGAACAAATTTAAGGTACAGATTCGGCTTGGTTAGAATTTTATTATATGTATAGATTTAATGGTAAAAAATTGTAGGATTTCTTTTTTCGCGCAAGATTAAATGTAATTCACTGTGATTATTTACAATTTTTTGTATTGAGTGAAATGCAGATCTCTAGTATTTTATAACTTACTAGCGACACTCTAGAAGTCCGGAAAGACATAGAATAGTTTTTGTCCCGAAAATCATCCCTTAAGAAGGTGAAAAGGGGGATAAAAGTTTAGGGACATAAGACTCATCATACCTATGTGTATATATATTATTTAATATAGTATGTTCCATACTAATAGTCAAAACGTACCTCGGGACGAACCCGAGCGAAACGAGGGTGAGTTGCTACTTATTTACATAGGTGAGTAGCAAACCGACACTCAGATATATGCAAGTGTAGACGATGGAAAAATCTACTAAGAATAATAGAAATTCCTTTCACAAGCTATGAAGCAACCTAACGACTTGTAGACTCCTCAAGAAACGCTTTGTTCCAGTAACGCTACGTGAGCAATCTTTGATGCGAGTGGGTAATATTCGTCACATTCGTACACGTTATGTATGGGCTGAAATGAGTGAATGTAACTGCTTAAAATGAAGTTAATAAGGTTTACTTGTTATTGAGCTGTTATTGGAAATGTGAAAGATGGTATGTGTGTAGGTTTTTTACATTCATGCTGTGGCTGAACGGACTTGAATGAAATTTTGTACACATAAGTATGCCCTGAATAAACAGGCTGTTAGGCATTGGAACGGAACGAAGATAACGTTTTAATATAATAATTCCATTTTCCTATTGATTTTACAGTATTCAACCTAACATGAGACAAAATTAAAAAAATATGTACATAATCTATGCAGCGAATTTTTCTTTTATTTGTGCTGCTTTGTGTTGCCTTTTTGTCAAATTTCGTGATTCTAGGTCAACGGGAACTACCATATAGGTTTTCGACCCAAAACCTATAGAGTACTTCCAGTTGACTTAGAATTGTAAATTTTGGTTAAAAGCATGGTCTTATAGCACAAGTAAAGAGGAAATTCTGAAAAATAAAAAAAAATGATAATAAAGGTAAATTTTGGTACTTACAAGTTTTTGCGAAAATTTAAATTTGCTTGTATCTTTTTATCGTGTTAACTCAGAGCCTTAATTTTTATATACCTAATAGAGACTATAAACCTCAGTATCTGGTATAAAATTCAACTTGCTGGGTCTATCCGTTCCTGAGAAAATCGATGGTGACACACGGACAGATAGACGGACAAAAGAGTGATCTTATAAAGGTTCCTTTTTACCTTTTCAGATACGAAACCCTAAAAACAAAAAAAAACGAAAGTAAAAACTTTGTATCCGACCGACGATATATAACTTTGTATCCGACCGACGATATACGATTCGAACACAGACACTTGTTATTGTAAATCTTGCGCCTTAGCCGCTTGACCATCATGCTTATGTCCGAGCGTGCGAAATTGGCGTCCATATTTTGCGTGGAATAATGCGAAAGAAAACCGCATGAAAACTCGAAAACACGCGTTTTCCCAGACATAAGACTAATCTAGATTGATTTGTCGCCCCCGAAAACCGCCACGTACCATAATTCAGCGAAATCGCTCGATCGTCGATATAAATAAATATACAAGAATTTCTCATCTAAAGATATAAGATAAAATTTTCTTCAATTCTGTATTTTGAATTCTGTATAAAGGATTTACTTTTAACTACTTCTTTACAATATTTATCTAAAGTTACTTCCAACAAATAATCCAAAGCTTTACACCTTTTCTTTGGCGAGATAGATAGAATGTATGAAGTGAACGAAAAGAAATTTATATCAAATACTCGCGCAATATATTCGCATCTATGTGTATAAACTATATCTCAAGTTGAACATGTGACCTCATTCTCAATAGGTTTTATCATTCAATTACATGCAACGATTCATTCCTTCATGATTATTTTTAAATATGCAATATTATTAACACCTCCAGGTAAATTTCTAAGAAATTAATTGAAATTTTAAGAAATCTATTGTTAACTGACACGCCGGCGTGTCCGCGGTCGTGGAGGGACTAAAGTAGCTTACTAGTGTACTATCCTATGATTTCTACTTGTGAGTCTGTCTGAAAATTAGTTTACTCGCATTTGAATATAATATATGCATTCTAGCATAATTTAATAAAGTATTAGAAAAATCTGTAATGAGACCATCTTTACAATTAACCACCCATCCCTTCAGAGTAAACTTGTACAAATATTACAAATTAAAAAAAATATAAAAAAAAACACATAATATACGTAGATATCGTACATTTTATATGGCGGTGTATTTTAAATGCTCTTTAGACATCTATTTTTTTAAATGTAAATAATTATTCATTATTGTGCGATAAAGTGTTAAATACACACAAAAAACTTGCTTCAGAGCGCCTCCTCCTCTTTTAAAATAGGTCAAAAGACGCTGTATAAAAAAATATTTTGTACACTCACCATAATAGCCTATTATTATGTTACATAATATATAATTAACTACAACAAAATACAACATTAAGTATAAATTAGCCTATTAGTTACTTCACAATAATATATATCGCCAAGGACAGATATAGATTAGGCATATTGAATGAAATGTAGGCACGCTATTTTTTGCTATAAGTTGCTTGGGAAACCTTCAGCTATGAGAGTATTATTATAATATACTCATACATCATTGGTCTAGTGGTTGGCATGTACGGTTGCTGATTTGGAGGTCCTAGGTTCAAGCCCTAAATCGAAACGGTCATGCTTATGGGATTTTTCTATCAAGAATTTCTCAGTAACAGACCGGTATTTGGAAGTCGGTGGCAATAAACACTCGTGCCTTTTAGAGCATGTAAAGCCATCGGTCCTGCGTCTGATCTCTCACCGATCGTGTCAAACAATCATCTCTCCGGACTTTAAAACTGATAGAATTAGAGGGTGCACTTATGTTACTTACCTAACTAAGATTGACCGCCGTTACTAAAATCGGTTTAGAAAAAAAAATGTAATATACCTACTACGTTTTGTAAAAGTCGAGATACAGATTTGAGAGAATCCTAGGAGGCTGTAGAGTCATCTTTACGTATATTACGTGAAATATGTTTTCTGATATATCTTTTTTTCATATAATATCACTCTCGATACGTCAGTCCATTCAGGATTGACGTTTTGAGAGCGACATTGAATTTTATTGCGATACTCCAAGCAATTGTTCTCGAACATATTACAAACTTTGTACCATATTAGAAAAGTGATATAAGCACTATGTAAATATCTTTTTTTAGTTACCGACGTTTCAAATGCAATATTTATTTAAATCTAAGAAAATAGGTAGGTACTATGCTTTAAAATTTTTCATACTCCATCGAACGCATCATATAATATGTTAGTACATATGTTGCGTTTTTACTTTACACTAATTTACTTTCTGTTAAATAATTACAGAATAATTGTTTTAAACCTTAGTCTCTCCATTGGCTATTATTGTTGTAAAGCATTCAGCGTTTGGAACCAAAAATTAAAATACATCAGCAAAAAAATCGAAAAGATAGTTTTTGCCCTTAGGAACGTTTTAAATGTTAGTATTGATTTCTTAGAGATGGGTAACCGCAGGGCGAAGCATGTTATAGTTAGATATATTCCCTCGTGGACTTTTTTGTACGTAACAATGAGTACTTTAATCATGTAATAATAATAATAATACTCTTTATTGCACACCGAAAATCTAAAATACAAAGAAAAAAACACAAAGAAAAGATGCACAGCATGCAACCATATCGTTGGAAGCGATCTCTTCCAGGCATCCTTGAGGAGGAGGAGTAAATTTTCATAAAATGGTAGGCGGTGTACTTGGATTGACACGTCTATATATATAAATACTTATAGATAAATAGATACATATTCCAATCCATACATACATATATACATAAATACATACATACATACATACACACACATACATACATACTTACATACATGTTCATTCAACAAAACAACCAATTGATCAAAAAAATGTAGTACATAATTTTTATGTATTATCAACAGTTTTCTCAGCGCACGCCAAATAATAAATTTTACAGGCAAAATTTTGCTAGTTTTGCAATTTTCTTAAGGATCTCTAATTTTTTGAAAATAACTTACAAGTTATTATAGCCTATGTTACTTTCTGATAATTTAACTTTTTATTCATATCCAATAGTTTTGGAGCTTATTCGGTACAAAAAACAAACATACAAAAAAATCTTACCTCTTTATAATATTATTTTAGATATTCTGAAAGACAATATAAGTTTAGTGGTAGTAAATGCTTCTAACGCAACAGTATAGTCATCAGTAACATTAATTGAGTATTATCAAACACACCTCACGTACAATATGAGCGGAAATCGAAAATCCGATTTTCGTATAATTTACACACGGAACGTTAATCGAATTGCGTTTTGTTATGTTGGGAGTGCATGTTGATCACCATCACTAATCGAAAACTGAGTAAAGTATGAGAATGATGATACCTGAACGATAAATCTAGGTCTAATCTAATTTTTTATTATCGACTTTTCAGTTTAATAAAAATATTATTGGACTTGGCGACACTTATGCCTCAATTTGTAGTGACCCTACTTGGTGTGCCAGCGGTCGTGGCTTCGAGGCCACCTGGAAGCATTCATTTGTCTGATGAGCACAAATGTTTGTACTTCAGTCATGGGTGTTTATATTTATAACATGTATGTATTTAAAGTTATATATGTGTAGTGTATCAACTATCTGGTAACCATAACACAAGCCTCGTAAGTATATAGTAGGAAGAATTAAAGTTTCTCACAATAATGTCCTCCTGACCGACTTCGTCCACGGCGTTCAATCTCACTAAGACTACCTAGATGCGCAGGAGATACTATAGGTAGTAGGTACATAAGTGTGCGCGCAGTCGCATTTTCTATTCCTTTTGCTCTCAAAGTCCGATGGGACGATATTTTAAGAAGACGGGTGAGAGTAAAGGCGCAGGATCGACTGTCCGATGCACGGGAGTGAAACACCGCCAACTTCCCAACTCCGGGCTTTTACTGAGAATTCCTTACCAGAATTACTCAAAAACTGAACTTGGTCCGAACCCAGGACCACCGGATCTGCAGTGCACTACCGAGGCAGTTCTCAAAATAAATGGAGTTCAATGAAAAACTTCCAAATGATCACAAAACATGAACAGTTGCAACATTTTGGTAATTTGAGCGTAACGTCAGCGGTCGGCTTTGAAATGCAAATCAGTGTCCGCAACAAACTGCAGCTCCCCTAAATTGGCGGTTTCGTGTTCCCGATTAATTCCTGTAAGCTTAACTATCTGATTTTACTCATTTTCACCTAACAAAATTGTGTTCATTCTAAATTGTTCATTTTAGGCCTTTCAAATTTTACATAATATCTATGTGAAGCAACGTAGTAATAATAATATTGTTAGTAAAATTAAAGGGTGTAAAATTAAAATATGTATACCTCATTGTTATATTGACAGACATTTTCAACTCAGTTGCTTTAAGTGAGAGATTTTAATAGATTTTTGTTATTTTTTAAACAAATTTTGTTCAATTACATATAATTTACTTCAAAGTTTTTCAAAGTTAGTTCAAGTCGAAAAGGTCACGATAATTATTTAAAAAAATTGAGCACATAAACAAACCAACCATAAAGTTGACTCGAGCGCTTACACGAAGGATTTCTTTCAGTCACGAACGCTTAAATTGTACTAAAATTCAGTAATTAGAGCTCTGCCAATTAGCTCATAAAGAAGTTATAATTAAATTCTTTTTAAGCTCATTTGCTGAATATGCAAGGTAAATATGTGAAAAGCAACGTATTCAGAGTAGTTGATTGTGAAGGTGATCGTAAATTCTATTCTCGAAAATGAAAAATGTTGGTATTATTTGTAAATTTTCTTATGAATTTAGTTTCTTAAATACAGTATTAGAAAGCTTAATAACACGACATCCTAAATTCATTATGATTATAAAAATTATGATTATAATTTCAAGATAAAACTGTCTTGATTGGGAAAAACGAAACTTATAATTTGCTATTATACATTTTTAAATATCAACAAAAATCGAATGATTTGGATTCAAAAACTGCTAGTTTGTCAGCTTGACTAGAATAATATTTATTCCAAAAAATACAGCTACAATTTTAAAGTACTTAAAAATATATTTATTCGAAAAACTTTCATAAAATAGTAAAATACGGATACCTCGATAACGTAAACAGCCGCACCTGAAAGCGCAAGCGAAGTTACAATTCGGATTGCTCAGTTAATTAATCTGCTTTGCCAACTGGGTTTTTGCGAACGGTAATTACAGGTTTTGATTTAAAAAAAATATTCCACGTTCAAGTATACTTTAAATTAACATAGTAGTTGCCGAAACATTTTACTTCAATACTTAAGTAGTAAGCGAAACCAAATTAAATAAGTTACGCTATGAAAACGTAAATAATTTGATGGATATAAAAGTAAGAGACTAAGTGAAGATTTGTTGCTCATTTGTGTATATTTTGGCTGTAAATTGAAATTTGCTGCAATTTCAATAGCATTTAAATCTATCAGGAATAAATTTTATATAATTTAATGAAAAAAAAATATTTTTTTGACTATCTCATAATATATTATATGAAAACAATAATTGGCGTATACTGGTATTACTTTACGTAGGATATTAGTGTATATACTAATATCCTTCAAAATCACTTTAAAGTGTAACAATACGTTTAGCTTAATTATATTTCTTATATGTGACAAAATAATCATTTAAAAAAATAACGAAGATGTCACGTAACAAATATGTACACAAAAATGTACCTCTCTCTTTTTGAAGTCGGTCAAAATGTTACTAAACCACTGACAGTGGATTACGACGTTACAGCGTGAGCAAAATAAACACTGGCTCACTTATTGAGACTACTAGTCTTCTAATGGTCGAAATTTGACATATTCATGAATGAAAATTTAAGAAAAATATATTAGAATATAATTTAGCTCTTTATTTTAAAAATATATTGATAACACTAAAACTCGTCAATAGCTACCAAACAAATAAAATGACACACAGAGGATAAAAGGTACCTTAGTTCGGTACTTTTTGTCTCTTTCTTATCTTATCTTTTAGACTATTTATACACACACACACACACACACACACACACACACACACATATATATATGTTGTATGTATATATATATATAATATAAATTAAAAATTCATTTAATATATCTACATAATAAATTATCAATGAATAAAAAACGAATCAATTATATGTATCTCTTAAGCCCCTATACACAAAATGACAATATCCCAAGTAAAACAAACAATAAACTATTTCTATTCACTAGCTTTTTTAGCTGTACGTACTTTGTCAGTTATCTATAAACGTCCTCGTCTAAAACTCATCTCATCTGGAGAGAATTTAGGACAAACATGTTCACAATAGCCGTAAAACTCAGGACACATTGTACGTTTTCAATCGACAGTTGTTGGGTAAAAGTTTGTGTAGATAAGTCAGGACTGAATTCGCTAAGTGAAGAAACTTCTTTTGATCTCACTATGCTCTACTATATAATAAGAAAGAAGTATATATAAATAATACTGTTTTAGATTTAGAATAATATATATTTATATATAATCATATTTATTAATTATATATATATACACATATATATATATATATATATATATATATTGTTCTCCTAGCCGATTCCGGCCACGGCGGCCAATCTCATTGAGACTAGCCAAGCCAAGTAGCACAAGTGTACGCGCAGACACAAGTGCACTCTCTATTCCTGTCACTCTCATACTCTGGTGGGACGACCACTCGACACGAATAGTGAGGGTTAAGGCGCATGACCGACGGCTTTACGTGCTCTCCGAGGCACGGGGGTGGAACACCACCAACTTCCCAACTCCGGACTGTTACTGAAACTTACTATACAGAAAGACTCAATAACTAAACTTGGCCCGACCCGGGACTCGAACCCAGGACCTCTGAGTGTGCAGCCGTACATGCTAGCCACTACACCACCGAGGCAGTTAAGTTATATATATATATATATATATATATATATATATATATATATATATATATATATATATATATATATATATTGATTTAAGATATATAAAAGACAAATCATTTCAGTACATTTTTCTCATCTGTTTTTTTTTTAGTATACGAGATGGACGAGCTTTAGTGTTACCGATAAAAAAGTCTTTTTAAATTCATATAGTATTTTTCTTCATTTTAAAAAAAATGGAAATAATTTTATTTAACACTTGTTTTAGCCCGCGGTTCAGCTCGCGTAGTTTTTTTATGCATAACTAGCACTGCCCGCGTTCTGATGACCAATAACCAAATTCTTAGGTTTTACAATATTAGTATACCTATTCTTACATGTACCAATTTCATTTGAATGTGTATATACTATCATTGTGGTTTTACTCTAACCAGTTTTTGTATTTTTTCTCAGAAATGAGATATTTTTCCGCAATAAAAAGTACCTATCCTATATGTTGACCCGGATAACCAGCTATGACCATACCAATATTCATCAAAATCCTTCCAGTGGTTTTTCTGTGATGCGGTAACAGACAGACAGACAGACAAACGGACGGACGGACGGACTTTTAAAAAAAACAAAAGTCTGTTTGTTCCGGATAATCTCTGAAACGGCTGGGCTTATTTTGACGGGACTTGCACTGGAAGAAAGCTAATGTTATATGGAGTAACCTAAGCTACTTTTATTTTAAAAAAAGAATTAGGGTTCTGCTCAAGGGTGTGTATTATCATATTTTATTTTCGCGTTTACATACATATCTCGTATAAGCTCATAACTAGTAAAAGGAGTTATCAGGATCCAATCATGCTATCATTATTTTTGCTCAACTAATCGGATCTCAAGATTGCACGACCTACATCCAACGCTTCGCAGGTGGATCTAAAATTAATTAATGTTCACACACGCCACAGATTAGTAATAGTTTTACTATATACAGTATAACAATACTCTAGAAATTTTTCAACATAAATAATAAAGACGCATCATTATCACGTTTGATTATAAAACTTATTTTTTTAGATTAGAATATACATAGGGTAAAGTATATAGTGACCGAATTTCAATTATGACGCTCAATTTCACTGCTGCTTTTAACAGTCGTGGAAGCTCAGCTATAAATTTGAACGTACTCAACCGATTTTAAACATAATTAACAACATTTTAAAATTGAAAAATAAGTAACTGAGATACATAAAACAATAAAGATTATTTTATTGGGTCAGGGTATATGTCAAAAATACAATATTTCAGTTAAATATTCCACGAAAATATATTTTTTACACATTATATATAACACATTAGTATTACTGGCTCAATTGTTATGCAAAAACACTCATATTTTTAGTCTGTGACCCAAGAGTACGTAAGCCATATAGTCGACAACGAGCTGCCAATTACCGAGTGATGAAGAATAGACTGCCTCCTACTTGCTGCATGATAAAATCAACTACAGGCTTTAGTTAAAGCTAATGTAAGTTAATTATATTTTTAAACAGGTTTTCTTTATGTATTTTTGTTTGTACGTTACGCAATATCTTCAGTGCTTTTGAAAATGTTTTAATAAATATATTTTTAATAGACTATCCCCTGAAGGATTTATAATTTAGTAAGTTAAATAGTGTGTAATTATATATTTTTATACTGGTAAATGCATTCATACAGGTGGTTATGTGGGACTCACCGGCTAGAAAAACTACTTAGTACTACCCACTAAAACCCAACAAAACAAGGATTGCTTATGTACTCAACCTTGACACCCCAACGGCAGGTCTACCACACACCAAAGGGGTTGTTCTCTAGGTCCGCTTTGCTGCCAGAGAAGTACCAGGAGTAACTCGCTTGATACACCACCCACCAAAATGGGCCACCTTCCAGTGTGTCTCTGAGCTTTACGCCTCCGATCTGTGGTTGAGAATATACTGCACGAGTAAGTGAAAAAACTCTAGAACATTATCTCTATAATTAAATATACTGAGACTGACCCGAAACTCGAACTTAGGCTGGATTTGCAGCAAGCTACTAGACTACCGAAGCAATAATTTTTTAACAATATATATTATGCAGTATATACATAACTAAAGATTTTTTCATCTATACAACAGTCTGAAATATTACAATTATTTCTTGTATGCTTTCACTAATATCTTAAATATACTCAAAGACCATTTTGTTTCGTAATTGAATATAATTTTTCACATTATTGTATGGAAATTTTAACAACAATTTTGTAGTCACGCAACAGCCATAAAACATGAAATTGCCAATTTTTTGTCCAAACAATGTAAGTAAACCATTGGATTATAGTCGCTTATACTGGATATAAAACCGGCGCTGAGCTTTTTATAAAAATGTTCTCACCACATTTGAATGTCATAAACGATATTATGATTATTTAAAAAATCCCACTATTCTCGTTTAAAACATACGAAACATACGAAATCTCATTGTATAAGTAAATGATAAAAACTTTTAATTTCATAGATAGATTCCTTATCAGGAAAAGGGGTAGACTAAGAAAAGATTTTTGAGAATTCCACCCGCGAAAGAGTAAAAAAACGAATTTGTGTTACTGTAACTTTATAAAAAAAACGGATTTGTATAAAAATCTGCATTTATAACAGTATACATACAATGACCAAAATTAGAAATAATCTTTTAGATCAAATATTACGACTTATCTCATTTAAAGTCTTAAGCAGTACATCCTCCAAAATAAATACAAGAAGCACAGTGAAGCGAGAACAAGTCGCTAATATTATAAATTAATGAATTTTCGTAAAGTGTATACGTTAGTTAAGAGAAAAATACTGAAACGACAGACCTCTCTTTTACAGATTGGCATCTGAAAATCAATCACAGACTCTCTATTACCCTGGAGAGCCAATCCGTACATTTTTCAAGATTTTTTTTATGTAAGGACACGTTTCCATTTCACTATAAATAATGTTTCTAATTTTAATATGATCATATCTCAATATGATACCACTATGATGGTCGAAAAATTTTGACCCGATTGGAGACTCGTCGATTAAGGTAGTTATCAAAATTAAAGTTTTAAATATCAAAGTACTTTTTTTCATATTTCCCAATTTACCAGTAGTTTAAATAAACTAATGTAAAGGCTTTGTTGAAGAATTTACTACAACAATAAAAAAGCTTATCTTACAGGAATTTAGACTTTTATGTTTCACGTGAACTTATAATATTAAACTACCATTATAAATGCGCGAGTTTGTATATGTGTACGTCTGCTACTCCTCCAGGCTCAAACAGCTGGATAGATTTGGATAAAATTGAGTTCATAAATAGTCTAGCGCTACCTATACCTATTCAATTTTATAAATCCACCAAAAGCATATTTATATGATTTAAAATGAAGCAACGTAATTTTACTTGCAAAAATTTAATGTTACAATGGGAACTTGATCTCTGTGACCGAAGCGCTGTGAAAAGGTAATTGTGGCTACATGAAATATCGCGGCAGTTCGTCTTATTCACACGAAAAACTGACTCCAGCTGTAGACCTTTCACATTTTCTTGTGTAATTTGTATATAATATTTATTGCGAAATTACAAGAAAATGTGCCTTCTTATATTTTATATATATAAAAGATATTTAATAGAAGTTTCAGTATCTATTCTGTTCTTCAGTACAAGAGTGATCGGACCATAGCTCAGAACGCTGGACAAGTGTGGATTGGCGGACTTCACATGTCTTTCGAAGACATGTTTTTGCTTCACCTTAAGATAAGTGGTAATCATGTCGAAAAAGATCGAAGAAAATACCAAAGGTGCGAGAACCGGGGTTGGAAGCCGCCAGATGTGAAACATCTATGTTAATATGAGAATTAATAATTAATAAAAACGTATAATGAAAACTGAAGTTAAATAAAGAAAACATAGAGTTTCATTATGTATAATAATGAAACTCTATGTTTAATTAATTAAACTCTATGTTTAATAAAATAGAATAGAATATATGTAAGTATTTTTAATACAGGCTGTTTTACAATGGAGCGTGTATAGTATATGCGCGCGAAAACAAAAGGGTGTCGACAGCATTGGCATAAAAGTGGCATGATGACATGACAGCATCATGCGGTTTTACTGCCAAGGCGCGCCAATAGATGTTTCACATCAAAAATATTTTTTTTATGTTTTTTTTTGTTGTATTTATACAAACAAATATTCATCAAACTACGCTGTAGGCACTAACGATAATCTAGTTAAAACCAATATTTATAAATTACTTAACAAATACGATTTTCATTTTATTTAAAGAGTAAATTTTTAAATAGAGGAATATTTTAAAATAAAAAGGGAATATTTATTTTCAAATCCTTTGCAACGCAATTCGCTTAAAAAAATCAAACGGTTGAACAATTTTAATGGAATAAAAACTCGTGCAAACATAAAAACTGTGAGTAAGCCTTTCAAGCAACGATTTGGTTTATGTAAATTCGTACCTATTGACCAATAAAGCCGACTATAACCTGGATCATACAAAACGACGGTTACTCCAATATATAAATGTAACACGTTTGATATATCACAGAACACTTTAAAAGCAATGTGTGTGTATACGTGTATGTATGTATTCAGTATTTTTAGCCACCTACTACTGGAGAATTGGCCTCCCTTCAATAGGATATTTCTATCTTGAGTGATGGTAGTTATTTCGAAGCAGTTGGCGAATATTTATTAAGTTTAACACTGGAAACTTCTTTCTTTGATTTTGATACATATTTGTAGAGCCTATAATAATTTGTCTCCATTAATTGATTTTGTAATGTTTTTCAGTAAACGACTGAATGAAACAACATTATGTCACTCTGGAGGACTGCGATCTCTATAAAAAAATATATTAATTGAAATTACCTCTGTATGAGTTTATTAATACATGTTTTCGCGTGAAAGTGAAATATATTCCCGAGTTAAAATTAGATTACGTCACTCTCCAACCTATCTCCGTACAAAAAGCTGTGAAAAAAGAATAAACAAATAGACATAAAAATAATATTATATACCACTTATTAAATAACTACTATTAAAAAAGTAAATTTCTATTAAAAACAAAGAGACTAATTTTCTCATTAATAATACTTATAATTACGTGAATATTTGACATTTTAAATAAAACAATCTTTTTTTTGGATTTCTTCGCGGTCACGAGAGAAACCCGTGACCATGATTGTTGTAAAAACCAAACATCAAAATAAATCCGCGAAAAAATCCGAGAAGATAGTTTTATATAAAAGACTAATTTTCTATAAAAAAGTAATCCACAGGAAAACTACAGTATCTTTAATAGTTCCACTGCACAGGTGTTTGTTTAGGTCTTTCCAATTTCAATCCAACGGCTGTTACTGTAATATGTAACATTGTCTACGCTACTAAATTGCAAATCTGTTGATAAAACTATAAAAATCTTTACTGTCAGCAGCCATTTGTATGTATAAGAGTCAGGCAATTTCTCTTGCAAAATAAATTCCTTTTCTTTAACTTTAGAAAATGCATTTATGTGTACCGTCTGTAGATAGGTTATCGTTATCGTTATTCGGACTATATGGTGACTCACGAGCTAGAAAAGCCAGCACTATGTAATAAAACCCCACAGGATCTTCTCCATCTGAGTCATTTACGCTGTCAATTACGACATCCCGATGCTCACCTACCGGGGCAGATTTCCTCTCATCCTCCACAGAAACTAGAAATTGCTCTCACGTCCACTCTACTATCTCAGAAGTACCATTACCACGGCATCTTACACCTCCTGAGGTGTCACATGTGCATCTCTTGGCTTCCCGCCCGGGTGGACTGCAGGACACTAGGTATTGTTTTTATCATTTCAATTTCAAACTTTGTAAATAATATTCAAAATTTATATAAAAGGAAAACAATCGTATAAAGTTTTCTTTTGGTAATTCTTCAGGATTTCAGGACTGAGGCGTTTTTGACAAAGCCTTATTGATATCTAACCAGCGGTTCTTGAGTTGTGCGCTAAGCTACGGCCTTCTTTCATAGTGTATTAAAGTTAATAATAGATGGCGTTGTTTTGAACTTAATTTAAAATAAAATAACATTTATATTGGTAATTATTATCCTTTATAAAATTTCACTATGCATATTAAATAACTTTTGATCATTACAGTAACTCCTAAAGCTCACTTTTGCGTAAAATTTGTAGCACCTAACGTTCAATTCCGTTAGGAGGTAAAGGGTAAAGGCGAACTCACAAATATTAAGTTTGTTCCGATGTAGTCTAGATAAAGCACGTATTACAACCTCTACCACACATTATCTCAAATTTCTATGCTCTAGATTATTCCTAGTTATGCTCCAAGACCTTTTTTGAAAATTACAAAAGCAGTATTAAACTACTCAGACCCTTGGCGGTATTTCTTAAATTGAATTTTTTAATCAACATTATCTATCTATACATATAATAAAATTGTAACTAAGCCGAATCTGTACATTAAATATTTTTTGGAAAATCTTATTGAAATGGTCATTGTTATCGATACAAAGGCCGCATCTATAGTTTTTAGAGTTTTTGTCTGTCTGTCTGTGACCGCATCACGGGAAAACCACTGGACATATTTTGATAAAATTTGGTATGATGATAGCTGGTTGTCCGGGTCAAAATATAGGATACTTTTTACTGCGAGAAAATATCTCATCTCTGAGAAATCTATACTAAACGTTAAAACGTAACTAGTGACGAATGTGGATGTGACTGACTATTAAATTATATTTTCTTTAACCAGTAATAATAGAATCCTTTATATAAAAGCAAAAGGAAATTAAAGTTCCACACTACAAGTTAGACAAATTGTACGTGGAAATAAGCTGAGTAACCGTAACACATTTATTTTTCATTTCTTCTCGTTCGTGCTTTAAATATAAATCTATAAAAATGCGGTTCAATTTATTTAATACTAGCTTTTGTGTGTAGTTTGGCCTTAGCTTTTACTAGCGTGCTAGGATGCAGAGTACCTATACTCGTAGGCATATCTGGTGGATTCGTAAGTTCAAATCGGGGATGTTGTAGATATGAAATTTGGGATATGTAAATGGATACGAATTATTATCCGTATCCATTTCCATATCTCATAAATTCTATTGAATAACATTATACCAGTATCAGATACGGTTACGGATATGAAATTATTTTGGATCATCTCGTTGTTTCGGATAGTTTCAGTTGCGGATATTACATTTTTAAGAAATTGTAAAAGTTTTTATTTCGGATAACCGATAGTTTCGGTTATGGTTACGGAACTCCATAATATCCCTAGTTCAAGTGCAGTGACAAATGTTTAAAAATATACCGCGTTAAACATATATATATCTATATATATACAAATATATATGTGTGTGTGTGTGGTGTTTGTTGTGTTTTTTGTTTCTCTGTATTACAGATCCCATCATGAAATGATAGGTTTTTGTTTATTATTTTATGTCCACTTTAATTGATCTCCTGTCAGGTCGAATTGATGTTAGACCAAAACAGCTTAGATATCGTTGAATCGATTAAAATGAAGCTTAGGAATGTTGCAATTCAAAATGCTTTTTCACAATATGAATATTAATCACCTAGCCATCGTCATTGTCTGTAAGTATCGGTTCAAAAATAAAAAAATAATATTTGAATTTTAATAAGATGTCAAGATTAATTAATGGCAATTGATGGCAAAATTAACTAAATAAAAAAATGGCAGAAGTTCAAAATAAAGTCGCGTAAAAATACAAAAATATAGTTTAACTTAAATTTTAACATTCAAGCTAGAGATCGAATAGGAAGTACTCAGACATCAAATATGTAGGTCAAACAAAATTGATTATTGCTAATAAAATAATGATCTTAACACAATTTTGTATAATAAAAACAACTTATTCAAAAAAAAATTAATTTAAGACCATTAAAGCTTTAAAAATTAACCGATTTTATATAAAATTTTACCAACTCATGAAAGTTGTGGATAAAAAATTGTTCTAAATAGTACAAAAGTTTAATTTTTCAACACAAAAATGAATTTCATTTGAATTGCAAAACGATTTACTGAGGGCAGAGTTGAATAGTTTTTGTGTACACTTTTGTGTTGAACATGGCCTTTTACAAAATATGAATGTGAGCTTCACTCGGATATTATCAACGCGATAATATTTTAAAGCGAAACCACATTTTAAATTGAAATCTAAATTTGTTTTACGTACATTTCTTAGAATATTAGAAAAGAATACTTACCATAAATAAAACATAGCTGGGAAAAGTAAAGAAAATATTTACAAGCACATTTTATGTAAAAGACGGTAAGTCATTGTAATATTATGATGTAGAAAATGAAAACAATTATAAAGCGTTAAACGCTAACGCTAGCGCGATCTAATTTGGTACAGCGCCATCTATTATTATATTTATTTAAATAGACTATAAAAATTATATGAAAAGAATTTCTCAAAATATTTCAGCAGTTACCGCGTCCTAATAAACAAACAACAATCTTTTTTTATATAATTGTATAGATTGATCACAAATATTGTAAATTAAATAAATTTTAGGAAAGAACAAATATTTTACTTAAGTATAATATAGAAAAGAATTATAGAGGTTGAGGAATATCTTCGGCTTCTGGTCGCTGGCAGGTGAGCGCGCCGCATCTGTTTGGACAGCACTTAAGAGCTCGGGGGCAGTCCGAGTCCCCTGTACAGGTGTGGCTGCACACCCACGCACCTCGTGGATATTCTGGGCAACGGCCTTTTTTCTCTGAAATGACCAAAATTTGTTTAAAAGTAAGTTGGATTTCTCGAACACAGTTCTTCATTACTTTATTAATTCAGTTCGAACAAAGTAAGATTTAATCGCATAGTATAGCACCAAACATTATATAAATATTAAATTCAAACTAAAATTAGCTTTAAAACACTAAAGTTAAGGTGTTAGAAATTTTAGATAATATCAGAAACGCATACAACAAAGCCCTCTATGTTGGGAAACTGATAATTTTTCTTTTGCGTTTGTAGCGTTCCTCTCACGCTCTTACTTGTTGCAGTTGCAGTAAAAAGTAAGCGTCTACTTCTTTATATCTAAAGTCGTATAATGAGTATTATAACTGCCATGAGAGTTGGAATAAAAATAGGAATTTTGGAAATCAAGCAAATGTTGATATAGAAAAAACTAAAGAAGAAAGAACTGTTAGCGATATGCTCAGCTCAGACGGTCTTTAATATTAGATATCCACAATACCTTTTGCCTTCCTGTATATTTGCGAAGTAAATAGAAGGAAAATAGCGAATACTCACCCCAATTTTCGGGCTACACCAGTATCGGATTTTTTTGTTGAGAGTGAGGAAACCCGAGCAAAATTTTTCACTAGCTTTCTACTACTATTGAGAATTTCTTGGCACAAAAACTCTATAACAGTTTTTGGCCCAACCCAGAACTCAAATCCAGGATTACGCAATCTGAGCTATACATTCATGCTAGTTACTATACATAACTATACTATATACTTTGTCATATAATGACAAAGTACACAATGGGTGTTGTACTTCTTCAAAATAACTAAAAATTAGATTTTTTTTGTTCACTACCTATTGATATATGTATAGTATGTGTGAGTTCCACAAAATAACTTAGGAAACTGAATAAAATATATTATTTATAATTTAATTTCTTACCTAAATTAACAAAATGCCTCTGCGTCATCGCATCCACGCACATAGCTCCCCCGCAAGCAGTGGGACAGCAGAGCTGGGTGCCGTTACATGGCACACTTGGTCCACAGTGTGCTTCACATTTGTCTACTGATAGTGTGGGTGGACATGATCCCTCTGCTTCAGTCAGTGATATAAATGTGGCTGTTGAAATAATATACGACATATTTATACTCTCCAATAATAACTGGAATTAATACAATATCCTACAGGAATTAATGTGCCGAAATAAAAAGTACATAAATCTATGTGCAAATATCTTATTCAAAAATTACTATATAATAATCTATCTGAGTAAAAAAATAATAAATGTCATAAAAGTAAATATAAATGTCTGAGTAAATTTTTGTAACCGAGTATCTTGAGGACTATTTATGGTAAAAAATGACTTAAACTACATAATATATTATAGTAATTTTTTAAGCAGATTTTAGCACATAAATATTTGTTAATAGGCTATTGTAAAATTGAAAATATAATATGCTTCAGAACTTTATCAAAGTAATTACATACTTTAATAACAGGCACATAATATTTTGGTTAATATTTTCCTGTTTGTCACTTTAGTCACAAAACACAATAACTTAGTAGAAAACAAAACCACTACACTTACCTATTGTGTATAATTAATTTCTAGCTCGACACAATATTAAACTTACCTAGCACCACAAAACATAGGCCTAACATCTTAGCGTAGTTGCTTTATAATTTTCATTTGCTCCGATAATTGCGAGAGACGTCTTAGCACAAACAACATGTGACATACTGAACGGGGATTGGTTATTTTATCTAACTTTAATATAGTTTAATTTTACGATTGTAATGATTAATGTGTTTGTTCATTTACTGCTCTTTCAATGATTCAATGTAATTATTCGTGCTACTTAGAAATATTTCTCACCTCTCAACTTTTTTATTACGTTTTCCTTTATTTTCCTTTATTTTCCTTTTTTATTACGTATTTAACCGACTCCAGCAAAAGGAGGTTCTGCGGCAGTTAATATTTTTTTTCATTTTAGCGTAGCGTTCTATAAGTGAAAGAGTTTTGAGATCGAATGTAGTAGTTGCAGCCATCGGTCCTCACATACAAACAAATAAATAACTTATGTAGAGATGATATCTGTATTCGTAATTTTGTAAAGAGATCACTATTATGTCGAGAATCAAAATTAAACTATCTATACTAATTTTATTGATTTTTTTAATTCTTTTTTTATATTATGCCGAGTGATAATGTGTTCACTTGGGAAACCGAGTGAAGCGGGTTCAAATCTCGGGTCTCGCACCTCTGATATTTTCATGTGCAAATCATTTCAAACATGATTACCACTTGTCTTACGGTGAAGGAAAACATCGTGAGGAAACCTGCATGTCTGAAAGAAAGTTACAAGTTTTCTACAGTCATGTGCAGTCCACTAGTCCGCACTTGACCAGCGTGGTGGACTATGGCCTGATGCCCCTCGTATTGACAGGAGGCCCGTGCCCAGCAGTGGGACGTTAAAAAGGACTGAATACATACAACACACAACAACAAAAGGGAAATTTCATATTCTTACAAAAACTTAAAAAAAAAATAAAAACCGAGTTCCAAGCACTAAAATGTAAAAAATAACTAAACGGGGTTTTAAATGAAAACCACAGTTCAGTTATTTTTTAGATTTTAGTGCCTGGAAGTCATTTTTTTTAAGTTTTAATATCTCCATTTTTAGTGTAAGCAGGTAATTTGTAAGAAGAAAGTTTTTTAACAATATATTCGATAAAGCAATTTATTTAAAAAAATAATTATTGCTGATTTTTTTTAAAAACGCCTGACCGATTTCGATAAAATTTTAATGGGACCACCTGGGAAGTATACCTTTGGAACATAAAAAAATCCAAATCGGTTCAAGCGTCTTCCAGTAATTGGTGAACATACATAAAAAATGATTCCGACGAATTGAGAACCTCCTCCTTTTTGGAAGTCGGTTAAAAATAAATTCTACCCGAAGAGTAAAATACTTACTCTATAAAACTTTGAACTCGCTATCATATCATTTAATAATAATTAATAATTGTGTCATAATATTACAAACAAATGGATAAGCATGAACAAAAATCGCATCATAAATATTATTTATGGCGATATTTTATAGCAATTCTCAGAGCGGTGTGTCGCAACATACAGTGTAGATACAGCCGGCGGCTAGAGAGCTCCCCAGAAATTGTAGTACATGACTGATGCCGTACAATAGCATCGTGTCTTAGATCTAATGCTCTTAAAGGATATACCAAAAGAAGCGTGAAGAATCTATTACATGGCTCTTAAGACACGATATTGTATAGGTTTGTACTATATAAGAAGGGGAAATATATGTATTTATGCAAATGTTACTAAAATTTTATTGGTCGTTTGTGAAGTGGTACGAATAGATATATTTAAAGTATCTATGTGATGTCTTTACTTATATGGTTATTTGCGCGATGTCAATATCACAACAGATTTCTGTGTTTTGTTTGTTTTCCACTGATCTCCGAAATCACTTGTTAACTTTTATTAAGTTAAAGTACTAAATGGAATTTTAGGACATAGTTTAGATTTTCGAATTACGTGTAGAATACATTATAAGTTGCCAGTCGTTATCGTGGTGGTAGGGATCATTAGCCTCCGGCAACCCAGTCTTTTGCCGGACGCTAATGAGCAACCCCTTGGTTGTGTGGTCTGTTTTGGTAGACCTATCGTTGGGGCATGTTGTATACGAGTATACAGGTGTACAATATAAAAAAAGAGTCGCCAGTTTAGCGGAAGTCACTAGTCGCTCATGTTGTAGAAGGACATTTGATGACACAAGGCTCTTACAACAAGTAATACGCTCTGCTACAATTACATATTTACTAAAAGACTATATGCTAAATGCTATGTATATATTAAAGTTATTCAGTAAGTCAGTCAGTTAAGAGTGTTTGCTTCATCATTCCATGGGTATTTGTGAATGGGCATATGTTTTCAAATAATGAATTGATATTGATGACGTAAAACTACACTAGTGCACGTACTTCACATTATAATAGAAGTAGTTTAGACTATTTTTTTAACAATTTAGTTCTAATTAATTCTACAATCAGTTTAAAATTGGGTAAATATTGCGTTATCTTACAAAAATTACATCTCAATAAACGTCTTTCTTTTTTAGATCAGTGAATATTTTTATTATTATTAAATATAATAATTATCCTACAAGTAAATTACCCACAACATAGAGTATATGAATAAAACTAATTCGGTTTCATAAAGAAATTCCTTTCACTACCAACACTTTAAAAAACCGAGCGCTCAATTAAGCTAAATATTGTCACCATCCAAAGTCAGAAGTAGTGGTAAAAGGTGAAAATAAAATTTCCTCACAGCCTCGACCGCTCTTGATGAGTTTCCGCAATAGAAAGTATTGGAAAAATGTTTACCGAGTTTTATCGTGTTAAAGTAAACTCGTTATCGTTTCAACCTTTTCATATTTAGATACTAAACATCTAAAGGGGTCGTTTAAAGCGTTTGCTTTGGCTTTAGTAGCTTTTTGATAGATCACAACTGTGCTTACATTTATAGAGATGGCATTACTTTAAGGTGTCTATAGAGACTTGTAATGAATTTAAAAGACAAATTTTAGGATTAGTTTAATATAGTACTAAATATCATTTTGATGAAATATTGCAATAAGAACATTATCTTGGCCGAATTCAGCCAGACACTAGCCATATTTGCAGTAGATATTATAGTGCATAAATGGATGCTAATTCTTTCTAACTCCGATTAGTAAAGATTCTTAACAGAAAAGTACTGTACAAAAAAAATACGTTAAATTCTTGTCCCGATTCTAGAATGTCCGGATCTGCAGTTATAAGTGCTTAAGTGGAAAAGAGTGTTCGATAGTTTATCCTTTTATGCAATATTAATATAAGGAACTCGAGTGGTAAATTACAATATTGTTAAAGTGATCGTTTGAAGGTTAGGTTTAATGTAATAATTAATAATGATAAACATAATATAAAATAAAGTAAACTAATTAAGTAAATTAGATTACTTTTAATTCAAGAATAGAATCGAGTATTCTGTGTTGTTAAATTAATAAGTTGTTAAAAAAAATAAGGTTTTTACGAATATCTACCACATTTTATTTTCTAACGTAAAATATACCCATTATTTTAGGTTCAGGGGTTTCTATATGCAAAAAAAATAACTTTAACATATTCTTGAAAACTTCTATAAAAACTTATTCGTTTAGATCCCAATGTTTTTATAGAAACATGATGAAAGAAACCTAAAAATTATTTTGAAATACCTATTCAACGATACCCCACTTGAAATAGTTCGTCGATTTTCATTTTTTTCTTTTTTACATTATGGGGTCCAAAAAAGGCCATTTTGATTTTTCCACATTTTTATGCTTTCTATGACATTTGCGCTGTCGTGACAAAACAAACGACGTGTCATTTATCAAAATCTACCCACGCGTTTGGTCTAAATAGTGCCACAAAGGTACAAACCCACATATGTACATACATAGGCTGTTAAACACATTACCCTCCTTTGCGTCTCGCAGTCGGGTAAAAATTGTCGCAGTCGCAATATATCACACACCAAAAATAGTCGGACGAATAATATATTTTTTTATTCATCCAATATTATCGGACGAATATACACACTGAATTATTAAATATAGTGTAACTTAAACAAAAAAGTTAGCATAGGATATTATATTAAAATAATATCCATAATCTATTTAAGGTTATCACGAGAACCTTGACAGTATTATACTCGTATATAATTTATGAATGTACTACATGAATTAAATAAAATATAATCGCTACGACTAATGTAATATATTTAAACGAGCAATTCTCGTATATATAAATATCAATATATAATCTGAATCTCGGAAACGGCTCCAACGATTTTCATGTAATTTAGTATACGGGTGTTTTGGGAGCAATAAATCGATCTAGATTAGTCTTATGTCTGAGAAAACGCGTATTTTCGAGTTTTCATGCAGTTTTCTTTTGCATTATTCCACGCAAAATATGGTCGGTAATTTGCACGCACGGGTATAAGCATCGTGTTCAAGCGGCCAAGGTGCAAGATCTACAATCACAGGTGTCCAGATTTGAATCTCGATAGCATACAAAGTTTTTACATTTATTTATTTTTTAATATTTATTCAAATTTTTAGTCTTTTAAAAATAAAAACTTTTTAACAAAAAAATAAAAACCGACTTCAAACAAAAGTACTAAAAAGTAAAAAATAACTGATTGGTAGTTTTCATTAACTATACATACCTAATCAAATATTTTCGAAGTCGGTGTGCTTTGCTTTGTATGGGCTGGCACTGATTTCGAAAATATTTGATTAGGTATGTATTTAATAGGTAGGCTTTAATTACTTAGCCAAAGCACACCGACTTCGAAAATATTTGATTAGGTATGTATAGTTAATGAAAACTACCAATCAGTTATTTTTTACTTTTTAGTACTTTTGTTTGAAGTCGGTTTTTATTTTTTTGTTAAAAAGTTTTTATTTTTCCCTTTTTAGTGTAGACAGTACTTAGTAGAAAAGTAAGGATTCTAACGTGTTAGGCTTGTCAAATCAAACAAAATAAGCCCAAACTCAAAGTATCTACTATTAGCCGTTGAAGAGTTCCACCTATCCTCCTTCTAGCCTTGCCATCAGATCAGGTCAACAACACCGAACCACTGTACTATCAACGGAAATAGAAATACTTGCAAAGTTTCAAGTCAATATGACAATTAGAAGTAGGTTAAATTCATCATTAGTTGTTTTTCCACCCTTAGGGGTGGTATTTTTTTTTTGAAATTTAAATGGGACCAATCTGGAAGCATACCCTTTCAAACGACACAAAAATTGTCCAAATCGGTTAATAAATGACGGAGTTCTGAGGTAACAAACATAAAAAAAAAAAAAAAAAAAACATACAGTCGAATTGAGAACCTCCTCCTTTTTGAAGTCGGTTGAAAAGACGCAAGATTGACAATCATAGGTGTCCGGTTTCGAATCCCGGTCATAAGGGGATAAAGTAGGCCATGAAATTTGGTATGAAACCTATCTTTTTAGATTTTTTTTCATAGTTTTAGCGCGAGCGAAGCCGCGGGTTCTGCTTGTATATTATACAAATATTTTCATCTTATATAAAAACTTGGTGTAACAATATTTTTTGAGTAAATTTTATTGATAAGCCAAAACATTTTTCCTTTGTATATCACATTCGTACCTTCAGTCGACAATAATTATTTTTATTTCTACATTTTTTTGATTTCTTTTAAATCTTGAATAAAAGGGCAAATATAATAACAGGCTTCTTTTACAAATACCTACCTCCAAAACAAGCAAAATATTCAGAAATATGTTATTTCATCACGCATTCCCGAGAAAATAATACATCTATACCATGAACGAATTAACTATAATAAAATTGTGACTAAGCTGAATCTATAGTTTTTAGAATTTTTGTCTGTCTGCCTGTCTGTCCGTCCGTCCGTCCGCTCGTCCGTCTGTCTGTCTGTCTGTTACCGCATCACAGAAAAACCACTGGAGGGATTTTGATGAAATTTGGTATGGTGATAGCTGGTTATCCAAATCAACATGTAGGATACTTTTTACCGCGGGAAAATATCTCATTTCTCAGGCAAAAAATTAAAAATTGCAGTGTAAGAATATACTAATATGGAAAACCTAAGAATTTCGTTTTTCGTCATCTGAACGCGGGCAGAGCCGCGGGCAATGCTAGTCAAAGATAAAGCCTTTCAAAATTAAAGCCACCTAAAATAAATAAAAATATTGACATTTTTGGAAAATGTCTATACCACAAAATTAATTTAGTAGAATACTTTCTTTGCAATAAAATTAAAATGATAATTTCATTAAAATCTTTTGATATACCAATATAGAGATATGAACAATTAAACGTTACAATTAAAACCGTAGTTTTAAATATTTGCTCTCTCACATCGCTGGACTCAATCAGTGGGTAATTGACGTAATTCATTATCAAACACGCGTATATTTGCAATTGCCTACACGTTTTATTCATACCATTCTTAATTTAATAACTTTATTTTTATAATTTGTAAGAATTTTCACTACTACTTAAATTAAATTAGTTGCTGAAGTCAAAACTCTATAACTCATGAACCTGTTCTTTTCTCTTTCTTGGTATTTTTGCAAATCTTATCATTTAAACATTAAACTCTGTATGATATATGTAAAACAAAGAGATTAAGCTATATTTAGATCTAATTCGAATTTATAGTTTTTTGATTTTTTGTCTGTCTGTCTGTCTATGACCGCATCACGGAAAAACTACCGGAGGGATTTTGATGAAATTTGGTATGGTGATAGCTGGTTATCCGGGTCAACATATAGGATACTTTTACTAAAATGCGGAAAAATATCTCATCTCCGAGAAATATATACTAACCGCTAAAACGTATCATATAATAAATGAGAAAATTTGTATGTGTGTGTTTAGGGCTGTATGTTTATTACTCTTTCACACTAAAATGGCTGGACATATTTAAATGACTATATAGATAGATTATCACCTTTTTAAATATTGTAAAATAGAATTTACACATATTACCTGCAACCTGCATTTAAGCAAATGAAACGGAGAGTCATCTACCGACTCGAAATGCCAGTATTATCCACTAAAAGTCAACGGAACCTTTTACGTCGTAAAGGGGAGATAAACTATGATCTGGGGAATACTTATACTTTTGCTAGTAATTAAATTTGCGCTACTTGTATATTATACGAGTATAATTACAAAAGCCACTTGGTGCCTACATTTACAACAGCTTTATGTCAAAGTATTATGTGTTGGGATATATGTTGGGACATTAACACACAGCACCATATATTTCCATGGTAAGTTGTGTTATGGATACCAGATATTTGATGCACTACACATATATATCTTTAAATACAAACATATTGTAAATATAAACAACTATGACTGGAACAAGCATTCGTGCTCACCACACATATGGATACCCCCAGCGGGACTCGAACGCGCGACCGCTAGCACAGCAGATAGAGTCACTATAAACTAGATCAAACGTGTCATCATTATTATAACAGTATCTTTACTTATATTCATATCAGTATAATAAAAATATAATAAATTCATCCTATTGGATAAAATTTGTACGACGAAGCAGGATACCGATTATTCCGATTTAATGAACATGGCTTCATTCAAAAGATTATATTAAGATAAAAGTTTATTTCGTTGAATGAATATTTTTTACTTTATTAAGCTGGTAGGTACTACATTGCGGTCCAGAAACTTGTAAGATAAGGATTTAGAAGTGTTTTGTCTGTATTTTTCTTTATATATTGTACAAATTAGAATATTTAGGTTTCTGGCAATGTAGTAAGTTTCGTGTCCAATTGGCACTCCTTAAAGCCACAAAACAAAAAAAAATATCAGATTGGATACCAAGAAAACTTGAACTAAGAACAGCATTTTTGACTAGCAATTGAACAGTGAAAAGTTAAAACAAGATTTTTCATCGGAATCGAACTCCACCACAATACTTAAATCATGCTATTTTCCACAAAAATCCATAAACGACTTAAAAATGTTCTCTTTTGAAGTCGATTAAATGAAATCGTACGATTACCACGTTCTATACATTTTAGATGCTACTGACGTTTCATTCTGCTGGACAACCCTCTCGTGGCTATTCAAAAGGAAAGTATTACTTATGTGAGAAAATTTTATACTTTGCTGGGGTTAAAATATGTTTCATGTCTCAACTTTTTCATCTCATGGGGGAAATTTATCAATACATCCAAGAATACGTCGGCTTCCATCAAAATAAGTTAGTAAGCCACAGCTATAAAAGAAGAAAAATAAATTTGAAACTCTGTTTACCCGACTATAAAAAACGATATTCTTTCAGAGAATTGTGAACCAATTTGAAGTATTTCTTTTCAGAAGTCTTAATAGTAACCCAAAAGAAACTCAAAAAAAGAAACCCATTAGATAAGAATTATACCGTTTCATTGAAACTGGTTTAATTTTAAACTTATTAATTACTAACGACTCACCCTCGCTTCGCTCGAGTTCGTCCCTAGCTTGCTTCCTAATAGAAACTTTCATCCCCATTTTCACCCCCTTAAGGGATGATTTCATGATAAAAAGTCCTATGTCCTTTCCAGGGTATCAAACTATCTTCTTACCAAATTTCATCTAAATCGGTTCAGTAGATCCCGAGATTACCCCCTACAACGTCACAAACTCACAAACTTTACCTCTTTATAATATTATAAGTAATAAGTAATGAGTAATAAGTATAGACTAGCGCCTCACCTTCGCTCCGCTCGGGTTAATCCCGAATATGATTCTTTAAATTGACATACCTTTTTTTATTTTTGAACCGATTGAAATAGAACAAATACAAATATTAAGTGAAGCTTAGCACAATATATTAATGAAAACTGCGCCCAAATCGGTTTGGCTGTTTCTGAGATTAGCGCGCACTAACGCACAGACAAACAAACAAAAATTCTAAAAATCATTGTTTTGGGTTCTATTACGTTCATAAAGACCCTCAATAATAGGTTGTCTCAAATATCTTCCATGTACAGAAAGCGTTCAATTTCACTCTTTATTATACGAGTATGTATGTATAGATTATACTTCTACTGTCCAATATACTGAATTTCAAGTTGTATTTTTTTATCCACTGTGAATTTTATCGTTATAGAATATATGAATGTATTGATATTTTTACCCTTTAAACTATTAACTATGTAACTTTGGAGCATATAATTAATATTTCATTAAAGAGGATTAATAATGACAAAAAACATTTATGTACGGAGTAAAAAAAGGATTAAATATTTTTAAAGCTTATTTATTTAAATAATAATTTATACAAAACCTTTTACATTCTTAAACTATTTAAATTTAAATATGCAATTAATAAATTTACAATGAACGATATTTTAAATGTAGGTACATTGTTAAAATGACAAAAAAATCTAAAATAAATATCCTAAACCACGAGTATCACTTAAGAAATATGCAATAAAAAGTAAGACTGTATGTCGGTATAAATATATGTACTGTCTCAAACTAAAGATTATTTAACATATAAGATAGTGACTAATGATATGGATTTTAGTACTAAATGTTAAAAGCTCTATTTAAATTTTCATTCACTCAAAAATTGATCATCATTAACCTGAGCCCTTTGTAAATAGTTATCCAACCAGCTTTCTATGACGGGTAAGTTTTCCGCTGACCATTTAGCCTCTTCTCGTATGTTTTTCATAGATTTTTCAATTATATGTTCTGCGGAACCAAACTGGCCCTGACGCTCTATATACAGGTTTGCAACGAGATCTAAACCTGCTTGTGTTGTAAACTGTGACGTGGCTGATGTCACTAGATTATCCCAGATATTTGTTTTGCTTGAGAACCTATAACAAATTTTTAATGTAATAATATTATTCAGTATAATATTTCTTTAACGTTATATTTTATGTGTATTAATTACTGACTGACATAATGCAGTATCGCAGCTTTACAATTCATATAGGCCTTTGATGTTGACGAAAATACAAGAGTTGTCAAAAACATCAACTTTCATGGCGAATTTAATATCTCGATGAAAATACTAAAAGGTAGTAGTGCCATCTCGTGGCAAGATACAGTCAACCCTAAAGCCGTATCCCGACTGGTGGCTGGAAAGGACGTATGGTTGTCGGGTGTCCACGTCTCTTCCCGCACGCCCCACACTATTGCCCAGTCTAGATGTCTTCGACGACTGTGTGGATAAATAGACTGTGGCAGTAGCTTGGGTTTTACTATCATAGCCTCAACAGATTTACTATACCATGGACTACAGGTTTGATTCGATCAAATACGAATTTTATTTGTTTGTTATTTAAATTTAAAAACCATTATCTTAATATCCTAAGTCGTTGAGCCAGAAAAAAAAATAATGAAATTCACTTACTTTTCCTTAAGAAAATCCCATTTGTTATAAAGAAAATGAAACAGCGTAGTGTACCCTTGCGAATTACCAGTTAGCATGCTGAAGATCAAGAACAGATCTGATTCAGTGAAATTTCCATTACCCTCTAACACGGTAACATTAAGTAATTTTTGTATCTTATACTCTTGCACAGGACACCCGGCGAGAGTCTTTAGGAGATACGTCCTCTCACTAGGTTTTCGTGATGGAGGGAAATTTATAACTCTTTGTAGTCCAAAATCCCACTCCTTTTGGGTGCCCCATTTAAAAACTGGGCAAATATATTGATTAGATATCCTGAAATAAATAGGGTTGATTGATAAATTTTGGTTTAGCTTGGAATATACAATGTCATAACATATAAATAAAAAAATGGGTGTAAAAATGGTTAAAAGTAAAACTTCTTTGGCAAATATCGCAAATAAAACAAATCAATAATTAAATAAGGCATATTATGCATATTAAATCATATATTTTTAGAATATCATATACGGAAAGAATATAATATTATATATTTGCTAGACAATTATAACAACGGTTACCATGGCGACATGGAAATGTATTCTATCTCATTCTCTCACCGGCTTAATCCTATATATTTATGTGTTTGTCTCTTTTTACTTTCGCATTTTCGTTTCATCGAGTTTCAAATCACGACGATTCTAAAGTTTCACTTCAATTATAAATGATTGTTTGTATATACACAGGCTGGACGAATTTGAATGAAATTTAGTACAAAGACAGATAATCTGACCACTAGTGGTGTATGTATTACTAAGATCAGGTCATAGTGTATGTATGTTGTATACTAAATTTTATTTTTAATCCGCGAGTTACTTTATAGCCTGTAGAAGAACAAACATTCGCATTTCTGATAGTAGCCCGATTATAAATACAAAGGACATGTAGGAACACACCCAAGGGAAGTAAGGGTAAGTCGCTAATTTTAAATAATAAATTAACAGGGGCGTATAAAAAAATAGATAAAATAATTATATAAAAAAACGTGAGTGTGTGTATGTGTGCACGTAAGAATTTATACTTCTTTGGCGCAACAGAACAAAAATAGCTAAAGATTTCATCCCGTATGTCACAACTCTCTGTTTGTAAAAAGAATGAAGCTAACTTCATCTTGTCGCTTTCAGCTAACTTCATCATGTCGCTTTTTGGCTGTCGATGTGCGCGTATATCGTAAAAATTTAACACTCATATTTTTTTCAAACGTCCCAAAAGTTATACTTAACTTCAAAATATATCACTCAAATAATATCTATAACAAAATAGCAGTACAACAAAGACTAAAGAAGAACATCCAGACTCCGAACAATGCGTCACATTATTAATGGCCAAAGCACACAAAATAATAAGTTCCGCACACAATAGAGGTAAGGAAAATTGCAACTAAAAAAACAATGAAGGATGTTTTGTTATACTTCTCAAACCTTTACTAACGCTAAGTAGTAAAATCACACTACTGCGAAAGTTTGTACCTATGTGTATTTGTGTATATTTATTACTCCTTCCCGTTGAAATGGCTGAATGGTTTCGGATGAAATTTAGCACACAGATAGACATCACTAGTAAAATTTATATGTATAATTAACACTGATTTCATCCAAGTTTGTAATTATTATATCATTAATCTAATTTATAAATATCTCGTGTCACGGTGTTTGTGGCCGCACTCCTCCGAAACTGCTCGACCGATTTTAATGATATTTTTTTTGTATATTTGGTAGGTATAAGAATATGTCGTAAAATATTTTATATATATATATATATATGTATATTTTTATATTTGTATAATACATAGGGACGAACCTGAACAAAGCGAGTGTAAATCGCTATACAACATAAAGCAAAAGAGTTTTTTTTGTAGATTGAACGCGGGCGAAGACGCGGGTTCTGCTTGTTTTTGTGTAGAATTTTTTTGAAAAATAATGCAATAATATCACTAATATTATTCTTATCGTCAAAAAGAATAAATTGACATCACTGTAAAGTACGAAAGGTAACAGTATTTCATTAGAATTATTTTTACTTTAATTCAAATAATATTTGGTGTATCTTACACCACATCTCGGTAGCGTAAAACTAAAGTAACACAAAATTCTGAAATTATTTAAAAAATAAAAGGATTGTCATATTTTTCACATTAGGTACTTATAGATATAACTTAATTTTAAAATTTAATTGCTTTATAATATAAGTAAATAAATATTATTTAATATTCATTTTAGATGGCATGTATTTTATTTTTATTTATATTCTTAAATAAATAAATAAATAAATAAATAAATAAATACAAATATAGTTTAACAAAAATAATGCTATTTTGATCAAAAAGCAATGTAGAACCATAATAAAATGTAGAAAAGTAAAAAAGATATGATTTAGAAGCATAATAAATCACAATCTGAATAAAAAACTACTGATGTATAAAGTTAACCTGTAAATTGTACTATTTACATCGAGTGACACATAAACGACGAAGAATAAATTAAATTTTTACGCTCTACATAAAATGAAAGCATCTTCTGGTCCATTCAATGAGCTGAGCTCGGCGCATTTAATTTCGTAACTTCTGCCTAAACGAATTATACTGTATTCAATATTTATGCAATATTACATAATATTTATTACATATATTACTTACTATATATTATATATAACTAGCATAGCCCGCGGCTCCGTCTGCGTTCAGATGACCTAAACTCAAATTCTTAGGTTTTACATGTTAGTATACTCTTTCATTGCAGTTTTTGTATTTTTTCTCAAAAATGAGATATTTTCCCGTGATAAAAATATTCTATATGTTGGTCCGGATAACGAGCTATCACTATACCAAATTTCATCGAAATCCCTTCAGTAGTTTTTCTGTGATGCAGTAACAGACAGACAGACAGATAAAATTTTTAAAAACTATAGATTCGGCCTCTGTATCGATAATAATGTTTATTTCAATAAGATTTTCCAAAAAATAGCTAATCTACAGATTCGGCTTCGTTACAATTTTATTATACGTATAGATTACTATTTTTACTATAATTCTAAATGTACTACAATCGTTGAAGAACAGAAATCTAAAAAATATATTATGTAAGCTATATAACAGCTATGGAAGCGATAGGATGCAATAACGTAATGATTGTAGTCCATTTAATAAAAGTTTTAAAATTTCAAGCATCCAGAGCTTTTATGAGATCGCCCAAGAGCTTTTGTCATCGATTTTATTTTATTTTTTGTTAGGGCTCGAAATACAATTGGCTCATTTATACCACAAAATGGTCACCCATCCAAGTATATTCCGGTGATGACATTACTTAACTTTGATGAACATGCACAAATTAAATATAAAATTGTTATGTTTAAACCTAAATCTAATAATAATATAAAAAAGTAAGTATTGTATATCTGTTCTCAAGATAATTTTAAAATGTTTGAAAATATCTTTAAATAAATATTACCTACTATTTAACACTTTAAAGTTAACAGAAATGACATCACCATTTTTTATTCAACTTTGCACTAAATTACATCTACATTTTAATATACGACATAATAAATTCATAGTAATATATTTATATTATTATCTGATATTGCTTCAGTATATCACAATTCACAATACGCAGTTCACCTATATAGAAAGCTTTAATAGCGAAAAAGTTGCTTATTACATGCGAATAAGCGCAAGTTCGTTCGAAAAGCACCATTAAAAGTTTTGTTTGTTCAATAGTAATATGAAAAGGTTTTAGCGAACTTTGTAGAGTTTAATAGAAAGGAGATATATCCAACTTTTAGTTCTATAATAAAAAAAGCAATATGGAAATCTGTATTTTAAATATTATAAAAAAATATAAAAAGGATGTATATTTAAAATTCTTTAATATAATATAATATTTTGTCATGTTTACTTACGTACGTCCTTAAAATGAAACCGAGCAATGATGTGATTTTTAATTTTTGCCTTTAGAATTTGGGCTCACACTAAGAATTTTTGATAATAAGCAGTTTAATAGGAAAATCGGCTGTTCTTTTGTTGATCGTACATCATTATAGCAGCAAAACGGACTTTTATGGGGTTTATCAGAATTTTACCTATATAATAAAGTGTACCCATCGATCAAAACTTTTTAACAAAAAAATAAAAACCGACTTCAAACAAAAGCACTAAAAAGTAAAAAATAACTGATTGGTAGTTTTCATTTACTATACATACCCAATCAAATATTTTCGAAGTCGGTGTGCTTTGGCTAAGTAGTTTAAGCCTACCTATTAAATACATACCTAATCAAATATTTTCGAAATCGGTGCCAGCCCATACAAAGCAAAGCACACCGACTTCGAAAATATTTGATTAGGTATGTATAGTAAATGAAAACTACCAATCAGTTATTTTTTACTTTTTAGTGCTTTTGTTTGAAGTCGGTTTTTATTTTTTTGTTAAAAAGTTTTTATTTTTCTCTTTTTAGTGTAGACAGTAGTAGCAAAGTAAGAATTCTAAAGTGTTAGGCTTGTCAAACCAAACAAAATAAGCCCAAACTCAAAGTATCTACTATTAGTCGTTGAAGAGTTCCACATATCCACCTTCTGGCCTTACCATCAGATCAGGTCAACAATACCGAACCACTGTACTATCAACGGAATAGAAACACTTGCAAAATTTCAAGTCAATATGACAATTAGAAGTAGGTTAAATTCATTATTAGCTATTTTTCCACCCTTAGGGGTGGTGTTTTTTTTGAAATTTAAATGGGACCAATCTGGAAGTATACCCTTTCAAACAAAACAAAAATTGTCCAAATCGGTTAATAAATGACGAAGTTCTGAGGTAACAAACATAAAAAAAAACATACAGTCGAATTGAGAACCTCCTCCTTTTTGAAGTCGGTTGAAAAAAAATACTAGATAGTAGATACACAATCAGCGACAAAAAATGTTCTCACAGAATGAGAGCTCATTTGAACATTTGAGCGCGCTTTTTATTTATTTTTTTGTGGGAAATCAACTTTAACCATTGCACTTAAGGTTTAATTTACATTGTTTTAATACTTATTTGAACTAAAATAATTACCTAAATACAATTGGTGACAGTTTTAAGAGAAGTTTTCCATGGGATTATGTATATAGTACTTTTTGATCGATGGTTTCACTTTATATAGGGCAAAATTCTCAGTAGAAAAATTGCTTAACAGGTATCATTTTACTCGGAAGAATATAATCAAACATATTCTAAAATTGCATGAGTCAACATAAATAACTCTCAGCTAAGCCTAAGCCAATATTATAATTCTAATAACAGCCCAAAGACGATAACAAACTTACGGGTTTCCTTCATCAGGATTGGGTGCTTGCATCCACTTTCCATATTGTTCTTGGGCCTCCAATATACAGGGCTTATAGCCGGCTTGACAAAGGAATGTCTTGCTTAGAGATCTAAGATTTTTCTTCCAATTTTCCTCATCATCCATAACTTCTTTGGTCAATTCATCATATAGTGGAGTTAACAGGATGCGAACGTATGCCTTAAAAAATGTTAAAAACATAATAATACGTTGTATGTTATTTTAAAAATAAAATAATATTTATATTTGCTTCATAACGAAGTAGAAAAAATATAGCGAACCACAATTTCCTTATCTGTTTTTCAACATATTTGAAACTACGTGTTTTCATTGGGGTTTTTTATTTTGCGCAACACAAGGTTTTTATCCTATTCTATTAAATAGCGTTATTTTTATTTTCATATATGACTAAGCCGATCAAAAACCTATAATTATTGATTTTCTAACATATTATGCGAACGGAGCTGTGGACAAAATTAGTTTTGAATAAACAAACATCAGAAAAGAGGTACGTAGGTATTATATATAATTATTCTAACAAAATCATAACTGTAAAAGATTTATTAAAAATTTTAGCCTACAAAAAATATACAGGAAACGTAGACTACATAATGTTTTAACAACGTAAAATAGTAAAATAACGATGCCAATATTTAAATAAATAAATAAGTTGAGACATTAACACACAGCATCATCTAGTTCCATGGTAAGCTACGTGGCCTGTGTTATGGATACCAGATAGTTGATACACTACACATAATATATAACTGTAAATACATACATATTATAAAAACAAACACCCGTGACTGAAATACAAACATTCGTGCTCGTCACACAAATGATGCCCCCAGCGGGACTCGAACCCACGACCGCTGGCACAGCAAGAAGGGTCACTATAAACTGAGCTAAACGTCTCGTTAAATCAAACACTTTAAATATTTCTTTTTCGATCTTTTATTTTATTTGTTATCTAAACAACTTTCCAATAAAATATCGAACTCTAAGCTGTATTGAGCGATAAAAGTTCCAAGATTCATCGATTCAGAAGTAATAAGATTTTGTCATAAACAATTTGACTCCATATTTTTCCCAACAATTTTACTTCAACATTTTCTTTGACATATTAAAGTGTAGAATTGCAAGCGCTTAGGTTAAGCTTCGATATCTGTGTCAGGCACTATTTCTATCCACGCATGATTGTTCTGATATGATTAAAGCAAATATGATTTTTCATAACATAATATCATTTATTTTATATTGCTAGCGATATGTTCTGTATACCGCATATCAAAAAGTTACCATACACAGACTTACGCCAAAATGTTTTAGGGTAGGTAGGGTAACGTTTAAGGTCCCGTTGAAATCGGTCATTCAAATATTTGCACTAAGCAAATAAAAAATAAAACATTTAATATTTTCTTAGATTTACGATAATATTTGACATTTTAAATAAAACAATATTTTCGGATTTTTTCGCGAATTTATTTTGATTTTTGGTTCCCGGCGTTTCGAATGCTTTACAGCAATCATGGTTACGGGAGAGACCATGACTCGGGAGAGATCATGATTGACCACACGTCAGTCTCTCCCGTTAAGTGGTGGTAAATATAATATAATAGCTATCATAATACATAAATCCTTACCCTAAACTTGTCTTGAATACAAGAGCAAATATGCCTTCCGATGTGATCGATCATAGTAAAAACTGGATCCCATACTAAATGGTGCCTTTCTTGTCTCATGAATAACGTCATATTGAAGGCTGTAGCAAATGATAGTTCACCTGCATAAGCCAAATTCCATGCATCGTGGAGCAACTTGGCTCTTGTAAGTTCTGGTATTTTAGTTCGATGTTCGCTTTGGAGGTAGATTGAGAGAAGATTCCAATTGTCTTTTTCGTAGTTCACTGGGAAAGGTGCTGTAAGAATTGTTCTTACTGTTTTATGTTCAAATATAATTCGTTGATCTAAAGCTTAGTTAAGTTTAAAAGTAATTATTCTACCATTATGGCAGGAATTATTTTGAAAATATGAGACCACCTTCAAGGTATAACTCATTCATTAAAAAACAATTATAAATATCAATTCACAACTGACGAAGATATCACGTAACACACAAAAATATAGGTACAATATAGGGAATTTTCGTCTTTTGCAGTCGTTCAAAAAGCACAGTTATATGTATAAGGATTATATGAAAAAATAGTTAATTATTTGAAAAAATAGTAATTAAATTAAATATTTTTTAACTAAAAAAGTATACCGTCTTCAAAATCGCAGAAATATTTTTCTTTTTGCTCCGACGAAGTGTAACCGATTTCTCAAAAAATAATCAAGTAATTTCACCTTTTTTGAACTTCATAAAATAAGAACTTTTAGCCCAAAAGTCAGTATGAACGATATTTTTCGTGTTAAAATATTATGTAACTTACCAATTTCTTCAGGATTGACAATTATGAAGTGATCTTTCCCAGGCAAGTCGGTAAGTTCCAAGTGCCTGCTGTTCTTCATCCAGGCCACAGGAGAAGTGTTGGTGAAATCCAGCTTGTCAGCTCTTGCCATTACGATAGGCGCCCACCAGAACATCTTATGTGCGTCCGGGACATCATGAGGTCTTTCTCGGAGATAGACTTTCTATTTTGATATTTTTGAATTAATGACTGGTACCAAAAATAAGTTATGGTTCTAACAAGTTTTAGATTATTTATACGATATAACTTAAATTTCAAAGATCATTTGATATACCACAACAGATTGAATCTGTTAAAGTAGGGTTTAACTTTTCACTGACAATTAGAATATGTAATAAATCAGTTAGGTAGTGTCTTTCATATTACAAATAGCAAAAACATTACAAAAACTATCCTATAATTGCACGTTATATTCAAAAGATTAAATTATATGTTGAGTTGATATTAAATTATTATATTGCTACATTATATACATATAAATAATTTATACACCTGAGTAATTGTAGCAGTATTACTATCGTAATTCCTTTTAACTGTTATAAGTGGTAATCTATCCTTTTCTATCCAGCTCATAGCCACTGTCTTTAAATCTATATTTTTAGGTATCTTCCCATCAGTAAGGGCTGCAGTGTTCAGCGCATTCCAGATATCGTCACCAGTGAATGTCTTGAATTTTCTAAGAAAATAATATACAAGAATTAAGTAATAACAGAAAATATGATTTCTCCTTCGCAAGAAAAAAAATCAATGACAGAATCACGTTCTTAGGAGTATAATTTTATGTCTTTAGGTTTTTCGACTATATAGAGATGTTGTGGACAAAATGAGTTTTCAAAGCTGTGTATGATCAAAACAAACATCTTGTTGCTAAATACTGTTTTTATTCCGTGTACAAAACCGAACCTGTCACCTACGAGATCATCGAGGTAGCTATAGATGAGTAGCAAAAATATAAGGAGCTTCATTTATGTTGTGATTGTAATTGCTTATTAAGTTTTACTAATAATGAGATTTTAATACAATTTAAGTTTGATTCTAAACTTATAACTTAATGTACAGTTTTAAGAATATATTTATTTTAATAAGAAAAATACGGAATATAGTATACTCTTAAGCAATCTAAGGCTAAAGGGAATGTTAGAATTTAATTACTCAGCTGCTGTGGTCTAGTAGAAATTTTGCATAACTTTACATAACTTTCATAAAATTTTCTTTATTACAAAATTCAAATGTGAAAGTACTCTTTAATCTGCTAAGTCTATTTTTAACCCCCGACGCAAGAAGAGGGGTGTTATAAGTTTGATGTTGATGTCTGTCTGTCTGTGTGTGTATGTGTGTGTGTCTGTCTGTGGCATCGTAGCTCTCAAACGGATGGACCGATTTCGATGCGGTTTTTTCATTTGAAAGCGGTGGTTCTTAGCTATGTTTAGTTAATATTGGTCCAGCAGAGTAAGAGTATCAGCTCTTTTCCAAAATAACGTAAGGCATTTTGGCGTATGATTACTCGATTAAGTGCTTCACGCGCGCCAGTGTAATCGTTAAATGACGATTAATTTGCGTAGGAGGATTTTTAAATTTTTAATTCGTAGCTATAGAATTGTGATTCTAAAATTTTAATACTACACCAGTTGAAATAATTTTGTAATAAAATATTTATGCTGTAATTTCATATTCAAAGAAAAACATTACAAGTAAGAAAAACAGAAAACAATTTACTAGACAAACTGAAATCTAAGATCAAACAGATTAAAGTGAGAGATAAAGCAAATATCAATATTACTAGCATCTCGTTGGATCGTCATTGTTTAGAGTTTAGCTGAAAATTGTATTTAATATCGTGTATGTATTCTACTGTTATCATAATTTTGGTATTCATTTTAATAAGCTATATTATATAATAAAATATCTTAAGCTATCTTATTTATATAAACATAGATTTAGTCAAAATTTGGAATCTTAGGTCTAATTCTGGTATCTAATATTTGATAAAATATATACTTTTATTAATTAGGTATATGTTACTTTTTAACAACAAACTCATAGACTGTAAAATCACTTGAAAGTAAATATTCTACACTCAGAAATGGAACCTATATTAGTTCACCACTGAGGTAAAACCGTAAATATTCTTTAAAAGAAGAATCGTGAACATAGTATACAAAAAATACAGAAGAATAGAGTACCTCCTTCTTTGAAGTCGGTTAAATCTGAATCCAACACTTACCTAGATTCAATAAACATCCTCAGTCCCTTCTTAAAAGTGTCTACACCAATAGTATAATTGAACATACGGAACAAAAGTTCGATTTTAGTGCAAGCGGTCTCCTGTTTCATGCCAGTTATACGTGAGTGGGGGTAGCGTTTGCTAAACTCGTAGTACAGGGAGTATAGAACTGTCATCGGCCATTTACCTTCCATTTCTGATCCATTGTTGATCTAAAAATATGTCGTTTGAATTTTCCACTTTCTTAAATCATATTAAAGTGTAACTTATAGGTCACTTGGAGCAAAAAATATTGAATTAAGTTACAGCTACACTAGTTAGACTTTATCTATATTCTTTATTTTAAAATCATTTTTAATACTTATAAAATAAATACTAACAATAAGTATTTATTGTTGCATAATTTCATATTATCTAGGAAATTGAGTATATAACGTACACTTTGCGCTGATTTATCACAATAATTTATCTGCTTGCAATAAAAAAAGTTCTAAATCGTTATGATTTAAAATTAATAAAAAAAATATAATTAAACTATTTTTAACTTAAAAAAGCTACATCTGCTTTTTTTATTTATACGTTTTAATAATGTAATATATTAATACACAAAAAATATATATAATGTCGAGAGGTGTCGTGGGACATCTAGTAGGAGCGAAGTACCTTTTGCTGTCTGCCCTTGACTCATAAATTAGCTCATACAAATTATCATGAGTGGTGTGTATCAAAAACATCAAGCAGCGTATATGTTTAATCACATAGAAGAAAGGCCTGCACAATGCATTAATTTCTTACAACATACACTCCTTAGCACTTATGTTCTACTGGTACTTATCATGATGTCACATTATTGGCTGCCTTTAGCTCATAATATCTGGTGACAATAATTATCAAGAGTACTAGGGGACCACAAGTCCTCAAGGAACGTCCTTTACGTATATACATGTGTATGTGAGACGCCGTCATAAGAATGCATACGAACTTCTTATTGGATACATTCCTTAACATATTTGATCGCCTGATACATAAGATCACATCACACGGGGTGATCTTAGTGAACAGTAAAAAGTGTCGTGACGGTCGAAATATTACACTCTTTTCCGTCTAACTCTCATACGCCAAGTGTTGCTGAGTATAATGTACAACACTCGAAAGGAGCTTCGTTTCTATAAGTATAGTCTTAAACTCACCTTAAAAGCTATTTCCGCAGCCAAATAACCAACAAGCGCTTTGTTGAGATGTGCGTCAGACCACCACGCGGGTGTCGCGAGCGCGCCCAGCCATTGATACGATATCTCTTGCGCGAGTTGTAAGAAACCGCGCGTGCTCAAATCACTTTCTCTGTACAAAATAGGACAATATTACTAAAATTGTTAAATAAATATATATTTGTGTATTCGGTGTTGCCATGGTAAGGGGTATTTTGGAAGAATTATTTAAATAAATATTTTTGATTTAGCTGTGAATGATATTACTATTGAAAATACGAAAGTTTGTTTATGTATGTATGTTTATTACTCCTTCACGCTAAAACAACTTGACGGATTTGAAAGAAATTTAGTTACCACATAAGTAAAATTTAGTTACCAGAGAAGAAAAAGTAAAACATAGGTTACGTATATGGGACCTAGATAGAGAATCGAGGCTAAGTCGCTAGTTACAAAAAAATATATTTTTGATTTAAAAGTGAATATTTATAGGTTAATCTGGCTATACTCATATATTTTTTTCTTTAATGGCTTAGAGATAATTGCTATTTATAAGTTAACCTAGCTTTGACAACATCAAGTTCAATGCAATGTCAGAATATATACATACGTATCTTATTAAAATCTTCTTCCTACGTTCCTAGAATCAGAAAGGTCACTATATGATTCAATAATTGTATTTCCACGTATCTAAAATCGTTATATCATGGATTGATGGCTAATACAGTCATTCTGAATGGGAGTCGATCTGGCGATCTTTATCTTTGCAAATGTCTATCACTGATGACATAAAACTCTACTTATAGTACATACAAAAAAATAAAACCGGCATAACACAAGCTATTTTGCGAGCGATCTTGATTGAAATGAAATAAAATAAACTTAATTCATTTAAACTTATTACAAGTGCTTTTAAATCGTCAGTTTAACGAAAGCGTCAGTGTAGTCAATCCGTGCAAAAGCTACCAACGGCTCGGAAAGCAGTTCTGCTGAGAAGAACCGACGATAAACTCAACAGATACTCTCTTAAATATCCAAGTTACCTTTATTTTATTAACATAACATTATAGATAGCCCGCATATGAGTCAATATTGCTCAATTTCATACATTTTCACCAACAAGAAACTCTTGAATAGCGCAATACGCTTTGCTCAATAAAATATTTTTAATTTTTTCTTAAAATTTTTGAAAAGGTAAATCTAGGACATTTTGTGGAATCTTATTATATATGCGTATATCCAATACCATGAAGGATTTATTCATCTTTTGGAGTCTGTGGAGCTTATTTCTATTCCTAGTGTTTATTGTGTGTCTATCACTGTTTTTTACATAATTATTTAAATTCTTACGAACAAGTAATATATTACACATCCATTCAGATTGGCCTAAGTAAGGAGTATAAAAAATAATTTTGCAGGGTATAAACACGAATTAATTTTTATTATTTCCTAATGAAATGCTATGGTCTATATATTACAGAATTACGTAAAACTAGCCAATATACGAATATCGAACTAAGATTGCAAATATTTTCCAGAATTAAAAATAATCACTAACTACTAAATGTATGCTATATAGATACACTTTAGTTATTTATTCGATTAAAATTCCAATGTCCAGTATTTCTCGCGTCTTACGATCAAACGTATAGATAGAGAACAATGTGGAAATATCTTAATTTGGACTCTTTGATATACCAAATTCAAACAAAATATCTCCAAAACGTATATGCTTAAATACGACACTATTAGAATTTAATTATAATACTTTTATGTTACTGTAAAATACCGTATGGTGGTAAATTAAGATTTACCACTATACGGGCTTTTACCATCAAAGTTTGGTACATGTAAGGTTTTACCAAATCGTGTTGGTAAATTCTAAGATATGGTACGGGATTTTACACTAACACATACATATATAGAAATTAAGTACTTACTTAAACACAATCAATCCCCAATTATCAGCCGGCTTTACGCCCTGATAGTTTGGTAAAGCGACGATATCCAATCTGTTCAGAGGTAGCGGAACTTGCCAGAAATTGGCTACTTCTGCAAACACTTGAGCTACTTTTTTGTTTACCCCTTCTAAAGCTGACAGGTACTCCGGACGGCCCAACACACGCAGTTCTATAACAATAATTATTACTTTTTACTATGTTTGCTTAAATCCCACTTTATATTTACTCAATTCCCAGAATTCATGTTAAAATGAAATTTAAATGTAGGTTGTAAAACTTAATGCTCGCTATTCAACGACTGTAACGCCTTCTATGTCATAAAAGTTGAATCTACTCTAACATTATAAAGAGGTAAAGTTTGTAATTTTGAATGGAGGATGAAAGCTCCAGAACTTCATATTCGATTCGATTTGAAATTTCTTTCACCAATAAAAACCTACATTATTCCTTAGTGACAAAGATTACTGTTTATTCTGGTACACAAAGTGTTTTTGTAGATCCTTAGTAGGACTATTGCAAAATAATTTAATTCATCAACGTCTGAAGCGTTAAATATATATATATATATATATATATTAAATAAAATTCTTAACAGGATTTCCATTTTAAACTAGCGACTCTCACCCTTGCTTTGCTTGGGGTCGCCCCTAGGTGATTCTTTAAATTCACATAACTTCTTTAATTATGAAATTATTGAAATAAAACAAATACTAAATATTAAATGCACAGACAGACAAACAGACAAAAAATCGAAAAGTCATGGATTTGAGTTCTATTGCGTTAATAAAGAACCCCAATAATAGTTTTTTTCTAAAATATCTTCCATGTTCAGACAGCGATCAGTTACACTTTTATTATATGTAAATATACGAGGCTTAAAGAACACCACAAAATCATATATTTTTTTATTTCCTACTAAATTAATTTCAAAACTTTTATATTTATGCAGTAATCCCTCGAAAGCGATGAATTCGCATATTTTTTTATCGTCCAGTAGGTTTGAATTGAAATTCGGAAAGGTTGTTATCGATGGACAAATAGGTATCTAGTCACGCGAGTCTTGTAAGTGCCCTGTTTCCGAATAAGTTATCCCCCAAAATATAAAAACCAATTTTTAAAAAAATATTTTGAGGAGTATTCGATCGTATTATTCTACCTTTTCGGATTAATGCGTAATAATTAGAAGTTTTTTTTTGTAAGGTACTTCGGTGCTATTTTTTTAAACATTATTTTATAATTTTTTGTGGGTAGATATATAAATTTTTACATGTCGAACACCTTGGTCGTTCCCGTGACTATGTTTGCTGTAAAGTATTCGAAACGATGGCAACAAAAGTGCAAAACAAAATCCGAAAATCCGAAACATAGTTTATTTACAGCTTATATCTCTTACTATCATCTACTTACTTTTGCAATCCCAAAAATAATGGCCTTCTAGCTAGTAGCTTTCAAAGACTAATAAAGCTTTTCCTCGTAAAGGAAGATATGACACCTCGCAATATCCCAAAAATGTTTTTAATTCCGAAATAAATTAACATTTAAGCCTCCTAATTTTTCTGTCTACGAAATGGAATTACAGGTTGTATTCTATCTGACCTAAATTAGGAATAGGTATCTTGCTATTAAATTAAAAATTGGTGTAACATTTGTTTGGATAAAGTATAGATAGATATATTAAAATACTAACGACTCAGCCTCGTTCCGCTCGGGTTCGTCCCTAGTTACGTTTTAACGTTTAGTATAAATTTCTCAAAGATGAGATATTTTCCCGCAGTAAAAAGTATCCTATATTTTAACCCGGATAACCAGCTATCATTTCTTACAAAATTTCATCAAATTTTATCCAATGGTTTTCTCGTGATGCGTTCCCAGATAGACAGGTAGACAGCCAGACCAACAGACAAAAATTCTAAAAACTATAGATTCGGCATCTTTATCGGTATTAATATTATTTCAATAAGATTTTCCAAAAAATATTTAATGTAGAGATTCGACTCAGAATTTTATTATATGTATAGATTTGCTATGTATTATGTAATGATATCTTTCTTTTTTTTTATCCGACTACAAAAAGGACTATGTATGTAGTAAGTAGGTAGATACTTGTAGGTAGTATCTATCTACTATCTATTAGACTTGGCTGGCTCCGACTTCAAATGATGGGTAGCGCTTATAATTATAATTATATTAATTTATTTTTCGCTTTTGAGTGCCTATTTTGTGGTTTTGAAGTGGGTTGTTTTTTTTAAGTTTTATTTTATTACATTACTATGAGAATCATACACTCTAAAATCTACTGTAGAACCCTGTAATCGCGATAGAAGGACGTTATGCGATAGCTGGCACACAAATTACAATACCACCGTAGCCTCGTACAACACATCATCTGTGCAATTAACAGAAATTATCATTAAACAACTATGTTTCTTACCAATAGTATTCCCATTGTCGTCTTTATACAATATCGATTCGCCAAGTTGCTTAAGGTCTGCAATAATCAAGCCTAGAGTGAAGGTAGACATTGGAGGAGTTCGTTTGAAATGATCCCACACTGCATTGGGTTCACCATTGCTATAAAAAATTAATGATTTTAGTATTTTATACCTAATAATAGTTAATTAAAATAACTTTTTTTTCTTTATGGCTTAGATTAAATAACTTTATTAAGTTTAATCCCTCCACGACCGTGGACACGCCGGTGTTACAGTTAACAATAGATTTCTTAGAAATTTACCAGGAGATGATAAATATTTATTATCATATATTCTAATATATTATGATAATAAGGAACATTCTGTAAATAAAATAAAAAAAAACTTTCGTAAGGCATTAAGGGTTCCGAAGTTAAAAAATGATAATATCATTGTCTATACCATTAGAAAAATCATCAGTAATTTGTGTACGCATAAAATATGATATTTAATATTATATAATCAAACTCCGTAGACATTATAATCTAAATTTTAAAAATCAAAGCTTTTTATTTTTTTAATAGACTGTAGGGTTGTTCTAAATTTTATGCAATTAAATATTATGGAATTAAAAAAATATATGCACAAATAACAATGAAAATAACTTACATATCTTCCGTCCTCTCAACTGGCATATTACTCAACGCCACCATATTACGAGGTCGGACCACACTCAAATCGAAGGGGGTTTTGTAACCAGGTTCGTCGAAACACGGGAACATACGTCTCGCGTTGTTAGGGCGTAGTTGAGTGGCGACTACATTCCTTTAATAGAAGAAACCATCTTATATCATAGCTATTACATACATACTCGTATATCGGTTTTAATTTTCAGGTAGTTTTATTTTCTATAAGTGATATTCTCTTTAACAACTATATAACATACTAAAATGTAACTAAATATTTCTTGTTTCTACTGAATATATATATATATATATATATAGTGTAGATATGAATGTATAGATAAAAAATAATACAATATGCAACTTGATTTTGACACAAGTACTTATAAGAAAAAAATTATGTTTTTTTACAATTAGGTAAATCTCGCGACAAACTTTTATATTATATAAATTATGTAATGTCATAAATTGATGAGCTTAATTTTATTTAAAGTGTATTTTCTTCTCTTTAAGCCACTTAAATAAAAGTTTGTTTTTAAAAATGTGTTTTTTATACTATTAATTTATTTTGACGTTACAAACAGACACTTCAATTTTAGTTATCTGTATAGATAATTATTTAAAAACAAATAGTTATAATGTGATTTTAATTCTTTTTAATTTCTTACCTTTCAATATCTTGGTCCGTGGCATAAGTAGTTTTGAAGAAAGCTTCAGTATTGCTTGTTTGCATATTTCCTTTGAAACTAAAGTTTATATGGCCGGTGGACTTCTTCGGGACAGACGTCTCGAGTAAGAGAGTAATTATAGGTTTCTTAACATCCATTTCCATACTTTTGATTGGTATTTTCTGTAGTAAAATATTCCTGTGAAATTAAATAAATTTGAAATAGCGTAAAGATGAATTAATAATCTATTTTCAATGATGTCAAAAATTACAATTGTTTTTATACAAGAAGAACATACCATGTATTTATGGCGTACTAGTAAATCAAGTTTCAACAATAAAATAAAAAAAAACCTTAATAATTTGTTACAATTCATTTCATTTAGAGGTCATAAAAATCATTAAAGTATAACTTTTAAATAAAACTATATTTTCGGATTATTTTGCGGATTTATTTTGATTTTTGTTTCCCGACGTTTCGAATGTTTTACAGCAATCATGATCACAGGAGAAACCAAGGTTTTAGACGTCTCAAGGGTATTATACACTTGTTACAGGTATGATGATTATATGAGTACCAAAGATGTACGTACGTGTAACGTCGGAAACCAAAAATCAAAATATATCCGGGAAATAATCCGAAAAGATAGTTAGTTCTATTTAAAATGTCAAATATTCGCGTAAATCTAAAAAAAGTATAACTTACGAGCCACTCGGCAAATAGGCCTTGACTTCCGACTCGGTGATTTCAATGTCGTGAGCGCAATGTACAGTGATTTTGTCCGAGTCTTCAAGCCAGGTCACGTTTATACTAACATGACCTTTGAAAACAGCATCTTCCATATACGGCTCGAGCTCTAAACGATAGCCGGTAGGTGTGACAGTTTTCTGCAGCCGACTTTCCATGGCGAGCCCATGCGCGTTGTTCAGGTCTATGCTCCGTGTCTTTATCATATGCAGTGACTTTTTCTGAAACGTATATTTTTGCTTTTAATATTTTCTTAAGCTACCTAATAATATGTTTTAATGGTTCTAGCCAAATGGCAGTAATATAATCTATGATTTTGTCATTTGTATGAACATGGTATGTACATGGAATGAAATCTATGTATCGGATATTTTACCCGAACATTATAATTGTTAGTTAATATGGCTATATGGCTATGAAAAGTAATATCGTCTAAAATTCGCTTTAAAAATTATGTAAATAGGTACACATTCTATATCTTTAAACGAGCAATTCTTGTATATATATAAATATATATATATATAATCTGAATCCCGGAAACGGCTCCAACGATTTTCATGAAATTTAGTATACAGCAAGTTTCGGGGGCGATAAATCGATCTAGATTAGTCTTATGTCCGAGAAAATGCGTGTTTTCAAGTTTTCATGCAGTTTTCTTTTGCATGATTCCACGCAAGATATGGTCGGTAATTTGCACGCTCTAGTGTAAGCGTCGTGATCAAGTGGCCAAGGTGGAAGATCAACAATCAAAATTATACTATAAGCCAAAAAATCCGAGCGAAGCTCGGAAGTCCAGGTAGATACTTGTTTTAAAATAAGAGATATTTTTGGTTGTATTTTTTTAGTAACCACACAGAAGACTTTTATTATTAACAGTATTTTTATAAACACTATGTTGCATACACCTTTTTACTGCCTATAAAATTACTATTTTGCATATAATGAAATTAGTTTATTTTACTTTTAACCCAATCAAATATCTATGTAATTAAACAAAGTACCTATGTAGGTACCCAATAAAAGCAGTTATTTATATATTGTAACAAAATAAATAAAACAAGTCAACACATTGTCATTAAAAGTCTTTAAAAAGTTATTTTATGATTTCAAAAATACAATATAATAAATATAAAATAGTAGCAGAACTACAAAATTACAAAAATACCAAAATGGTAGGTTTCATACAAATTTTCTTCCCCTTTTTTACCCCCTTATGGGATGAAATTCAAGAAATGCTAAAATACGTACTTATTTAATAGCAAGTTTCGAGTAATTCTGATCATAAATTGTTTTTTGGATTGCATTATAACGTGCTTTCCCGTGGGAATAAGATAATCTCCCGCGATAAAAAGTAGCCTATGTCACACTCCAGCCCTCCAACTAACTCCACACAAAAAATCACTCCAATCCGTCACTTCGTTTCAACGTGAAAGAAGGACAAACAATCAAACAAACAAACAAACATACAAACACATTTTCACATTTATAATATTAGTACAAATATAAAATAATATTTTATTATGTGACCTGGTGGAACCCCCAAACCGAGTCAGGCTCGCACTTGACTGATTGTTTATATCACTAATAAAATGTCAGAACATTGAATCTTCCTATTTTGTTCGACGTTTCAACTTTTACAAATTGTATTTTGTTTTATGGTATTTCTCAACGCCAGGCATTCGCTGAACGAAACTTCCCAAATATTTGATATTTTAAGACAAACAATGTACAAATCACACTGCTAGTTACAATCTCCCTAGTAAAATGAATAATTACTACCTCAGTGGTCTAGTGGCTAGCATACGGTTGCAGATCTGGAGGCGAGCCAAGTTTAGTTATTGATTTTTTTCTGTTAAGGAGTGGATCAAGAAGACAATATAGTGAAAATCCAATAATACCACAAAGTACCCTATTTTATATTTTGTATTATAATTGTGTATTCAAATTTATTACGAAATCGCATGAAAAAAAATTTCTGACTTAGAACCACCAGAAGTCATGTTTTGTAACCAATATCTGTCTGTGTTGTACCCGTGCTTGCTTGAGTATCGTCACCACAAACGGATAAGCCGATTTTTACGCGTTTTTTTTAAAATATGAGTGCACAATTTTTTTTGCTTATTTTATTTTTTTAGTTTGCCGCAAAATGTATTAGAAATCAATTCTTACCCTACCGGAATCGTAATTTACTTCCTTCGAAAATTAATTTCTATCTAAAAATTACACCGATTTTAAAACCGCTTTAAAATATACATACGTGTTTCATTACAAAGAAATTTTTTCTTTATTTAGAAATTACATATCATAAGTTTTGTGGTATATATCTATATAGCTTAAAATATACACTAAAATTGAGTATCTCTTCTTTTTCAGGTATGGTCGAAAACTTTATAAATTATTATATATTAAAGTAACATGCCCCTTTACATTTTCTTGTGAAAACTCGTGGAATAAATTTGCAAATTCAAAATACAACGTTTGCAAAACATCTAAACCTGAGTCAAAAGAAAGTAAAAATTCCAAGTGTCTCTCAGACGAAGAGTAACATCCTAAGCAATCTAACCGGAGATAAACTACTTTTTAAAAACCTGACAGACATGGACTTTTTAGTTAAATCGTAAAGAGCTAGTGTGTCTTAAATAAATTCAATATATACCATTTATTTATTTATGTAACAAATATTATTGTAACTATGTATAATATTATATTATGTTTGGTTAATAAATTACATAGAATTAATATTGTAAGTGGTCTTTGTATTTCTTTGCCATCAGATTGGAACAAGGAAGCCATCCTTTGGTCCAATTTTACGCTATATGTCGGACAATTACTGTACTCTGATATCTATAATTCTGCTTAATGAATATTATTTCTGAAGTGAAACCCCAAACATGTAAATAAATAAATACCGAACATGCCAAAACTATAAGGTTCCTTGATGACTACGGAACCCTAAAAAAATATTCACCCCTAAGGGTGACATAATAATAAAACTAAGTGATTTTCTGTGATGGAAGAAAAATCGGCGTATCTTCTTTAATCTATAGTCACCCCTTAAGGCGAACATGCCTATCGCGTTACCACAACTTCGTGTATATAGTACGTATACTACGGCTACGGCTACAGGATGTTAATAGCAAACCGTCTACTTCTTCACCACCAAAAAACTTCTTTGTACCATAAAAACACAAACAATCAACCCATATGGAAATTAAATCGTGACCTTTCGTAATAATCGGTGTTAGTTACACAATACACATATTTATGTACAATGTACATAAGTATATCATACTATATGTCGACTAAGTATAGTATAATATACCTAATAGAGTAGCGATTTTAACCACCGCAGCCAATTTCACTGAAACTAGCTAATTAGTATAAGAAGATACGAGTATTTCATTGGACAATATAGACATAGACAGAAAAACATACGCTCTTTCTATCACTCTCAAATACCATTGGAATAACAATCTAGACGATTAATGAGAGAAAAGGTAAAGGACAAATGGTTTTAAGTGTCCTCGTAAGTGTCCGAGTCACAGGAATGACACCGCCATTTTCACATCACTCAGTAATACTGAGACTTTTTCAAACAAAAAATTCCAATAAATACTTGGCTGACTCGGTGCTCAAACCCATAACCTCCAGATCTGCAATACCTACATATGTACATATTACAGAACAACGAAGTGAAAAATTAACTATATATACTCAAAGCAGTTAATTATTCAATGTACCTTTAAAAGACCTTTGCAAAGTTTATTTTAAGCGTCACTAATAAAATTACACGTGTAACGGGATAAGATCTAATAAGCTTCTCAAAATAGGTGTTTAACGTCGTCACTTGTCGGCTAACTAAGTCATCCGTGACATACATACTCGTATATGATTTTGTATAAAACTAAATAAGCCAATATAAATAAAACTTAACTAAAAGCAAATATTTTATCCTTAGATGATTAAGATTGCCATCAAAAGGGTTGTGTATTAATAATGACAGTTATTTTTACGTTGAAAATAAATTTATTTTATTTTATCATATAATAGCTTATATTATTTTGGAAAGATTTATATTTTAAACTGTACACGTATTATTTAGTCAACTGTACGTATAGTATCGAATAACAAAAACGGGCCTCTAACTCACCTTATCCGGTGGCATGGAATGGCACACGGACAGCCACGCGATCAAACAAAGGATGATCTTCATGTTGGATGTATCTGCATAAAATAATGAAAAAGATTTATTTTAACATAATAACACTAAAAACTTTTAACATAGTAATACTAAAGAGTAGAAAAAAATACAGGGAAGCCTTGCTACATTATAAATATTCTGCCAAAAATGTTTTAAAAGTTTATATAATCAGTATAAAATCAGTAAATCAATATTCACTCGCGTAAGAGAAGAACCCACAAGTTCCAGCTTATTATCCAGAACCTACTAAATAAGAACTATACCACTACCATCATCAGATTATAAAACACCAAAAATTAACTCAAGCTGCGCTCTAGTCCTAATTATGACTCAGTGACTTTTTATCGACTTCAACAAAGGAAAGTTACTTAATTCGATTGTATGTTTTTGTGTGTATATTTTTGTCAATTGTAAATTGACTACAATAATGTTTCTAATACATAAATAGGTGCTACATCAAGGATGCTCTCATATCAATTTAAAGAAAAAACAACTAGTGTGATAATTTGTTTTAAGTGATTTGAATTAGATATAATCTACCTTTTTAGATCAAAGAAATTTCTAGAGTACTTCGCCTCCAGTTAAATTTCTAAGAAATTAATTAAATTTTTAAGAAATCTATTGTTATCTGTAACGCCGGCGTGTCCGTGGTTGTGGAGGGAATATGTTGTTAATGTTGGAACTATAATGCACCGCCAATTAGCATAAACTGTACCTTATGCATCGGCTTGCATAAACAGCCACAGAGTGGTCTGGCCAATATCCTACAAGTTTCTATACCAGACGTCGAGCTGATCTTCTTGCGTCACTGGTACGGGATAGAAGAACAAATGGATATCTTTAGCAATATTTGTTTTAGATAAGTTAAAGAAAGGCTTTATATGTAAGTATATAACAACGATTAACTAATTTTCTAGAAAAAAGTATTGTTTGCCATTAATTGATACACAAACATATTGAAATATATAACGATGAGTGACATAATACATTTTTCATGATTTTAATTCCCCCAGATCATAAGTTGAATGACCCACATAAGAAGAATATCCTTATGGTATGATATTAACACTTTTGTTTACGTAAAACAACTTTGACCGAATTGCTCTTCACATGAACAGAACAGAACATGTCCTTTTAATGGAAAATTAAAATTATAATATAAACGACATTGAATAAGATAGTATGTTAACTTTTAACCCCTCTAGGTAAATTTCTAAGAAATTGATTAAATCTCTAAGAAATCTATAGTTAACTGTAACGCCGGCGTGTCCGCGGTCGTTGAGGGATCAAACAAAATGAAAATAAAATTCATTTTTCATGATTGTTGGTGGCCCCTTGTTGTTGATCCATTGTTGTGAGACTAATGTCTGATTGGGTCTCACGTAGAATAAGTAGATAATTCTTGTATTGCAATATTGTTTTTAGCAAAACTGCCTTCTGAGCCAGCGTAGATTCCTCACGGACATACATACTAACATTTAATTTTAATTTTGAAAATGTAAAATAACGATTCAAAAGTGCTTGTAAACGTCTATTTGAATAAAGTATATTATGATTTGATATTAATATCAAATCAAATCCAGAATGAATTAGAACTGCAAGAGACAGTTATAGGTGGAAATCTTTGGAGGAGGCCTTTGTCGAAGGACAAGCTGTTGTTGAGAAAACCGATCATTAGTAACAAATGTAATACACATGTATTGTATTGTAATCATGGTAAAACAGCAATAGAGGCTTATTTTCTCTTAATTATGTTAAGAATAATAAAATAAATAAACACTTTTAAACTAAATTGTAACATTGACTTGATAATGAATTTAAATGTAACTATTCCACCTTTTAAGGATCTTAAATAAAACTATCTTTTCAGATTATTTAGCGGATTTATTTTGATTTTTGGTTCCCGACGTTTCGAATAATAGACTATTAGATGTAGTTAGTTCCCACTGTGTGGATCGCAATAACAGTCATTCAGGTTAATATATATGTTTTATCAATAAAGGTATAAATAAGGTTAAAAAAATAAATCCGCGAAATAATCCGAAAAGATAGTTTTATTGAAAATGTCAAATATTCGCGTAAATCTAAGAAAATATTTTATGGATCTATAAAGTATAAGCAAATCACTCAATAGAAATCGAAAATCCATTCGAAATTGGTGTAAGCATTTGCAAATAACTATTGTATTTTGAAAATACTTTTTATGCACACAATTAATGATTCCAATTTAAATCAAACTGCTTTAGACGTCAGAGATAATTTGATATAATATACAGTAAAATTTTCATCACTTTTCCTTAACCAGATTAATTTGATCAATTCTTTTCATTATTTCTTAAATAATTAATGTTAAGCATCGTGAGGAAACCTACATGCCTGATAAAACCTAGCAAGTTTTCGAAAGACATGTGAAGTCCGCTGACCCGCAGTTGGCCAGCGTAGTGGACTATGGCCTGACTGATCTCCCTTGTATTAAAGGGAGGCCCGTGCCCAGCAGTGGGACGTAAAAAAAGGAGCTGAATATAATAAGGTTTACTTGCTACTATTATTGTTTGCTTAAGTTGTGAATGTGCTTGTTTCTTATTTTTTCTTACTGAGACGGCTGAACGGATTTGGATAAAATTAGAATGCAAATAGACCACGACTTAAAGTAACACATACTGTTTGACAGCTAGAAAAGCATTCAAGCGAAGCTAGGGTAAATCGCTATTTTACACGAGAACAGAATAAAAAAAAATATTACGCATTAAAGCTAAAAACTGAATTATAAGTCATGTAAATAAATTATGAAATCACTGATAAAAATTCAAAAGAAAGTATTTATTAGTTATAATGCCCTCAACAGCCTTATATTGGGCAACACAATTTATATATATAACAGGTAAATCGAGGATAGAAAGTCAGTACTTACAAGTCAAGTCGTAGAGGCGAGCCACGGGCGTATGAACTATCAGAACGAACAGCTTAATCCCACTCAATTGACACAGGATATGGCTCATTTGCTCTGACGACACTGATTGTCACGTTGGTATTGTCAAGTGTTGTTGATAATATACGATACCCCTGTCATAATAGTATTATTTTTGTACTGAAGAAGACTTTTGGACCTTCAGCAAAACTTAAAAAATGTTGATTTGGATATAATTGATTTGTTATTTCAATTTACAAAATAAATGATTGAATCTGTAACAAAGCACTACTATACAAATATTCTTCCCATATTTAGCTACCTCTCGAGGTGAATTTTCATATATCCTTCCTTCCCATATGGGATATAATTAATTTCTTAGACATTTACCTGGAGGTGCTAATGCAAGAGTTCCACATATATATGTGGAACTCTTGCATTAACACCTCCAGGTAAATGTCTAAGAAATTAATTAAATTTCTAAGAAAGCTATTGTTAACTGTAACGCCGGCGTGCCCGCGATCGTTGAGTAGGTCGTTGAGGAGGACTATATTACGACAAGATATTAATTCACTATTAAATATATTTTTTAAATAGATATTTATATGACACGTATACAATTAAAGTGGGCATCAATCTCATAAAAATTACCAGTTACATAATGATAAAATTACAGATATAGATGGTAAAATGTATAACGCATATAGATTAATGCATGAAGATGGGCATGATAGTTTGAGATTACATGCTTTTGTATATAGCCTTAATGTCCCATCGCTGGGTGTGGGCCTTCTATTTGCATTCTAATACGAGGGGAATCAGGCCATAGTCCACCACGCCAGTCAATACGGGTTGGCAGACTTCACACGTCTTTCAGAAAAATTTTAAGTTCTCTCAGACATGAAGGTTTTCTCATGATGTCTTCCTTCACTACATACTTAGACAAGTGGTAATCATATTGGAAATTATTGGCACATGAAAATATCAGAGGTTCGAAACCCGGGATAAAGTAAAAGTCGATATTATTCTTCTTCGTACTGTCGCATGGCTTTGAAATTATATTATGCCAGTGGAATTATTATCACTAACGGTTCAGTGGTGTGAAGTCATTAGTTATTCGTTAGTCATTAATTAGAAATCAGTAAAAAAAGCTTTAACTTCATTTTTTTAGAGTTAACAATTTGCGCAAATTATTCTAATAAAATTGAAAAAGTATTTATTAACAAAAAAAATATTAATAAAAACACTACAAACTGTGCCCAACTCGTCCAAGGACACGGACACTTTGAATAGGTACATATATACAACATTATAACCTATTTTATGGACATATTAGTTTGTAATGAAATAAAAATTTAATATTATTGAACAGGTAAGAAACTAGAGCCATAGAGATGCTAGTAAATGAGCCTTAATTATATGGCGTGGAAATAGTATTCTCTTTTACACTGCCTGCAATTAGCAACAAAGCATGGTAACTATCTATCATGCTTCAATTTTCAGTCTTGCAAAGTGAGAAGTGGGAAAGTTTTAAAGCTTTTTTCATTACTTCTTATTTCTTTCGCTATATTCATTCTTGACCTTATTTTAAATATCAAGCAATTTCTTACGACTTTGTTTACATATTATATATTTATTACTACATAACTCTTTAAAACCAGATCCTTTATAAGATACTATCGACTCTGCCTTGCTTCGCATCGGGTTCGTCATAAGACAAAAATAAATCAATCTCACGGGAACCGTACATTTTTCCGGAATAAAAAGTAACCTACAAATGTGCTATTCCAGACTAAAATCTGTCTATCCAGACTATATCCTGTCTGCCTACTATCTGTGCCAAATTTCATTCAGATCCATTAAGCCGTTCTAGCATGATAGAGTTCATTTAAAATCAATTTAATCTATACATATAATAAAATTGTAAGTCGAATCTGTACATTAAATATTTTTTGGAAAATCTAATTGAAATAGACATTATTATCGATACAGAGTCCGAATATATCGTTTTTGGAATTTTTGTCTGTCCGTCTGTCTGTCTGTTGCCGCATCACGAGTAACCCACTGGAAAGATTTTGATGAAATTTGGTATGATGATAGCTGGTTATCCGGGTCAACACATAGGATACTTTTTACCGCGGGAAAATATCTCATTTCTGAGAAAAAATACAAAAACTGCATTGTAAGAGTATACTAATATGTAAAACCTAAGAATTTGGTTTTTGGTCATCTGAACGCGGACGGAGCCGCGGGTAATGCTAGTAATAAATAAAAAAATTAAAAATCATTTTTAAACCCATTACAACTTTTAATACGTACAGATTAAAAGAAACTTCTTTACAATAATAAATAAAAAGTATTATTTATTTAAATGGAGTCACTGAAACAATTAGCCTACTTGAAGAAACTCTCAAGGCTGCAGATGAAAACTAAATACCGCGATGTCCGCAACAGTTACTGATTCTTATAATTGAGTTTACGAGTATACTATTTCAAACTAGAACATTTAAAATCTGCCTTTATTTATAGTGTTTTTTTTTTAATTTCCATTATTATATGTGACAGGTAGTGGTAGCCCATTGGCCAGTGATAACGTGCTCGCTTAGGTAACCGAGTGAAGGGGTTTCAAATCCCGGGTCTCGCACCTATGATATTTTCATGTACGAATCATTTCAAACATGATTACCATTTCCCTTACGGCGAAGGAAGATATAGTGAGAAAACCTGCATGTCTGAGAAAAATTAACAAGTTTTTCAAAGACATGTTAAGTCTGCCAATCGGCACTTGGCCAGCGTGATGGGCTATGGCCTGATCCCCGTCGTATTGGAGGGAAGCCCTGAAAGAGGCAGTGGGATGTTAAAAAGGGCCGAATGAAAATAAAAATATATGTTAGTAATATAGGTACGCCCCTACGATAACTTCTCCATAACAAAAATTACGTGCATAAACTTTAAAACTTATCAATTTTTCTAATTTTTATATCGAAAATAGCGTACAATTTTCTTATTTACAAAGAAAATACAAACACAAACTTCATATGACTAATAAACATATTGTACGTATAAAAGCAGGTATTTTTTCCCACGACCTTATCTTATGAGTTCTTCCCTTAATCATTGAATAACGAGTTCTTCCTCAATAGAGGCTACTTTAAGTAAGCCGTAACGTTACCTGATCTAATGATTTCAAGTTTACTACTTGAATTACAATACAACACTAATACGCTATAAACTGGCACAGTGACTGGATACCTGGTTAGTAAACTCAAGGTCACAGATTCTTCTATCTATCTATACAAATAATAAAATTGTAACTAAGTCGAATCTGTACATTAAATAGATTTTGGAAAATCTTATAGAAATAGTCATTATTATCGATACAGGGGCCGAATTTAGATTTTAGATTTTTTTCTCTGTCTGTATGTTTGTTTGTCGGTCTGTCTGTTTGTTTGTCGGTCTGTCTGTCTGTCTGTTACCGCATCACAGAAAAGCCACTAGAGGGATTTTGATGAAATTTGGTATGGTGATAGCTGGTTATCCGGGTCAACACATAGGATACTTTTTACCGCGGGAAAATATCGCATTTCTGAGAAAAAATACAAAAACTGCAATGTAAGAGTATACTATTATGTGAAACCTAAGAATTTGGTTTTTGGTCATCTGAACGCGGGCGGAGCCGCGGGCAATGCTAGTATACTATAAAACTTAAATGGTCAAAGTCAATGAGTCAAGCAGATCTAAAGACACATCTTAGTCTTATATTTTTTAAATCAATATATGTTAGATAGTAAAAAAAAATATTTGGGTGAAGTCACAGTAAAGCAACAGTACTTTTTTAATAAAAAGAAGATCGCAAATGGAAAATGCATAAGCATTCATATTTCAGGCTAGCATTGTTCGATTTGAACAAATATTGAGCTCAATAAGACCTTGTCAAACGAATGACTAATAATACTGCGCTAATGTTAATAGCATATGTTATACTTATCGTATCCGGAAAATCCAGACAAAACGTGTATAATAACAAGGAGCTCTTTTATAGACTCCTGTAAAAGTAAAGTATGCAATCTTGAAATTGATACTGCACGTTGCTAAGGTAAGTTTGTTTTTCTACGAAGATATCTTGAGTTTTCCTTCATAACTGGCCACCTGATGCCATATTAAAAATGAAATGTAGTTTTTAACAATATCGTAATAATATATTTAATATTATTAATTCTTTTTTTGGTTACTTAATTATAATGTATTGTCAATAAAATCTAACTAAGTTTAATGAATTTGACTTTTACTCGATTAATGCAATAGCGAATCATTCAAAAGAATTACGTTAAAAATTGCACTTAGCACACATATACACTCTTTTGATGTATATTTCTATACTAATATTATAAAGCGGAAGAAATTAAACCTTTCTAGTTATTACTAGGGACTCACGCTCGCTCCGCTCGGGTTCGTCCCTTGGTACGTATCAACGGTTAGTATAGATTTCTCAGAGACGAGATATTTTCCCGTAGTAAAAAGTATCCTTTATGTTGATCCGAATAGCCTAAAACGCTATCTTCATACCAAATGTCATCAAAATCTGTCCAGTGGTTTTCTTGTGATGCATGATTTCCAGACAGACAGATAGACAAAAAATTTAAAAACTATAGATTCGGCCTCTGTATCGATAATAATGACCATTTCAATAATATTTGCCAAAAAATATTTAATGTACATATTCGACTCAGTTAGGATTTTATTATATATAATATGTATAGATTTATTTGAAGGCGCTAATCTCTGGAACTATCAGTCAGATTAGAAAAAATATTTGTGCATTTTATAGCCTATGCATTACATGTACTGCGCAATATATATATATATATATATACATATATATATATATATATACATATATATAGTTTATATGTACACAAATATATGGTTATACAGTAGTTTTTTGTAATAATGTCATATATTTTAATGTCACATATTATACTTATAGGTACATTACCGTATATGAGCGCGCTTAATGACTTCTAGTTTATTTTTATAAATACTCAATTAAATTAAAATATCAATTAAAATGTAGTAAAATCTTGCTTTTGCTTAGACTACTTTTAATCGCGGCTTAGTTTATATAGTAAGCTGAGCGGAGATAAAAGGTTGCTTCATTTCATCCCCAAGATGCAATTTATGTCCTTTACCATATTTAAATCTGTTAGCGGTTTAAGCGTAACAAGAAGAAAGACAGAATGAACGAACAGACACACAGTTACTTTCACATGTATAATATGGATATTCTTAGTATGGATTGCCTACATGATACAAAAGTCTCATTGAATTTCGTTCAATAATTCACTAGTGATGACAAATTAACAAAAGTCTTTAACATCTTACGTGACAAATATCTTCATACATTGCAAGATGTTACTACTAAGGAATACTAAAATGGAAGTATCAATAATGAATATAAAAATATAGAATATTAGCAGAATCCGCGACTTCCCTCGCGCTAAAATTACAAAAAATCTTCAAAAAGATAGTTTCATACAAAATTTTATCCCCCCTTTTACCCCCTTATAGGATGAATTTCAAAAAATGCTAAAACACATATTTATTTAATTTTATTGAAGAACATTAATAGCAAGTTTCAAGTTATTCTGATCATATTTTTTTATATTGTATTATAACGTGCAATCCCGTGGGAATTAGATGATTTCCCGCAATAAAAAATAGCCTATGTCACTCTTCATCCTTCAACCTATATCCACACAAAAAATCACGCCAATCCGCCACTCCGTTTTGACGTGACAGAAGAACAAACCAACAAACAAACAAACAAACAAACAAACAAACAAACAAACAAACAAACAAACAAACAAACAAACACACTTTCACATTTATATAGTAAGTAAAAGTATGGATATGATAGATATAAAAATACAGCAAATGTTATGAAGAAATTTTTTAATTATGTACATACAATCTTGGACTACAGCAAAGTATATACAAGTTCAAAGCATAAAACTCATAATTAGCAAGTATTACAAGAATCATTGATCATTAGTATCAAATTAGTTTGTGAATGTTCTGATATCATAAACGAGGAATCTAATTACTGGTTATTTATTCACCCTAAATACGTAATAGAGTGTTCTAATTAATACCATAAATTCAAAATATTATTCTCTATATATCCCACGGGAAACTTACATTTTTGTGGGATACAATGTTCCAGAATGCCAGACTATAATTTATCGATGTACCAAATTTCACCCAGATCCGTTCAGCCGTTCTGGCGTGAAAGTAACATCCATCCACCCTCATAAACTTTTTTACATTTATAATATTAGATAGGCATCCTTCCTGCTAATAGAATCGATGTTTGCTGGTTCAATTATTAAGCAATTTTAATAGTGTTATGTATATTCACGAAGTATACATATATGTACAAATAAGTACACTGTACAGTGTATAGTAAGTAGTTCCTTTGCTTCACTCAGGCCTATTTAAACCCCATTTAAATAGCTTTTTGTAATAAATTAATAAGTATATAAATATATGGGTATTGTATATAAAAATACAATATAACTAAGATTAGATAGCAATGAGGTTACATTCGAAGAGTTTCAATATATATATATATATATATATATATATATATATATATATATATATATATATATATATTTCATTATATACATATTTCATCATTTAACTAAGCAAAATTAAAGAGCACAGCTGATCTCTAAATATAGTTTACATTTCTCAGTAGACCATTATCCATGTGGGAGCATATTATCTATCATTACGAATCATATACACTATCACGCTGACGTCATTGCGGTCGTCTCTCAAAAACTGTACGGAAAAGGAAATATTATATAAATATATACTTATTGATGTCATGCGAATGATTAAAAGGTAAACTCCGTTGCTAATGGTAAATAATATACTATTTATAAAAACACTCATACGAAAATGTATATAAATATTATATATATATATATATATATATTATATATATATATATATATATATATATATATATATATATAAAATCCATACTAATATTATAAATGTGAAAGTGTGTTTGTTTGTTTGTCTGTCCTTCTATCACATCGAAACAGGGTGACGGATTGCCGTGATTTTTTGCGTGAAGATAGTTTGAGGGCTGGAGAGTGACATAGGTTTTTTACCGCGAGAGATTATTTTATTCCCACGGGAAAACATGTTATAATATAAACCAATTTTTTTTGTGATCATTAGATCAAATTAATTAATACGTGTTTTAGCATTTTTCAAAATTCATCCTATAAAGGGTTAAAATAGGAGATGAGGCTTTGTATGAAAACTGCCTTTTTAGAGTTATTTTGTAGTTTTAGCGCAAGCGAAGCGGTGGGTTCTGCTAGTATATACATATGTGTAATAAAATATAGTAGAATAAAATTATATAATGACATTATTTGTAAATAAAATAACTCAAATTTACGAAGTTATTTTTATTATGGTTTTAATGTATGTATATATTTAATTGTGATGCCTTTTGTTGTAGGTCTAAGATTTACAAAGGATTTACTACCTTGCTACATTTTATAATTTAATTCAGTACAAAAATCTTAATTCACTGGCCAATCTCCCTCGTCTTCTCCATTGTACTTTGGCGAAGTAATTAATTGGCACGTTTTAAAACCATTAACAAGAAAATTGAATTAAATCTATACAAATAATAAAATTGTAACTATGCCGAATCTGTATATTAAATATTTTTTGGAAAATCTTATTGAAATAAATATTATTATCGATACAGAGGCCGAATGTATAGTTTTTAGATTTTTTATCTGTCTGTCTGTCTGTCTGTCTGTTACCGCATCATAGAAAAACCACTGGAGGGGTTATCCGCGTCAACATATAGGATACTTTTTACCGCGGTAAAATATCTCATTTGTGATAAAAACCGCAAAAAAAGCAATGTAAGAGTATATTAATATGTAAACTCTAAGCATTTGTTTTTGGTCATCTGAACGCGAGCGGAGCCGCGGTCAATGCTAGTAAAATATAAGTATGTAGGTATATGTACATAAAATGTTATATAATGTTTATATACATTTTCAATTTATATAATTTTACGTGACGTTAGGTCCGATTGGAATACGAAAATATTTACATATGTTAGCTGTTATTTGTTAAGTACCGTACCAACTTGGACACAAAGGGTGTCCAAGGGTGACACAAAGGGTGTCCAAATCACCGGGTTTGGCTATCAACAAGCTATCAATCTGATAAATACTTTCTTCTACTTATGATATCATCTACTATTTATATATTTGACAATATGTATGGCTCAGTTTGTAGTGACCGTACTTGCTGTGCCAGCGGCCGCGGGTTCGAGTCCCGCTGGGTTATATATGTGTAGTGTATCAACTATCTGGTATCCATAACACAAGCCTCGTAGCTTACCATGGAACTAAATAGCGCTATCTGTTATTGTCCCAACATATTATGTATTATAATTGCGATAGTTTGTACGTGTGCGTGTATTTTATTGTTACACCTTCACGCTGAAGTGAATGGAACCTTTACTGGAAATTTAGTATACAGATAGACTATGACTATGATATATACATATTATAGTATAATATAATAAAAAGGTGTTACTCCCCTGAAACTTAAAAATAAAGATAAAATACTTTTTTCAAGTAGAATTTTACGAGCTCCTTTAAATCAATTTAATTTCAAAAGATTCAGTACAGTCGGTAAGTAATCTGCCTCCTCGGAATACAGTTCTGTTAAAAAAGAGCAGACAAGAAACTCAACAGTTGCTATTTTTAAAGTCGTTTCATTATTACAATATACTCGTAAGAGATCGGTTCGAGCCACTTTATTTTAATCTCACATATGTACGTTTATAATTCACTACTAGAAGCCCCCGTGTTTGAAATTTATAAGACTAATCCCTCAACGACTACGGACACGCCAGTTTTACAGATAACAATAGTTTTCTTAGAAATTTAATTAATTTCTTAGAAATTTACCTAGAGGTGTAAAGATTACGTTTTTAATTAAATTTAAACGGTATTTTTTGGCCTAGCCACTTGGCCGATTTTTTTTATATTAATTATTTTTTAAATTAATATATTTTTTAATAATTAACTAGTCATTTTATACTCAATACGAGATGTTATGTTTTTTCTGAAGAAAACAAAATATAAAATCTTCTGGACAATTGGCATTGTCCATTTAAAGATTACATTGTCTTGACTTTGGCCTTGGTGACGTGACCTTAAGCGACAAGTTACTGTGCTTATCTATTGTCTCATCATTGCCCATAATGACGTCTTAATGAGCCTGTTCGACCGATTTTTAGGGTTTCGAACTTCCGTTATAAAAACGGCACCCAAACTCTTGTATTTCTATCATGCTTGCGATTTGCTTTGCTTTTAAAAAAAAGCCTTGTGAAAGATAAAATAACCAGTAAGGCATGAGTTCACTTTGCATGAAAGTCCTTTTGATACAATTTATTATATTCGTTAAAATGATTTATTTGATTAATCATTTTCTTCATACTGCAAGTCTCATTACCGAACATTAAAATAGTTAAGTTTCTTCGATATTGTATTCGATATATTATCTATACATATTTACAAAATTGCTTCTTGCACCTGCGTCTAGTACCTATTATAAATAAGCCTTTTATAAAAAATACCTTTCTTGTATATTCACTTATTTACGTGTTCATATTCATCCATTCATGCTGAAATGCCTGAATGGATTTGGATGAAAAGTACATAGATATTAGACTAAGACCTGGAGTAGTAATACATAAGCTATTGTTAGTAATAAAATTTGCCACGAGGTGGCGCTGCCTGCAAATTATACGATAATGGGAATTATCCGAAGTCATTAGTTAAATATACTATTCAGTTTAAAAAAAACAAATAAAATTATAACAGGGTCAAAGATGATTTTTTTAAATATTTAAAACAAAAATATTTAAGTAAATTTCTGCTTTAAGAATAATAACAACAATTTGATAGTTTCAAATAAAAATTTTAAAACGTATCATGTTTATCCTGTACAGGATATTACTTTCGAAGTATATACTATAATTCTTTTTTTATATTATTATAATATAAAAAAAAAACAAAACTTAAATTCATGGTAATGCTTTCATTAAAAAATAATGAGGCTCTCCCGTGACCATGATTGCTGTAAAAGCATTCGAAACGTCGGGATCCTAAAATAAAAATAAATCTGCGAAAAATTTCAAAAACAGGGACCAAAAGTAGAAAATTGTAACTGTCTGAAAATTGTACCTTTCAGGCAGTGGCATTAAAAATCGTATTATAACATATCTTTGTTAAAAAAGTAACTACATTACTTAACTTGGAATTACGTTTTCATTAAGACCTAAATAATTTTTGCTTGCGGCCCTCGACACCATGACTGAAGCGTGTTTGTGGCTCCTATAAAAAAAGGTTAAGTATGGCTGCTCTAAAAGAAAGAAAGTGCTATTTTGATATATTTATTTATATTATTATTCTTTTTGGTTTAAAGTTTCAGGCATGGCACTGAAAAATGTTCTCTTGTTGTGTTAATAAGATTGATCAAAAAGGTAGATATTATATAATTAAACCGTTATTTGGCACACTTCAACCACTCAGTGCTCTGATACATCAAGGAAATAATGATATTTTCTTGTGCTGCAAATATGCATTGAAATAATTTGCCTGAACACTCATTCATATAATTAAAAATTCTAGTAACGTCATGCATTATTGCCTTATCGGTATAATTACGTCACGAATAACCGAATACAAATGAACAAATAGCAAGTGCGATTGATATATTCCAAATGTCCTAATTGTTTTTTAACTAATTCATATATGAAAGTAAGTAAGGTAATAAATAATTATTTTAACCATTTATTTTATAATAGGTACTTATATAATTTTTTTTGTCACGTTAATACAAATTAATAATGAAAAAAATAACAACAATCAAAAATCTAATGTTAAGATCGTTTGCTAAAATATTTCACTTTTCAAACTATGTATCGAAACACGGGTTAATCTATACATATAATAAAATTCTAACTGAGTCGAATCTGTACATTAAATATTTTTTGGAAAAGCCTATTTAAATAGATATTATTTTCGATACTGAGGCCGAATCTATAGTTATTAGAATTTTTGTCTGTCTCTCTTCTGTCTGTCTGTTACCGCATCACACAAAGAGAGATTTTGATGAACTTTGGTATGGTGAATGCTGGTTATCCGGGTCAACATATAGTATACTTTTTATCGCCGGAAAATGTCTCATTTCTGAGAAAAAATACAAAAACTGCAATGTAAGAGTATACTAATATGTAAAACCTGAGAATTTGGTTTTTGGTCATCTGAACGCGGGCGGATCCGCGGGCAATGCTAGTCATATATATTTTTTTATATCTTTCGAAATATTTAAAACTATAAATTCAAAGTAATAATATATTCTACCGAAGTACATATAGATCGCTGAGTTTAGCATAATTTTCTGTTATAACACCTTACAACAAAAATAGCCGGTGCATAACACTGCCCGTATCAAAAGCAGAGCTGATATAAATTAATATTTTCTTAGAACGCAGGTAGTTATAACATACGAGTACACCTCCACGTGTCCTCTAACTGTTCGATAAGTGTTTATTATTTTTGGCACGAAACGATAAAACTATTGCGGCTTATTTAACTCAAGGTCGTACATTTGACTAAAAGCAGTTACCTGAGATTCTTCATATCCCGTAACTCGTGATAGCGTTGAAAATATAGATTACAGGTGTGCGAGGGGTCAAGTTATAATGGTCGATTGGATGTAGGCGCCGTAAATGCACACATTGGTGTTGCGCGCGCGTCGGTTGACACATTCGTTTAGTTTCCCTTAACGTATTTTATTTTGAAAATAGAAAAGTGCTGTGTTAGTGTATTTTTTTTAAATTATTTTGGAAATATAACAGACAACGGTAAGTTTTTATTATCCTTAGATTGTAAGAAGGTTTTGTTATAATATGTTTTTGGTATGCTACGACAATGTACCTATTATTTATTAGATTAAGCGTTTATTTTTATATAAACAGGTAAATATTTATAATTTTATCGTAAAATATAAGTTAGTGTGTATAATTCATTACTACAAATTTTAATTTTTTTATTGAAAATATTCTGCACTATTTTAGCGATTTATGTAAGAAAATTTATTATTACCGTCGCCATAAGGTCATAGTTTTTATTGTAAACGATTATTTAAACGTTCACGTTCACGATTGAAAATTATAATGTTTATGGACATAATATGTTTAGTTCGTTTCTACATTGCGAATTAGACATGCAAATGTGCGATTTGGTGTACGCCAATTAAGATAATAAAATGAAAGATATTAAACAATACTTCTTATATAATATTTTTAATAAGTTTAAATATTCTACTTTGTACTTAGTATTATATATTTTTCTTATCGTCATTTTTTTTATTCATCTATTGCTTTAATATTTTCTATGATAAAGCTGATCAACAGTAAATTTTAATTACAGCATAGTTTATATTATGTAATAAATAACATAGGCAATGGTAGCACAGTTATAACGCGCTCGCTTAGGAAACCGAGTGAAGCAGGTTCAAATCCCGGGTCTAGCACCTCTGATATTTTCATGTGCGAATCATTTCTAACATGATTACCACATGCCTTACAGTGAAGGAAACATCGTGAGGAAACCTGCATGTCTGAGGAACCTAGCAAGTTTTCGAAAGACATGTGAAGTCCGCCAACCCGCACTTGGGTAGCGTGGTGCACTTTAGCCTGATCCTCCTCGTATTAAAGGGAGCCCGTGCTCAGCGGTGGGACGTTAAAAAGGGTGTGGTTTTGGTGTATCTTTTTCTCTTTTTAGATGTTCAATTTTAAGAATTACTTAGTTCGTTAGACAGAGTGCTTATAGAACTAAACATGAAGCCAAATATTAACGTTCTAAAATTATAATGTTTTAAAACAGTTTACAAATATTAATAGAATACCGATTACTTTAATAAGTAATTCAATGTTAATAAATTAAAATATAATTTTGTTGTACCTAAATAAAGAAAAAAATATATAAGCTAATATTATCCTATCGCTCTGTAAGGGGAAGAGAACTAATACTTAAAAAATCATACTCCTTCTAATACTCCGTTAAAAAAGTTTTATTTTTCCATTTTTAGTGTAGACGTAATAAGCAGGTAATTTGTAAGAAGAAAGTTTTTTAATAACATATTCGATTAAAAATTAATTTAAAAAAAATAATTATTGTTGATTTTTAAAAAAAAACCGCTCGACCAATTTGATAAAATGTATATGGGAGCAGCTGTGAAGTATACCTTTTGAAACAAAAAAAAATCCAAATCGGTTCAGGCGTCTTCGAGTAATCGGTGAACATACATAAAAAAAAGATTCCGACGAATTGAGAACCTCCTCCTTTTGGAAGTCGGTTAATTTTATCACATACATATTTATTTATATTAGAAAACATTTGTATTCTATTATTTATTAAAAATATTTGATTATTTTCGTCTTTTGTAATTTAACATAAGCGATACCTTTTAGTTCCTACATTGTATAGTTCACGCCAGATGAGAGGTCAAGTAGGTCATTTTGATGCGACTCAATTTAAAAATATTGCAATTACTTTCGAAGCTCAGGCCATTTTTAAGATTAAGTTTAGGCTCTGTCCATTCACAATATTGTACTTTTCTAGCTGTGGAAATATTTTATAAAGTGATACTATTTGTTTGAATAATACACGTCTTAAATTGTGTTTGTTTGGACATTACAATTATTTTAGAGCTTTCTTTACTGTACTAAAAGATGACAATTTGTATGATATTAAAAATAACGGATAAGTGCAAGACCTAAATGTACGGTTTAATTACATAATAATGATAATCGATTTAGAAAGTTGACAGTAAAATTATTTAACCAGAGTATTTAAAAAAGGAATGTGGCCATCGTATTGTGGGGTCTCCTTCATAAAAATGATTTCAACATATAGGTTCGTAAATTAATAAAGGTTTAAATCGAGAAGCCTCAAAGTTAATTAATATTCCGAAAATATCAAATAATGCTAGCTTTTAAGACTGCGGTCCGTTAATGAGGGAACGGTGATGGTAATTAAAATCAAATTATTCTTATCGATATAATGATGCCTTTGAGCATAATCGATAATCGTTTAAAATACATTAAATTCAGCCGCACTTGTAGAGTGACTTATCTTTATTTATTATTAGTATTAATTTTGTATTTAATGAAATGAAATTGTGTATTTAGATGTTAACAACAAGCAAATAAATTCAATGAGTCATAAATCTAAAACTTCATAAGGGCTAAAGCTATAGGTAATATTACTTAGTAATAGCTAAGCGTATTCAATTGTATACACTATAAAAATCCGTACTAATATTATAAATGTAAAAGTTTGTGAGTATGGATGTTTGTTACTCTTTCACGCCAGAACGGCTGAACGGATCTGGATGAAATTTGGCACTGAGATAGATTATAGTCTGGAATAACACATAGGCTACTTTTATCCCGGAAAAATGTACGGTTTCCGTGGGACATGTTTATTTTTGCTGTCCTTGAGGCGAACCCAAGCGAAGCGAGGGTGAGCCGCTAGTATACCATATAGTATTGCTAGTACGATACTGCAGATAATTTCTGCTTTCGGGCGATATCAAGACTATGCAGTTTAGATGACATCACCTAATAACATCGCATTAGATAATACACAATGTGGCTATTGGAATACTCTGAAAGTGACAATCATCACGTATGATATTAACAACAAACTGACTGACTATAATCTACATATATATACATATATAAATAGGCAAAGACAAAACACTTCAGTATCTTTTTCTCCTCTGTCAACCAATTTTCTTCTTTTGTTTAGTAGCTATGAGCTATATCTTATTTATTTTATATATATTAGTGTTATCGATAAAATAATTGGAAACAGATTTTTTATAGATATGAGTAAGTGCTTAATAATGATTATAGTCGACCACTAGTAACCTGATATGCACTGACATAATGGTTTATACATCAGCGGTGGATTGATAGACATCGTTAACCACTGTGTTGCATTCAATACTATAAACTTAACTTTGAAATTTCCGATTGATAACAAACACCGGTATACAACATCTTGTTATACTTAATACTTTCTTAGATATTTTACACTATTATTTTTAAATATATTGTTAGTAATTATTAATAAACAAAAACACCTGTCCGCTATAAGATTCGAAGCCGCGACTTGGACCTCGTAAAAAGAGTCAGAATAAATGCTTCTTTTAACATTTTACAACGTAAAAATGTATATCATTCGAACTTGGAAGAAAACACTAAGTTAACATTTGCGTCATATCGTAACTAACGAGATTGGTATTTTAAATCTCTGAATCACACGCCATAGTGAAAGGATTTCGGTTGTACTTTGTTTGGTTCTGGGGATTACCAAATTATCATTTATCATCGACGCTCATTTTTTCCGTATCAAATTAATGTGAAAATAATTATTGATTCATCGATTTAACCATTTGAATCATTAATTTTTTTTTATTATTAGAAATGGGCTGGGTTTAATAGAATTATTTTTTTTTAATATTAGAAATCTTGACCTTCATCTTAGCTCGAAGCCTGTTAACACGCAGCATAAAGATTTTGAGATCATACGCACTAGGAAAAACAGGCAGGGCATTCCACTTTTTTGTTCATTTCTAAAGTTTTTTGTGCATGTCTGTTTGCTTTGATATAGTTGTACATATAATAATTTATCATAAGTAAAATTGAATGTATCAAGAAATGTAAAATCTGCTAGCACACATCTAAACATATAATAAAATTGTAACTGAGCCGAATCTGTACATTAGATATTTTTTGGAAAATCTTATTGAAATAAACATTATCATCATCATCATTCATTTCTGAAGTAGTTTTCTTCTTGAATTGACAAGTAGGTACATACGTGAGGAAGTTCAACTATCACATTACATTAAAAAAATAGTTCGATTGTAGATTATTATGTGACGTTAGTCAATCGTTATCATTATATGTAAAAAGTTTAAAGCACCCACTAACCTCTTTAATCATTTCTCAACAAAAACATTTTTATTTATTCCTAACAAGTGATAGAATTTTAACATAATTTATAAAAAACTTACTTCAAATTTCTATTTTTATTAAGGAAAATAAAAGATATATATGTAGGTTGCTTGCATCCCTCATTAGCTAAATCAATTACCTACCATGACTTGGATATATTACCTAAGTGATTTCATTTAGTACAATTGAATGACTTGATTTTAAATAACAAGTGTCCAAGACTAATAAAACCTAATATAATCAAAAATAGTTCATCTATAATAGGTAAGTACGCCACGAGTAACGTAATAAGCTGAATAAGAATCACATGATGTGAACATATAGAACTACAATTGCTATGCATTTTCTATACAGATATTGTTCATTTAATATTGTGACTAAAAATTCTATTAAATAAGCAAAACTTTAGTTTACTGATCATTTAGCAAAGAGTAAACTTTGTTATAGGCGAGGTTAAGTATGTAAACAAATAAAAGGAGGATTAAAAAATTGATTAAAGTAAAAGCATTTGAATTAAGACTTAAACCATTCATCATTTAAACCTAAAAAAACATGGTACCTACCGGCTACCTCCTTTTTAAAGTAAATCAAAAAGTTAAATTACCCTCCAAACTACCTAGTGAATCGAGTTACTATTCAAAAAAAGAATTAATCATAGAGGTCGGTATCAAAATCCAATTCCAAAAAGATGAAAAATACTTAGATGACAGAAAAATAAAGAACAGAAAACGAGATGTATATTTTAAAGACACAAGTTGGCGCCTGAAATCGGCCATTTTGACACTACATAATATAGTAGGTACCTACATACAGGTCAAACACTTAACTCTTCTTTGGACTTCCCCGCAGTCGGTTAAAAAGCATTAAGTTAAACCAGAATTCAACGCCTCAACTGTATGAACGTCAATGAATTATTAAAGGTTTAGTAAAAAAATGACACCTTTTTTTATAATAATTTAACCTAATAATAATATGCATGGAGTTTTAAAAAAAACACGCGTGTGTTAGGTTGCATTTTAACATATTGAGTGTTTTAATAGAAAATAATATATTTGATTAATTTGTAATGATTTATGTATAATGCATTTACTTATGTGACCTTGGCCGATAGGAATGTGTTTTAAAAAAAATAAAAAGGGCGCAGATATTCATTTGTTTTCCCGCGCTTTTGCACAGAGATGTCGGTACCACCATGTAGTGACTAGGCACGAATTGTTTGTAATACTGAAATTTATGATTATAAATTATGTTACTCACTGACGATTATAAAAGTACTGAATATAAGAATATAAACAAGGAATATCTCGAAGTTTTATTAGGGACCCCAACACGTGTAGTAACAATTTAGTTTTAAAATTAGAGTACAAATATTACTATAACAGAGACTATTTCGTTAACTTTTAAACTATATGCTGATAAAATGTCACTGCCAAGGTCACATCGTGACCTACACATGTGTTAATTTACGTTGTTAGAACCGCTAGTCTATGTGATTATATAACGGCGTACAGAACACACTTTTATCTTATCTAAAAGCATTTATTTAGGCTTTTCAATAAATTTCTAAAAATTAATCCTGTAAATAATTCGTTTTGGATTTGAAATAAATTATGTAATGTATTTTTTTTGTATATGTATTTTTTTTTTCATATTAATAGGTAGACTATTTACCACTTTATTTAGAATCAGTCGACTGTTGCTAAACAATGATTCATCACGGAGTTCACTCCTTGTTAATTTTATAAAAGAGAAAGTGTGTTAGTTTATTCGACAATTGATCAACCGACAACGCCATTTTTGCATAGAGATAGGCTTTCTTATCTTATTATATAGCCATTCTTTTCATCCCAGTACAAAAAAATGGAGACTCCCGTAGTATATTAATAATATAATACCATGTAAATCTATATAAAAATCTTAACTAATAAATAATAGGTATACTATTGTACAATTTCTTTGGTGTAATTAGAATTAAGTAGTTATAATTATTAATATCTAATGGTAATAACACGGTAATGTAATCCATAAATATTACCGTGGTAATAATCAGTATCTAAACGAAACTAAAACGAGTCATTAGACGTAGATAGAATGATAAAATATTTGAAATCAATCAAATGTATGTAATGTTCATATTCAGATCCATTTACACTTTTCCCCTTCTTTACCTCATGGTAAACGAGAACATACTATTTTTAGCCGTAGAAAAAAAATAAACAGAAAGTATAACTGTTCGGATATGTCGTGTTTATTGTACAAGCTTTTACGTTATCGCTAAAACCCGCATAGGATTCGACACGCACGATATTAATGCCATTCGACAAGCGTTCTACTATATTACCTTTTTCTAACGCCATATTTACCGGTTTTTTTTCTGGTATTGATATAAATTCGATAATTCATTTAGACTCTGACTTAGTTCCCAAAGTGGTCTACGTGGAGCCCCAGAGGTTCACGGGAGACTCGACGGGGGACGGAATCTTCACATTTTTTGGCGAGTTTTGGGAATATGGTAGAAATGTAGCTGCAAGGGGTCCACCGGAACCAGCTAAATTTTGAAAGGGAGAAAAAATATGAGAAAAAAAGAGTCTGGGAACCTCTTAAATTTTTGTTTATTAATAACATACACGATTTCGCTTAGCGTTTGTCAATTACTATGAAAAAAAGATATAATCTCATTCCTTTTTAAGTCCCATCTATTAGTAGTACTCTCACTTCTATATAAGTACATATTTATTATTTAGTACTCGTAGAGATGAAAAGTAGCCTGTCACTGTCATCTTAATCTAGTCGTAAATAAATGAATATTAAAAAACATTTTTAAAAACAAGCTTTTATCTTCTATACCTACCTACTTATAATAAAATTCTAACTAAGTTGAATATTTTTTGGAAAATGTTATTGAAATAGCCATTATTATCGATACAGAGGCCGAATCTAGTTTTTAGAATTTTCTGTCGGTCTAGCTGTCTGTCTGTCTATCTGGGAACACATTACGAGAAAACCTCTTGACTGAATTTAATGAAATTTGGTGAGATAGCTGTATAACTGGTTATTTGGGTCAATATGATACTTTTTACTGCGGAAAATTACCTCATTACTGAGTAATCTATACTAAAAGTTAAAACGTAATTAGGGACCAACCCGAGCGGAGCGAGGATGAGTCGTTAGTATCTTTCATATAAATTGTGTAATAAATTAATGGTTTGATTTAATTTAAAGTTTATTATTAATTTTTTAGTTATTTATTCGTATTCTTCTCAGCAAACCGTTTTATTTGATATCCATTTATGGATAAATATCTTTGGGTGTCCTCTATATTGGATTTTGAATATTGGATTTAGAATGACGCCAATAATTTAGTTATTATTTTAATATCTATAAAATGAAAGGAATCTAAATAATAAAAAACTGAACATTTTGTGTGAAAAAAAAGCATAACAAAAATGTTCAAAATTGGTTCAGTAAATTAAAACCTAAAAACCTAATATTAATAATAATATTATTATTAATATTATGTATTTAAATTTTATTAGATACTTATTGTTTATTTGGCTAAATTATTTTGTAAAAACTTGTAAACATTTTTGGATAATAAGTAAATTATTATTATTAAATATTGTCATCGTATGGATTTATAAACAGGCAAGAACTTACTATAATTAATATTAAAAAAATAATCTTTTACGTTCAAAAGTTTTGCCACACACAGCTGGGGATTAGATTGTAACATATAAAAATGTCCAGATTTGATATCAAACTACTTTAAAAATACCTAACCTGTACATATAAACTGACGAATTCTATGAATGTCTAAACATTAATACACATTGTTTGAATAGTAAATAGTTAATGGGTTTGGTGTCACCATTAAAATCAAAATAAAAAGGCAAAAAATCAATTATGATGATTTATATCGTCTTCATTTATTATTACATTTTTATATATTTATTTCAGAATGACGTAGATAACTGCATCATGTCTTTATCAACTAGTCGCCAACAATTCTTGGCGTACGAATCCCACAACGAAGAAAATATTCAATATGGAAGAAAGGGCGGCATTTTTATTTCTACCTGCATATGTATCGGTTTCATTATATTCGCTGTTTTAATCGCTGTGCTTGTTGGCTTAATCGTCTTTTACATCACTTATTTCAAGGTAGGTAATTTCTAACTCAGATTTGAGATACGTATTGTTTATACTTAGCGTTTTACTTATTTTTTACGTCATGCCTATAAGTTCAAGGCTCTACTACGCAGCGTATCTTAATTAGATAGGAAGTAAGTTGTTTTAAAATTATTTTAATACACTGAAATGAATTTTATCATACTCTTATCAGTTTGGCCTTTGACATTTTATTAAGAAAAAAATACAATGTCAAAATAAAATAATTTGACAGTGACATCTAATATTTTCGACATACGACAGTTCCGTTAGTGCAAGGGGTTGAAATTTCAATTTCCAAGTTCTTGTTTAAAGTTGAAAATGACGAAAATGTGAATTTTATGAAACAAAAGAAACTTACTTAATTATCCCTTATCACTGGGATTAACCAATATGTGCCGTAAATAATATTAATTAGTGGAATTACCAATCCATCACCAACGTTTAATTTATTTTTAATAATTCAGTCCACTATAAATTAGCAAAAATGCTTAGACAGTTGTTTTATTTTATTTTATATTTAGTGATGTGTGAAAATAAAAGCGTAAGTTGGTAGATGCTATATTAGGAATAAAAAAGTAAAAAGAATATAAGTATATATGAAAGAATAAAAAGAAAATGTTCGCATGTCCACTTGAAAGAATAAAAACAAAATGTTCGCATGTCCACTTATATATTCCGACCCTCACTTGATACACCCAAAAATTGATTAACATGATTTAAATTGTGCTAACAATGAGTCGAAAAAAGCTTAATTTCAAATGTTTAAAACATGAATGTTTACAGATATCACAAAAATCGGCTGATTTTTGGGATGATACAGAGCCATTTGCCCAGACAGGCTCACCTTCACCAGATTTACGCCTTCCACCTTACGTAGTGCCAAGCTTTTATAGATTAAAAATAAAAGCTGATTTGAAAAACTCTACATTCAATGGTGATGTTTACATAACAATAAAAGCAACTAAAAAAGTTCAAGAAATTGTCTTACATTCAAAGAATTTAAACATAACTAATACTGTAACATTGACTGAACAAATATATGAGAATGTGGAAACTTTACGTACTAAAAGATTCAAGAGAGAAAAAAACAGTACAATATATGAAAATGCGAATGTTACAGAACAAAATGTTACAGATAATCATTTTAATGAAACAGAGAATACAACTTTTCTTCCTGTTGAAACAACTACAACCTCTTTAAACACACAAGTGTCTCATAGTAATGTAAGGAATATAAAAATAAAATCTATGGTGTTTAGTACTGGAGATAGACTAATCCTGTCTCTTGGGTCGCCTCTGACTCCTAATGTTGATTACACCCTTCAAATATCCTTTGCTGGACAGATATTGAATGCCTTAACTGGTTTCTACAAAAGTTCTTATACAGAAAACAACACTGATATCAGGTAAATGTTATTTTTAAATACAATTAATCCTTTAATGAAGTTCATTATCTATAGTTCCTGTAAGAGATAATTTAAAATCTATACATATAATAAAATTCTAACAGAGACAAATCTGTATGTTTAATATTTTTTGGAAAATGCAAACAAATAGACATTATTTTCGATATAGAAGCTGAATTGATAGTTTTTAGATTTTTTTTCTGTCAGTCTGGGAATGCATCACAAGAAAACCACTGGACAGATTTTAATGAAATTTGGTATGATGATAGCTGGTTATTTAGATCAGCATATAGGATACTTTTTACTGTGAGAAAATAACTCATTTCTGAGAAATCTATACCAAATGTTAGAACAAACCTAGGGACGAATGAGTCACTAGTTTATTATACATATTAGCAAGGATTTTAATAGTTATGTTTTAAATTACAGGCAGCTTGCTGTAACACAATTTGAACCTACCTCAGCCAGAGCAGCTTTTCCATGTTTTGATGAACCAATGTTCAAAGCAAAGTTTGAAATAAGTATAGCTCATAGACAAAATGTATCTGTATTGTCTAATATGAAGGTAGCTACTGAAGAACCTATGTAAGTAAATCATATCTATATATGTAGATACTTTTTATCACATAAATCTAGCTAATTTCTAAACAATTAAAATAGGTGAGAATTAATTGACCGACCCTAAGAATTAATTAACTGATGAAAAAAGGAGGAAGTTCTCAATTGGACATAAATGTACAAATGTGTTACAAGTGATTTTTTAGTTTCAAACTTAAATTAGACCACCTTCTAAGTACAGAATATTTAAAATAGAGCCATTAGAATTAGATTACATTAAGCAAAAGTGTTATTATTGTATAACATTAAAAAAATACATCAGTAAGAACATCAAAGCTTATATCTTTGGCATTAATAGTCTATTATTTGTAAAAAAAATTCATATCTACATCCTGTTATTCTAGATATTAGAACATTCAAACAAATAGAAAAACAAACAATCCCTTTAGTTTTTTTTATATAACATCTTACTAAAAAATATTTTTTTTATTCTTATCACATATGCATGTAAAATGTAATTCCCAAGGAGGGTTGATGTCAGGCAGGCGGCCGGTCGTAAAACTTTTGCCAATCCCAAGTAATTGGGAAATGGGCAGGGAGATGATGATAATGATATGCATGTAATTGATTTTGTTCATTTCCTACTTATGAAGAAAATGTTCAGAAGGATTCGCATGAATGAAATTGTAATTTTCAACTAGAAGCTAAACTATAATTAGCTTCCATATAGAACTCCATGTTTTTTATAAAACCCAAGGAAAATAGCACTTTTTTGTAAATAAGGTGAATCACTTGCGATAATTATATACAATAGCATTTTATGACTCCTACTAATGACCAAAAATACAAGTATTATTTTAATAGATTTTAAGCTTTTATTATTAATATGAAATAATATTTCCTATTTCTGTTTGTTTATCTTTATTTACAATTTTAAATTTCATTTTTTCATTTCATAAGATTTTTTGAAATCAAATTTTTCATTTGACGTTTATAAAGTAAACTTTGAGATTATTGTAAAAAGTGTTATTTATAAAAGTTGTAGATTTTTACTAAATCTACAACTTTTGTAGAAATAATTTGTCGATAGAACGTCACAGTAAGCCGGAAGTTGAAAAAAACTATTATAACACTTTGCGTCCGCCCATTTCTCTGTTGTAGCTGGGCATCGGGGACATTTTACGAATTTCTATTCGTTATATACCTGCTAACATTTATAATCATCAAAATATTTTGTTCCAAACTGGTTTCCAATTGGAATATAGGTATACAATATACATACTTAAATTTCTCTTTCTATTAATACTAAATGATATTAAATGACTTATGTCTTGTTATCTTTTTAATATGCACTAAGCAAAGTCCCCAGGATGGGTAAAGGCCTCCTCCAAAGATGCCCACTTCTCTCTATCCTGTGTAACATAGAAATAATAATGTTAATATATTCATGATTTGGGGTTTGAAATAAATATTCGAAAATTATTATTCTTTATACCTACTTTTATATTAAGAATATAATGTTTTTTAACATTAATCCCTGTTTTAGTGAATCAGAACCAGGTTGGCAATGGACGCATTTCGATAGATCAGTAAAGATGTCCACATACTTAGTGGCCTACGTTTTATCAGACTTCAACAGTATTGAAACCAGTTACTTGAGTAAAGACAATGTGACCAAACCCATTCGTATCTGGACGCGACCATCTTTGATATCTAAAGCGAAATACGCTTTAAGTATAACTCCTAAACTCCTGGCTCTCTATGAAGATGTGTTTGGTTTGCCGTACGCATTGGATAAGTTAGATCTTATAGCTATTCCAGACTTCTCAAGCGGTGCTATGGAAAATTGGGGCTTAATAACTTTCAGGTAAGAAACATTTTTGATTTTAACTTAATGATTAGCTTCTGTCTATTATTTTGTACTCTATGGTTATTTAATTCGCATTCAAATATTATGACTCTTATTATATACTAACGATGTACCCTTGCTTTGTTTTTGTGATTTTTTTTGAGCTGATCCCTAATTCTTTTACTAAAATAAAAGTAGCCTAAGTTACTCCGTGTAACAACAGTTATCAGCCAGTGAATTGAAGTTTCTGCTTATAATGTCCAAATAACAGCTTTTTAGTATTTACTAAATTTATAATTATGAAATTATATACGGTATTTTTTAAGAAAAACACATTTTTTGTCTGTCTTTCTCATTCGTTGAATCGTTCAGGCCATTTACAACATCAGTAAAGAAATTATTGCTTAAAATATTATAGTAATATATATTGTTTTCTTGTAAAAGGTTTTATGTTTTTAACATAAAACCTTTTAAAATAAAACTGTCTTTTCGTATTTTTTTGTAGATTTATTTTGAATTTTTAGTTTCCGACGTATTGAATGCTTTACAGCAATCATGGTTACGAGAGTCGCTCTCGTGAAAAGATAGTATTATTTTAAAATATCAAATATTCTCGTAAATCTAAAGTATTAATATAAAACCTCTTTTAATTCCATCTCCTAATGCCTTCTCTCTAATTTCAGAGAAACAGCATTAGTTTACGATGAGAAGAACGGTGTGCCCCGTGAGAAACAGAATGTGGCTATAGATATAGCGCACGAGCTGGCACATCAGTGGTTTGGTAACTTGGTCACTATGAAATGGTGGACGGATTTGTGGCTAAATGAAGGATTTGCGACGTACATAGAGTATGTTGGTGTTAATCATGTGAGTATTGCTTGTTTTTTGTATAATATGAAACTAGCGACGTTTTAACGTTTAGCTCAGAGATGAGATATTTTCCCGTAGTAATATGTTTTGACTTTAAAAAATAGTTTGTAATACCAAAAAGGAATCAAGTAACACTCTTCAATGACCAGTTACTACGTTTCAACTAATCAACTCTATATATAATTTTTCTAACAGATAATACCAGAGTGGAATATGTTGGATGAATTCACTCAAGGCAAAATGGACCTGCTACGTACAGACGCACTGAAAAACATCTCGCCGGTGTCACGAGAAGTGATAGATGCGTCCGAAATAGCGCAGAAGTTCGATGAAATATCTTATTCTAAAAGCGCAAGTTTGATAAGAATGCTAAATCATACGATATCCAGTCAATTGTTCCACGAAGGGCTTGTAATATATTTGAATAAATGGTGAGTGAATGATTTGAAAAATTCTTTTTGCATAAGATAGCTGATATATTTAGGTATACTATAGGTTATATCTAATTCTTCTAATATATAAAATTCTCATGTCAGTGTTTGTAACAAAACTCCTCTGAAACGGCTTGACTGATTCTTATGAAATTTTGTGTGTGTATTCAATAGGTCTGAGAAATTGGACGTAAACTATTTTTCATACCCCTATGTGATAAGGGTGGTCCAGCCCAAATTTTTATATTTAATTTTTTGGTCAATTTTTTTTTCTCATGATTCTGCATTAAAAATATATATAAACGTAAATTTTAACCCTTCTCCCACCAACCCCAATTTTTTAATAGCTATATTAGTACTTACATTACTTTCTACTCTCGGAAATCTATACTAACCTTTAAAACGTACCTAGGGACGAAGCCGACCGAGCGAAGTCTCTAGAGTTAGATAAGTAGACTGAATTTAGTTAATATTTTGGTATAAATATTCCAGGAAATATCAAAACGCTGAAGAGAATGACCTATGGCAAGCGATGTCGCAAGCGACCAAAGCAGATCCCAAGTTGAAAGATCTGTCTGTGACAGACTTCATGAACTCCTGGACCAGACAGCCCGGGTACCCGGTGGTGAATGTTTACAGGAATTATTCTACCGGCTTGATTACATTCACACAAGTAAGGGATTTATTTTTATATATATTGTATTCACCCCTTTTTATGTCCCACTGCTGGGTACGGCCTCCCTATACTATAATGGGGATCAGGTTTCATCATCATCTTCAGATCAGCTTTATATTTTGGGTTATTTCTTAGACTAATTTATAGAAACGTATTTAATTATTTTTTTTAATATGTGTCAGATGTAATTTTTTAATCTTGTATTAGAATAAAACTTCCTAATCTGTATGAATAATTGCAAGATATAATAATTAATAACATTTTAAATGTTCATTATAGAAGATATTCCAAAGTACAAAAAATACAAACAAAATCAAAAAGGATCAAATATGGCGTATACCAATAAGTTATGCCACATTAGATGTTCCCATACAAAATAGAAGTACAGCTCCTAAACTATGGTTGAACAAGAGGAGCCTCACAACTAACATACCGTTGAATAATACAAACGCTTTGTATGTAAATGTTGACGCGATTGGTGAGTTCTTTTAGATTTTTTATTAAATCGTTAGATTTTCTCTTATTTGTTCAAATGACCAATTTACCAATATAGTTTTTAATTCAGAACTATTGTCTTTTAAATGTTAATTCTATTGGTATTAAATACACATTTTTACTTTAATAAAGCCGAAAAATATTTTTATTTAGAAATAAAGATTTGTTTTTAAAATAGAAGAAAAAACTAAAAAACAGCAAAAAAACTGTACTATTTTTGACATTGAATTTTTTTAGGGGGGTCTGTATACTTTTTTAGTCTGGTTACGTCAAACATTTCTCATAACAGCAATATTTAAAACTCTTACTTTCTCAGAAATTTTGAAACAATATATATTTTTTAATTTAAGGCTACTACAGAGTGAACTACGATCAAAGGAACTGGGAGTTACTTAGTAAAGCTTTAAAATCAAACACCATAAATAGTCCTGTAATAAAAGCCCAATTGATCGACGATGCCTTCAATTTGGCAAAGTCCGGACAACTCAACTATAGCTACGCTTTAGGATTGACCACTTGTGTTATAAATGGTGAAAACTCGAAGATGGTTTGGGATCTTCTTCTAAATAACATGGCGTTTTTACATCAGAATCTAAAATCTACATCTGGATATATATATTTTGAGGTGAATTTGTTTTTAGAGTTCTATACTGCTAAAAAAACATGTCCTTAAACCTTCATTCATATGTCTGGCTTTATGTGCGTCTACTCAAAATTTTATGTGAAACGTTGTACATTGCCTTGTGGCTAGCATGTACGGCTGTAGAGCTGTAGATCCGGAGGTGTTGGGTTCGAGTCTTGCGTCGAGCCAACTACAGTTATTGGGTTTTCTGAATTATAGAAGAAAATGTATTTAAAGTTATATGTATGTAGTGTATCAACTATCTGGTATCCATAACACAAGCCTCGTAGCTTACCATGGAATAAGATGGCGCTGTGTTAATGTCCCAATATATTTATTATTTATAGACTCACCCTCGCTCCGCTCGGGTTCGTCCCGTTACGTTTTAACGTTTAGTATAGATTTCTCAGAGATGAGATATTTTCCCGCAGTAAAAAGTATCCTATATGTTGTCCCGGATACCCAGTTATCATGATACCAAATTTCATGAAAGTCCTTCCAGTGGATTTTTCCGTGATGCGGTTACAGACAGACAGACAAAAAATCTAAAAACTATAAGATTCGGTCTCTGTATCGATAATAATGTCTATTTCAATAAGAATTTCTAAAAAAGATTTATTGTACAGATTCGGTTTAGTTACAATTTTATTATAAGTATCTAAGATTATTCCACACGGACATGACTTGTAGAGTAATAACCAAGTGTACATACATGTTACTAATATTATAAAGAGGTAAAGTTTGTGAGCTTGTGACGTTGTAGGGCGTAATTTCTGGATCTACTGAACCGATTTAGATGAAATTTGGTAAGAAGATAGTTTGAGACCCTGGAAAGGACATAGGATACTTTTTATCCCGGAAATCATTCCTTAAGGAGGTGAAAATGGGGATGTAAGTTTCTATGGGGAATCGACCAAGGGACGAAGCCGAGCGAAGCGAGGGTCCGTCGCTAGTTAAGTATATTTATAATTTTCTTTATATAACCTAAAATTTAATTTAAATTATTTTTAGGATTACATGAGAATAATATTAGAGAAACAATTGCAAAAGCTAAACTACGGTTTAACACCACCGAAGGACGACAACGAAGCGTTCATAATAGAGAATTTGGTTATGTGGGAGTGTTTGGTCGAATCGCCTAGATGTTTGAAGTGGGCTCGCGATGAGTTTGAAAAATGGATAGAAAAATCAGACTTAGATCGTAATACGTAAGTATTTAAGGGATTTTTCTAGAATGACTAAAAATGTTTGTACACTGACTTTAAACATGGCTGATTTTTTATACGCAATAGGGAATATGCGTGTGATTTAAATAAAGATGATTTTTTTTATAAATTTTATTGCTTTGGAATGAAGCCTGTATTATAAAATAAAAAAATTATGTATAAAATAAAAAAAAATATATCCCTAACTTTGTTTGAGACATGATTAATTCCACATACAAACTCAACCCCCCCCCCCCCCCCTCCCCCTTCACCCAATGATTTCTGGGGTAAAAACTATCATATGTCCTTTCCAGGGTCTCAAACTATCTCCATACCAACTTTCATCTAAATCGGTTCAGCCAATTATTAGCTAACAGACAGATAGACAGAGTTACTTTCGCATTTATAATATTAGTATTGAATATTGATATATTTGGAATTTGGATATATTTATTGTTTTTGTTTACAGAATACCAACATATCTACGCTCATTGGTATACAACATGGCGATCAAATATGGCAGCCGAAAGGAGTTTGAGTTCTTTTTAAGTTTGTTCAATAACTCTTCTGATCCTAATGTGAAGAGCATAATTATAAGTTTGCTTCCGAGTGTCAAAGATGAAGCGTTGATTACTTTGTAAGTGAAACATATAAACATATGTTAAGTTATATATATGTATATATGTTAAGTTGTATGGCCGTTGCAGCAATAAAGTATTATTTAAATCTATTTGATTTAAAACAGAAATAAAAATTGCGCATACAATATAATATATATACTACTATACTGTATATGTGCGGGTGCCTACAGTTATATATGTATATATTTTAAGTTGTATTATGTATATAAGTTAGTTTATTTTATACTACTTTTGCAGACGGTTCGTCTCGCTTATTTTTATTTTAATAAATTGGATAAAATTAGCCTATGTGTTAATCCAGGATATAAGTTATCTTCTTTCGAAATTTAACACAAATCCGTTGAGACTCTACAGCGTAAAGAAGTGACAAACGTAATACTACATTACGTTTTTCATTTGTAATAATATTAGGGTGATTACGTGTTTTGTAGCAATAGGGAATATGCGTGTGGTTATAAAGGTGAAATATTTTTTTTTATAATCTTTATTACTTTTGAATTAAGCCTATATCAATATTTTTTAATGTGATTTTGTTTTTGATTAAAAAAAGTATTATAAAAAAGTGCATATATGTAGGTGGAAATTCAAAGTAGTTGAAACGCACACCATTGGTCAGAACGAATATGACGTCAAAATATTATCATCTAACAATAACTTGTACAAACTAAAGTCGTAATTTTTCTATGTATAATACTGTGACGTCACGACAAGCGCACGAAATTGCGGATGTTTAAAGTATCCATATCGGTAGGATATTTAAAAAAAATCCAAATTGTAGTTTTTTCGAGCTGGATATTTTTTTAACAATTATATAACGATGTTAGCTATTGTATAAAAAATTTAAAAAGAACACGCATATTCCCGATTATATTATTATTAGTAAGCAAAGTTTATAGGAGAATGATTTGTTGTAAAGAATGATGTTTTGTCTATGGGACAGTCACATATCACACGGCTAATGTAAGGTATCGAGGATTGGTCGCCTGGTCTAAGACAGGAAATGAGGTCGTCTTTAAATAATTTTGTGTTATTATTTAATACATCCATTTTCCGAATGAACAGTATTTTATAATAAAACTAGCGACTCAACCTTGTTACGTTTTAACGTTTAGTATAAAATTCTGAGAGATGAGATATTTTCCCGCAGTAAACAGTGTCCTATATCTTAACCCGGATCATTGTACCAAATTTCATAAAAATTTGTCCAGTGGTTTTCTCGTGATGCATTCCCAGACAGACAGACACAAAAATTCTAAAAACTATAGATTCGACCTCTGTATTGATAATAATGACTATTTCAATAAGATTTTCCAAAAAATATTTAAGTACATATTCGACTCAGAATTTTATTGTATTTGGAGATTATTAAGTTGTTTACGAAAGATCGGTCATTACCATCCAACCATGAATGAGGTTGCACATTATAGACTCTAGTACCTCCTTTTTGAAGTGTCGGTAAATAGATAAATTTTGCAGGTTATTAGAGAAGAGTCTGAACGAACTGCCGAGTCAATACGCGAGTGCGGTGTGGAACGTCGACCCGCCGATAGGAACGAAGGTGGCGCAAGACTTTCTGATAGCCAACTTTGATCGTGTCTACAATAAGTTCAATGAGATGGACTCCTTCATGTTCCAGTCCGTATTGAATGGGGCCTTTGGTTTTATTAAAGATAGCAATGAGTTAGATAAGGTTAGTTTGTTTATTTTTATACATAGTACCTGGGCGACCGAGCTTCGCTCGGAATTTTTGCCCAAAAGTACAATTTTCTTTTTAATTTAGCTTAAAAAAAAATAAACAAAAACTTGAATAAATACAAAAAAAAACAAAAGTAAAGACTTTGTATCCGACCGGAATTAGAACCCGCACACCTGTGATCGTCAATCTTGCGCCTTAGCCGCTTTACCACGATGCTTTATACCCGAGGGTGTGAAATCAGCGACCATATTTTGCGTGGAATAATGCGAAAAAAAAACCGCATGAAAACTCGAAAACACACGTTTTCCCAGACATGAGACTAATCTAGATCGATTTTCGCCCCCGAAAACTTCCACACACCAAGTTTCAGCGAAATCGTTAGAGCCGTTTCCGAGATTGCCCATATACATAAATAAATAAACTACAATTGCTTGTTTAAAGGTAGTAGATTTTTTGAATAAGCTGTTATAAGGTTATGTGCACACTATGTATTTTTAACGCTTTGTCAATGCGTGCTTGACCTTCATTTGTATCGATACGAATGAAAATAGATTACTTGAAAGAACCATAAAAATGCATCTGCGTACGTACCCTTACAATTTACCCACTTTCGTGTATCTCGGAAACGGCTCCAACAAATTTAGATAAAGCTTTACATTTTAAGTTTATCTAAATAGCCGTCTCTTCTGAAAAAACGTATTTAGTTTCACAAAAACAAAACATATGAATTGATTTTTGACCGTTTTTCTATCTCCTTTCATGCTGACAATGTCATACAGCGCCACCTCGTAAAAGTTAGTGGTACTTGCATTGTCGGCAATAGATAACCTACTGAACGAGCGCCTACGCAGAGCCAGGCTCAGCTGCCCAGATGCATATAATAAAGGAATTAATACCTATTTATAATCAGAAATTTGATGTTTAATTCGTAATTTCTCAATAATTATTAATTTTAATAATTTAATATCAATCAATCTATCAATAGTTTATTCATCGCAAAAGATAAGGTTACAAAAATATACTCTTTACATAACTGTTTAGCTTAAATCGTATAAAATATCCAGAAAGTGTCCTTAAGAGCTCGTACTATGAAAACCTGTATTACGAACATCGTTACCTTCCTGTACATTTACAATATAAAGACTAAAGCCTAGTTCGCATTAAGCTAGTATTTTAGTCTAGTAGCGAGTAATTTAGTAACTAAACATGTTTGAACACTAAAAATTTAGTCTATTAGTTTAGCAATTAATTTAGTCGAGTCAATCCATTTTATTCTATTTTTTTGGGCGAGTACCAGCCCCCACCACGCGTCCGAGCTCACTGGTTCACCGGCTAAACAAGTACGAACCTGTCGAATTAGTCGAGTTCATTAGTTGCCGCCATAATGTCGTTTCGCTGGAGCGAAGAAATGACTTTTAAATTTGTTTCGAAATATGTTGAACACCTCATCCACCTCTTCTAAAATAGCCGTTACGATCAGCTTAATCAGTTTATTTACTTTATTGCGTTGTAGGCTGTTCGTCTTGCAAAACACCACTCACTTGTAAACTGTACTCGACCAAAGTGCGAACGATTTTTGGTGAGTAGCGAGTAATTTAGCTACTAAATTACTCGCTACTAGACTAAAATACTAGCTTAATGCGAACTAGGCTTAATACTTGACAGTTACTAAAGTTATTAGATTATAATGTTAGGAGATTTATAATGGTGTATATATGTGTGTTTGTGCGTGTGAGCGTGCGTGTGCTTGAGCGTGCGTGTGCGTGAGCGTGCGTGAGCGTGTGCGTGTGTGTCTGTGAAAATTAAATAAAATAATATCTAATTTGTTTCACAGTTAAAACAATTCGCAATCAAACACAAACAGAAGTTAATGCCGATGTCGCAGACATTGCAAAAGATTGTTGACACCGCAGTGTTGAGGATCGACTGGATAAAGGAACATTCTGTGGGGATCAATGAGTGGTTTAAGCAATATGCTACTACTGGTATGTGTTTCAATGTTACGTATGTTTTATTAATTGTTTTGGACCTTCTAATAGTAGGGGAGCCGAAGACAGGATTTTAGGATTTAGTCAAGCGCGACAGACTAACATAAGGGGGGATACCTTGCACTCTATTGAATACCTCAGCCATATATAAGTTCTCTGTATAATGTCTCGCGTCTAGGGCAGCCGATCGAAATATTCAATAAATAATTGAAAACATAACGTACTGAAAATTGTGAAATTCAATAATCTACCGATTTCCACATTCCGAAGAAACAAAAATCTTCCATTAAGTTTATGGGCATACACAGGTCCGGTAAGTAATGGATAACCCTGCAGGTACTAGTGGGGGGCACCTCGACCACTCAGAAAAAAATAAATATCTGCAGCAGTGAAAATTTTTTTTAAAGTATGAAATTTGATAGCTCCGTTCATATTATTGAGTACTATGGCTACAAATTTATTAACAACCAATTGATTTTCTCTGGAAATAACCGAGATGTTTGGTTTTGCCATCGCGAATTACAAAAAAGTGAAAGTGTATGTGACAGAGATATTTACACACACAAACATATACATATATATATATATATATATATATATATATATATATATATATATATATATATATATTCGGGGGGGAGTAAAAGCTTTGCTAACATTTGTTGAGTAATAATACTAAAATTCAGCTTACGTAATACTTGAATGGTCCCTATGGCTCGATATAGTTAATATAATAAAGCGGTTTATGTTAAGGGCAATAGGGTCGACAATAGGAAATCTGGCGTCGACTATGAGACATCTTAACAATTAATTTTAATAAATTCTAGGGGACTTATGGTGTATTGACAAAAACACTAAAAATATGATAATAATCATAGAATGTATTATATTATTTTTACAGGTAAAACTACACATACGACCACAACTTCACAGGAACTCGCCATTGAAAACACAACAATAAGTTTATCACCTAATGCAACTATATCTAGTCGTTAAAAAATATATTAAATAAATAATTAATATGTAATCATTTAAATATAAGTAAAGAGTGAGATCTTATTAATAAATAAGACCTTTTTTAAAAAAAAAATAATAATAATCGAAATGCTTATTTGTAAATGAAATTGATTTCATAATAATTTATTTAAACATTATTTTTGATATATTTTTTCACTATTTTTTATCAAATTGGTTTTTAATATTATAATTTACGAATTGTAATGAGCCGGCTATATGTTAGTATTGAGTTAATTGCATCACAATTAAATATATATAAGCTAAGAAGTGTTGAACTATTTTTTCTAATATTCATTGACACTTTATAAAGTGATAAGAAATTGGTAGAAATAGTCACCTGAAATTTCGAAATATATCTATACTTTTATACTTACTAATATAATAAAGCGGAAATATTTGGTTTTTTGTTTGTTTGTACTGAATAGGCTAGAAACTACTGAACCAATTTAGTTTTTATCCCGGAAATCAACCCTTAAGGGGGCGAAAATGGGGATGAAAGTTTGTATTAGGAATCAAACTAGGGACGAACCCGAGCGAAGCGAGGGTGGGTCGCTAGTGTTGTATAAGACATAAAATGTATTAAACAATATAATACGACGTATAATAAATCTAAATGTTTGTGTTCAATTTCGAAGTATGTACTTAGTAATATTAATTTAATAAGGTACAATTCAGACGATGATCTTATGGCCTATACACACGACCACTAATTCACTGCGCGATGCGCGTTCGTCTCGATACAGACGCCCAAAACTGCAATAGGGAAAATTATGCGTGTTTTTTTTTTGTTTTTCATTCTATTCGATAGCTTACATTTATATTATATATATTAGCTTGCTTTATATAATTGGAAAAATAAAATCCAGCAGCAAAAAAGTAAAATTTAGTATAAAAAAATATAAAAATATCATACAGATACTTTAAAACACACCTAGGCGCGCTCGGCGTGACGTCATAGTATGACAACATTGTAATCAACAAATGAACAAGTCTAGATTGTCAGTAACAATCGCAAACACCAAATAACAGCACTCTATTATTATACACTGACGTCACATTCGATCTGACCAATGGCGTTGCGTTTCAACTACTTTGAATTTTCCACTTATATTTTCTCTTTTCAATAGTAATTATATTCTTAATCAAAAAGAAATTACATAAAAAAATTATATAGGCTTAATTCAGAAGCAACAAAAATAATAAAAAAAAAATTACTTATAAATCACACGCATATCCTCCATTTCTATCTGTAAATCTATGGGCGGAGAATATAACGTATATTGTTAGTACTTTTATAAAACGTAGTATACACAGGACGCTTTTTAAGTTTTATCAGCGTGTTTAAAAACATGGTGGCCCTTAATCTCAATTTCAATTGATACACCATTTGAATTAAGCATAATTTAGTTATTGATAAGGATTACAAACAAATTTTTGTCGCTATTGAAATCTTTGTTTTTGTAAGAAATATTTTGTTTTTAAATAGGTGCTCTCTTCGTTTAGATATTTGATTTTTTGTTGTATTAAAATTAAAAAAAATGCTTGTAGCAATGTATTGCTAGGAATGTAAATTGCTTACTGTGTCAAATATTCATTATTTTCATTTTAATTGTTACTTTTTTTTATTTTTATGAAATTATTATATAAAATTCATATTTATTTTTTTATTAAAGAATAAAAAAAAGATTTTCAACAAAGGTTACAATATATTTATCTGGTAACATTTTATTTACTGTAAATTATATATGTACTTTCTTGTTATCTTTTCAGTATTTATTTATTATAGTCTATGTTTATTGTAATTGATTTTATTTGCATTTTTATATTACAATAATTATCTCATTTAAGCACTCGATATAGTTTTACTTCAATAGCAAGTTAAGTTACAAAAATTTAATATTTGGTTGTCAGCAACCATTGGTTGTCTTAAAGCACAATTTCGAGTTGAATTTAAAAAATATTGTTAAGCATCAGACTAAAGAATTTTATAAACGGAGCCGGCCAAAACAAATGTCGAAGTCCAAAAGAGTAGCGTGATTTGCTGTTTATGCTACTATACCATATGTTAATAAGAAATATAATACAATATTCTCTTCCACTTTAAATAATATAGCTTATTTCATTTTTTCTTTATTATTCATTCATAAAATCTGTTATTTAATTCTATTTATTAACATTTACTTACTTCACAGTATTGAATACTCTATTCATCTTTTTATTTTGTTTTTAAACATATATTATTTCAAAACATTGTTTGGCTTCATGTGACACTTTTTCTTTATTATTCTTTAGTCAAATGTTAAGTTAACTTCAGCATTTATATATTACTTTGGTTGACATAATTAAGGTTACCAATACCACCACATTATGTACAAATAGTATTATAATATTTAATTTGTTGTTTGGTTTGTTACCTCTAACTATAGCCATATTATTTTCGTAGTTCCTATTTTAGTATGTATAATTTCGTATAATTGATTTGTTTGCGCATTGTTTTACTAAAAATGTTTGAATAAATATTTTTTTCGTTATTTAGACTATTTATTTACCTAAAAAATATTTTAATCCAGCTAAATATTAAAGATAAAAAATACATGAGTATCGCTTTATTGATTGATAACATTGTGGTGCGAAAAAAGTTTGTAAAGAAATTTTGTTTATTGACTAACGACTCACCCTCGCTTCGCTCGGGTTCATCTCTAATTACGTTTTATCGTTTAGTATAGATTTCTCAGAGATGAGATATTTTCCCGCAGTAAAAAGTATCCTACATGTTGACCCGGATAACAAGCTACGCAGCTACCATCATAACAAATTTCATCAAAGTCTATCGAGTGGTTTCCTCGTGATGCGTTTCCAAACAGACACAAAAATTCTAAAAACTAGATTCGGCCTCTATTATATCAATAAGATTTTTAAAAAATGTACAGATTCAACTCAGAATTTTATTATTTGTATAGATATTTTTGCGGCAAGAAAAAACATACACGATCAATAAAATCATAGAGTATAAACTAAATAGCATCCTCCTATAAGAAAAATAAACGTGATAATAATAATCAAAATATTACACAATTTAATATGAAAATTCATAATTAAAACTTAAACATATACAAAATAAATATATTAAATGTACCGAGGCTACGTCACTATTCAATTCCAATATGGCGTCCTTTGTAGCAATGGCAAGACCCGCGAAAATCAATAATGCTTGTAAACAAGTATGGGAAAAGTTTTGGCGTAATAACGTTTTATACACAGATGTACAGTGCGTTTGAAGCTTTATAGAGTATATTTAAATATATAGTACAAACTAATGGCAATTATGGATACAGCTAACGTAGGTTATTCTTACCATTTGCCTTCAGGCGGGTGGAACTATAAAATTCGTAACACACTATCACAGTTTAGTGATTTATTTAGCGAGTTTAACAAATATATTGCTCCTGCATATCACCACGACCGTTGTGAGAGGTATTCCTTTTTATATTTTGTGTTTTTTTTTAATTATTACAATATAGAACAGATTTTATCATTTTATTTTATTATAGGTCGGTCCAAATGAGGATTTACTCAATGCACAAAGGAGAATTCGTGATGGTTTTTATAGCATTTTTTGCTTGCTTCGGGCTGGGTGTCTTCATAGGATTAGCAGGTACTATAATAAGATACTCTGTTCTTATTTATTAGATTTAATATTTGAAATAAATCCAAAAACTAATACGTAGATATAATAGCCTAAATTTTAGTTAAAGCTAACACGTATGATCGTATCACTAAATAGGTAAGTTAATATCATTACAAAAACCTTTTAAAAAAATATTTCAGTAAAATAGTACTAAAATGCAATTCTCAAAATTTCAACCTCGTAGTCTCACCACCATATTAAGTACCTACAACTGATGTCCGATGACAGAATACTATACAAGCGTATGTTCTTACATTTTCTTTTTTGCAATATATGTAGGTATATCATAAATTACAATAACAAAATATATTTCATTTGCATATTTACAAAAACCTATCCATTTCTAGTATGATATAAACCACACTACGACCAAATATCCAAAAATCTTAGCTAACTTTCACATTTATAAAACTACATAATTGGATATTTACTTATATTTTAATTAGTTTTCTATATTATACGTGTTATATAGAGAACTATTTATAAGTAAATAGATTTTATTAAACCCAGGTCCGTCCCCAACGTCCACAACTTCAATATCGGCAAGCGCGTTGTTGCCGAATAAGAGTGTTATATACCGCGGGCCCTTCCATTTGCACAGTCCCGCGCTCGGCACTCGCGTCCAACAACTGTGGCTGTTAGCCGAAATTCTTACTGAAAATAACGATGGTGAGTGCTACACGCTATAAAATATTAAATTGGAGAATATGATTAAGGAAAATATTTTCTTCTTCGTATCTTCTTCATTTTTTAACTATGGACAGATAGATGTGTTTAAAAGAATTGGCCTTATACCTAGCTACTTTCAGTGATATAGGCCGCCATGGCTGACATCAGGTCAGGATAACATTATAGTATAACAGTTGTAGAGCATGTACCTACTTAAAGTGAAAATCGAACTTGCAACTTTTAGCCGACTTCCAAAAAGTAGAAAGTTCTTTGTCGTCTGTGTGTGTCCTTTTTTTCAAGCTGACAATTATACTTATATCACGGTTCACGTATATTAACAAATTATTACGTTAATATTCTTCAAATTATGGGGATTTGAACGGATTAGTTATGTATTGAAATTTTATTTCAGAGGAGATATTCGATAAAAGCTTCCAAATAAGTATATCAATAGATAGCGTTTTAAGTGATCACAGTACGACGAATCTTGTACCTGAGTCAGAAGCCACTAATAGGTAAGATTTAACAAAATAAAACATTTTAATACTTATTACAAAATCATTTTTTTTTTTGTTTTTTTTTTGTCGTAATGGCTCGAAATTGAGTTAGACGCAATACAATCTATCAGTGTCACGTCTTGTGAGGAAGACACGAATGAGTTTGAGTGGTAATTGTGAAATATAGCAGAGCGAAAGTGAGTTGAGAAAAATACTTTTATCCAACACTATGGGTGAAAGTATTTTTATTTATTATTAAAAATTATTTGACTAATTGTTTCATTTGACATGAAATATGACAGGAATTTGATTTATGAAAATTTTGAGTTTAGAACAAAAAAAACAAAGCTATTAAAAGTTTGCTAGAGACTCATATTCACAGGCGATACTCCAGGTTAGCTCAGAGACTCTTATTTGACTTAGTACTAGAGAGCTGTAATTTGGCATGGCATATTCTTCACGCCGACAAAGTGATAAAAGAAAATATAGAAAAAAAAATTTTAGGGTACCTCCTCTACACGTAAAGTGGGGATGTTTTTTTTTCTCGTCTACCTCATGGTGTGGGTGTCATTGATAAGGAATTTTAAAAATATTTCGGATTTGTGAAAACAATTTTTCGATTCAGGATCCGTTTCTGAAATATTAAAGCTTTAAAGTGTTATTTTTTATTATTTTTAATATGTTCTTTCCATATTGACGTATCTAATATCTTCCTCCTCTTCAAACCCTCAAATCGATAAAAATTATTAAAATCAACCCAAAGAATTCCTCCTAATAATCCTTTTTATAAATAAAAAAATATAGATATATTTTAGTGGAAATATAACCAATCTTTTTTTTTCAGAACGCAACATTTAAAATGTAAAAAGCAAATTTGCGAAGAAGTGATGGTCCTACATTTAGGTTCTTTAGAGTACACGCATTATTTTCTCGATATACAATTTTATGGACTCAAAGAGTTTCATAAGCGATATATTATAAGGGAAATAGTGTTCTATGTGAGTATGACAAATATTGTTATTTTAAGAGTAATAGATAAATAATACATTTTTTTAAATGATAATTCATGGTAGAATATACTTTACTGCGAAGTTATTTAATATCTATAGTTTATAGATGTAATAATAATTAATAGTATATTAGCGGAGGCTCTTTGCTTATAAAATATTTTTAGCAAAAAAAATTAATTAAATGCTATACTAAAAAAAATCGAATCACACTTGATATATTTTTTTTAAGTCGTAAGATTTTTTTTATTCAGTCATGGAATTTGCTTTATTCAGTCATAGGTCAAACTCTAAAATTAATGACATTAAATTGTTTCCAGTTCAAAACCTACAACCCCGCCTTCACTCAGATGGAGACGTGGTTTCGGTTCATCTTCCTTCTCACAACTTTTAACGTCGCTGTAAGTATAACAAATAAATAAATATAAACAAATAAATATGTTGGGACATTAACACATAGCACCATCTAGTTCCATGGTAAGCTACGGGGCTTGTGTTATGGATACCAGATAGTTGATACACTACACATATATAATTTTAAATACATACATATTATAAATATAAACACCCATGACTGGAGTACAAACATTCATGCTCATCACACAAATGAATGCCCCCAGCGGGACTCGAACCCGTGACCGCTGGCACAGCAAGTGGGGCTACTACAAACTGAGCCAAACGTGATATCATATTTATAAAATGCCGAAACTAACTAAATTAACCTATTTTATAACTAAATATACATTTGTAAAATTCTAAATCTATTTTAGAACCTAGTATTACTTTGCTATATTAGTTTAGTCTATTTTTGGTAGGAATCGCAAAAAATATATTTCTTGTACGATTGTTTGTTTCATGAAATACATCCCTATACTCGGAATTATAATTCGATTCCACATTTGACATTAGCTACTGTCATTTTGTAAAATAATGATACCGCATATAATAGTGTAGTGATGAACACAAAAATCGATAAACAATCGCGATTTATGTTTATGTAATCATAATATTGGTGTGCCAATTAAAGACTAAATTATTGATTTTTATTTAAATAAATACATAATTATTCATAATAATTATTTATTAATTAGTAACCACTGCTTTATTTTATAAAAAGTTAATATTTTTGTTTTTTTATATTAAAAACAAAACTTATAAGAAAAGAGTCTAGATAGATAGTTTTCTGTATTGGCAACCCGTGCGCGCTCGTGCAGCTATCGCCATTTTGTTTATCTTGTCATTCGGCAGTCGGCTTCATTCTCCCAGTCTGACTGCACGAATATCTTGTTTCATTGCGAATCGATATTTTGTTATTTTGTTGGGTTTTTGCTGTGTTGTGTTTGTTGTTATGTTTATAGTTTTTTGTGAACTTTGAGTGAATCTATTTGTTTTGGTTTTCCATCAAAATGGATCCTCAGCCAAGTACATCACAAAAAGACGTGGATGTTTTCTTGTCCCCAAGAAAAAAACGTCCACGAAAAGCTTTCACTGTTACTGAAAAAGTAATGATCCGCAATGCCTACAAGTATAATAACATACTAAAACCATAAGAAAACCTTCAAATTGACAGACGTAAGAAATTTATTTGAGGAAGGCATTCAAAAAATTACGGCTACCTAATGGTCTAAATGCGTATCCCATGTTGTCAAAGAAGAGGAAAAAATGAGTAGGCTAGATATGTTAATTGACAATATCACAGACACATTTATAATAAACGTTACAGAAAGCGATTGCGATGATGGCGACGATTTATAAAATAAAATATTACCATAATACATCTATTTGTTTTATTTCTCATGTTCCTTCATGATCACATTTATTTATTTATTTCACACACAATTATTAAAGAAAACTCTCAGATCCTTTATAAAATTAATCGTCATAACTAAATTATCCCTTCAGAAATATTTAATTTCCTGATATACTTAGTTTCTATTAAAGTAGTAGTTGTTTAGATATACTACTATAAACGAGAGGAATCGATCCGGAAATATTCCATTTCTGTATCGAATAATTTCGCAACGTCACTATTTAGTACTTGTCATAACGTTGCAACAATGAAATTGTCAAATCTGGAATCGAATTAAAATTCCGAGTGTAGTGAGTATTTGAAAAATACCAATTTGTCTCACTCCTTGTTCGATGCCAACAAATTTTCATTAGGTATGCAAGAAAATTCGTCAACCTTGTGTAAAGTTTGTTATTGCACAAAAAACAATAAAAACAATTTTTTTTTAGAAAAGACGCCTTGTGCGAAGCTAGGTTAATGTAAGGGTATAAAGATAGCTTATGAGAAAAAGTAAGTTACTTTGCATTCCGCACTAAATAATTTCCCGTGGGATAGAGCCTACTCTAATGCATAAAGTAGGCTAAAATAATTATAAACCTAAAGAAATTGATTGTTTGTTTAGACAAGCTTATCTCTGGAAGTACCAATTATTATTATCTAGCGACTCACCATCGCTTCGCTCGGGTTCGTCCCTCATTTTCATCTAAATCGGTTCAATTTCGGAGCTTATTCGGTACAAACAAACAAACAAACAAGCAACAAATCTCTTTATAATATTAGTAAGTATAGATTAAAAATTTATTTCATGTTTTATTAATGTAGTTAGACTACTTAGACATCACGCTATGATCGTTATGACCAGGCTATTATGTATGTATGTATATATTGCAGGAAAATTGTAAGAGCCGTTTTACAATTTAACAACCCATAACATTTAGTGAAAATGTCAAAATCTCATTGATTTACAATATCACTGAATATACCTAGAGATATTATAAAATAACTCCCGTGGTATTGTAAGAAATGGAGTTTGCAGAGGAATGACAAAAGCCGTAAAGTATAAGTTCACTAGTGACATTATAATTTCGCGGCTTTTACTATATTCCTGTGACATATATGTATAATATTGTATAACAACAAAAACGCTTGTGAAACTAAACGATAGTGGTTTTATGAATTGATATTGTTTCAGTGTTGGTTCGCTCATACTTTACGAAAGTATTCCACTCAGGATTGGGCGATCGAACAAAAATGGCTGTCTATATTGTTGCCGCTACTTTTACTCTATAATGGTATGTAATTTTAAATTACATAAAATTAAAAATATTAAAAAATTATTTCAAATTAAATTTTTTAGAAAAATAATAGTTTGTGGTAAAAAAATACACGAGTGTGTATGTATCTACATAAGTATATAAATATTACACATTTTTTTCCTTGTAATTCAAACAATTGTATTAATAACACAATTGATTTTTTTTTTCGTATATTTATTGACAGGACAATAAATCCTAATTTTTTACTATTTTTTTATGAATCTTCTTTTTATTTTTCGCTCCTTTTAATTTATTTATAAAAAGTGCGAAATATGCGCGGCAAATTCATATGCTCTCTCTTCAGTGACTATTATATACACGTAAAGTTTCTTTCCTTGATCTCGTTTGATGTATCGCATAAGTTATTATAGTTAGTAACATGGAGCATAAGAGTAAGGAGGAATAACTTTTATGGGAGACTAGCGCCTCACCTAGCGTTGGATTTACACTAGGAGCACTCGGGGCTAGTGCCCAGGGCGGCAAATTTTTAGGGGCCGCAAAATTACGGAGATATTTGCATTTGTGAAAATAATAATAATTAAAAAATTTAAACTTTCATCACTTTATTCAAAATTTTGGTAATAGGGCGATATTTCTTACTATGCCCAGGGGCGGCGCTAAGGTTAAATCTGGCACTGGACTCATCCTCGCTTCGCTCGAGTTCGTCCCTAAGTTGCTTCCACATACAAAATTTCATCCCCATTTTTACGCTCTTATTTTGATGATTCCGGGATAAAAACTATTCTATATCCTTCCAAGAGTCTCAAACTATCTTGTTACCAAATTTCATCTAAATCGGTTCCGTAGTTTCGGAGCTATTTTGTACAAAGAAACAAATCTTTCCTCTTGATAATATTACCATAGACAAGTTTAAAAAGTTTCCACCTGTATGCGAAAAATATAGATGGCGCTGGCTTACGAAATAGAGGTCGATAGCGTAGAAAAAACTACGATACGAATTTAGCTGTTGTAGACGGTGGCCCTTATTGGACGCGTTTTGACGGACACTTTTTCATTGCAAAGATAGAACTCTTTACTTCTATGCTCCATAGTCGCTAAAAGGCATTTTAGTTTTTTTAAATGCAATTATTTTTCCACAGACCCAATATTTCCCCTGCGCTTAGTGACAGGAGGATGTTTTGCGCCATTATTGGACACGATATTTCAAACAACATTTTTGGCGTGTGTTCTGTTGTCTTGGCTCGCACTTTACCATGGATTAAGACAAGTAAGTTTAATGTATATCTGTTATAATAATTAATAAATAATAATCTATAAACTTTTATCTTTAATCTTGTAAAATACATGAAATGTCTATATCTGAATTCTATATACATAACTACTTCATTTTGATTATTGTCCATATGATTATTCTAATGGTATGCCTAACTATTAAAAAAAATCTTATCGGTCTTTTTGTGCCCACTTACCTTTGAAACTTTTCTTGGAGATAATTCTGGCGATAAGGACTTTTATATCCTGAAAATAATTGGCTATGTTTCATCCTAAACAGGGTTTCCTGTGGGATGAAGGACAGAAATTAAACAGCAATGACGATATTTGATCCGGGACTCGAGCCCAGGACCTAGCCCACACGGGTAATGATTCGAAAGTCCTGGGTTCGAATTTCATTATTGATATTTCAATGTTTTTACTGCATAGTTGTTACTTATTACTCGATTCAAAACATACTTAAGTTTCAGCTCATATTCTTTAGTTCTATGTTCACTTCTCGATTTCTCTTAGTGTGAAACCACGTGAGCTATGGGTCACGGTTATTTGGTGTTTACGATTGTATACGATAAATTATAGTTTATTATTATTATGTTTTAAGGTTTAGTATAGATTTCTCTGAGATAAGATATTTTTCCGCAGTAAAAAGTATATCAATCAGCTCACCATCATACCAAATTTCGTCAAAATCTGTCCAGTGGTTTTCTAGTGATGCGTTCCCAGACACACAGACAGACAAAAATTCTAAAACCTATAGATTCGGCCTCTGTATCGCTAATAATGACTACTTCAATAGGTTTTTCCAAAACATATTTAATAAACAGATTTGACTCTAATAAGAAATAAGATAGAGTTAAACAGGACCGATGGCTTTACGTGCTCTGCCTCGGCACGGGGGTGAAACACCACCAACTTCCCAACTCCGGGCTGCTACTGAGGCTTACTTATACAGAAAGACTCAATAACTAAACTTGGCCCGACCCGGGACACGAACCCAGGACCTCCGGGTGTGCAGCCGTACATGCTAGCCACTACACCGCCAAGCAGTGTTAGCTGTTAGAATTATATTAAATAAATGTATAGATAACATAGTGTATATGGTCTGCAATCTATATAAATATTGCTTCATGTCGGACTATTACTGTAAAAAAAGTCTGTGTGTGTTGCATAGCAACAAACAAACCAGACAATTTTTCAGCAAGTTAATATATAGAGCCTATGTTTTGCAAAAACCCTAATATTATATGATGCGGGTCTTGTATAGTGGAAGTGAACTCATTGTACGAAATGGCCTTACAATAACATCATAATACAGTTTATCTAAATTGCTTAACCACGTCACACTTAGGTATGTGTTACAAAACAATGATTGTCAACATACCAATAAAGTTAATACGATTTTTAGCTACTGCATTGCCTGCGGGTTTGCTTCTCTGTATTTTTTTGCGTTTTTGGGCAACTTTTATTTATAAGTTAGAACTAAATTCGTTAAAAAATATCTATTATTATTGCTTGGAAGCATATTACTGATCTAGATAGATACTATATACGAGATAGAGTATTAGTGGTATTTTAACGGTTTAAAAATACCTAACAATCAAACAAAAATTACAGAATGAGTAACAATATTAGACTATCTTAATCCCTCCACGACCGCGGACACGCCGGCGTTACAGTTAACAATAGATTTCTTAGAAATTTTATTAATTTCTTAGAAATTTACCTGGAAGTGTTATTAAATCGCTGTCAAATAATATAGTAGGTACACCGTACAAGTCATCTGACGCTCTACAATTTACAAGGGATATCTTTGTATGGGCTCTTATATATTTGTGGCTTAGTTCTTGAATGACTAATGCAATATTAATAGTTTCTTACTTCGATGGTGAAAACAAAGGGATAAACCAATAAACGCACTTCGATATTTATAATAATACAATGAGATCTAGATACTGTTAACGGCTTCGCTCGTAAAAAATTTTTTCCAACTCTATTCAATTTTCTTGTTAATGGCTTCAAAGCGTGGTAATTGAGCACAGATAACTTCGCCAATGTCACGTAGAATTTTCCAACTGTGTTGTGGGCCCTATTTGCATATCGCCTTCAATTGGGTAGGTATGTGAGACGACTTGTTATATGCAGGTACTTTTCTTAGAGCCAACTGAAACAAAACTGATGACTTCTGAGGAGTGAGGATCTCGAATCGGCATGACATCGGCTTTGTATGGGAGATACTGAGAGTATTTCGTAATAGAAGAACCCATTAATTATTAGGGTCTGATCGGGGACTCGTATTCAGGACCTATGGAGCTGCAGCTGTACATACTAGCATAGCCTCTAGTGTCTAGACCAATGGATGATACAGTACTTTACGTATAGCAATGACTCAAATAATACTTCAATTGACCTTTCTTTAATATACTAATGCTTAAATTACAGCTTAATTAGATACCTTGTAATGGATAATTAGTGTTGCTATATGTAAACGACGGCAGTAAGTTTTTTTGTCAGTAAAAATACCATTCGTTATAAGACATCAGATTCTATAATGAAAACCAGGGCTCGAAACCGGTTTACAGAAACGGTTATTTTCGGTTTTGTAATATTAATTCATCACTCGTTCATTAACCGGTTAATGAAAACAAACGGTTTAGTAAACCGAAATAATAATGGCTAAAGGTTATTCTTAGAGAAAGGTTAGATTTCGATTTCGATACCGAAATAAGCTTTGCCCTGATTGAAACTGACAGCCATTAGAGGGTAATCTATGTATAAAGCAATGCTAACTGAATTCATCACATCGTTTACAGAATCGACCCACATTAGTCAATTTATTTCTAATCGAATAAAAAAAAATTATCAGCGTACTAACGAATAAAAAAGCTCTATTTAGTAGGTTATTCATAATAACCAAATATGAACTATTTTATTATACCTATTTATGAAACACTGGTTTTGTGTCCATTTTTATTATTATTTACAGAATATAATAGTAGGGCCTTTCCAACTACTTAGTATATATTATCTTTCAACAGTTTAGTTCGCAACCGTGAGACATGAAGACTGTTGTTTTTTGCGAGCCCTATTTTTGGCTTTTAACAGAGCTTAATTAGTGCACTGTAAAAATCTGTTAATTTAAAATGTACCTGAATCTTAACTGTAACTTACCTGTATTTTAATTTTACTTCGACTCTTCTGCGCATGCTTGCGAATTACGTTTTCCATCAAGCTTGCATACATGCAGCAATATTAGCATCACATTTTATAACATCCAATAACCCTATTCAAGCCGAGACGAATGCGCATAATTGGTCGAGTAGTAAGAGATAACAAGTTATTTGCTGTCTCACTTACACCACGTTCAATTACGAGCACTAGCAAATTAATATTGAATAGAGTAGGACGGCGGCCTTTAGTAGAAGTATTAAAAGGAAAGGTATTTAACATTGATATTGTTTTCAATGCAATTGCATTGAAATCGGATCGGAAATCCTAAAAATTAGTAATTTACTCAATTGTATTCAACCTTTTTTAAATTCGCACTGCTGGGCACTAGCCTTCCTTTCAATACGAGTGGGATCAGGCCACAGTCCACCACGTTGGACAAGTGCAGGTTGTGTAGTGTGTATGTGTGTAATGCTCCCCGGTGGCCGGTATCTATATATTGTACGACCTTCAATTGTTAAATAGTATTAAACGAACCCTGGAGCCAAACAGTTGTCTCATTTTGTTCCCACATTACAATTGGCGGGTTTCACATGTCTTTCAAAACATGCAAAGTTCTCTCAGACATACAAGTTACCTTTACCGTAAGACAAATGGTAATCATGTTGGAAATGATTCGCACATGAAAATATCAGAGGTGCGATACCCGGGATTCAAACCCGCTAAACTCGGTTTCCCAAATGAACCTTACTCGATTATGATTGTCAAAAATTGAGTATTTTTTACTAAGACCATGACATCCACAAACAAGCATCATAATTCATAACATATCATATTCATCTCTTTAATATTTTATTATAATATACTAGCAGAACCCGCGGCTTCGCTCGCTCCAAAACTATAACAAAATCTCTAAAAAGGTAGTTTCATACAAACTTTCATCCCCTATTTTTCCTCCTTATAGGATGAATTTCGAAAAATGCTAAAACACGTAGGTATTTATTTAATTTTTTTGAAAAGCATTATTAGGTATATTAATACCAAGTTTCAAGTAATTCTGATCATAAATATTTTTTAGATTGTATTATAATGTGTTTTCCCGTCGGAATTAGATAATCTCCCGCAGTAAAAAGTAGCCTAAGTCACTCTCCAGCCCTCCAACTATCTACACACAAAAAATCACGCCAATCCGTCACTCCGTTTCGACGTGAAAGAAAGAAAAACAAACAAACACACTTTCAAATTCATAATATTAGTATGGAATTGTATTAAATAATAATTATATCTATTTTATTTCAGAATGAAAGGGGTTTTGTATCCTTCTACTTGTTTAAAGTGATAGTAGTAGGCCTAATGTGGGTCCCCGCTATGATAGTGGCAGTGTGGCAAAAATACTATGCGTATTACGACCCGACCTTCAATTATTTTATGAATCCCAATTACCCTGTAAGTTATCTTAGCTATTATTATTATTATTTTTTTATTTTATATTCATATTTTTCATAATAATTAGCTAAGTATATGTTAATCTCAAAGGACAACAGGCCACAACACATTGTGGTTAGCAAGAAATACTATAACGCGTTCGCTAGCTATTGTTTTTTCGATGCGTTATTTTAACATCAAGCTTAATGACAGATGACAGATCCGACTCGGATTATGGATCTTTGTTTATTTTTTTTAATAATCTAACGTTTCATTTCAGACTATTGGGATCCTATTATATCGTGAATAATGCTTTTACTGTACGTCACTTATGTTAAGAACAAGTTATTGTATTTCTTCCTAACCACAACCGCCTTTACCGCGTCTAAACAAATTATGGCCATGACGCGAATTTCGCATTGTGGCCATTTTATATATCCCGCCGCTATAACACATTTTGCTCTTTTTGCACACAATGAGCGTTTTCGGTTATTAACTCTATTAATATATATTTCCCAATAGCTTCATTATAATGATAATTATGTTACAAAAAATAGTGAAAAACACTTTTGTTCGACTATAATACCTATATGGAACTCGATGGTTAAATTATTATATTATTATCATTAATTGAATTTCATATTAGGGTAGGTACCTAAAATGTTTTGAATCTAAGCAAATAAAATCAACGGAAAAATTAACTTCTTAAAAAGAAAACATAGTTAACGACACATTTGGCTCAGTTTGTAGTGACCCTACTTGGTGCGAAAGCGGTCGCGGGTTCGAGTCCAGATCACAGATCTTTGTACTCCAGTCATGGTTATTTATATTTAGTGTCCGACCGAAGCTTCGGCTTCGGTTCCGGCTTCGGCCACCTTCGGCCAAAAAATCCACCTTCGGCGAAATATTCGGCTTCGGCCCAAAACCCGGCCGAAGCCGAAGGTTTCGCCGAAGGTCCGAGCGACCGTCGAGATTGAACGAACTGTTCGAAAGTCATGAGGCGGCGGGGAGTCACTGTCAAAATATCACATTGCATGCATCAAAACAAGTTCGTACGTGTATTTAAACGAGTGTTTTGTTTTGAATTTGTGTTTATCAATTAAATTGTGATACATTAGTAATGATTAAATTTACAAGTGAACTAGTGAAAAGGACAATACTAACGTATGTATGTATTTGTTTAGTAAAAAACCAATAGGTACCTACTTTGTATACGGTAGTTATTATTAGTAAATAGAAAATTTCTATTAGAAATGAAATAAATGATATATTTCAGTAAATGAATGAATTAGGATACGTTATGTTTTTCTCATTAATATTTTGAGTTTTTATTTTAGAACTTAATATCTGTTCTAACTTCTAGTGTATAGTAGGTAGGTATTTACTACATGCATATATTTACTACACTTAAATAGTTAGGTACTTACATACGGGATATCCTCCGTGTTTAGGGCTTTGGATGAGCTGATATTTAACATAGGTATTGGATTTGTATGTTATACTCTCATCATTATTTCTTTTTCTATTGGATATAGTTTGTTAGAAAAAGTTTAATTTGTTGTTAGAATTCATTTCATAGTTCCAAATTCATAAATTGGATTTATAATTTGAAATTACCTATATAAAGACTAGGTAGGTACCTAGGTATTTACTGTTTGAGTTTTAATTTATTGTCGTATTCATATTGTATATGTAGTGTTGTTTATTTTATTTATTAGTCTAGTTTTGGTCTAGTCGACTAAAACAAAGACTGATTGGTCTAATTGTAATTTGTGAATTACATAATAAAGAAATGATTATTTTTTACCAGTAGGTAAATCACAAAATCACAAACTTTTATTTATCTCTAAACCAACCATCTCTATGATATATCATCAACTTCTATATGAGACAGTCAATATAAACCTTCAATATTGAGGTTATTTGAGGTATTGATACAAAATTAATTACTGAGTGCTGAGAGAATATAAACCTTCGGCTTCGGCTTCGGCCGAAGCTTGTGGCGATAGCCGATTAATCGGCTTCGGCTTCGGCTTCGGCCAAAAATAGACCTTCGGTCGGACACTATTTATATTTATAATATATACCTATGTACTTAAAGTTATATATGTAGTGTATGAGCTACCTGGTATCCATAACATAAGCCTCGTAGCTTACCATGGAACTAGATGGTGCTGTGTGAAAATTACAAGAGAAGCTAATCAAAGCGTGCTAAAAATTGTGGAACTATTTTTTTGAGAACTTAATTCTATGAAAAATATTTTTTGCTGAATAATTTCATTGGGAATGTTCTGTAAACGTAAATGCTTGTGCCAATAATGTTTATAATTATTTTTTTTTTCAGGTGGTAAAAATAATGTTTTTTGTGGCTGTAACATTATATACCTTGTACTTGCTTGTACTTATTGTTAAAGCTTATAGTGATTTAAGGAACATGCCATATTTTGGTAAGTAGTCAAAACTTGCGTGTAATTAATTTTTAATCTATTTTAAAAAGAATAAGGCTTTAACAATGTCTTCGATTAATTGTTCTTTTTAATATATATTTTTAAGGATAGTTTAAATTTCAAGAAAAAATGTCATGTCTTGGGGTTGCCATCCAAAATTATGGATAATTACATATTAATGGTCTTAAAAGTCGGTGTAATGTTTTAGTTAAAATAACTTTAGCTTTTAATATAAAAAAAACTTATATATTACATTTCTATCATAGGAATCTAATATTATATATTACATTGTTTTTTTTTATATATTTTTATATAAAAAACAGATTTTAACAGATAACATATTCTCTTTTAGACATAAGACTTCGCTGCCTATCCATAATAGTAGGTACAGTGACATTTATTACCATGGTGTTAGCCCTTCACTCATGGGGCCCAGCCGCCTTACAGGACCATTGGGCGTCTCAACCGAAAGTGCATTACGACACATCTGCACCTTTCATGGCTTTATACGGTCTTTTCAACTTCAAAATGTATATTTTAGCCTATCTATTCTCACCAGGGGGCGGGGGTATACATGGTAATATATTTTATATATTTTTTTAAATTCTAATATAAGGATTTGAACGAAACTCTGCATACAGATTGACTATGTCTTAGACTAACATATAAAACTTTTTATGTTGCGTTCCAATGTTATTAATGGTAGCTTTAATGTTTTCAACATTTTACATTAGATGGCGCTGTCCAAGAGCGAAAAAAAGTTTTATGCGGGCGAAACCACAGGCAGAAACTAATGCTTAATAGTTGAACTAATAAATTGTTTTATATAAATATACATAATATAGAAGTGAAAGATATTTCAAATCGTTAATGTCATTTATTTTATGTATTTGAAAAGTTCCTTTAACAAAATTTGTATAAAAAATCTTAAAATACAATAGCACTTTAACTGTTAAATTAACAAGTATATTGATGTGTTCACTATTTTAAATTATTAATACAAAAATGTCATTTCAGAAACTGCTATAACCAAAGACAATCCAGCATTTTCTATGATCAACGACTCGGATGAAGATGTTATCTATGGTTCCGACGAAGAGAGTCGACGTCCGCTGAACTCTCACTCACATAGAGCGGCCACTGAAGATATATGATTAAATAAAAGTTTTCCATATATTATGTAATTTTTCTTGTTACAAAATAGAAAATGAAATACCTCATCTTGTTTCATTTTAACCTTATGTCATGGAATTTTTAACAGCTAAAATAAATTCCGAATTTCCTTTATGGTCCATAAGGATAAATAATAGTGAATTATTGTTTAGTAAGCTATTTTTGAACACGAAAATGGTTTTCATAAACCAATATTTTATATTTTGTTTTTAATTTTTATGTAGGCAACACTATATTCTTACTAGATTATAAAATCGAGCATTAGATTTGGATAACAGCCAGATATATATAGAACAATGCTTTTAAATCCGGCCAAGATAAAACATAGATAAAAGCATAGAACATAATTTAACACTACCTATTATGAATAAATATACTAAACATAAATAAGGTTCTGTAGTCTTTTTTGTATATTATCAAGTTACATTAAAAATATTTACAACTAATATTTTAAATTCAGATCTAAATCACAGAAAGTTAGTCTAGAATTAAATTTTTATTCAAAATAAGCAAATGTGATTATCTCTGATATTGAGACGCCATTAGCGGCGTGCTCCTTTTTATATTACTGTTAACTAATTATAGATATTTAAGTAATTATATGCAGCTAAAATGTTCATATTAATGTCAAATTTCATGAACAAAATCTTTAAAATTGATTTAATTATATAAAATACGCAAATCGAATGATGGCTACTAGAAATAAATGCATTATAAACTGTAAACTTTTTAATTCATAAAAAAGAGTTTGAACAAAAAGTACTTATAATAATTTCATAGCCTTTTATTTTTACATGCTGTTACATTAAATTTATCAAGTCTTTCTTCGAGTCATTGGTCTATAAAAAGAATGCCATAGACAGAGGAAAATGCTGCACTTAACTAAAAAAATTAAAATATATGCCTTTAGTATAACTTACTTTATTTTGAACCTTCATAAAGCATGCATAAGGTTCAAATTTGCTTACAATGGCTAAGCATAAAAGTCGCCATTTCATAAAACTATTATCCGCCATTTTGTACAACTCTGAATTTAAAATTTTCACAAGCTTTAACTTGAAATAAAAGAGGACATGAACATTAAAATTTTAATCAAGAAGATAATAAATAAATTTCAGTATGTATCTACAATTAAATTAATACATGACGTTAATCTAAGGCTATAGTCTGTAAGTTGTTCAGAGTATGAGTTATCAATATAACAGGGTGTGGTTGGAGGATGAGAGATGGGAGAGGGCGTTGGCGAGCTGCTCCGCAGGGCTCGGCAGGCAGGGCCTGTGGGGTTGCTGCTGTACGCCGTAATACTGCCCCACCTCTCATCACACAAGTGACCCCTGCCCTTGGGTCACAGTTTTCATTAACACTAGGAGACTCATCATCAGAACACAAGTCAATCACTTCACAGTCATTATCAACTTTATTGAGTGGATCACAGTTTTTAAATTCTACATCCATTGGCTGTTCCGGTTCAAGTCCATCAACAAACACTATATCTTTTTCTTCAGCAATGCGTTTACTTTCAGACTCTCTTTTTAGATTGTCTATATACTCCTGTATTTTCTCTATTGACATCCTTTCAACATCCACAGTGATAGGTTTGCATTTTAAAAGCAACAACTGGCTATTGAGATCGAGTACTTTTTTGTTTCGCTGGTTTGGAAATATATGTCTTCTCTGCCAGTAATCAATAGGACGTCGATATCTGACAGGGAATGGATGACTTCGGCCTTTGCTACCTACATTTTTACTAACCGTTGATAAGGAACAGCAATATCTTTCTATTCTTTCTCTTGAATAGGTTGTGTCTCTTTGAACATTTATTTTTGCATTCTTCTTATAAGCCAAAGAGGAAAATGGGTAGGGAGGACCTCTATCTATATTTGCTGCACTTCTAGTATTTTTTGGTCGATTGTCAGGGTCATTGAATTTCATAGACTCATCTTCATTGTTTTCACCAACGCGTTGCAGTTTCAGTGCTGACAGGAATTCAGGTAAACCCCCACTACATGTACTTGATGGGACATTTTCATTATTACAGAGCCTTTCATGCGCTTTTAATACTTCTAAATTATCAAAATGACTATCGCAATTATCGCAAAGGTAAATATCGGCAGATTTTACTTGTGGTTCAATCAAATCTACTGATATCTCTTTATCGTAGAAAAGATTTTCATTTCGAAATGTAACTAATAGCCGACCGTTAGGCCGGTAGTAGAGAGATGTCGTATGATCACGATTGTCAACATACCTGAGTCTTTTACGTGGGTATCTAGCGAGCTGGGCAGAGAATACCAGGAGAAAAGTGCTCTTATGATAGTCGTAACATCTTTTCACCAAGTTCTTTAGCCTCACTTCCCAATCTTCCGGAACAACACAAGGTTTGATAAATGGATGAGAAAATGTAACATTCTTTGGCCACCATGGTGGCTGCCGAATATCTTTCGCCGTATCATGTCCCCAGGAACATGTCACCATGAATGTTATGAACTTCTCCAATTCAATGGCGGTAATCTTCGACAAAGCAGTCGGATTCCCGTTAGCGAAAAGCAGCGGCAGATTGGCAATCATATTTGCTATTGCTTACGGTCATCGTAGTCGGAAAGCCAGCGCTTGCGATCTCACTCCGCTTAACAAAACAACGGTAACAATACGCGCCATTTCGACTTCATTCAATAAAAACATGACAACTGAAACACATTTGATTCACTCTGAAAAAAATATTATAGTTTTATGCAACAAAATTTATCTCGGACTTGAAAAATACGCAAAAATGCTCAAACGCGTTCGTTAACTAAAAAGAGAAAGACATAGCCATTATTCTATACAAATCCACAGAGTATTTTCGTTATCCTAACACAGTTCAACAAATTACATGTTGTGAACTCGATTATGTTATATATCGATATTATTTTCCCGGGTATCTTAAACATTTTAAGCTAAACTTTTAATTTTCGAATACTTAGAAGTAACAAAGTCTATCAATCTATTAAAACAGCTATGAATAAAGTAGTTATTATGAGAAACAAATATTTTTTTTGTTTATACCTTATCGATTTTGAATATCGATCTCTGTAAATTTCTATTGGATATCATAAATAAATGTTAATAACTTTACTGGTGACCTTATATAACTTTTTATTAAAGATTAAAGCCTTTGCCAGTGCCTCTGTTAAAAAGTAAAAAAAATAGATACAAAGAAACACTCGTTGTTGCGTGAGGAAAGGATTATCTTAATATTATCTTGTCCTACAATAATGTAATAAACAAAACAAAATTTACTTACTTATAATGAAATTTATAGGATAATTATGATACTGAAATGAAAGTATTGCTTTTTCTTTTAAATCTATTATCTATAGATACATATTATAATAAAATTCTGAGTCCAATCTGTACATTAAATATTTTTTAGAAAATCTTATTGACATACTCATTTTTATCGTTACAGAGGCCACTCTATAGTTTTTTTGAATTTTTGTCTGTCTGTCTGGGAACTCATCGCGAAAAACCCCTGGTCACTGGACAGATTTTGACGAAATTTGATAGGATGATTGCTGCTAATCCGGGTGAACATATAGGATACTTTTTAATGTGGCTAAATATCAAACTTCTGAAAAATCTATACATACTAATCGTTATTATAATATAGTATATCAATTGTTATAAAAGATTTGATTTAATCGAGAAGATTTCGATTCTTTTATTGTATGTGTCTTTTACAATAGCTGTCAATGTATAATTGTCATTACTTGTCATATTCAGCTGTGTTGGTAAAATATTTTAAAAAGTCCAAAACATCTGTTTTATATTATTATTTAAATGAAATTTTGGTAGATTAGTTAAGTTTACAGATGCTTATAGGTGTATTTATCATGTGATATAATAAAACAATGATTTTAATCTAATATTATCAAAATATGGTAAATATTTTTTATTTTTTTTTGTTATTGGTTGTGAGTCATAAAAGGAATAAAATTTAATGTTTTTCGAAGGAACAAAGTAATGTAAATGGGTCACCAAGTTCGCCTTCGAAACCCTCTATCGAGGCCAACGACTATGAGTAAGTAAAAGTTATCTTTTTCATTTAAATTGTAACCTATTATTCATTTTCTCAGGAAATTTCACGGTAATGGAATAAATAACTTTATATTATATACTTTGTTACTTAAACTGTTTAACTGCTCATTTTATATTATAGTTGATTTCATAAATATTCATACATATTATTTAAAATACAAGAAAATGTTTCATGTATGCTAGTGCAAGTATTTAGTTCAACATAAAATAAACTGACCATATTTAGTTATCTAATAATTGTACTAAAATCAATAATATGACAAGAGATAAGAAATGTTACTAAATAAACATTCTCAGTTCTTCAAATCTAACCTATAAAGTGGCTATTTAAGGTAATAATGTATGCAACAAGTTCATTGAACTCTTTAAAGAATAAAAAACATGCTTTATATTACACAGTTGTAAGTACATAGAAAAATTTTGTTTAATAAAATATGCTGCACAATTTTATTTGGAATTTTTTTATTGTTAAATATCACTTAAAATATTGTGAATAAAGGCAAGGGCAGCCAGTTCTTTGTGTCTTAATTATTAACACATAGTACAATACTTTGAAATATACCTTTAATTTCTTAGGATTCAATTGCAGAATTTTAAGTACTGAGCAATATCAATGTTATTTTGTATTGAAATGTTATATGTTGAATATTTTATATGATTTATAATGTATTTACTTTTGTTTATTTTTTTATTGTATTTGCTTCAGCAGTTATACTCGATGCTAAGTCATTAGAAGCTAACAGAAATATATACACATTTTTATATTTAATGGATATATTAAAAAATATAAAATAAATAAACAAAGCCACAAATAAAAGCAAGTTAATTAATGATAAAAAGATGTTAAAGTGTCTTATTACAATGATCATGTATCAGTAAAACCACTAGATGCTATTCATTCTATAAGCATCAACCTTCATTTACACACAATATAAAATGTTTAATTATTGTTATATTTCTTTTACAAGCCTACAATTTCCAACATGGAGTATGGAAAATTTGAAGAAAGCGGCAGAAGAACAAAAATTATTTCGTCCAAGGAGCTTAGCATGGGCTGTTTTACTTAATGCTATTCCACCACCATCTGGAGATATTTTGATGAGGTAAAATTTTAATTTTGGAATTGTATTTGTATAATGAATAATTTTTAAAACATATTATGAATTATTTATTTATTAAATAAAAACATTAATCGGAAACCTCAGCAATGGTTCTTAAAATATTTTTGTCATTTTGCAATATTAATTTAAGTTTCTCATACCCCATCTCGTAAAAACCTTTTGTTTTACCAGGATGTAAAGATTTTATAAATGTTTATTCAGCCTCTTGAACACATCAAATCTCAATAGTCTTAAGCAGAATGTTTCAGACTATTGAGATCTACTAATCTAAAGTCATCAAAAAGTGTTAAATAAAATAAAAATAATTTAAATTGAAAAGAATCCTATGTATTTTGCTTTACTAAATGTAATTTTATTTATGTTAAATTATGCAAATAAGCTTATTTTATAAAATATATATTTTCTTCTTACAGCATAAGAGGCCATCGTAATTTCTATGATGATTTACGAAAGAAATTGTCTATGGATCCTCGTGCTGTTATTGGAGATGATCCATTATCTCAGAATGACGAGGTAAAATTGTTACAGTATACTATGACCAGAATTGGGACTTAAACTAATTTGGAAATAGAAAGTAAAAGTTTTTATGCATACTAGCACAGATTAAAAATCCATACAATAGGTGATCATATTTGATTTTAACGGAAATGCTGTCAGGGTTGCCAAAAAATAACAAATTTTATGGCAAACACTGTTCAATCTCCTTCGTGTCTTCTCCATTCTATGTGACATTAGCAAAGTAATCTATGCTCAGTTGACACACTTTGAAGCCATTAGTAAGAGCAAAATTTAATTGAATTGACAAATAGTGTTGAGCTGTGTCGAAGTTATGTCTATATCTGACAATCATCATATGTTAACCTTAATACAACATCTATATGTATAATAAAATTGTAACTAAGCCGAATCTGTACATTAAATATTTTTTGGAAAATCTTATTGAAATAAACATTATTATCGATACAGATGCCGAATCTATAGTTTTTAGAATTTTTGGTCTGTCTGTCTGTTACCGCATCACAGAAAAACCACTGGAGGGATTTAAATGAAATTTAGTATGATGATAGCTGATAGCTGCTTATCCGGATAAACATATAGGATACTTTTTACCGCGGGAAAATGTTTCATTTCTGAGAAAAAATACAAAAACTGCAATGTAAGAGTATACTAATATGTAAAATCTGAGAATGTGGTTTTGATCATCTGAAAACGGGCGGTGGCGCGGGCAATGCCATGCAAAAAGAAGGAAAAATAAACAAATTTATGCTGCGAAAATTAATAATTGCTGTTGACATTAAGTTGACTTCTGAGCTTTATTAAATGCCAAATTCGAATTATAAATAAAACGTATTTATATACATCTATATACATAAATAAGATTGAAGTGTCTGTTTGTAATGTCAAAATAACAGCTTTTTACTAAATGCATATGATATGACATACATATACAGTATTTATAAGAAAAACTCAAGTTTTATCTGTGAGTCTCTTTGTTCTGACTAATCTCCAAAACGACTGGACTGATTTTGACAATATCTTCACATATGGAATATTTTTTTTTAAATTCATTTAGTATCATCCTTACTACTACTAAATATTATGAAAACTTGGCAAATAATTTGTATTTTTATATCTGATATATATTTATATATTTTTTTATTTTTAATTATAGAGTGCTTGGAAGCAACATTTCTGTGATAACGAATTGAAGGCGTTGATTTTGCAAGATGTTGTGAGAACATTCCCCGATGAAGCCTACTTTAGAGAGCAGAGTGTTCAAGATTTAATGGTATGTGAATTGTGATTTGTAGAATTTTACTTGATATAACTTTTTTTCATAGTTCTGCTCGTGTATAAGTATCGCAATGGTGTATGAGCGCTGACCTTGAATGCGCAGAAGTCAATTTTTGGATCTTATTTGGCGGGACGCATGACGTGCGACGGGAGACTGGGGAGGCGTGCGCTATTAGCCCGATCAGTTCCCGCCGCTCCCCCGCACCGCACGCATGTTCCTCTTACCTTTTGGTACAGTCGCGCGCGCAATTACCTTAGCAAACGTTTTCATCACTTAATGATATACAATAAATACCTTTTTTTTTAATTAATAAGATGCCGAAAACCAAGGTTTCAACTCGGCAGGCAAAAAAATGGTGTATGACGTTGATAAATTAATTAAAACTGAGTCACATGAATTTATATGTATTTAACATGAATTTATATTATGTATTAATGTAATAATACCTATTCGAAAATTATTAGGAAAAAATGAAGGAAATTTAAATCACATACATGTTCGTTATTTTGTATCTAGGGAATTATGTGCGCGAGAGTACACCTGCGTAAAAATCCCCACTCTTTTCACTGAGCGCTCATAAGCCATTGTGCGACCTATACATACGTTGATAAAAATAGCCTAAATGTTATCTAGCTCTATCTATCTTCATTTTAAATTTCACTAAAATCTGTTTAGCCGTTACAGCGTTAGAAAATAACAAAGATAAACTCATAAAATCAGTCGCCAGTATTGCAATATGCAGGCTGTTTGCATCAAGAAAAAAGTAAATAAATCATCAAAAAAGTACCCAATAAAAGTAATTATATGTATTACTATTTTAATTTATTATTCTTTTTTAGATGTTTGATTGTCGTTTGTTTTGTGGACAAATACATAAATAAAAACATAAATGTAAATATATGAAAGAATCATAATTTATAGGTACGAGTATTGTTCTTTTGGGCGCGATCTCACCCCAGTCCGGGGTATAGGCAGGGAATGCACGAGATACTAGCGCCGTTGCTGTACGAGTTGTATACAGATAGGAAATGTAGACCGTATTATTTGAGGTGAGTTACTGTTCTTCTTCTTCTTTTTTGTCTTCTATTCTTTCTTCTTTGCATATGTTTTCCTTTTTTTGTGTTTCGTTCTTCATATTAAATGTTTTGCTTCTGTCTCGGTAAAGCTGTTAGATGCATTTTTGTTAATGCATCTAACAACTTTACCGAATCTAACTTTAGACTATAATTTACTTACATATTTTTTTTAATTATGGCAACAATTTTCTAAGATTTTTTTTTCAATTTATTTTGAAAATAAAAGTAAATGGTATATTTCAATACACGGGACGGCCTTAAGATGACTGCTAAACAAAACATTTGACTTAACTTGGATTTTTTTTAATACTAGGGGAGACCATCTATTCATATTGCACATGTATTTATTAAAAAAAAATCATGGAAATAGGTTCATGTTCGCAATTTGCAACGATTGTTTAACATAATCAAAAAAGAAAAAAAATATTTGTGATCTCTTATTTTGAAATCTGTAAAAAAAGTGACATCAGACAACACTTATACTGAATACTAAATTTCGTCTATTAACTGGAACAAACAGTATTTTTTTAATATACTTAAATAGTATTTTTTATGTTTAGGAATTTAACATGTGCCGTTTTGCATCTTTGGCGATATTATTTATAATTATCTAATTAAAAAAAACTTTTTTTTTAATTTTTTTTTATTTAAACGTATAGTAAATATAATCTTTTTCATTAAAATGTACATCTTAATGTAGACTCAGCATAAGCTAAGAAACAAAGTAGTTTTACTTACACGTGTTATTTCTAAGTTGTTAATAAGATTATGTTATTTGTGTAAACGACTAGAAAAGCATTGAAAATTACCTTGTTTTTAAAATGTGTCTGATTTAATACTTTCTTATATTTACGCGAATATTTGACATTTTAAATAAAACGATATTTTTGAATTATTTCCCAAATTTATTTTGATTTTTCGTCCCTGACGTTTCGATGTAAAACAAAAAAAAAAACACCAAAAATTAAAATAATCCGAAAAGATAATTATAGGTTTAATTTCAAGTGTCTGCTTTACTTAGCTTTTCATATATCATAAATATACTAATAGATTCTTTGTTAATAGGTAATAAAAATGCTTTTGATTATTATATTTTTCAGTGACACTTTACGTTATTATCTACAAGATGAATACTTAGAACACGACAGTTAGTAAGTATTATAATTGAATTTTTTTTCATTTATTTTCTGTTATGATTTATGCCAAATATATATAAAAAAATATAGTTTTAAAAGATTAAAGAAAATGCACTTTTAGCTAAATGTAATTCATACTAATATTATAAATGTGAAAGTTTGTGAGGATGTAGTAGAGTCTGGATGTATGGATGTTTGTTACTCTTTCAGGCAAAAACTACTAAATGGATTTTAATGAAACTTTACAATAATATAGCTCATACATCATATATATAGTACAATATAAGCTACTTTTTATTGTTTTTCGCCGCCGCTAGTAAAATATAATTTTGTCATGTAACTCAACAAATCGAATGAAGTGAGCTCAAATTTGAAAGTTTTACAAGTAGTTTCAGAAGAGTCTTTTCTATATCTGGATCTATTATCAAGACAATTAGAAGCAAGAATTAAGTTTAAAAGCTTATTGAAATAAAACAAGCACGCTTTGAAACCATTAACAAGAAAATAGAATTGAAATAAAATGTATCAAACAATATTAAATACAATTTTTGTATTATTCAATATAAAATTAAGATGCATGCCTTGAATGATGTGTCAAAAAGTAAAAAAAAAAAAAATAAAAAAAATATATTTTTTGTAAAAAATGATTTAAGTATATACCTATTATAACACATAAAAATATAATATAAAAAATAAAATATAACTCTTCAATTTACATTTTTTTATTATGCGTAGAATTTTGTATACTTTAAATAATTTTTTTTTCAGTATGCTATTCAGTGCCATAATGAAGGGCTTGGAGAAGTTTTATTCGACGGGTGACGTCATACCATCGTCGTGTGGAAGATTGCCCACGTCGAAATCTGTTCATGTAAGTTATAACTTATAATAATAATTTATCGAACAATAAAACACATAAAACACTTAAAAATATACGAAAACAAACATACATATTAAATAAAACTATCTTTTCGGATTTTTTCGCGAATTTATTTTGATTTTTGGTTCCCGACGTTTCGAATGCTTTACAGCAATCATGGTCACGGGAGAGACTGAGGTGTTAGATGTCTCTAAGGTATTATGTAGTTGTTACATACATACTATATAATACCTTAGAGACATCTAACACCTCAGTCTCTCCCGTGACCATGATTGCTGTAAAGCATTCGAAACGTCGGGAACCAAAAATCAAAATAAATTCGCGAAAAAATCCGAAAAGATAGTTTTATTTAAATTGTCAAGTATTCGCGTAAATCTAAGACAGTATTAAACATACATATATTATTATACGGAATAATCTTAATTAAACTCAGTTTAACTTATACTGTGTCGACACAAAAGATATGGTAGCCTCTGTTGCCGTACTAAGAGACCTGAATTAGTTACTACTATTATATACATATTAATATATGACGCTACTACTTACTTTATATAATATTGTATGAGCGACTCACCCTCGCTTCGCTCGGGTTCGTCCCCAGGTTGCTTCCCCATACAAACTTTCATCCCCATTTTCCTGTCCTTAAGGGATGATTTCCGGGATAAAAGCTTTATAAAGCTATATAGTATATATTTATAGCTTATACAATATTATAATATATCGATATAGTTGTTACTCTATACAGTATACTGTTGTTTTAGAATCAAAATGAAGTAGTAAGATATTTGGATAGAGTAAGAGAGGATTATCTAGTCGCGTACGACCCGGAGCTGGTGTCGCATTTGGCTGACTGCAATATTTCTATGGAATTGTTTGGCATGTAAGTTTTATATTGTGTTTTATTTAAACAAACATATATATATTAAACATATATATATATATATATATTATATATATATTATATATAAATTTAAATATTGTGTTTTATTTAAACAAATATATATATATATATATATATATATATATATATATATATATATATATATATATATATATATGATATTTTGCAGATGTAAATGTGATGGATAACTATTACTTCATTCTCACGTAGGATAAGAACATAATTTTGTAATGCAATATTGTTGGGTTTCTTACCGTTCTGCTCAGCAGAACTGCCTTCCGCGTCATATTAGATTCCTCACGGACTTACATACTGACATTTAATTAAAATTTAAAATATAAAATTGACGCTTCTAAGATTCTTTTAAAATTCTATTTCAATAGAGTATATTTTTATTTGAATAATAGCAATATGTAACAATTTCAGCCGTTGGCTCCGATTGCTTTTCGGCCGGGAATTCCCCCGTTCGGAAATACCAAATCTATGGGGCTTCATATTCTCGGACGGACCGATGTTGCCAAACGTACATTACGTTATAATTTCCATGCTACTATCTATCAGGACTGTATGTAAGTAACATACATAAACTATATTTATGTAAATAACAATTGCAGTATAACAATATATGTAAGAATTATTAGTTTTATTTATTAACTTACGTACCATAAAATATATATTATACAAAATAAAGTAACAGAATGTCGACAAAGGATAAGTTATCTCTTTAAGAGATTTCTTTCAGAAATCCTTCAGAAGTGAGTTAATTAGTATGGTATAGGTACAGTACAGCATTAAAGGGTATTAACTTAATATTAAAATATATTAACTAAATATTATAATTATACAAAAATAAATATATTTATACACATATACATACAAACATATATACCTAAATGCTGTATACAATGATTGCTGTAAAGCATTCGAAGTGTCGGTAACCAAAAATCAAAGTAAATCCGCGAAATAAACCGAAAAGATAGTTTTATTTAAAATGTCAAATATTCTCGTAAATCTAAGAAAGTATTATATAAAACAAATTTAATATTTTCCAGTACTAGACTCAGACACGGGCAGTGCACTCTCAGTCCTGATGCGGCCTTCCTCAGTGAGTGTGGGACACGTGTGTGCTTTAGCATTGCACCTACGATGTCCACATCTATACCCTAAACCACCGCCACCACAAATTATCGAGCAGATGTGAGTTTGGATATATTGATCTTATCAACCGACTTCGTAAAGGAAAGTTCAATGCTATCTCTCGTTTAGCCATCTTTAATGTCAGGGGATCAGGCCATAGTCCGACATGTTAGCCAAATGTTGGCAAATTTAACAAATTTTCCAAATTTAAAAAAAAGGTTAGGTTCGTAAAAGTTAGGTTCTCTGAAATATATACAGGTTTCCTCAATATGGTTTTAGGGTGCATATTGCGCTTAGAATGGCATTATGACTCGGTTTTAAGTATTTTAATAGTTTATTTATACTTATTACGAGTGTAAAGGGAAATTTAAATTAACTAAAAGACAATGAAAAGCAGCTGTGAGCTGTGAAATTTAAATCTGATTACACACTACTTGTAAAGGATCTTTAGGGCGTGTGCATTTTCTACCAGGAAAATAAACTCCTACTGAGTTGAGGTAGATTAAAAAGTTCAATTTTATATTAGAAAGAGAAATTGTTGTAGGATGGTGCAAATAGAATAGTAATAATATGTTCTACAAAACAAACATAGATGAGCGATATAACAATATTTTCTACCAGGCAAACAGAAAGTTGTAGGAGGTGCAATCCATACTTCCATACTTAATATTAATGTGAAAGTGTGTTTGTTTGTTTGTCCTTCTTTCACGTCTAAACGGAGTGACAGATTGGCGTGACTTTTTGTGTGGAGGTAGTTGGAGAGCTGGAGAGTGACAAAGGCTATTTTTAATCGCAGGAGATTCTCTCACTCTTATGGGAAAACATGTTATAATACAATCGAAAAAAAAATGATGATCAGAATTAATTGAAACTTGGTATTAATGCTCCTCAATACAATTAAATAAATACGTGTTTTAGCATTTTTCGAAATTCTCCCTATAAGGGGTAAAACGGGGGATGAAAGTTTGTATGAAACTACCTTTTTAGAGATTTTTTTTGTAGTTTTAGCGCGAGCGAAGCCACGGATTCTGCTAGTACACTAATAACTATGTATGATTACCCAGCATAGAGACTCCGACGCGGAGCCACACGTACTCGGTGACGACGGACTCTCAGTCCACGTCGTCGTCGGACGTGGTGGAGGGCGTGGCGGAGGGCGGCGACGTGGCGCGCTCGCTGGCGGCGCTGGCGCTGCTGCGCGCGCGCCTGCCGCCCGCCGCCGCCGCGCTGCGCGCCGCGCTGCCGCGCCCGCCGCCCGCCGCGCGCGCGCCCCTGCAGGAGATACTGCAGGTGGGTGGTGACGTCGGCGTCACGTCACGTGCTGGCGGTGACGTCACGCTCACGTCTTATTTTGACGTAATGTGCAGGTGAAGCGATTAATGGCCAAGCCAAGAATGGTAGAAACAAAAGGGTTAGGTAGAGACCGTAGCGTTTGACATTGTTCTCTCTGCTGAGGGTATAACGTGAAATTGTATGTGTGTGTGTGTGTGTGTGTGTGTGTGTGTGTGTGTGTGTGTGTGTGTGTGTGTGTGTGTGTGTGTGTGTGTGTGTGTGTGTGTGTGTGTGTGTGTGTGTGTGTGTGTGTGTGTGTGTGTGTGTGTGTGTGTGTGTGTGTGTGTGTGTGTGTGTGTGTGTATGGATAAAGCACGAAGGTGACGATGACGTCATGTTGTATGACGTGTAATATATTTTGACATTACGTCATAGCTAGAGTTTGACTACGACGTCATGTCACACGATGTGACGCGTCATATTTTAATACGACGATATAGCTTGATGCTGATGAATGTCAGAATGATTGTGTTGACTTAAAAATGTTGACGCAAGTGAGGACTTGATGTTGACGTCAGTAATGTTACCATATTGGATGTCAAAACTATTCTTCTCACGCTGAAACCGCTGGACGGATTTGGATGAAATTTAGCACAAAAATAAACTATGTTGTGGAGTAACGAAGGCCAAATGGAAGTAGCCTTGTTATATGAAGTAATAAAATTTACCAAATTCAATGCTGTCATATATAATTTTATAAATAAAAAATACACCTATAAATAATCTTTCATTTTCAGTTAGCAGCATTACTCCAATGCCGTAACCACGCGTTGATAGACGTCGAAACCGCACTAGAAGCGGCGGAAAACCAATCTATAGAGACGATTGGTAAAAAACAACTAGTGCCTGTTGTGATGTTTCCTAAACCCAACCAAAAACCTGTGAAAATTATGAATAAAATGAAAGAAGTGCCATTGAAATTATTCCACCAAGTCGAGTGCGATGGAGCAAGTGACTTGCCATTTTTAGACCCTCTAAGATTACGGACAGAATGATTAAGACGCAAAATTATGCTTTATAGCTATTATCATTGAGTTGCTATTAGCGTAACAATTGACTGTTATTGTATAAATGAGTTTGGTGCGAATTAAAGCTGCTATCATGGTTATAGAGCTAGTGACGTAAACTATAGCAGCTAACGTTTTGTTAGTTGGTTATGTGTGTAGGTCCTATTTTAAATAGTTTTTTTTGGGATATAGGGTGAAAAATGTATAAGCTATTATATTATTATAATATTTTTAAGCTACTGTTATAGGTTTTGGTCAAAACTTATTCTGAACTCTGATACAAATTATTTGCCATTCAAATAAATTTTGATTTAAAATTTACAATATTATTCCTAGTAGGTGTTTTTAAAAACGTAGCTTGATGAGTAAACGTTTAAACATTAGTGAATTTTGTAAAACTTTACGTACATAATGATATGTATTGAAAATACTTAAGTTATATGGTTATATTTACTACTACACATACCACACCAAGTGGTGATGTGGTGGCTAGCATGTACAGGTGCACTCCTAGGTTCGGATCCCGGGTCGGGCCAAGTTCAGGTATTAGTATTTCTATCAAGAAGTTCTCAGTAACAGCACGGAGTTAAAGTAAGTTGGCGGTGTTTCACCCCCGTGCCTCGGAGAGCACGTAAAGCCGTCGGTCCTGCGCCTTAAGGCCAAATCCACACTATAGAGCCGATCGTGGTTCGTTCTCGACCTGTTCCTGGCCTGGTAAAATCTTATCACGTTCACATAATACAATCAGATTTCTATCACGATTAAGTTTTAATCGTCAATAGTCAAAGTCGGATGTAAATAATATATGTCATGAAAAGTTCGATCTCGTTCAGTCAAATTTTTTTGCTGGAGTGTGATTCGACCGGAACTTGACTCTTAACTCCGTTCCACACTATAGTGCCTATCACAGTCCGTTCTGATATCGGTCTGGTAAACTATTTCTATACGAGAAACATTACTGGAGCGTGATTCGATCGGAACGTCAGTCTTACTGATAGTGTGTATGGACTCATTGTTTCTTGTATAAAAACACGTGACCAGCCTGATATTAGACCGAGAGCGGAATGTAATCGGTATTATAGTGTGTTTCGGCCCTAATGTTGACGTTAAAAAGGGCTGAATACGTACATACATATACAAATAAAATATATTATTTTTTATTTTCCATAATACGTAAGACTACGCTTTATAGAGTATACATCGTTCAATTTTGTCGTAAAATCTAGAACATATTATGGCTTTTTAATATTGTTAATAATAATATGTAGAATATATTATATCAATACAGTTAGTTAGTTTTATATTTTAGTCAGTTAATTAATAGGTCGTTTTTGCATTTGAGATATGTGCAATAAAAACAATAGAAACTCTCACTTTTTACATTTTTTTCTTTAATTTTTTTTAAATGATATAGCGATCGTATTTTTGAATAAAAACTAATTAAACATAATAATATGATTCCGAATTAGAATATGATCTTGAATTTTTACAAAATATTTCGAAAATTTATTAGTTATTGTTATCTTTGTGAATACTATATTTCTCTATTATTTTGAGAATAATTATGCATGTTATACAATAAAAAGGAAACGAATTACTTCGCCGTCGATAATATGTCAAATGTAAATAAAATATACCATTGAAATAAGTCTAAGATCCGAAGTATGAACGACCATCACCTATCTGGTTACTAGGTGAAGAGTACTGTTTGTGCTTATTAAAAGTATTTAAAAAATATTTTCTTCAGTGTAAAATATCATTGATATATTTCATACGCCCTCATCTCATTATTAATATTATAAATGCGAAAGTTTGGATGGATGTTTGTTACTCAATCACGCCAGAACGGTTGAACGGCTCTGAATGAAATTTTGCACAGATATAGATCTCTTTATCCTGGTAGAATGTACGGTTTCCACGGGATAGATTTGTTTTTGTTGTTCATTAGGGGCCAACCCCGGCGAATCTAGGGTGAGTTACGCCAATTTTTAATATATTTTTATATTTTGTTAAATACTTTTCAAGCGGTAAGCAGATGGGCGAGGACAAACTTACTTCCAATCTTAGACTATATTACATTTTTTCTTTACAATAAGATTTAAGCAACGTTGGACGAATATTAAGCTAAACATACACTAATAAGACAAATAGAAATATGAATTATAATATTAATAAAAATATTATTATTATTTGATGCATTCTCAGATTTACTCGAATATTTGAAATTTTAAATAAAACTATGTTTTCGGATTTTTTCGCGGATTTATGTTGCCTCTCCCGTGACCATGATTCCTGTAAAGCATTCGAAACGTCGCGAACCAAATATCAAACTAAAACCGCGAAAAAATCCTATAAGATAGTTTTATTTAAAATTTTATTTTTATTATAAAGTCAAAATAAAGTGTATAAAGTTACCCTAAATATATCGTTGCTTTTCTATATTATACGAATTATGTATGCATGTGATAAATACGGACAAACGTAGCTTTTATTTTAAGTGCAAATTAGTTTTTAAATCGATTTAGTAAGTAAGTAAATGTAATTTTTCTTTTCTTGATTTAAATAGATTTGATTTAAATCGATGTTTACCTATCAGATCTTATTTAGATTTTAAATCGATATTGCTCATTTATTTCATAATAATCGATATTATTGTGTTTTTGTTAAATAGTAATCGACTGAAATTCGCTACAACAATAAAAATAAAATAATATTAGTTAAATCTCGTTAAGATTTAAAAGTTAAAAGTAAATATTTTTAGATAAAAATATTTATTTTTAAGGCATCTCGTTTAAATTTTAAATTAGGCTTTTGTAATAAATAATTAGTTCAATTAAGTGCAATATAACTGAATGTTTAATTTTTAAGAAGATTACTCTATTTAGTTCTATGTTTTTGCATGTATATTATGCGATGTCTGCGAGTTTGAATCGATTTTTACATATTTTTTATGGTTATGCCCCAAGGAAATTAACCTGGTCTCAAAAAAAATAATAATTAAAAAAATATTTCGAATATAAATAAGTAATTTTGTGTAATTTTGAGTCAATATTTTTCTTTTTTTTATTGTTCCACAGAAAATGCTTTATATAAACCAGAGAACGTTAACGATAATACTCGTAGTACGAGTACTTTTTACTTTTTAATTTTGGTTATAAATAAAAAAATATATGTTTATTTTATTACATTACGTATTTATTTTTGCCATTTTGGTCCTTATTTTTTCATTTATATTTTATTATATTATTAGGTATACAACTTTGCTTCCGCCGTTTTTTTTTCAAAATTCAAAACTTTATTGCAAAAAAACTGATTATACATTTATGTTTCAAAGTATCGTCCATTGTTCTCCACTACCTTTGCCCACTTTTCTGGCGACAATCGGATCCTGTGTTGAAAAAAACTGGTCATCTTTTGAAGCGATCCATGAATCGATCCAATTTTGGACTTCTTCATAAGACTGAAAGAACTAGTCCTTCAGGCCGTGTGCCATGGATCGGAATAGGTGATTGTCAGAGGGAGCAACGTTTGGAGAATACGGCGGGTGGGGTAAGACTTCCTATTTCAACTTTTCTAAGTATGTTTTGACAACTTTTACAACACGAGAAAATTACTTTATCATGTCTTGCAAAGGATTGCGGCCGTTTTTCTTTAAATTCTCAGCTGAAACGCATTAATTGCGTTCGGTAAAGATTTACTGTGATTGTTTGAGATGGTTTTAACAGCTTATAATATATTATGCCGAGCTGGTCCCACCAAACACAGAGCATGACCTTGAAGCCGTGAACATTCGGTTTAGCCGTAATCGCAGAAGCTTGGCTGGGATATCCCCATGATTTTCGGCGCTTGGGGTTATCGTAAAAACCCATTTTTCGTCACCAGTCACAATGCGATGCAAAAATTGTTCCCGTTTTTGACTTTCAAGCAGAAGTTCACAAATACAGTAACATCGTTCAACATCTCTAGGCTTCAACTCGTATAGCACCCAATATCTTTGCTTCTGGATCATTTCCAGATTGTTTAGGCGTTTTGAAACTGTTTTTTGGCTCACTTGCAATGATGTTGCCAGCTCCTTTTGACTTTGACACGAGTCTTCACTGAGCAAATGCTTTAATTCCTCATCTTCAAAAACTTTTGATCTTCCACCACTATGCCGGTTTTCTACGCAACAATCACTGCTCTTGAAGCATTGAAACCACTCACAACATGTTCTTTTACTTATAAGAACTTCACCATAAGCGTCTGAGAGCATTCGATGAGCCTCAGCCGCAGATTTTTTAATATTAAAAAAATAAATTAACACTTCCCGCAAATGACGACAATTAGGCTCATAAGTTGACATTTTTATTCGAAAATAACTATATGATGTAAACACAAATCAACTACTGTTGCTATCAGGTTATGTTCACAAGATACTAAAGAGTATTTTAAGTCGTCCATAATGTATGTACTGAACGTCAAATTGTCGCTAGCGCCATATTTAAAAAAACGGCGGGAGCAAAGTTGTATACCTTAATACAATAGTGTTAATAGTGATTTTTTAAAGATTTATGGGTTTATATAATAGAAAATGAATAGCGGAAAAAGCTTTCGGGATCATTGTAAATATTTATGCTATAATCGATTAAATTCTGGAAAACCTTTGGAAAACCTAAAATTCATTAATCATACAATTATGATAATGATAATATATAAACTAAAAATTATATGATATACGAGTATTTACATTTGGTATTTTCACGTTCCGTTAGGAAAAACGTGTATCTACATATTTAACGATTGCTTTACACAGTTTATCATCTAATAAATTCTATCTTTAACAGATTTGAATATTTGACATTTTAAATAAATCTTTTTTTAACAAAGTAAATTATCGAAAAATAATTGAACTAAAACATACATTTTTGTTACTGTGTTACATTTTAAAGTATAAGTTCGTATTACAAAACATGGAAGTATTTCTATTTAGTATAAGGAGTTTACTTAGAGATCGTCTATTTACACTGTTGCTAATAGGGAATATGCGTGTGATTAAAATAAAGGTGAAATATATTTTTTTGTAATCTTTATTGCTTTTGAATTAAGCCTATATTAATATTTTTTAATGTAATTTATTTTTGGTTCAGAAAGTAACTATTAAAAAGTTCAAAAACGGGTGGGAAATTCAAAGTATTTAAAACGCAACGCCATTGGTTAGACCGAATATGACGTCACAGTTAATTATAACAAAGCGATTAGCGATTTTGTCGCTACATATGAGTCGTCATTTCTCTATCATACTGTGACGTCACGCCAAGCGGGCGAAATGGCGAGCGTTGAAATTATTCGTAACGGTATGATATTTAAAAAAGTTTTTTTTACAATTTTATAACGATGACAGAAAAATAATTAAGCATATTCCCTATTAAATATTTTCTAAGAATGAAGCATTTGAACAGTTATTAAAAATGATAGGTTTATGGTTTATAATACGAAGTTAAATGTTGTTAGTCACATAATATTGTAAATATAAAAAAAAATAAAAATCTTGTAAAATAAAATTAAGAATAAAATAAAGGAATTTTGCCTCACATTGACTATTATTTAATCGTGCTTGGTTATTAAAAAAAGAATTCAATTAAACGATTCAAAATATAAAAAAAACGGTTAAAGTGCGAGGGATTCTTAAGAATATTTTTTATAATGTCTAACATGTACGGCTGCATACCCAGAGGCCCTGGTCCTGAAGTAAATATTCAAAATGTTTAACGTTTTTATGAAACATTAAAAAAAAAAATTTTTTCTTATTTATTGTTCTTATCTCTTACAGTTCAAAAAAACATAATTTTTTAAAGCCATTGATCGTCGAGATATTTGTACTTAATATTGATTTGGAATGAATTTTTACCCGACTGCGGCAAATCCCAAAGGAGAGTTATATTTTTGACTTGTATGTATATTAGGGCAAGAAATTGTTAAAAAAAACAAAATGTCTAAATGACCGAAATTAATAAGTTATAAATAAAAAAATAATTTACAACAATAAAATAAGCCAACCGCGTAAAAAGCGAACTAAAAAGGTTACAAACAAGTTTTATACTGCGAGTCTTGCTACGTGTATGTACATGTATGTGTATGTCTCCGACTGCATAATACTATGTTTCTTCTTCTGTTTTCACCTTTTTACCTTAAAAGACCCTAAAACTTATAACTTTGACTTATAACTTTAAAAAAAAAAGTTTCTTCACTTATGTACGTGGAAGCTGTCTAATATAGTTTTATCTGCCATTACAAAGAAAGTGAATTAAATTATGATCTGAATAATATACAGCTAATTGGTCTAAGGAATAGCACGTAAATTTCAACGCTTTAAAAATGTACATACATGCTATAGTATTACATATATAAAGCCGCAATTCTCGTCTTATAAACTGGGCGACGCCCCTCTCAGATGTAAAAGTACAAATAGATTGGAATAAAAATTACAGAAAAGCATATATCAACAACTGCCAAGAAAGCTAAAGGACTAATTTACCTCGTAAGTCGTAAGAAAAGCTTCTCAAAAAGCTGAAAAGCCAACACCAGGAATGGTGCGTAAGAACCGCAAAACCTTTATGAGACCAATCCTAGAACGCGCATTTCGAGCCTGGAACCCCTACTTTACCAAGGACATTGAAGTTTTGAAAAAACTACAACGTAACTTCACTGAAGTATCACGGCTACTGAAACTGCGGTCTTACGATGAACGCTAGACTTTAAAACTTATTAGACTGCAGGGTCCGAAGAAATTTGATTGAGACCTTTAAGATCATAAGTGGACATACGACACATTGGATATTACAATTATTTGTGTAACTCTTGAAAGTTAGACAAATTGTTGTAATATCCAACAAATTCAACCATATCTTTATGTTCAATAAGTAAGGATAGAGAGTACGCTTACATAGGTAATGTATATGTAAGCTTTCACGTAGTTTATCAGTAAATATTGCGTGATCTTTGTTCTAAATGGATCTAATGTACACCATCCAAGAATCAAACCCTCGATCGCTAATATTTGTAGACATAATTAGTTTAATACACGTCCTAAAGTGTTTTTACTCGTTTTCGACCTTTTTCATCATGCAGTAACGCAGCAACTAATCGATGTTAACATATTTTTCTTCATATAAATAGTTCATGTGCTAAATAATAATAATATAAGCTACCTTTGGTGGGACGAAAGTTTAGTGCAAAAAGTTACTTAGGTCAAGTTAACACTTTAAAGAACTTACAAATTTTATGGAGAGGAAAAGTATTTCTTTCGGCTGTGTCGCGGTCTTCCAAGTTTTATAATAGAATTTCTCGAACTTTCATCTTATGGATGTTTCTATTATAAGTTTTTACTATTGATGCACATATCTTGCGGTGTTGAGTATTGTACTTACATAATATTATTTTAGTTGTTTAAATATGTCATATGAGTAGTTATACAGACGGTTAACATAATTTAAATATATCGGATTCTGTTTTAAATACGAAAGTTTGTATGTAAAATGTTTGCTTAAACGGCTGGATGGATTTTGATAAAAATTAGTATACTTATAGACTAAGACCTAGAGTGACACAGGCTACTCTTAAGCACCTAGAGACACACCCGAGTTGTATTTCGTTTAGATCGGATCTCATAAGGCGGAGATATCCAGTGGCTCCCTTTTTGGAGGAAGTACTCCTCCATCAAAAATCCCCGACGACAAAAAAAATCTATAAAGTCGTAAAACCTGTATACCAAGTTTCGAGGAGTACCAACAAACTGACCGATGAAAGTAAATGCCAGACTTGACGAAGAGACGCTTCGCTCGATCGGTCAATAATACCCAATTGAAACCAACCGCGACTTCATACCTAGACTGTATTCGGCACATGTAAATTGAGGAAACTAGATACCGCAGTTACTATTTGAACTCGCAAGTATTTATATAGTAGGCACATTTATACTAATATCTTAAATTTGATAGTGCGTTTGTTTGTCCTTGTTTTACACTTGAACAGAGCGACGTAATTGAAGATAACGACGAGCTTGCTCTAATTTTGGCATGGAAAAAGTTTAAGAGCTTAATGAGAGAAAACAAAGAAATGAATGACGAATGACATAAGTAACTTTTTACGATGGTAAATCATCTCATACCCACGGGAAAAGAGGTTTTAATAAAATTCATACATAAATAAAATAACTTGAACAAATAGTAGCGTTGTAGATCGCCAAATGATCCCTGGGATTGTTTATTCACAATACAGCACGAACAATACTATTGTTATGCATTCCGATGGGTTTCCATTCCAAATTTGATTTATTCAGTGTTTTGATTCTAAATTCGTGATGACCGTATTGCTAATGGAAGATACTCTTATATGTTTTAGATTTAAAATTTTGTGTTTTGTTTACATTAAATAATACTCGTATCTTCAAATGATTATTGCCTATATTATAATATAAGGAAATTGGACCAAAATTCTTAGTTTGATGATTAATAATTATCTTTAATAATTAATCCTAATTTAATAATTTCTTTTCAACTGATAGTGTACAAAACAATTTGTAGTCTGAAGACCCAGTTAACATTGTATATGTTATTAGGTATCATATGTACAATATGCATATATTTATTTATTTCAATATTAAATATTCGGGATAACGCGGGGTACTAAGTCCTAGTCAATAATAAATGATGGTATAAAGAAAAATAATAGCTATAAAATAAAAACTTTTTAACAAAAAAATAAAAACCGGCTTCAAACAAAAGCACTAAAAAGTGAAAAATAACTGATTGGTAGTTTTCATTAACTATACATACCTAATCAAATATTTTCGAAGTCGGTGTGCTTTGCTTTGTATGGGCTGGCACCGATTTCGAAAATATTTGATTAGGTATGTATTTAATAGGTAGGCTTTAATTACGTAGCCAAAGCACACCGACTTCGAAAATATTTGATTAGGTATGTATAGTAAATGAAAACTACCAATCAGTTATTTTTCACTTTTTAGTGCTTTTGTTTGAAGTCGGTTTTTATTTTTTTTGTTTAAAAAGTTTTTATTTTTCCCTTTTTTAGTGTAGACAGTAGTAGCAAAGTAAGGATTCTAACGTGTTAGGCTTGTCAAATCAAACAAAATAAGCCCAAACTCAAAGTATCTACTATTAGCCGTTGAAGAGTTCCACCTATCCACCTTCTGGCCTTGCCATCAGATCAGGTCAACAACACCGAACCACTGTACTATCAACGAAAATAGAAATACTTGCAAAGTTTCAAGTCAATGTGACAATTAGAAGTAGGTAAAATTCATTATTAGTTGTTTTTCCACCCTTAGGGGTGGTATTTTTTTGTTAAAAATTTTTATTTTTCCTTTTAGTGTAGACAGTAGTAGCAAAGTAAGGATTACGTGTTAGGCTTGTCAAATAAGCCCAAACAAAAATTGTCCAAATCGGTTAATAATCCACGGAGTGCCATCAGATCAGGTAACAAACCACTAAAAAAAAAAAAAAAAGTTTCAAGTCAATGTGACAATTAGAGAATTCATTATTTTGTTTTGAAGTCGGTTGACAATCTTATAATTTATAACTGTATAAACAATAGCAAACCAAAAACAAGCAATAAATAGAAACTTTAAATTTTAAAGGAAACTAAAGTAAACACGTCATATTAATCCCAAAACAAACAAAGTGCACCTCCGGGATAGTTGCGCTTAGACCATTAGTTGTTCAACTATCGAAAGCACGATTTATGTTCGCTGGAACTTTCACATAGCTTTCCTGAAAGATTGTAAATTGGGGACTGGGGTTCCGAATCTGTTTGTAGGACTATCGCCTAGCATTTGATCTATTAGTAGGACATTGTGTGCTGAATAATAGCTTTGTATGGACTGAATTTTGCTATTTTTGACCTTCAAAATTGAGGGACGAAAATTTAGTAAATTTACGTGTGTATTTTGTATATAACGCGATATCTTCCCTAATTCTATTGTAGAGATTTTAATTTTTCTTTCTTTAATGACAAGAAATATCTCTCATCTTGAAAATCTCTCTTCAAGAAAATCTTGAAAACACAACTAATGGAATCATTACTTTTAAAGTTTTTGTTTGTTTTTCCATTTGTTTAGCCTATTTCACGATAAAGCTATTATATATTTGTTTAACAGCGTCTTTAAATTCTTTTTGCAATAGAAGAAGATCCCACGGTTTAATGTACTGGAATAAAGTGAAGTTTGGTAGGCAGATAATCTTGGGTAATGCCATCTATTGATAAGTACAGAGCAAAAGTCCTGTTAGAATAACAATAAAATTGAATTATGATCCACCGGGTTCTCATTAAGAGGATAAAAATATGGAATATGATTTACGTATAAACATAATATGGTCAATTTTCATCATATTAGCATAACCTACATATATACATATTATTTACGCATGGTTTCTGAGTAATTTAGTAACAAAAATCCTAACAAATTTTCATATATTGTCTATTAGGATTTGTTAAACAGTAATGGGTCAAGTATCGTAGATGAACCTACATGTAATATAAAGCTTTTTTTGACATGTAGGTAGGTTCATTAATATTTTTATATTTTAAATTAAATATAAATAAAACCAAGCAAAGCCATATGCTCGAAGCGACATATTTATTTATAATACAACTATTATTCGTTATTTACTGAAGACCAAGTGCATTTACACAACTTTAGTCATTTATCTCAACTCACAGAACTTGACAGTTCAATACAAACTCGAAGTCAGTGCAATCTGCATATTGAAAAACTTTCTATTGCACCCCGCACAATAATAGAATCAAGCCAGTATTGTGGTCGTGACATAAGAAAATCTATATATCTAAAGTATTAGCTTTTGTGGTGGTAAAGATTATTCAGTAAAAAAATAGATATAAATTATGGAGTTTTAACCCATATCACTATAAATATGTATACTATGTACATATAATACATTTTTACATCTCATTTATCTATATATGTATAGTCGCCAACCGAGCGTGGTGGACTATGGCCTGATCCCCCTCGTATTGAAGGGAGTCCCACCCCCAGCAGTGGGACGTTAGAAGGGGCTGAATACAATAGATAATAATTGTATATATGGATGAAGCGATAATAGAGTACGAATATGTAGACATTATAGAGCTTAGCACTCTATCTCGGACACTGCAAGTGATAAATCGCAACGAGACTCGTTTGTATAATATAACAATGTTAATGTGCTTGAAGATTTAATGATCTTTAAGCGTTCGTGCTTTTCTATAAGAATTTTTATTTCACTTCAAAGCTCCGCTATCTCACTAATCTATACTAATATTATAAAGAGGAAAGATTTTTTTGTTTGTTTGTTTGTCCGAAACTACTGAATCGATTTAGATGAAATTTGGTAAAAAGATAATTTGAGACCTTGAAAAGGACATAGGATAGTTTTTTATCCCGGAAATCATCCTTTAAGGGGGTGAAAATAGGTATGAAAGTTTATATTTGCAACCTAGGGATGAACCCGAGCGAATTGAGGGTGAGTCGCTAGTCAAACTATATACAAAATACTTGATGAATGCTAACATATTCAGCTGTCGAGTTACATTAAAACTTATACAGAATAGCACTAGAGATTTTGTTATATTGAGACAAACTTTATCTTCTTACCCATTTTGATCTGTTATTTGTCGACCTTTTTATTTAAAAACGAAATCTGACTAAACCAAATTCTACAACATCGATAGCAACACATTTTCTTATTTTAAAATCATGGTATTTCAATATTTTATTTTTTTAATTAAACAAAATCATGGGTTTTGCTAGCTTAAAATAACAGTTACAAAGCCACAACCTTTCAAACCTGCTAATAAAGAACCTAAACTAGACCATACAGCCGTTTGGACCAAAAACATCAATAAAGTCAGATCCCCATTCATTTTGCATTCCTACAGGTGCTTCCAATAAAACGAATGTCAAACGATTTAGCAGTCGTAAGCCATGGTCAATTTCCTGAAACGGGAGCCTTGTGTGCGACACCATTTGCTAGCTTTACTGCCACTTTGAAAAGATCGAGCTATAAAAATTTAACTTTTAACCTTGCTAATAATATAAACTAGTTACAAAACCTTGCTTCGCTTGAGAATTGTCACTCCGGGTTATAGTCTATTTGGGTACAAAATTTTATCCAAATCCTACCAGCCGTTTTATTGTATCAAACATATCAGGCAAACATAAAGTTGCATGAGGTGCAATCCATACTTCCATATTTAATATTATAAATGTGAAAGTGTGTTAATTTGTTTGTCTTTCTTTCACGTCGAAACGGAGGGACAAATTGGCGTGATTTTTGTGTAGAGATAGTTGGAGGGCTGGAGAGTGACATAGGCTATTTTTCATCGTGGGAGATTATCTCAGTCCCACGGGAAAACACGTTATAATAAAACAAAAAAAAAATCAGAACTACTTGAAAATTGGCATTAATGCTCTTCAAAACAATTAAAGAAATATGTGTTTTAGCATTTTTCTAAATTCATCCCATAAGGGGTTAAAATAAAAGTTTATACGAAACCTAGCTTTCTAGAGATTTTTTTGTAGTTTTAGCGTGAGCGAAACGTCGGATTCTGCTAGTTATATAAAAGAATATATAATAAAAAACATAAATAAAAAACGGCGAAAAAATCATGCCTGTTATATGGGGGCCCCACCTAAATATTTGTTTTATTTTAATTTAATCATTTATTTTTAAAGTGAATATATAACTATATATTCAGTGAATACTTCAAGCGTCTACCTGTTGTCGTTATCAATATCGAGCAAAAACGAGCAAAAAAATCACGTTTATTGTATTTTAGTATTTGTTGTAATAGAAATACATCACCTGTGAAAATTTCAACTGTCTAACTATCACGGTTCATGAAAGACACGCACAAGACGGCACGGTTCGTGCAGTGGTGACAGACAGACAAACAGACAGACAGACGGACGGACAGTGGAGTCTTAGTAATAGGGTACCTTTTTTTTTTTAACGTTGGGAAATGCATTTACGCACGAGGTGTGGGACTCACCGGCAAAGCCAGTACTACCTACTAAAACCCAACAAAACCTTCCCCCGTCTTAATGGGGCGTCGCAGGATCGCTTACGCATTCAACTACGACGCCCCGACGGCAGGTCTGCCGAAGCAGACCACAACAACCACGGGGTTGCTCCACAGTCCACTCAGCTATCAGAGAAGTACCAGGAGCAACCCACATGGTACACCGCCCACCGAAGAGGGCCACCTCTCACCGCCCACCGAAGTGGGCCACCTCCCTGTGCGTTTCTTGGCTTCGCGCCCGTCTGTATTGCCGGGCACTATGAGCCCCCTACCACGACAAGGTGAACGCACGTTGGGGGGGAAGTAATAGGGTCCCGTTTTACCCCTTTGGGCACGGAATCTTAAAAATGACTAATAGTTCATTAAAATCCTAAAAAAACACATTACACAACACAGCACTTTTATCATTTGTAACTTTCCTTTAGCTTGCATTTTATTAAAAATAGGATTTTTATATAATACTTAAGATTCACCCTCTCTTCGCCCGGATTCGTTTCTATGTTACTTTTCCATACAAACTTTCATTCCATTTTCACCTAATTAAGGGATGATTTCCGGGAAAAATAATTTTTCCTTCCCAGGGTCTCAAACTATTTTCTTACCAAGTTTTATCTAAATCGGTTCAGTAGTTTTGGAGCTTATTCGGTAGTACAAACAAACAAAAAAATCTTTCCTCTTTATAATATTAGTATAGACTTATTTCGATAGACCAAAAACAAATACATAGAAAAAAGAACAGACTAAGGCACTAGGTCTCGACCTTACAATCATTATAAGTAAATTTCTAATTATTAAGAAATCCAAAAAAGAAATACTAATATCATAACAGTGTGTACATTGCTTCTATTGTTTATTGGACGGTCTCAGAGAACCGATAAAGTTATGATTTATGATACCATTATGACTTAGCTGAAATAGTAACTACATTCCAATGAGAAAGCGGAAATGTTCTTAGTCAGTTAACTATTCTTTCATTACTTAACGATCTTATATGGCGTGCTAAACAAACTTAACCAAAGCTTTTTTTAAATATAGTATTAAAATAATAACGTATTTAGCCCTTTTTTAACGTCCCACTGTTGGGCATGGGCCTACCTTGAATACGACGGGGATCAGGCTATACTCCACCACGCTGGACAAGTGCGGGTTGGCGGACTTTACATGTTTTTCGAAAACTTGCTAGGTTCTCTCAGACATACAGGTTTTCTCACGATGTTTTCCTTCACCGTAAGGCAAGTGGTAATCATGTTAGAGATGATACGCACACGAAAATATCAAAGGTGCGAGACCCGGGATTTGAACCCGCTTCACTCGGTTTCCAAAGCGAGCGCGTTACCACTGGGCTACCATTGTCTTAAAAAAAATAATAATTAGTGTTAAAAAGTGTTTTGTAATTATAATAATGATATAAAATTTAAGAATTATATTATATTATAGAATTTGAACCTTAGAATTAGAACGAACCCAAAGGGTCAACCATTCTAAGACTCGTGAATAAAGCCGCAGCGCAATCAGGCAGTCAAATCAAATAACACGCTTTAAAAAAATAGTGTGAAAATATCGTATGTCCGTCGTTTTATATCCTATTATTTATTGTGTTATAGTTGTGAATCCCTTTTAACGAGATTTTCACAGCTAAATAGAAATTTCGGATGCGACTCACATAGAATACTTCCTGGTCTGATACATAACTAAAGTAAAGTGATGGTGAAAAGTAAGTTTAATTTATTTTAGCTCAATAATTTTATAATGCTAATATTAGCTTAGCTATTTTTTATTCTCGCGAGCACAAGGGAAGATATTAGCTTAAAATTTTATAAGAAGATTATCTCATACTAATCAGATTGTAGTGAGTTATATGTATAAATATATAAAAAATATGTATAGTATATATTTTTAATATATTTTTTATACATTTTGACATTTATTTCTTTATTATTATTTTTTAATACGCACGATAAAATAGTGAAGGCATTATTAATTCGATTTTGTCTTTTCAGATTATCAGTATGGATGAATCTGTTTGTATCATCTGCAATAAGGCAGATGATAAGCAAGTGTATGAAATAAAAAAGGTTTTTTGTTTTTTGCATTTTCTCATAAGATTTACTATAGTAACATATATGTTTTTTTTCACCATCGGAAAGTAGAGATTTCAACGAATAGAAAACATACCAAATTTTTGAAAAAAGCTGATATTTTGACGGGTGAATTTTCGATTGAAAATGAGGGTGCTTTTTCGATATTAATTCAAAATAAGGTGAAAAAATAAATATTTTTAGTCAAATAAATTACAGCGTATTTGGGACATAAAAAGGCAAGTTTTCACAGAAAAAAAAGAAAAATTGTGAAAGATAAAAATAAAAAACCAAAAAGTTGGTTTTTTTAATTTTTCACATAAATTTTGAGGTTATGTGAAAAAAGTGTAAATACAAAAGTTTTAGATCTTTTTATTACCTACAACTTTGCCATTTGATTTTTTTCGATAGGACTTTTAGTTTTGCCGGAAATCGAGAAAAACCGTTTTTTACCCTTAAAACCCCCCCCTCACCCCCTTCCCGACCTCAGATCGCCCGTAAATTATTTTTCCTTTCATTTTTATAATATTCCCCTCCTTTTCTAATGGGTTGCATCCTACTATTATTTTTTTTCACTTTTTATTATTTTTAAAGGCTTCTACCCTGGTCTATTAAATCTTACTAATATTATAAATGTGAAAGTTTAGATGGATGTTTGGATATGTTACTCAATAATGCCAAAATGGCTGAAGGGAACTGGATGATATTTGGCACAAAGATAGATTATAGTCTGGAATAGCACATAAGTTACATTTTATCCCGGAAAAGTGTACAGTGCCCGTGGGATAGATTTGTTTTTGTTTTTCTAGAAGGGAACCCGAGAGTAGCAAAGGCAAACCGCTAGTATTTTAATAAAAAAGGAACCTACTTCTCGCCCAAATATTTTTTGCTAATTAATATTTGATACATATAAAGGTACGATATTTTGAATAAAGATATGCGTAAATTTATCATTTTTAGAGTATTACTGTAATGAATTTTCAAAACTCCATTGAATTTTTGAACACTTTGATATAATTATTTAGTCTATTGACCTTGTTTGGTTATTTTTATTTTAACGGGGATTTTGTTATGTTATGTCTATTTGTCAAATAAAATTCTAAATATAAATTAGGGAGTTATAAGTTAGAGTCAAAGCCACATACAGAAGGTGGTATTCTGTAAATATATTAACAGAAACGTGAAAATCGTGAACAAAATTTTAAAGCTAGGATATCCGGTTAAAGTTTTAAGCCAGTCTGCTACATCGTAATAGAATAATAAACTTTTTCCGTTAAAACTCCTTTATAAACTTTTCACTTGACACCCGACAGACCGGAAAAAAGAAAGTAATATATTTTTTTAATCATTAGGTATATGGTCATGTTAATCATCACTACATATATACCCCCCCCCCCCCCATCCATTGTGTCTGTCTGTCTGAACGCGATATACTCCAAAAACTACCGAACGGATTTTCATATGGTTTTCTGCAATAGACAGACTGATTCATGAGGAAGGTTTATATGTACAATTCACTAAGGGTTTGTGTGAATTGCCTGAAATATGACAATGATTATTATTGAAGATGCCCGAAAAAATCATGTCGACTGGGAGCTTTATTGGTGTGCGTCGCATAAAATAAAGATATACAAAAACAATGCATTATTAATCCATCAACGACCGCGGGACACCGGTGTTACAGTTAAGAATAAATTTCTTAGAAATTTACCTGGAGGTGTTAATATGTAATGCTATATGTACGTTCTTAGGAACACACCCAAGCGATGCGAAGGTAAGTCACTATCGATAATATTTTTAATGTTCCAATGCTGGACACTGGCTTCTCTTCAATTCGTTAGGGATAAGACCGTAGTCCACTACATTGGCCAAATGCAGGCAAGCAAACTTCGAAACTCGGTAAATTCTGTAAGACATGCAGGTTTCCACACGACTTTTCCGTCACCGTATTTCCAAGAAAAGAAAATCTCAGACGAAACCCAGTGTTAGAATAAGTTAATTTACGTTTGGCGTATCAAATGTCCAGTTAAAGCTGCTTTCAGTTATTAGTAACTAAATTAGTAGTTATCGGACCAATGTATATTCGCTTAATACAAGACCATAAGCTTCGTCCATAGACGTCAAGTGAGTGAAATATTGGATACTAGTGGCTCATCCTCACAGCGCTCGGGTTCGCCTCTAGAAAAATAAAAACAAACCTATCCCACGGGAAACGTGCATTTTTAGGGATACAAAGTAAGCCTATGTACTACTACAGACTATTATTATCTATATCTGTGTCAAATTGCATCCAAATCCGTTCAGCCATTCTGGCGTGATTGAGTAACAAACATCCGAACACCCATCTAAACTTTTACTTTTATAATATTAATAAAATCGTGGAATATCTAATAGGTTTACAATTATACATATATTGTGAAATCATACGAAATTCTCACTCAATTACCTAAAAACAACAAGCGGAATTGTTAATATTTTATATTTTTTTATTAAAAAGAAACAAATAACGAAATAAATGATATTGTTTTGCATTAAGAGTGTTCCCAGGATAAAGCGTGCATTTTCCTCTAGCAGATATTTAGTAATGAAATTATCAGTAAGACTAAGCAGTTACCTCGATAGTGATACATAAAATGAAAAAATTTTTACAATTTAGTTTTAGAGTTCGAAACGATCAAGTGCGTCGAAGGAAATGACTTGACAGAATTCATTTGCGTAGAAAAGAGGATTGTACCCAATCCTCTTTTCTACGCAAATTTAAAAATAATTATAAAAATTTTAAAAACCATTAAATTTTCACAAGTTAAATATCTTATTTTTTCTTTTTTATCATTTACTTTTTTTAGTTATCGTTTACATTACAATGAACATAGATACCTTATTTTTTTTTAAATTGACACATGAAATGACTATGTAATTATAGTTCCTAGCTAATTTAACGTATTTATGTCACAGCACAAAATATATTTATACAAAAACTGAGACAAAAGTAATCGATCGTTAAGAATAAAAGTATTTACTTTCATCTATTAGAAAAGCTATTAATTATTAGTGACCCAAAATAAATAATAATATATAGATATTAAATCCATCGAAATATTTTCTAGGTTTAACGTTGTCATTGTCAAACAGCGGCCATATTTTTTCCTTCAGTAATAAAGAAAATTATTCTTCTATCCACCTCGATGGTTATAACCTAAGAGAATAAGTTGTTTGTTAAAATCCGTATATCATTTTGCTAAGTAAAAGACGTAGAGCCCTGAATACGTAGTACTTACTTAGACAAACAAGTTAATAGTCCATTAACTTTGCAGTCTTATGCAAATCTGAGTATACTTAGACTTTCGATGTTATTACTTTACAAGTACTAGCGATTAGCCCTGGTTTTCCTTAGATCCATTTTTACAACTATTTGAGATTTGAAAAATGTTCAAAAAATGTCTCTCTAAATTAAAAAAAAATACTTTCTTAGATTTAAATAAAAGTATCTTTTCGAATTTTTTCGAATTTATTTTGAGTTTTTATTCCCGAATACGAATTGGACAATTTATTTGGTTATTACCGAAAGATTTTTTCGAAAGAGTATTATCTATACATATAATAAAATTGTAACTAAGCCGAAATATTTTTTGGAAAATCTTATTGAAATAAACATTATTATCGATACAGAGGCCGAATCTTTAGTTTTTAGAATTTTTATCTCTCTGTCTGTCTGTTATCGCATTAGAGAGAAACCACTGGAGGGATTATGATGAAATTTGGTATGGTGATAGCTGGTTATCCGGTCAACATATAGGATACTTTTTACCGCGGGAAAATGTCTCATTTTTGAGAAAAAATACAAAAACTACAATGTAAGAGTATACTAATATGTAAAACCTAAGAATTTGGTTTTTAGTCATCTAAACGCGGGCGGAGCCGCGGGCAATGCTACTTATACTATAATTGTTATCTAGAAGATATGATATTTTAATGTCGGATATTAAAATATTTTAAAAAAATTCGTTCCGCTGAGTTACATTTCGGCAGTTTTTCTCAAAACTGACGCATTTTTCCGAAATGCTGGTGGAAGTTTTGACAAACAATGAGTTTTTGATGTGTTTGTTGTTAAGCAAATTAACTTCGCTAGCAAACATTTAAAACTACAATTTTAAGTAAAAATGAAATATTGTTACATAATACGGACGTTCTCCAAGATCTGAATGCCTTTTTAATTACAACTTCGATGCTACGTGGAAGCTCTGATGTCGGTGTCTAATTATTAATTGAAGACGTTTTACTTCAAAGGCGTTTTAATGAAAAGATTATTTTCAGAGTGTGACTTTGAATTATAGGGGAAGTGGTTGTGAGAAATTATCATAATAATTTAAATGTAATGCTAGCAATATTTTATTACTCTACGCACAAAACCGTATACACCTATATTGTAGAGCTTTAATGAGATCCGAAATTTTGCTTAAAATCTCGCCACATTATATTGGCAAAAACTATTTTAAAAATTCATTACTATAACCTACGCCTCTTTTAACGTAATCTGCCAGTAAAAGTTCTGATAAAATCTATTAATCATTTATTCCGCGCATTTTTTTAGTATAATAAATATAGCTTATGATCTTTCATTTCAATTGTCAATCTTTTTAAAGTGTCAATAAAAACGTTACGGGCACAGATAGACAGACAGACAGAACTATTTTTAATTTTATTTTGATTGGGCTTTGTTTTGCAGTTCATTTAATTTATACAGATAAATAAAGTTGAAGTGTCTGTTTGTAATGTCAAAATAACAGCTTTTTACTAAATGCATATACCTACACGGTAGGTACTTATGAAAAACACATTATTTAAATTTTTTGTCTGTCTATCTGTTTGTTCCGGCTAATCTCCGAAACGGCTGGACTAATTTTGACGGGACTTTCACTAGCAGATAACTGGTGTTACAAGGAGTAACTTAGGCTACTTTTATTTTAGAAAAAGAATTAGGACTTCGATCAAAAAAATTAAAACATCGTAAGTCGCTAGTGTGACCTAAATTTGGGATTGTTACATTAAAATTGCTCATACTTTAATGTTATAGGATTTTTTTAGTAATGGAGTGTATTTTTATCCGAAGCAAAGTAAGGGAGGTTTCTAGTGTATATTTATGAAATAAACATTTTCTGACATTTAAATAAAAAAAAAAAAAAATTTTTAAATCTCAACAAAATTGCACAGATTATAATAATTTCAAATCGTATGTATCTTTTGAGATAGCAAAAATCTTAGTCTCTCCCGTGACCATGCCTTGGTGTGACTGGGAACCAAAAATAAACATTTATATATATATTAATCTACATAGTATATGTATATTAATCTACATACATATTAAAGTAAACGAGTGGGTCTAATAAAAATCAACTTTATTAGAATCGTGTCCGACCGTTCGTACGATATTAAGGTGGGCTCGATATGAAGTCTTTTGCGATAAAATACTGCTTCCAATATTGTATCAAAATACTCGTAGTAGTAATAATAAATTATAATGCTTCTACGAGGAAAGTAAATAAAAATAAAGTATTGTATTTCTACATTACTTGTATTATATTTACTTTGTAATAAGCCTCAGACTAACGAATTATTTAGACAGAGCACGCTAAAAAATGTCAAAGTTAAAAATAGTAACGTGATATTGCTGTTTATGCTACTATGCTCGATTTTGTCATATAGATTGTTACTTTCTTTAAAGAACGAGATAAATTTTATATAGGTAACTAGCGGCTCACCCCCGCTTCGTTCGGGTTCGTCCCTAAGGAAAAACAATAACAAATCTATCCCATGGGAACCGTACATTTTTCCGGGATAAAAAATAACCTATTAGCCATTCCAGACTATAATATATCTCAGTACCAAATTTCATCCAGATCCGTTCAGCCATTCTGGCGTGATTAAGTAACATCCATCCATCCATCCAAACTTTTGCATTTATATACCTAGTAGTAAGATTCTTATTTTTGCCATAAAGATAGTTTTTTTTTAAAGAAACATTTTATATAGGTATTTAATTAATATTAGTTGTTAAAATTAACAAATTATTATTCATATTTATTATGAATAATATATAAATAAATATGAATAATAATTTCTAAAAATAATAAATTTATTCAGCATAATAATATTACCTTTTTTTATATTTCTTTTAAATAAAAATATCCGTCAGCTATTTTTATTTATTAACAGTCATTTACTTATTACTATAATGAATATTCTGTTCATATTTGTATACTGTTTTAAATAATTATATACCTATTATTTTAAAACATTATTGTCTGGCTTCGTGTTTAGTTCTATGACACTGTCTATATTATTCTTTAGTCTGAGTAATAAACTTATACCCGACGGCCGTTATTTGATCTGCCGAGATAAACAATACGTCACTCTCCGACCAAAAAGTGATCCCTATTATATAAATCATAGCAAAAAATATATCAATCAGAGTTCCGTGGCTTCGGCGGATACTACAAACTAAGAAACACGTCTTGTTTTTAAACATAAATCTATAGAAAATATATTTTCTGTAATATTTCGGAACATGTTTGAGCTTTGATTAGCTCAGAAATATACTTAAAAACTATGTCTTGTGCAATTTCAACCAACTTGTTGGATTGTGAAAATTATCTGGAACAGACAATTAGAGTTACAAGAGTTTTTGCCAAACATAACATCCTATACTTGGGATATATGTAAATTTGCCATTGCATACAACTACAATTTAAAATATTTTAGAGGTAACCTCTTTTTGTTTATGTCATACTAGCGATTCACACTCGCTTCGTTCGGGTTTGTCCCTAAGTACATTTTAACGGTTAGTATAGAATAGATTGACTATATATTATTTTTTATATAAATATAAGTATGGTGAGTTGTCGTGATGTTATGGTGGTAGTAGACTCATGAGGTTCAGTAAAAAATTGTAATAATTTAATGCTGAATAAAATATTTTGATTTTGATTTTGTGAGATGTATTATAATGCCTTGTCCCGTGGGACTAAGATAATCTCCCGCGGTAAAAAGTAGCCTATGTCACACTCCAGTCTTCCAATTATCTCCATACAAAAAAATCACGCCAATCCATTACCCTGTTTCGACGTGATAGAAGGACAGACAAACACACTTTAACATTTATAATATTAGTATGGATTTCATTAACCCCATGAATTAGTACTATTTACATAACACGTATACAAGTATTCACTAACATTACAGTCGTAGGTCCGTAAGTAAAAACTATACGAGATAAAATAAAGTTGAAATATTTGAATCAATACATGCAATCAGGGTGGTGCTGGCGTCGCGCCAAATCGAAGGAGGCTGAAAGCGTCTATGAACTTTAGGGAAATCATTGGCACGGATACAATTCTTGGTCGAGATGAAACGATTGAACGATGCTAATAACAAATGTTTTTGACTAAATTAAAAAATATTACTTTAGTTAAAAATCTGGAAAATTTGTTGAAGTTGTGTAATCTTTTAAGGATGGTTTTTTTACGACGAAGGAGACTGGTGACTCGTTTCGTAAAAGTATATAGTAATAGTGTTGCCTAGTAAATTGTCTTTTTAAATAAATAGCAAACTAAATTAAAATTATTATTCTTAACTAATTTTAACTTTTTATATTACACATAGAACAATTATGTGGCTTAAATAATAATTATTATATTTTATATTTTCTCTTTATGGTTATAAATATAATAATGGCAACACTAAATAAAGATTACTAATTAATATTTTTAAAATTGTAATAATTATAATGATAACAGCAAAAATTAAATAAATAATATTCCATATTCAATTATAAAACTAATTAAAATTATAAAAATGTTTAAAGTTATAAAATATTGTAAGGTACTTGGTGCAATTTTTTATTTTGTTATTTGTGTGTAGGCTGTCTGTAACAACTATACCTTCGAGACATCTAACACCTCAGTCTCTTCCGTGACCATGATTGCTGTAAAGCATTCGAAACGTCTGGAACCAATAATCAAAATAAATCCACGAAATAATTCGAAAAGATTGTTTTATTTAAAATATGTAAATAATTGAGTGAAAAGTCTAATAACGTCATTATTACGCACAAAAAGAATAATGAAAAAATCTAAAAAAAACTTATCATATTTTCTTAAATAAATACCTGATTATCTTAACGTAGAGTATATTTAAAAAATAAAGATCTGTATCTAAAGCGTTGAATTGCACGTTTAAGCGTCACATTTACCTGGTCGGGTGCAACTTCGCAAGTGAATACATGCCCCAGAATATCTAATAAGTCAGGAGCTTCTACATTTTCGTAGTCAAGACGTCATAAATAGTGAAGCAAGTTTTGACATTTTAAGAAAAACTCAATCTTAAGCTCGCTGTTTTGAAAAAGTTTAGAGTATAATAGCAACTTTCAATAAACACTTGGAACTTCCACCAAATAGTTATATTTAAAGATGTTATTATTTCGTATTAGCTTTCACAAAGCTTTTTGTTCTGTAGGAAATGATTTAACAAACGTTTATTTAACTTATTTGAAATATAATGATGTTATATTTAGAGTTCAAGCTTAGTGACGAGATACCATGGTGGTGTTCTCCTGGCCGATTCCGGCTACGGCGGCCTATCTCATTGAAACTAGCCAACTGCGCAGGAGATATTATAGTGCACAAGTGTACGCGCAGACACAAGTGAACTCTCTATTTCTATCACTCTCATACTCTGGGTGGACGACTGCTCGACACGACCAGTGAGAGTTAAGGCGCTGTTACTTAGAATTACTATACAGAAAGACTCAATAACTAAACTTGAATAGAATATAAAATTTAATAAAATATTTTTTTCATTTGATGTAACACTACGACAATAAGGGCTGATTGTAAGAATTATTTTATTTTCCGATATGAAGCTTAGCACTATTATCAATAGAATAAGGTATATTTTTGTGTGATTACGATCCAAATATTTATCGCACTCCCAGCATTGCCAAAGAAAACATTTCTTAATTAAAATGGCAAGAGACAGGTGGGGGCGCTGATTGAATCTTATATTGTGATTCTAGGTTTTTGTTCTTTTTTCTATGGAATTGCGTTTAATAAAAGAGTAGCGAAAATACTTTTATATCTATAAATGAAATTGTGATATCTGATAGATTTTTTTTAACTATAATAGCTTGGGCTTTTTAAAAGTTTTTGAGTGTTATTTATAATGACGACGTTTGGTTTAGTTTGTGTTGGCCTTACTTGCTGTGCCAGCGGTCGCGGGTTCGAGTCCCGCTGGGGGCATTTATTTGTATGATGAGCACGAATGTTTGTACTGCAGTCATAGGTGTTTATATTTCTAATTTGTATGTATTTAAAGTTATATATGTGTAGTGTATCAACTATCTGGTATCCATAATACAGACCTCGTAGCTTACAATGGAACTAGATGATGATGTGTTAATGTCCCAACATATAAAAAAATGTTCTTAGAGCTTGATTAATGTTATTTGAAATAATTTTATTGTCCTTTGCAAGATACATTTTACGAATATATTAAAGGACTATTTATAGATTTTGAGATCATTTCGAAATATTTATAGTTATCTACGTTAATATAATAAGAAGGTAAAGTTTTTAAGTTTTAATCTCTGCAACTACTGATTCAAATCTGAAAATTCTTTTACTAATAGCAAGCTTTTCAAGATTACCGTTGATTGCTATAGGCTTAAAATGTGTTTGTTGACACAAACTATAATAATTTTAATTAATTGTAAAATCAGAAAAATGGGCGTTAAGTTACTTTATCTATTACTATCTAGGCATCTAGGGACGCACAGTGTACAAGGCTTGTTATCTCAATCAACATAAATTAATCCCTCCACGACCGCGGCCACGCCGGCGTTACAGTTAACAATAGATTTTTTTAGAAATTTAATTAATTTCTTAGAACTTTACCTGGAGGTGTTAATATGATGTACACAAAGATATTATATTAGTGCACCTGTGTCTGCGCGTACACTTGTGCACTATAATATCTGGCTAGTCTCAATGAGTTTAGCCGCCGTGGCCGAAATCGGTTAGAACATCATCCTATGTATATTACAACAAAAGTGTATTCTGATACACTGGTAGTAGTGATTTATAGCTTTTTATATGATACATACATAAAAATATTATCAATATATATTTTTTTAAATACACTTTGACGTTCGTCTGTAAATGATGTTTAAACCATGGAATTTACTTAGATAAAACTTTACACACGGAAAGACCAATTTCGGGATTAATTCAAAAGATATTCTATCTCTGTAAATGAGATACCAATGGCATAAGTGTATTATAAATGATAACATGACAAAGAAAAAGATACGTAACAACACTCTTTACATGAAAATAAATACATAAATAAAACGCTAAAACAAAGGCACAACATATAAAGATTAACGACAATTCTAAACGAAAGCTTAGAGGATAATATCCTAAAGTAGTCATGTGGTAATTTCTCTCATAGCCGTTAATGACCTGTCACTACCTTGATTCCTTCCTCCTTTGTTCAATATAGTAATGATACGAGTTAATGTTTTTCGTACAATTGTTTAGTAAAAATATCGCTTTGGTGATTACGATGTTTTGTTTGTGACACAATATGTGTCTTATATGGAAAACGGAGATGAATTAAACATAATTCAGAAACTTCGTATTCAAGTTTGCGATTTGTACTTGTTAATAAATAAATATATTGAACTACATTCGTATGAAAAGGTAACAGATTGTTATATTACATTTACACTTCTACAAAGGAGTATTACATGTTTTTTTTGTAGGTAGAAAGAGGCAAACGAGCAGACGATCTACCTGATGGTAATTGGCTGGGATGGTAACGACTCTTGAAGAATCCTATATTATAGAGGTCAGAGAAAACCTCAGGAGGAAAATCATTCCACATTTTGCACGTGTGAGGTAAAAACGAACGAGATGCACGTACATATGTGGGATGCTAAGCATCCAAGATGTGTGGATGACATCCAACCCAACGGCGAAGGGTTTGGTGATAGAAACGCAATGATGTCACCAGATCAAAAGTTCATCAGAACACTCTCCATTGTACAGACGATAGAAGACACACAGAGAGTCAACATGTCTTCGAAGGCTTAGAGGTGCTTTGTTAGCTTTGAGATTACTTAAACGATTCTAAGAATAGCTTTATGAATACGCAAATTATATAAGTCTAGCTTGATGTCTGAGTACTTTGTAAGAGCTGTAGCGTAATATAAAACAGTTTGAAACCTTCTTGAATTAAGAGGCTACAAAAAGTAAAAAAATATTTTTGCTTCTCAAATCAAATTAGGGTATTAAATCAGATACTTGTAAGCGCGTTCTAGCGTTCTAACAAACGCAAAAAAATAAATAAAATGGGCTATTGAACATTATTATACTATAAGTATATACGCTTTGTAATATAGGATGTATTCAGCCTTTTTTAATGTCCCACTGCTGGGCACAGGCCACCCTTCAATGCTGTCTAAGTATGGGTTGGCGCACTTCATATGTCTTTCGAAAACTTGCTAGATTCTCTCAGACATGTATGGTAAGACAAGTGGTAATTGTGTTGGAAATGATTCGCACATGAAAATATCAGAGGCGCGAGACCCGGAATTTGAACCCACTTCACTCGGTTTCCCAAGCGAGCGCGACCACTGGGCTAGCACTAATATAGTATATTAATAATGTTTAATTATAATTAATACTAAAATAATTATTTCAATATTAAGTCTAATACCTGCATTAGACAATTTAGTCCCATAGGTGTTTTAATTTCGATGTTCCGGACGTTTTCCCGCTCGCCTTATTAAAACTTGTTTTTGTGAAAATTCATCCCGCACCAATTGCTGGGCGGTTGTGAATAAAATATTTTTACTCGGGCCCCAATTGCTCTTACGCCATCTAAACAATCTTGAGTCATATTTAGAAGTGGGACTTTTTGATTTTTTTATTTTTCATTTAAGAACAAAGTGTTGTTGAGATTCAAACTTGAGAGAATAGGGAAAATTCTGAAAAGGTTTATTTTTACTGGCGAAGTTTATTTATTTAAAGAAAACAGGATGATTGATTTATTAAGTATTAATAATATGCTGACCATAGAAACGAGTGTTCATTGACTCTATATTTTAGAATTTAGTTGGTTAACGCTTAGAATGGAATAGATAGACTATTATATACTAGCGACTCATCCTCGCTCCGTTCAGGTTCGTCTCCTAGATACGTTTTAACGGTTAGTATAGATTTCTCAGAGATGAGATATTTTCCGTACTAAAAAGTATCCTATATGTTGACACAAATGCCCAGCTATCATCTTACCATTCATCAAATTCTGTCCAGTGGTTTTCTCGTGACGTTACGTGACGTGCGTTCTTAGACAGACAGACAGACGAAAATTGTAAAAAGTACAGATTCGACTCAGAATTTTATTATATGAGTTTAATACAGTACATATTTCTACGTTTTTCAGAAATGACAAACTCCATTTCTTTTCGTCTTCTATTAAACTTATAGGGGATGAATTTTCATTCCCGATTCAGTTTTGTTTCTCTTATAAACCACCATCACGCAACAAGCAAAAGATACAACCATGTGACTTATGATGCAATAATTTGTTTCTGAAGAAATTATTATGAAAGATGGCTTGTGAGAACTTGTTTCTGTTTGTTGGTTGCCTTGTTTAGATTTTAGCCGAATTTAGTTATTTTGAGGTTTGTTTAACGTGCATCACACAGTACAGTGTTTCACATATTTGTTAGTTGCGGTGAGTTTCTATAGCATTATTTATATATAGAGCCAAAAATTTAGTGCTAGTTAAAATTTAATCTTTAGCCATTTCGAGGTACTCGTATTTTATGTGGCTTTCCTATATGTTTTTATTTAATTCACAATAACAAAACATGTTGTGAATTTAAATTAAAGTTAAATAATTGTTGTAAATTTGGTTTAATATGTTGTAAATTCTAATCAATAATAATAATAATTTAGGAAAAATAAAATATCTTCTTATAGAGGACAAACATACGAAAATTCGTATTTTATTTATATAGAAATTAGATTATATTATAAATAAAGTTGGGTACTCGTTGCTTCTTCTTATTTTTATCGTTCCTTCTTCCTCTCCTCGTTTTTAGTAAATGGCCTACTTTAATTATGAAAATATTCTAATAATATGCATTGTTTAAAAAAAATGGAGTATTTGTACCTTTTATTTTTTATGCTTCCTTTTATCGTTTAAAAAGAAAATTCCACTCAAAAGATATGATACAGATGGTACTATAAATTGCATTTACATGGCGTCGTATGCGCTAAAGTGAAGAAGTTTATGAGTGTTCGATAGAAAATTTTATCTGGGATGAGCTTTAGCTGTGGAACTTAAATTTACCTTTTTAAGAATTAACTCTTTATAAAGTATGTATATTTACTTTATAAAGAGTAGAGTTTTCTTTTCAGTTATGTATATATATATATATATATATATATATATATATATGTATATATATAACTGAAAAGAAAAAAAATAACATTGTATTTGTTTGTACAAAAGAATCTTAGAAAAAATATAAGCGTACTTTTCACAAAACTTATACATATTTTCTTGAATGTAAAACAATAGAACAAAGAAATTCTAAAACTGTTTAGCAGTAAGCTTAGAAACAGTGGAGGAAAGTGGGATATCTAAGGAAAGCGCTGTCTCACTTATATTGAATGTAATCAGAGGCAAATGGAAAAGCTCAAAAAATGCTTTTGATTAGATGAAAAATGAGGAGTAATATTTTTATATTCATTTATTACAATTATTACACACTAGCGGCTCACCCTCACTTCGTTCGGGTTCACCTTTAGGAAAACAAAATCAAACCTATCCCACGGGAATCGTACATTTTTCGGGATAAAAAGTCGGGATGAAAAGTAGCCTTTGTGTTATTCCAGACTATAATCTATCTCTATGGCAAATTTTACCCAGATCCATTCAGCTGTTCTGGCGTGAAAGAATAACAAACATCCATACATACTAACAAACTTTCACATTTATAATATTATTAATACGGATAAAAATTATTATTGGACAGCTCGTATACTATGGATGGAAAATTTATGAAAATACAAAAATACAAGAAATGTTTATATGATTATTATCATGGCATAGTGATATATGTATATTGTATAAGTGTCTAAGTTGCTATCATATATACATCATGGGTCACAGGTACAATTTCTGTGAGTGCTGCATTATTTTATATTGAATGAGAAGATATTAGTCCCAATATGGATGGATAAAATGTAATATTGTGTGTACATCATATATTATTTTAATACTCTTGGTATGGCAATTTAAAAAAAATATCTGCCAAAAAATACTAACAATGCTTTTAATCAAAAATATCATATTTATAAACTATTGTTCTCATATTCGAACGATATATCAAAAAAAGCTTCATTTTTCTGACATATCTTTTCAAATTATATATATATATATAATTATAGACGATACGTTTGGCTTAGTTTGTAGTGACCCTTCTTGCTGTGCACGCGGTCGCGGGTTCGAGTCCCGCTGGGGGCATGCATTCATTTGTGTGATGAGCACGAATGTTTGTACTCCAGTCATAGGTGTTTATATTTATAATATGTATGTATTTAAAGTTATATATGTATAGTGTATCAACTATCTGGTATCCATAATATAAGCCTCGTAGCTTATTATAGTACTAGATGTTGTTGTGTGTTAATGTCCTAACATATTTAAATTTAATTTAAATTTTAGGGTGATTACTGCTAAAACTGATTTAAAACTCCATTTTGTTCTCTCTCTCCCAACACAGTGCAGTCAAACTGTAGTTTAGCTAACCCGTTCACAAACTCAAACAAAAAGTAGGTAACTGTAGCAAGTATCCAGGGAGAGTAAGTACACCTCTAAGTGCTCACGCCCCATTTCGTCTTATCGGTTCCTGTCCTTTCTTTACACCGAATCGAATATTTGATAATCTTTTTTTATATATTGTCAGATATATTTAGATATCAATAATTTTATTACGGTGGCGTAATATTTTTATTTCGTGTAAACAAATGTTAGTGTTAACTTTTCAAAAAAACTTCTTAGTCATTAAATTAAATATAAATTGGGTACTTTCAATCAAAATCCTGTAAAGACTTTAATTCATTTATAAATTAATAATAATTATAATCTTTATTGCACATCATAAACGAACGAACAAACAAACGACAATAATACAAAAACCAAATACCTGTACAGCTGGCGGCTTTATCACTATATACGATCTCTTCCAGGGAACCTTGAGGTGGAGTATGTGGCAGAATCGATATTAGATAAATATTTTTTATAGGTAAATAAATATTTTGTATGTAAAAATTCTGTTAACTTATTTTACTGTAAGTCCGTTCTTTATATATTTATACAGCTACTGTAGAGTATTGTTTCACATTTTTATTGAATGTAATTTTTGCTATTCCTACGAGTATTACGTATATTTCAATATTTTATAAATATATCATTTTCTTTACTAATATTGCTTAATGCTCATATCTATATTACTCGTACGAGTATGTAACGGTGTGACAGTCAGCCGCTAGATCTCAATTATATGACCAATATATCGAAAGTGTGAATTTGTTACTATCGGTTTTATTTCTACTGTAAATAGAGTTGTAATTCGCTTGTGAAGATCTCAAGTTAATTCCGCGAACATGTTTAATATTTATCTTTTTCAGTTAGTTCCTACATAGGTTCTAATGTTTATCCAGGTTTTACTGCTGAGTGAGCTCTTTAGCGAGGAAGTGTGTTTAAAATGCTATACAATATTTTTGATGAGATATTTTTATTGAGCATTTATATTTCATTTCAATATAGAAAATATATATTAGTTGAACACTATTCTGTGCAAATTATTCATCAAAAAAGATGCTAAAATCTGACCAATCAGTGACTGTTTTACTATTTAATGGCGCTTATCATTTAGCGAAATCATCAAAATCTCATAGATAGACCGATTTTGTGACATTTCTATGAATGTAGTGAATTTAAATTGTAACAGATATTGTCCCGTGTATTGAGAGATATAGAGATGAATGACAAAACTCCATGCAGTTATTGTACTACTAATGAAATTATAATATCTCGGTAATACTTAGATTTACGCGAGTATTTGACATCTATACATATAATAAAATAGTAACTAAGCCGAATCTGTACATTAAATATTTTTTTGAAAATCTTATTGAAATAAACATTATTATCGATACAGAGGCCGAGTCTATAGTTTTTAGATTTTTTTCCTGCCTGTCTGTCTGTCTGTCTGTCACCGCATTACAGAAAAACCACTGGAGGGGTTTTGATAAAAGGTATCATGGTGATAGCTGGTTATCCGGGTCAATCAATATATAGGACATTTTTTACCGCGGAAAAATGTCTCATTTGTGAGAAAAAATACAAAAACTATACTATGATATGTAAAACCTAAGAATTTGGTTTTTGGTCATCTGAACGCGGACGGAGCCGCGGGCAAAGCTAGTTTTAAATAAACCTGTCTTTTCGGATTATTTCGCGGATTTATTTTAATTTTTGGTTTCCGACGTTTCCAACGAACGGGAGAGACACTCTCCCGTGACCATGATTGCTGTAAAGCATTCGAAATTCTTTAATGCGATGTCATTCTACATGCGTTGAAAAATCCTATTGAAATTATATATTTAATCTTTTTATCAGAGAATCATAATATACATATATTTATTAAGTTTCTAACACTTTTTACAGAAGATGTACAATGACATAAATATAACTTCAAAATTTTATTAGAAATTTAAAAAAAAATTTGCATCCAACAAAAACTATACTTTATCAGTGCAATAAACTCATGAGGAAGTTAAAGCTTAATTAATTTAGAAAATCAATTTCAACCAAACGACATTAAGTAAACAATCGACCGATATTAGATAATCATCCAGGCAAATGCTCTTGTAATAGAAACACCATATCGCTTAATATAATAGCGTACAAACAAGGTAGGTTACACAGGCACAAAGCCGCTCATGTATGAGAGGCAGATAAGCTTGATTATGGCGATTACTAATTTAAATGAATGAACGAATGGCAGTACGCATGAAAGTCATCGTATTTGGATAGATACGTAATCAATTTTAGCAAATTGCTACTGTGGAGTATCTAGTTCTCATTAAATAAATAAATGTTGGGACATTAACACACAGCACCATCTAATTCCATGGTAAGCTACGAGGCTTGTGTTATGGATATTAGATAGTTGATACACTACCCATATGTAAACTTTAAATATATATATACATATTATAAATATAAATGCCTGTAGTACAAATATTCGTGCTCATCACACATATGAATGCCCTCAGCGGGACTCGAACCGCGACCGCTGACATAGCAAGTAGGGTCACTACAAACTGAGCCAAATATGTCGTCAACATTGTCTACTTCGTAATTGTTTGCAAATAACAAATTGTTTTTGTAATGGAAAAAAACCACTATTATGTCATCGTATAGGATAAATAAGACACAATATTTGTTCAAGAGATTTTATCCTTACCGTGAACTCTCGGTTAGTTCAGTAAAATAGTGACGGTGTATTTTACTGTATTTTTAGTTGGTTCGATTATTGGTTCAGGTAAGTTTTTAGTAAAAGAAATTTAATGCAGTTATTATTATTTTTTAAAATAAAGAAAATTTTCCTTTGAATAAAACTTGATACCTTTAATACTTAATGTACTTTTCTTCCATGCCCCACTTATTTGTTCTATCCTGTGTATATTATACTAATAAATAGAAATTGTTCAAATTTTATATTTTAAATATTGTTTTGATGGAATTTTGATAAAATATTGTATTTCTTAACTTATCTAAAATAATTTTAGTAGCTTAAAAATTGCTTCAACATTTTCATCAAAACCATACACAGATTAGTGGAAAATCTCAGAGCACTTACCACTACAGCGGTTAGCCAATTAATTTGTCAACAGCTACTGCTAATGGCTAATGGAGGTGAATTGGAGCCGATAAATAAGAAAATTGGCGACCCACACGTGGCCCGCAAATACAATTAATTACGAGCCGCATGCCGATGACTGCCACCATTACTGACCAACGAGGATAGAATTTTGATGGATATTAGGTACCTTGTGTTAATTTGATATGTTTTTTGTAGCACTCTTTACTGATAGAGTAGTGTGAGGATAGTGTTGATTATATAAGAGACTAGGTGTAAGTCATATGAAGTAAGTTTTGTTGTAAATTTTCTCAAAGTTCTTAGCAGAGCTTTCTCTAGTTTGTATTACACAAACTAATATACGACATGATTTTTATTTATGATATTGATTTAGTAGTTTAGAAATGATTGATCAGTTAGTCATTGAGTTTAATTTATATATGTTGACTAGCAATTCATCCTTAACGTTTAGTAAAGATTTCTCAGAGATGAAATATTTTGCCGCAGTAAAAAGTACCCTATATATTGACCCGAATAACCAGCTATCATCATACCAAATTTCATCAAAATCTGTCCAGTGGTTTTCTCGTGATGCAGTCACAGACAGACAGACAAAAATTCTAAAATCTGTAGATTCGGCCTCTGTATCGATAATAATGACTAAATCAATAAGATTTTCCAAAAAATATTTAATGTACAGATTCGACTCGGTATTTTATTATATGCATAGATTTTTGACATTCATTACCCATATTTACTGTTAGAGAAAAAGAAGTAAAATAGCGCCTTGATTTTCGCAAAAGACGGGTGTTGTAGTGGTTTAAGATAAAATAAGAATCATTAACTAGCAAATTTTATCAAATTGCACGGAAAGGAGAAATACTAAGTTGTTCTATGAACGAGAAAAAATTATAAGAATATACTTGGCAATATATTGTTTTTTTAGCTTCAAGTTTATTATATGTAGTTAAGTGGAATATTACGAGTTTAAGTCACAAATTGAACGCAGCAATGTTTTCGTGCCGGCAGGCGCTTGGGTTAATTGTTAAAAAAGGTCCTTTTTTAAACGTAAATTTATTAGTCCTCGTTTAACTCTGGAAGCTGTGGATTTTAAAAGGTTTAAAAATGTACAAAATTTAGCCATATTTTTTTATTTTTACAGCGATAATTCCTTTAAAAATTGTACTACTCATAGTAGAAGAAGAGAAATAACCAAATGAATATATTAAAACACTGTTGATATAGCACAAGTTATGATGTAAGATAATTTTTTTTTCTCAAAATGAGATTAGAACTTTAAAAACGTTTCAATGATAATTTTCTATATAGCATCCACTTATATAAAAGTAGATTTTTTTGGCATGCCACGTGACATTCGTTAGAATTTATACTTCATTGAGAATTTTATGAGTCGTGGCCTAAAAGAGGTCTTTTAAGTTGGAAATCTTCCAAAGGGTAAGGATATCTTGAGATACTGCTGTGTGGTGGAGACTAGAACCAAAGATTCGTGCCACGATTTATGCCTAATAAAAGTCTGTCGTTTGCAGAGGTCGTGCTATTTTTCCTCCCATTGATGTGAGCCATTTGTGTGAAAAACTGCCTCATTGTTCGAAAGCTGATAAGTTAAAAGAATTTAACTTTTAGTTACAAAAAATGGTCCGAACGTTGGTCGATTTTATATGAATAATTTTAATCAGACAAAATTTCAATTTTATTTATGATCTTTGAAGTCATAAAAATTTTTATAGATAGAATACTTAGAATTTCTCTTATATTTTATAATTTTTCGGATATTTTTTCCCTTCTTGAAGCTATTACTAACATTTAAAAATAAAGTAAGACAAATCGGTCTATTCGTTAGTCCATCATGCGCTTACCAACGTACAGCATTTCATTTTTACTATGTAGATAAATAACATGGACATTGCAGCCAGCATTAAAGACTTCTAGGATTAAGGTTTTGCATAATTATGTATTTCGTAAGTAATTAATACGAGAAATATTCAAAGGCATCAAGCATGCACTAGTATATACCTTTCAAGCTAAGTACTGATAAACTGACGCTTATGGAGTGGCATTCCAAATCGATTTGAAGTCGATTTAGGCCAGTGACGTAAATGTAGAATATTTTGTAGTAAGTTTGACTAATACAAAATATAGAACACTAGCAAAACCCGCAGCTTTTATCTATTTATTTAATTTTATTGAAGAGCATTAATAACAAGTTTCAAGTAATTCTGATCATAAATATTTTTTTGGGTTGTATTATAACATGTTTTCCATTGGAGATGAGATAATCTTCCACCGTAATAAGTAGCCTTTATCATTCTCCAGTCCTCCAACTATCTCCACACAAAAAATTAAGCCAATCTGTCACTCTGTTTTGACGTGAAAGAAGGACAAACAAACAAAATACACTTTGACATTTATAATATTAAGATGAATATCTTGATCTCTAATGACCTAACCTTGCTTTGCTAGGGTGCGTCTCAATGTGCCTAACAGTATAGTCCTATATTTGTATACTAATAATTTGTATATTAAATTTCATCAAAGTTCATTTAGCCGTTTCGCGCGAAGAATGTCTGTATATACATATATAAGTTACTACATAGAAGCTGCTACGTGTGTCTTTATAACTGCGCTACTTTACTAGTAGTATAAGTTTGTGCATAGTGAGAATATTTCAGTGAGATTGTAAATTTTAAACCCCCAAACCCGTGAACTATGGAGGAACTTCTGCTAAATTTTAGGAAGTTAATGATATATAAATTGAATAGGGATATATCGTTCGACATCACTCGATACGAGGGTATATTATATTTCATTAGAACTAGTGTCAATAATTTATACGAATACTCATGATTTTGTAATATAACATAAACGACATATTAAGGTCATATATAATTAAGTATTACGGTGAAGAGAAACACAGTGAGAAAACCTATTAAAAAGAACCTAGCAAGTTTTCAAAAGACATATGAAGTCCGCCAATCCGCACTTGGCCAGCGTGGTGGACTTTGGCCTAATTTTCATGGTATTGACCGGAAGGACCGTGCCTAGCAGTGGGACGTTAAAAAAGGGCTGAAATTATATATTTTGTTACTCTGTAATTGAGTCTCGTTGGTACTTTAGTAAGATTCTGTTTTGTTTTCTAAGACCACATGTTCGATTCTGTTTGATACTAAATATTTACTTTAGCAAAGTGATATGTACAGGCATCTTGGCTAATACAACTCACTTGTTAAACAGAGTTGAGCGATAAGATAGTTCATGTACTTTGATGTCAAAAACATACTTACACAAGTGTAGTTCTACGAAAATGAAAACTCTGCATACAAATAGTGAATACCGTTTCATTATGACTTGAAATTGAAAATGTTTGTGATTTTCAAAACAAAAGTCGATTTTCCACGCTCTACGGCGCTACGGGAGCTCTTTGTTGATAACTTGCTTCTTTGTTCGAGCAAAATAATTTTTGTTAAGGAATATTACTTGGATTTTTATTTGACTCTATTACTTAATTTCAATATATCAAAAGCAATAAGAACCCGTCGATTTCTATTGCTCTCGCAATTTCAGTATAAAAGTTAATAAAAATTATATTGTTCTTTTTTGTCATATTGTAAATTACATCTTATTTTCAGTAAATCGCCTTCTTTGTTTGATCATTCAGCATATATTTTGCACAAAATATTTTTCTTTTGTAGACTACAAAAAGTCTTAAAGTTAAGTGATTGGAAACATTTTCTACGATTACTGTATTTTAATGAATAATTGTTGAAATCAAGGATTCCATTCCATGACCTTTCGCTACTTAGCAAATAGTTTTTTTTTGTTTGACAGCTAAAAATTCTTTTTATTCATCGTATTCTACATCTATACTAAACTTTTTTTTTTTAAAGTGGTAAAGTTTGTGAGTTTGTGACGTTGTAGGGGGTAATCTCTGGATCTACTGAACCGATTTAAATGAAATTTGGTAAGAAGATAGTTTGAGACCCTGGGCAGGGTATAGGATACTTTTTACCCCGGAAATCATTCCTTAAGGGCGTGAAAATTTGTATGGAGAATCAAGGGTGAGCCGCTAGTATTCTGTAATGTCAGACAAAGCCTCTTTGCGCTTTATTCGAGTATATTGAGTGGTAGCTAAGATAATGTTCACAGATTTGATAAATATGCAGCTTGGCCACCTGCCATATATGTCATAGTTATAATTTTATTTCTGGCTTCACAAACAAGACTGCCATAGACTAAGACTCGACGTCATGTCGTCTTTCACAGAAATTGTAAAATTTCAAAGTCTGGCAACCGTGATTTATAACCAATTTTCACAATACTTAACTTCTGCAAGTTCCTTGTGGATTGTATTTTTATATAATTTCTTTCCGTGGTAAAAGATGGATGAAAGAAAAATAATTAACAAAAAACTTAAATAAAAATTATTTTAGTAGGTCAACTATATATGAAATATTTGCTTATGTATTATTTTACTACTGTTATTATTAATGAAATGTGTATATTTGTTACTCCAATTATACAGAAACGGTTCATCAGAATTGGATGAAATTTAGACACAGATATATTTGATCTGGTAACATAGGCTACTTTTATTCACCGCTTTCGTCCACGGCGGCCAATCTCACTGAAACTAGCCAACTTGCCAATCGTTATTAAAGAACACAGGTGTACGTCAGAGTTATTTTTTTCTCTTTCAAATTCCAATGGGTGATTATATCACACGACCGGTGCGAGACTGTTACTGTGACTGTTTTAATAGAAAGACTCAATAACGAAATTTGGCCTGATCCGGGGCTTGAACCCAGGACCTCCGGATGTGCAGCCTTACATGCTAGCCACTACACCATCGAGGGAGTCTTTTATTTACCGGTACCGAAGTGGAGTGAGAGTATATCGCTAGTATCTAATACAAATTACTTTTCATCCGATAAGAAGTAACAAATATTCTTTTGATCTTGTATACAAATAATAAAATTTTAACTAAGCCGAATCTGTACATTAAATATTTTTTGGAAAATCTTCTTGACATTATTGACATAGACATAACATCGATACAAAGGCCAAACCTATAGTTTTTAGAATTTTTGTCTGTCTGTCAACAACATGTTAAAAAACTACTGGACAGATTTTAATGAAATTTGGTATGATTATAGCTGGTTATCCAGGTCAACATATAGGATATTTTTTACTGGGGGAAAATATCTCATCTCTGAGCTTCTATAAGTATGTTGCCATACTTGTTTTTAAAATTCACTCATGTTTTTGTATGAAAATTTAAAGAAGCTATTTAAAGTGCAGATTATGATAATTTGTACTAAGCTCCTTACCGAGTCAGTGTTTCTTGCGATGGAAGTGCGCTACAGTACTTGGGTCGACGCCAAATAAGTTAATGGTTGATAAGCAAAGGTTAATTTAGCCTTGTTTTGAATTTCCTTTGAATATATAGAATTTTCTAAATGGTTCCACGTTTCGGTTAGATGCCTATAGAATAGTTTAGTATTTGTGCTGTAAATATTTTACCGTTGTTGTATTTTTTTGATTTTTTACGAATGCAAATTTAAATTTTATATTATGACAAAGGAATAAATTCTACCTTAGATGAACTTGTGTAGCATTGTTAATATAATAAAGAAAAAAAATATAATTAAGATTTGTTAAACAGATTTTGTCCACCTCGACTACACAGACTGATGTAAATCCAAAGAAGGTGCAGGAATAGGAATATTCTGCCCCACTCTCGATATTAAAACCAGCCACCACTTGGGTATATACAACTCAGTGCTCAGTGTTACAAGAAGTAGAAGAAGAAGAGATGAAGAAACTCTTAGCCCATGGAGTTAAAATGCTAAAAAGTCTTAAAACTTTAAAGACTTAAAGTATAAAGACGTGATATCTCGTCTTATTACCTATACCGTCCACAAGAGGGCTGGCGTTGCGATGAACGGGGGAATGCAGCTAACATTCTAGCCACAATTCAACATGGACATTACTTGCACGGTAAATATTAAGTGTATTTATATATATTTCATATATAAAATTAAATATAGTTTTAGTGTTATATTATTGGATCTTGTAAACAAAGTACATCTGTTTATTAAGTATATTTGACGACACGTTTGGCTCAGTTTGTGGTGACCCTACTTGCTGTGCCAATAACTGTGGGTTCGAGTCCCGCTGGAGGTATTTATTTGTGTGATGAGCACGATTATTTGTATTCCAGTCATTGGCGTTTATATTTATAATATGTATGTATTTAAAAGCGTAGTGTATTAACTATCTGGTATCCATAACACAAGCCTCTTAGCTTACCATGGAACTAGATGGTGTTGTGTATTAATGTCTCAACATGTTTATATCTAACCATAAATTAAATTAAATATTAATAATAATAAGGTAAAAAACAAAAGATAAGGAAAATCTTGAAAATGATGAAATTCAATTAAAAATACGTAAACTAATCACGATTGCGCAGTACATACTGTGTGCTTTGATTAACACTTAACAAGGCGCCAATTAAGCCAATGGCTTAGATTTAATTAGTCAAGTTTTCCTTGTACTCTTGAATCGGAAATTCGTAGAGCAAAGGGAGCTGACGTACGAGTAGGTGGAGGTTAAATAGTTAATGAGTGCGAAATTCATTAGAAAAGTTCGTGATTTTGTTTGTTATTCGCTATAACGTCATGTTTCTATGTATTTTAATCAAAATGTAGTGTACTTATACTATGGTAATATTCACTAAAAATATCTGTCTGTTTGTGTGACGAAATCTTATACACGAATAACATTTGATGACTTATATTTATTATCTTTATATATTGATCAAATATTGTAATCCGATTTTCATGTTTTCACCAATTCATAAAGTAATTCTCGGGGAAGGTTTGAGTATATAATTTGTTAAGTTTTTGTATAGATTGGCTAAAATATAACGATATTTGTTGGAGGTGTCGCAAAAAATAAGCCGTCTGGGAGTTTTCAACGTAAACGCTGCCTAAACCCTTTGGGATATAACAAAATAATGTAATAATGTATGGTGGAACTGTATATAGGTCTACAGAAAATTCCGATGGCATATTATGTATATCTCTTAAGGATAACATACTATGTATATCCATTTTAATTTAACGGTCGGTAGACATACGGACGACTCGTTAGTATATTTATTAAGACAGACTAATAAAGTATGTACGCTACAACTATTTTCGCGTCGAGGTGAATAGCAATGCATCTAGTGATGTGTAAAGGTTTCATATGATCATTATGCCATCCACTCGCCAAAATATTATTTATTAGTGAATCCGGTCAAACCTATGTCACAAAGTTGAGCCTAACTCAGTTTTCGTTTGACTTACTCTGATGTATAGAAGGGGTTCAATTAAAACTCGAAGGTATAGGTTACATTTGACTGGCTTAGTATAAGTACCCTTTGACATCATTCCGTAGCTTATGCAAAAGTTACAAAATTTTCGTAATATTGTATTTATTTAGGAACATCAATTCGTTTTGAACGTGCTTCTGTTGAAGAGGTAATTAAAATTCGTCAATATTGTTTATATTTTATATACAGTCAGTAGGATATTTCTAATACTACATTTGTTAATTTTGTTTAAAGAAAGAAATTGTTAAAGTGTTTGAAGCTTATTTATATTTGAAAATTAAGAAAAATCACTTAGAACAACTTTTATTTTCTGTTATTTATATACTAGCTTTAGCATTCGGGTGCTCACGCGAGTGCACACAGAGATCTCTTTAAAAATACAACCAATTCTAGTTCGTGTTGGAAGAAAAAATGCATAGATCTGAGTTAATTGCAAAAGTCTAAATAGAAAAAAAGACTCATATACAACTCAACTCTATGTAAATTTTTATAAAGAAGGTTATTATATAATCATTTATCCCATATGAGACTAGTGAGAGAGAAATCGAAAGTTGTTAAATAAAAGGCATATGGCAACACGCTCTGCGTCGGTTTTTTATCGCGAAACTTGCTAAGGTTAACGTTGGACGTGAACTGACTATTAGGTACATGTAAGCTTGTCCCTTTTCTTCATTTTACTATTTATTTTTATTACTCTTTGTTCGTAATATTTAATGGGTATATAACAAAATTTATACGTAGGTATAATAAAATTCTAATTGAGTCGAATCTGTATATCAAATATTTTTTGGAAAATTTTATTGAAATAGTCTTTATTGTTGATACAGAAGCTGAATCTATAGTTTTTAGAATTTTTGCCTGCCTATCTGGGAACGCATCACGAGAAAACCACTGGACAGATTATGATAAAATTTGCTATGACGATAGCTAGTTATCCGAGTCAACATATTGAATACTTTTTACTGCAGGAAAATATCTCAACTCTTAGTAATCTATACTTAACGTTAAAACGTAAATAGGGATGAACCCGAGCGAAGCAAGGGTGAGTCGCTAGTTATGTCATAAAGTCGTATATTATAATTTCTGAATTCAATTGTTCGAAAGCTTTTTCGAAATTTTCCTTATACTATATAGTTAAAAACGAAGATTGAAATAGGCTAGTTTTTATCTCAGGACTTTGAATTATTACATCAGACACGGAAAAAACTATATCGACACTTCTCTATAAGAAATTTCTTCCAGTTAATCCATGTATATAAGAGATCGCGATAAGAAGTGAACTTAGCGAGGCGATAGCGAGTAAGTAATAGAAGAACAGACCAGATAATAGAATACTCTGTATATAATTTTTCAATACATAACTACGGTCATATCTCACAGACAGTTCGCGTGTATCCAATATTCCACTCTCAAACAGCTTCAGCCGATAAAAGCCGTCCTTTTTATTTATTGTCACTATTTTATTTCGCGCACTATAAATATTCCCCATTAAGTATACTCGACCAGCGCTCAAAGCGAATAAATCGCATATGTTTAAAGAGAAATTAACATATTTAACGACAAAAGAGTGCCACGGGTGATTATTTAAAGTGTATCGAATCAATATTCATTAAACATGAAATTGCGAACTGGAGAAGTGCCAGATGCGGGCGGCAATTACTTTGTAGCAGTACATTGCTGTACCGATTGGTCGTTTATCGGCTACTTATAATTTCTAACGGTTCAAATTGAATAGCTATATATGATCACTAGCGAGTCGTTCTCATCCTAAATGTGACAGAAAATTTTGTTATCATATTTTTTCATTTCTAAGCCGTTAAAGTAAGTAAATTATGTTCATAGTTAAAGTATCTTGATTGAAGTCCTTACAAATAAAGCTAAAATCATATTTTATGTCAGTATGGTCGGTATGGTAAAGGAAAACATCGTGACGGAATCGGCATATCTGAGAGGACCTAGCAAGCTTTCGAAAGATACGTGAAGTCCGCCAACCTGCACTTAGCTGACGTGGTGGACTATGCAATGATCCCTTGAAGGAAGGCCAGTGCCCAGCGGTGGGACGTTAAAAGGGACTGAATATATACATGTTTCATGTGTTTTTAGGGTATATAAAGTAAGGCATTAAATATAATAATATTCTACAATCGCTTACAAATATAAATCTAAAATATATACGTATGCTATTTTATTTATTTCTTAAAATGACCTTTTGCCTAAGCCCTATAAATAGAACTATAATAATTAATAATATAATATTAATTTTATTCATATAGCTTGTACAAAGTTACATAATATATACTATGTATGTAAAATGTATCTATGTATGTAAAAATATGTTTAAATATGGTTTATTTATAGTCAAAACCTTAAGTTAATATTTCATACAATAATTGCTAGTCAGACGAAAATAATTTCTCGCAAGAATAATTGAGTTATAGAGATGTACTAGGAAAGTATAAGTTTATTTATTAAAATACTTATAAATATTACATTACAGTCATCATTTAGTTAGCAAAAAACACTATTGTACTGATGATGATTACTTTACAAATAGATAAAATTTAAATTTCAAAGAAGATTTTTAAGGTACCAAGAATAAAATTTAAATATGGTAGTGATAGAATTGCTAATTTCTTCAAGAGCTGTAACTAAGATACCCGCTATGTTCAAACTTAATTTACATAATGTGTCATTTAACTGTAAATTACTCAATAATATTACTTGCTTCATTATCGTTATTTAACATATAGTTGTCATTTAATCTGCTATATTTAATTCTTTATCGAAATATTCCAATTATGAATCAACAATAATGAGTGAATGGATTAAATATCCCGATTGTTATTGGTATAAGCTGAAAGGAACTGTATAAAACTATACAATTTTCAGCAATACCATGTTTGACCGACATCAAAAAAAGATGATGTTCCTATAATTATAGGTACTATAACCTCCTGGACAATAGGTGGTCGTTGGGGTGTATGTTCTTTTTTATGTTACGTGATATCTTCCAATAGCAAAACCAGTTTCCTTGAATCTTTTGTAAGTGAATCAGTTACACCTAGTTTACACCTGATATAAGAATAAGTAAAGATTGCATTGTTTAAAACTCGGAGCATAGATAATTGCTATTGTAAAGAGGAGCTTTTTGGAGGAAGAGCTTTTTGGAGGAGCAGCACTTTCTTCTCTTTCTAGCGATAATTTTCTTTTATTCACTTAACTTATTTTGTAGAGCTGTTTTCTGTATTTGACAATTTGTGTATAGCAATTAATTATTTTAGTGCTTACTGATACAGACATACCTATTTGACAACTTGTTATTGATATCGATGCAGTGATTACACTTTCAGAAATATAGGGTAGAATATACAAATCTATACGATCGATACCATTGAGGGTGTCCGTTTGAAGTGTAACAAACGGTACAATGTCGTCGCTTTCAAATTGACAATTCAGACCGTACTTGACTATTAGATATTTTGGACACTACATTGCTTCAAATATAGAACAGATACAGATAGAGATATATACAGAAATACAGGAAACTAGCGACTTAACCTTGCTTTGCTCGGTAGCGTTCTTAGGTGACTAACAGTAACTGTCTGTCTGTTACTCTAGGTCATTAACCATTTAGTTCACCGTCAAATTCCTAACTTTAGACTGCTACTGAGAATTTCCTAACAGAAAACCCAATAACCGATACCGAATCTTACTTTACTTTGATACACAAGAAACCGGCCAAAGCAGCATATCTGAGAAAATCAAAGGTGCATGCACGAAGTTAAACTTCAAGAAGGCATGTTTAGAATACAAGCAAAACAATTTCAAACATTGTAAACTTAATATAAACATTTCCTAAGACATTTACAGTCTACTTTAAGATTTTAAAGCAACGTAAAAACAAAAGAATATCCTCAGGCAACAGTTTATAAGAAATTATAGATAAGTGAGAAGTTTCTACCAACTTCGGCCTGGTGTCACAACTTTTATAATAGAATTTGTGGGACGTTCCGTTACAGATATTGACATTTAGATATAGAGTTTAAAACCCTAAGGTTTTTCTTTATAACTTAGTTTACGCGTAATTTATATTGCCGCGGCGTCTGGGAACAAATTGCTATGAAATCGCTAGATGTGAGATGAATACGTTTTAAAGTTTTCCTTCGTAGTGTAAGCATTGAGTGTGATGTACACTTATAAATATTTAGTACGAGATTTGTTTTAATGTATGGTAGAAGTGACAGTAAGCAAGTTCAATTTACATAAGATAATCAAAAATGTTTCTTTGTTCCATTTTCTTCTAATTTAGAGCTTCTAATTCCTTAAATTTTTCTTTGTAATAAGCGTGTATAGTATTTTTTGATAATTTATATTTGTTTAGGAATGATCTCAAGAATTCTGGGGTTTCTGGGAATCCGGAATTCGCAAACTTTGCTTTTTTCTTGCGAACTTCTGTACCATACACATTTATCTTTACGGAAGCCCTTATTGTTCAAGAATATTGATTTCGTTCACTCTAAGGATGGGAATTTATTTTATCAACCATTTGTTTACATCTTATTTTATATCTTGATGAAGAGTACCTTTATTTATGTGAGAAGTAAATTTACATAAAAACTTGTTTCACGGCTTACAAAAAATATTAATATAAGCTTCTTCGTACATCGATTTCATACAACCATAATATGCCATTATATACATCCATTAACACAGTTTGCGGGACCTTCCGTTACAATATATTGAAATTATACTAATATTATCAGTTTGTTTATTTCTTTGCTTGAACTCGCTAATCTCGGAAACTAATAATACGATTTAAAAAAATATTTTTGCATTAGATAGACTGTTTATTGAGGAGGGCTATAGGCTATATCTATATATATAATAAAATTGTAACTGAACCGAATCTGTACATTAAATATTTTTTGGAAAATCTTATTGAAATAGAGATTATTATCGATACAGAGGCCGAATCTATGGTTTTTAGAATTTTTGTCTGTCTGTCTATTACCGCATCACGGAAAAACCACTGGAGGGATTTTGATGAAATTTGGTATGATGATAGCTGGTTATCCGGGTCAACATATAGGATACTTTTTACTGCGGGAAAATGTCTCATTTCTGAGAACAAATATAAAAACTGCAATTTAAGAGTATTCTAATATGTAAAACCTAAAAATTTGGTGTTTGGTCATCTGAACGCTAGCGGAGCCGCGGGCAATGCTAGTATCATATAATATCAGCAGCATCAAGGCAGTGGTAGCCCAGCTTGGGAAATCGAGTGAAGCGGGTGCAAATCCCGGGTCTCGCACCTCTGATATTTTCATGTGTGAATCATTTCTAACATGATTACTACTTGCCTTACGGTGAAGGAAAACATCATGAGGAAACCTGCATGTCTGAGAGAACTTAGCAAGTTTTCGAAACACATGTGAAGTCCGCTAACGCACTTGGCCAGCGTGGTGGACTATGGCCTGATGCCCCTCGTATTGAAGGGAGGCCCGTGTCCAGCAGTGGGACGTAGGTACATAAAAAGGGCTGAATACAGTACAACAATATACTCCATCTGTCTATATATTCCATACTAACCGTTAAAAGGATGGTGAGTCGCTAGTATCATTTATATTTATAGTAAATACGAAATAACTAGACCTTATTAAAAAGTATTATTAACTAAAACCTAAATCTAGAATATCTGAGCTGTTATCGAGTCACAAGCGTATGATTTCCGTCGTCAGGTTAAAGCGGAGACTGTACATGACAGGCGGCGTTCTGCCTGCAACGCTCTTTACTTCGACGCAGTGACATACCAATCTTGTAGTGTAGAATTCAATATGTGTAATATACCTACTATCAATTCTATTTTGAAAGTGTTTGATAGTATTAGAATTGCTTATTTGTACGTGACTGTTTGTGATTTATTAAACTTATGTTGCTTTATTTGGGTTTGAGATAAAGATGAGTAAATAAGCCTTTGATTTGATTTGAATGTGATTTTTTTTGTATTATTCGAGTATATGATAACTTTCTTAAATTTACGCGAACATTTGACATCTATCCATATCTATATATATATATATATATATATATATATATATTCTTTATACATATTATTTATTGCACTAGTGGACTTATCTCTATAAGAGATCTCTTCCAGTCAACCCATGTATGTGGGAAATAGTGTTAAGTAGCGGGACAGAAGAGAAAGTGCAAAGAAAAGAAAATAAAATAAATAAGAATAAGCATAATATGTAAAACAAAATGTATACAATATATGTACACACTATATTTCCATATTATATAATATATAAGCATAAATACATAAATACAAGTATTACTTATAAACAATACATAAACATTAGAGAGAAGAAATAAATACCAAAACTACGAATATATACATACATACATATACATACATACATATACATACATACATATACATACATACATATACATACATACATATACATACATACATAAACATACTTATATTATTACGAAACAGAAAGATATATATTTTTCAATTATGAGCTAGAAGATGCTTCTTTAAATTGACTTTGAATGCATATAATAAAATTGTAACTAAGCCGAACCTATACATTAAATGTTTTTTGGAAAATCTTATTGAAACAAACATTATCAATACAGAAGCCTAATCTACAATTTTTAGAATTGTTGTCTGTCTGTCTGTCTGTTACCGCATCACAGAAAAACCACTGGAGGCATTTTGATGAAATGGTGATAGCTGGTTATCCGGGTCAACATATAGGATACTTTTTAACGCAGGAAAATATATCATTTCTGAGAAAAAACACAAAAACTGCAATGTAAGAGTACACTAATTTACAGCAATCATGGTCACGGGAAAATCCCAAAAGATAGTTTTATTTAAAGTATCATATATATTTTTTATATTAAATAAAAAAAAAACTATATTGCTCACAAAAACCGGTATGAAACATAAATATTTAAATAGTTAACAAGTATATAATGAACCCAAAATAAAATGGTAGAAATAAAAAGCAAACTCGAGATATTTTGATAGGACCATTCGCAATATTCGCAATATCTACAATTTCAGTATTTTTAACATAGTATTGGGATCGTTGGTCTAATTCAGAAAGGTACGTGTGTCGCGTCCCGATGAACACTTTCTCTGGAGCCAAATGCCGATACACTTACGTGTCTGAAGCTACGAGTATACGCCGCAATCAGTGCTATTGTACCTTTGAATTGCTCTCATTTTAAATTTATTTATATACCTTGTAATAAAAAGTTTTTGACTGACTTGAAAGAAAAAATAAGAATTTTTACTTTTTTCTTAAATTAATAGTTTGTTATTTTTGACTAGCATTGCCCACGGCTCCGTCCGCGTTCAGATGACCAAAAACCAAGTTCTTAGGTTTTACATATTAGTAAGTACTCTTACATTGTAGTTTTTGTATTTTTTCTCAGAAATAAGATATTTTCCCGAAGTAAAAAGTAAAAAGTAATTATATTTAATTAGGTAAACTAGCGACTCACCCTCGCTTCGCTCGGGTTCGTCCTTACTTACGTTTTAACGTTCAGTATTGATTTTTCAGAGATGAGATATTTTCCCACTGTAAAAAGTATTCTATATGTTGACCCGGATAACCAGCTATCACCATACCAAATTTCATCAAAATCCCTCCAGTGGTTTTTCTGTGAAGCGGTAACAGACAGACAGACAAAAATTCTAAAAACTATAGAATCGGCCTCTGTATCGATAATAATTCTGTTTCGATAAGATTTTTCAAAAAATATTTAATGTACAGATTCGGTTTAGTTACAATTTTATTATATGTATAGAAGACGAAACAAAACTGAATAAATGATTTTGAAGTGTAATTTTTAAGTTGAGAAACTTAGATCATTATTTTAAAATGTTTTTATTATTTGATACATCTTTCTGATTAAAACATGTTATTAGATTGTAAAAAAAATCTTAGAATATAATTTAAAGACGTCATTGTTATATTTAACTTCTCTGTAGCTGTGTATGTTTGCCGTACAACTGGCTTACCAATAAGATATGTGGTGGTAAAAGCATGAGGATTTTTTGAGAATAGTAAGAAACGCACAGTTGCAGTTACCTAAAAAAATTATCCGTGACTCTAAATTATATTAGAATAGAAACAACCAACGAAAACAATTGTTAAGTGATTATTTAATAGTAACCTAGTGACCTTTTTGTCAAATCATGTGCACTCTCTAGTCTTTTCCCTCCTAAAGTCCGACGGGATGATCGGTAAGAGATAAAACGTAGATCCGATTACTTTACGTGCCTTCTAGGACACGGGATTGGGACACCGCCAATTTCCCATTTCGGGGCTGTTACTATAGATTTCTTGACAACAAAACCAATATCGACACTTAACCCGACCCGGGATTCGAACTCAGGTTCTCCAGATTTGCAGCCTTACATGTTAGCAACTAGGTGAATGAAGTAGTTAGGCAATATATGTATATTAGTAAATAATTAATATACATATTAAGATTAATTATTACGTTTAAAACATGGATTTGTGTCGTTTGAAATAAAATAATTCTTTATTATTATACCGATCGTATCAAAAAAACCGACGATAAAAGTAGTTTACGTACAAGTTATACAGAGAAAAATGTAGTAATCGAAAGCCTTTCCTTTATCGAGTAAACACGCACCGCTGCCCCTAAAGCCGATAAATTGCAATCCATGTTCCTGCCTATATAAATTTTTATTTGACAAGAGAATCGAACAATTATAATCATTAATGCTACCTTTATTTTAATTTAATTTAAAATATTGGAGATTTCACAGAAGCTATATTAATATATTTAAGAATATTCCGTTATTCAATTCAATTCTCTTGTTAATGGCTTCAATGCGTGCCAGTTGAGCACAGATTACTTCGGCAATGTCACGTAGAATAGAGAAGCAAAGTTTCTCCGTTAGTCTAATAGATTGCGTAAATTCAAGCATGTCATAAATAAAGTATAATTATATTTGTTGCTCTGAAATCATTTGAAAGTGCAAACAGAAATGCAAGTGGTTGTACAGAAAAGCTTCACTAAATAAGTTCAACAAGCCCAATTTTAGTCACAGTTAATCATAGCGCGTGTAAAATTCGAAATACGTGTAGAAAACGTATTATTATTATTACGTTTTAATCAAACAATTACACATTACTTTACATAATACTAGCAACTCACCCTCGCTTCGCTCGGGTTCGTCCCTAGCTTGCTTCCCAGTACGAACTTTCATCCTCATTTTCCTCTCCTTAAGGGATGATTTCCGGGATAAAAATCCTCCAAGTATCCTATGTCCTTCCTAAGGCCTCTATCTATCTTCTTACCTTTCATCTATATCGATTCAGTAGATTCAGAGATTAGCCCCTGCCACCTCACAAACTTTACCTCTTTATGATATGAATATACTCGTATATTAAAATAATTTAGAATTATTTTTATATTTATAAGCCATTTAATCCCAATGAGTTTCATACTTCTGTTTTTACGTATTTTATTTGTACTCGTTTTTGTCATCATTTTGTCACGGTAACAGTTATATTCTACTTTCCGACAAAATGTTAGACGGTTTAGCCATAAGCTATGTTCAATGGGAAAGGGCAAATGGCCCGTTCGCGATACCAGCACCGTTTACTAGTTTTACTGCCACTTCAAATAGGGCGTACGTGTTTTTGTTGCGTTCGGTTACTTATTTTAATATACGTTGGTTTTATTTAGATGTAAAATGTTTTGACATATTTGTCTAAAATTAATAAGTGCTGTGGTTTATACAAATTAGTGCATTATCAAAGATATTTTAATTTCCTTTTAGAGATCCGTATATTCGATGGAATGTACCCCTTATAGTATCACCTATGCTTATAGTATTACATAGCCTCGTTGGTGTAGTGGCTAGTATGTACGGCTACACACCCGGAGGTCCTGGGTTCGAGTCCCGGGTCGGGCCAAGTTTAGTTATTGAGTCTTTATGTATAGTAAGTCTTAGTAACAGCCCGGATATGGGAAGTTGGCTGTGTTTCACCCCCGTGCCTCGGAGAGCACGTAAAGTCGTCGGTCCTGCGCCTTAACTCTCACTGGTCGTGTCGAGTGGTCGTCCCACCAGAGTATGAGAGTGACAGGAATAGAGAGTGCACTAGTGTCTGCGCGTACACTTGTGCACTATAATATCTCCTGCGCAGTTAGCTAGTCAATGAGATTGGCCGCCGTGACCGGAATCGGTCAGGAGAACATCATCATCATCAGTATTACATAGCTTATGTCCTCAAAATCTATTGATAATTGATATAAAGTGAAATACTTAATTCTATTTTTGTAGTCATTTTTCGAGTTTTTGAAGACATAACTTATATTAAATAAAATTAAGTGGATTATGTGACACATATTTTTTATAATGTAACAATTGGTATATCTAATAACAAGGTTAGTTATTTCAGACATAAATATATTACTATATTATTTTCAAATACGTAGTTTTAACGATATTTGAGAAAATTGAGCTTATCTTTGAGCCCTGAACTTGAGTCATATTACTAGTGAGTAATACCAAATTTCATCAAAATCTGTCCAGTGGTTTTCTCGTGATGCCTTCCTAGACAGATAGACAGACAGACTAAAATTCTAAAAACTATAGATTCGGCCTCTGTATCGATAATATAGACTATTTAAATAAGATTTTCCAAAATTTTTGTTCCCGACGTTTCGAATGCTTTACAGCAAACATTGCCACGGGAGACACTAGGATTTTAAACGTCTTAAAAGATACTGTCTGTAACAATTATTATTGGTATAATATTCAAAAATATACTAAAATATAAAAATTATACACTTTTTGATAACTAAATTTCTATTAGTAACACAATATCTATTAATAGCTCAGTAAACTCACCACAGTGCGTGTAGGTTCATTGTTTTGAATGTTACAAGTTAAAGTTTTGATTTATGCTTCCATTATGAGTCAGCTGAAACGTTATGCCATTTCAATAGGCGGGAATGGTTCATCGGTATATGTAATAATATTCATTTTCGTTGAATAATTTAATTATGTAACGAAAAATAATTATCTAATACCTTTGAGCGAGCCATTCTTGTATATTTATTTATTTATTACCGGCGATTTCGGAATGGGCTCTAACGATTTCGCTATAATTTAGTTTTCGGGGGCGAAAGATCGATCTAGATTAGTCTTATGTCTGGGAAAACGCGTGTTTTGGAGTTTTCATACGGTTTTCTTTCGCATGATTCCAATCAAAATATGGTTGCTAATTTCGCATGCTCAGGCATAAGCGTCGTGGTCAAGTGGCCAAGGAGCAAGATAATCACAGGTGTCCGTGTTCGAATCCCGGTTGGACACAAAGTTTTTACCTTTGTTTTTTTTTTGGATTTATTCAAGTTTTTAGTTTTTTTTTGTTTTTAAGCCAAATTAAAAAGAAAATTGTACTTTTGACCAACAAGTCCGAGCGAAGAATAGGATCACAACAAACTGAGCCAAACGTGTCGTCCTTAATAAATATTACCTGTTGTATTCTTATTACACTACTGTTATAAATTCGAAAGTTTGTATGTATATGTTTGTTGATCCTTTAAACTGAAATGGTCTGGTGATAAATATACATGTAGATATGTATATTATAAATTTTGTATAAAGAAAAGTCGATGTTTTTGTGTTATATCGCAAGAGGCATAAGGAAGAACCTAAGCATTGAGTAATAGTATTATAATAATGAAAAAAATATCAAATGTAAAACAAGCTTATGTTTTCTGACAGTTATATTGTTTTCTTAACTACTGGTAGCATTTTTGACCAAAAAAAGTGTACGTACTGAGGCGTGCTAGCTGAAAATAAATAAAGTTAGTTTATTTCGTCTCAATATATTATAAATTATGTAATTAATTATTTTAAATACACTAAATATTTTGTTTATTTATAAAAAAGCTAGTTTAAACCACATGTTTCTTAGAAATTCATCAGATTTCGCTATTAAAACAGCAAAGCCTCAAATAAGAGTTATATTTCAATTATTAAAATTATAAGTTTTAAATCTCTTACAATTATATCCATAAAGTGCGTTTAGAATTTATCAGATTAAAGCATGCAAAAGTTAAGCAAAAAGACAGAATTTTCCTTTGTCTCTTTGGAATACTTTTATTTTATTACGCGTGCATTAAACACATTATACTTACTTTGGTATTATTTATAACATCATTATGTTTCAGGCTCGCATCTCGTTTGAGAAAAACAGAAAAATTAATACTTTAAGTGATCTTGAGTTTTAAAGCTAAAACATTAAGTTAAACGTACACAAGCTTACTACATAGAAGACTATAATCTTTCTGTTAGAACTCATACAACTTTTCACTCGACTGGGAGAAAAGTCATTGCACAACAAAAACAAGGTACGGGTATATTCTTTCTACTGTAACTTCTAGCATTTATTATAATTGAACTCTCTAGTTTAAACTACGAGTACAAATACGTATAATACACACTTTGTAATTATATAAATAATTTTTAATGAAGGAAAGTTAAACAAAACGTCTGTTTTAAGATATTATGCAAAAGTTATTTTTATGTAAAACAAACTACGTATCTAGTTATATAAGTATCTCTATAATTTATAATAAGTATATACGTTAAATGCGTATTGCATTTGGATATTTATCTATACATTGGATATTTATTTTTAATGAGCTTAACATATAATATATGTAGATCGTTAAATGAAAAATATATATCTATTTTTTATCATTAAAAATGTGGACTCTTTAGACCCATGACTATATTTTTGACGATTATAGATACGATATTATTTTTGACGAAAATAGTCAAATGTTCTTAAAAACCACTTAATAAAAATTAACAAATAAATAAATATGTTGGGACATTAACACACGTCACCGTCTAGTTTAATGGTAAGCTACGAGGATTTTGTTATGGATACCAGATAGTTGATACAATGTACTATATATAACTTTAAATACATACATATTATGAATATAGACACCCATGATTGAGTACAAATATTTGTGCTCATCACACAAGTGAATGCCCCCAGCGGGACTCGAATTCGCGACCGCTGGCACAGCAGGTACTATCACTCCAAACTGAGCCAAACTTGTAATTGGCTGAAACTTTATATAAACTCGATTTTAAAATTTTAATTTCATTTGGAATATATTTAATATTAATTACAGTAAAATTAAAGTTTCTTTAAACTTTACCAGCATTGACCGCGGCTCCGCCCGCGTTCAGATGTCCAAAAACCAAATTCTTATTTTTTACATATTAGTATACCTACTTACATTGCAGCTTTTGCATCTTTTCTCAAAAATGAGATATTTTCCCGTGGTAAAAAGTATCCTATACGTTGAACCGGATAACCAGCTATCACCATAGCAAATTTCATCAAAATCTGTCCAGTATTTTTCTCGTGATGCGGTAACAGACAGACAAACAAAAATTCTAAAAACTATAGATTCGGCCTCTGTATCGATAATATTGGCTATTTTAATAAGATTTTCCAAAAAATATTAAATGCACAGATTCGGCTTAGTTAGAATTTTATCATATGTATAGATAATATTTCATAGTTGCTGGAGGCTAGAATTGGTAGGTAAATAAATATATGCATGTTAGGTGTCAGGCTATTTGGAATCTACATCAATACATATATTAAAATTGTTTACAAAATATGGAAACCATTTTTTTTTAATATTTTGTATGTGAGTTATTTTAAAACACCAAAAAGTTTAATCCATAGTACGTAGAATTTTTGTGTAATCATTAAAAAAAAAGTACTGAATCGATTTTAATAGTCATAATACAGATTTGCTAACTTTTATTTTAATTATTTACGTAGATCTTAAAAAAATATAGCTGCTAAAATTAATATATTAATGATTATTATTAATATTAGTAAAAATATATTTTTACTAGCGACTCACCCTCGCTCCGTTCGGGTTCGTCCCTGGGGTGGGGTCTGGGAGGACCACCCTTATCCTTATCACTTAGGGGTATGAAAAATAGATAGTAGCCGTAGGTAGTATTTCTCAGACCTACTGAATACGCATATAAAATTTGGTAAAAATCGGTAAAGCCGTTTCGGAGGAGTACGGTAACAAACATTGTGACATGGAAATTTTATAAATAAGATAATCTTATTAACAACGAATTTATGTATAAAAATGCCATGTAATTTATTAATTATAAATTAAAAATTTAAAGCACTGTGCAAATTAATTGTCTAACGATTACACTGGCACTCGTAAAGCACTTATCGAGTAATCATGCGCCAAAATGCCTTACATCATTTTGGAAAAGAGGTGATACTCTTACACTGCTGGACCGATACTAACCAAATATAGCACTGATTACTGACCGATATTAACCAAACATAGAAACTAGCTTTCAAATGAGAAAAAACCGCATCAAAATCGGTCCATCCGTTTGAGAGCTACGATGACACAGACACACACACAGACACACACACACACACACACACATACACAGACAGACAAATCGACGTCAAACTTATAACACCCCTCTTTTTGCGTCGGGGGTTAAAAAATAAATCTGGCACTAGAATCGAATCCCCAACACTTAGATCCACAGAGTCATTATATAAAACAATCATCATTTCGAGTTTTACTTTATTTAGCTGTTTTATTTTACTGTGATTCTTAACTTATCGTTACTTATAAAGAAAGGGTACAGAATAAAAATACTGGGGAAAAAGGTTTTCCATATCAAACAAACACGCGCCACTGCTTTTAAAGCCAATATGAAAGTTAAGCCAATACAATGAAAAGTTTTTTATATCTTTAGCACTGTTTCTGTTCATGTAAAAAATCTTTTTTTATTTACTTTATTATATAAGTTATATACATTTTGTTCTTTCATTTCATCTTTGATCTTATGCCCAATTTGGCCTTAAACAAATCTAATTATACTTTATTTGAAGAAACTTTTACAAGAGCTTTTGAATAATTAATATATTATATTATTTAAAAAAAAATTAAATTTCAGTATGTGGGTCCTTGAGGAAGCTACCAGTCAGTGACCCGAAAGGCAGTTCTGCACAGAAGCCGCTGAGAAACTCAATTGGTGCTTTTTTAAAGACCTTTCTAGTCCACTGTTGAAAATAGACCTGTCTCAGGATGCCGTTCAGCTTATTATCTAGCTGTTAATCTATACTAATATTATAAAGATTAAAGTTTTTTTTATATATATGTACATATGTACTTTGCAATAAATAAATAAAAACAAAGGTGAAAAAATCACAACATACAATTTTTAAATTTTATGCTTGTAACAAATTCATTCGCATTTAATTTTTATCAAGCACATTTACTTTTTTTGTTCAATTAAATTATAAGAAGGTAAATATTATGTTATTTAGGTTTTATTCAAATCATTAGCCAATATACGATGAAGTCGCCGTGGGCTCAAAATAAAAAAATAGACAATATTTACTACTAGCATTGCCCGCGGCTCCGCCCGCGTCCAGATGACCAAAAACCAAATTCTTATATTTTACATATTAGTACACTCTTACATTGCAATTTTTGTATTTTTTCTCAGAAATGAGATATTTTCCTGCGGTAAAAGTATCCTATATGTTGATTCGGATAACCAGCTATCACTTCCAAATTTCATCAAAATCCCTCCAGTGGTTTTTCTGTGATGCGGTAACAGTCAGACAGACAGACAAAAATTCTAAAAAACTATAGATTCGGCCTCTGTATAGATAATAATGTTTATTTCAATAAGATTTTCCAGAAAATATTTAATGTACAGAGTCGGCTTAGTTACAATTTTATTATACGTATAGTAGTAAATATATACTGTTTTCATTGTAGCATGGTAGCGGGTGACAATAGTTAAACCGATTCTTGTCACTAATGAATGCTCCTATGATTTATAAACATGGCGTAATATTTCTACTCTCATCTAAGCGTGAGAGTATGGTCTAAATTATATATTGGTAGCTGTAGTAAATCAATGAGATTTAACTTATAATATGAATCTATTTTTACTTAGATATCATAGAGTAGTAACCATAGAAAACCATAGAGTAACAAACTTACAAGTTACATATACAAATATTCGTTTTTATAACAGTGGTTCGATGAGATGTATGTTAATAAAAACTTAAAAAAAATCGACTTCCAGGCACTAAAATCTAAAAAAATAACTAAGCGATTGTTTTCATTTAGAATAGATACCTAATCAGATATTTTCGAAGTCGAAAAAAAGTCCGATGAATTGAGAACCTCCTTCCTTTTAGGAAGTCGGTTAATAATGATAATTAAATTATCAACAATAATATTTCGTTAAATGTTAGAATGCCAAAGTGAACTTATAATCTAAAGCCAGTAACTTACCAGTATACTCTCTAACTTTTGATTTACGCTTCAATCATGACTTGCTAACGCGTAACTACACTGATGTTTGTAATAAGCGGTACAGTTAAATGTATGTTATTGTGTTAAACTACACAAGTTATCCGAAGGGGCCAACAATTAAGTATATTTGATACAATAATATCTTACATTTAGCCGCCTCGGTGGTGTAGTGGCTAGCCTGTACTGCTGCACACCCGGAGGTCCTGGGTTCGTGTCCCGGGTCGGGCTAGGTTTAGTTATTGAGTCTTTCTGTATAGTAAGCTCTGTAACAGCTAGGAGTTGCGAAGTTGGCGGTGTTTCACCTCTGTGCCTCGGAGAGCACGTAAAGCCGTCGATCCTGCGCCTTAACTCTCACTGGTCGTGTCGAGTGGTCGTCCCACCAGAGTATGAGAGTACACATGTGTCTGCACGTACACTAGTGCACTATAATATCTCCTGCGCAGTTGGCTAGTCTCAATGAGATTGTCCCCCGTGGCCGGAATCGGTCAGAAGAACATCACATTACTTCGACTAAGAAGGTTAGGCTGTATTGAATTTTAATACCTTCTTAGATATACGCGAATATTTGAAAAACAAATCAGGAAAATATATGCAGTTGTATCTAATAGGTTAAATTATTTTGAAAATAGGGGTAGGTATTGCTGTTTTCAGGTTCTGACAAATGCTTGAACTTTTACTCTTAAGATGCCATATTGAATGTAGTATGTGACGTAGTTATTTGTATCATACTAAAGATTTAGCAACTACGTTCAAACGGCTGATAGAGCTTGCATTGGACATCTAAATTGACAATGTGAGGTATAGTGTTGCATAGAGTGACAAATAGTTTTTTCACATATAATTTTCACGTGAATCCGTTTAAGTAATAAATATAAACAACTGGCAACTAACCCTCGCTTCGCTTGAGTTCATCCCTAGTGAAAATCAAATGTATCCCATCAGAACCATATGTTTTCTAGGATAAAAAGTAACCTATGTACTATTTCAGACTATAATCTATCTCTGTACCAAATTTCATTTAGATCCGTTCAGCCATTCTGGTGTGATTGAGTAACAAACATCTATCCTAACTTTTCCTTTTACAATTAATGATTTAATCAAATATGACCAAAATAATAATTTATTAAAAATTAAAAATGAACTCATTACTTCTAGTAAAATACTCTAATAATTGCGCCAGACTGCTCATTAGAAGAAAAACAAAGAATTTGAAATAAAATAAGTCAGATGTTTACCTTCGATTGTATAACCTAAATGTCAGTCGTGCCCCGGTATTGGCAAGGAAAACATTCTTTAATTAAATGGAGACAGGTGTAGATTAAATTGAATTTGATATTTAATAGAAATAAACCATTTTTTATGCCATTTAGAATATTTAACCCAACAAAACCTCCCCCGTCTAATGGGGCGTTGCAGGACCGTTTACTCATTTAACCACCCTATGGCAGATCTGCCAAAGCAGACCATAGCAACCATGGGGTTGCTCCAAGGTCCACTCTGCCATCAGAGAAGTACCAGGAGCAACCCGCATGGTACACAGCCCACCGAGGGGGGCCACACTCTTGGATAATATTTGATTAGGTATGTATGTATAGTCAATGAAAACTACCAATCAGTTATTTTTTACTTTTTATTGTTTTTTTGAAGTCAGTTTTTAATTTTTTTGTTAAAAAGTTTTTATTTTTCCCTTTTTAGTGTAGACAGTAGTAGCAGAGTAAGGATTCTAACGTGTTAGGCTTGTCAAATCAAACAAAATAAGCCCAAACTCAAAGTATCTACTTATAGCCGTTGAAGAGTTCCACCTATCCACCTTCTGGCCTTACCATCAGATCAGGTCAACAATACCGAACCACTGTACTAACGACGGAAATAGAAACACTTGCAAAGTTTCAAGTCAATATGACAATTAGAAGTAGGTTAAATTCATCATTAGCTATTTTTCCACCCTTAGGAGTGGTATTTTTTTTTTGAAATTCAAATGGGACCAATCTGGAAGTATACACTTTCAAACAACACAAAAGTTGTCCAAATCGATTAATAAATGACGGATTTCTGAGGTAACAAACATAAAAAAAAATACAGTAGAATTGAGAATCTCCTCCTTTTTGAAGTCGGTTGAAAATACTTCACATTCACTTATTTTATAAACGTTTTAATCATCTTAAAAACTAATCCTAAACAGATAAAACACATGAAAGCTATAATAAAATTATTAGAAAGGTACAAAACTGAACTATTTCTGCATTATCCTTTTATATTATTGACGTTTTCGCTCTTAGTTTGAAGTTTTAAATCGCTACTTTGAGAGCTACTTCCAAACAAATAGCAAAGTTCATTGTTGCAGTCTGTAACAGATAGAGGCGTCTCGATCGAGACGAGATCCAACACTTGACTGTAGTATAGATTTCAGTTAGGAGGAACGAGTGGCTTAGATTATTTATTTTCTACCATCATCTATTCATGGCTTTGTAGTATAAAGTATAGAAACACATTTTTATTGAAAGAGACTGTTTGCCATTTTCTTTTTAAAACTTGAGGATATTTTTAGAGAATGGTAGTTGTTATTTTAGTACCATTTTTGATTAATTTTCTTTGTTATATATTTGTGACCACAATTGTATATTACAAAATAAAAATTTATTAATACTAAAATGAAAAACATGCTAAAGGGTAATGTAGCTTTCCGATGGCGAAAGAATGATTAAAATGGGCTCAGTAGTGTTTTAGTTTATCTATTGTAAAGAAATAAATCTTTCCTTTTAAAATATTAGTTATACAATATAAATTATAAATGAAGATATTTTAAATATATACCTACTATGTTTGACGACACGTTTGGCTCAGTTTGTAGTGACCCTATTTTCTGTGCCAGCGGTCGCGGGTTCGAGTCCCGCTGGGGGCATTAATTTGTGTGATGAGCATGAATGTTTGTACTTCAGTTATGAGTGTTTATATTTATAATATGTATGTATTTAAAGCTATATATGTGTGATGTATCAACTATCTGGTATCCATAACACAAGTCTCGTAGCTTACCATGGTACTAGATGGTGTTGTGTGTTAATGTCCCAACATATTTATTTTATTTATCATTTATTATATGTCGTATATATCTACGCTTAATGATTTATTTTTCCGTAACGAGATCTTAACTTTTAAATAAATAATTGAAAAAAGTAGGAAAAATGGAATGAATACTTTCATATTTATTTTCTGTCTCTGAGTAAAATTAAAACAGCCTCGGAAATACGGGTCAATTATTTTGTGCGGGCGAGAGCTCACCGCAGGGTCAGGTTTGCTCTTAAGGTCCTATCGAAGCGAGTGGAATATGTAATATATCTAGTTTAGCTATAAAAATAATAGCAAAGGTTCCGTGAATTATGGCATTCTAAGGATTTTAATGAATTAGAGGTTAATTGTTATATTTTTCTTGTAAAGAATGAAAGAAACCCTATTTTCTATATTGTTCTTACCTTCGAGACATCTAACACCTCAGTCTCTCCCGTGACCATGATTACTGTAAAGCATTCGAAACGTCGGGAACCAAAAATCAAAATAAATCCACGAAAAAATTCGAAAAGATAGTTTTATTTAAAATTGTTCTCGAAATTCAAAGCTCAAAAGCTTAGGAAATAAGGTGAGTGAAATCATAATTTTCGTAAATTTTCTTTAATTTTTTTTTAATCAAGTAGGTATATATATTTTATATATATTTTTTAATTTTGTAGTTTTTTATATTTGTATTTACGAGGCAGCGTCGTTTATTCGTAACTTTAAAAGAATGGTGTTATGAAAATATCATAAAGTCGTAGAATTACCCCATAGAAATTTATAAAGAGGATAAGAACTTATTCTTTTTTTTCAGAATGAAGTTTATCTATATGCCAAGTTTCATCAAAATCTGCTTAGCGACGTACAAGTAACAAATATCTTTTACTATTTATACAAAGAACCTTCGTACGAGTTGACCAAATATAGAACAAGCAATGTAATTTTGCACTGCCTACAATATAATCAAAAGAAGCTAATTTAGGCATAGACTATACATATTATGTAATATGCAAAATAAGTAAAGATAGTTTATTTATTTGAACTAGATCTTGTGGTTAAATTTCTGTCAAATGTTTCTGTTACATATTTGAGAACGTAATCATTTTTTTTAAATATAATAGATAGAATATATTCAATTTACATTTTCTTTAAATTAAATCGTAAATTTTTAATATACCTCATAACAATCTACGTCAGATAACAATTCAAGATCCTCGTCAGATTAAGATGCAGGCTTGACGTCTATATATTTCCCGAGACACGCTGGTGTAATGTTGCCAACTTCCCATTTTGCTATTGAGAATTTCCTAACAGAAAAACCTGTCCAATAATATTTGCTATCCGTTTACAATAGAACATGTGAACTGTGAATATAAAATATGACTATAAAAACTATTGTACAATAAAGCAAAATATAATTAGGTATTTTGCTTGAAGATTTCAGTACACTTCCGTTATCCTCCAGGGAGCGAGCTGTCTCGACCCGCATCGGATTAAATCAAGAGGAAAAGCTGCAAAAAGGAAAATTTGTCCAATTAGAAAATGTGTGACAACAAAATGTTTGAGTTAGATTTTTCTCTAAAACAATAGCGGAATTGAAATATATGCAAGTTAATATCTATGCTAATATTATAAAGAGGTAAAGTTTATGAGTTTGTGAGTTTGTGACGTTGGAGGCGGTAATCTCTGGATCTACTGAATCGATTTAGATGAAATTTTGTAAGGAGATAGTTTGAGACCCTGGGAAGGACATAGGATCTTTTTATCCTGGAAATCATCCCTTAAGGCGGCGAAAATGAGGATGAAAATTTGTATGGGGAACCAACCTAGGGACGCACCTGAGCGCCTTTTTAGTGCCTTTTTTTCTCTGTTTGTCAATCGATTTTCTATTTTTTGTTTAGTAGGTATTGACGAGCTTTTAGTGTTATCTAAAAAAAAGAAAGTTAAAATTTAATTTCAAGATTTGATTACATTGTTAGTTACAAGTTAGACTAAAAAGAGCGTGAGACTTAAAAACGGCTGTTCACAGCTGATAATCAATACGCATGTACAAAAAAATGAAAAAAAAAATAATAATAAAGCGGAATTGAATACAAAGCTCCTAAATCCGGGGTATTTTTGAAATGAATTTGATAAGAAATGAAATTATGTGCGCAGTATTAGTAACTTTATATGCATCTGTATGTAGAATATTCTGCAATAACAATAATATAAATACATTACAAATACATACGAATACATATTATAAATTTAAAGACCCATGACTGGATTACATTCGTGCTCATCAAACAAATGAATGCCACTAGCGGGATTCGAACCCGCGACCGCTGGCACAGCAAGTAGGATCACTACAAACTGAGCCAAACGTGTCGCTGTTTGCAAAAATCATATACGGTCACCTCTTAGTTATCTTATCTAGAAAATCTACCTCCTAACCTCTTAGTTATCTAATTAGAAAATCTAGTCCATAATATTAGTCGAATTATTTGCACTGATTGGACTTTTTTTTTAAATAAACAATTCACGTAAAAAACAAATGGCCGTTTTACATTTACAAGAAAATTTACGCGTATTATTGCTTCTTTGCAAATTAAATCCAACGTTCTTGTCCCAAAGGAAACGGATGTTTCTTAAATTATTCGTTGTTAAGAACAAACTCCTAACACAATTACGTTAAAAGTAAATAGTAGGTATAACGTTTATTTTAAGAAAATTAATTTATATTATTACTAGCGGCTCACCCTCGCGTCGCTCGGGTTCGCCTCTAGAAAAGTACAAACAGATCTATCCCACGGGAACCGTTCTTTTTTCCGGGATGAAAAGTAGCCTGTTGTTTGACCAGCAATATAAGGTATCAGCATGCCAAATTTTACTAAATTAAGTGCATAAGTTTTTCTGTACTAAGCTGTATAAGTTATTATATTTTTCAGCTATCCCACGGGGACTCTTTGATTTTCCGGAATGAAAAGTATCTAAGATGTTGCCCGGGGATATAAGGTACCACCTTGCAAAATTTCATTCAAGTCAGTCTAATAGATTCGGAGATTAGCCCGTACAAACAGACAAATTGACAAACAGACAGAGAAACAAAAGATGTGAAAAAAATCTGGATTTGTTCTATTTGTCTTCTTACACCCCCCTCACTCGGTTGTTAGCATTTTTTTTTCTGTGTACAGACATTCGACCTCTACTGTTTTATTATAGTATAGATTAAAGTTACTGCAAAATTTCTGGTCTACTTTATATTTAACTAGATTTCGCGTTGATTATAAAAAAAAGGTTAGTCAGAGACGGTGATATTTTTGGGGATACGTGTCTCAAAAGGAATCCACCCTTTTAGGATCTCTTTGTTGTCCGTCTATCTGTCTGTCGGTAGTAAAATTTAGACCAACTTCAAAAGTATTTTCACAAGTCTGCCATTTGGATATTGAAATATTTACTATTATATTATTATATACAGATAAAAAATAATGACTGACAACTGTGACAGGTTATCGCAGACATTTTTGAAAGTGCCAAAAAAAAGACAAATATACCTATGTAAAAAATTGGAAATTTAAATAATAAGTTATTTATCATAGTATTAGGACCCTATATTTACAACGGCAGATATTTCCTCCAGTCATAACATCCCGGAAGAAAGTAAAACCTTACCTACAGCCCGAGCATACCTATATACAGTACTAAGTACTTACATTTACAAAATTTAATCTGAACTCAATTAAATTTAGTGTTATGCATACAGAATCTAAGTAAATGATAGAACTATAATATTTACTCTCGTGAGATGGGTTATGGGGAAAATGACCGATTTATGCTTATAAATCAGTCATTTTCCCCATTATCGCTAGCGCTAGCTTCTATGCAGCAAGTACTTATAACTAACTTTTTTTTCATATTCTTTGCTAAGTATTTATAGGATATCGCTATAATATTTCTCTTTAGAGCGAAGAGTGGGTTATATGACATAAACCAACTGGCAACTTTACAATTACTAACACAAAAATTATATATATATATATATATATATATATATATATATATATATATATATATATATATATATATATATATATATATATATATATATATATATATGTAGCATACGTTTGTAATATAATAAAAGAAGGTCTACGTATTAGATAAGCGATTTTTATATATTAGTACTATACTATACTAGTTTGCTCCAATTCGTATCTATATTACCTATATACCTTTTGTATTTATACAGGTATTACCATATTTTGGAAAATATTATTACTAATAGAAGCTTTTTTGCTATTTCAGGTCATTCAAATTCATCCCCTAAATGTGAAAAAAGGTTAAAAAAGTTTGCATGAGGAGGTTAAAAAAAGGTTAAAAAAGTTTACAGGTACTAAATTAAAGAAAAGCACACTAAATACCTTCAGGCTGTTACTATTTAGAAATACAAACTAGATTAGCAAACATGCTTTATATTGATCTTTTTCAGTTAGTTTCAATAGTTTTCTTGCTTAGCTTCTTGTTAACCTAAAGTTTGGTGGCTTTGAGAGTATTATGTATGTTAATAATAATACTGACTATTTATGTTATATCTCGTACGTTAGATTTATAAAACTAAACTGTCTCTTGGTTTAGTGGATTGCATGTACTGTTACAAATCCGGAGGTCCTGGGTTCGAGTCTTGGGTCGGGTCAAGTATACTTTTTTAGCTTTTCTGTTCTCAGTGACAGCCCGGATTTGGGAAGTAGACGGTGTAAACCCTAACGCCTTGCAGAATAAGTAAAGCTATATCTCTTGCGTCTCTCTTGTTCTTGTAAAAATATAACGTAAAATAATAGTATTCAGCCCTTTTTAACGTCCCATTGCTGGGTACGGGCCTCCCTTCAATACGAGGGGGATCAGGCCATAGTCCACCACGCTGGCCAAGTGCGGGTTGGCGGACTTCACATATCTTTCGAAAACTTGCTAGGTTCTCTCAGACATGGTGCGAGGCTTAGGATTCGAACCCGCTTCACTCGGTTTCCCAAGCGAGACCGTTACCACTGGGCTACCACTGCCTTTACACGTAAAATAATAATAAAAAGAATGTGGCTAATTATAAGTCTCTAAGTCTCATGCATATCTATCGTTTGTCAAGTAAAAAGAAAACCACACGCAGACGAAGTCACAGAGCTAATTGTTTACATAGAAATTCTTAACCCTTATACTTACTAGCTACCTACCCTCGCTTCTACTACGCGGATTTTGTTCATTTCATTTATTTTTTGCGCAGATCTCTAATTATTTTTCTGAAATAAAAATAGCCTAAGTTACTCATTATAGCACCAGCTATCTGCCAGTGAAAGACCCGACAAAATCGTTATATCTGTTGGAGATGAGCCGGAACGAGCAGACAGACAGAAATTAAAAAAAAAATGTTCATATGTATTTAGTAAAAAGCTGTTATTTTGACATTACAAACCGACACTACAATTTTATTTATTTGTATATATAACTTAATATCTCTACGGATTGGTGCTTTAGCTGGCCAATTTGCAGAGTACCCAGACGTTGAGTTTCGGGCAACACTTTGGCTGTAATTAATTACACTCACACTGTACTACTTAATCAACTATCAACATGTAAACAGTGTGTATTGATTGGGGACATGCCCGACCATTGTTTTCTTGTTCGTGTAATGGCCGACCCAGGGCTGAACGAACAGTTGAAAGATGTGGATATATATTTTATTTACTTAATACATTAAGTTGTAGTGAAGTAAGGTTTTTTTATAATGTTTAGTATAATAAGATTCAATACAATTCAATTTTCTTGTTAATAGATCGAAGCTTGCCAAGAATAATATGATAAGCAAAAATTGTATTTTTTTTTTTGCATTTTTTTATGTGAAAATGTTATCACGTAAATATGAATACACATATTATGTAATAAGGTCATATACAGTAAATAAAACGATATATCTATGCTTGAGTATTTTATTTTTATGCCTCATATATTTTCAAAGTTAAGACGTTTTTTGCGCATTTAATTATATAAGCAAGAACAAATGTGTAATAATTAAAAAAAGCATGTGTGTACTTATGTACGCACGTAAGAAGTTATACTTCTTTGGCGTAACAAAACAAAAATAGCTAAAGATTTTATCTCGTACGTCTCAACTCTCTGTTTTTAAAAGAAATGCTAATTTCATTATGTCGCTTTTTGGCTGTCAATGTGCGTGCGCATCGTAAAAATTTTACTCTCATATTTTTTTGCAAACGTCCCGAAAGAAGTATAACTTCAAAAAAATATATATATAAATAATTATATAAAAAATCTATACAAAGTATAAAATGCTTTCACAATATGAATTTCACAGTACAAAATCTAGTAAAATATGGCAAAGTTGAAAATAATCCATAGGTTTTTGAAGTTAAACGATCAGTATGTTAGCTAATTGGTGGTAAGCGCCTAACTGTTTCGTGTTTCCATCGCCATTTCAGCTTTAATTACCTATCCATACATTCGTATTGCATATTAGTTAATTAAGGGACGATCCCATTGCACTTAACAGGCACAATAAAATTATAGATACGTGTAATATGAATTGAATATGTCGATAAAAGAACATGACAGAGGGTAAATACATGCTAATATTATAATTGCAAAAATAAATATGTCTGTTTGTATTTTACCTTTTCACGCTTAATCCGATGAACCAATTTAGATAAAATTTAGTATGAAGATAGTTTGAGACCCTGCGAAGGATATAGGAAAGTTATTAAGAACAAAGGTTGGTAAATAAATATAGTTTATCTATCCAATTAAACATAAATTTAATTGAATTTATTATTAAAATGTGTTAACAGGTGTTTGAAAATACTAGTAGTACTTAGACATTGCTTTGCTCGACTGTGTCCCTATTATCTCTGTAACTACACGATATGAATTGAATAATTCTTTTACTAAACAACGAGCAAAACCACGGGCGAAAACTTGTCAAACTATTAAAAATTATATTTTCTTATTATTTTATCTATCAGCTATGAAAAGCAGTAAAGTAAGAAATTAAACGGTGTAACGGTCTTGCGAATGGATTTTTGATATCCCTGGCACTCGACGATGCAATTACTTTCGGCTTCCTTATGTTAACGATAGCGGCTGTCAATTATGGAGGACATTTTATTATACGGTTTTCCTTAATAGACTTAAGTACTACGTATTATATAAATTGATTGATGATTTGGTAAGTGTTTTTATTGTCAATATATTCTTGAAATATTAACATATAACGTCGGTCAGTTTGTATATAATAGCTATTAGTTACTTTTGTGGTGATAAAAATCTTAGTCTTTCCCATGGTCATGTTTGCTGTAAAGTATTTGAAACGTTTGGAACAAAACATCGAAAGAAAAATAAAGCTGTGAAAATCCAAAAAAAATTGTTTTATTTAATATGTTAAATATTTGCGTAACACTAAGAAAGTATTATGAAACGCTTTGTTACCGAAAACAGTCAATTTATTGTCGATTTAGATGGATATATTGTCTATTTAATTAAAAAATATATTAAAATCTATTCATCCGCTTACAAGACATGAAAAATATATGTATGTTTTTATGTATGTATAATAAATAGTATTAAAACAATATAATAAAAAAAATCTTTTAATAGGTAAGTTAAATTTTTTTTTCTCTACTATCACTACAATAAATTCACTGATTTTTTTAGTTCAAAATAAGTTTGTACCTTTTTTTTCTATACAAAGTAATTTCAAAAACAACTACTTTACCTCCATCTTTATCAATGACTGCGACCGAATAAATCTTGTGGAATCTATCGATTGAATCCAGAGCCCTTTGTGCTCGATTTGATTACAGCTCAAAAGATTTATATCTATCTTCCACTGTCAAATAGGAATTTTACGCACATACTTGTATATAGTAAAATATAACTTTTGATTGATTTCAAACGAAGTTACTAAAGTTTAGTTTTATTTATTTTACACGATAACTTTGAAATTTTTTATGAAGTCTTGTTTTTTTAATGAAGGTATATCTAAATATACCAAAGAGATTATCTTTTTAGCATCCATACTAATATTATAAATGTGAAAGTGTATTTTTTTGTTTTTTTGTTTGTCCTTCTTTCACGTCGAAACGGAGTGACGGATTGGCGTGACTTTTTGTGTGGAAATAGTTGGAGAGCTGGAGAGTGACATAGACTACTTTTTATCGCGGGAGATCATCTAATTCCCACGGGAAAACACGATATAATATAATCCAAAAAAATCTTTATGATCAGAATTACTTGAAACTTGGTGTTAATGCTCTTCAATAAAATTAAATAAATACGTGTTTTAGAATTTTTCGAAATTCATCTTTTATGGGAGTAAAATATGCGATCAAAGTTTGTATGTAACTAGCTTTTTAGAGATTTTTTTGTAGTTTTAGCGCGAGCGAAGCCGCGGGTTTCGCTGGTATTTATATAATTTGTAGTGATTTTGTATTTATTATATTTTTTCAATGAGTATTACCTTATAACATATTTATCCCAATACATCAATACTTAAAATGATTCCCAGCGACTCCACTTATTAAAAAGGAACGTGCGATCGTCTCGACGTTGACGTGTGGCAGACAATTTGAAAGCTCCTCTTAGGGAAATTGAGCCACCGAAATAGCTGTGCTAGTTTAACACCGTTTCATGTTGGCTTATGTTATTACTAGCCTTATTAGTAAATCCATATCTTCGTTGTACCAAAATTCATCATTCATTCATATAATATGACGTGAAAATTAGTTAGAAACCATATAGTTAATTGAAACAAAACCCTTATATAACTAAATTATTACTATGAATTAAAATAAAGGTTTTTATTACGATTATATGCCGCGCTATATTAAATATTCACACAATTAAAAGAGGTTTTTTTTTCTAAGACATCTGTTTGATCATTAATTACATAATTATATGGTATTTTCAAAAATTCTAACGGTGTATTATTGTTCCCGTGTGATTTTTTTCAGTTAATTATATACTGTATTTTGTGATCTATGTCAACTTGGGATTTTATCCAGTAACTAATAATAATAAGAGGTATTGGTAGCCCATTGGAAACACATTCGCTTGGGAAACTGAGTGAAGCGGGTTCAAATCCCGGGCCTCGTACCTCTGATATTTTAATGTGTGAATCATTTTCGACATAATTACCACTGCATGTCAGAGAGGGGCTCAATTTTTCGAAAGACATGCTCAGCCCGCTCGCACTTGGCCAGCGTGGTGGACTATGACTTGATCCCCCTCGTATTAAATGGAGGCTCGTGCCCAGAAGTGGGATGCTAAAAATTGCTAAATACAATTTATGTATTGCTAAATGTACAAAATATATATTCCGTACTTAATCATGTTTTGGATGAATTTGTACACGTTCCATATGGAGTATCCATTAGGATGTATAGGGCACGATCATTTATTACCACTTTCAATTAGTCCTATTAGCGGTGATATATTGGCTTGGAGCCTAAGTGCGTTGACTTGCTATACAAATTACATGTCAATTTTACCATATATTTAAAAACGTTTTAACTAGGTATACGTATTAAAGTATATATCTGGTTTTAAATAAAATCCGAAAAGATAGTTTAATTTATAATGTCAAGTATTCGCGTACATCTAAGAAAGTATTATAATATGTATCTAGTTTTTTTTTGCACGCGGGTTTTATTTATTTGTTTTTTTTATACAAAAAAAATAAATAGAAAGTTATTGTAAATGAAACACAGTTGCTTAGAGTATAAGCTGTGGACTGACTTGATTTTGATGCTGAACCTAGATATTTGTAGCACAAATATTTCCTTGTAGTTTTCATGGATGTGATAGGAAAAAAAATACTGTTACCTTAAAAGTATTTGTAAATGTGTTTAATTTTACTTTGACTTATTTGCAATATAGTTTTTGTGTACGATAACTTTATCAAAACCTTTTAAATATTTAAAACGAGCAAAACCAGGACGAGCCAGTAGTATAGAAAATGAAAGCATCGCAGTACATAGTATTCGTTCAGTGTTTTTACTAAATAGTTTTCATAAATAATAAAAAGAGCAATGTTTTCTTACATTGTGTATCATTAATTTTCATCATAAAAATTCACGCTCTAAAAGCACTAAATATTCCACGTATTGTTTGTGTTGTTGTTGTTTAATCTCAGCTTTTTTTGCAACTATCGGCGAGTTATTGCTATGAGCTCAGGCATGTGCTGATATGTTCATTGTACTTATATTTTATACCGTCTGATGTTTCGATTTTAAGTGAATAAGAAGTATCAAATAATACTTTCTTAGATTCACGCGAATATTTGACATTTTAAATAAAACTATGTTTTCGGATTATTTCGCGGAAATTTCGCGATTTCCGCGAAATAATCCGAAAAGATAGTTTTATTTAAGAAGTATCAAAGTTGGTATTAAGGGAATTTTTTACAATACTGATATCTTAAAGGGTCTGCTACATGTACTGTAAACGTTCACATTCTTGTCCAAAAACTATATTTTTGTAAAAATCTATCAATTAGGAAATTGAGATTAGTTGATAAAAAATTGGTTATATCCACGGCTACGCTCACATATTTATTTATTACTAGCTCTCTCCCCCTCGCTTGACTCGGGTTCGCCCCTAGTGAAAAACAAAAACACACATTGTACATTTTTCCGGTATTAAACCTATTTCAGATTATAATCTATCTCTGTACCAAATTTCATCCAGATCCGTTCAACCGTTCTGGCACGATTGAGAAACAAACATCCACCCAAACTTTCATATTTATATAGTAGTAAGATAGCAATAAAAACTAAGATTGCCTGAGAGTTGTAGCGTGAGGAGAGATAATCTATACCCTTCCTCGATAAATATGCTATAAAATCCAAAAAGAATTGGTTAAACTAAACTGATAGTTTTAGAACCTATTGTGTTTAAACATATATAAAAATAATCTGTTCAGCTTTATAATATTAGCAAGTATGAACAACTTGTATTTTTTCTTAAATAACATGAAAAATATTATTATTATCTTTATTATTTCTTACTATACCCATTACTCATAATTTACATTACGGAAAGACCGAAGAGACCATTCAATTCCCAACGGTGATTTATAAAAGCTACATACTTCGTTGATTAACCAATATGAATAAACTAATCTGTGCTAATATTATAGACGCGAAAGTTTCGCTATTTGTTCGTGATAATTTTAAAATCCCACTGTTGGGCATAGGCCTTCTCTCTACATGAGGCCATAGGTCAGGTTTCTACGTCTTATAAAAAATTAACTTGGTTATCTCAGAAATGCAAGTTTTCTCATAATGTTTTCCTTTAACATATTAGTAAGTGAGAATAATATTTCGCACATAAAATTTTCATAGTTGCGATATTCGAGGTTTTAACCCGCTTCACTTGGTTTTAATGTTCTATTAACATGAACTTTAACAACGTATAGTATAAATTATAAACATGATTCTAAATACATTGTTAGTCAAATAAGGTTAAGCTGTATATTTTATAATAATAAGAAAGAGTATTATAGTTAGTTTAAATGATTTAGGAACACATTTAAGACAAACGTCTAAAGAAAAAATCTTTTTTTGCGCCAGGAACGCAGACGTATACCTACATAGAATAACCCACCAGAGTTTCATCACAACCATATCAATGGCTACGAAACCCATAGAGATTACCAAAATCTAGTACTGGGTTCAGTCTTTTTAAATATAAACACTAGCGAGTAGCGACTCACCTTCGCTCAGCTCGGGTTCGTCCCTAAGTTTTAACGCTTAGTATAGATTTCTCCGAAATGACATATTTTCCCGCAGTAAAAAGTATCCTATATGTTAACCCAGATAATCAGCTATCATCATACCAAATTTCATCAAAATCTGTTCAGTGGTCTGCCTCGGTCGATATCGGCCTCTGTATCGATAATAATGACTATTTCAATAATTTAATAATTTCCAAAAAATATTTAATGTACAGATTCGACTCAGAATTTTATTATATGTATAGATTACTTTCATATATATTTGTCTGCGCGTATGTAATCTCAGAATCCCGCAACACATATCACAAATAAACATTTTGCGTAGAGATGCATTATTATAATTTCTCTAATAACTTCCTTGCCAAGTCAGTGATTCGGGCTGAATAAGGATGCCATTGCAACAACTTTGGGACGACGCCAAATGAGTTAATGGTTGATAAGCTAAGGTTAGCTTTGTTTGGAGCGTCTGCGTGAAGCATTAAAATATCTAATAGCGTAGCTTGGATTGCTTGGGAAGTTTATTAGCGCTCAGATAAAACAACGTTTGTGAAGTTAGTATTGATGACAGTACTTCCTGTATTTTGTTACATTGTTGGTTTCGTTTGAATTTTTTAAAGGAGGGGGTTCATATAAAAATTGTGAGAACGTTGTATTTATTAGTTTTATACTGTAAGAAGGCAATGCATCGAGTTTCCTTTTATTTTGTCAAGTAACTAGCGACTCACCCTCGTTCCGCTCGGGTTGGTCCCTTGGTACGTTTTAACGGATAATATATTTTTTTCAGAGATGAGATACTTTCCCACAGTAAAAAGTATCCTATATGTTGATCCGGATAACCTGCTACCATCATACCAAGTTTTATCAAAATCTGTCCGGTGGTTTTCTTGTGATGCTTTCCCAGACAGACAGACAAAAATTCTAGAAACTATAGATTCGGTCTCTGTATCGATAATAATGTCTATTTCAATAAGATCTTCCATAAAGTATTTAATGTACAGATTCGACTCAGTCAGAATTTTATTACATGTATAGATTACTGTTATGTAATAATTTGACCTGAATGATCTTATATCAATAAAATTAGGTAATTTACATATATCGTGATATTATTATTAGTAAGATTCGAGTTGATATATTAGTAATAAGTCTTAGTAATAAAAAAACAGAGTATAATTAGTAATAACTTATATTTCAAATATACATATAAAGACAAAGAGCCGTTTTGTATTATCGAATGAAAATTCGTATGAAGAAGTAATAAAATACATTAATTTATTGAATTAACCGATTTTCCGTTTTTTTAACCACCGGAACAAAGGCACTTGGGTCAGCTATTAATAAAGAATAATTCTATTACACCCTCGCCAGGCCCACTTATTATATACCTATGCCACATACATTCACCTAAATTACTTACGTGTTACGTGTTTCCTCAGATTAATTGAACTATACTATTAGAATGTAAAGAATCTATATATAAATAGGCAAATACGAAACAGTTCAGTACCTTTGCTTCTCTATTTGTCAACCGATTTATTTTTCTTCTCTTAATAGATATTGACGAGTTTTAGTGTTATTAATACAAGAAGATTTTGGTGATAGATTTTTTATATAGATAGATAAATTATATTCATATACCTGCGGCTCACTCTCGCTTTGCTCGGGTTCGTCCCTAGTTACGTTTTAAATATATGTAAATAGTTACTAGCCAGCGTTAGCCATATAAATTTTATTTTTTTTACGTTATTTTTTCTGATGTTTTAATACTTATTACCTATTCCGGACTACGAGAAATCAAAAAAATCAAATATCATAAAAATTTGTCCAGCCGTTCTTGACTAACACGACTTTGTTTTATTTACCTTATTTTATATTTTTTCTCTTTATTAAAACTTTCCGTGTACTTTAAGGAACATACGAAAAAAAACATTAGCTGAATTGGTCGAGCCGTTCTCGAGTTTTGCGCTTAGCAACATTCATTTTTATTTATATAGATAGATTTTTTCCTCTGTAAAATCCTCCTACAAATGCGAAAATTTGCTAAGCGAGGGAATTCGCAGGTAAACTATTAATGTTTTACAGTTAGAAACTATAGCCTATGAGACGATACAAACAAACAAATTTACATTTATTTTTATATATAAAATATATACTAATATTATAATTGTGGGTATGGATATTTGTTACTCTTTCACGCCAGAACGGCTGAACAGATCTGAGTGAAATTTGGCACAGAGATATTTTATAGTCTGAAATAACACATAGGCTACTTTTTATGCCAAAAAAATGTACGGTTCCCGTGGAATAGAATTGTTTTTGTTTTCCTAGAGGCGAACCCGAGCGAAGAGAGGGTGAGCCGCTAGTTTATACCTATATAAAATTAAGGATATAATTTTGGTTTCGTAATCCTAACAAAAACAATATATCATTTATGATATAATCCCTTTAAAAACATAACATCAAACAAATTGTGTAACTTTAAATAATTATTTATTATTCTAAAGATAATCCGCTATATACTGAATTGATGCCTGAAATATAGTATTCGATATTGATACCTATGGTATGATTAAATTGATATATTATGTGGCACAATTATACATATATACATACAAACATGCATGCTTGGGTGTACATATATTGTAATATCTTAATATTTTAATAACGTCTTATATGGTCATTATTACGTTTATTTGTTTGAACTATCCAATTTTCAAACAAATGGTCGGCGAAGGTATCGCGCAACAAAAAATATAGGAGAATTATATAAACCCTCATTTTTGAAGTTTTTATCATATTAAAAGTTTTATATGGTACTAGCGACTCACCCTTACGTTTTAACGTTTAGTATAGATTTCTCAGAGATGAGATATTTTCCCACAGTAAAAAGTATCCTAAATGTTGACCCGGATAACAAGCTATCATCGTACTAAATTTCATCAAAATCTGTCCTGTGGTTTCCTCGTGATGCGCTAACAGACAGACAGACAGAAAGACAAAAATTCTAATAACTATAGATTCGATCTCAGTATCGATTATAATGATTATTTTAATAAGATTTTCCAAAAAATATTTAATGTACAGATTCGAATCAGTTAGAATTTTATTATATGTATAGATATAAGTATTGCAGTTGTAGGTCAGAAGTAACAAAACCCAGGATTTGAACTCGCTTCACTCGGTTTCCCAAGCGAGCGCGTAGCCACTGAGCTACTACTGCCCTATAGTGCACATTAGTAGTGTATAGAAGTACCAGAAGTATTATATGCACAATATACATACATACACGTGTATCTATGTAAAATATTTCAAATATTCCTCACTGACAGGCAAAAACAGTAGTATGAAATATATGCCGTAAATATTCAATATCTAAAGTTAATCGGATTTAAACTGTAAACGAAAATGTAAATACGAGTATAATGTTCGCTATGCGCTGTTATCAAAAACGAATTTATGAAAATATATGAATTGACTTTTGTATATTGTAATATCAAATATAAATTATCGAACTTTTTTCGTGCTAATATTGTAAATACCAATGTAATGTATAATCTGTCTGTATGTTAGTTACCTTTTCGTGTTTTAAGCTCTGTACAGATTTCGATGAAATTTACCAAAGATATAGTTTGTATACATAGAGACGGACAGCTTTTATCCCTGTACCGCTTACCATGCGAGTGGAGATTAAATAATTAGACTTAAATTATATTTCAAAGGAGTTCAAGTCTTTCTCTCTAAATAGCCTCCTAACATGTTATATTTTGATTTTTTTCAAAGTGGCATATATCAGTTAAAATGGTATATAACATACGTAGAGATTCAGAGAACACTCAAACTATATCTATATACCAGTTTTATATTAGCACAGATCGTATAATACTATTCTAGATATTAGCAAGTTTAAAAAAAACGTGTGTAACGAACAAAAATAGCTAAAGATTTCATCCCGTATGTCACAACTCTCTGTTTGTAAAAGGAATGCAGCTATCTTCGTCATGTCGATTTCATCATCGTAAAAATTTTAGTCTCATAATTTTTTCCAAACGTGCCAAAAGAAGTATAACTTCAAAAATATAAAAGCCACGCAACCCTTACAATGCAATAAAAGTTCTATACTATTTCTAACATAAAGTCACAGTATAATCTGTCTCGATAAGTATAAAATTACTTACTGCACTTTTATTTCGCCGATACCAATTTGCTAGACCTAAGTGATTGAAATTTTAACAGATTATTCCTTTTTTCATTACATTATAAAAATTATACTGCCTAAGCAAACGTTGATTCAACTCTTCCTTTCTAAGGGATTAAGTTTTGAGTAACATCGATACATGTGTTACATTAATGATATCGAAGAGCTTTAGAATAAAGTTCTAAGTGATAAAAAATGTTATTTTCCAACAAATTCTGTCTAAAAACCTTTTTTATCCACTCAATATTTAAATGAAAGAAACCCTTTTTTATCGGTCATGTATTTTTTTTCAGATATAGACGTCAGCATTACAGACTGAGCTATATATACATAAAAAAAATACTAACAGGTCTAGTACTATTATGTACGATGCTACGACTGCGTTCTGTAATGGAGTTCTAAATTTGATGAATAATTGCTAGATTACTCTGTTTAATTTATCTTTTGGCCAAAAACTAAATTATTTTAAATCTTTGTACAAGTGAATTGTATGTTATTTGTGTTTGTTTTTCCGAAAACAGCTAGTTCGATTTCTGGGTAATAAGATTGTTTGATTATTTTTATAAGGCGCAGGAGATTCTATTAACTAAGTAATACAATTTTATTACTCCTCCAGTTTTAAATATTTTTGTGTTTTTTTTGTTTCAGGCTTATTTACTTAACAAGAATTTCCCGCGGCTCCACCCGCGTTCAGATGACCAAAAACCAAATTCTCAGGTTATACATATTAGTCAATACTAAAAACTATAGATTCGGAATCTGTATCAATAATAATGTCTATTTCAATTAGATTTTCAAAAAAATATTTAATGTACAGTTTCGACTTAGTTACAATTTTATTATAAGTATAGATTTGTTATGTAGTTACTTGAATATTATTTATTATTAATATTATTATTTAATTTTATATTATTAATTCGTAATATTTTGTTCTTATAATTTTATTAAATAATAAAATAATTTTATTATTATTTTAATTTCAACAAAAAAGAAAGTCGTCAAAATGTATAAAAGACTTCCAGCTAGATTTTAATTTTAACAATATCAGAAACATTTTTTCATGAAAGAAAATAAAAATATTTGATTAAAAATCACCCAACACCCACGCGATATTTAAAAAGACAAAACGAGAAGTTACCGTGCTTTAGAACAAAAATGTCTTTTTCACAATACAATATTATAATATAAAATCGTTACAATAGTGCAAGCAATAAAGAGCGTCTAATAATCGTTTCTTTAATTTAACATTGCTATGGAGTTATTAATTATGGAAGACCTTATATACACCTTTTAAATAAGCTCTAGAAATATCCTGATGACCTGGATTTACAAAACTTTACAATACTTTATAAGAGATAGCCAAATGATTTTAATTCAATAAGAAGTATCTCTAAGAATAATATAAGTAAAGGAAATACAATTAAAAAGACAATTTTATTTTCTGTGTGTATTTGTTATTAAAAATATCTTTAACCCCACAGACACAAAAGCTTTTTTTTGTATAAAAAATGACGTACGACCGATCATTAATAATCACATGTACGTAACAAAGCATGGTGGAGTTTCTTCAAAATATTTGTAGTTTTGTACAATTTGTAAATTTTAGTTCCGTTATTCAATCAAAAACTATCCAAAATGTTAAGAAGTCCAAAAAAATCATCCTCATGAAATGGCAATAGGTCCTTTTTGGCTCACCAGCAAAAAACTGAAAAATAATGATATCTCATTCTCCACGTGCGGAAGTCGTGAAGATCCAATAAACCAATAAAACGCCAAAATATATTGCTTTACTCATGTAAATTTCATATTTTACACATTTCACTACACTACAATGGAACTGCTTACAAACATAATATATCAGTTCATTGATTTTGTCATACCATCACAATCTGTTCGCGCGTTGCCAAAACGCCTATTTTCCGACAGAGTAGCTACGTGTATCCCGATATCAACGCGAATAAACGTGCAAGATATGGATGCATAAATTTTACATCACTCAATAGTATAGTGTCTATTTAATAGTACCTATACTATTCATAGAATTTAATATTTAAAATATGTTAGACTATGTGAGTATGTATGATTTAGTATTATTTTCTGTAAAACTTCTTTTTAAACGTGTAACCACGAGAAAAATATTAAAGTAAGATGATAAAAGTATTTATGCAAAAAAAATCATTGATATATATATACGTTTTAACGGTTAGTATAGATTTCTCAGAAATTAGATATTTTTCCGCAGTAAAAAGTATTATATATATGTTGACTCGGATAACCAGCTACCATCGTACCAAATATTATTAAACTCCCTGTAGTGTGTTTTCCACGATGCGGTCACAGACAGACAGACAAAAATACTAAAAACTATAGATTCGGTGTTTGTATCGATAATAATGTCTATTTTCAACCGACTTCAAAAAGGAGGAGGTTCTCAATTCGACTGTATGTTTTTTTTTTTTTTTTTTTTTATGTTTGTTACCTCAGAACTCCGTCATTTATTAACCGATTTGGAAAATTTTTGTTTTGTTTGAAAGGGTATACTTCCAGATTGGTCCCATTTAAATTTCAAAAAAAAAAATACCACCCCTAAGGGTGGAAAAACAACTAATGATGAATTTAACCTACTTCTAATTGTCATATTGACTTGAAACTTTGCAAGTATTTCTATTTCCGTTGATAGTACAGTGGTTCGGTGTTGTTGACCTGATCTGATGGCAAGGCCAGAAGGTGGATAGGTGGAACTCTTCAACGGCTAATAGTAGATACTTTGAGTTTGGGCTTATTTTGTTTGATTTGACAAGCCTAACACGTTAGAATCCTTACTTTGCTACTACTGTCTACACTAAAAAGGGAAAAATAAAAACTTTTTAACAAAAAAATAAAAACCGACTTCAAAAAAAAAGCACTAAAAAGTAAAAAATAACTGATTGGTAGTTTTCATTTACTATACATACCTAATCAAATATTTTCGAAGTCGGTGTGCTTTGGCTAAGTAATTAAAGCCTACCTATTAAATACATACCTAATCAAATATTTTTGAAATCGGTGCCAGCCCATACAAAGCAAAGCACACCGACTTCGAAAATATTTGATTAGGTATGTATAGTAAATGAAAACTACCAATCAGTTATTTTTTACTTTTTAGTGCTTTTTTTTTGAAGTCGGTTTTTATTTTTTTGTTAAAAAGTTTTTATAATAAGAGTTTACAAAAACTATTTAATGTACAATTTAATAAAATTGTACATTAAATAGTTTTTGGAAACTTTATAATTGGATATAATAATATCATCTCATTTTCTGATTTCAAAATGTACCCTTAATCTTTAAAAACTCTACTACTATTACACATTACTACACACACATTATTACACATTACATACATCTACTACTACTAAATTATTAGAACTATAATACAATTTAATTCTTTAAAATGAAAAAATAAACTTATTATATTAAAATTACACTACGGAATTTAAGCCGTGGTCACGGGCAGACAGTCTGCCTGTGACCACGGCTGGTGCAACCCAGTCAAAACGTCGGGAACAATGTATATAGCTACTTACGAACTTACGCGTTAAGTCCCGCAGTGTAATTTTAATATAATTACAGAACGCGATAATTTAAAAAGTTATAAGCTAAACTTATTATTATATTTCTTCAACTTTTGTAGAAAAATGATAACAAAAACAAAATTACAATGCTTACAAATTTACTACAGCTTTACTGGAGTACATCTTGATTTGACATCCAAAAAATTGTTTCTCTTAAAATGTCAAGAAGTAGTTTCTTCACCACATTTCGAAAAAATCCTTTGAAGCTTATACCTACGACAATGTTCTATAATACACTACGCAGTAAGCATTATAGAACATACTCATAGCACGTACGTCCTGTTATACATATGCTATGCACCCATTAGGGCTTATATAGCTTTTTCCTGGCCACATTCTACCATTAGAAATCCAGTCGCTCGTCAATCCAGTTAGTCTCCATCCATCCTTCATCCACGCCAGTCGTCTGTCTCTTTCAATTCAAATTATAATTTTATTTTTTATTTCAATTTAATTTTTTAACAATATTCATCCAGACACTCGTAACATTATATACTTCAAGTTTGGTCAGTATGCTACTGAATTATTTATCCTAAAAAAATTATTAAATAGCTTATTATTATTCATATCATATTTAATGCATCGTAAGTAGAATCTTACTGTGATGATTGAAAATGTATGTACATTGTACATGCACGTATAAATATAAAAATTATATTACATTCCTTCTGAAACATTTCTAAATACCTATTATGAAAGAAGTATTTCATGTATTCCTCATATAAGATTGTGCACGTTTGATTTAATAAATTTCGCGATTTAACGAAATTAAATTGCTTTGTGATTGTGAAAAACGTTAATTTTTTCTTATCAAAAACGATTTAAAACAGTATCTGAATGAGTAGAAATTAAACTTATTCATTTAGCTTTATAAAACTTAGACAATTTGGTTTCAAAGTTTAAACTTGATTTGAATAATTTAAAAATTATTCCAAGTGAATCATTTAAAAATTTAAAGGTTTAAAACTTCGGATAGAGTTTCATCTTTTTATATAGGATATTTAAACAGTAATAAATACACTTACATTAATTACACATATTTTTTCATATTTTTTTATGTTTCTTTGTTTATATCTAGGAACTTATTACTTTTATTAAAAACAAATCTTGAAAACTACCAAACGAAAAAAAAGATGTCAAGTAATATTTATTGTTATTTTTAATTCATTTGTATAAAAAGAGTTCTTTTTAAAATAACTAATGTTCGTCCAATGGTTGAAATTCGACCATGATCATTTTTTCATTGATAGAAATAACTAAAGCTCGTTAATTAATAAAAAAATAAACAATAAAAAAATAGGTCAAGTGCGAGTTGGACTCGCACACAAAGGGTCCCCTCATCGTTTGTTTTTAATTTGAATGGCAGCCATTTTGAAATTCGCCGTCTTGGTTTTTTATTATTTGTTGTTATAGCGGCAATAGAAATTCGTTGGCACTTCGGGTGCGGAACCCTAAAGAAGACAGTTGACAAGTACTGAACTGGTTTGTCTTATTATTATTTACTTATTTATTTAAAAATAATATATAATAATGCCTTATTTATATTTTTATTATGTATCTGTCTTTCACTTATCGTAACCCTTTTAATAGAGTCATGTAAATGTGAGCACTAACAACGCATTCATAGTTGCTAATAAAACTTATTTGAATGCTAGTTCATTAACGCCAGCTTTCTATCTGGAGAGACGTATAGCATCAATTATCAGCTGTACTGTACATTAACTGACCTCGTCCTATATTATAATATGGACTTGTTTTGTCCCAGATTTTGCACGTTTTTGTAATCAAATTACTGTTATGAATTTAATATGTAGCTTGACTATGATATTTTTAAAGTTGGGAAATGCATTTATGCGTACAACTTGGAGTGGTATGCAGGGCATACATACGGGTGGTTATGTGAGTGATGTATGAAGTTATAAAATGTATGTGAATATATATATATATATATATATATACATTTTTTGAATATATATATATATATATACATTTTTTGAATATATATATATATATATATATAATATATATATATATATATTCAATTTTTATGATCTTTAGTTTGTTGGATTTGTCTCCGCTCCGAATAGCAGAATACCTACTAAAACATCGGAGAAATTCACGAAAAAAAATTGTAATTTTTTTTACCTATTCCACACTAATATAAGCGTCAAACATACCTAGGGACGAATCTGAACGATGCAAGGGTGAGTCGCTAATATTATATATACCAGTTTTCGGAGATATAAAAAATATATATCTAAATATAGTTTCCAGTGTAAGCGGAAATTATACAGCAAAATGCAAGTTCTTAATTTTTTTATCATTTTTCTCATTATGAAATAATAAATGCAGGTTGGGTAGCAAAGTTGCCCAAACTTTTTTAATTGTGTTTATGGTAATAGCTGTTATTTCTTAGTGTGTATTTTCCACATAATCGTAAATTAATTCTTATTCCACTTTATTAAGGTTTTCTATTATAATTCGGTCTTTGTAACGTCCAATCGTTGGGCATATTGACCATATGAGAGTTGTTAGACTTTACGCATATTCGAAAAAAATAGTTTTTCTTAGAAATACAACTTTCCTCACGATGTTTTCCTTGACCCTATTTTTTATATTATTGAGTATTATAGAGACACACCCATAGAATTATTCGTCAAAGGCATCTCAGCTATTAGCATAAAAAGCCATACGACCCTAAAAGTAACTGGACATATCTCAAAAACAGCCCAGGGCTGACAAAAATTTAGTTTTTTTTTAAGTTTTTTTTTACCAAAAATTATTTTTTGGGTGTGGTGCCGAGGTCAGCCCTAGCTACGTCGACCAGTTATGGTCCATTGTAGCTCTACAAAAATTTAAATTTCAAATATATTTTTATTGATTCTACTATATTTTATATTGATTTTATTTATGTTACAGATATTTATTCTAATTATATTTAACATTAAATTTTATTTAAAAAATTGCGATGTCATATACTACTTCTCTGAGATAGGAGCTTTAAGCTACTTATTATAAAAAATATATATTCTCTATTATATATTTCTAAAAATAAATACATTTTCTTTAAAAAAACTTCCCTACTTCTAATTACTATAAGTGACATGAGTCTGTTAAATTCGCAAAGGTAAAAAAACCCGTCTAGATTTTACAGCGCTATCTTAAAATTGCGTTATTTTCCTTTCATTTTAAAAATTTAAATATTTTTCGGAGTACCATCAAACGTTTATGTAATGTCGTGTAAAATAACTTTAAATATTGTACCAAAGGCAGTGGTAGCGAGGTGGTAACGCGCTCGCTTGTAAACGAAAACGGTGAAGCGCGTTCCAATCCCGGGTCTCGCACCTCTGATATTAACATTTGCGGAACATTTCAACATGATTGCCATTTGTCTTCCGGTGAAGTAAATAATCGTGAGAAAAGCAGCATGTCTGAGAGAACCTCGCAAGTTTTCGAAAGCCATGTGAAGTCCGTCAATCCACACACTTGGCCAATGCGGACTAAGGCCTGATTTCACTTATATTGAAGTGCTCGTGTCCAGCAGTGGGATATTAAATAGAGATGTATGATACACATTGTACCATAGAGAAATATCTTAGAGTTGTAAAATTCGTCTCATTTAGAATCAATGTTAGTCATCATATCATAGGTATAAACAAATAAAAAATGTAATATGTAAAACTTTATCCTTTGAAAATACATCACTGATAAAAAGTGTCCAGTGTATTTTTGCTATTTCGATATCGTCCACCCTATCTATGGTGATAACTTCAAAAAGTTATTGCTCCCATATTTTCTTAGGACGAGCTAAACCGGTCTGAATACAGAAAATCTTCATATGAATGTGCTAAAGATGACCGTAGTTTCTTGTTATATTCATAATATAGTATTACTTTTCTATCTGACCGTTTAATAATATTTTTTGATCCATATTCTTAGACTTAGTGTCTATGACTTTATTGTGGGTTCTTATCCTACAAGTTTAGTGTTTGAATAAAACGAAAAAGATTTTTAATACATTTCGTAAATGGTCCTTACCTACTATGTAATCGGAGCAAAAAAAACAATAAACAAAAGTGCTAAAAAAACGCTCTTTTTAACTTTCTAGATATTTTAACAACAATCATAAGTGGTACTTACTATCTCTTAGCGCAAATAAAGATGTTAATATGTAAAACAATAAAAATGTTTTAGATTTTTTACTAAGAAAATTATTTTTCGGATATCTTAGATTATGCAGTTTTAGTTTTAATCAAAATGTGGCCATGAAAGATATTTTTTCCGACCTTCAAACGTTAGTTATGCTATAAGATTTCTATTGTTCCATCGGTGAAATCTAATATTCTTTTAAAAATAATTAAGAATGTACAGATGCACTAATGACGCAAGATAACTAACATCACAACTAACTGCTACAATTTATAATTTACGATACTAATATTTTTATTGTCAATACTTAGTTATTAATATTATTGTTAATACTTAGTTATATTTTTAGTTGAAATTTTTTTTACATAGATTTTTGCTATTTAAATGTTAGATTTATTTTATTTTTTTGAACATAAGTGAGCAACAAACTTTTTCTAAGTTCAACAATTATTATTTGCATGTTAAATTAGTCTGTAATTGTGATATACTTTGTAACACTTTTTTATATATAAGTATATTAAGTTAAGAATTCTTAGTATAGAACGTAGGCTTCCTAATAAATAAAATAAAATAAAAAATAAATAAAAATGTATACTTTAACCAAAGACGAAGAGAAAAGTTTTAATCGTAAAATATAGCGTTTATAGAAAATAGACAAAGAAATACGAAACAAGACAATTATAGGGGAAAAAATTACGGAACGCAATTAATCTTCAAAGAGGACACGCGAATTAACGCATCAGATAATATAGTAGCTAAGAACAAGAGTAAAAGAAATTACTTCTAAAAGTTGTGAATTGATGACCGCGGTAAAAACATTTATAATAACTAGCGATTTGCCCAGACTTCACCTTGATGTACAGACACTTTTTTAAATAAGGTGTTATATGTATATATTTTTCATTCCCCATTATGCAATCTATCTCCTTGCTAAATTTCATCGAAATCAGTTTATCTGTACGCCACGTACTTGACCTTCGTCCTTCTTATATGGCTTTTGCTTTTAAACTTGGCAACACGATCACAAAACATCGACTTTTCTTTACTTTCTATAAAAATAATATGCATTATAAATATAAATCTTGCGGAAGAAATCGTCTATATTATAATGAAACCATCTAAAACCCTTTACGTACTTTAGAAGAAATTAGTATACAAACAGACAATTAAAAATAATGACTCTATTTTATACTATTCAGTGGTTAATTAAGAATTATATGTGTCACGTTTACATTATTTTGTAACAATTATAAACATCACGTATTATTCATATTGCATAATGAAACAAGCAAGAGACATGAATAGGTCGAATAGACCCTACTAATTTATACGATGTAATCAATGGGGTAGCACGTTTTAGTTAACATCTCCCATGGTGTATAATTAGGGGTTTTGTCAATGATTAATAGTTTATATACACGTTATTATATACATATGTATGTATTCATACTAATATTATAAATGTGAAAGTGTGTTTGTTTGTCTTTCTTTCGCGTCGAAACGGCTTGGCGGGGTGGCGTGTTTTTTTGTGTGGAGATAGTTGGACGGCTGGAGAGTGACATAGGTTACTTTTTACTGCGGGAGATTACCTCTTTCTCACGGGAAACACGTAATAATACAATCGAAAAAAATATTTATGATCAGAATTACTTTAAACTTGGTATAAATGCTCTTCAATACAATTAATTAAATAAATACGTATTTTAGCATTTTTTGAAATTCATCCCATATGGGTAAAATAGCAGATGAAATTTTGTATGAAACCTACCATTTTAGAGTTTTTTTAGTAGTTTTAGCGCGAGCGAAGCCGCGGGTTCTGCTAGTATTGTAAATATGTATTATTTATTAGGTAAGGTGAGATAATATGTGTTTTAGATAAAGCTTTCAGATTTTATTTAGTATTTTAACTATACATCTTAGTAATATTACAAATGTGAAAGTTTGTGAGTATGGATGTGTGTTACTGAATACAAAAAATCTGACACTCGAGAAGTTGCGAGGAAAATCAAACTAGCGTTTTTTTTCTCAATAAGCAATACTAATAACACACTGTCTGTAACGTATTCGAGAGAATAATTCATCTCATTTTCCATATCAATTAGTGAACTACTACTGAAACTGTAAGTGGACAGAGTCATAAGCAATTGTTAGTAAATTATTGGACAAGCTATGGCCAGTGACATCTAGTGTAAATTTCAAACTAACACGACACAATACACATAAACATTTTAATTTATATTATAGCTTCTGACTATGAACTCGACATCGCAATTCTAGTTTAATTCATAGCTAACGAGTACACGATAAGTTCAGGTTTTGAATAATAGCTTTTTAGCCATAAAGCGTTGTGTTTTGCTACAATATATCAATTTTATTCTAAACTATTCGTAATTAGGTGGAAGATTAAAAAACCATTTAAATTTTTTGGCTATATTTTCCAAATAATAAAACACATATCAAGATTATAATAAACTCATTTTAAGTTGGTACTTTATCAGCAAAGAGGTCTTCATTTATTTTGTTTCGTTGCGTGAAGGGCGAAGGCACTACAGTAAGTATTACGTACCTTAGGAATTTAATTAACAAACAGGAGTTATATTATAATGTCCAATTATGTAAATTACTAGCATTGCCCGCGGCTCCGCCTGCGTTCAGATGATCAAAAACCAAATTCTTAGGTTTTACATATTAATATACTTTTACATTGCAGTTTTTGTATTTTTTCTCAAAAATGAGATATTTTCCCGCGGTAAAAAGTATCCTATATGTTGACCCGAACAACCAGCTACCACCATACCAAATTTCATCAAAATCCCTTCAGTGGTTTTTCTGTGATGCGGTAACAGACAGACAGACAAACATTGTAAAAGCTATAGATTCGGCCTCTGTATCGATAATAATGTCTAATCTAAATCTATTTCAATAAGATTTTCCAAAAAATATTTAATGTACAGATTCGGCTTAGTTAAAAATTTATTATATGTATAGACTAGTATCTATTACAATATAAGATACGTATATAAATAGGCAAAGACAAAACAGTTCAGTATGTAACTTTTTCTCCTCTTTTTGTCGACCGATTTTCTTTTTTTTGTTAAGTAGCAATTAACGAGCTTTAGTGTCAATGAATAAAAATTAGATTTTTTTTAAATATTATATTGATCAAGGAATTTCGAACACTATGGGCGATATAATTTATGTACACTAATATTATATAGAAGAAAGATTTGTATTTTTGTATGTTTGTAACGAATAAACTCAAAAACTACTAGACCAATTTAGATAAAATTTTGTAACAAGATAGTTTGAGATCCTGGAAGGGACATAGGATAGTTTTTATTCCGGAAATCATCCCTTAAAGGGATGAAATTGGGATGAAAGTTTGTATGGGGAATCAACCTATGGATGAACCCGAGCGAAGCAAGGGTGAGTCGCTAGTTAGTCACACAGAGCTCATAACATGTTCATATGTAATATACTAAGCCCATTATAAAAAAAACATATAATATTGATTAATGATATAATTTATGCAAAATATTACAGTTGTTTCACAAGTAAAAATATAAATATGAAAATATAGACCGCTATTTCAACATAACCGACAACGGTTTAATTTTATTTATGTACATTTTACATAACATTATTCCAATCCACATCTCCAAACTCATACATCAGGTATATAGAGCAGAATAAATAATAAAAATGCGGAAATGAGAAAATACGCAAGAAAATTAACACTTTGTTTCCACAGAAGCACGGACAGCACGGTTATTAAATAAACGCCGCTTTTGTCAAAAGATTTATTATTCACACCATGTAGTTGCACGATTCTTATTGTAAAGATATAAGGACTGTTTTAGCTTACCCTTTGTTAAGTACTTGGCAGTGGAGTTGAGTGACAGCGATGCGAGATGAGACCACGCGTTGGCTGGAAGATAATTATTTTCCTAAGCCTTTAATTATTTTAACCGTAAAACTTGAGGTCGAGTGTGTTTAATATTTTCCTATATGGTTAATTTAATATTAACTTTCGATTCGAACTTATATTTGTTATGGTTTTAGGTCACTCAATTATCTACATTTATGTTTATATACGTACTAGTGACTCACTCTTGCTTGCTTGGGTTCGTCCCTTAGAACGTTTTAACGGTTAGTATGGACTAGATAGACTATATTATTATATGATATATAGCCTATAACCTTCCTCAACAAACGGGCTATCTAATGTAATAATAATTTTTCAAATCGTATTAGTAGTTTCTGAGATTAGCGCGTTCAAACAATCAAACTCTACCTCTTTATAATATTATAAATATAGATAAGGCTTTTCGTTAAAAAAACTCTCATGTTAGGAAACAGTACCTTAAGAAACTTCACCAAAAAGCTCTAGGTACTATCTTTTAAACTACAAAGTTTTAAGAATATTATATCTATTCTATAAGTTTTCTCAAATCAGTGTCTGTAAAGTTATAAAATCAAATGAAAAGCAGTAAAACCAAATGAAGATATCCAAAACTTCAAGCTTCCAATAGCCCAATCGACTGCAGATCAGATTAATTTTAAACAAACGACAGCTAGAGTCACCACTAATCCAGCTACTGGAAAATGAACAAGACATTGCAATTCAAAACTTAGCTAAGCCGTAGCAGCTGTTGAAGATACTGAGGGCATTCCAGTGTTCATACTTTTAGAACCGCCTTAACGGCTTTTGGAAACGTGATGATGTATTTTGTTTGAGAGTTTGTAGAGGGATTGTTACTGTCACTAAAATGTAAATCGTCATATAAGTTATTATATAAAGCAACTAGCCGTGTACCGTGGTTTCATCCGTGTTAAATTTGTTTGATTATAAACATCAGTCTTACATTAATGTATGGAAGTCTGTCCATACTTTATATATAGTATGATTACTGCTCCGCTCCATTGGGTAGTAGCATGATTATATATAGCCTTTCTCAAGAAACGGGCTATCTAATGGAAGAAGAAGTTTTCAACTCGGATCAGTAATTCCTGAGATTAGCGCTTAAACAAACAAACTAAAAAAACAAACAAACAATCTCCGCCTCTTTATAATATTAGTATAGATTAAGCCTTAGAAGCAATTTCATTCAGGTGGTATTTTGATAGAAATATTGTATGTAATTTACTAGTAGTGTAGCTTCTGTGAGTGATTATTTATAAATGATATTTCTCTACAGCATTTAACTAGTACAGAATTTCCCATTACAAAATAAATGGAAGTTCAAACATCTATATCTTTTTCTAAAAAGAATGACAAGTTTTTATTCACGAAACCCTATTGAACCCTTTAAAGCGATGAGTTTCAACAATCTTAATTACAATAAAGAACTAGCTTTCACCACCAGCTTTACTTGCGCATTGTTTTACAAAACCTATCCAATAAACACAGATAAAGCCGCGGGATGAAAAAGTATTTTCAGAATAATAAATTATATCATTAAAAGTTAAAGTTAAATAGAGATAAACAGTACTAAAAACTAAATCAACAATATATCATATATATCGTAAAACCTTTGCGTCGCTAGAAGTTAATGGACAGACGTCCAAAGTGCTTTGGCAGATTGGTCAGCACTCATTAATTATAACTTTGTCCCATACAGTTACTTTGAAGAGCTCTCGTGTGTTATCCGCCGTTATGAGGATTAATGACAGTTGTTAGCGTTTATCCCGCCCAACTTCAATTCTAGCGGGATAATGTTTAAACCTTCATATTCCTACTGAAAGTAATATTTAACGTTTATAACGATTATACTGAACTTATATCTATAATCTATGCTTGTAAATAAACTGCTTCGTGGCTCTTGTTGCTGGCATGTATAGCAGTGGGGTGGAGGTTTTGAGTTCGGTTCCGGTTCGGGTCAAATATAGTTGTGGCGTTTCTATATCAAGAAAATCTCAATAGAAGTCCCAAGTTAGAAAGTTAGCGGAAATAACTATTAATTACACTACTATTGTGCTCATATTATTTGCACAATACCTAAGCCATAATTAAAAATCTTGTGCCTATTCTCCGGAAACGCGGTGAAAAGTTTAAATAAGAAAGCTTTGTTTTATCCCGGAACAAGCTTTTTGCTTACCGATATTAAAAAAATGCTATACCGATATTAACGTGACTTTCACTGTCGGACAAACTAAAGAGAAAGAGAGAGGGAGAGAGACAAGAGACCGGAAATGAAATTAAAATTTATTCAATTACACTTATTAGGCACTTTTGAATCACCAATTTAATTTAAAGAGCGTCAGTGTAGTCAGTCCGCGAGGAAGCTACTACGGGCTCGGAAAGCAGTATGCTGAGAAGAACTAGCGATAAATTCAACAATTGCTCTTTTATGTATCGATTTACATATATTTTTTTAACATAACATTATAGCTAGCTCGTATATGTGTCAATTATCTCAATACCACACATTTCCATCAACAAGAAATATGCTTTACTCATTAATATATTGTTAACTAACGAATCGCCCTAGCTCCGCTCGGGTTCGTTTCTGCGTTTTAAGGTTGAGATAAGTATTTTTCCGCAGTAAAAGTATTCTAAATGTTGACACGGGTAACCAGCTATCATCACACTAAATTTTATTAAATTCTGTCCAGTGGTTTTCTCGTGATGCGTTCTCAGGCAGACAGACAGAAATTCAAAAAACTACCGATTCGGCCTCTGTATCGATAATAATGACTATTTCAATAAGATTTTGTAAAAAATCAGACTCAGAATTTTATTATATGTATAAATATATAAATAAATAGCTTTAAACATTGAAATATTTAAATTGGCTATTTCTACTGCCTTATCACGTTAACAATTTTTCGAACGGAAGTTAAATTCATCCCTCTATCATTATCTGGAAGCATATCTTGGATATGCCAGCGACTTTGATCTTGATCTGAGAAGGAGTAACAAAACACATACAAACACAAACACATACATGCACAAATATACAATTTTCATATTTATAATATTAGTCCTACAAGTTATATAACTAGCAAGTTACTCTAACCATATACATATATTAATGACGTGAATAACCAAAAACCAAAGTATTGTAAGGCGTACCGGTGGTATCGCAAAGTTTCGTAGAGCGGGATTTACAAAGATCCAACATTTATCCGTTTTTCACGCTCCCCGCTCTGAAGATAAAGCGGCCACCGTAAGCTTTAATATTTATCGTTTTGTCTTAACGTTGGATGCTTGGTTTAGCGCAAAAATGTACTGTTTTAATCTTGTATCGTAAAGAATATTTTTATTCCAATGCTAAGCTTTTGTTAGCTAATGTTTTATGTAGTAATTTTTTCCAGAACTGAACAACGAAAACACAAAGATGAATTAATTTGACCCGATTTTTATAAAGTAGAATTTCTTATACGATTGATCTTTGTACTAGTATGTATGTTACACAATATCTTTGCACATTATATTCTGATAAAGTATTGCCCGCGGCTCCGCTCGTGTTCTGCTATTAGTGTTAGATTACCATTCCTTTTATAAGAGTCGTAGCGTGATGCTAGATAGCATATATAGATAATATTTGCCTATTTATATATAAATTATATATTGTTTTATGATGCTTTTTCCTATATGTATATAAATAAAAATGAATGTTTGAATGTTTGTTCGCTATGCGTTCCTAAATTATTGATCCGATTGTAATGAAACTCTGGTGGGTTATTCTGTACCCGCAAGCAAAGGTCCCTGGTGCCTTTTTTTGGGACGTTTCTCTATCATGCGTTCCTAAACTATTCAAACCCCTACCGGCGCACCCAAGCCTGACTCTCCTCTGTTCATCCAAAATAATCGCTTTAATTTAAATAAACTTCATATTTATTTCGTTTTAACGTCTAGTATAAATTCGAGATGCGATGACAGAGATACAGACAGACAGACAAAATTCTAAAAACTATAGATTCGGCCTCTGTATTCATAATAATGACTACATCAATAAGATTTTCCAAAAAATATTTATTGTACAGATTCGGCTCAGAATTTTATTATATGTATAGATTACATTCGTAAAATAAGCTTTCTGACAGCCTAAGCCTTATCACGATACAGATAAAGTTTTTTCTTACAAGGTACAAGCTTTTAAGTAGAAAAATATAAATATGTATACGTGAGATTTTAAGTTCATATTCAATGATCCTGAGAGCTTTAGAAATCTATCAGTTAACTTGCTTTCACAACATACTTGTTTTATTTACATTGACTATACATTCGATTGTATTGCTTTACATTATTTATGAGTTCTGTTTGTTTATTCCAAGCCTCCGTCATAAGTAGGAGAAACACAAAACAATTTCGTAATTCGAGTTACATATGAAAATAAATAAATATTATTTGTATGTATTTATACGTAGTTTATTATTATTTTTTTGTATTTCGTGTATTATTGATGTATGTCGTGTGACGTATTTATAAATGAATATAAAAATCAATCCACAATTAGCAATCGTGTAACATACCTACAAAGAAATACAGACGATTTGAGCACCTCTTCCATAGAACATAGTCAGAACTACAATAGCTCTGAATATTGTGTACAGTATACATACATTTCATGTTTCTTAAAAAAACAACGTTGTGAGGAAACAATAATAGCAAATTAATAAGAAACGAATATAATTTATATATAACTATCGACTCAACTTCGCTTCGCTCGGGTTCGTCCCTAGCTTGCTCCCAAACACATAATTTCATCCCCATTTTCACCCCCTTAAGGAATTATTTCCGAGATAAAAAGTATCTTATATTCTTCCCAGGGTTTCAAACTACTTTCTTACCAAAAATCATCTAAATCAGTGCAGTAGATCCAGAGATTACCCCCTACAACGTCACAAACTCACAAACTTTACCTCTTTATAATATTAGTATAGATTAAGCAAAGATAGAACAGTTCAGTGTCTTTTTCTCGTCTGTTTGTCTTGTTGTTTTGTTTAGTAGCTATTGAAGAGTTTTAGTGCTATCTAGTATAGTACTATGTGATCTGCGATAATAGGTACAATATTGCGCAGTGGCAGCTCGGAGGCAGACACCTTAACTTTTATCACCATCTATTATTTAAATAAAGGCTGTACAAAATTATTTACAACTAGAGGTGCTAGATGTCACCTTTTTTAAATTTTCACTTGAGGCCACCTTTCATTTTAGGAAAAAAATAGCCCGATTAGCGATGTCCGAATATTTGTATGGGATGCGCCACCTGTACGAGTATAGTATTATAAGATCCGTGGTGATTAATGAAAAATGTTTTTAAATTCATATAATATCTTTTCCTTATTTTTTAATAATGATCAAGATTGAATTTTAAAAACTGGGCAAGCACTCGTTTATTTTATTACCTAATAAAGGTATAATATAAATACAAGCTTGAAGTATATATATATATATATATATATATATATATATATATATATATATATATATTTAATATTTGGTATAAATTTCTCAGAGATGAGATCAAAAGAGAGAGATAAAAAGTATTCTATATATTGACTCGGATAATCAGCTATCATTATACCAAATTTTATCAAAATCTGTCCAGTGGTTTTATCGTAATGCGTTCTCAGATAGTCAGACAGATAAAGAAACTGACAGATAGACAGATAGACAAGAATTCTAAAAAACTATAGATTTGGCCTCTGTATCGATAATAATTAAGTACTATTTCAATAAGATTTTCCAAAAAAAAAAAAATTTAATGTACTCGATTTTTTTTATAATAAAAGTTTGTATAGTTTTTTAGCCTAAAAAGGTTAATCAAATTCAAAATCATTTTGTAGGTATAGTATTCAATACTTACTTTGCTTAATGGTTCTATCTTTAGATCATGAATATCGGTCTAGAATTCACGAAGATATTACGAAACATATATAAAACACACATGTATAACCGAATTTTATACATCCTCTTTTTTTGAATTAGAGTAAGCACACAGTAGTGTAAAAATTAGACCACAGAAAGTAACAACAGTAGTACAATGTGGTCTAATTTTTTACAATACCTACTCGAACCAATTATGAAGCTGGAAACATAATTAAAATATTTTTTTCTAACTAGTCAAATCGCTTTGTATGGAGAATGCTTTTTTTTAATTTCTAATTCTTGACAACACGTTTGGCTCAGTTGGTAGTGACCCTACTTGATGTGCCAGCGGTCGCGGGTTCGATTCCCGCTCGGGGCATCCATTTGTGTGATGAGCACGAATGTTTGTATTCCAGTCATGGGTATATTTATAATATGTATATATTTACAGTTATATATAATATGTAGTGTATCAACTATCTGGTATCCATAACACAAGCCTCGTAGCTTACCATGGAACTAGATGGCGCTGTGTGTTAATGTCCCAAAAAAAATCTTGCCATAACGACACTAACTTTTCAGAGGTATAAATGTCACTTTTTTCCATTTATAGTAAACATTAAAAATATTTTTTGTTTAAACATATTTGTCTTAAAAATAAAAATATTTTACTTTAAAATCCTCAGAGCCCATTATAATTGTTTGCTATATTCGTGTTTGCTTACAAAATTCACGCCTCACTCGACCAGACCTGTCTGCTAGATAAAGTGAATTCACTCGACGTTGACCCAAAACTTACCGTCAAAAGTTTTTAAAGAAAAACTCGGCTACAAAGAGTGGGCCGAACATAACCGGGAATGTAGTTTTCCGAGTCATTAGTCACGCGAGCAAGCGTGACATACGGTGCAAGAGCTTAATTGAATTTAATATAAATTGAGCACTTATTTTGGCAGGCTCAAAATTTTATGTTGAAATAAGCTTTAGAGGTAAAGCTTAAAATTATGTATATAAACACATTATATGAGAGCTTTTGAAGCATATTTATGTTATATTAGCAAAACCAAAGTCATACTTTCTGGTATACATATATACCACGTATGTTATACGTATGTTACATTAAAAGCTATAACGTGAAACAAATTAAAACTATATAGTATGTAAGTATGTATGTATGTGTATTAGTTTATGAGCGAGAATTAAAATAGCGAAAGGTCAACGTCACTTTTAAGAGACAACAGAGGAGCTTTTGTCAACCGATTTTTTTGTTTAGTATCTATTAATGAGCGTTAGTTTTTTATGAATCTATAGTTTTGGAATTTTCGCCTGTATGTCTGGGAACACATCACGAAAAAACCACTGGACAGAATTTGATGAAATTTTGTATGATGATAGCTGGTTACTCGGGTCAACATATAGTATACTTTTTACTGCGGGAAAATATCTCATCTCTGAGAAATCTATACTAAGCGTTAAAACGTACCTAGGGACAAAAGAACTACTAACTAGTGAAAAAAAAAACCAAAAACACTATAATACCGGTCCAATAGTAGACATAAAAATAATATATTTTTGTTTAATATATACTATCGTTCCGTATGTATTAGCAAAGTAAGTGATAGTACGGGCGTACTCAGCAACGTCTCTACGTTTCTTCTGCAAACTAAACTCATGCGAGGTGACACGCTCATCCGTAACTTTCCACCACTTGACTCCGAAAATAACCAGTCGACTGTCAACATTAATAACCTAGACTCGGCGAAATTCTCTCACATCTGACAAAGAGCGATGACGTAGCGACGCCATTTTTCAACTCTCATGTTAAGTCATCTAAATTATGCATTAGGTGTTGCTATTTCCGAGAATTCATGTGTTTTAGATGAAAGATGTGTGTGGAAATGAATGGGATAAACTAAAATGTACAACAGTGACTTTAATAATACAAGCAAGTATGTCATAGATTCCTTACATTAATATAGATTGCAGATGTATTTATTTTTCTTTTAGACGTTGAGTCTTTGGATTAATATATTATTTTGCATAGAAAAACTTTACAAACTTACAAAATACTGACAAGGGTTACTTTTTATCGTGATACGTCGAGTGATGTGCACGGGTATACATTCAATGCGAGAGGTATCAGGTCATAGTCCATATCATTGACTTAGTGAGAGTTGTGGGACTTCACGTGGCTTTCGGAAATAATGCAAATCATCGGTCAGTGCAATGTACCAAATGTATGGTCGCAGATCCGGAGGTCTGGGGTTTGAGTCTTGAGTCGGGTCATGTTTCTGTCAATAAATTCTAAGTATCAGCCTGGAGTTGGGAAATTGGCGGTGTTATATGTTTGTTCCTTGGAAAGCACATCAAAAATTTGATCCTGCTCCTAATCTTCCACCAGTCGTGTCGAACTATCATGATATGAGATTTGTAGAGTGAAAGGAATACAGAGTACACTAGTGAGTATACGGCGATCAATCTTACTAAGATTAGCTATTTGCGTAGATTTTATAGTGCGCAGAATGAGCTCAAACAAAATCAAAGTCAAAGTCCAATGATAAGATACTTTGACGGGGATGAAACACCGCTAACTTCTTAACCCTGGACTATTACTGTGAATCTTGACTATACTTGACCTAATCTGGACTCGAACCTAGGATCTCTTACTTACGAACCACTAGACTAAACAATCAAATACCGAAATATCAGTTGTGAGGTTTTTCTGTTTTTAAGTAAAAATTTGTGAAGATCATATAAAAAAAATTTTTGGACGATAAAGTAACTTAGACTTTATCATCCACTATAGTTTTAACTTTATTTTTTTACTTTACAGGTACTTGAAATTTTATGAAACTTAATTGATTCAGGCAGCTTAGCGTGTTTAAATTTTCCAATATGTGGGAAATTTTAGTAAAGCTCCCTCTGGTCCATTTTAAACTAAGTAAGTATCTACTATTTCTATATTTCTTGTTTAATAGGATCATTTTGTACGATAGTAAAATAACATTGAATAGTAAATACATGTAACAGACGTGTTAAGAGGACATTAGTGAGCGTATAAACCTGTGAAATTGTAACGTCGAGTTTGACGATAAGAGGCCTTTATAGCCATGTGACCTAATGTACTTTGGTAAGTACTATTTTATATACTCGTAGGTTAAACATTTCTATAAATATGTATAATATTTTTTTTATTAATAACTTCATTAATATTTTTTTATTAATAGATGAAATATATCAAAAAATCCATTAAGGCTCATCATTATCCACGTTCTGATTCCGTCATTATTTATTTGAATATATCAGCTTTTATTTAGCCCTTTTAACATCCCACTGCTGGGTACGGGCCTCCCTTCAATACGAGGTGAATCACGTCATAGTCCACCACGCAGGCTGAATGCGAATTGGTAGACTTCACAAATCTTTCGAAATCTTGTTAGGTCCTTGCTCAGATATACAGGTTTCCTCAAGATGTTTTCCTTCACCGTAATATGGTACAGTGGTTACTATATTGAACATGATCAGAGGTGGGATTTCAACCCACTTCACTTACTCGTAGTCCCTAACCGAGTACCTTTCTATTAAGCATATGTCATACATATGTATATCAGCTTAATTATACCAAAATATTGTAAAGTAATACAAATTATACACTTCAAAAATTATGATCTTTTAAATTAGAATTCAAGGTGGTATAAACAACACCTTCAAAAAACTTATTTTTTGCCTGTCTATCTGTTTATATCCTCTGATCTTATAAATTACTAACTAAGTTGATTTTAACACAACTTATTAGATTGGATAGTTTGGGATAAAAGTGATATAGACTACTTTTTATTTAAGACAAAGAGCTCCCGTTGGTACTATAGGGGTCATAAAAGAGTCTAAAAAATATACATATATCATAATATTTATCATATTTATGATTACTAGATACAAAGTCATATAAATTAAGATATCTCAACGAATATCAAAATAAGTTATATAAAAAGTTATTGTATAATACACTCCTTTTTTTGTTATTGATGAAAATATCAATTATTAAATAGGAAGATAAAATTCGATTACATTATTTTTACACATGTGCAGTATGTTTTATGTTCCATTATATATTCTTTTCGATTACAATGCATTGAACACCTTTTTACGACCTTGTTTACGACTTTTCTGGTGGAGTCTGATTACTGAAGCAAAATGCTACTTGTATTGACTTTAATGGCCCTGAATAGGGGGTTCACCGAGCGTATTCTTGTTTATTTGAAAAGTTTTATATAAAGATCTTACTTTTGCCTGTGGCTCCACTAGCTGGATAGGTACGCTGATAAAATGCATGTGTTACATAACTGCCTATGTATAATGGTTATCATGTACGGCTGCACATCCGGAGGTGCTAGGATCGAGTCTCAGTTCGAGTTAAGTTTTGTGTATTTCTGTTAAGAAAGTCCCAATAACAGCCCGGAGTTGGGAAGTTGGCCTTGTTGTAGCCCTGTGCCTTGGAGAGCATTAGAATCCGTCGGTCCTGCTAGTCGTGTCTGTATTTTGCTCATAATAATATAAAAATTTTCCATCTATATATTAAAAAATAATACAAATAGGTACTAAATTAGCTAATTAAAAAAATATATAACAAAAAAGCACTAGTATTTTTTTTTCATTATTTCCCATTGACATTATAAACTAAAACATCATTTGTCATGCTTTATCTTTCTCTTAGTTCAAAATTAATTAACTTTTATTTGAATTCTCATCCCCTATTTAACTTTTTTAGGGGATGAATTATCCAAAATCCTTTGATCACAACGGGAACTTTTGTGCAATACTTGCTTCTAGCCCCAGTAGTTTCGGCTCTCTCTCTTATGGTATTTGTTTTAATTTAGTATATTAAAAATTACATTATAAAGTTAACATCGAGATATGACCTAAATAATTTATGCATATTGCCATACAAAAACATGTAGACAAAACCTTTTAAGCTGTAAGGAAAGTAAATGATCCCTTCGTTATGAAAGGTCGCTATGAAAGGCGTAGCATTGGCAAGGCACTTTAAGTTTTAATCTAGCATGCGGTCGACATTGGTAGATAGAGATCTAGGCCTTGAGGTTTTCAGCCTAAAAAGAGGTTACAGTTGGTTTTAGACTCGAATGAACGCTTTTGTTTCATTCAAAAGGTGAAAAGAAGCTTTTTGACATAATGTAATAAAAAAATTCCGTATTTAAACAGCCTTTATTAATCTATGTTAAGCTTACAGAATGAATAGTGGTATTTAAAATTTAAAGAACATTTAATTAATTTATAATGAAGTCTATTGAAATTTTGAGCTTAGGGCTTGATATTATTTCTTTTTCATATTTTGGTTCTCATAAAAACATACAATTATTATAATTTTTTAAATTAATAAAAATTTAAGGCAATATAATATAATGGATTTCCAAAGTACGCAGTTTGTGATTGTAAAATGTTAGCTGTAGTTCAAAGGTTTATAGGCTAGTAAAGCTTTTACGACGATGCAACCCTATCACACTGTTAATTTTGGCTTAGAGTAAGGTAAGCTAACGTCGGTCAAAATGCTTACATCTATACAGTCGCCTCTTAAGTTAGTTTAAAAAAAATAATTTGACGCCAGAAGGTGTCAAAAAGTTGTTATTTAATAACCATAATAATTCATTAGGTATATTTATTATTTCTAGGTGTAAGCCGAACATATAGTAATAAAAAATATACATTCATTAATAAAGAACATAAACTATATAAAAAACTGATTCATTCGATTACGTTGTATTTGTCTGGTAATGTAGTATTAAAAACAATATTTTGACAGTTAATTTAAATTTCGAGATGCAATTTTTTTTAAATAATGTGTTGTCTTATCGCCTCTTCCGTTGAAAAGAGGTTTATTTTTTGTTCAATGAATCAGCATTGTGATTCCCACAGCGGAAAATAGCTTCCCAGCCATTCTGAGGGGACATGACTTGTACAATAAATATTTAGTGTTTTCTTTTATAAATACAATAATTGAATTTATTTATGTATATAGATAAATAAAATTAAAGTGTCAATTTTAATGACAAAATATCAAGTTTTACTAATATAAGGAATTACATATATACGATACTTATAAGAAAACACAAAAACAACAAGTGAAGCAAGGCCAGATTGGCAGATATTTTTATGAATGTGGAGTAACCTATTAGTTATAATAATCTATACATATAATAAAAGTGTAACCAAGCTGAATCTGTACATTAAATATGTTTTGGAATATCTTATTGAAATAAACATTATTATCGATACAGAGGCCGAATCGATAGTTTTTAGAATTTTTGTCTGTCCGCCTGTCTGTTACCGCATTACAGAAAAACTCTAGAGGGATTTTGCTAAAATTTGGTATGGTAATAGCTGGTTATCCAAGTCAACATATAGGATACTTTTTACCGCGGGAAAATGTCTAATTTCTGAGAAAAAAATACAAAAACTGCAATGTAAGAGTGTATTTATATGTAAAACCTAAAAAATTGGTTTTTGGTCATCTGAACGCGGGCGGAGTCGCAGGAAATGCTAGTATTAATATATTATTGTATTGTTGATTTTCGTAATATCGCTTACACACTACGCTTGCATACGTATATGTGTATCTCTCAGACTAAGGAATTATATAGACGTTAATATTTTTAAGCGTTTGTAGCGTGACTTGCTGTTTATGCTACTATTAATATAATAAAGAAAGGCTTCATGTTTAGTTCTATGACACTCTGTCCATATTATTCCTAAGTGTGTAATGTATGTATACTTTACTAGTAAACAAACACGAGTTAAGAGGGTTAGAGTATTTTAACCAAAGGCTGTTACGGGCCAGTGTCATAAAGTTTTTACGAGGATGCTACCCAATCAGACTGCTAAGAAGTTTAAGCACATATTTAAACCAATGTTGGACGTCAGCGTAGATGACTTGATGAGATTTTGATAGCAAATGAAAATATTTATATTAGTAGTTCTGCGTATTAATCCTCATCAGATCTTCACCAATTCTTTATGAGCTACGTAAGTTACTACCTTTCAAATAAAAGAAGAATCATCGAAATCGGATATCGTAACGTGGAGATATCCAGTTACCCCCTTTTTGCAATTTTTGGAGGAAGTCCAATCAAAAATCCCCGAAGACAAAAAAATCTACAAAGTCGTAAAATCTGTGTACCAAGTTTCATCCACATCGGTTATAAAATATGAGCTGTAGAGGAGTACCAACAAACTGACATACGAAAGTTGCCAGAATTGAAGCAGACTAGACGCTACTTAATCAATTAGAACCAAAAAATATATCATATTCCAGCAACTCAATCAAAAGTTATTTGGTTAAAATCATAATATGCAAAATTTTGATTTATTACAATGCAAATAAAAGGAAAATAATTTTCGAATGTCTTACATAACTTAAGATAAATAAGAAGAGAAGCTTTGTAAGTAACAAAGTTGTGAACTTTATTGCCTTGTTATGTTAACATAAGACACGACCTTATACGATACATATAAGATACGACTACATATAAGATACGACTCTAAATTGATTTTTGAAAGTTTTATTTAATTTGTATTTTTATTTGTTGGTATGTCTGTTTGTTAGTTGGTTTTTTTGTGTTTTTGGTATTGGTTAATATTGCATGGGTCAAATCTTGCAAGTTGAATTATAAACATTTCCTTGTATCCTCCAGAGTTGAGATTTTACATGTTCTTCAGTTCCGATGACAATTACTTCTTATGATATTTATGACCTAATTCTCCATCTAGAATATGCTTCAGATGAAGCAACTTCTCAACGGTAAACGGTACAGACAAGATATTTTATATACGCATTCAACTATTATATTTCATTCTTAAATCTACCACGACTTGGCTGCTGTGTCCAGAATTGGCTCCAAATAAGACATCTCCTAATCGTCAACAGCATTTTTGTTCTTTATGTCACATTAAAAACAGCTTAATTTTAAAAATGCTTTTTTACTATTAATTTATTTAGATAATATAAAATAACTTCAAATATAGTAATGCCACGTTGATTATATAATGAATAACAATTCTAACTTTATGTTATACTTATTTTTTAAATCCTATATATTTTAGAGCAACACTTAAAATCTGGCGAACTCTTTTTCGTACTTACTTAATCCATTTTGTCATGTCTATTGTTTTTATTTTATTCAATATGTAACTTTATCTAATGCATAAAGATTATCAGACTTTTCAGTCCTACGTATTTTACGAAGCACGGTACAAATGTGTGTATCGTTAAATTCAATTAAGTTTCGCAGTTGTTGGCAAGTCATAAACGAATCACTTTAGAATGAAATTTGGTAAATATCAATGAAAAACTCATTATAACCCAAGTGTGTATACAAAATATTCTATATACATTGTAAATATATTATATGTATAATTAAGTTGAGTACGTTCGATTATGTACATATAACCATTTATTTTACTACACTAACGACTCTCACTTCGGATGCGTCTCTAGGTGCTTAACACAGCCTTGTGTTACTCCTTGTCATATAAGTGAAACACTAACATACACGCGCGCACACACACACACTCAACAAACACGTGCGCAAACTCACAGCCACTCACACATGCGCAAAGCTTAGTCCGTTTTTATCGCTATTCATCTATAACTTGAGACGTCGTTTGAAAGGCAGCTTTGCTAGCGTGCCCTACAAACATAAATCGAACCTCGTTAAATCACACCCCGAAGGTTCCCACGGGGATGTAGTCCCTTTAAAATTTATTTAATAAAATTTAATGAAAAAAAGCAAAATCCTTTCTCGCAGAAAATCCGGTTTTGGGAATCTTTTTACGACATTCTCCGGAAATAATACTGTTATAATAATGATTCGAGACAAGGTTGCACGGTATGCACTTGTATATAACTTTTCTTAATTGGTTACATTGTTATATAAAATTTTAAATTAACCTTTATGATTGATCCATGTGTGTCACAAATTTAATGTCACGTAAAATATAGATATTTAAAAAGAATTATTTCAACGAAAATATTATAAACTAGCAGAACCCGCGGCTTCGCTCGCGCTAAAACTACAAAAAAAAAACTCTAAAAAGCTAGGTACTTAGGATTCATACAAGTTTTATCCCCTATTTTACCCCCTTATAGGATAAATTTAAAAATTGCTAAAACGTGTATTTATTTAAACAAATGTATTGAAGAGTTTAATACCAAGTTTCAAGAAATTCTGATTAGAAATAAATTTTCGACCGTATTATAACCTGTTTTCCCGTGGGAATGAGATAATCTCCTGCGATAAAAAGTAGTATGTGTATTTGTAGTATGGATACTATCTCGACTCACTTAAAATTTTATGATATGTATAGATATATAGATATAGATTTATATAGCTTGAATATTTATTGTTATATAAGAAAAACTGAATCCAATATAATTTACCTATCCCTGTAGTACAGTGTAGAAAACATAAATTTACATCAGTATGAAAAGGAAATGGGAGCATAAAATTCAATACAGAAAGACACGCGCAATGTGTATGTAGATTTAGCTGTAGTATAAATATGTGGGTATAGAAATTGATTATATAAAACCATTATTAAATAAGTATATAAATATTTTTTTAACTATTTATTGAGCAATGTTATCTTATAATAAGCATTTTTGTATATATGGAAAATAAATTTTATATTTATATGAGGTTTTGTTTTTTAAGTTTATCTATATAATAGGTATTTTTTCAGATTTTTTTATATACCTACTTACCGAAAAAACGCCGAACGAAGGTCAGTCGCCCAGGAAATAAGCTATCATAATAACGCTACTATTTTTATAAGCAGAATAATAATAAATATGTTTGGACATTAACACAGAGCACCACCTAGTTCCATGGTAAGCTACGAGGCTTGTGTTATGGATACCAGATAGTTGATACACTACATATATATAACTTTAAATACATACATATTTTATTTAATCAGCTGGTTATCCTGGTCAACGTATAGGATACTTTTTACCGTGGGAAAATATCTCATTTCTGAGAAAAAATATAAAAACTGCATTGTAAGAGTATACGAATATGTAAAACCTAAGAATTTGGTTTTTGGTCATCTGAACGCGGGCGGAGCCGTGGGCAATGCTACTTATGAATAAAGCATTAACTATAAGGCAAGAAAGATGTACTCAATTTTCCGTTGATAATATTACTAAAGTATTATATATTAGCAGTTTATTACATATTAATAAAATATAATCTATTGGCAGAGTTTATTTGTTTGTTTTTTTGTTTGTCTTTTAGCAACCAACTTTTTGTAAAACTGATGCTTATATCTTAAGCATAAACGCAGGCGAAGCCGCGGGTCCTGCTAGTATGTTATAAAATAGACATTACGTTTTTTTTCCGAAGAGATTATCTGTCAATAACCATCTGATTATACCTTATTGAATTTTATTTATGTCAACAAAATTATACTGCTAAAACATTATGTACATGAAATATCAATTATGATTAAAAAAAACCTTTTATAATACTTTCTTAGATTTACGAGATTATTTAATATTTTTAATGAAACTATTTTTTTTTTGCGAATTTATTTTGACTAGTGTTCGCGCAGTGATCGAAATTCGACTGTAAATATAAGGAAAATCTAAATAATACGAGCGACTCACCCTCGTTAAGTTTTAACGTTTAGTATAGATTTCTCAGTATTTCCGCAGTAAAAAGTATCCTATATGTTGACCCGGATAACCAGCTATCATTATATCAAATTTCATCAAAATCTATCCAGTGGTTTACTCGTGATGCCCTCAAAGACAGACAGACAGACAAAAATTCTAAAAACTATAGATTCGGCCTTTGTATCTATACAAATGACTATTTCAATAAGATTTTCCAAAAAATATTTAATGTACAGATTCGACTCTTTTTTATTATGTGTATAGATTACAAAGCTATACATTAATTTTAATAAAAAGAGAAACTAAGAATAAGAGAACAGAAAAAAAATTATACTGAAGTACATATATAACAATTTAATATGATTGATATTGTGAATGTATAGAGAACCTATCCGTAAGATTTCCACACGCTTAAATAAAGTGTGACAACGAATGCAAACTGTCCCAGTTAAAGCCGGTTCCCTTGAGCCCGACCGGATATTAAGCGGACGCTACGTCAGGAACCACCCACTGAGATAAATAGCACTTTCATATATGTGGCTTGGTCACAAAAACTTTAGTAAGGTATTAAAAATTTTTTAACACCGCGGCCTATATGTATGTATGTATGTATGTATAATATATGTATGTATTATATATATTTTTACTTTGTTTTGTAATTTTTTTTAACTTGCAGCCCTGGTCGATCTTTATCTTTCTCCTATGGTTACGTGGAAGAGATCGCTTACTTAGCGATAAGGCCGGTTGTGCTATTTCTTCTTTACTACGTAGAAACGGACTCCCCATAAGCTATTTCTTCTTTAATCCAGACATTTATTATATACTAACTCGTGCGCTTTACCAATGGGTCCCAGCCGATGCAAAGCATATCTAATATATTTCGATACGTAAAATACATATTTACCTATTAGATATTCATATCTTAAAATATTGTAGGCTGGCACAGACTTCGAAAATATCTGATTAGGTATCTATCCTAAATGAAAACCTCGTTTAGTTATTTTTTACATTTTAGTTCCTGGAAGTCGGATTTTTTTAGTTTTTATTTTTCCATTTTTAGTATAGATGTAATAAGCAGGCAATTTGTAAGCAGAAAGGTTTTTAATAACATATTCGATTAAACAATTAATTAAAAAAATTATTTATTGTTGATTTTTTTAAAAACCGCTCGACCGATTTCGATAAAATTTATATAGGACCACCTGGGAAGAATACCCTTTCAAACAAAGAGAACCTCCTCCTTTTTGGAAGTCGGTTAAAAATGGTATTTAAAAGTTGTTAACAGAGTTGAACTATTTACTTATAGGGATTATAACATATTATCAACGCGAAGAACGACACTAGGTAAATATTTGTCTTACCTTGGTTAAGATAAAGAAGGTGGTTTGACACTTATATCCACTAAGTTTTATCTAAAAACGACAAAAGAGTGTTTATTTAGTTGTTTTCTTCTATACTTATTTTCTTTTTTTCATAAAAGTTAGGCAGTGGTAGCCCAGTGGTAACGCGCTCGCTTGGGAAACCGAGTGAAGCGGGATCAAATCCCGGGTCACGCACCTCTGATATTTTCATGTGCAAATCATTACCAACATGATTACCAATTGTCTTATAATGAAGGAAAACGTCGTAAGGAAACCAACATTTCGAAAACTAAGTTTTCGAAATACATGTGAAGTCCGCCAACCCGCACTTGGCCAGCGTGGTGGACTATGGCCTGACCTCCCTCGTATTGAAGGGAGGACCGTGCTCAGTAGTAGGACATTAAAAAGGACTGAATACAATAAAATATAAGTTTTGTGAAAATAAAAAGGAAGTATCATGTATTTAAGAAATAAATAAAGTTAAACAAAATCTCTTGGATATGAAAATTTAAAGCAAACAAAATAATAAATAGCCAAATTGATGAGGGTACAGAAATTAAATCTTCCGTAGTTTAGATCTATGAGGGACCTGACGTGATTATATAGACTTTAGCGGCCACGGCCATGCAAGGGTTCCCTTGAGCCCAACCGGATATTAACTAGCATCGTGGTACGTTACTAAGATAAATAAAATGTACGTACATTAATAATGTGCAATAAATGATTAATGCTATTAAACAAAAATTATATTTTGAATATTTATTATTTAGTGTGCATTTATTATTTAGTACTAAGCCATTTGAACATATTTTGATATATATATATATTACTGTTACATTATTTTATTTCTTGCAATATATTGAATATTGATTACATGTTTGTCGATTCTTCAGCCTTCTGTTTGTGCGCTAACATGCATTTGTTTGCCTTCAGACTAGTTGGTGCAGCTGACAGGAAAATTGAAAGTGTAGCGCTAATGTAAGCTATTTAAAGTATACTGGAATAATTTATGTTAAGAAACCCAGCTATTTCAAATCTATACAGATAAATAAAATTGAAGTATCTGTTTGTAATGTTAAAATAATAGCGTTACTAAATGCATATGAAATTATATACGGTACTTATAAGAAAATCATTTTTTTTATTTTTGTCTGTCTGTTTGTTCCTGATAATCTCTGAAACGGCTGGACTGATTTTTTTGGGACTTTCACTGAAAGATAGCTCATGTTGTAGGGAGTAACATAGACTTATTTTATTTTAGAAAAAGATTTGGCTTCCACTCAAAAAAATTAAAACGTACCTAGGGACGAACCTGAGCGAAGCGAGGGTGAATCGCTAGTCTATAATATAGACGTTAAACATTTTTGGTGCGTTTCTGAGCTTAAATTATTTTGGAACAAAAAAAACACATCCAAAAAATTTTTTTTTAACCAAGATTTTTTTCACGCGTATTTAGAATAGCCCATCAGAGTTTCAACATAATCGGATGTATGGTTTAGGAATGCATAGAGGACAAACATACGAACATTTATTTTTATTTATACATAAGTAGTAGCTTACCCTCACTTTGTTCAGTTACCTTCTGCCTAGGTACCTAACAGTAGCTAATGTGTTACTTCAGGTCATAGTGTATCTGTACTTCATCTTTCAGCGTGAAGACAAACAAACATACACACATACATACATACATACATACATACATACAAACGTAAAAAATTTCTCATTTATCATAGATCCGATAATATTATGTACCTACGAAATAATTGTCAAGTACGAATCTGACTTGTGTGAAAAATGTTATATTACTTGAACCATTTCTAATAAGGTATCAATAAATAGTTTAACTATAAAGATATTTTGGTTAATGAAATCGTTAACTCTATTTATATTTCAATTCACGCAAATCAATACCGCCCACTTGCATCCTAAACGAATTTGTTAGATTATGTAGATAGCGAAAATGGCTTCCTTTTAATATCTACCAAATTTCAGCTGGCGTTTTCTTTGTTCCCTTACAATGTATTGTAATTGAATTGGATTGGGTTCTGTCAATTAAGCTTTGTAGTGGTTTCGGTGACCGCGACATTTTCAACAGTTAATTTCTATAAAACGTTTTTATGGCGGAAACTCAGTTGGTTTAATTACAACGTACATCTTACTATTGGCTCTCTGTGACATGTTAAAATAAAAATGATTTATTTCAATGTTGTATTTTAAATATGCTTAATATACCGTGACTTAATTAATATTGATGTATTTTAAATACAGTATTTGTATAGCAATAATTAATTCGATATTTTGCAATTATATTGAAGATATGAAAACAAGTGCTTGGCAATGTGAAGCTAGTACATGCGTTATTGAGTCAACACATACGCATGCACGCATGCATACACACGCATGCATTTACGCACGTACACATACATTCACGCGCTTGTTCGCACTTAGTTAATTTCTTTCCATTTTTATTTTTATGCTAAATTGTTTTTTATATGTTATTTTATTATATATATATATATATATATATATATATATATATATATATATATATATATATATATATATTATAAATATAAATACGTATGACTGGTGTACAAATATTCGTGCACATCACACAAAGGAATGCCCCGCAGCGGGACTCGAACCCGTTGGCACAGCAAGTACGGTCTCTACAAATTCGTAATATATATAATATACAAGACACATACACATTCACTATAATAGAAAGCATAAAATGAAAGACTTTCGTAAGATATCGTTGGGAGTAACGGTTGACGGCTTACGCTCTTTATTGCTACTAAAAATTTCTTGTCAGAGAAATGCAATAATTATTATACTTGACCCGAGCCGGAACTGGAACCCAGGACCTCTGAGATTTTAGTCGTAGATATGTACATGATCACTAGATTAACGAGGCAGTGTATAGAGCATAATAACGTATGAAATCCAAAAAACATTTTCCTAACAAGGAAAATTCTTAATAATTACCTGTCAGTATTTCTTTTGACAAAAATATGTCAGTTATACGGTACAAGTGACAGGATATTTTTGGGAGTTGAGATAAAATCAGTTGTATAGAGGTCGAGAATCTCTGCATCGAAATAACCCCCGGCTTTGTTTAGATATATCGCCTGCCACCGGATATTACAAGCTGCATTGACGCCTTTCTCTTTATACATATACTAGCACTGCCTGCGGCTCCGCCCGCGTTCAGATGACCAAAAACTAAATTCTTAGGTTTAGCATATTAGTATATTCTTACATTGCAGTTTTTGTATTTTTTCTTAAAACTGAGACATTTTCCCGAGGTAAAAAGTATCCTATATGTTGACCCGGATAACCAGCTATCACCATACCAAATTTCATCAAAATCCCTCCAGTGGTTTTTCTGTGATACGGTTACAGACAGACAGAAAAAAATTCTAAAAACTATAGATTCGGCCTCTGTATCGATAATAATGTTTATTTCAATAAGATTTTCCAAAAAATATTTAATGTACAGATTCGGCTTAGTTACAATTTTATTATATGTATAGATATTGAAATAAAAAGATGGTGTACTATAAAATCAAGCGTTAAAAGTTTCATTATAGGTTTTAAGCTAACTAGCTTACACATTTTTTATTTATCAACTCTGAAAACGGGATATTTGATGTCTTTCAGACTACGAATACTTACACTTTACAGTATAGAGTTTTTTACTCTATTTTAAAAACAAAGCTTTATTTCTAAGATTTATACATATGTGTATAGAGTAAAATACATCTTTTCGACTTTAATAAATTAAAATGTGTATTTTATACCAATAGAATTGACCTTTATAATTGATTAGCAAAGGAAAGTACATCATAATATAAATTAAATTGTTTACTAATATCAAATTTAATTGCAATATTCGTGCCTTATTCACGGAATCTATATGAATTATAATTAAATTAATTTTGAAACCAATTTGCTAAGTTTACAAAGTCAAACCATAAAATAATAATTATTTACTAGCTAACTTGTATTGATTTAGTCAAAATGGTATAGATGTGGTATTCGTATTTTATCATATACTGGTATATATTATATTCGTTTTCTACACTGTATTTACATAGTTCTTAGAAACAGCCTCCAGTATTGTTTGAGTTTTGCCGTTTAAACATTTCGGAATACGGTTCTATTGTAGAATTTGTAATAAATTCTAAATAATTTCTATTTGTATTCACACAAAGTAAAAACTATTAATTAAAAAAAATATAAGCATGCTTATAACTGTCTGTAATGTAAGAATTATTCAAAACGTATGAAAAAGTCCGAAGAGCTGAACTATCCACTCTCTGAACCCATCAGATCAGTTTGATGGTATCATCTGTACTAATATCATAAAGAGGTAAAGTTTATGAGTTTGTGAGATTGTGAGTTTGTGACGTAGTAGGGCGTCTACGGGACCGATTTAGATGAAATTTTGTAAGACGATAGTTTGAGGCCCTGGAAAGGATATAGGATACTTTTTATCCCGGAAATCATCCCTTAAGGGGTTAAAAATGAAGATGAAAGTTAGTATGGGGAATCACAAATAAAGCTATCTTTTCGGATTTTTTCGAGAATTTATTTAGATTTTTGGTACCCGACGTTTTAGAATGCTTTACAGCAATCATGGTCACGGAAGAGGCTAACGCTTAAGAATTCATCAACATTCAGAAGTATCAATTTTATGACATCTAAATTTCACATACCAATAAAGTTTCAAGCTACAACTTAGTGTAATCGATCGACTTGGAATAGAAGACCTTCGATTTCGAACGAAGTACCTTGTACAGCTAATAAAATCTTAGTAGATTCTTCATTTCAAATGAAATGTATTCTTCCAAAAATACATTAATTCAGTAACAACATTTATAACACAAAAGAACCTCTTAGGAAGCTTATAAATAATTAATTAATCCGTGACAGAAGGCCTCACTTTTCCACAACAAACATAAGCTAGGTAAGGCAGACGAAATATGTACCGTATGATTATATAGTTGCAATAGTACTATTATACTAGTAGCTGTAACATGCGAGTGATGAGAAGACAATTTGTACAGTGAACGGTACAAGTTGTTGTCCATGAAAACAGTCTAATAAGACAATATTGTAGAAACATCCTTCAAAGCCCATGCTGCTTGCGAATTATAAAGATTAAAATTTAGAAAATGCTTATATTAGAAATAAAATGTAATTTTATTGCATATACATACATACATTTTTTTCAGCTTATCGCCGTCCATTGCTGGATGAAAGTCTCTCCCAGAGAATGCCAACCATCCCGATTTTGAGCAGACCGCATCCATCTCGTACCTGCTACCTTTTTCAAATCGTCGGTCCTCCGTACCGTAGGGCGTTCCACACTACATTTCCCAAAACACGGTTTCCACTCTAACACGTATCGGCTCTATCAACCATCTATACGCCTGGAGACATGACCAGCCCACTTCCAGTACAGTGCTCATTCTACATTTTGTATTTACATATATATTTTTCAAGTTATACTTCTTTTGGAACGTTTGGAAAAAATATGAGAGTAAAATTTTTACGATGCGCGCGCACTGCGACAGCCAAAAAGCGACATGATGAAGTTAACCGATAACTGTTTATTGCCATAGTAACCGTTGTTATTGTCTAACAAATAATATATAATATTAATATTATTTCCTTAAATGATATTCTTTAAATATATTATTTAATTATTTCATTAATTTATCATTCCTTTTACTAACAGAGAGTTGTGACATACGGGATGAAATCTTTAGCTATTTTTTGTTCTGTTACGCCAAAAATGCAAAACTTCTTACGTGCGTACATATATAAGCTTATACGTACACACACACGTTTTTTTTTTAATTTTTGTATTCGTTTGCTAAATAATAGACCTATTGAAATCAACTCAATTCATACCTAAATAAAGAATTCATAAACCAGTTATAATGTTATCAATAGAAAAAATAACATATCAATCGGATAATCCATAAAACGATGTATTTGCTTATTGACATTTGAAAAGGGTTATTGAAAAGTTTTTATTATACAAAAAAGTAAATACTATTGTTATTAGCGACGGTCTGGAGCCGAACTGAATTGAAAAAAAGCTTTTGTAGATTGGGAATTTTTAAAGGACTTTTCATTCATTAGCACTACGTCATGTAATGGGATATTTAATCTGAATACACAAATCTTTTCATCTATACATATAATAAAATTCGAGTTAAATCCATACATTAAATATTTTTTGGAAGATCTTATTGAAATAGTAATTATTATACTGAGACCGAACTGTCCGTCCTGGTACGCATCACGAGAAAATCACTGGGAACCTGGCAGATTTTGATGAAATTTGGTATGATGATAGCTGTTTATCGCGGTCATTATAAAGGATACTTTTTACTGCGGGAAAATATCTCATCTCTGAGAAATCTATACTAAGTAGGAGAGTCGACTGAAATATATGAGTGACCCGATTAGTTCATCGTGTCTATCTATCGAAAATGTTTTGTGTTCAGGAGAATTGGAAAGGATTTCAACAAAACTAAACCGCAAAAATTAATTTATGAAGAGCACTACACATCTGATTTTCAGAGATATTATAGAGATTTGTATATATTTAAAAATATCTTTAAAAGCTTTAAATTAAAAAAAATCTTCATACAAACTTTGACTGCTTTCAATTTTTAAGGGATGATTTTTTTAGAAAACTATTATAGGTACATTGTACATATATACGTAGGAATTTCCTCAATTTGAACCTTGACTGCCAATCTCATTAAAATTAGCCAACTGCTCATGAGATATTATAGTGCAGCGCGTGTGCCTATGGACGCAAAGACATAGCGTGTACTCCCTATTTCTGATATTCTCATATGCCGGTAGGACAACAACTCAACACGACCGGTGAAAGATCACGCGCAGAACCAACGTCTTTACCTGCTCTCCGAGGCTCGGGAGAGAAACACCACTAACGTCCCAACTCGGGGCTATTACTGAGAATTTATTTAGAGAAATACCCTTTAGCCATACTTAGGCTGACCCAGGGTTCGAACCCAGTACCTCCAGATCTGCTGCCGTACATGCTAACCACTAGACCATTGAAGTAGTTAACATAATAAAAATAGTTTTTGTGACATTTATAAATGCTACCCTATACCTTTTATAAATGCAAACTGGTAAAATATGGCAATATTTGCATTGCAAAGTAATTTCCTAAGTAATCTGATATCAACAAACATCTCCCACCCCTTACATCTTTGTTCATGTCAATTCTGTGTAAACCTTTTAGGGTGTGGACTTGTTATGCTTTTTTTATAGTTTTGTGCTTAAATAATTTATTTGAACAGCCAAGCATTATCAAAATAAATTTTAAAAATATAGATAATGTTATAATTGTGAGAAAAATATATATACCAAAAATATATATACCAAAGTAAATAAATATGTTGAGACATTAAGACAAAACACCATGTAGTTCCATGGTAAGCTACGAGGCTTGGATACTAGATAGTTGTTGATACACTACATATATAAATATAAACATCAATTACTGGAGTACAAATATTCGTGCTCACCACACTAATGAATGCTCCCAGCGGGACTCAAACTTGCGACCGCTGGCACAGCAAGTATGGTCACTACAAACTGAGCCAAACGTGCCGTCAAATAAAAAAAAAAGCTAATAGTTATACTTTGTCCTTCAACGATACGCAGCTAGACCTTTAAATGTAAATTCGTAAACACATAATTTTATTACATTTTGGCCTTAAGGAAATTAATGAATTATAATCACACCAATATTATAAATGAGAAATTTTGTAAGTGGTGATTCATCATACTCTAACGGTTCGACGGATTTGTGGGAAATTCAGAATATATCTTATATCCTGGATAAACTAATAGGTTTTTTTATCGTTATAGCCAACACATGAGTACCACGGGCATACGCAAAGGTGCAGAATCTCAAGATCTAGATGAAGAGTGCTTTGAAAATAATTCCACATGCGGTTGTATAGGTAATAATTCTGATATTATTAGGTGAAATTTAGTATTAAATCATATTTGTGACTTCTCCATTGTACGTGACATAGTCGGAGTAATCTGTGCTCAACTGGTACGCTTTTGGCATAATTACATACATTTAGAATATCCTTTCTATTAAAGAAATCTAGTTTCTTCGAGATAGCTAATCAAATTTAATTCTATAGAATTAATATTGACGTAATTCACAGAAGATGTTATGGACTGCAAGATTTTTTTTTGTTCGTTCGTATATATTTATTATATGTATATCTTCATCGATTAATTTCTCAGGAATAATTTGACCGAATGTGTCCCAGAAAAATTATATGGAATTCCATTTATATGTATTTTTTGTAATATAAATTTTATTATAGACACGTAAATTAATCTAGTATAATATTTCAGATTTCATTTTTGCACGTTTGATTTCTTTGACTTATTAAAGGAAAAATTACAATGTTAAGAGTTTCGTTTAACAAAGTAATTTCTACACAGCCTGTGAATTATTGATATTTTACGGAACGTGGACGTATATACTAATAGGTCATATTTGCTAACTATTGAAAGTTTTATAATATTGATAGGTATTTATTATACTCTTTATTGTACAATGTATACCATGTTAAAACGAACAAATATAACGAAAATGATACACAAAGAATAGATGTACAGCCAGTGGCCTTGTCGCATTCATACTATAAATATATTATCTAAACACTTCAATTTTATTCATCTGTACCTATAGATAAATAAAATTGAAGTGTTTGCTTGTAATGTCAAAATAACAGCTTTTTACTAAATGCATATGGATATATACAAGGTACATATATCAGAACAATATTTTTTACAATTATTGCCTGTCTGTCTGTCTGTTTGTTCCATAATCTCTGAAATGGCTGGACCGATTTTGACGGGACTTTCACTGGCAGATAGCTGATGTAATAAGGAGTAACGTAGGCTACTTTTATTTCAGAAATAAATAAGGCCCCACGAAAAATTTAAAATGAATGAAAAATTGAATAATATCCGATTCAAATAGGGAAGTTGTATATATACCCTAGGAATGAACCCAAGTGAAGCGAGGGCGAGTCGCTAGTTAAATATTAAATTTAAACACTACATAATATTTTATTATAACTTTTCTGTATAAAGAAATAATGAACAAAACACATTCATTAATCAGAATCGGACAAAACTGTCAACTCCAATGATGACGTACGAACCAAAAAGTTTAGATGTTAGCAGAAACGTACGGACAAATAAAAAGAGTTCATCCAGTCATTTGGTGCTTAACTGTTATCTAGAAAGTTATATGAGTGTTTTAAAAAAATGATATTTTTTTTGCATTTCGATCTGTTCTTTTATTTATTTTTTATCAACGCTGTCTTATAAGGTAGTAATACAAAGAAAGTAACTTAAATATTTTTATTCATTAACCGACTTCCAAAAAGGAGGAGTTTCTCAATTCGTCGGCATCTTTTTTTTGTATGTTCACCGATTACTCGAAGACGCCTGAACTGATTTGGATTTTTTTTGTTTCAAAGGGCTATACTTCCCAGGTCCCATATAAATTTTATCGAAATCGGCCAAGCGGTTTTTTTTAAAATCAACAAATAAATTATTTTTTAAAATAAATTGCTTAGTCAAATACGTTATTAAAAAACTTTCTTCTAACAAATTACCTGCTTATTAGGCCTACACTAAAAATTGACAAATAAAAACTTAAAAAAAAATAAAATAAAAACCGACTTCCAGACCTATGTAGATACCTAATCAGATAATATTTTCGAAGTCGGTGCCAGCCGATGCAAAGCAAAACTAATATATACTTAAAACACATATTAACCTACTAGATATTCATATCTTAAAATATTATCGGCTGGCACCGACTTCGAAAACATCTGATTAGGTATCTATTCTAAATGAAAACCTCCGTTTAGTTATTTTTTAAATTTTAGTGCCTGGAAGTCGGTTTTTTTTTTAGTTTTTATTTACTTACCAAGCAACGTTTCTAACTTACTATAAAGCAGAATCGTCTTAATTGACTGATTTAGTAAAAAATATTTAATATCCTCTAACTTCTTAGAATATCATAATTGCTTTAAGAAGGCGTATTTTGTAAGGTTTCTTAGTGTGTTCAAGCTTTTATCTCGCCAACATTCAATGATGCCAATTAAATTACAATGCTTCATGAATTTCATATCGAAGTTACAAAAGATAATTAATACACAAGTAAAACCAACAAGTTCTTACGCTTTGCTTTACTATGTAATTTGGAAAATAATGAATTATTATTTTAGTTCAATGAAATACTAAATTTAATATAACAGCCAAAAAGTGACATGATGAAGTTAGCTACATTCCTTTTCCAAACAGAGAGTTATGACATACGGGATGAAATCTTTAGCTATTTTTGTTCTGCTACGCCAAACAAATATAACTTCTTACGTGCGTACATAAGTACACATACGCGTATTTTTTTGTGTATGTCTAATGATAGTCCAATCGGTATCCGGTTTGGGAACAAAATATCTTTATGCATTTTATTATACCACTTGCTTTCCCTTTCTTTACCTTCATTGATAACGTGTTAGTGATCCGTTTGGTATTTCAAGCTATAACATTTAGGCTACGATTGCCTGCAACAGCTTAGAGTTTGCTGCCCTTCATTTATAATTTACCACTGTCGTAATAAAAGATAAACGTGCAGGCATTTACCTAGCTAGTCGAGCCCGCGGCTTCGCCCGCCTTTTAACTTAAGACCGCTACCAAACTTCTCCAGATCACTCGCTGGGTTAATCTGAAAATCGCCTGAAAATTTCATCAAAATCGCTCCAGCCGTTTTGAAATCCACAGGGACGTATACACACGTTGATTTTTATACATAGGTGTGTCCTTAGATAATTAGTATAAATTATGTAAATAAACGTTTTCGATGAAAAAACAGTATATTTACACATTCAGTACACGAGCCTGTTGAAAGAAAATAGCGCGGTTTCCCTTTCTTTGAGCTCCGCTGTTTAATTAAATTTAAACACAGGTTTCGGCCCCAGACAATTGTTATTCGAGGAGCTTAGCCATTATATGCCTGTGATGTTAACCCTTCTAAATTAACTTATATAAAACGAAGCGTATTAAAGTTAATAGGGTTGGCAACTCTTGACATTTTATTTATAAGCATTAAATTAAATATATATTTATATACGTAAAATTCAGATTTCTAATAAGAGTATCTTAAATTCGGAAGAAATTAATTTATTTTTTTCAGAAAGCAATATTTACTCATGGTAAGTAATAAATTGATTTATAGATTGTCGATATTTATAGTCGTGACGCCATACATCAATATTATTTGCAAAATAATTATCATCCAAAATATATAGAAATATAAATTTTACTTTTTACAATAAAGTAATTACTACGTATATGGGTACTTAACATAATAGCAAATAATATTAACAATAGATTTAATAGGTTACGTAATAAACCAATCAATGTATTTACTAAAAATATATAATAAAGTATTTTTAAATGATTTCTTTGATTCTATTCCTTTTTATTTAATCTTTAATTCAAACTTTGAAGCATTAAAGCTTCATTTTGTTTAAAATGAATCCATAAGTTAGACAATAAGATTTATTTTCTAGTATAATATAAATTTAAAACGTGTTTTAATAAATTATTAATGTTATGCCAACCCTAAAACCATTGGAAAGCTTGTCTTAATGGATCTTTTATCTCAACGTCATAAGATTTCTTTGCATATGAATTTGAGTGAACGAAATTAATTACATTTAACGTATATTTTACAACAACTATGTATATTATTTAAGTAAATTATGTGTTTATTGCTATTACTATGTTAAGGCAATATTTTGAACGTATTTAAAGAACATTTTCATTTACATAATATACATGAAATAAGCACTTATTGATAATTTAGTGAATTCTAAATAAAATATTAAAGCTTTATATTTTTCAAGAACGAAAACTTGGCAGAAGGTATCGTAGACTAGCTTTTACTTCGGTGAAATAAAAATGTACGAAATGTGCTTGTAACCACTGTATGATTTTAATTGTTATTGAATATTCATATCGAGCTTAGTATATCTTTACAATTTAACTGTGTGCGCAGTAAAATTTACTTATATTACTTATATTAAGATTCACTCTAGATAATCGTTGAAAATGTCCTGGAAAATATAAATTGAAAAAATAATAAAATTTATATGGGACCACCTGGAAAGTATACCCTTTGAAACAAAAAAATATATTTCCAAATCGGTTCAGGCGTCTTCGAGTAATCGGTGAACATACATAAAAAAATTCCGACGAATTGAGAACCTCCTCCTCCTTTTTTTGGGAAGTCGGTTAAATGTAACATCAAATTTACTTAAGTTCCGGGAACTATTAATATTAAAGTCCATACAACACTAGCGACTCACCCTCACTTCACTTCTATTCTATCACACAAATCTATCCCACGGGAACCGTATATTTTTTCGGGATAAAAAGTAACCGAAGATTAAAATATTTTCCAAGCTATGAATAAAAAATTCTAATGTTAAATCCGCTATAAACGTATTAGGTTTGTGTATGATTAGTAAAGAATAAAAAACAGAAATAAAAAAAAAGTATAAAATTATATTTATTTTTATTCCATGACAAAATATTTACGTTAAATCTAAATATATATACCTATTTCATGTTGTATTTTTCAAATATCGAATCCCAATCTTGTTTAAAGCTTTAGTTTTTATCAAACAGCAGATTTCAGTCGAGAAGAAGTTCTGACAAGATTTATTTCACTTTTTATATAAGACAAAAGGAAAAATATGTTGGGACTGTTTTCCACACATTTTTCCGAATCTTAAAATCCCGATACGTAGTTTAATTTTTCTAACTACATTCGTTATGTAGTTTTTATTTATATCAGTGTATAAGTGTAATCTATACATATAATAAAATTGTAACTATCTGTACATTAAATATTTTTTGGAAAATCTTATTCAAATAGACATTATTATCTATACAGAGGCCGAATATAGTTTTTAGAATTTTTGTTTGTCTGTCTGTCTGTTACCGCATCACGGACAAACCGCTGGAAGGATTTGATGAAATTTGATATGATGATAGCTCCGGGTCAACATATTGGATACTTTTACTACGGGAAAATATCTCATCTCTGAGAAATCTATACTAAACGTTAAAACGTAAGTAGTGAGTCGCTAGTTACATTATACATATAAGAAGAATAATTAAATTCACTTTTTACTGTCTCATTTTTTTACGTATTTTTAATCTCTTTCAAAACGTAACATTAGGCAACATAATTCGTTGGCTCACTATTACAAGGTTCTATGTTACAATTTTAGTACTTATATCGTTATTAATGCTACAAGGTTCTATGTGTCATTAGCTACAGTTTTGCCTAAACAAACCACTAGATAGCGGCACTATAACTACAAAATATTCAATTTTACATATTTCTATGTTGTATTTTTAACAAAATGACGAAGTTCTATGTAAAAATTACTAAACTTCATTAAAATTAACATAGAACCTTGTAATAGTAAGCCAACGAATTATAGCTATCAAAGGAGTTCTAAATATAAAATGAGATGTATACATATGAACCATACCATAAATATGTTAAAAGAGACTAGGATGGATCGCGAGCTTCTCCACGTGGGGCAAAAGCAATTACCGACATTACAAATGTTTTACCCGGCTTAATTAAGAAAATTTAATTCTGAAAATTCGTTTTTGAGTGATGAGTTACGAGTACTAGTGCGTTGAAACATACATACGGTTAAAATACATTGTATATACTAACGACGACGACTTTTGACTCAGTTTGTAGTAGCTCTATTTGCTGTGCCAGCGGTTGCGGGTTCGAGTTCCGTTTGAGGCATTTATTGGTATAATGAGCACGAATGTTTGTACTCCAGTCATGGATGGCTGTCTATATTTATACTACAATGTATTTAAAGTTATATAATATGTGAAGTGTATCAACTATCTGGTATCCATAAAACATCTCGTAGCTTACAATGGAACTAGATGGTCCTGTGTGTTAATGTCTAAATATATTTATTTATTTATTATTTTATATTCGAAAAATTATATTCAATATACTTATAATTTTAAGCGTATCACTATTTTATTAGATTTTTATGCTATTATATCTTCATGAATTTCTTGATGGTTACAACAAAGTTATTTAAGCAGGTACTTATTCGAGTTCATTACCTAAAGATTTCCTCTTCTTAGACCTTTTGAGAAGAATCTTGGAGTAAATTAAGTTCTGTAAAATAGCATTACTTTTTTTAATCCAACATATCTTAATATATATTATAATTCTTCTGTACACGTGTTACTCCCCCTAAACAGCAGGACCGATATTGTAGAAATTTTGTATGTATATTTCAATGGGGATTGTTTGAAAATACAAATGGACCCAGTAGGTGGCGCTACAGTCGGTGTGCCACTAATCATCTACTAAACGGCAGGGACGATTTTAATGATATTTTTTGTGTATATTCGAGTAGGTCCCTGCAAGGTTTATTCACAAATGGATCTGGTAGGTGGCGCTGCAGTCGGCGTGTCACTAAATTTTCATAAAAGACTCCATTTACCGATCAATAAATACATTTAAATTGTTGATTAAATAAAATGAAAATCGAAATGTGTGTACGTATGTTTCCTATGGACTCCAAAACAGCTGGAGCGATTTTGATGAAATTTTCAGGTAATCTTCTGATTAGCCCAGCGAGTGATTCTGTGAATTTTGAACGCGGGCGATGCCGCGGGTATTGCAAGTTATATATAATTTTTTACACATATCGTTTAAACGTTGTAATAAAGTGAGTATTGTAAGTCTTTAGAAATATGTTTTTTTCACAATGCACACGTTACGTACGTGTCAGATATTTTCTATCAATATAAAATACTAGCAGAACTCACGGCTTCCCCTGCGTTTAATCTCCAAAAAAAAAGTCTTTGTTATAAAGCGACTCATTTGTAAATAATGTAATTATATGTATTTATATACTAGCAGATTAGATTAGATACTAGCAGAACTCGCGGCTTAACTCGCGCTAAAACTACAAAAAAATCTCTAAAAAGGTAGTTTCATACAAACTTTCATCCTCTATTTTACCCCCTTAATAGGATGAATTTTGAAAAATGCTAAAACACGTATTTATTTAATACAAAGTTTCAAGTTATTCTGATTAAAAATAATTTTTTGGATTGTATTATAACGTGTTTTCCTTTGGGAATAAGATAATCTCCCGCGGTAAAAAGTAGCGTATGTCACTCTCCTGTCCTCCAACTATCTCCACATAAAAAATCACGCCAATCCGTCACCCCGTTTTGACGTGAAAGAAGGACAAACAAACAAACACACTTTCACATTTATAATATTAAGTATGGATATATAGTTTTACAATAGTGTATGGAACATAGCCGGATTTGTTGACGCTTATGATTATTACTCCTCTTCCTTGGGAGTAGCATGATGATAAAAAAATCGTCTATAGCCTTCCTTAACAAATGGGTTATCTAATGTAAAAAGAATTTTTCAAATCAGATAAATAGTTTCTGAGATTAGCGCGTTTAAACAAACAAACAAACTCTGCCCCTTTAAAATATTAGTAGAGATTAAACTTTTCTTATAAATTATTATATTTTATGTAAATATTATATTATAAAAATATACAATGAAAGAAATTAGATATAAAATATTATTATATTATAAATAGAATTCCGATCAATTTTACTTTGTGTTTGAAAAGTAGATAAGTATTTAACAGCATTCTATTTCAAAGTTAATGTGTAGAGTGTTCGCAATATTTTACCTTCTGGAGGGTCTTTAAGATGCTCCACCGTATTATAAATTACATTGAATTTTATAACAAGACGAGGGGCAAGATGAGATTTTATTGAATCTGAAAAAAGTTATTATATTACACTAGTTATTAGGGTGGAGCGAAATAAAAACATTTTTTTTTCATAGCTTAGGGGTATTTTTGGCTTGTAAAAGAATAAGATAAAAGTAGCCTAACTTACTCTTTATAATATTAGCTATCTGCCAGTGAAATTCCCGTCCAAATCTGTCCAGCCGTTGTGGAGATTAGCTGGAACAAACAGACAGACAGACAAAAATGTTAAAAATTGTGTTTTTCTTATAAGTACCGTATATAATTTCATGTGCATTTAGTAAAGAGCTGTTATTTTGATGTTACAAGCAGACACTTCAATTTTATTTATCTGTATAGATGTAGGTATAGATTAATACATCATAGGTATGATGACTTCTTGTGGATTCTATTATAACGAGTTTTCCCTTAGGAATGAGAAAATCTCACGCGATCAAAAGCAACGTATGTGACTCTCCAGCCTTCCAACTATCTCCAAAAGGACAAACAAACAAACAAACAAACAAACAAACACACACACACAATTTGTAATATAAAAAAAGTATGGAAGTATGGATATTAGTATAGATGTATATTTGTAATACTTTTCCTCAGATATCATTATTTATTTCTTGAAGTCGATACACGTAATCGATATATCCGGAGGATATTAAAAATTCCGAATGCCTTTTAAAGGTTCTTTGCCTTTAAAAGCCTTTGAACGACAAACGCAATATAAGAAATAGCAAGTTGCAACTCTTATATAATTTACAAGTCACACCTTAGATGTGACAAGGATACAATTTTGTTGTATCAACTGTGTACGTGACCGATTTGCACAATATTTCATATTTTATATTGAATATTTCAATAGATAAGGCAGCTATGAATAAAAAGATAAGTTAGATATCAAATAAGCTCTTTATTTAGCTGTCTGGTGCTTTAGAGATTTCTATTATGATGGAAATAATCAGTTTGATATTAGTTTACAAAAATAATAATTCAGTCATTTTAACGACCTCACTGCTATGGTGTTTTGGTTTCTTCTCAATGCGAAGGGACTCAAAACAGGAAATTAGAAACTCAAAAAAATAGTCGGTATATTAGATTGAAAACTTATGAATATAGTAGAAAATTTAATGGAAATCTTTGTGTGTTATTTTATTTTTCGCTTTAAATACCAAAACTTAACCAATGAACAGCGTTGAAGAATGTATAAAGATTTCATTAATCCTTCTAATTATTGTGATGTCTCGATTATATAAGTACATAATATTATATTAGACTAGCAAATCCGGCCGGCAGTCAATTTTGCAAAAAAAATCGGGATAAAGACTATACTATCTTTTAAGTCGGAACGAATCACATTTTTTTTTAAAAATACGTTAAAATCGGATAAGTAGTTTCGAAGTTCATCCTGGATCAACATCGTGACAGAGGAATTTTATATATTAAGATATATGCAAAAAATATAAACTCCTTGTTTCACATGGTTTCCACTGTAACATATTTCATTTATAGCAGCTATTAAAGACATTGCAGGAGCTCGTGGCATTCAAATTTTGATCACGTCCAACTCAGAGCCAGCACGTGAAATATTCACAAACCAGCAGTAGTTTGCTTCGGAACCGCCTTTTAGCAGACGCATAAAAATAAAATCGGGATCGATTTGAGCGTGTGAACGAAAAAAATGCTATTTAGATTTTTAGTGTATCATGAATTTTTATACGTATATGTGTATAATGTTAATAAAAATACATACATAGATATCCGATAATAAACTAGCGGCTCACCCTCGCTTCGCTCAGGTTCGCCTCTAGGAAAGCACAATCAGATCTATCCCACGGGAACCGTTCATTTTCCGGGATAAAAGTAACCAGTTGTTTGATCGGCAATATAAGGTATCAGCATGCCAAATTTTATGAAATTAAGTGCTTATGTTGTTGAGTATTAAGCTGTATAAATTACTATAGTTTTTAAGTATCCTACGGCTTCACTCGTCGTAGACGCTCGTTCAGTTGGTTATCGTGGTTAATTCGTTCATGGTTATCATCCATTGGCGATTATGCAAGTATCACAAAAAATTACGAGATGACGCTATTAACTTTATTATATTGTCAATACATAGAAAAACTTTAATAATTAGGATTTAAAAAAATATTTTGTTGTATGAAATTGCGTTATTTCATAAAATATACCTATATCGATAAACTTTAAAAGCAAAAACTTATCTAAATACATGATTTGGTCGTTTAATTTGATTCTGACATACACAATATAAATTTATATACAAAAAATGCCCATTTAATATTATATATACCTAAGAGTAAATGAAAAGTGAAAACAAGCTTTTTTGTAGTTTAAAAAAAACTTGTTAACCTCTTGAATATTTTAATACTGAACAAAAAAATGACCTTAAAAGTAAATACTTTTATTTATATTTCATACTAGCGATATGACCTAGTTTCGACGAAAAATAAAGAGGTATAAATCGTAACATAATATGTACAATGAGATATTGCGTTTTGAAATCTATATAATACAAATAGACAAACATACATAAACTTTTATGTATATACAAAGCATTATTTAAATGATTCCATAGTAATAAAATCAATATATATTTATACGAAATTATGAAAACATCGTTTAAAGCCAAAACCACAATTGCAAGTCGTTATCAAATTCAAATTAGTTATATTATGTGTTTCAGATGTATGACATCGATAGTACAGAGGCGTTGAAGTGAATCAATGTTAAACAAGCTGAAACTAACGCTGACACGAACTCATTATTCAATATAATTGAATTGATTTTGCAATCGCATCAAGCCTTTATTAAACGCTTGTAATAGACCGGTTATTTAGACACTTTACCGCTGGTGATTATAGTGACACTTTACCACTGGTTACATGATTTTATTATTGTAGTAGTAGTCATATGTAGTAGTATTTAGCTCTTTCCGTCCCACTGCTGGGTCTCCCTTCAATACGTGGTGGATCAGGCCATAGTCCACCACGCTGGCCAAGTGCGGGCGGACTTCACATCTCTTTCGAAAACTTGCTAGGTTTTCTCAGACATGCAAGTTTCCTCACAATGTTTTCCTTCACCATTAGTCAAGCATTTAAGGTAATCATGTTGGAAAAAATTCGCATACGAAAATATCAGAGATGCGAGAACCAGGATTTGAACGAGCTTCACTTGGTCTTTCAAGTGAGCGCGTTACCACTAGGCTAGGGCGGGGGTGTTGTGTCGGTGTATTTTGCTCAAACAGATAGCATTGGTTACCGTAATTCTATCATCTGGGTCAGTCAGTTGCATAACATCCCACTGGGACTATGTCAAGTATTGTAATCAAAATTAGGTTAATTTACTATCTATCAATAAAGTTATGGATGAATCTATTCATAGTTTCTTAAAGGAATAACAAACTTATTAAAGCAATGATAACTTTAATTTTTGGTACAAAATCCATTCTAATATGATACATTTGAAAGTAAATCTCATTTTCTCTTTGCTAACTTTTCATAGATTTGGATCAAATTTGTCATAGACATAGATTAACAGCTTACACTTTTATGCTTGTTATGTGAGCGTAGCTGCGGCAAAAACTAGTGAGGATAAATAACGAAACAGTCAGGAGCAACAATGTAGTAAGAAATTCGACTTTCCTGACATGCTTTATTATAATAACATCAAATCAGTTAAAGATAACACAATTTGATTACCAAAAATGATATGTGTACAAAAAAATTGAGTATTCATCTCCTTGGGATTATAGAAATATATTTTTCAATTATAGACTAATATACTTAGGTATTTACAGTTTGAAACGATTAATATCTATACTACTCAGTTAAAATTTTATTTTACCAGCTAGAATTAAATTAAGTGAACTGAGCCGAAAGATGTTTGGTACAGTTTCCGCCCTTCGGAGGTTGCGAAATTTTTTGCCCATATCAACCAAAATTACACTAGCAAATTCACTCCTTCTACCAATTCTTGATTACGCTGATACTTGCTATCTAGACGTTAAAGAGGAGCATCTAAATAGACTTGAGCGGCTTCAAAATCTTTGTATTCGGTTTATATTTGGCCTTCGTAAATATGACCATGTTTCAGAATTTCGCAAAAAGCTCAAGTGGCTCCCAATCCACCTTCGCAGGAATACTCATGTACTTCATCTTCTCTACTGCGTGCTGTTCTACCCTTCTTCTCCTTTCTACCTTAGAGAGCGTTTCCAGTTTTTAAGTGATACCCATACTCTTCCACTTCGCTCTAGTGAAACGTTGTTGCTTAAAATTCCTTCTCACTCCTCCTGTTTCCTTACCAACTCCTTCGTAGTAAAGGCTACACACTTATGGAATAATCTTCCAATAGACATCAGGCGTGCCAAAAGTTTTGATAATTTTAAGGTACAGTTAAAATCATATTATATATTTGTCTCTATAGTATCTTATATTGAACTTTTTATACTTACTCATCTGATCTACATTTATGTATGTATGCATTGTATTTATGCATTTATGTATGTATGTATATATATATTTGTATGTATGTATGTATGTATGTATTATGTATGTATGTATGTGTGTGTTTTTGAATGTATGTATGTATATATGTGATGATGATGATGATGATGTTCTCCTAGCCGATTCCGGCCACGGCGGCCAATCCCAATGAGATTAGCCAACTGCGCAGGAGATATTATAGTGCACAAGTGTACGCGCAGACACAAGTGCACTCTCTATTCCTATCACTCTCATACTCCGGTGGGACGACCACTCGACACGACCGGTGAGAGTTAAGGCGCAGGACCGACGGCTTTACGTGCTCTCCGAGGCACGGGGGCGAACACCGCCAACTTCCCAACTCCGGGCTGTTACTGAGACTTACTATACAGGAAGAATCAATAACTAAACTTGGCCCGACCCGGGACTCGAACCCAGGACCTCCGGGTGTGCAGCCGTACATGCTAGCCACTACACCACCGAGACAAGGATATATGTATGTATGTATATATGTATGTATGTATGTATGTATTTATGTATATCTGTATTTAGGATATGCAATTGTGTGTAGTAAGTACACCGCCTACCATTTCATATAATTTTTCCTACGCCCTAAGGTTGCCTGGAAGAGATCGCTTATAGCGATAAGGCCACCTGCTGTGCATCATCTATTGTTTATATCTTCTTTTTGTATATTTATTTGTGGTGTACAATAAAGCATCTATCTATCTATCTATCTATATAGAATTAAATTAAAACACGTTATGTCATAATTTAAATAAGTCTTTCTTAATACTTTCTTAGATTTACGCGAATACTTGACATTTTAAATAAAACTATCTTTTCGGATTTTTTCGCGAATTTACGTCTTTCTTAATAATTAAAGTAGCTCAAGTAGGATAAAGTTACAAAAATATAAAAACCAAAATAACGAGAAATAAAGATTATGAAAATATAATAATATGGGAAGCTAACCATAAACAAAATTTCCAAATATTGTGAGTTAAAAACATAATTGTAGTTATAGCCCAGTGGTAACGCGCTCGCTTGGGAAATCGAGTGAAGCGGGTTCAAATCCCGGGTCACGCATCTCTGATATTTTCATGTGTGAATCATTTCCAACATGATTACTACTTGTCTTACGGCGAAGAAAAACGCGAGCGAGTTTACAAGCTTTCGAATGTCATGTGCATTCCGCCAACCCGCACTTGGCCAGCGTGGTGGACAATGGCCTGATCCCCTTCGTATTAAAGGGTGGCCCTTGCCCAGCAGTGGGATGTTAAAAAAGGCTGAATACAAGAAAATTATTTAAAATTAGCATTAGTTGTGATAACTTAAATATAAAACTATTGTTTTCCCACGTTGCTTTATGTCACTCAGATAATTTGACTTTCTAATTAGTCTAAACAATTAAAATGCTCACAATTCCCCATGACAATTTCGAACTAAATATGGTCATCTTGCAAGTCTTCAAGACTCAATCAAAATAATAGCATAAAATGACAGTTAATATTTTTAACAATATATTTTAATGAAAATTTGGCCCGATACAGTTTTGGCCACATACTATTATTTGTCAAGTGGTCACAAAAGTCTCGTTGAGGTTATACAATTGCCACAGTTGGCTTCCGACCAAACCTTTATGACCGTGTCTTTTACTCTTATAGCTTAATATTTTATATGTACAATGTACATACATACATGTATTGTAAAAATTGCATAGCTTAGTATGAGACATACATTATCTCTATTAATATTACTAACTAAGATTGCTAATCATGGATTGTCTCATCTCTCATGTCGAAGAGCTATGTTACATATATTGCTCTATATTTATTTGAGTCCAGTGGTAATGCGCTTGTTTCGGAAACCAACTAATGTGGATTCAAATCTTGGGTCTTTCCCCTCTGATATTCTCAACTTGATTATTATTTGCTTTACAGTGAAGTTACAGATATTTTTTATCGTAAAATAATCTCCATGTCTGAAATCTAGCAAGTTTTCAAACGACATAGACATATGAAGGCCGCTAACCCGCACATGGCCAGCGTGCGTGCCATTGTCCATAGTCGACGTTAAAAAGGGCAGAATGCATACAAAAATACATATTGAACAGGAGATAACGGTAATATATTATATACTAATACTTTTGTTAATAAATTCTTAAAATTACTAAATAACGTTTTAATAAAATAAAGTATTAAATTACTAAAAGCATGCTTTTAACGAACTGTTACACTTGGAACTTGTCGAAGTGAATCAAATGAACCGAAATTCAAAGGTTTTATTACGCACCAGCAAAGAGTTCTACTTTCAACATATATTCGCTTAATGGTATCAAATTATTATGTTTTTCACAATTTATAAATTTACAAAGTTTAATTCAGTACGGAAATAAGAAGTAAGTTATAATTGACTTTCAAGACTTTTACATATTTACTCGTATTTAAAGAAGAAAAGTGTTCAATAATAGAGCGTTAAAAGGTTTGAAGTTTATGATTGGAAATGTATGAGGTAAGTCACTTTTTTCCTTGATAGGGAGTTATTTTTCCATAAGCGCTTCTTTTTCTCAGATATTCGAATACAATTCCTGTGGGATGTTAATAAAATCCTAAAATCCACGGAGTATAATAAGGGCATTTTTTTATCGTTGGGAAATACATTTACGCATACCACCTGTAAGACATACAGGTCTCATCGGCTAGAAAAACCAGTACTATTCACTAAAACCCAATAAAACCTCCCCCGTCTTAATGGGGCGACTCAGGATAGCTTACGCACTCAACCACGACGCTTCGACGGCAGATCTGCCGAAACAGACCACAATAACCTTGAGGTTGCTCAAATGGTCCACGCTGCCGTCAGAGAAGTACCAGGAGTAACACGCATGATACACCGCCCACCGAACTAGGCCATCTCCCTGTACGTTTCCTGGCTTTGCGCTCGGCTGAACTACCGGACGCTAATGAGCTCCACCATATAAAAAATAATACTTTTTTTGTTGAAATTTTAAATTCACTATTACAAATACACGTAATATAATTAATTTTCAGCTACTGCTGGATCCTCAAATGAAGGAGATACTTGAAATTATTTTTAACAGTCTTGCATAATATGAAGTAGGAGTATTACAAATCGCTTTCTAAGCTTACGCCACCAATTTACAAGTACTTACAAGCTCGATACACACTAAAGTATGTAATAATACCTCCTCCAAAGGATCAAAATGGCGTGATTCTATGGTATATTGTAGTATCGCTTTACCCACATGAATATGTATCTTGTTTAATATGCTAAGATCTGAAACATCATCGATATGATCAAGCATGAAGGGTTATTCGATACCTGCATATTAGATATAGATCTAATATATTATATAAATGCGGAATTTATGCATATATAAATGCGGAAGTTTAGATGGATGTTTTTTACTCAATCACCCCAGAACAGATGAACGGATCTGAACGTAATTTGGTAAAGAAATAGATTATAGTCTGGAATGACACATAGGCTACTTTTTATTCAGAAAAATACTTTAGAAAAAAATAAAAAAAAAACAATTTCCAGGCACTAAAATGTAACAAATAACTAAACGGGAGTTTTCATTTAGAATAGACACCTAATCAGATATTTTCGAAGTCGGTGCCAGATGACAATATTTTAAGATATGAATGTCTAATAGGTAAATAGGATTTGGTATGAACTCTAATTATAATAGTTAAAATATTATACATCAATTTGTGGTGTAGTTTACGTATCGAAATATATTAGATTTTCTTTGCATCGGCCGGCACCGACTACTGGTATCGATGACATCCACCAAAACATGTGGTGTTGGTAAAATTGACTCCATTTCTAGATAAAAACTATGATACTATAATATTATATAAAAAAAAATGAAATAAACCTATATATAAAATATATTTACGTTAAAAAAATAAACGTATCGCCAAATAAAAGAACGAGGAAAAAGACAATAATAACCATACGGAAACCAAATCCCAATCCGCAACGATTTCAGAGGAAATACGAGTATGTTTCAATTTTTCTTACAATATCTCGCAGCTAGCCTCAGGAGAAGAATTGTACTATCGATATATTTTACATGTTTTAAAATACAAATAGCTAAAATAAAATAGTTTTTACTAATAGAGTATCTCAGTACTGCTGTTTGTTATTTACAGCATATTGTATTAAATATTTAAAAAAAGGATAGAATATTTTGTTTAAACTATTGTTACATTGATTGTGTTTCATAGAATTCATAGTATTAAAAATATCTATCCAGGTATTCGGCTCTATATTTTTCACTAATTAACTTTCTACATTTTAAAGTACATATATTTACATCCATACTAATATTATAAATGTGAAAGTAACTCTGTATGTTATCCTATTACGCTAAAATCACTAAACAGGTTTTGAAAAATTTTGGCAAAAACATAGGTTACATTAATGGAACATCGTCCCGCTTATCACGTTTGAGAAACTGCGCCCATCGCTAGTCCATAGGTACTGTACTATATGCATACATGTAATAAAATTGTAACTAAGCCGAATCTGTACATCAAATATTTTTGGAAAATCTTATTGAAATAGACATTATTATCGATACTGAGGCCGAATCTATAGTTTTTAGAATTTTTGTCTGTCTGTCTGCCTGTCTGTTACCTAATCACAGAAAAAACACTAGAGGGATTTTGATGAAATTTGGTATGGTGATAGCTGGTTATATAGGATACTTTTTACCGCGGGAAAATGTCTCATTTCTGAGAAAAAATACAAAAACTGCATTGTAAGAGTATAGTAATATGTAAAACCTATGAATTTGGATTTTGGTCATCTGAACGCAGGTGGAGCCGCGGGCAATGCTAGTATACTATATAACAACAATTAAACGTCACTTGTTCTTATTTCTTCAATGGTTTCGGAAGTCTTTGTAGACAGTCGATAAACGTATAACAAAAACTAAAAACTGATACAAAACGATGACCTAGTAGTTATCTCAGTAATGATGTAGCTAAAAGTTACAATACTTAGGTATTTGGAACAGCATATTCAGTTTTAAATAATTGAGCCTGGGCAGCCATAAGACTTAAATGAATAAAAAATAAATAATAAATCTTAGCAGTCGATCATAAATGTTTAAATTAAAATAACCTATTCGAAGCAAATGAAGCTATGAGGTTTTGTATGGGATATGTGCATTTTATTCGTATGAATAATTTCGAAATTCCGCACATTAACTAAAGAGCACTTGAGCAATGTGAATTAAAAAATATTGCAATACTCGATGCAGTATCGTCATAAAACTTTTAATAAAAACATAATCAGCTTATATTTTATGCTTTTTGTAGAGAATATATATTAGTACTCCCTTTTCAATATAATTATTGTGTTTTGTAGCAGTTAATTTATATAAAATATAATCATTGTTTTCTTATTACGGTTCCATAATCAAGTAGATAGATAGATAGATAGATAGACAGATAGACAGATAGACAGATAGACAGATAGACAGATAGACAGATAGACAGATAGACAGATAGACAGATAGACAGATAGACAGATAGACAGATAGACAGATAGAGAGATAGACAGATAGAGAGATAGACAGATAGAGAGATAGACAGATAGAGAGATAGACAGATAGACAGATAGACAGATAGACAGATAGACAGATAGACAGATAGACAGATAGACAGATAGACAGATAGACAGATAGACAGATAGACAGATAGACAGATAGACAGATAGACAGATAGACAGATAGACAGATAGACAGATAGACAGATAGACAGATAGACAGATAGACAGATAGACAGATAGACAGATAGACAGATAGACAGATAGACAGATAGACAGATAGACAGATAGACAGATAGACAGATAGACAGATAGACAGATAGATAGATAGATAGATAGATACTTTATTGTACACCACAAAGAGGCGGCCGTATCGCTATAAGTAATCTCTTCCAGGCAACCTTAGGGCGTAGGAGAAATTATATAACATGGTAGGCGGTGTACTTACTACACACAACTGCATATCCTAAATACATAAATAAGTACATAACCATACATGCATACATGCAGACATACATACATACATACAAACATACATACATACATACATACATATATACATATATACATACATACATACATACATATATACATATATAAATACATACATACATACATACATACATACATACATACATACATACATACATACATACATACATACATACATACATACATACATACATACATATATATATCTCGTATCTGTTGTAAATGAAAACCCCCCTTTAGACATTTTTTACATTTTAGTGCCTCGAAGTCGATTTATATATTTTTTTTTAGTTTTTTTGTTACTCAACTTGATGTTATTTGAACCAATTAAAAATATACAAAAAACCCTTAATCTAGTAGCACTTGGTTAGCAACATTCGACTTAAATAAAAATAGCTTAATCTTGAACAAAAGGCAGTGGCGGAACGTAATTAAAATAAACTCCTAAGGGAAATTCTAGAAAACCAGGTAAGGCGCTCGGAAGAGGCAAGCCATTACTTTTCTTATTTTCCAGCGGTTAATATAAAATTGATTGAAATGGGATCCAGCGACATTATTAGAAGTATTCGTGGTGAATTGTAAATATTATTTGTAAAAACAATTTACTTACTTTTCTAGGGTTCCGTTCTAAATAAATGTCTTTTTTTAAGGAATATTAGAATTTAATTTTATTGTAATTTTAATAATAAAATTAATATTTTTATAATAAAATTTTGTTAAAGTTGTAATTAAAGATTGTCTAGTATAATTGCTAATATCGTTTTTAAAATCAAAAACAGTCGTAAGGAATGGCTATTTTATTTATTAGGCCCGTAAAACAAACAGACATCTTATTTCTGATTGTGTATATACTCGTAGCATAACTTGGTTTTAATCAGCGCGGCGGCCCAAAGCACTTTAACTTTAATGCTAACAATAATTCATTCTTATAGCAACAATTATTTTGTATTTTTAATGGATTATTTTAGTATGAATACTTTCTAATTTATTTTTAAATAATTATTTCGTTGTGTTTTTTACACAGAACGAGTTAACAAATTTCAATGTATCAGATCTTATGATCTTATACAGATCTACATGTATTGCTGCAAAGACGATGTTTTAGAGTAAACTAGCATTGCCCGCGGCTCCGCCCGCGTTCAGATGACCAAAAACCAAATTCTTAGGTTTTACATATCAGTATACTCTTACATTGCAGCTTTTGTATTTATCTCAGAAATGAGACATTTCCCCGCGGTAAAAAGTATCCTATATGTTGACCTGGATAACCAGCTATCACCATACCAAATTTCATCAAAATCTCTTTAGTGGTTTTTCTGTAATGCGGTAACAGACAGACAGACAGACTGACAGACAAAAATTCTAAAAACTATAGATTCGGTGGCTGTACCGATAATAATGTTTATTTCAATAAGATTTTCCAAAAAATATTTAATGTACAGATTCGGCTTAGTTACAATTTTATAACGAGTATATGTATAGATAAACGTATACTAAATTAGATCTTTCTACAAAATTAACAGCAAAAATAATATAAGAAACTCTAAATCCTTACATCCACACAGTGAATCCTAGTCGCACTTGATTACTTTTTATAACAGGAATTTGATTCCCTCAGGCATATGAAATTTAATATTTTTATTAGACTTAGTGCTGTTAGTGAGCTCAGTGCTATCGATTGGATTATCGCTTATGATAAATACTTGTATTTGGCATAAAAACTGTATAGTGTTTTGAAAATAAAATATAGTAAGGAGAAAGACCGAGTATAATTTGTTTCTTTCTGACATCGTCTATACATATAATAAAATTGTAGCTAAACCGAATCTGTGCATTAAATATTTTTTGGAAAATCTTATTGAAATAGACATTATTATCGATACAGTGTCCGAATCTATAGTTTTTAGAATTTTTGTCTCTCTGTCAGAAGCTGCATCACAGAAAACCCACTGGAGAGATTTTGATGAAATTTGTTATAGTGATAGTTGGTTATCTGGGTAAACATATAGGATACTTTTTACCGCGGAAAATATCTCATTTCTGATAAAAAATACAAAAACTGCAATGTAAGAGTATACTAATATGTAAAACCTAAGAGTTTCGTTTTTTAGTCATCAGAACGCGGGCATAGCCGCGGGCAATTCTAGTCTGTCATAAAACGCTTTGTACAAATTTTATATTGAAGCTCGAATTACTTAAATATCTAGTTATACTTACATATCTCTTGGAAATTAAGAACTAACATTTTAATTCAAATTTGAAAGTAACTTAGAAGTTAAAAATTATAATTATAACCGGATGTCCGAGACAGATAACAGACATATTTACATATTTCAGATATACAGATATACAGAGTACATATTTATATATTTCTTTATTTACATATTTATTTTTATACAATAATTATTCTATTTAATTAACGACCCTTTGCTTATTTCATACTCGTTATATATAAAATACATAAAAATCGGGTCCCTATCCTATCCCATGGAGCCCTATTATTTTCCAAGCGTGAAAAGTAGAACAGCAACATAGCCTGTTTCATTTTGTTCTGTAAAAGTCCGGTTATAATTCTTATAATGCGAAATAGCTATTTTGAATACACAGACAGACACTTCGATTTCATATACATACTTAGTTATGTTATACTGTTTTGTATTTTTTTTCGTTTAGGCCTAATGAGATTTCCTATTTTTCAGGCAACACACGTGCGACGAAACAAAGCTCAGCATATATTACACCGAACCTTTCTAATCCGTTTATTTAGATTTCCACTGCCCTCTTCCCTTGAATATCAACGAGTATATGTGAATATAAACGTTTTGGGAAACAATAACAAAACAAGGAAATAACTTAGTAATTGTAGATCATGCGATATACAGGCTTTTTCTATTTTATTTTTTATACGATGCATCGTTATTTAGGAAGTTGTAAAAATATATGCATACTAATATTATACATGTCAAAGTGTGTTTGTTTGTTTGTCTTTCTTTAACGTCAAAACGGAGTGACAGATTGGCGTAATTTTTAGTTTGAAGATAGTTGGAGAGCTGGAGTGACATAGGCTACTTTTTATCGCTGGAGTTTATCTAATTCCCACGGGAAAACACGTTATAATACAATCCAAAAAAACCTGATCAGAATTACTTGAAAGTTGGTATTAATGCTCTTCAATACAATGAAATAAATACATGTTTTCGCATTTTTCGAAATTGATCCTATAAGCCCTCTTATAGGATCAATTTAATATATAAAATAAGGGATGAGAGTTTGTATGAAACCTAGGTACCTACCTTTTTAGAGTTTTTTTTGTAGTTTTAGCGCGAGCGAAGCCGCGGGTTCTGCTAGTGTATATATAAAGATTTATTATTTATAGGCTTGATAATACATTTTTTCAAAAAATTGCTTAGGTTAATGTATCAAATCCTGTTGTTTACATACTCGTAATACACAGTCACTAAAGTTGGGCCCTTCTGTTTTATACTCAATATCATTAATCGACTTGTTTAAGTTGTGTTAAATTAACTCGACTAATTTAAAGCAAACTTATTTATGTCCTCAATTTATATAATCTAAACATATAATAAAATTGTAACTATGCCGAATCTGTACATTAAATATTTTTTGGAAAATCTTATTGAAATAGTCATTATTATTAATACAGAGGTCGAATCTATAGTTCAAAAAAAATTGTCTGTCTGTCTTAGAACGCATCATGAGAAAACCACTGGACAGATTTTGATGAAATTTGGGATGATGATATTTGGATAACCGGGTCAACATATAGGACATTTTTTACTGCGGGGTCATATCTCATCTCTGAGAAATCTACACTAAACGTTAAAAAGTAACTAGGGATGAACCCGAGCGAGGGTGAGTCGCTAGTGACATGTAAATAAAATGCCTTTAAAACCTCGCCAGTAACAGTTTAAAATAATCTTTAAGGAAATATAATTTAAAATTTAACCTTCATACAATATTAATTAATAATTTATCTAAAGTGTATAGAATCAATAGTTGGCTAAGCTAAATCGTTTACTTGGCTTTGACTCTATCACAAAGTGATATTGAGTCTCATAATAAAATAGCATTTCTGACCGACAGAAAATAGCACAAATACAGTTTTTGTATGAAAGTTGAAACCACTAACTAGTTGAGCTCTAAATTGAGTCATTTTTCGTAATGAACAGACTGTTATTTTGTTATTTATTATATACACTTGTAATGTTAATTATTAATATTCGAATTCAACGCACGCAATGAAATTTAATGCATATTAAAATAGCGCAATTCCGGGCCGCAGATTAAAAGTATCGATACTCGTAATCGATGGTTTACCAAAAACGTGCTATTAAACCGCAGACCGTTCATTGAATATGAGCCTATTGTGATCTAACCTTAGAGAAATACTGCAGAAATGGTACATGAGGAATTTTTATGAATATATTAAGTACTACCAGAACCCGCGGCTTCGCTCGCACTAAAACTACAAAAAAATATCTAAATAAGATAGTTTATCCACGAGTGCGCTTTCTATCCCTTTCACCTCCGAGGCAGTTTGTATATAGCACTACACTAGTATAGTATTATAGCATAGACTAAAGAATTATACATGTAAAGGAAATCCGCTTAATCCACCGCCGAGTCCACTTTTCCATCAAAAATAAACATCCAGGGAACAATTTGGCTATAATTTTTGATTGAATTCTTCAGATATATGTACAAATACAAATAATTTTATTATTAAAATAGTATTATTACCATACTGATGCCATATTTAAACTATTCACTTCGATGGTGGTGTATTAAAATTTGTATGATGCAAGTGGTTTTCGCTAATTTACCTCTCGATCGATATAGGTTTCTATATTCTCATGCTTTAGAAAATGCGAATTCATTATTGCAAGTGAAAATAATGCTGTCCATGTAATAAAATCAAAATAAATATAAAATCATAATGTAATGATAATAATATTGACAAATATTGTAAATAGGTGTTTTATGTATTTTAAAAAACCACCAGGTAAGGCTATTATTAGATTAGAAATTCCTTTAACTAATGTTAACAACCTGTGAGGTTTAAAGAAATGTAGGTGGACAACCATATAGATGGCCCGAGAACATTAAAGTTGCCGCATGACACCTGTGGCATCGAAAGGCCTTAAACCATGCAATGCGGGGAAAAATGGGAGTAGCATATAAATAAGTAAAAAAAAAATGCATAATTTATATATTTTATTAGATTAAAGCGTAGTCTTACTTAATATACTATGATTTGTTGTTTACTTAAGTAAATCACTGTATACAGACTGTACTAGCCTGAGTCTTTATCACAGATAGCAGTTCCTTCATCTATGATACAAAACATCTATACTAATATTATAAAGAGGTAAAGTTTGTGAGATTGTGAGTTTGTGACGTTGTAGGGGGTAATATCTGGATTTACTGAACCGATTTAGTACTAAAAGATAGTCTGAGACCCTGTGAATCTTTTTATCTCGGAAATCATCCCTTAAGTGGGTGACAATGGGGATGAAAGTTTGTATGGGGAATTAAGCTAGGGACGAACCCGAGCGAAGTGAGAGTGAGTCGCTAGTATTAAATATCTCTAAAGTAGGTGGGTTAAGGCTTACCTTTTTTTGCCCATAATAGTGATGAAAATATAAAGTTTTTTTAAAGCCATATTATATAGACTAATATTTTATGTGAAGGTTTAGGTATTGACCTTTACGTTTAATTTAAAATAGTAAGAAAAAAATAATAGCAGATCACATAAAAAGGACATAAAACTTGGCTTTAGTTTATATTTCACTTTAAATACAACACAATATGCTTAAACTTTAAATACAACAAAATACAGTATGTTTCATTCAAAATTAATTACTAACCGACTTTCAAAAAGGAGGAGGCTCTGATGGTCTTTATGTATTTTTACTTACATAATTATTATTAGTTAGTACGAGTACGAAGTTGGAGCTGTTTACATCTTGCCTTACAATGCTGCGTCATGTCTCACAGTGGCTAGCTCTGTGACTAATTTGTCTTTAAGGCGATTTCACACAAAATGCTCAAAACATTTTACAATTTCATAATCTTTTTTTTATCGATAACACTAAAGCTCCTCAAAAGCTAATCAACAAAAAAAAATGGTTGACAAATAGAAGAGAAAAAGTTATTGAACTATTTTGTCTTTGCTCATTTATATATAAATAACTAGCATTGCCCGCGGCTCCACCCGCGTTCAGATGACCAAAAACCAAATTCTTAGGTTTTACATATTAGTATACTCTTAAATTGCAGTATTTGTATTTTTTTCTCAGAAATGAGATATTTTCCCATGGTAAAAAGTATCCTAAATGTTACCCGGATAACCAGCTATCATCATACCAAATTTCATCAAAATCCCTCCAGTGGTTTTTCCGTGATGCGGTAACAGACAGACAGACAGAAAAAAATCTAAAAACTATAGATTCCACCTCTGTATCGATAATAATGTTTATTTCAGTACGATTTTCCAAAAAATATTAATGTACAGATTCGACTTAGTTACAATTTTATTATATGTATAGATGATTTGAGTGAAATTGTGATTGTAAATAACTGATATCCAAACACATTACTATTGAAATAAAGTAAGAGGTGTTTGTGTGTGTTTCTGTTACCATTTTTTCAGAAATAACTAGGCCGATTTTGAAACGGTTTTTTGTTTTGTGTAAGTCTCATTCCTGATCATGTTCTTAGCTAAGTTTTATAATGTTACAGACTGCCAGGGGGCATTATTTTATTTAAATAAATGTATTTGCATTTAACTATTAAAATTTAATAAGTATCTCAAATTGAAGAGTAAACTCCTCCGACTTTATAGTTAAAGTGATTTAAAAAGAACGGACTAAAGAAAAAGAGCAAAATAACAAGTTTTATTGTTAAAATTACAATACCTTGTTTATTTTAAAAGTACATATCATAATATAGAAAAAAGTATTACGTTTGTGTCTTTATGAAAGGACTTTACACAGTAGTGGTTGTGTAGCTCCCATATAACTCTTAGGGGCTATTAACTCTAGCAATCTCGAGTGTCGTGGACATTAGCGTCTGTACACGCTTCACAGATTTAATGTCTTAGTCGACTCGCATGACATTGTTGACCAAACTGTAACTAGGCGTACATTTATATAACCGTTATATATTCTCTGTAGTTATTTGCTTCTCCAATAAAACTTCTTCTTCTTATTCTCCACAGTAATAAAAAGTGGTTATGTTATTCAACAAAGATATTTTAATATAAGGATAATTTTTGTTCTTTCCCAAAATACTTTTGCTGCATAGTAAATACTAAATATGTACCAGTAGTGACCTTTTGTTATAAGAAAATAAATAAAACAGCGTCCCTAAGCTTTTTGAGTCTAACAGACATAACCCACGAGAACTATTTGATGTACCCTACGCACGCAAATACAGACATATCTAATAAAAAATATCTCTGTTCAAAATTGTTTGTGGTGAACTAACAAAAACACTTGTATGTTTATTATTAGTTAAAATTTAATTTCAATATTGTTGTATATATTAGTTATTGCTTTATCATTTATATAACCTAGATTTCATATCGTTAATCAACTTAGTAATCGCTAGATCGAATTAAGCTAATAATTTAGATAAGACATATAGCATTACTAGTTATTAATGTACCTCAATAAATCATAAATATTTCAACATTGAAACAGATATTTCATATACTTATATATATATATATATATATATATATATATATAGATACTAATATCTCTTTCCATATAACGGTTAGGCCGTAAATACACATTTGAAAATAATAGTCACTTTATAATATCTTACTAGCGACTCACCCTCGCTTCGCTCGGGTTCGTCCCTAGCTTGATTCCCCATGCATATTTTCATACTCATTTTCACCCCCTTAAGGGATGATTCCCGGGATAAAAAGTATTCTTTGTCCTTTCCAGGGTCTCAAACTATCCCCCCCAACGTGTGTTCACCTTGTCGTGGTGGGGGGGGCTCAGTAGTGCCTGGCAATCCAACCGGGCGCAAAGCTAAGAAACGCACAGGGAGGTTGCCCACTTCGGTGGGCGGTGGGAGGTGGCCCTCTTGGGGGGGCGGTGTACCTTGCGGGTTGCTCCTGGTACTTCTCTGATAGCAGAGTGGACCTTGGAGCAACCCCATGGTTGTGGTGGTCTGCTTTGGCAGACCTGCCGTCGGGGCGTCGTAGTTGAATGCGTAAGCGATCCTGCGACGCCCCATTAAGACGAGGGAAGGTTTTGTTGGGTTTTAGTGGGTAGTACTGGCTGTATTACGCCGGTGAGCCCCACACGTCGTGCGTAAACGCATTTCCCAACGTTAAAAAAAAAAGGGTCTCAAACTATCTTCTTACCAAATTTCATCTAAATCGGTTCAGTACATCCACAAACTACGTCTTTATAATATTAGTATATATTAGTAGTTAATGGGAAGTTAAATGTGGGGAATTAAAATTAATTGCATGAAATTCGGTATGTAATCGATGTTTTACAGAGTATTTTCTCATTGACATATCTCAGCAGAACTAGCCTAAAGATGAATGGAGCGGAATGGACGCTACGCCGTCTTTGGTTTTGTAAAAAAATTTCACTCGAAAACGAAGTGATCAGGGTGGTAAAGGTGGATTCCAAAAAAAAATTCGGGTTTTATAATTTATTTTCAAAAATAAATTTATATACAAAAAAATTAAATTAAATTAAAACAAGAAAATTTAAAAGAAGAATTTGTGCAAAAAATGGTTGCTTAATAATTTAAGTATAACGCAGTGAGCGTCAATAAAAGTCTACAGAGATTTAGTTTTGTATGTAAATAGGCTGCCAAGCTATTCAGATGCGGCAGGTCTGGACGTTGATGAATTAGGATAAGTAGTTTTACGTAATACATATATAACATATTACATATTATGAATGTGTTTAATACTCTTTTTTTTACACTATAAATAAAGCCACAGATTTTTAGTTTTCAGTATATTGCAGTTTAAAAACAATATATTTTGTATTGTATAATATTTAAAAAAAAAAATTGCGCATGCCTATTTATTTGTAAATAACCACTACATAAGTTCCAGTTTTTAGTTCTGCTTTTATAACATTGTCTATACATGTAATAAAATTCTAACCGAGTCGAATCTGTACATAAAATATTTTTTGGAGAATCTTATTGAAATAGTCATTATTATCGATACAGACGCCGAATCTATAGTTTGTAGATTTTTTGTCTATCTGTTTGTCTGTCTGTTCGTCCCTCCGTCCGTTCGCCCGTCTGACCGCCCGTCCACCAGGAGATCACTGGATAGATTTCGATGAAATTTGGTATGATGATAAGTGTTTATCCGGGTCTCATCTCTGAGAAATCTATACTAACCCTGAAAACGTACCGCTAGTCAATCTAGTAAATAAATAAATGAAATATGTGCAAGTTTTTCTTTATAGTCACTAGCTCACAGCTGAATAACCTTTAACTAAGCACAAGATAAAAGCGTTTCATTTATTACAGGGACCATCTAAAATACGTATGAGCACATTACAGTCGAGTTGAGAATTACAACCGTCTATCAAAGCAGGCGATTCATAATGGCGGCATCTGCACAACTCATATGGACGATTTATATCACACCTATTAACATACCGCTTACTGTTTCTAACAAGTTTTAGGCGTGATTGTAGATATATTGCATCATATATAATAAGATATAGTTCAGTTTCTATAAGCGATATCGTTCATAGACAACTGTAAAAACAATGAAAATTATATTCTGATCACGTGACATAACGCTTACATAAGTCATAAATCTTTCGATAGCAATTATAGAAAGTAATTTTCGATAAGTACATCAGAATTCTATTATAAGTATTTAGTAGAATGGTGTGTCATAATAAGATATCATGGGTTTGATTCTCGGAAGGAGGCTAAGAAATATTTAATTAGTTCATATTTTAAGAAATTCTTAATAGCACTGTTACATAGTTGCAATTGTTATGTGTCTTGTAGAACACATTAACTGTAAGGTACTGCGCCCAATCTCTCTTCAAGCGTATCGGGCTGTTGTCCCATCGATTTGTGAGACCGAGTCAACAAAGAATATAAAACATAAATTCGGTTAGTCATGGTGATGTTGACCGATGTTACCGGAATGGGTTATACATATTATTATTTTAGATTTATCTTGTCACATAGTGGGACGAGCTTGGCTCGAACTGTCTATACACTGGAACGTTTTTTAGGAAAGTATGATTCTTATATTACATAACTAATAAAATCTCATAAAAACTGTGGATGACAGCTTAAGCCTTGCTGTAATCGCTCTGCGCATCATGAGTTACTATCTATTCCATTAGAGAAATATTGAAAATAATAATTATTTTAAAAAATAATGTTAAATCAAAAAAAGAGTTTTATATGTCTTATCTTAAAAAAGTTTAATTAAATGTGTTGTGTTTTGCTGAAACGTAAATCTTGCTTGAGAACTCACCAATTCTGTTACTTTTTTCTTACCACTTAGTAGATATAACATACTAATACTAATGAAAGGTGAAGGATAATATATTATTAAATCAAGAAGAAGATATTTTAAAACGAAAAAAATTCGAAAGTAATTCAGCGTAAAATGCTGTAAATATCAATACCGTGTAGTGAAAGCTAAAATGATAAAACAAATTTAAACGCATCGATACAGTGTACGTACGAAGCAATTTATTTTTCTTAAAGGCTAAGCCTTATGAAGATTGATTACACGCTCGCAGTGACTCGCTTGCCGGCTGATTGACAATGCTATTTACTTCATTGGCGTTTTTAATTTGAACCATCCTTATTTCAACTTCAGTTTGTACTTATATTTTAATTAAACTTATTTTTATAATTTTAGTAATATCCATACTAATATTATAAATATGAAAGTGTGTTTGTTTGTTTGTCCTTCTTTCACGTCAAAATAAAGTGATGGATTGGCGTGATTTTTTGTGTGGAGATAGTTGGAAGGCTGGAGAGGACCATAGAATTTTTACCGCGGAAGGTTGTCTCATTCTCACTGGAAAACACGTTATTATACAACAAAATATATATATATTTATGATCAGAATTACTTGAAACTTAGTATTAATGCTCTTGAATATAATTAAATCAATATGTATGTTAGCATTTTCCTAAATTCCCCATCCCATCGGATAAGGAGGGAAAATAGGGGATCAAATTTTGTATGGAACCTATCGTTTTCGAGTTTTTATTGTAGTGATAGCACATGCGAAGCCGCGGGCTCTGCTAGTATTTATATAAAATACTGTTAGTTTTTGAAATATTTATGTTTTTTTAACATTAAAAAAATATCACCAGGGAATAAGCTGATTAAATCGAGATTAACTTGGCAATTGCAATTTCTAGAAAGAGATTAGTAAAATAAGGTATTTAGGCATTTTAATCTCTTATACTATTATCTTCTATTCTTTCTGGTTAGCATTGTCTAAAATGACTGTTATTGTAAGTTCGATGCTCGTACATGCGGGTTTCTCATAGATTTTGTCGTTATTTTTAATATAAAATAATTAGTATTTATGTCAAAAATTTTGCGAAAAACATAAAACAGTGTTCTAACAGTTGACGTAAGCTTCATAGTGTGTATTTGGATTCTCTGATAAGCCAAGTAATCTATACATATGTATATTAATCTTTATTTTCAGATTTTGATGAAATTTGGTGTGTTGATATCTGGTTATCCGGGTCAACATATAGGATACTTTTTACTGCGGGAAAATAAGTCATCTCTGAGAAATATATACTAAACGTTCAAACTTATCCTGGGACAGGCCCGAGCGGAGCGAGGGTGAGTCGCGAGTGTAAAGATACATGTAAATTATTAAATTAGGTGCGTAATCTATGGTTACTATTTCATATATATTTTTGATTATTGCTATAACTTATATGAAATTGAAATAAGAATTTGATAAGTAAGTGAATGTCCGTTTGATAAAATCTTACTCTGTAATAATTGAACTACTTTTGTAGACAAATGTAATTATCTGCATAAAAAAATAAATCAATATCTTGTATGAGCAAAAAAGTATCATAGATTTGCTTTTTACTTTTCACATATTTTCCTGCGAAAATTAAATTGTAGAACAATAAGATTTACTTTACTTTATTACGTCTTTACTTTATTACACTAATACTTATTCCTAGTATTAAAAAAATGTACAAAATATAGTAATTTTGAAAAATAAAAGCATTAAAAATGTCCATAGGAGATATTATATGTAGATAATAATGATGATAATGCAAAAAAAATTATATTAATCAATAATTATATTAATAATTTAAATAAAACGACCCTTGCAACGGCCAGCAAGTTTTCGAAAGACATGTGAAGTTCGCCAACCCGTACTTGGTCAGCGTGGTGAACTATGACCTGATCCCTCTCGTATAGCTATATCTATATCTTGTAGGCTTGTGGAACGTTAAGCAATAGGGCCGAACACATGATGAGCAAGATAATTAAAATCGTTTCATAACCAGTGAGTGTAATGTCCTCTAGACCAAATTCGGCGACGGCGACCAATCTCACTGAGACGCCATCAGCGCAGGAAATATTATAGTGCAGCGCGTGTACGCGCAGACACAAGTGTACCTACTCTGTATTTCTGTCACCCTCAAAGTCCCATGGGACGATACATCGATACGACCGGTGGTAAGGCACAGGACTGACGGTTTTACGAGCTTTCCCAACTTCTAGCATGTTACTGAGAATATTTTAACAGAAAAACTCAGTAACTAAACTTAGCCCGACTCAAACCCAGGACCTTTGGATCTGCAGCTGTACATACTAGCCATTAGATCACCAGGGCAGCAAGTAACCAGTGATAGTGAAGTATACAATATAATATGTACACATAAAAAATATATTTGAAGTTGGTTCAAAAAAGCTATTTCAATACTAATAGTATATGTGTCTAAGAATAAATATGAAGGTTGCTTATCTGATAAGTGTTTTGGGTTCATCATAAATCGATATTAAATGGGATTAGATCATTGAACCGAAAATGGGAAAAACATGTTTACGAGAGGCCCTTTCATTATTACATTACTAAAGCATTCTCGTACTAAGTATTTTTATAATGGTATTTTAAACTATTTACCAATATTACATTTTTATTACCGACTAGCAGAACCCGCGACTTCACCCGCGATCAAACTACGAAAAAAAATGACTTTTTCGCAATTACTTATAATATTACTTGCAAAAATAAATTGGTGTAAGTTTTATTATTTCTTAAAGATATATGGCGATCATAGCTAAAATATCCAGTATCTTAAAAGATGTTAAGTATATTCTATAAATAAATTAACACATTAGGTATTTAGCAAGCTCCACTACCTGTATTTATTGCACATTTTTCTACACCATCTTTCCAAAATTAGAGGAACAGAGTACAATGATACAATCGCATACATTGTTTACGCCTTTAGAATCATGTAACTCGCCTAATATGGGTTTTTAACTAACATACTAACAGGCTAACATCTACGTTATTTTTAAGGACCCATTGCTATGTACAGCTGAAGCTTACAGTCTTTTTCCTTCTCCTTCTTTTTTAAGTTATATATATAAAGTGCCATTCTTATGAAAAGTTATTCATAATTTTCCTTTGGTTTCGGAATAATTTCCGTTCACTACTTTATATCCCACACAATAAGTGTGCACTTATAGAGAACTTGAGCCATGTTACTCTATTTAAATATATTCAACAACTCAAGCTTCACCGCCTTGTTTTAGCCACTTTAGGGGCTGAATTGAAAAAAAATATCTACAATAGATGTTTATTTAATTGTATTGAAGAGCATTAATACCAAGTTTCAAGTAATTCATGTATAAAGTAATTCATATAAACATCACAACCCTCTGTACCCTTTTAAGGAATAAACGAAAAAATGATATTTATATCGTTTTAATTTTCATTTCGAAGGTTTTTTCCGTGCATCAATTACAGAGTTTCATACGAACTTTCATCCCCTATTTGACAGCCTTATGGGATGAATTTCAAATAATACTAAAATACGTTTTTTTTAATTGTATTGAAGAGCATTAATACCAAGTTTCAAGTAATTCTGATCATAAATATATAACTGTTTGCCCATATGAACTTTATCACCCTCTTTCACCCTTTAAAGGGATGAAGTTAGAAAAAAATCAAATACATTTTTTTCTTATTTCTCATCTTAAAGCTAAATACTACTTTCGGTGCATTTCGCGGTAAGAATGACAGAGTTTCATATAATCTATTACCCAGTATTTTACCCCCTTAGGGGATGAATTTCGAAAAATCCTTAGAGGATACTTAAATTGTATAAAGAATATGTCTTCCAAATTTCACGTTTCTTCGACTACTGGTTTAGGTTGTGCTTTGATCGATCAGTCAGTCAGGACAAAGCATTTTATGTATATACAGACTAGCGGTATTTAAAGGGACTAATGAGGTTAACGTAATATGCATTGGATATATAATGTAACAGAAGTACATATTTATATATAACAAATCTATCCCACGGAAACCGATCATTTTTTCGGGATAAAAAGTAGCCTATTTGTTATTCTGATTTATGAACAATATTATTGTAAAGTTTCATTAAAATCTAATCAGTAGTTTTTGTGTACTAAGCTGTATAAGTTACTATAGTTTTTTTAACTATCCCACGGAAACCCTTTAGTTTTCTAGGATAAAAAGTATCTAAAATGTTGAACGGGGATATAAAGTATCACCATGCAAAATTTCATTTAAATCGATTTAACAGTTTCGGAGATTAGCCCGTACAAACAGACAAACAGGCAGAGAAACAAAAAAATTGAAAAAATCTGGGTTTGTTCTATTTCTCTTCTTACATCCTCCTGACTCGGTTTTTAGCATTTTTTTCTATGTATAGACATTCGACCTTTATAGTTTTATTATATGTATTAGTCTAGTCTTTGTTCTTGCTTCATCCGCGTAAATAGTAAACCCTTAAATAGTTTCTATACCCAAATTTTATGTGTTTCATGACGATCGGTTGTACAGAACTTGAAATACTGTAGCGCCACGTAGCCACGAGTTATAGTAACATGAATAGCATAAAAAGTAAAAACCTATGCAATAATACTCATAGGTATCAAAATTTCAAAGTATTGTTAAGAATTTTCGGCGATTTGTGACTTATTTAAATTTTTATTATTATAAATTTATTATTATTAAAGATTAATAATAGAGCAATTATATTATAACAGAAGATGAAAATAAAAAAAAAATGTTTTTGTACATAATTTTTTCTACCATATAGTATGTTTAATTATTTGTTTTTTCTAAACTGTAATCGTCGAATTCGAAAACAGAATATACAAATGGAAAACAACCTTCAAATAAAACCTTTCATGAAAACTCCCATATCGCGATCAGAAATAAACATCCAAAGTAGAAATTGCAAGCATACAAATTTCAAATTCACTATCTAAAATTAAGAGGTTGCGGCGATCGCGTGAGGAGGAACAGTAAAAATACAGTTATTAGACGACGGAGATCGCTCAAAAGTTACTCGGCTTTCAAATGAGCAGCTATGTTTTCTGTAAATCATTCATAATTAACGTCTAACTCACATCGTGCTAATGGCAAGCAATTACGGCCTTATATTCTCGTGGCGATGATAGTTGCTTTCCATGAAATTAGCTTAAAATGTGTTGAGTTTTATAAAATTTAACCATTTTTTTATCAAAACTTTTAATCTATATAGATATCTGTTTTACTATCAATGAAAAGTGCTAACTTTTAATATTAAGTATGTATGCTTATATGCATTAAACAATTCCTACGATTAATACTGTCTACAAACAATTTTATAGTTCATTGTATTCGTTCATAAAATGGTCAGTCAAAGGACAGCTTTGCCAGTAATGTTGAATTTTGAGCAACTTTTTGCAGCATATTTCAGGGCGACATAGATGCCAGTAATAAATTAAATAAATCTGTATTTTAATAGGCAAATACAGAACAGTTCAGTACCTTTTTCTCCTCTGTTTGTCAACCGGTTTTCTCTCTATTATATAGTAGCTATTACCGAGTTTTAGTGTAATCGATAAAATAAATTATTATTTCATATGTCGCCATTTAAAATTTAGTCAAAATTAAAGTAAATATACAAAAAAAACGGTAATCGTTCATATTTTACCATGATTGATGACGGCGACACAACGGTCAATTTAGTTAAATATTAGATAGAAAGTGATAACTTATGTGAGCCTTATTACGTTAAAGTATATCACGTATAGTATAGTTCTATGTAAATCTCAAAAACCGATCACAAAATATGTATAACTAGATATATCAATAAGACTTGTATTAAAAAATTAGCTCTCAATTAACCAAATAAATGGTTAAATATCTGACATTCATATATAAAAGTGATGTTTTGAGGTTTTTATCCTTATTTTTTTTTAAAGGCAGTGGCAACCCAGTGATAACGCGCTCGCTTGGGAATCCGAGTAAAGTGGGTTCAAATCCCACGTCTCGAACCTCTGATATTTTTATGTGCGAATCATTTCCAATATAATTACTACATGTCTTACGGTGAAGGTAATCAACATAACTAAACATGCATGTCTGCGAGAACCTGACAAGTTTTAGGAAAACGTGAAATCCGCTAACCCGCACTCGGCCAGCGTAGTGGACTATGTCCTATAAAATATACCTGTTTTATAATCATTTTTATTAAGAATAAAATCATCGTAATTTGTGAGCGTTTGTAAAAAATTTTAACCAATTAAATTAAATATAAATTATTTCTTAGGTAACGCTTACGTTAGTTATATAATATGTACTTGTCGTCTGTTCAACCTACTATAAAAAATATTTCCAGTTGGTATAATAACAAAAATCTATTTTTGGGAAGATATTGTTTTTTGGGAAGTTTTTTTTTGTTTATAAAAAAGTTTATTCTTTTCAGATAATCACATAATATAACAATAAATCAGTATGATTGTACTTTAAAATTATCATTCCACGTTTCAGATTTATAATTTAGATAACAATATTTGAAATTCTGTCTTGTAATATCTAAACAACTATTTCAAGTAACTAGCAATATAAAGTTTAGTAGATAGTTGCTTTAGTAAAGGCCAACTAGACTACCGTTTTCTAATAATTTGTTACATATTATGGTTAGCGTTGTATTAAATATTCAAGTACAATTTAACGCTCGTGTAAACCTAAAAATTTAAAGTTAAATGTATCTAAGAACGTGTTCTTCCATTATTCATGTATATAGTTGGAAATATGGCCGTCGTTGCTAACATGCAATGGTTAAGGTGGTGTTGGAATAACAGAAAAGCAACTGAGTGCAGTTTTGTTATTAAGTGTAAAATAGTTAAAATTAAATAAATAAATTTAGAAATTAAATAAATAATATTGAAGATACGTTTGGCTCAGTTTGTTGTGACTCTACTAGCTGTGCATGCGGTCGCTGGTTCGAGTCCCGCTGGGGGCATTCATTTGTGCGATGGGCACGAATGTTTGTACTCCAGTCATAGGTGTGTATGTATATATTTAAGTTATATATGTGTTGTGTGTCAATGTCCCAACATATTTAAAAAAAAATATATATATATATATATATATATATATATATATATATATATTATTATGATATATAATGTCGTCAGTAACAGCATTTATTCTTACTATAAAAAACAATTCGAGAAAAAGTCACAACTGTGACTCATGTATTTTTAAATATTTGCTAAAAAAATACAATTAATTTACAAATATACTTAATAATTATTTATACAAAATAAATGTATACTTGATGATGATGATCATGATGTTCTCCCGACCGATTCCGGCCACGGCGGCCAATCTCATTGAGACTAGCCAACTGCGCAGGGGATATTATAGTGCGCAAGTGTACGCGCAGACACAAGTGCACTCTCTATTCCTATCACTCTCATATTCCGGTGGGACGACTGCTCGACACGACCAGTGAGAGTAAAGGCGCAGGACCGACGGCTTTACGTGCTCTCCGAGGCACGGGGGTGAAACACCGCCAACTTCCCAACTCCGGGCTGTTACTGAGGCTTACTTATACAGAAAGACAATACCTAAACTTGGCCCGACCCGGGACTCGAACCCAGTACCTCCGGGTGTGCAGCCGTACATGCTAGCCACTACACCACGGAGGCAGTAAATGTATATATGATAATGTATAATAAAAAAATAATGTATATATGATAATGTATGATAAAAAAAATGTATACTTAATAACTATGTCTATTTTGGCAAGAATGTTAACTGCATTCCCCCGTTAAACAGCAACGTTGGGTTTATTGGCCGAAAAACGAGTCAGCTCTCGTCTCACCAATGGAAGTGATACCATGATGCGAGCTGTGGAATATTAGTATAACACAGTTTAATTTTTTTTATGGCAGATGACAAGTAGAAGTGACGAAAATATAGGGAAATCTTTGCCATGCAGTGAAACCTTACAGCCCTATTAATAATAAAATATAATTTTACATCTTGAGATAAAATCTTTTAAGCATTTTATGTTTATCAAGTTAAATATATGTAGTTAAATAATCTTTAGTTTGCTATCACTGATGTATACCAGCTAAAATGAAAGAAAAATATATAAATAGGTAGCAAAAAAACAACAGAATATAAGAATCTGTTATTTTTTATTATACTGTCCCAAATAATTATAAAAATAATATAATTGAATAAATATTTTAGACTAATTAAGTCTACCTAAGCGTTATTTAAATAACCCAACCGTATTTGAAGCACATGCACTCGTAGCGCTCGTAGCACTACGCCGTAGTCCGTAACTGCTACGAGTTACGGCCCATTGCACAGTTCGAGTAAAATAGGATTTTTATTATGTTATATTTCAAACTTGTACTGTTTTGTTTTATTAAAATTCAATATTAAGTTTATTAATTGGCAATTTGGTAATATATTCTTATGGGAAAAAATTATTTATATGGGCAAATATCTTAAAAAGGTAATAATAAATTATAACAATAGCAACTTATATTTAAATTATAAATATATAGAAATACTATTTTTTTTAAATTATAATGTGTACTACTTCAGTGCCATTCCTCTTTTCGTATAAATTAATTGAATGTATTTTAATGTAAATATTATTTTTTACTTCTATTTTTACACGATGTATAATAATTAATTATTTTATATTATATAATAAAACTTTGAGACATTAAAAACCTTAGTCTCTCCCGTGACCATGTTTGCTTTAAATTCAAAACGTTGGCAACTAAATATCAAGATAAAACCGTGTGAAAAAATCTAAAAAAACAATTTCATTTAAAATAATATATTAAATAACTTTGAAAGAAATAGAACAATAGAACTTTTTTTTAAAGAATTTTATATACTTTCACAGTAGTTAGTAGACAAAGATAGTTAAAGCTATTTCAATATAAGTTTACAACATGAACATTGCAAGTCTGAAACAGTTTGATGCAAGCCCCAATGGTAGCAAAACAAAACGTGACCAAGCGTAGCTGTCGAAGTTTTCTTATTCACATTTTGTTTGCTACAAGCAAAGTTATCGAAGGCTAACTTATTGTTTTTATTTACAACTATTTCCGTAGAAAAAAATATTAAATTTTAAATAATTATATTTAATAATATAATTTTAAAGATCAAATTCTTTAATATAATAGAATATTAGAATGGATTTTTATGACTATACATAGGAATAATAGTGTTGCATTTAAAAAAATATAAAAACTAATATGTCTATATATGATAATTCTAAACAAGAATTATATTTGGTAAATTGCCGTGTGTAAGAAAGAGACCGAATACGTTTTAGAAAAGAAATTACATTACTAGAATATTTTTTTTCAAGAACAAAATACTTCTTTTTTCATGTACTTAAAAAGAGTAGAAATGTCAGTTCAGTCGTAGTACGGAGTACGAATAGATCTAGAAATATGAGAGATGAAATAAATTCGACTGAAGTGACCATTCAAGTGAAATTCATGTCTTTCCGGAGTATTTTTTATTTAAGCAATTTGTCCAATATAACTTACAATATAATCAACGTGTGAATTTAAAAGAAATTGTGCCATTGATCAATGTAAAAATGAAGCAAAAATTCATAAACACACGAGCTAACGTCAGAAATGACGAAGGATTTTGCTATTTTTAAAGCTGCTGCATAAAAGAAATGAATGCCGGCTCTCTGAGGACGTTTTCCGTTGAATCTTTTGCATTCAATACTAGATTAAATGGAATTGATAATGAAAGTTCGATGTTTATATGTTTAAAATATTAATAAAAATCCTTATATTATAGATCATAAATTATTTTGAATCAAATTGTTTTGTAATTACTATTTATTAAACATCAACACATTTCAATCAGTCGGTGGATCTTGAATTAATGTTGTACATTTTGATTGGACTGAGATAAACATTTATATGGTCAACAAAAATATAAGCTCTGTTTTAGAATCGAACCTGTGAATGTAATTTCATTTTACATTGCCTAAATCATTTAAACGAAGTAGGCAATGTAAGTCGAACATACTTAACTGTGTCAGATTAGTCGTTATATGTATAAATAGTTAGCAAATCATTTATATGACTAGTATTTGCTTACGACTTCATTCATATAGAAGATACATATGTTAGCGAAAAATTAATTTACAAAAATAAAAACCCGACAGTTTTAAAGACGCGAATTAAAAAGATGAGAATAAATTGACGAAGGAACATAGTATTATGCAGTCGGAGACATATAGTATACACGTGGAAAGACTCGCAACTACTATAAAATATATTATACAATGAACATACATACAGGTCAAACAGATAACCCTCCTTTAGGTTCCGCCGCAGTCGGGTAAAAATAACCCATTAGTAACCGAAACTATAAGATATTTACTACCGTTCCATCCGTTTCAAGTTTTCCTTGAATTCGTCACAATGTACAGAAGTAAAAAAATAGACTTATAATCTTTCACATTAATTAGTAAATATGTTGTGAATATATTGTTAGTAAGGAAGATCTTTCTTTAAGGGACACAATACTAGTTTTATGATCTCCGTTATTTTCCTTGATTGATCATAAATGCCGAAATATTCTTTATTTATTAAAATTATAGGATATAATGATTTTTTTGTCGTTAAGAAATGACTTGTCCTATACAAACTTTTAACTCCTATTTCATACCTTTCAAGTATTATTTTTACGACAAAACTTATCCTATGTCCTCCAAGGACCCAACGTCATCAAAATTAGTTCAGCGGTTTAGGCATAAGAACGTAACGAATATACAGACATATGTACATACATAAAGACAGACAGGAAGACATACAGATAGTTATTTTCGCAGTTATAATATTAGTTCTATTAAATTTAAACTTAACAAATGCGTATATTAAATGAAATGCTGTAACAGTAGTGTACCACATAAAAGAATTGTAGGATATTTTGAAATATGATTCCTCCGCTTGGTCATGTCAAACGTAAATAGAGAAAGAGAAATGATTGGTTTTTCAACTGCATTAACATTGAAGTCTGCTGAAAATAAAATGTCTGAAATTGTATTCTGTATACGGCGCGATACCAAATAATTTAATTTTGAGAACTGAATATCGATGAGTAGCAGATCTGTATTGTATATTATTATACTTTACTGCTACAAAGCAGCTTGCTTAAAAAGATCCATACAAATAAATAAAATTGAAGTGTCTGTTTGCTTAATGCCAAAATAACAGCTGTTTAGTTAATATGTATATGAAGTATATACGGTACTTATAAGTAAAAAACAATTTTTAAAATTTTTGACTCTCTGCTGTTTTTTTTTGTTTTGGCTAATTTAGCCACACGCGATATTTAACCATATATCATTATATACATTATTACTATTCATATAATATGTTATTCTCAAAAATAATGATTATGGTCGAAAATCGACTCCTAGGAATTTTATACAAAATATCCAATAGCTTCACGTGACAACTACTTCATACATTTTTAAAAACGATACTTTACTTATATAAGCTTCCATCGTATTAAGTTGTTTTTTAATTCTAGAAAGGGAAGAAGAGTAGGAGTCTTGTTGGGGTAAAGCTTAACGTTCATAAGAAAATATATACGTATAAAAATGACTAGTTTTGCAAGTCTCTCTCTCTCTCTATCTTTCGCTATCTCTCTCTTTTTCTCTCTCTCTCTCTTTCTCGCACATGCACATAAACATAGACACATACACATGCACACACAAATTGAATATACATTTGGTGTCAAACAATATCCTGTCGTTATAACAAGTTAATAATGTGCTATATAAAATTCAATCGATTTAAGTGATAGATGTAGAAAAATATTAAACCAAAACGCAAATTAATTTAAGCATTCATAGCATAGGCCCTGAAATAAGGACTTTGCATACAGAAAAAGATTTAATTAAAATCTGAATAACATACAAGGGAAAAGTTCCTCGAGTACTCCACTGTAGGTCTATTCGCGAAACAAAATTTAGTTTGTACAATTTAAATTTGCTAAACAGAATTTTAACTTATAGTTGCGTAATTGTGTAACTTCTGGCAGCACCTGTTTATCAGGACCCGAATATTAATAATTAAAACCAGACTAAATTGACTTTCTGGTGTGTTAAATGTTAATATTTAGTAACGAACTCTACCCTTTTTGACTGACTTTAAAAATGGAGATGGTGTGTTTTTAGTGTTTATTTTTTCACATTTTTTTAGTTTATATTATGTGCTTTGTAAAGCTTAAAAAATATCAATAATGATGGTGTAATTACTTTTAAATAAATTTTAAAATCAGTATTTACATTTTTTAAAGCAATTATGTTAAAGATTTTTGAATAACATTTTTAAGATAATTATTTAAAAAAATGTTTTGGGTAAAATAAACACAATATGCAGAAGAAGTGTTGTTTATTAAAAAGGTGCATCAACCTCAAAATTGATTTAAAAGTAATAATTCCACTATTTCGGATGGATTTTTGTTTTAAAATTTGTATAGATTTACCTGAGAATGAATCTTACCTCTTAAAAATAATTATGATTCAACAGTTCAAAATTAGTGAACATATCGCGTTACATACACAAAAACTTACATCCGAGTTCAGTCCCTATTTTTTTTAAAAAAATGACCGTTAATCTGACAACATCAAAGATAAGCTGAAATAAAAAAATAAATTTAAACATTAAAATGAGCAGTAATAACAAAATTCAATCAATGATATTACAGTGCCAGTTTGAAAAATGTTGGTAGCATCTGTCACAAACTGCGGTCCTAAAATATTCGATGTAAAGTGCGGATTGAGCAGGTTTTATTCCATTAAGGCTATTTTCGTACTTAGTACAAGAAATGTTTAACAATTAGCATTACTAGCGTTCCCCGCGGCTCCACTCTTTTCTTTGATTTAGTATATGTAATCAGATCAGAATAACTTTCTTTGTCTCTATAATCTACTAGCGTATGTGTACTAAGTGATAATGAATGACCCTTCGCTTTTATATATAGATACTATCAGAAACCGCGGCTTCGCTCGCTCTAAAGCTGCAAAAAAAAAACTAAAAAAGTAGGTTTCATACAAACTTTCATTCTCTATTTTTCCCCCTTATGGAATGAATTTGGAAAAATGGTAAAACACGTATTTATTTAATTGTATTGAATAGCATTAATACCAAGTTTCTAGTAATTCTGATCATAAATATTTTTTTAATTTTTGAACGTGTTTTCCCGTGGGAATGAGGTTATCTCCCGCGGTATAAATAACCTATATCACTCTCCATCCCTCCAACTATCTCCACAAAAAAAAATCACGTCAATCCGTCTCTCCGTTTCGACGGGAAAGAAAGACAAACAAACAAATAAACAAACAAACACACTCACATTTATAATATTAGTATGGATAGCAATCGTGAAGTTATGGGTTCCAGTCTAGGGACGGGGTAAAATAACTAGGGTTTTTGCCCAGTATTGACTTTGACAGTATTGAAATTGGCGGTGTTACACCGTGTCGAATTGTCATCCCACCGGAATATGAGAGCGTAAGGAATAAAAAGTGCACTAAGCACTTGCGTCTATATTATAATTTAAAATGATATTGAATAGTATGTTTTTATTCGTTTTTTTAAAACTTAAAGTTCCAGTTTTTACAAGCAGGTATTATAAAAGGACGTATTTGAAAGATTTTCAACCGACTTCAAAAAGGAGGAGGTTCTCAATTCGACTGTATTTTTTTTTTATGTTTGTTACCTCAGAACTTCGTCATTTATTAACCGATTTGGACCATTTTTGTTTTGTTTCTAAGGGTATACTTCCAGATTGGTCCCATTTAAATTTCAAAAAAAATACCACCCCTAAGGGTGGAAAAATAGCTAATAATGAATTTAACCTACTTCTAATTGTCATATTGACTTGGAACTTTGCAAGTGTTTCTATTTTCGTTGATAGTACAGTGGTTCGGTATTGTTGACCTGATCTGATGGTAAGGCCAGAAGGTGGATAGGTGGAACTCTTCAACGGCTAATAGTAGATATTTTGAGTTTGGGCTTATTTTGTTTGATTTGACAAGATTAACACGTTAGAATTCTTACTTTGCTACTACTGTCTACACTAATTAACAAAAAAATAAAAACCGACTTCAAACAAAAGCACTAAAAAGTAAAAAATAACTGATTGGTAGTTTTCATTTACTATACATACCTAATCAAATATTTTCGAAGTCGGTGTGCTTTGCTTTGTATGGGCTGGCACTGATTTCGAAAATATTTGATTAGGTATGTATTTAATAGGTAGGCTTTAATTACTGAGGCAAAGCACACCGACTTCGAAAATATTTGATTAGGTATGTATAGTAAATGAAAACTACCAATCAGTTATTTTTTACTTTTTAGTGCTTTTGTTTGAAGTCGGTTTTTATTTTTTTGTTAAAAAGTTTTTATTGCTTAAAAGTTCAACTTTCAAAACATTATCTACTAATGGAGGAATAGGGAATGACCATATAGAGTGACCATGCACTAAAATTATATTTGGATAGTAAACCTGTGTTCCCATTAAGGTATTTATTTGCATAAATTCTTGTTTGAAGCACATACTCTACATTATTCACATAATGAACGGTGTAACATAGTTTATAGAACAAGCACGTGCTGAGTTGGCTTGCGTTTTATGTTAATTGCACTGCGTTACACTCGACGTGATTACAAAGATGCTAGCTCAAGTTTGTTTTTCAGTAAAATTACGCTAATATATGTAAGCAAAATATAACATACAATATATAATTTATAATTATACAACTAAGGCAACAACAGTGTTAGGCTTGCTTATTTTGCTTTCACCTCTAATATTAATTTACTTAATGAAGCTTAGTTTCTCCTGTGATCATAATTGCTGTAAAGCATTCGAAATGTCGGGAACCAAAAATCAAAATATATTCGCAAAAAAATCCGAAAAGATAGTTTTATTTAAAATGCGAATCATTTTTAACAGTAAAACTTGTCTTGCTATTAAGGCAAACATAGTGAGTAAACATGAATGTCTGAGGAAGCCAAATCAGTTGTCGAAGGGCATGCGTAATCGATCAACCCGCACTTATCCAGCGTAGTGGACTATAACCCATATATCATATGGATCCCCAGCGATGGGACGCTAAGTACTTAATTATTATTATACTAGCAGAACCAGCGGCTTCGCTCGCGCTAAAACTACAGAAAATCTACTATATTGGTTTATGTATTTTGATTACTTTCAGCAGCCATACTAAATATTTGTAGATTGGTTAGAAAATATTGTAAATAGACAAAAAAAACAAGCTTAAATAGAGCCATCATAAAAAAACACTCAAAATATTACATAATTTTTTTTATCAAACCAAAAAATAAATAAATCTGAACCTATTAAAGGGACTACGTCAATAAAATGCTATTTTTAACCTATTTCAAAAAAAAATGATCGGCTTTTTAATTACCTATGGCGTGGTTTGTTTCGGAATTAATATTTAAAATATAATTTTGTAGGATTTTTCTATCAAAAACTCATTATTATATATAATCGAAGCAAGGTCATACATTTAAAATTCTTTCCTCAAATGTAATACAAGCAAAGTCGACAGCTAGCTTCGGAATGAAAGAGTATGCGAAGTTTATAGAACAAGCACGTACGGCTTGCGTTTTATGTTAATTTCACTGTTCCACGCTGAACGTGATTACAGCAGAAATGACTAGTGAATTTATATATGTGTTTTGGGCTTAAGTTAAAGCGATTAGTTATTATTTGACATACATTATGATTAAAGTAATATATAGGCATGGCATAACGTACTGCTATAGAAGTGACTACTTTGATTCCTGTATGAAGCTTTCTAGTCGGTTCTTATGATTTCATGATCGAAATTCGTTTTTGATGGTCAATGTCACTGAGTTTAAAATCTACGTTGAGATACTTCAATTTTTCAACTCTTGCTATATCTGTATGCTAGTTCGAGATAAGGTGAGACTTGAGGCCTGTGATCTGCAGCATTCTAAGTGAATAACTAGAAAAATTTGGTTACAGGAAAATGCTAGTCAACTATTACGGTTTGATACAGTGCCAAAAAACACAGAATAACCGACACCTACTTCTTAGTGTCACCAAATTTTCTGAAATTTGGAACTGCTGAGGTATTACGATATTTATATTTTTTTTAAAAAGTGAGATTATTTACATGATGTATGTATTATAATATAAATAGGAAAAAAAAACCAGTTCTGTGCCTTTTTCGTGTCTGTTTGTTAACCGTTTTTTTTGTTTAATTGCTATTGACGAGATTAAGCGCTATCAATAAAAAAGAATTGCAAACGTTAGTAAGAGGAGATTAATAAGATTAATTTTTTTTATGAATTTATACTCGAAACTTTGACTAGATAATAATTATATAAAAGAATAATTTCAGTATAACTCTGAAATGTAGAATATTTTTATCACATTTTTAAATAATTATAACAATTCTGTAAAAAATATTAAATATATAATATCTTATTTTAATACAGCTTAGATTATTAGAAATAATTTATTATATCTTTGACAGAAATGTGTGCGCAAATTGTGCTTATTTGTAGTGGATATAATGTAATACGAGCATAGAAGCTCAAGCATGTAGACAAGAGCTTTACACAGTAATCGACATCGGCGTTGTTTGAGCTAATAGAGCTAAGCTATTCGAAGTTATATGTAAATTATTAGGTTAACTAATATGTATAGAAAATTTTAGTTTAATTATCTATACTAATATTATAAAGAGGAAAGATTTGGTTTTTTGTTTGATTGTTTGTTTGTACCGAATAGGTTCCGAAACTACTGAACCGATTTACATGAAATTTGGTAAGAAGACAGTTTGAGACCCAGGAAAGGACATAAAATTAGATTAGAGACTTTTTATCCCAAAAATCATCCCTTAAGGGGGTGAAAATGGGGATGAAAGTTTGTATGGAGAAGTAAAGTAGGGACGATCCCGAGCGAAGCGAGGGTAAGTCGGTAGTAATCTATATTATAATAGTTGCTTTAAAATCCATTTCATTATTTTTGTAATTAAAAATATAAGAAAAAGAGGATATTAAGCAAATTACTATTACGTATATAATTTGTTATTTTCAGTAAGTTTCTTGAAGGAATTAGAAATTAAATAGAGCTTCACAAAAAGTGCAACAGTGGAAGGCAGTGGTAGCCCAGTAGTAACGTGCTCGCTTGGTAAACCGAGTGAAGCGAGTTCAAAACCCGGATCTCGCACCTCTGATATTTTCATGTGCGAATCATTACCAATATGATTACCACTTAACGGTGAAGGAAAGCATCGTGAGGAAACCTGCATGTCTGAGAAAAATTAGCAAGTTTTCAAAAAAACATGTGAAGTTCGCTACTCCGCACTTGACCATCGTGGTGGACTATGGCCTGATCCCCCTCGTATTGAAGGGAGGCTCAGCAGGGACGTTGTTAATTAACTCCAAAACTTTACAGAGTTTTAATAACATTAGCAATGAAGTAGTGATAGATTATTTTAGTGTGACTAAAATACCCGCTGACAGACAGAGAGAGATATTTCAATAAATAACCGTTCTTCGTATCTTGGAATATGGGACACCTTATGAAATTCAAATTTTATTTGAATGCATAATTCATTTGGGTTTGCAAAGTCATTTTTTTCTAAATGTCTTTTTCCTTTTATTGAAATATTTTAATGTATTTATTATGCAATGGAGACTGATATCTATGATACATTATAGTATTATAGGTTGTAATTTGATTTCAGTGTCATTGTAGAATTGGTATTATTTTTGTTGTTTGTGCGTTATATATACTATTTTTTGTTTTTCGCATATTGTAAGGTCAATAAACTACAAAACTGTTAAAGATCTATTGGATTAATAAGATTATCCGTTGATCTAATGCCTAGCATACACTGCTGTAAATCGTAAGGTACTGTCTGACACTGGGTTCGAGTCCCAATTCGGGTACGTATACCCATAGTCCTGCACCTTACATTTCACCGGTCGTGTTGGACATTTAAACTTACATTGTAATATATTAATTAAAATTTGCCGATATTTATTGTTTTAAGTTTTGTTACTTTTATTTTAAAGTCCAATAAAGAGTATACACTTTATGCTACTATCGAATGCGAATCTGTCGAATCACTAACCTGTCTAAATATAAACGGGATATGTCAAATTTGAAACTGTAACACATTGTAGGAATTTACAAATAGTTCACGCAGTTTGGGTTGCTTGTTGACTTTCCCGTCACTTGACCTGATTTTGTTCTGGCCCTCTGTACCATAAAGACCCGTTTACATCAATTTACATTTAATATTAATAACAGTTTATGTTTGTACAATAAATATTCTCAAGGGGAAAAACCGAAAATAATATTTCTTAAAAGCTTTTATAAAATACAACTTTTAGTGTATTAACTTGACTAAAACTTTTGACTCTTAAAGAAATTAAAGTTTCATTTGTTAAGCTTTGATTGCCTTCATAATATTTGACGATTGTTGAAAGTAAGAAGGAACTACAATAAGTAAAATCTATTAAATCATTTTTAAATGCTGGATGATTTGGCTATAGGGAATAATAAGCTGCTAAAAAGTACCTAATGTATTCGTAGTTATTCCCACATGTTCTATTCATTAAATTATTAAAAAAACACGTGTGTGTGTATGTATGTAACTATAAAATTATGTACGCGCGTAAGAAGTTATGCTTCTTTGGCGTAACAGAACAAAAATAGCTAAAGATTTCATCCCGTATGTTACAACTCTCTGTTTATAAAAGGAATGCAGCTAACTTCATCATGTCGCTTTTTGGCTGTCGGTGTGCGCGCGTTGTATAATTGTTACTCTCATATTTTTTTCCAAACGTACCAAAAGAAGTATAACTTCATCAAGAATACAATGTGTGATGTGTATATTCTTTATTGTACTTTACGAGTACCATACAAACAAATTAGGTATAATCGAGGAACATGTTAGGTACCTTAAAAATATTTATTTTAAACGTTAAACCCAATATATACACAACATATTTATATAAACTAGTGTTCTTAAATGAAATTCGACTATAATTATTTTTGAAAACTTGAGGAAACTTACAAAACTTTTTTTATTGATAAAACTAACGCTCATTAACACTACTGTACTAAACAAAAAAAAGAAAATCAGTTGACCTAAAAGAAGAAAAAATAGTAGTAATGTACTGTTTTTCTTTGTCTATATATATATATATATATATATATATATATATATATATATATATATATAAAATATTTACTTATTAAAAAATCATATAATTTGCCTTATAATCTTATCTTTAAAGCTATATATTTTTACCGCCAATTCAATGATTTCTAACCAAGTATTCATGTAGCTAGCGGGGCATCAAAACTGTGTGCTGGCCTAAACAATCCCACCAGATGTCCTGATGTTTACAACTAAAGTTTACCCTTTCTGATCCGTCCCCGGCGTAAGAAACAATATGCCACCGCTTGTTATATTTGGAAATATTCCAAAAGCAGATTTCATGTGATAAACAGAAATCGTAAAGAACCTCCGAATATTAAATGTGGTAGAAATGGTAGCGTGCGTTAACGTAGTGTCTTTAAGAAATGATTCTAGATGGTATTCGTATTTGTCGACAATTGACTAAATTTTATAAACGTTAATTAATTAGTAATTTTTTTACATATTACCGACCCATCTCCTTCGTGTCTTCTCCATTCTACGTGACATTGGTGAAGTAAACTGTACTCAGTTGGCATGTTTTAAAGCCGTTGACAAAGGAATTGAAATTGAATTGAATTATTTATTTAGTTACTAGCAGAACCCGCTCACGCTAAAACTCATCCCCTATGTTAATCCCTTATGGAATAAATTTCGAAAAATGCTAAAACAAGTATTCATTTCATTGTATTGAAGACCATTAATACCAACTTTCAAGTAATTCTGATCATAAATAACTTTTTGGGTTGAATTATAACGTGATTTCCCGTGAAAATGAGATAATCTCCCGCGGTAAAAAGTAGCCTATGTCACTCTCCAGACCTCTACCTATTTCCTCACAAAAAATCACGCCAATCCATCAATCCGTTTTGACGTGAAAGAAGGACAAACAAACACACTATCACATTTGTAATATTAAGTATGGATTTACTTATTTAGAACACGAGTAAAATATACATTATTACATGATGCTAATGTAAAATTTAAATTTTTGCACTCTAATGTAAATTAATAATAATTTATAATAATTGGACAGTGTTGTTTATAATTAAGGATTTATTTAGTCTAGATTTTGTCTTTTGATACTATATAAATAATAACAACTATATAAATATGCATTATATGCTAGCTGTCCATAAATTACTTTTAAATTGAAACAACAAGAGTAAGATATATATTTTGTAATAGTTTCTAGTAAGCCCCTTGAGCGTTCATTTGATTTGTTTTGACAAACCCCTTATTTCTATTTGCGTTTACTTTATTTTCTCAATAATAGCTAATTTATTTATTATTTATACAATGTTAGGGAAATATTTATCAAAAGAGCCCTCTCTATTACATGTATTTTATCTACAAAGAGCGGTTTAAAGCTAATAAGCATTTGGCAATCAAGCGCATTGTTATTAGCGTTCGCTGCCAGAACGGAGTCTAGCGCCGTCTTTACTTATCACACAATTTTATAGGCCAATTATGCAAAAATAATGTATATATTTAAACTTTTAAGTGTAAATAAATCCATTTAGATTTAAAGTTATGCTGACGTTAGTTAGACACTCAATATTGATCGCATTAGAAGTTACGTTGCGAATTTACGTATTTTCATTAAAAAAAATTGCTATTAGTGACTTACGATTGCTTCACTCGCCCTTGGCGCCTAACAATAGCTATATGTTACTCTAGATACAGACACTTCTTCGTGAAAGATAAACACACATATACAAACCTTCACATATACAATAGCATAAATAACAACTATGTTGTATTTTAAATAAAACTATCTTTTCGGATTTTGTCGCGGATTTATTTGGATTTTTGTTTCCCGACGTTTCGAATGCTTTACAGCATCCATGGTCACGGGAGAGACTGAGGTGTTACATGTCTTGAATGTATAGTTGTTACAGACAGCCTACCCACAATTAACAAAATGAAAATTGCACTAATTACATTACAATATTTTTTAAATTTAAACATTTTTATAATTTTAATTATAATTGAATATGGAAAATTATTTATTTAATTTTTGCTATTATTTTTATAATTATTACAATTTTAAATATTAATTAGTAATCTATATTTAGTGTTGCCATTATTATATTTATAACCATAAAGAAAAATATAAAATATAGTAGTAATTATTTAAGCCATATAATTGTTCTATGTGTAATTTAAAAAGTTAAAATTAATTAAGGATAATAATTTTAATTTAGTTTGCTATTATTTAAAAACAACTTACTAAGCAACACTACTAATATATACTTTTACAAATGAAAAATGAAAAATATTAATCTGATAAGCTGTCATTTTGATCTACACAGTATGAACTTACTACATCTGTCTGTCTGTTATGTTTATATTTATTATTTGATTTTATTATATTAATAACAGGATCCCATGACGATGGTAGTACCCAGCCATCTTCCCTATTGAAATTAGGATGTTTTTTAATTTCTATGGCTTCTCGAATCATTCTAGGGCGATATCGGTTTTCTTTCGCCAGGTTTTCAATTATAATTAAAATTATAAAAATGTTTAAATTTAAAAAATATTGTAATGTAATTAGTGCAATTTTCATTTTGTTAATTGTGGGTAGGCTGTCTGTAACAACTATACATTCAAGACATGTAACACCTCAGTCTCTCCCGTGACCATGGATGCTGTAAAGCATTCGAAACGTCGGGAAACAAAAATCCAAATAAATCCGCGACAAAATCCGAAAAGATAGTTTTATTTAAAATGTCAAATATTCGCGTAAATCTAAGAAAGAACTATGTTGTACTAATTATATAGTTTTATAATTAAAAATGAATTTTTTTTTAGACAACATAGTATATATTTTCTTTTTAAATATTTTAATTATTGTCATCAGATATTTATAAGCCTTTTGTAAAATCCATGATGTAAGAGAGCTTAGTGCCTTCCAGCGACAGAATGTAAGAAATTTAAATAGATCTGAGTTAAATAGTATTTGCTTTTAAAAAACAAGTAGCAGAGCTACAAAGGATGCTGGCACAAAAGAGCTCGTAAAATATTTAATATTATACTCAGGTACTAAAAATTATCTATACATATAATAAAATTGTAACTAAGCCGAATCTGTACATTAAATATTTTTTTGGAAAATCTTATTGAAATAGTTATTAATATCGATACAGGGGCCGAATCTATAGTTTTTACAATTTTTTTCTGTCTGTCTATGACCGCATCACGAAAAAACCACTGGACAGATTTTGATGAAATTTGGTATGATGAGAGCAGGTTATCCCATTCAACTTATAGGATACTTTTTACTGCGGGAAAATATCTCATCTCTGAGAAATCTATACTAAACCTTAAAACGTAAGCAGATACGAACCCGAGCGGAGCGAGAATGAGTCGTTAGTGTATATTATAAAAGAAATCTATTATTTTTGCATAATTGGTCGCCAAATTTTTAGAAAATAGATTTTATAACTTGCTTAAAGAAAATATTTTTTATGGCCATATATGTTTCAAGCCCACGTTTATACGAGCTTATGCTCTATCTACTAGATTGATTGCGTCAGAGTAAGATGGTTAGATATCCTAAAAGTCGTGGGACAAACGTGTATTATACTTTCGCCTTTATTAGATTATCTCGATTCTATGACGGATGGTATGAACTAAGTGAGGCCTTTACCAAACAGTAAGTGAAGTCGGGCTGTTAATAATGATAATAAATATCAGTTTTTTTAGTCCGTGAGTTAGTTATACTTGGTATGGTTTTACAGGTAGGTATAGATATTATATTATAGGTATAACTTTCTTTTTTAAATACGAAAACGAATGATAAACAAATTCTAAACATTATGTATAAATTGAGTTCAGAACATACAAAAGTACAACGCTTCAACAGGCTAGTCCCGACGTCGACTTTGGAATTTGCATTCCAAATTCACCAATTGACGTATTGCAAACCATTCGAGGCGCTTGTTACACCGAATGGTACTAAATAAATACAAAAATGCATTTTATTCCTATATAACTCATAATCCGCAGTTTTACTTCAATTTTTTTTAAACGTATTCGGCTGTCTTACTTTTCTCTTTAAATCTAATTTTAGTTGAGTGTCTGAAATTCCATATTAATTCGATATGGCACTTATCTCACAAGTGACAGCCCCACAAATGGAAATTTAACAAAAAGATGATTAGATGAAAAGTAAACAAAAGTTTTTCATCTTGTCGTGGCAATTTTTATGGAGTTAAAATATATTTTTTACGTTGTGTTGATGTGTGTGTTAAATTAGTTTAAACACATAACCCTCCATTGGCTTCGTCGCAGTCGGGTAAAAATAAAAGAAATGTATATAATTTATTAATTTAGTATTTAAAAAAATAGCTGCCATATAATTATTATTCAAATATTAATGGATTACCGGCTTTCAACTAGTGCCACTAGTGCCTTGTTTCAGTTGCAAATTGATAACGATAAGCTCTAAAGAGGGAATTTAGTTGTCTCAAACAAAAAAAAAATACAATTTATTTATTTACAAAAAATAATAGTTCCTGGGCGAGCGACCTTCACTCGGCGTTCTGTAAAATCGTGTTTTTTTTGTCTGAAAAAAAAAGCCTATATAGATAAGCTTAAAAAGTAAAATTTTATCTAAATATAAAATTTTATATATACTACGAGCCGTTTCTAAAATACACGAAATAAATTTATATTTATATGTATAAGAAAATTGCCCATTTAATCTATACATACTATAATAAAATTGTAACTAAGCCGAATCTGTACATTAAATATTTTTTGGAAAATCTTATTAAAATAAACATTATTATTGGTACAGAGGCCAAATCTATAATTTTTAGAATTTTTGTCTGTCTGTCTGTTACCGCATCATAGAAAAACCACAGAAGGGATTTTGATGAAATTTGGTATGATGGTAGCTGGTTATCCGGGTCAACATATAGGGTATTTTTTACAGCGGACAAATATCTCATTTCTGAGAAAAAATACAAAAACTGCATGTAAGAGTATACTAATATGTAAAACCTAAGAATTTGGTTTTTAGTAATCTGAACGCGGGCGGAGGCGCGGGCAATGCTAGTATTATAATATATCCGTAGTTTCGATGTGAGCGGCAACCACTTTAACAAGAGTCAACTATAAATTTCTGTTCCTTACAATAGTTACACAGATTGCACCTGGGAGCTGTCTTAGTACTGTCTTAGTCTAAACTTGTACGAGATAAATCCTAGAAGTTTACCGCCTTGGGCAACAAACGACAAATTGAGTTACCAACTTCTAGGGCCACGTCATTTTTCCTCTGCAAAATGCATTAGGAGACCGAGTGATGCTGAATCACAATAATGCTTTTTGTTATTGCTGAACTATATGACATCTTATAGTGGTAAAAATATTGTGGTTTGAGAATCTGTTTTATATTTTGATAATAGCTTAAGTAAATTACCATCTACCTAAAGGATTTTTTTAATATCTTTTTAGAAATAAATTTCACGAGTAAACCAAAAAAAAGGTATATTTAAAATAAATGGCAATAATCTGAGCAAAATATAATGTGCTACGTTTTTTCTTAGAAGAGTTTTCAAGTTTAACATCTGGCTCCATCATTAGATTTTATAGACTCCTCTATATGTTAACTCAACTAACTCAAAACAAAATATGAAACACCTATTTAATAGGTTGTGCCGTTGAGGATTTCTTACTTACATGTTCAAATAAAAAAATTAGCTTTTAAATTTGTAGTAAATCTATAAAATAAAGAAGGTATTCTACTTCTAAAAAATGTAATGATTTTTGAATTTAACTAAGATATAACTTACTGGCTGACTGATGACTTAAAATTATGATCTTAAGCTAAACAATTTTACCCATAAACAAGTTCCTTAACCAAATTTTTATAATAACTCGTAATTATTATAAAAATATTAAAAAAAAATATTAAAACTATTTTTTCGGAATTTTTCGAGGATTTATTTTGATTTTTGGTTCTCGATGTTTCGAATGCTTTACAGCAATCATGGTCACGGGAGAGACCTTTTTATTTAAAATGTTAAATATTCGCGTAAATTTAAGAAAGTATTAAATCATAATTTTATAAAAAATCTTATTACTGAAAACTTTGTTTAGACAATTTCTACGTTCATCCACACAATATTAATACTTTATTAAGCTGTAACATTTTGCAACGGTAATATTGACAACAATAAAAAGTGATTGCAAATAACAAATAGTATAACATATACCGTTCAAAGTATTCATACATATGTATTTTTAGTATAAAAGTAAAAGTTGACATTTCTAAATTCTATTTTTAATGAAAATAACAACTGACGATCCTTTTTCTCGTGTTATTATTTTTGCCTTCGCCTGCACCCCGGCGCCAGTATTTTGATCACGGGTTCGATTCGGGTGTAGGTATATTGGGGTGTGTATTCACGAAAATTTTACCAATTGTGACTCAATTCTTATAATTCTAGTTTTAATAAACGGGCTTATGTGGACATATTTTTAATCGACTTCCAAAAAGGAGGAGGAATATAGGATGTTCGTCTGTCTTTTTTTATATAGTTGTTCGTCGATTTCTCGGAGACGGTTGGAACGATTTTGTTAGTTTAAACTGTATTCTTTTAAGGGAGGCTTCGAAAGTATCTGATTTTGTATCTATATCTACAGTAAACAAAACCTCCCGTTCAGTTACTTTTTTCTACTTTTTAGATTAGTTTTATCTTTGAAAGTTTATATAATATAAAGGAATAAACCAGTTGAATTCAAAAATTTACATTTTGGGAAAAAATAATAATCAGCTAAAAAGAAAGTATAATGTAACGTGGAAAAACTTGTTGGATATTTTTGTCCAAAAAGTGACTTAGGGTCACTAGTGAATAATAAATCGTTTTCGTTGCACTATTCCATTGTGGACCACACATTTATTTTTAATGCTGTACTAACAAACAAATGTAGTGGATAGTTAAATAAGAAACTACTGAGTTGCCAAACAATGCAAACCCTTTGTTCTCATTACGAGGAACTCGCTTGCTTTGAATCCCGCTATTATATGAAACAATAAAACTTTATTTAGTAAAATTAATAAGCTACTAAAATAAACTTTGTAACAGTGTTTTATAAGCCGTATCTTAAAGAAACTACTTAAAGAATGTACGTATACCTGAAAAAAAAAAAGTTTTTAACTGTTAAGTTTGCCTGATACAAATAAAAAAATATCCCATAATATTCAACAATAATATTTTATAACAAAACGAGTTTTTAAAATCGTTGCAATACTTTCAGAAGTTATAGGAACTGGTAAATAAATAAAGCCTCGTTATAATGCTTACGACATTATAAATTATAACAGAACTGCTAAAATTAATCATCATACAGACGATACGTTTGGCTCAGTTTGTAGTGACCCTCCTTGCTGTGCTAGTGGTCGCGGGTTCGAGTCCCGCTGGAGGGCATTCATTTGTGTGCTGAGCACGAATGTTTATACTCCAGCTTATAATATGTATGTATTTAAAGTTATATGTGTAGTGTATGAACTATCTGATATCCATAACACACGCCTCGTAGCTTACCATGGAACTAGATGTTGCTGTGTGTTAAAGTACCAACATATTTATTTATTTTTATTTATAAAAAGAGAATCTCATATATTTATCACCTTTATTTTGGTCCAAAACGCAATTCAACATACATTCAATTATTAAGAGATTACTTCATACAATTTATGTAAGTAGAAAGCACGATATTGTTGACAGCAAAAATACTATTACGTTTCTGTGCACTCTATTTTTTCACCATACATTCGGATGTATGGCGTGCCGTCTCTAATTTATTATTTTTTGTTATTTGACTTCACAATCCCCTAGCTGTCTGTATTTACAATTGGTAGATTAGTAGCACATCTGATATTTTCTTCTGATGTCTTATAATCTGATTATCATTAGATGTTTAAAATTAAACATCTAATGATAATCAGATTATAAGACGTTGATTTTAATAATAATATAAAACTATCTTTATGGAAATCCGTAACGATAGTTTTATATACTTATTACCAGCGGCTCACTCTCGTTTAACTCGGGTTCACCTCTAGAAAAATCAAAACAAATCTATCCCTCAGTAACCGTATATTTTTCCTTATATTGGATAAAAAGTAGCCTATGTGTTATTCCAGACTATAATCTATCTCTATGTCAAATTTCATCCAGATCCGTTCAGCCGTTTTGGCGTGAAAGCGTCACAAACATACATCCATCCATACACACATTCATACAAACTTTCGCGTTTATAATATTAGTAGTATATACATCGTCTTATCCATATTCTACTGACATCATCTTTAGTGGTTACTAATCATGTGGGCGTTATCAGGGCTCAAATAACAAAGTATTCAATGATCAATACAATTTAATGACGGAAATCACATTGTTTTAAACTTGAAATGATAATTCTAGTAATTTAATTGAGCAGCGAGTTTTCGATAGTGATCATATTTCCACATTCAATATCGCCACAACATTCTAATGATCCACCATGATCAATCAACATATCTCCAATTAATGTCATGATGGCCTCTCGACCCTGCGGGAGGCTAGCCTCGTGGAAAATAAATCAAATAAAAACTAAACTACAAACTAAACATAGTGATTTTAAAAAATAATAAAGTCTTACATTCTAGCCCAAAAAGGGAACTAAATCTTCCTCCGATATAATATATGTATAAATTTCGCAGATTTATTTTGATTTTGGTTCTCGACGTTTTAAGCGTCTTTCCGTTTTACCATTCAGGTTATTTCTTCTCATTTTTCATTATCTTATCAATTACTGTAACTTAATACTATAAAGCAAAATGTGATAAAGTACAGTATAAGCCAATCTCTAAAATATCACTATTCACAACAGCAATCAGAAATAATAAAACGCGATCAAAACATATCTCAGTCAAAGGCTTGGGGTTGGGGTACTCATAATTCAATAAAAAAAATAGGCTCGTCGGGACCGCGCTCAATAGATGACGGGATCTGCCGGATTGATTTCAGGGAACTTTCCCAAAAGGAAATTTGGTTCAGAAACTCAGAATATTGCTTTATAGTTATAATTTTTGATCCAGATATTGTATGAAGTAGTTGTGCTAATTTGGATATATAATGGAATCAGTGAAACTTGTATTCGGCGATTGCGATATCACTCACCAGCAATGAACTGTTCACATCATATTATGTTATTTAATAACACCTCCAGGTAAATTTCTAAGAAATTAATTGAAATTCTAAGAAACCTATTGTTGACTGACACGCCAGCGTATCCGCGTTCGTGGAGAAAATAATGATTACCATGCGATCCACACGCAACTATGGTGTAATTTTTGTGACCTGATCTCATTCGCAGTCGCCTAATGCATAGATTGTAAGTGTAAAGTTCTAATATTAAAGTATTATATAAATACATAATAACAAAATACCACTCACTGATCAATCACGAAATTTCAAAGTTTAAATGTTACAAATTTGAAATTCGGTAAGTAAATTACTCATAGGAAGTAAGTAGTAGAGAGTAAGAAAGGATTTTTGGATATTCAACCCCTAAAAGGGAAAAAGGTTGGAAAAGGTTAGAAGTTCATGTGAAGGCCCATGTTTTTGTAGCTAAAAATATAAATATGAGTTGTTCTGGTTACACATAAATCAAATTCGCGGGTAAAGCTGCCCTAGTTTTTATCACGATAATGCTTGCTATTTATATAATCACATAAATTAGTGTTTGTACTGTCTGTTGCTATTCACCAACATTTTTTATCTATTTCTCTGTGATATGTTTATTATATAATCTTTTAACCCCAACACCTAATTTTCCAAGTATATAAATATGTGGTAATACTTGTAAGTCGTGACAAAATCTCACGTCAGTTGAATCGTAACAAATGGGCTAAAATTGCTTCAATAAAGTGACTTCTTTGGTCCCAAAATGGCTATTAGAACCTGACCGCTAGATAGTTCTAATATATTATGTAGTGTAATGTGTAGATGGATATAGCGTATTAAATGAGCTTAGATTATTGGTAACACTTTTAATTTAAAAAAAAATATTTTATATATATAAAGTTAATCTACATACATATATCGTGTGTATGTTTGTTACTCCTTTCCGCTGAAACGATTTAAATAAAATTTAATACACATAATATAGTAGTAATGCTGTGCAGTAACATCATAGGTTAATCTTATATACCGGGAAGTACCCTTAAGGACTCGATGGTAAGTTATAAAAAAGATATTATAAGTAAATAATATTTTGTTAGTTATGGGCTATCAAGTAGAGGCGATAAAACAAGATGTTATCTTTTAAGAAGTTTTTAGCATTTAAAATTAATAAGCCATGGATTTCTACTGAAAAGGACATAAAGACATAATTTTGACTAATACGGCGGTATTTACGTAACTAAGAGAGATGGCTCGTTTCTTGTGTAAAGAATCGGCATTACCATTCAGCAAGGAAATGCAGCTCGCATTCTTATTACGATTTATTCGTCGATCGTTCGATCATGGCTTTAGTTTTGTATATATAATTAAATACCTTTTTTGTTACAATGTATTTTTTCTGATAAATAAAGTATGTTTAAATTTATACCTTCATATAATATAATATTAAAGATTTGGTGGACTTGGAATGTGTCTTCTACGAGGAATAAAGTAAACCTTCATATATTATCATTGTGAAATGACACGTTTGGCTCAGTTCGTACTGATCCTACTTACTGTGCCAGCGGTCGCGGGTTCGAGTCCCGCTGGGGACATTCGTTTGTGTGATGAGTACGAATGTTTGTACTCCAGTCATGGGTGTTTATATTTATAATAGGTATGTATTTAAAGTTCTATATTGTACTGAATCAACTATCTGGTACCCATAACACAAACCTAGTAGCTTATCACGGAACTAGGTGATGCTGCGTTAATGTCAAAAAAAAATGTATTTACTTACCATAAGAAATGTTTACTTTTTTTAAAAAATGCAGTAAATCGAAAAAAAAAAATTAGATACGTAAACATTTCGGAAAGAAAGTAAAAAAAACAAGATAAATAATGAATCTTTATTTTTAATCATCGCCCACCCGTTTGTAATTATCTAGTGACATTTATAAATAATGAACGTCAGGCCTCGATACTTATCAACTAATGAATCCCGACTGATCGACCGCTCTACTATCTTTTATTATACTCATGAATTACATTTCGTCTCCAGTCAATTTATAGTGACGTGACTGTGGTGGTTTATGAAGTCGATAAAACATACTTTTTTATATCGATATTTCATAATATGTACGTATATTAAATCGATTTTGGATTGTATGATAGATATATAGAAATAAGAATGAGAATTATTTTATGATAGTGAGAGAAAATCGACATGCAAAATCACTTAAAATGCAATCTCTTAATGATTTTTTTATATTTGACTTCGAAAGATAAAAAAGCGCGGAAAGTTTATGAAAATAATACGTATTCTGGACATTATTTATAAAATTATTTTCTATACAACACATATAAAGACACAAATTTATGTAAAATTAAAAACAATATTAACTCATAAATACATACAATTGAAGCTGTGTCAGTTCAGATTTTGTGTTACATTTATATAATTATATGTACGTACTTTTACCAAGCGTAGAAATCGAACTTACCACCTCCGGCATATAATAAGTTAATTACAGCAATAATTATGTCTGGCGTAAATACCCATATTATCTTGAAAACAGCATATTATATTATGTTCTACTAAAGCATTACTTGTATAATCCAATTTTGCTAGACGTCCATTCTATGTATAACAACAATTGAGTTACGGCTAATTTTGACATTTACTGTACTAGTTGCCTGTCAGATAAACTACAGGCTACATAAAAACTATTTTATTCGCTATAACTATGTAGACTTATATACGTATGTCCATATGTACTTATATGAATTAGATTTTCTTAAATATACAAAATATATAGTATACTAGCGACTCACTCTCGCTCTGTTCGTTCGTCCTTAGTTACGTTTTAACATTTAGTATAGATTTCTCAGAGATGAAATATTTTCCCGCAATAAAAAGTATCCTAAATGTTGACCCAGATAACCAGCTATCATCATAAGAAATTTCATCAGAATCTATCCAGTTGTTTTCCCGTGATACGGTAACAGACAGACAGACAAATATTCTAAAAACTATAGATTCCGCCTCTGTATCGATAATAAAGTCTATTTCAATAAGATTTTCCAAAAAATATTTAATGTACAGATTCGACTTAGTTACAATTTTATTTTATGTATATAGACAAAACAAATTAAGTAATTTTAGCCATTTTTGATTTTATTAAATTTAATTCATTTTAATGTTATTTCTTATGTAATATAAGATTGAAATATCTGTATGATATATTATGAGAATTATTCAATTATCAGTCCGATTCAAAAAATATTTTTGTAATTCTATGGTCCTTTTATAGAAGTTTAAAGTTTTAAATCACTATACTTAAGAGCTGAGCAATTACTATTAAAGACTAAGCTAGAAAGTACACAAAGTGTATTCTAAGCATATATTATTCAGCCCTTTTAACGTCCCACTACTGAAAACGGACCTCCCATCAATACGAGGGGGATCAGGCCATAGTACACCACGCTGGACAAGTGCGAGTTGGCGGTCCTCACATGTCTTTTGAAAACTTGCTAGGTTTTTTTAAATTTGTTGGTTTCCTTCCGATGTTTTTCTTCGCCGTAAGATATGTGGTAATCATCTTGAAAATGATTCGCATTTGAACCCGCGGATTTGAACCCGCTTCACTCGGTTTTCCAAGTGGCTGCCACTAGGCTACCACTACCTTAAGAATTCTATATCTGTACAAAATATGATCAACATTTCCATATATATATGATAACACAAGCGGAGCCACAGGAAAAAGCTAGATCTAACTCACCATTAATTAAGTAGTTCCTCAAAATTTAAACCATATCGATATTATTTAACGTTGCAGAACCTTACTATCGAACTTTGTTGAGAAGTCGATACTTTCAGACAATGATAAGAGAAATAAATGATATTTCACAATGACGATGCCTCGGCCTCGAGCTGCCTCTATCCAATCCAATATTGATTTCAAGTGGCCTCTGAATGGGCCACTCGTTATGGGAAGTACTTTTAAAGTACAAATGGAAAATAAACCTTTTATATTTAATAACGTTTCCAATTTTTATCAACTATAACTCATACGTATAACATGCCGGAACAGACAAATGCGGCTTGTATTTATGTTTATGAGATTATTTTTATGATTTTCTACTTTAGAAAGTAAAATGAGGACCCTTATAGACTTACTATATACCATATAGCGCATTAAAGGTGTATATTTGAGAAAGGAGGACACTTGGTTGATACAGCATTTTTTATATGGCATTGTACAAATGTTAGTTTTCTAATGCAATAAAAAATTGTGAATTTTTATTTTTTACATAATAAATATAGGAAAAAGTCTGTTTATAAAAATTTAGAAGACACAATTATAATGAACATAATATTTTATTATAAACTTTACACTACTTATTGAAACTTCAGTTATAGATTTTTTTTAAATACTTTTTTGTACACCCCTCTTATGTACTTTAGAAATAATATCTTGATCATTTCTAGTTTACAGGTGGATATATAATTAAAAAACTTATTGTTAGTGGTAAAAGGATTAATATTATTGCTTTAATTTGACATTACATGACTCGTACAACAAAAACACTTAGTCTATTTCTTGAAGTAAAGAATACAAATATGGAAAATGTCAATAAGCTACAATATCAAAAACATATTACCATTCGGTATAATTTAGTTTGAAAGTCACTACATATTATAAAACAAAGTCGCTTCCCGGTGTCTGTCTGTCCCTATGTATGCTTAGACCTTTAAAACTACGCAACGGATTTTGATGCGGTTTGTTTTTAATAGATAGAGTGATTCAAGAGGTAGGTTTATATGTATAATACATGCATATTATAGTACAGAAAAGCCGAGAAATTCAAAGATTTGTATTTCATACTAACCGTTAAAACATACCTAAGTAATTTTATAAAATAAAAAAAAAATATTTTTTCAATATTCTTTGTTGGTGAAATATCAATTTAGAAGCGTCAGTAAATTAATTATTGCTATGGCAGCGTTGTACGTCCGGAAGGTAGAAAGAGCTACCAAGATTTATACCTCGCATCCGATGTGGCTTCAGGGTCGACCACAAATTGCATATTGCAGCGGTATTGTAAACTGTTTAATCTGTTATATTATGGATAGCGTCAACTGTTGATTATTGATAAATCCCTTATTCTGTAATAATTCCAATCGAAGGGGTGTTTTTCTATTTATTTACTAGCAGAACCCGCGGCTACGCCCACGTTCTATCTACAAAAAAAATTTCTGTTATATACACTAAAATCGCGATTAAAAGGGGGTGGGGGGTCTGGGGGGGGGGAGGAGTGGTTGAAAAATACTTTACGACCTATTCGGGCGAACCGTTTCGGAGGAGTGCGACCACAAAAACCGTGACACGAGATATTTATTAATTAGATTTAGAACTACACTACTATTCATTAATAAAATGATTATAGAAATCGAATAAATAAATTTAAAAAAAACCATCAGTCAACAGGCTTTTGAAAGACCCAAGGGTTTTACATTCTTAGGCCGCTAACTGTGTTGTTGTTTGAAAAGAGAATAAGCCAACCAACATATTATTAGCATTTGTAAAACACACTTGTACCTACGGCTAGGTGAATTTAGATATTTTAGTATAGTGATACATTATAACATTTTATTTTAATATTGGAAAATGCATTAACGCTTTTAATTATGTGGGACTCGCCGTTTAAAAAAGCTTGTGCTACCCACTAAAACCTGTTAATGGAACTAGGTATAACTTACGCACTTAACCAATACGCTTTGATGGCTGGTTCAGGCAGATCACGACAACCAACGAGTTGCTGTCACGCTCCACGCTGCTCGGCTTCACGCCCGGTTGGATTACCGGACATTAACCAACCATCAACATATATAGATAGATAAGGTGAACACACGAGAAAAGTTGATGCTTTTGTATCAAATCCAAGCAAGGGTCACTAGATAGTGATATTAGTAATAAATAACTAAAAATTATAAATAAACGATGTTAAATCGCCCATAACTTAGGCCAGTACTTCAGGCAAAGACTGGAGTTATTAATTAAAACATTATGAGTAGACGCACGTTTCTCCTTTGATAATATAAAATTATAATACCATAGTAGCTTAGTGCTTACACGTGGATTTGTTTTGGTTGTTTGGGAATGAATATCTATATAATAAAAGTATTTATTTCCGTCTGTTTATTTGTGTTCTTGGTTCTTGTAAACGGCAATATTTTTTTAATGCAGTGTGTTACATCATTTAAAAAATGTCAATGCCAAAATATTTAGCTATAGTAATCTTTATTATATTAGTTTTCCGTGGCTCCGCTTGCAATTTTTCACGCTTTAACGTTCAGTAGATTTGAAAAATATGGAATGGAAATAAATATATATATATTTTGAAATATGTTGGAACATTAACACAGCACCATCTAGTTCTAGTAAGCTACGAGGCCTGTGTTATGGATTCCAGATAGTTGATACACTACACATACACATATATATATATATATATATATATATATATATATATATATATGTAGTGTATCAACTATCTGGAATAATACAAAACTATTTTTAAATGCTCAAAACCGACGCTGAAAATTCAACCCACACGATCTTAAAGCACAGAAATGGACACTTTAAAACGACAATACAAAATGTCCGCTATTTCTCAGGCAACCATAGAAGAAAGGAACGTGATGTAAAAACGGCCTTTATCATTAGCGGAGAGAAGGCGAGCATCTCGACAAATTGGGAAAGATTCTGTTGGCAAATTACATATAATCTTTTTTTCAAAGCTAATAGGCAGAAATAAGAGATGTCTTCATTTACATAATGGGATGTAGCTTTAGCCTCTATTCGTTTTTCAATCACATTTCATAGATTGAGGGTCAGCTGTAAATATTACTGTGTATCCCACCAATCATATTTATATGACAAATGGCAGTGGTAGCCCAGTGGCTATGCGCAAGTTTGGGAAACCGAGTGAAGGGTTCAAATTCCAAGTTTTGTATCTCTGTTATGATCTCACGATGTTTTCCTTTACCGTAAGACAAATGGTAATCATGTTGAAAATGATTCGCACATGAAAATATCAAAGGTGCGAGACCCGGGTTTTCAACCCGCTTCACTCGGTTACCCAAGCAAGCGCGTTACCACTGGGCTACAACTGCCTTAATTAATAATAATAATAAAGATTAGTAAAATAATGCTAATAAAATGTTTATTATAATTTCAACAATGAAATATACGTCAGATGAAATATACCCTTATAAATATGTTTATTGATGCAAAAAAATACTAAATTTTTTACTATCGTTTCATCAATTTTGCTACAAAGTAGAAATATTAAATCCATCAACTGTCTCTTAGACTACATTTTGCCTGCTAAAAATGACATTGTATTTTGATTTCAATCCTTATTCACTGTCGTTTAGCTTTGAGTCAGATATAATCATAAAGATTTTGTGTCTTTACAGTTTCGCTTTATTAATGTTATATTTCTTTTTGTATTAAGTTAATACCTTTTATCTTTTTTACGATTCGGTACTATCGTATTTAGTGTCACTTCATATAAAGGCTTCGTATTAGGGCCTTAAAAAAATAAACTTGTTATTACTATTCGTTATGTTCTTGTATATATGCGAATATTTGTATGTATGTATGTGTGTACGTTTGTTACTCCTTCACGCTGAAATGCCTATACGAATTTGAATAATTTCAATACATAAGTAGACTTTAACCTGGAGTAGCATATGTATAGGCTACTGTAAGGCACGTAGGCAGTGGTAGCCCAGTGATGAACAACCTCTGATGTTTTCATGTACGAGTTATTTCGAACATGGTTACCACTTGTCTTACGGTGACAGAAAACATTATGAGAAAACCTGCATGTTTGAGAGAACTTTACAAATTTTCGAAAGTCATGTGTTGTCTGCCAATCCACGCCAGTAGTTATCCGAGCGAAGCGTGGGTAAGTAAGGTGATGTTCTCCTGACCGATTCCGGCCAACTGCGCAGGAGATATTATAGTGCACAAGTGTACGCGCAGACACAACGTGCACTCTCTATTCCTGTCACTCTATTTATTTATAAACAATGATAAAAACATGAAGGAAGAGTAAATATATTATGTGTATCAGGTTTTTTGATATTAAAGATGGATTTTGAATTAGCCGAATATTTGATTTTCATAAAGACAGCGTGGCATTTAAAATCGTTATCTAATATATAACATTACGTATATCGAGATACTTGTTATGCAAGTTGATCGTCCCAGTTTTTTTTAGTCTCAACTACTCGTACATACGTTTAGTAAGTTTTAACTCCATACTCTAAAATTACTATATTATAAGTATAAATCCACTATTTTATTATTCGATAATTAATCTATGAGCAAGCTCAAGCTATCAAACTGTCAAGAGTCTTTGTCAAGTTGACTTTTACTTTTTCTCGAGCTGGCGCGATATACGAATCGGTGTATCTATAACTGGATAGTTTTTGTAGAATTATATTCACAAACCAGAAATTAATACAAGTGCTTAAAAATAAATAATTAATTGTCAGATTTATGTAAATAAGTTTCAACTATTGTTCTCTTGTGTTTATAATATATAATAACCACAGTAAATGTAAAATTACTTCGTACTCTTTGTTAAACTATATTACGAGTATGTAGCAGCGAAATAGACAAATGGATAAGTATATTTCTATTGAATACCAGCGACTCACCCTCTCTACGCTCAGGTTCGTCCCTAGGTACGTTTTAATATTTTTGAGCGGAACCCTAATTCTTTTTCTAAAATAAAAGTAGCCTATATTACTCCCGATAACATCAGTTATCTTGCAGTGCAAGTCCCGTCAAAATCAGTCCAGCCGTTTTAGAGATTATCCGGAACAAACAGACAGACGAAAATTAACAAAATGTGTTTTTCTTATAAGTACCGTATATAATTTCATATGCATTTAGTAAAACGCTTTTATTTTGACATTACAAACAGACACTTCAATTTTATTTATCAACCAACCTAAAAAAATAATTTTAATACGTTATATTTTTTATATAAAACAATAAAGTAAAAATAAGAACTAACTGATTGCACTAGTTAGAGTTGGATCTATGCTCTCGTCCATACTTTAAGAGAATGTACACAGTATAACAATCAAATGTAAAAAATAGGCTTGCTACAGTATCGCATAGTTCAACAGACTAACAATACGATACCCGGCCGGTTTCGAAATTCCACTAGTTCACTAACTAGAGATCAAAAAAAGTCAACGGACCCACCAATCCTCAGAGGTATTCCGGATTTTTCTCGTTTTTATTGTGAATACTATAGGATTTTTGAATGCAAATCCACAAAAACAAGTTTTTTATGTATTATACTAGCGACTCACTCTCGCTTCGCTCGGGTTCGTCCCTCGGTAGGTTTTAATGGAATAGACAGACTTTATATATGTACATAGGTATGATGAGTTGTTGTGAGTTGTATTATAACGTGATTTCCTGTAGGAATGAGATGATCTCTCGCGATACATCACTGTTCAACTCTACAACTATCTCCACACAAAAATTCACGCCAATTCGTTTCTCGGTTTCGACATGAAAGAAGGACAAACAAACAAACACACTTTCATATTTATAATATTAGTATGGTGGTGTAGCGGCTAGCATGTACGGCTGCACACCCGGAGGTCCTGGGTTCGAGTCCCGGGTCGGGCCAAGTTTAGTTATTGAGTCTTTCTGTATAGTAACAGCCCGGAGTTGGGAAGTTGGCGGTGTTTCACTCCCGTGCCTCGGAGAGTACGTAAAGCCGTCGGTCCTGCGCCTTAACTCTCACCGGTCGTGTCGAGTGGTCGTCCCACCGGAGTATGAGAGTGATAGGAATAGAGAGTGCACCTGTGTCTGCGTGTACACTTGAGCACTATAATATCTCCTGCGCAGTTGGTTAGTCTCAATGAGATTGGCCGCCGTAGCCGGAATCAGCTAGTTCTACCCGCGACTTCTTTTCCGATTAGGTACCAATAGAAATTTATTTATGTCTGTTGTTTTATAATTTAATCAAGATGTTGTAAAAGTAGATGAAGAAAACTGTTTGCCCTACCTTCAAAAACTAAAATGAAGGAAATAAAAAAAAAATACAATGCCAAACGTTTTAAGGATCACTGTGATTAAAAAAAACTTTTTAACACGTTCGCTGCATTACGAGATCTATCAGATCTCTTGCAGGACTTTTGTATTGTGCGTTGACTATAATCGTGTTGTTTCACTCCTTGCGGGAGGCTCTAACGTGTAAAGTTCTTTAAGTATGAGTAAGACAAATATACATATTTGCTTCTTACTTAAAGGTGAATTCGAGGACATAAAAAAAATAAATAGAGATGGATTAGGTCCCTAACGCACAGTAGTATAATTATTTTTATTCCTTGCGTTAGGAGACATGTCGATACTCGTGGAATCGTACGCCTCGTAGACGCAAGAGAGGGAGGGTGGGCGGCGCGGGCGCTGTGTGAATCGATTTAGTGTTGTCCTAATGTCGACGTGGGAGGTTGCGCGCACGTTTCGAAAAAGTGTAAAAAAAATTTTATTTCATATATTTTATTTAATTATTTAATAAAATTGTTTTATTTTGGTGAGATTTCTAAGAATGAAAAATCAACGCTGGATTATAGTGCGGCATCGTCCAGTATAATTACAATTTTGGAAAACATAATGCTTTTTATTACAGAATTCCCGAAGGAAGATGTACAGACCATGTTTTCCAACGTGGCGACAAAAAAAGACGTTGTGGGGGTTGTTATGAAAAATTACGACGCACATTAAACAGCACTGACGCTTCTAAAAAAAGCTTTAATGAAAAACACTTTGCATAGTTTATAAATAAACTTCTTTAATAAAACTTTTTCAATCGACAACTGAGATATTATTTTATTCCCATCACTACTTACTACACATATTGAACTATCTTCGGTTGCGGTACGAGATACAACCGATATCTAATTTTTTTTTGGTATTTGTAGTTTATTCTAATGTCATAACTGCGTGCGAACCTAGTAAAATGTAGAGCAATAGACTCTCTTGACCCACAAAAACTTCAAAACATATGTCATTAGTTTTTTGGAAGATATAAATTATTTTCAAAACTGTATTTTTAGGAGACTGATTAGATCTCTAACGCACCAAAGGGTAGGCTAGTTTCGAGATCTTTTAGGTCTCCAAAGCACCAGCTGAAAGTTCTTTCAAAATGATGGCGCAGTGAACGTGTTAACAAAAAAATAAAAACCGACTTCGAACAAAAGCACTAAAAAGTAAAAAATAACTGATTGGTAGTTTTCATTTACTATACATACCTAGTCAAATATTTTCGAAGTCGGTGTGCTTTGCTTTGTATGGGCTGGCACCGATTTCGAAAATATTTGATTAGGTATGTATTTAATAGCTACCTATAATAGGTAGGCTTTAATTACTTAGCCTAAGCACACCGACTTCGAAAATATTTGACTAGGTATGTATAGTAAATGAAAACTACCAATCAGTTATTTTTTACTTTTTAGTGCTTTTGTTTGAAATCGGTTTTTATTTTTTTGTTAAAAAGTTTTTATTTTTCCCTTTTTAGTGTAGACAGTAGTAGCAAAGTAAGGATTCTAACGTGTTAGGCTTGTCAAATCAAACAAAATAAGCCCAAACTCAAAGTATCTACTATTAGCCGTTGAAGAGTTCCACCTATCCACCTTCTGGCCTTGCCATCAGATCAGGTCAACAATACCGAACCACTGTACTATCAACGGAAATAGAAACACTTGCAAAGTTTCAAGTCAATATGACAATTAGAAGTAGTTTAAATTCATTATTAGCTATTTTTCCACCCTTAGGGGTGGTATTTTTTTTTGAAATTTAAATGGGACCAATCTGGAAGTATACCCTTTCAAACGAAACAAAAATTGTCCAAATCGGTTAATAAATAACAAAGTTCTGAGGTAACAAACATAAAAAAAAAATGCAGTCGAATTGAGAACCTCCTCCTTTTTGAAGTCGGTTAATTATGCTTAAATTAAACGCGATTAGCATTTTTATGATAATATACTAGGTTTATTCTTGCGTAATAAGTATGGAGTTGTACTTTACAAAACTTTTTAACAAAAAAATAAAAACCGACTTCAAACAAAAGCACTAAAAAGTGAAAAATAACTGATTGGTAGTTTTCATTTACTATACATACCTAATCAAATATTTTCGAAGTCGGTGTTCTTTGCTTTGTATGGGCTGGCACCGATTTCGAAAATATTTGATTAGGTATGTATTTAATAGGTAGGCTTTAATTACTTAGCCAAAGCACACCGACTTCGAAAATATTTGATTAGGTATGTATAGTAAATGAAAACTACCAATCAGTTATTTTTCACTTTTTAGTGCTTTTGTTTGAAGTCGGTTTTTATTTTTTTGTTAAAAAGTTTTTATTTTTCCCTTTTTAGTGTAGACAGTAGTAGCAAAGTAAGGATTCTAACGTGTTAGGCTTGTCAAATCAAACAAAATAAGCCCAAACTCAAAGTATCTACTATTAGCCGTTGAAGAGTTCCACCTATCCACCTTCTGGCCTTGCCATCAGATCAGGTCAACAACACCGAACCACGGTACTATCAACGAAAATAGAAATACTTGCAAAGTTTCAAGTCAATATGATAATTAGAAGTAGGTTAAATTCATTATTAGTTGTTTTTCCACCCTTAAGGATGGTATTTTTTTTGAAATTTAAATGGGACCAATCTGGAAGTCTACCCTTTCAAACAAAACAAAAATTGTCCAAATCGGTTAATAAATGACGGAGTTCTGAGGTAACAAACATAAAAAAAAAACATACAGTCGAATTGAGAACCTCCTCCTTTTTGAAGTCGGTTGAAAATAAGGATTGTTACATACCTACTTAATTTCATAAAGCCGATTAAGTATTTGCAATTTAGATGCTTTGTTGCTTTGTCTCGAACAAAGGGTTTATTTAAAATAGTTACTTACTCTCGAAATATCTGAACAGCGACGGTAGATTTCAGTCATTGAGTACAATATCCAACAGTTCTACTTCCACTTTCACTTCATTATACCTTAATTAGACTTCAATGTCCATCTTAGTTAAAACATAACTAAGAACTCGTATTTCTTGAAAAAGTATGACTAAATCAAATACCTAATTATAATCAATAAATAAAATTCGAGTAAGTAATAGTATAATACTTTCTTAGATTTACGCGAATATTTGACTTTTATAACATAACTTTCTTTCCGGAATGTTTCGCTGATTTATTTTTGGTTCCCAACTTTTCGAACGCTTTACAGCAACCCTTAAAAAAACCTAAAAGATAGCTTTATTTAAATTAAGTATTATTTAATAATAGCCGGGTGTAAAACAAAGACACAAAGGTCGCGAGGTACTCCTGGTACTTCTCTGATAGCGGAGTGGACCGTGGGAGCAACCCCATGGTTGTTGTGGTCTGCATCGGCAGGCCTGCCGTAGTTGAGTGCGTAAGCCATCCTGTGAAGCTCGATTAAGACGGGCGAGGTTGGGTTTTAGTGGGTAGTACTGGCTATTCCAGCAGGCGAGTGACACATAACCACCTGTATGATGCAGGTGGTATGTGTAAATGCAGTTCCCAACGTATAAGGGGCTGGGGTTTAGGCGTACTATTTTAATTATGAAATACAAAAATTATATAATAAATGATTCAACGCCCAACGTTGAAGCCATATTTATTTTAGAGATGGAAGGAAGTTACGATAAAATATATATATAGATAAATTCTCGAATAGTCTAATTTCAAACATCAATTAGTTACATTTCCTTTGAAAGGAATTTGTGAACTTCAACGGCTTCTACAATCTCCATGAAAATTAACTAATTCAATATCCAAAGAAATTTTATTTGTTTGAGATACTCTACGAGCTTGATAAAGACAGTTAAAGAGCTTACGTATTCTATATTAAAATGTTGTGATAAAATTAAAGTAAAAATTATTTTTAATGTACAAATTATTGCCAAAAAACTTGTTGGCTTGATATTAATATTTTATGTATATCCTATGGTATAATAAGATTACTTTATAGTATATTTAAATTTCTAATTTTCAATCCATTGTCATATTTTTTCCCATTTAAATTCTGATTTATTAATATCTCAAAATATTAGTTATATTTTCAAAAAATAATTAATATGACTTTTTATGAAATTTCATGTAAAGTGAACCTTTGAAGTGCTCTGTTAGAGTTTTTACTAGATATCTATTTTTTTTCTTAATCTTCATCCAAATAAGTAGGTGCGGTGCTAAATCAGTTTATTCTATGATTTATTTAATTTAGCCAAAATAAATAAAATTATATATGCACATATTATATACTAGGTACATAATATATATGTATTAGTTGTATAGCTATATATATTATAGCGAAGAAGTAAGAGAATGTCAAACTCAAACTGACTATAAGAACGACATCCGGTAGTTAAATCCTTTTTAAATGTTCCGAACCAATTTTTCTTTAGGATGACGTCGGTTCGCAAAATGTCAAACCATTTTAATTTATAAATATCTGACCAATCTTCTTTATGTCTTCTCGATTCTATATGACATTGGTGAAATAATCTGTGCTTAAAAGGCACGTCTTAAAGCCATTGCCGAGCGTGCATTCTTTCATTATTCTTTAGGTAGATTTATTTTAAAATCTTTTTAGGGTGTATTTTTTATATTTTGTGAAGTTAACATAAGCTTCAATAAAAATTCCATACATTTACGAGTATATGCATTCGTACCGATTCACATTTTTTTAAGTAATGTTTGTTTGTTCCTTATGAGACTTCCTGCTAGAACTTATTAGCAAGCTTTATTTATAAGAAGCAAACATACGATTGAAATATTTCTATCAACCTAATCATATCACTTCCCCGGCTAATTTCATAAAGGCAAAATTAAAAAACAGTCAAGTGCAAATTTAACATCACATTCAATAGATATTAAAAATCCATTGTGTGAATCGAAATCGGACATGACGATCTTAAAAACTTTTAAGAGTTTTATGCTTGTATGGACGCAGTAGCCAAGTCATGGTAGACTATCCATATTAATATTATAAATGTGAAAGTGTGTTTGTTTGTTTGTTACTTAGGCTGCTTTCTACCCCGGGAGATTATCTCATTCCCACGAGAAAACACGTTATAACACAACCCAGAAAATATTTATGATCAGAATTACTTGAAACTTGGTATTAATTAAATAAATACGTGTCTATAATAGAATTAAATAAATACGTGTTTTAGCATTTTTCGGAATTCATCCCAAATGGGGGTAAAATGGGGGATGAGAGTTTGTATGAAACCTACACCTTTTTAGAGAATTTTTGTAGTTTTAGCGCAAGCGAAGCCGTGGGTATTGCTAGTATAATATAATAATTAAATGCGTATATTTATAAAATTTCGTATCTATACTGTGAATCGTTGAGGAGTTGCTTCATCTGGAGACATTGCTAAATAGAGAATCAGGTCATTCATAAAAAATCAATGTCAACCGAAATGAACATAAATATAAAATTAATTGAATTATGTAGGATAAGAAGAAGTGGTTCTAATTCAGCTTGAATCAAATTATTTATGTATTTCAAGAATGTATTTTTTTATTTATAAATAAATAATTCTTAATGTATGTATAATTTGGTAAATAAATATATTTTGTTTTTTTATTATTTCTTAGAGGATCGTAGCATGTTTGTTAAAAGCCTTTCACCTAATGAAGTTCAAAACCTACTTCCTTTTAAAACTAAACTAGTAAACTCGACTGGGCCTTTGGATATGATGTCATAAAAGATTAAAATAAAAAAATATAAAGGGAATTTAATCATGCAGAACCTAATAAAATTTAAAATAAACGATCCTGCGCTAAGTCGTAACTCTATAAACAAAGAGTAGCAGATGAAGACGTTTATCTATGTAAAGCTGTTTGAAATGCAAGTGGCCTCTATACTATCATGTAATGCGAACGCGATTATCTTAATTTCGCGTTTAAAGAAAGCAGAATACAGTAAAATATTCCCTTCACTTACGAAAATACCATCGATGCACGAGTCGTCAAATAGGAGTTATTTACTATGGAATACATCATGGTGGGTTCGATTTTCGTATCGTATAACGCTTGTATTTACCACAGGGGAACACATATTTGCTTTTCTACTTCCACTTGCAGTGTATATATCTGTTAAAGGAAAATGTATAGTAGGTATATATTGAAAAAATGTAGACGTATTTCCACTGAGAGAAGTTACTGATATTCTAAGCTAAAAATCTAGATTAGATTTTTCATATACTTAATTTTTTTAGATAGAATTTTACATATACATATATAAAATGTAAATAACGTCCGTTTGGACGGTGCCGGGTGTTTTAATTACCGCTCTTTTATGACATTTGATCAAAAAATGAAATATGAACCCTAAATTAATTGTAGTTGCGTTGAAACTTCGAGAGCTTTGCAGATGAAATCGTAGAGAATATATATGATTTGAGCAACACCGTACACGGGAAGCACACACTTTGAATACATTTGCAAGTGGTTTACATGATATGGAAAGGTTTGCTCATAATGACATTCTTTGAACCAAATGAGAGCGATACCTAAATCTGTATAAATATAGCTTCAAATATATTAATATTATTATAAATTATTTTATAGTGATCCATTTATAATAAAAAATACTTATGTATATCGATATGGGCTCGGTCTTTTTTTTCTGGTTAGTAGGTTCGATCCTCTGTTTAATTAAATAGATATGTTGGGACATAGACACACAGCGCCATCTAGTTCCATGGTGAGCTACGAGACTTGTGTTATTTGCTGTATGTATGTTGTTTGTTGTGTTGTGTTATATGTTATAATATGTATGTATTTAAAGTTATATATACACATATATACTCTCATTACATAAATGAATGCCCTCAGCGGGACTCGAACCCGTGACCGCTGGCTAGTACCCTACTAATTATAGACTACAAACTGAGTCAAACGTGTCGTCCAACTACTTTTTAAACGTTTTACTTTTAAATTATATGTTGATATCAATTTAGGGTTCCGTAGCCAAATAGCTAAAATGGAACCCTCATGATATCGCCACAAACGTAGCAAGACTCGTAACAAGTACAAAACATGTATGTCTCTGACTGCATAATACTAGGTATGTTCCTTCGTTAATTTGTGGCCACTTATTAGTTCGTTTTTTTTTTACTTTTAAATTGAAATTTTGTTACGCTTGTAAGTCTGTAAAATATTAATATATTGCAAAAAGTTACTATACGACATGCAGGGTATAAGGCTTGAGCGAGTGGTTTTACAGCATAAATAGAATTTTAATATGAAATAATTGCCCAAATAACAGTCAATTAAGCTAACAAAGCCCACAGGCCAGAAAATACCTCTTGTACTTGCAGTAAACTTTTATTTGTTAAGTGTTTGTGTTCTTGAAATAAGTACGTACTTAACTTTATTATAAGTGGTTTTAACTTTAATAATCGAGGAAACTGAAAATAGAGCAAATACTTTGGTCGTAAAAGTAATAACTGTTAAGTAAAACAATATTTCCAACAATATTTTTTGTTGACGCAATTTTAAACTGTTAATTTTATATATAGTTAAATAGTTAATTTTATATATAATAAATATATAGTTTAAATTATATATAGTTTAAAAACTAAAAAAAACACGCTTAAGTAATAACCGAACTAAAAAGTAAAAGATCATTTTTAGTTGAATAAAGTGATTAATGAGAAAGTTAATGATATTGTGAAAATAGCGTGGGGTGTATGATATCAGTTGTTATGAATATTCCATTGGTACGATTTGTAAGAGTAGAGTTAGTATAAAAATAATGTACAAAGCAGTCAGGATAATGGGACAAACTTATTGAATTTTTGTATTGTCATCGGTTCTTGATATATGTGCAAAGTGGAGAGTGCAGAAGGTTTATTAGCGTCCGGCAGCAGTTCAGCCGGGCGCGAAGCCGAGAAACACACAGCGAGGTGGCCCACTTCGGTGGGTGGTGAGCCATGCGGGTTGCTCCTGGTACTTCTCTGACAGCAGAGTGGACATTGGAGCAACCCCATGGTAGTTGTGGTCTGCTTCGGCAGACTTGCTGTTGGGGCGTCCCATTAAGACAGGGGAGGTTTTAGTGGATATTACTAGCTGTTCTACCATATCACCACCTGCATTATCTACAGGTGGTTTGCGTTTAGCATTTCCCAACATTAAAAGGGGGGGGGGGAGGAGTTTGTCATTATTTTTATAGAATTTGTAAGAAACATTGTTATTATATTTTTGTAACTGTCATTATTTCTAAGAACATAAGAAATTAATTCTTACCTTTCATAAATTTAGTTAGACTGTATAGCTTTAAGGGAATCATACCTTGAATATTCAAATGAATATCACATCAGTCTCCTGTCCAATTACCGTCTTGTTGGACTTGTAATTGAGCGAATTACAAACGTGCCAGCGTAATATATTCACCGCTAATACCAATAAAGTGGTAAGGAAAGTCGCTTTTACTTAATTGTTTCTATCATTACAACTCAGTTGTTTTATTCAACTTCTTTAAAGTAGTTGCGATTGATGTCAAGTGGATTTTATTAAAACTATTAATTATAGCTTGGATTCTATAACTTTCACTTTTTTGACGACACGTTTGGCTCAGTTTGTAGTAACCCTACTTGCTGTGCCAGCGGTCGCGGGTTCAAGTCCCGCTGGGGGCATTCATTTGTGTGATGAGCACGAATGTTTGTACTCTAGTCATGGGTGTTTATATTTATAATATGTATGTATTTAAAGTTATATATATGTAGTGTATCAACTATTTGGTATCCATAACACAAGCCTCGTAGCTTACCATGGGACTAGATGGCGCTGTGTGTTAATGTCCCAACATATATTTATTTATTATTTATTTATTTCAATAAATAGAGCTTTAAAAATTATGGAGTTTTATTTTAATTGCTCAAATCTATATATAAATAGGCAAAAACAAAACAGTTCAGTATCTCTTTCTCCTTTCTTTGTCAACCGCTTTCCTTTTTTTGTTCAGTAGCTATTAACGAGCTTTAGTGATATCAATAAAAAAAACATTAAGTTTTTTTTAAATAGAAAGGTAATCATAATATTTTCCCCAAATTTTCAATAATTTCGGACACTAGTTAATATAAAAATATATTACTTACTTAGCTAGCTTAGATAATTAGGTTTTTAACTGATACAAAGGAGTTTGGTTATTGATTCGACTGTGTATGTTATGCATTATGCAATGTTTTTGCCATTCGGTAATCGAGTTTTGTGATTCTTTTTTAATGAGAGGTTAAGATAAACTAATAATTGGGTATTTTATTTTAAGTGCTATGCCAATATAATAAATAAACTTGTTCCCATAAGCACTCTTAACAAATCCCACCCTCAACAGTGGAATAATAACCTTGAAATCGCTGTATATTTTAATTTATAAGTTATTTTTAGTTAATTATAAATCCATATACAGAAAAAGTCGTTACATTAGTGTTTTTATAAATAACTATTTAAATATTATTTCTATGTAACCGAAGATACAAATACACAAAGTGAACTTTTTGTAATCATAAATAATGTTTCGAGTTTCCATCGCTCTGGAGTGCTTTTCATTCTAATTGTAATAATGTTGCAAATTTTACTTCTACTGCCTGTTATAATATTATGTCTGATATTCCATTAACAAAAATATTCTATCATTTCGTTATATTATCTTTGTAATTAAACGTAGTGCTCCTAAATATATTAGAATATTATTGCAAATATAATATATATTGTTTTTATTTGTATTCTACAGAAATAATATAAAATAATCTATACATATGTATGTATAATAAAATTGTAACCAAGCCGAATCTGTACATTAGATATTTTTTTGGAAAATCTTATTGAAATAGACATTATTATCGATATGGAGGCCTATATGGATCTATAGTTTTTAGAATTTTTGTCTGTCTGTCACCGCATCACAAAAATACCACTGGAGGTATTTTGATGAAATTTGGTATGGTGATAGCTGGTTATCCGGGTCAACATAAAGCATACTTTTTACCCCGGGAAAATGTCTAATTTCTGAGAAAAACTACAAAAACTGCAATGTAAGAGTATACTAATATGTAAAATCTAAGAATTATTACATATACCTAGTGGTAAGAGGAGGTCATATTGACGGCAGGCCCTTGCCAATGGTGGAAAGTTAAAATAAAACAGATGAATACATAAAAGTAAAAGATTAGTTATATTTTATAATTACAGCGCTATTTCCATTTACATTATTATATAGGAAGCTTCGAAAGAAAACAAGACGTGCTATCCTACCTCAAGAGCTACAAGCGGATATTGGACGTAGAACGCGACGAACACTAATCACACGCTGACATTGCCAACCGCATTGAGCGCCAGGACTTATGTCCCACATGCTCCAATCATTTCTTAACAGAACCGAGTTAAATTGTTAGAAAATAAAGCTATATGTTAGCTTGTAACATTGGTTGTTGTAATGAAGTGTCTTTTGCGTTTGTACTATTATTCATTTACTTTCTTTAATATTTTTTTGTTAATAAAATTTGATACATGTAATTCCTAAGTTTCCGTAGCCAAATGAAAACCATTTTGTTTGTCCGCCTGTCTGTTACGATTTAGTCGGAAACTATTGGTAGTATTAACTTAAACCTGAGCTGGTACTCCGTGATCTTTTCAAAAGATAGAAATTAAAATTAGAATTTTTTGCGCCCATTATATGTTAGAAGAAAAATAAAGTTCATCTAGCTCTCAAATTAAAACAAAATATAGAGAAGAGACATATCATATATAAAAATAATTTAAATTTAATTTTTCTCTATGTACCACTATTCTGCATTTTTTTCATAAAATTAGGATTATCAAATTTTTAAACTATATTATCAAGTCCTTTCATTGATTATGTACTCTATCTTTGTCCTTTAATGGAAAAATAAATTGTAATAATATTATCAAGGTTTTTTAACCTTAATTTGCTGCCTGTAAAAACAGGTACACAACTCGTTTAACTAACACAGTAATTGGACGGGGGCTGATGAGAAGTAATTTAATAATATAGATCTGATTTTTTGTTTCGTTAGCTTTGTAAAAATATACTATGTAAGTTTATTATACAAATACCTTTCATTTGATTTTGTCATACTATTTTGATACTTTAATTTGGGAAATTCTAAAAATTTTATTTAGCTGTGAAATAAATGTTAACATCACAGGCGTATAATATTTTATATATGCTATATGTATATAAAACTGTGTATATATAAAAATATATACTACTGGCTTACAGGTGGTATGCGTAAATGCATATCCCAATAATAAAAAAAATAACTTAGTAAGTGTTCTTTTAACCTTTAGTTACCGATATCTTCTGTAATAATAAAGACCTATTGATGATTATACTCTTAATGATTGTAATTAAAAGGTAAAAGATTTTATTTAATAATTAAGTAACAAGTACGCTAATTAGAAGCTTACTCGTAGATTGTGAAACAGGCCCTTGTTCATTTGAGTCTGTAAATTGTTGAATATATGTGCGTTATATGGCAGAGTGGAGAAAACAAACTTGCCAGATTTATTGCAGACGTAGTGAACTTGTGTCCTCTTCAAAAAGAACGCTCCCATCACGTAAACTAAAGTTAATAGTTGAAGGAACTGCGCCGCATCTGTAAAGGCACTCGTGCATAAAACACGAGGATCTTGAAATTATTTCCGTAGTAGCTCGGTCTTCTAATTTTTTTATTCTTCTTTTGATGCATTGTTTTTAGGGTTCCGTACCCAAAGGGTGCCAACGAAACCCTATTACTAAGCCTGTCCGTCCTTCTGGCAGAAGGCTGTATCTCATGAATCGTAATAGGTACAGAGTTGAAGTTTTCACAGTGTATATTTCTTGTGTTGCTATAACAACAAATTATTAAAAAAAAACAAGATGGCGCATTTCAAAAATGCGGCCATGCAAATTAAAAAAAAAATCGATTATGGTACGGAACACTTCGTCGACGTGTGCGAGTCTGACTTGACCGATTTTTATTTAAACTTAATGTGGTATGTCGATAATACTATCAATATCTAATTCTTTATAAAGTGTTCCCATGATTTTCTCCTAACGTTCTTGAACAATGAATAAGATCATCTGTTGAATTGAAAGAAAAAATAAAAATACCTCAACTGCGAAAAAGCTACATAATACTTCCTACATCAAACTTTTGCCATCTCTTTAGTTCGCTTTTTACGCAGTCGGGATTTTTTGTATTTATTTTATTTACAATTTTTAGTTTTGGCTAGCTAGTCAGTTAATTTATCAACATTATTCAGGGAAGTGTAATTTTATGTTAGCGGACATTATACTTGTATTATAAAATACAAAAATTATAAAAAATGTGTGAGGCTGAGTTTTGGGCTGACTCAAAACTTCGCTTTTAAAACTTGCCATCGATACGAGAAGAAGAAGAACATATTAACTTAGTTTTAAATTACATGTATTTATATAAAGAAATAAGTTTATTTCTTTAATTTTCAGTCGAACTATCAGCATAGAACAACTCACAACAACAAAATACAACATCTCACTCACAACAATAAAAAAGAGATCAATTCTCTTCGATACTGAAACATTCATTGTATATCTATACTAATATGTATAATATGATAAAGAAGTAAAGTTTGGGAGTTTGTGAGGTAGTAGGGGATAATCTCTGGATCTGATGAACCGATTTAGATGAAATTCGGTAAGAAGATATCTAACCCTGGAAAGGATATAGGATACTTTTTATCCCGGAAATTATCCCTTAAGGGGGTTAAAATAGAGATGAAAGGTTGTATGGGGAATCAACCTAGTTAGTTATATGTATATTAAAACTTTTATGAAAAATCTGCACTTATATTCATCACGAATTGTACCAGCACATAGAAGCTATTGCTCAATGATAGATTGGGATCAGCTATCGTCACTCGTCAGCATCGTTAGTTCCATTAGCCTTAACTAAGTTTTCTCGACATACAAGAGGACTAAAACATCGTTGACGTTTTGCTCTTGCTAATAAAAAAAATACTAACCTACCTACCTAAAATACCTTTGAAGGTACAATTGTTCGAATAATTTAATAATTGTAGCGTATTTATCAACAAAATTAAACTTTATTTTAAGTCTTAGTAGCTCTAGCGTAAGAACTATAGTCATACTGAAGCTAAAATGTTTTTTGAGATTATTTTCTTTATTTGCAAGAATTTTTAAAATAACATATTTTGTGAAATTTTCAACTAACTTCCTATTATTATACTTTAAGAGTTTTAAGCCTTTAAAATATTTTCTGTTATCAAATAATGACCAGCAGGAAAATAAAAGTGGTCAGCAAATAATGATATGTTTGCATATGCAACAGCTCTAAAATTGGTTTCATCACTGCACTATTTTGACTGCGAAAGTTTGTTCGTGTGTTAGTTACTTAAAAACGGTTGTTGCTAAAAGAGCTGCAGGGATTTGGACTTATGTATACACTACAGTTAATAAAATATGTGCTAAAAATGGCGCTAGGTCATTGCCACAAATTGAACATAGCGTCCCAAAGTCACTAATAGCTTATTAATAAGTTATTTAAGCTTAATAATAAGTAGCAATATTAATAATAAATCGTAGGTATATCTAATGGCATGTAAATTGCGCAAGCTGTAAAATTTTATTTTAGTATGCTTATCGACTTTATTTTTAAAACAACAATAATTATAATTGTAAAATAATTTTAAATACAGCACTTCTTTCTGACCAAGTTCTACGAATATTATAAACGCAAAAATTTGTGAGGATGGATGGATGGATGGATGGATGGATGAATGTATGTTACTCTTTCACACAAAAACTACTAAATGGATTTTGTTGAAACTTTACAGTAATATAGCATATACATAAGAGTAACACACAGGATATATTTTTAAAAGATATAGTATTACATACTTGAACTAGGCATGCAGAGCTGCGAGAAAAAGCTGTGTTTTGATAAATAAATTCTTCATTAACGTAATTATTGATACAATGATACTGAAATTATTAGCATTTGCATGTCTAAAAGTGATCACTAGTTAGTACTAAAGGGATACATGCTTCAGGTTATGTAATACAGCTGTACCACACCTAAAATAAAAAATAAAACAGAGTTCTTCTAAGCTTGCTACATGCTGTAAAACGTATTCCGTCACTTATAGCAATTGCTTAGAAAATCTTTCATTTCTGAATTCAATTATTGTCATTTGGCTAAACTTTTTAATATTATTAAAATAAAAAATACAATTTCTCTCTTGGCCTTTTTATTTTATTAAAAGTCCCTATAAATATTTTGATGATGAGAATCTCCGCGTCGGGGGACAGCTAATACTTTATCAATATCAATCTTCTTTTTATTTGTATTTTGGTTTTTATAAAACACGCTATATCTGCTGTAAGTTTCTGAGGAATTGAAACTCTTTGATGCTCCAGAATCAGCTCAAGGTTAGCATGCTTGGAAATGCCTCCGAAGTAGCAGTAAATCAAATTTCAAATTAATCGAATCTAAGAAAGTTAGTAAGATCCTTTTGTTAAGTAGGAAATGAGGATGATCGTCAAACGCCTGAACAGATCTTCATAAATCATAGCTAAGAAACATCTGGAGCACTTCAACATTCAAACAAAAAAACCGCATCAAAATGGCTCCATACGTTTAGGAGTTACTTTACCACAGACAAACACACAGACATACAAACAGACACGTCAAACTTATAAAACCCCTCTTTCTATCGGGGGTTAACAAATAGACAAATGAAGTCGTGTAGGTACATAGACTACCACACAGTGTAGATAGAACAAATAGCATAGTTTTTTTTTCTATTTAGTTTGGAAACTTTGTCAGCTTTGAGATGTCGCGTCGCTCCATCATAACGAGAACCGTTTTGTGATGCCTCGCGCGATGTCGATAAAGTATTTTTGTAGCCCGTTTGATATTCTAGATGTATTTGCAGACAATACATACTCCTCGGCTATTGAGCTGAATTCATTATTTCCCGTTGAAACGTTTCTTTGACAAGTCCCTGTTTCGGGTGTAAAGCAATAATGGATATGAGTTCTTTTGACTGTATATTACTTGTACTCGTAGTATTGCTGTAACTAACATGATCGGAATAAAATTTTGTTATAGTTTATTATATACTCGTAAATTTTTGATGTGCGAATTTTCGTAATTCTTCTCTTTCTAAGCAGCTTGACCGATTGTGATGTTTTATTTTTGTGTGGGATTATTTTTATCTGGATGGGTCTTAGTTATAGTTGAACTCAGTACGTGGCACTGTTGTTGTTACCCGGATTTTTATTTTAATTTGCCGACTATACGAGGACATTCTGCCTACCGGTACCGCTGGTTTCATATACATAAATTAAATTCAAGATGTAAATATATTAAATCACATATACTTAATAAATAAATGTGTTGGGTTTATAACACACAGAGCTATCTAGTTCCATAGTAAACTACGAGGCTTGTGTTATGGATACCAGATAATTGATACATACATATTATAAATATAAACACCCATGACTAGTATACAAACATTCATTCTCATCACACAAATGAATACCTCCAGCGAGACTCGAACCCACGACCGCTGGCACAGCAAGTAGAGCCAAACGTGTCGTCAAATTATTCAGAACTTCAATAACGTATAATAAAAAAATATTGAAGAGTTTTTCTCTCAATTTAAATCAGCTTATTTACGGCTTGTACACAATCCTTATATGATATTGTGTCATATATAAGGGCTCAAAGCCCTTATCAGACGAATATTCTATTGAACCCGTGTTTTCTTGTATAATAATATAAAAAATGTTTTTTTCCGGCCTTAATTCACAATCTTTTCATGATCATCGGATAGTTACAGGGCTGAGGCGGCTCATAAAAACAAACCAATACTTTCGCGTATATTTGCTAAGTATCCACCTGTTGAAATATTGCCTAATTTTAAAGTTAAGTTTTTGTTTGTCTAGAGGCGAACCCGAGCGTAGCTACGGTGAGCCGCTAGTTATAAATATATACATCCATGACTGGAGTACAAACATTTGTGCTCATCACACAAATCAATGCCCCTAGCGGGACTCGAACCGGCGACCGCTGGCATAGTAAGTAGGGTCACTACAAACAGAGCCAAACGAATCGTCGATATATTATTATTTATACCAAAAGAAATATAAATCCTCATATAAACAAACCAATATTTTCGCGTAGATTTACTAAGTATGCACTTGTTGAAATATTGCCTAATTTTAAAAAGAGGAAGTGTCATTAAGAGTATACCTTTTCATATCATGTAATGCCACTTGGAAATGAATTCAAAGTGAGTGCCTTCCATGTACTGTGTTACTAAAATTATATTTCGTACATTTTCATTTACGCTCTGGAAATTTCCACGCAACCGCAGATGATTTGGTTTATATTTCGATGGTCGTTCAAAAGTCTAAATATAAATATTGGTAATTTCAAATTCATATCGTAAATATTTAAACGTAACTGCAGAGAGTTTTTAGTAAACAAAAATATATTTACTATGTGATTTTTACGTAATTTATTATTTTAAAATAACAGATTGTAAGTCCCGGACTTACTTCAACGCTACTGGTGATGATAAAAATTGTATTAAAGAGCTTAAACATTAAACATTAATTTAATCTTAGTTTTAAAATAAAATATATCGTATTATCTATATTTCCAACATCATCTTTAGTCGTTACTAATCTTGTGGGCGTTATCAGGGCTCAAATAATAAAGTACTTATTCAATGCTCAATACCTACAATTTAATAAAGAAAATTTCAAATGTTATAACTTGAAACGATAATTTTTAACCGACTTCCAAAAAGGAGGAGACTCTCAATTCGTCGAAAATATCTGATTATGTATCTATTCTAAATAAAACCCCCGTTTAATTATTTTTTATATTTTAGTGCCTGATAGTAGGTTTTTCTTGTGTTTTTATAATAGTTTAATTGAACAGCTGGTTCTCGATACCGATCAGACATCCACAAATAATATCGAAACGCAACTCTCCAATGATCTCCCACGATCAACCAACGTTACCATTCCACAAATCCTCAACGAATGTCATGATGGCGTCTCGACCCACTCTTTTTTTTGTCGCTGGGGAAACCCATCATGGGGACCCTGCCCGCCGTCATAACGGACAAGGTACTATGAGACTCCTACTCACTGAAACCCACAGTGGAACCCTTCGCCGCAGTGCAATGGGGCGTTGCAGGATCGCTTGCGCACACACTACAACACCCCTGCGGATGGGCTCTCGACGTAGCCTCGACTCTTAATTTTTTTTATTTATTTAGACATATAAATAGAAACATAACAGTAAGTTTAAACAATAATAAGGTTTTATATTCTAGCAGAAAAAGTAACTAAATCCTCCTACGACATATGTATTTATGTTTCGTATTTTAAGTATTTACTAGCGACTAGGTACGTTTTAACGGTTAGTATGAAGTGCAAATCTTTAAATTTCTAGGATTTTCTGTACTATAATATACATGTATTAACAACACATTCCTCTTGAATCACTCTATCTATTAAAAAAACCGCATCAAAATCCGTTGCGTAGTTTTAAAGATGTAAGCATACATAGGGACAGACAGACAGCGGGAAGCGACTTTGTTTTATATATTATGTGGTAATTTTAGTGAAATTAATGTTATTTTGCTTATGCACATACAGAGTTAAGAATACTTTTTTATAAAGTCAGAAACAATACAGTATAACAAAAATTATTGCGTAATACCACAGTAGATACGTCTAAGTTATAAATACAGCTCATTTGTCCCGATAAAGTATTTAAATTAATATCTATTTACCGCACTAAATTAAACTAAAAACAAATATACTTGTAATATATTGCTTAATACCAGAAATCGATGTCTCCATAATGAAGATATAGACTAATTCTCCTATAATATGGCCATTAGGCTAATGTAAATTATCCAAATATATCATAAACTAGGTCTACGTATGTACATCTATACATATAATAAAATTCTAACTAAGTCAAATCTGTACATTAAATATTTTTTTAGGAAATCTAATGGAAATAGACTTTATTATCGATACAGATTCCGAATCTATAGTTTTTAGAACTTTTGTCTGTCTGTCTGTCTTTCTGTCTGTCTGTCTGTCTGTTACCGCATCACGAGAAAACCACTGGACAGATTTTGATGAAATTTGGTATGATGATAGCTGCTTATCCGGATCAACATATAGGCTACTTTTTACCGCGAGAAAATATCTCATTTCTGAGAAAAAATACAAAAACACAAAAACTGCATTGTAAGAGTATACTTATACGTAAAACCTAAGAATTAGGTTTTTGGTCATCTGAACGCGGGCAGAGCCGCGGGCAATGCTAGTACATAATATGTATTTATATTAATAGGTAAACTATCAGAATTTAGACCCCGAAATAAAAGTTACTGATTTTTTTGTCTGTTTGTCTATATGTCTGTTTGTCTCATGCACTTCACGCATAAAGTAGCAAACGAATTTTAACGAAATTTTGTGTAGTGATAATTTATTACTCAAGTCAACATTTAGGACACCTTTTACTACAGCGAAATCTTTTATTCCTACTAGAAAACACAATAACAGGGTCTGTGGAGTCTTCATTAAAAATTTACATGTCTATATCTATTTGTTTCATTTTCATGATTTGTACAGCGTGGTTTTATTTCAAATAAAAATTTAAAAATCCGACAGCGTAATAAGGGAACTAAAAAGAAAGGAAGAAAATTAATATTATGCAATCGGAGACATACATGTTTTATATTTGTTGAGTCTTACTGCGTGTATGTATATAGCCTATAGCATTCGTGTTATTAAGACGAATTTAATGAAATATGAATAATTAAAATCGTTTAAGACGTTTAGTAATTACGAGGGAACATAGGATCGGACATACACACATATAGGTCAAACACAGCCCTCCTATCGGGTTCGCCGCAGTTGGGTAAAAATAAATCGCAAATGATAAAGTTTATCGCTAGTACAACAATTTTTTTCATTTTATTTAGAATGAATATTTATTTTTGTGATGTTTTAGAAAAAAACACTTTGCACCGTCAATCATGTCATGCGATCTGTTGCGTCAAATCATTTAGCTGTAGTTTTTTCCATAAATTGGCTTACCGTAGATTGTACATTGCTATATTGGGATCCACATATGCAAACAGGAGGATTAACGTTTGGTGAGTCAAAATAATTGAAAAAAATAATTGATGCTTTTTCAGTTATTCGAGTTTAGGTAATAATGTTATTTATAAATGGTTACATGAATCATAGCCTTTTTAGACATAAAAGCGAAAATATTGTTTTTACACTAGCGACTATTCGCTTCGGTCGGGTCGCTTCATTTAATCCAAAAAAATATTTATGATCAGAATTACTTGAAACTTGGTATTAATGCTCTACAATATAATTAAATAAATATGTATTTTACAATTTTTAGAAATCCATCTCTTAAGAGGGTAAAACAGTGGATGAAAGTTTGTATGAAACTGCCTTTTTAGAGTTTTTTTGAAGTTTTAGCTCGAGCGAAGCCGCGGGTTCTGCTAGTATTCAATAAAGAAAGAAATCTAAAAATAAACTTATATTTTGCAAAAATATACGTATCGTCAAACACTAAAACATACGTACACCCAAATTAAGTATATCCTCCATTTTTAAGTTGGTTAACAATTCTAGGACATAATGAATGTTTAATATTGTAGATGCATTTTCAGATTCGTGCATTCGATTATTGAGATTGTTATTTTCAGTTGAACCGTTCCTTTGACGTAGCGTTGTTGAATCTAAACGCATCGAATATATGAGTTTTCATATTGTGTAATGTTATAGGTTTTTCCGCCTTGCAATTTATTTGTCTGTTCGACGAACATATCTGATATCAAATACGTACGTGTCTTCAATTTTTGCACTAAATAAGGGTAATGAAAATTTTGGGTTGTAAAAGAATGATTTTTGACCTCATCCGGTATAGAAAGTAGGTTACGTAAGTCTTCTGGTAATTACTGGTCGTTCCCGACTCAAAGGAAGAATAAGGTTGCAATATAAAAGAATATTACGAAAAAGAAAAAATCCACAGTATCCGTTAGACGAGAAAAACATACAAGGGGCAAGTTGCGTGAACTATTAACTTTTGTTTACGTGATAGGGAACGCCTTCTGAAGAAGGCTCCCAAACTTAGATGGCTGGCTATAAATTTGGAAAGTTGGTATTTTTCGTATGAATTGAGAGCACTTTCCTTAAAAACTTAGCAACCTTTTTTATTATAAAGAAGAATAGGATACGTAAATATTACAATATTTTAAATATTATATTATGCACAATGCATGACATTTCATAGATCTGAGCATAATTTGTACTTTTTATTAATTATATTGAAGTTGCAGTATTTTATTAAAGCTTTCACTTTTAAAGTTGTTTATTTACTTAATTATGTATATTTATATATGTACTAGCATTGCCCGCGGCTCCCCCCGCGTTCAGATGACAAAAAACCAAATTCTTAGGTTTTACGTATTAGTATACTCTTACTTTGCAGTTTTTGTATTTTTTCTCATAAATGAGATATTTTACCGGGGTAAAAAGTATCCTATATCTTGACCCGGATAACAAGCTATCACCATACCAAATTTCATCAAAATCCCTCCAGTGGTTTTTCTGTGATGCGGTAACAGACAGACAGAAAGACAGACAGACAGACAGACAGACAAAAATTCTAAAAACTATAGATTCGGCCTCTGTATCTATAATAATGTTTATTTCAATAAGATTTTCCAAAAAATATTTAATGTACGGATTCGCCTTAGTTACAATTTTATTATATGTATAGATATTTTTAACCTAAATTATAACAACATCTGGTCAGGTAAGTTCTAACTGCCTTTGCATAATTTAAATAGTAGGACAGCGAAGAAATTAAACTTAGAAGAATAATAAACGTGTACACTTTCAAAGCGGAGTCCGCAAAACAAATTAGCAGGCCAGTTTATACCGACTTAAATAGCTTGACGGTTATCCACTTTAATTAAAGTTGTAAAATGCTACCGTCTCCCTACGGCCGGCCTTTAAATATAAGCGCAAGACGACTGCAAATTAATATGGGACCCCCTATATTTAGATGTCTTTTACATTTAGTTTTAGGTGTGTTTTATAAAAAATAAGTTTAATTTTAGTTTAGATGAAAATTAAATAAATATTTGTATCTATGTTATTTTATATTCAAAATAATTGTATATAGAGCTCATATTATGATTAGTACTATACAAAAACCAAGAATCACTGAACATTTTTTTTTAGCAGATCTTTTCCGGGATGCCCTCTAGCAGATGTTGAATTAGAGTGGAAGATAGGCCAGAAATGAGTTACCACAAGATAAAGGATAAAAGTAACTAAGAACGTGAGCAAAGTTGCACAACACCAGATATTATAGTAAATAGTTATTATAATAAACATAATAAATAGTTTTAAAATTGTCCTAGAATTTTCAATATAGAGTCCTAAAAGTTAAAATCCTTGAAACATCGAATAAAGTCCGTAAAGTATTACACAATAGATGTACATGCACAAACAAATGCACGAACAAACATCATAAGTCTACAAATATCAATTCTATGATAGTCATTTTGTTATTATTGATACTTATTACACTATCAGAGTGTAATATTGATACTAATAAAATTATTCTTCACGCGGTGATGACTTAACCGAATAAGACTTGGAATAACTTGCTCATAAACTGGATTAACACATGGGCTATTTTTATTGATACTTTTTACGCAAAATAAGTTAAAAGAATAGAAACTTATTTTAATACTAGCGACTCACCCTAGCTTCGCTAGGGTTCGTCCCTAGCTTCCTTCCCCATACAAACTTTCACCTCCATTTTTACCTTTTAAGGGATGATTTCCAGCTTGAAAAGTATTCTGTGTCCTTCCCAGGGTCTTAAACTATCTTTTTACCAAATTTCATCTAAATCGGTTTAGTAGATTCAGAGATTATCCCCTACAACGAAAAAAACCTACAAACTCACAATTCACAAATTTTACCTCTTTATAATATTAGTATAGATAAAAGAAATATCTGGGCGATTAAGCTTCATTCGGCGTTTGAAAAGTAGCATTTTTACAGAAAAAAATAAAAAATAAACCCTTATCTAAATACATCCAAATAGTTACAACCGTTACCGAGATACTCGAAATAAATTTATATAAACACAAGAATTGCTCATTTAATATTATAAAATAATAATATTTTAAATATTGTTGAGCATTTTAATAATGAAATATAAGCCAGTACGAATAAATGCAAATAAAGCTCTACCTGATGTTTTAATGAATGCTATAAATCTTCATACTAATACTAGTTTACAATATATCTAGCTTGCATTCCATCATTTTATAAGGTAAATATTTAATTTTCAGGTTCTGGGTCACTCCCCGCTGCGTCCAAGTTAATAAAGTCTTTCATTAAGCTTAGAAAGCCTTTATATGTCGACACGTTTGTATATTACTTATTGGTTAAAATTTATGAACTGCAGTCTGATTTATATGTAAGAATATCTATCTTATATTTATACATATAATAAAATTCTAACTAAGTCGAATCTGTACATTAAATATTTTTTGGAAATACTTTTGGTCATCTGAATGCGGGCGGACATGGGAGGAAAGCTAGTCTTCTATATAAATAAAATTGAATCACCGAAATGTGTGTACGCGTATAACTTCCGATCGACTGCACCAAATTGGATATTTGTTTTTTTTTTGTGTTTGTTATTGTCAGGACAAGTTTTATATAGAAGAAAATTAAAAGAATATTTTTTTTTACTAAATAAGTTTTTTTAAATCTCATGATATAAAAAGTGACTGAGTGAAAGTTTTTATCCCGGAAATCATCGCTTAAGGGGGTGAAAATGGGGATGAAAGTTTGTATGGGGAGTCAACCTAGGGACGAACCCAAGCGAAGCGAGGGTGAGTCCCTAGTATAAGCATAAAAAAAGGAAACTGTCTTCTACTCTACATATTATAAAATATTGGTTTGCTACTCTAAAATCGAACAACTTTCATATAATATTTCAACAATAGATTACGTCGGTTGAGAAAAAACTTTAAGAAAATTGTGCGGTATGAATATGAAAATGTAAAATATTCTTTTGTGCTATTTCTTTTAAATTAATGTAAATCACATACACCTGTTCTTTATTCTAAATATGAGCTTAAAAACGAACAAAATAGGAAAGTGAACCATTGTAGCTACATTTGGCTTACAAAAATGCTGTGGACAACAAAAAACTTGAAAATTCCACAAAATGGCCACCTATTATAAAGATTGTTCGAGATAAGTGCTTTTATCTCACGTTTTAAAATATAATATATATGAAGACTATTGTATTGTTGTAGTGACTACTGGTTTCTGCGTAGTAGCTAACAGGTTCGATTCCTGCTTAGGATGAATATATACATATATGCTAGCTAGTATAATGTCAGGCTAGTATACTAGTAGTATAGTGCCTAGGCTGTATAACATAAAGCCAAGAGTTTTTTTTTTGTAGATTGAACGCGGGCTTCGCCGCGTTTTTTTTTGTATATACTTTATACAAAAAAAAACTCAACCATATATTTTCAGAAGATCAGTCATGATATTTTGTTAAACACAATATTTGTGTAAGATTCAAAGCTTTGTTATCGTTCTTGCTACGTATTCTTGATATCAACGTTTTGTTGATATAATTCAAGAAAAATAAAGTCTGAGATCTCTTACTAATCGGGAATTGCACAACTTTTATTTTAAAACTATTATATTTATAATATTATAAAGTTATTTCACATATAAAAGGAAAATATTATGTAAGACTAATGGCCAGCTTTGGTTTTGAACGCGTGTACACATTACACAGTACACAGCATATACGTCTTAATATATGTCTGTATTTATAAGCATAATTATGCCAGAAACCTAAATGTCAAAAATCAATTAACATACAAGTTCAAATTTAACATAAACAGTTAAAATACACAATATGTATACAATATAATTTATATGTATTCAGAGTTGCATGAATCTTTTGGGAATATCTTCGACTTAAAGAAGTCCAGTGCAGCCTACTAATTACACACACTAAGGAGATATATTTTTCCACCATAGCAAATAAATATTAGTTTTTTTTTTTCAATATCTGTTTTTAATTATATCCATTCAGGTAAAGTTAAGGGTACCTTATAAATAGCAATACAATATAAAGGCAAAGTTTGTTTGATGAGGGATGAGTCTGGGTTACTCTTGATTCGGCTCTAAAATTAGATTTAGAATGCCCAAGTTTATAAATATAACATATCTCTATCAAGGTGTATATTATGAATATGTATATGTACCAACACAGACTTGCTTTCGTATAAAGAAAAAACTCAATTATTAAGTATAAATTTATTTTCGTATAGGTTAGAAATTATTCGCATATACATTTTAATTGTTAAATTCAAAATTGGTTGAACTAAGAAACAATATTGTTCGGGCAGATATCAATATTTCAAAAACATCTTACTAAATAGTTTTTAAAACGACCAACTTTTTTGTTCTAAATAAATATAAAACTTGTTTAATGACTTTAATATGAATTAACGTATAACAATAACTTTTGTCTTATTTTGATCCTTTTTAAATTACATGTGATACTATAAAATTTGATTATCAACTTAAAATTGACGTTGGAACTATTTGAAAATATTCAAATCAAAATAACAGAAATTAAATATCAAAATAAAAAAATGTCTACAGCACACTCATAATTTTACGTTTTAAGGTTCAGTATAGATTTCTCAGAGATTAGATATTTTCCCGCAGCAAAAATTATCCTATATGTTGACCCGGATAACCAGCTATCATCATACCAAATTTAATCAAAATCTGTCCATTAGTTTTCTCTTGATGTGTTCCCAGACAGACAGATAGATAGACAGACAGACAGACACACATTTTAAAACTATATATTTGGCCTGTGTATTGATAATAATAACTATTTTATTATGATTTTCCAAAAAAATAATTATGTACAAATTAGACTCGGAATTTTATTATATGTATAGATTATAACCTGTATAATTTTTACTGGCTGTCTTTTTTAATTCGACTGATCTTTCGCCTTATACGTTCAGTATAGGCACCCACAATGTTAGACAATAGTGGTAATGCCGCAGATTTTTCATCATCCTTAACACCAACTTCAGCACACATTTCTGCTCTAGTTTTCTTAGTATCAGGCATTGTTGCCTCAGAAGTGAGTACCGATGCAGTATACAAATAGCCGTTCCATTCCAAATATTCTTTGACCAATTCGTTTATTAACAAAACTTCGTCAGTTGGTTGTGGTGCGCCTGAATTTTTGAATCCAGGGTTCAATGACATATGTCTCTCTTGAAGTACTTGAGTAACTTTTGCACGCATCTGGTTAAAAAAAAAATTATAACATAAAACTTTTTTAGAATCGTTGTGATTTGAAACTCGATGAAACGGAAATGCAGCACTAAAAAGAGACAAACACATAAATATATTGGATTAAGCCGGCGAGAGAATGAAATAGAATACATTGCCATGTTGCCATGGCAACCAAGTTGTTATTGTCTAACAAATACAAAATGTTAAGTTTCACTTTTACCATGTGCGAATTGCACTCACACGCACTTTTTTAAAATTGAAAGGTATACTGATTTAGAAAATAGTTTCAAAGTCGTTATTTCGCCCGTTAGAAGAGACAATTTTACTTGAAATAATATGGAAAAAAAGACATAGCTAAAGACATAACTTGATTATTAAAAAAGAAATTCGTTTCATAATAATTGGCGAAGATGTCGCGTAACAAAAAAACAATATACATCAAAATAATTCAGTCCAATTTTCTTATTAATGGCTTCAAATTGTGCCAGTACAGCATAAATTACTTCGCCAACGTAACGTTGAATGAACTTCACCTTTTTGTAATCGGTCAAACTACTTTTTTAATTATTATCTGCATAATATGCATTGGAGTACTATTCTAAATGCAAATATTTGTGTGTGTGCGTGTGTGTACGTGCGTATGCATGTGTGTGTGCATGTGCGTGTACGTGTGAATGTGCGTGCATGTGTGTGCGTGCATGTGTCTGCGTGCATTTGTTTAAGTGCATGTGTGCGTGTGTATGTATGACAAATAGACTATAACTTGGAGGCTAGGGACGGACCATAGCGGAACAAGGGGAAATCGCTCGTAGCCAAATGCTCAGTAGACTTTTTGTCTGTATGTCAATAAAGTTGCGCAACACTTGAGAACGAGTGGATACATTTTAATATAACGTTTTTTAATAGTTTAAAGTGAAGAACATAGCTAACTTTCATTTGAGGTACAAAGGCATAAGTCATTTATTTAAGTGTTTAATAAATAACTAAGACATAAATAAACAGACTTAAGCTCAAATGAAATGTTACATTATTAATTTTTCTTTGCTTGAACTTAAATTTGAGTGAAATTTGGCATGAAAATTTAACATTTTATACAACATGTATACGAAAATGTTAAAATGTAATCCCTGCTGATGTTAAAATATAAAGCCAATTTTAACTTAATTAAAATAAAGAAAATATTTTCAAGTGCGAGTTGGACGCGCATGTAGTAGAATTATATAATATAATTTGCAAAATTTTTCTTTATATAATATGCTAGCTTTTTCCCGCGACCTCGTCCGCGTGTTAAGTGGGACGGGGATTAAAAGTACCCTAAACCCAGGATGCAATTTATGATTTTATCAAAATCTGTTCAAATAGTTTTACATATTATAAAAATTAGTATGGATTTTCTGTAAACTATTAAAACTCCTTCGCTACGCTAAATCTCCGTAAGTAGTCATATAATTTTATATAAATACCAAAAAAACGAGTACAAAATTTACATTTTGAAAACAATTCTTGTAAATATTCCTAATAGTTTAATGTTATATAATAAAATACACCGACTCTATAATAATCCTTAGGGCAAAATAATCGACACTAATATTATAAAGAGGAAAGATTTGTATTTTTGTTTGTTTGTAACAAATAAACTCAAAAACTACTTAACCGATTTAGACAAAATTTGGTAAGAGGAGAGTTTGAGAGCCTTGAAAGGATATAGGATATTTTTTGTTCCGGAAATCATCCCTTAAGGGGGCTGAAAATGGGGATGAAAGTTTGTATGGGGAATCAACCTAGAGACGAACTCTGGTCACTTATAAAGTAATTATTTTACTCTTAAAAGTGAATTTAGTATAACTACTGTTCGCTCAGTAGTGGAAATTCGACCATAATTTTTTTTTTTGTTTTGATAACAATAATCGTCAATAGCTGCTAATAAATTCAATGACAAAATCTTTTTAAAAACAATTTTCATTAAAAAACTATACAAAATCCATTCACATTAACGAAGATGTAACATACACCTAAAATACAAGGGAATTTACACGAGGCGCACAATTCTGTTCAATTCTTTTTTAAGGCGGACAAAAACAGCTGTTGAACTACGAGCATTTCGCAATTTTTGAGTGTCAATTTCAACTATTTACCGGCCGTTTAAATGTACTGTGTAGACAAAACTTTCAATTTTATAACTGTTTTATTAGCGTTGAAGAGAATCATTTGAAGCTATATTTATAGAAAAACATAGTACTTTACGATTGCCGCTATCCCAATATCCCATTAATATTATAAATGGGAAAGTTTTGATGGATGGATGTTTGTTACTCAATCACTTCAGAACGCCTGAACGAATTTGGATGTTTGGCACAGAAATAGATTATAGTCTGGAATAGCACATAGGCTACTTTTTATCCCGGAAAAACATATTCACGATTCCCGTGGGATAGATTTGCTTTAGTTTTTACAGAGTTTTTCTATTCCATACTAACCGTTAAAACGTTCCTAGTTCCCTACCTCGCTAGATTAAAAATAAATCTATTAAGGAGATAGATCTTACTTTTACATTTTAATTTAATCTTAAGATCAAGATCCATAGTAATATTACAAAACATGTTAAATTAACTCTATCTGTTGCATTTTCACGCTTAAATCGCTGAACAGATTTTGATAAAATTTGGTAAGGGCCACACTCACAAAAGTTGCTAGGATGAAATAGATATTATATTTTTTTCTATACTATATATCTTTTTATATTATTTATATTACGTGGACTTTTAAAAAACAATAATGGGAATCACAATATCTGACTTCTGACATACAGAAAAGTATGAATTTGAGTGCTTAAATAAGTTATACTAATCTATATATTAGCTCACAGCATAAATCAATTTCATTAAAATTATTTGTATTCATCGAATACGTACGTAATAGGCACTCATTACTTCAATGAAATACACGCAGATTAACGCAAAGTATTCAGAACTTAGAAAAGAAATATAGTCAATTAATTTGCTTTGAATAAATACTGATTTATAAAATAATAGAACACCTCTGCCTGAAATTTATTCAGATGACCGCTCTTTTTCAAAAGATTTTTTATTGCGTCCAAAAGCTCTTTTTCCGAAATCGTTTGGTTTTCGCTCATTTCGTTGTAAATTTAATTATTTCCAAACCAACTGTCTTCTATAATGAAGCATCAAATAAAACGTGTTATTGGATCTGGGGGTTTTCTTCGAAACCTCTTATTTATTCAAGTTTAATCTACTTTAAATGAAATGTTCTTATAAAATATTTTTAAGTATGTTTCAGGTCAATGACATGCACGTGACGCTGTCACTTTGATATACTTTTCTTATGCCAGTATTTATACAAGTTTTTGTAAGTTATTTTAAACTGTAGTTTAAATAATATTTTTGAAATAATTAATTCCTTTCTATTTCTATTTATATTCTGATAAAGGAATAGAATAATATTTTTTTTAATTAAAAACAATTTTAAATATTTTAGTTTATTAAATATTTATGTCAATTTGCACCATTTTTTTTAATTTAAAACATCTAATAGATGTTTGTTAATCATAATTGGTATATATAAATCAGATCGAGAGTTTGTTTCAAATAGGAATATGATCGATTGTGATCCCAACGGTCGCTTAGACTAGCCTACAGCGAAGGCAAACATAAGTACTCTTTACAATATAAGTATAAACTTCTCACTCTCAAATTACAATTCGACACGACCGTTGAGATATCAGACGCAAGACCGATGGGTTTGCATGTTCTCCGAGACATGGAGTTGTATCATCATCAATTTCCTAACTTTGACAATGCTGAAAATAAATATCTTGACATAAAAAGCCAATAACTAGACTAAAAAGGCAGTTCTAATTTCTCACTCGTCTGTACTATTTTTCAACATAATAATCCCATCACAGACTTTCCATACCATAATAATCTTTTATTAATTTTATGCAACAAATTATGTCTCATGACCATAACCTGAAACATAGGTTTCATCCTAGTTCAGGTAGGTTCCAAATTATATTGTTTCCTTGGTGATTTATTTTATTTTGTAAATATTATATAACATCGTAAAAAAAAACCAATAAATTTATTATTATTATTATATTATAACGCGAATATTCATTTCCTCCAAAAACTTCATATATTTTACTCACATATTAAAAAAATCTAAACTTTAAAATCCATACACAAAACAAAAGTTTACTTATTCTAAGTATACCAAATAATTACATTAAGATGAATTTTACAAGGCACAGTACAAAGATAAGAAGGTAATTTATAATAATTAGTTAGATTAGCAAAATAAAATGTAAATTTCGGGGAAAGCTTTGAAAATTGGATAGATTGTAAATCGCAGTGATTATTATCCATTATTTTAATCAAATATTTGAATTATTTTAATGAAATATTGATACGTTTCTAATATAATTTCAGGATATCATCTTCAATATGCACATATTCTATGTACACGTAAATTATAAACAGCATGCTGTTATTACGTATAGTTTATCAACTGACTTGTACAAAAAGGCGGAGGTTCTCAATTCAGCTGTATTTTTTTTATGTTTATTACCTCGGAACTCCGTCATTTATTTACCGATTTAGATTTATTTACTGTGCTAACCGTTATGTATAGCACACCGACTTCGAAAATATCTGATAGTAAATGAAAATTACCAATCATTTATTTTTAACTTCTTAGTGTTTTTTTGAAGTCGATATTTTTTAAATTTTTATTAGTCGCTTAAACAAGAAAAAGTTACACCGACCTTAAAACTATTTTATAAGTAATTATGCTACTCTAAATTATATAGGTTGTCTTTTTTTAAATTTATTTGAAAAATCGGCCATGACTCTTAAATAAAATATATTCATCCACTCATTAAAAACTATCAAGAAAATCCTCGGTTTACAATAATAACTACATATCAGTAAATATATCGTGTGAAATAAACAGAAAAAAATAATATTAAAAATCTGTCACAAATAAGAGGAATAATTTTTAAGTTTATTTTTTTGCGCGTTATAAAAAATGATGAGAGTGATTTTTTACGTTGCGGCAGTTTTAGACTACAGTATGAAATTAGTCGTTAAATCTCCTTTTAGTATAGTGTGAAGTGATGTCTATATTCAAGATATTTATTCCGGTATTTCTATATGCACAACACTTGTTTTATATCAATAGAAATAAAAATTATTTGTGTTAATTATAATAATTAATACTCTTCCTATAATTTCCAAGCATTAATAGTTTTTAATTTAAGTATCATTTACTACGATGCCATTATTTAAAATATGGCAAGAAAGGCCAATCATCTTTAAGTGATACGACAGAGTAATAGAGGGACAATTTTATATCAAGACACGAAACAGTTCGTGTGATCGAACGAGTATAGGCTCCTGTCACATTGACATGTAATAACATCAAACGTATTAGTTTATAGTTTAAATCGAAGCAAATAAATACATGAAAGGCATCAGTAAATTTGAAAATGGAGGTACAAATATAGTAAAAAATAATATTGTATTTAGAATATTGTAAAACTGTTCAATTTATTTCTCCTATTTTATTATTTTTAGTAATTATTAAAATAATTTATTATTTTTAATAAGGTATATTTAAGTGAATACAACTAAATAAAAATGATAAATTATTGATAATATCTATTGGCTGAAGATCAATTTACCTTTGCTATAATGGTAGCAAATCTCTACTAAGAACTGTCAACACTATGGCTTGATGCCTTCTTTGTCTTCCTACAATCGCCGGTGGCACCGACGTTCTTGTATTTAAAATGATATATTTTATATTCCTTTATAAAAACATTAGGTGATAATTGTGAAATACTCAAATCGAATATGTTCCAAAAAATATTTTTATCACTTGATATTGGTAAAAAATAGTTAAAAAATTGCCAGTATTTCATAGCATGTTAAAGGATATGATTGGTTATATTCACTGTAACCTGTATAACTCACATTTTTTTGCAATTTCCCACAGGAATTTGAAATATCAAGATAACAAGACGCTTAACACTGTCACTCTTCGGCCCAAAAGTTATCATTTTGCAAAATAATCACATCGATACGTTGCTTTATTGCTATTGATAGCTTCCACACATAATAATATGAATATAATAAAGCAGCACATAATATGTAGATAGTATACAAAAAAATACGCTTATATTGAACACATTCTCTTATATGAAGTTATATATAACTAACAAAAAGTTATATAAATTTTACAAAAAAATATGAAGCAAGAACAGCAGAATACAACAGTGTGGTGGCGGTCTTTTGTAGTCACAGACAATATTTCAAAATCAAATTACTCCCTCCGCGGCGCCAGAAATAACGAATATCGTGCTTCTACTGACAACAGTGAAGTTATTCTAACCATAATATAATGGAAAATAATTTATTAATTAGGTGTTTAAATTTCTTGTATAATAATACTTTGTACATTGTATACATACAGTTTATTTGAATAATTTAGTGTCTATATAAATATATAATAATAATTTAGTATATATATATATATATGACACTATGGACACGCAATCAGCTCGGCAAAATACCTACACCTTTTTTGTTATGGCAGCCAGTATTGCCAGTTAATTACATTTTCCCATATTTTCGATAATTAAAGGAAATATCAATCAAATTCAAGTAGAATATACTAAAATTAATAAAATTAAGTATATAAATTCTTTTTAAAGAAGAAAAAAAATAAAAAAATACTATATTGTATTGTCTGATGTTTGCTATAAGAAATATTTAAAACATTTAAAGTTCTAGGTATAGGTGCAGCTCGTTTAAGTCCAGTTTTAAAATAAAACTACATCAAATAGATTCAATGATACAATGAATATATCAAAATAAATTAAATAAATTCCATTCAACTTGTGTGAGGTTGAAAAAAAAATTAAAGAATAAACTGAAAAATTCTGACCTTTTCTAGTAGCGATAAGAGTTCGTCTGTGGCCAGCGTGTCTACGTGAACTGTTTGAGCACCACTTAGTTTGGTTTCGAAATTTACCGAACGACTGACATTTATATTTTCAAAGGACTTGCAAGTCCATTATCCACCTAAACACAATAGCAACCCAAATGAAATATATTAAAACAGTAAATCTAGCAACACTACATAAAGTTATTTAATAAATTTAAAAAAAAAAATAGGAATCAAATATAGCATCTTAAATTGTATAACATCCTAATTTAAACTATTAAAAATATGTTAAATATTAACTGTTGGGACGGGACGTCTGTGCCATTTTTCTTTTTCTTTCAGTAGACAGAGACACCGACCGACTGCAATAACTATGACTTGCCTCTACCGTGTTTATTATAACGTATTCTATACGTTAGTAACAAAAAAAATCGAAATAAAACCGCTACAATATTCAAATAGAATTGTTTAAAAAGTCATACTAAGAGAATACAAATGAGAACGAGTCTTAAATCCATCATCATCGTCATAAAAAATATATATTTTCAATATTTTTTTATGAAAACATTGTGTATAGAAAATGAATTATAAATAAACTAGCGTTTTCCTGCGGCTCCACCCAGATAGTACATTAATCACCAACATATCATATACTAAAACCTTTTCCGAAACACGCTGCATCTTATGGTATGAGTATTATTCCGATAGGTTCAGTAGTTATCGCAGTATAACCAAATAAAAAAATCGGCTCACCATTTATTAGTATAGATATTAAGATATTACAGCTATATAATAATACTAGCATTGCCCGCGGCTCCGCCCGCGTTCAGATGACCAAAAACCAAATTCTTAGGTTTTACATAATATTATTAGTATACTCTTAAATTGCAGTTTTTGCATTTTTTCTCCGAAATGAGATATTTTCCCGCGGTAAAAAGTATCCTATATGTTGATCCAGATAACCAGCTATCATCATACCAAATTTCATCAAAATCCCTCCAGTGCTTTTTCTGTGATGCGGTAACAGACAGACAGACAGACAGACAGATAGACAGACAAAAATTCTAAAAACTATAGATTCGGCCTCTGTATTGATAATAATGTTTATTTCAATAAGATTTCCCAAAAAAATATCTAATGTACAGGTTCGGTTTAGTTGCAATTTTATTATATGTATTGATATTAAAGTTAATGTTGAATCTTCCTTCAAAGGACATTAGAGCTGCAGTTAGTAACAAATGTTGCGGGTATTAACGTGCAGGCTACAACTGTCCCAGACTTAGAAAGGTTTTCGACCTAACGATACGACGTCGGTCTCATGTAATTTAAAATAAAACCCCACCTTATATTTTTCGTTCTATTCAAAACTAATAGTTAACTCGAACTAATGGAAATTGAATTGGTTTTTTATTGTAAAAACAAATAGGAAATAGTTTTTAGTTTTTATTATTTACGAAATAACTAGCAGAACCCGCGGATTCGCTCGCGTAGGTTTCATACAAACTTTCATTCTCTATTTTACCCCCTTTTGGGAAGAACTTTGAAAAATGCTAAAACACGTATTTATTTAATAGTTATTTTTATTAATATTTAATATAATTATATTATATGTTTAATAATAACAGACTTTTAAGTGATTCTGATCATAAATAATTTTTTGGATTGTATTATATGTTTCTCCGTGTTTCCCCATGAGAATGAGATGATCTCCCGCGGTCAGAAGTGCTATGTCGCTTTTCAGCCCTCCAACTATATCCACACAAAAAATCACGCCAATTCATCACTCTGTTTTGACGTGAAAGCAGGACAACAAACAAACAAAAACACACTTTCACATATAAATATGAAAGTGTGTTTTTATATTATATATCGGACCTAATATTATATACGAGTATTTGTATAAGTTTTCTAACATAAATTATTTAAACTAAGTTAAACACCTAATGAAAATCTCATTACTGTTATAATTGCGAAATTCTGTATCTGCCGGATGATTTTTAATGAATGTTAGTACACAGACATATTATAAACGGGAGTAACACGTATAGGCTACTGTTCGTAATAAAACTTGCCGAAAGGTGGCGCTGCTTAAAAAAGGAACCCGAGCGAGGCAAGAAGAAATCGCTAGTCTATTATATAGTTCAGATGAGCATGTTAACATGAGATAAAATAATATAATATAATTTGACGACGCGTGTGGCTCAGTTTGTAGTGACCCTACTTGCTGTGTCAGCGTTCGCGGGTTCGAGTCCCGCTGGGGGCATTCATTTGTGTGATGAGCACGAATATTTTTACTCCAGTCATGGGTGCTTATATTTATAATATGTATGTATTTAAAGTTATATATTATGTATAGTGTATCAGTTATCTGGTATCCATAACACAAGGCTCGTAGTTTATCATGGAACTAGATGGTGCTGTGTGTCTGTGATGTCCCAAAATATTTATTTATTTAATATTTATAATAATTGTATCGTATCTGAATATATTAATTTGGTTTACTGCATTGGACAAATTGCGTTCTTCGAGTGTGACCGATCTCAAGCATCGCGCAAGGTTTCCCGCAGTTGTTCCATTGATCGGGCCTTTGTCAAAGCGACTGGCGCTTAATCAGGAGATAGAAACTGAGATAAGTTTGCGGGTTTAAATTAACTGATGTATTATGTTCTTAAACATTTAAATTTATGAGAGTGATATTGGCTAATGAAGTAATTTATATATTTACTAGCTCACCCTCGCTCTGCTCAGTCTGTCTAAGTCGCTCTGTTCGTCCATATGAGAGATGAGATATTTTCCCGCAGTAAAAGTATCCCATATGTTGATTTGGATAACCAACTGTCATCATACCAAATTTCATCAAATTCTGTCCAGTGGTTTTCTCGTAACGCATTCCCAGACAGACAGACAGACAAAAATTCTAAAAACTGTAGATTCGGCCACAGTATCGATAATAATGACTATTTTAATAAGATTTGTATTATATGTATAGATATTTCTTTAGATTTTTGTGACGATTTAATGATAACATAGTTTTTGTTGAGTGAGGTTCATACTAATATGTATGTACATTACTTAAAAGATATATACTCGTCCAAGGTAAAATTGGCATTGCGATTTAGCAGTGGGATGCACCTAGCATTCTTGCCACATACCACGCGTACATGAATTGTGCAGTAATTATAATTTTAATTTTGTTTTGTACATAATAATAATAAATTTTAATCATTTTTTATGTATGTTTTAGTATTAATGTAGATACTTTTTCTTTGAAAATAAAGATATTATGACAACATAAAAATACAATGGCGTGTTGTTAAGACCATGAACGAGGCAGTAGTAGCCCAGGGGCAACGCGCTCGCTTGGGTAACCAAGTGAAGCGGGTTCAAATCCCAAGTCTCGCCACCTCTGATATTTTCATGTGCGATTAATTTTCAACATGATTACCACTTGTCTTACGGTGAAGGAAAACATCGTGAGGAAATCTGCATGTCTAAGATAACCTAACAAGTTTATCCCGGAAAAATGTACGGTTCCCGTGGGATAGATTTATTATTGTTTTTCACAGAACAAGGGATCGATTATATATCCCATACTAACGGTTAAAATGTACATACAGACGACCCTGAGCGAAGCGAGGGAGCATCGCTAGTATTTCATAATCAAGACATGAAGTGAAACTTCGAATATTTTTTGGAAGTCAAATATTTGATACGTACTAAAGTAAATCTGTTTGGCTAGGAAAAAAATTGGAAGCTCGCTGTCAAGTGTCCTTGTAGAGGCTAATTGTTATGCCTTAGAATTTCTTTTTGACAGAATTCAAATTAGATGAGACACTTTATTTGTTTAAGTATTTTTAGATGTATGGTAAGCGATATTTTCCCTAATTGAGAATATTTCATTCTTTTACGTTTCATTTTACTAAGACTCAAATACTCAAAATAAACTATGGCAAAGAATCTACAATTAAATGGCTCGTGACTATAAGATTATTTCCATTTGATACAAAATACAAAAAAAGTTATATCTGGCACAACTTTTATCGCTTTAATAAAATTTAATTATATAACTTTTAAAAAATAAGAAAATATTGTAATAAGATTATCTGAAAAGTTTCATCATTATAGAGTATTTATAGGAAATTATAAAGAAATAAGGTAAGTTTTCAAGCAAGGTAGACAGGTATTTTACGCAGGCAGGGGGTGAAGCAGCTACAAGGGAACAAAGACGAGGGCTTCGGTAAATAAAATCTCTATACTATACTCGTTTTTACCTTATAAGTTTCAAAATGATCAAATTCTAAATCAGTATTTTTTGCACGTTTCTTTGGAACTGAATAAAAACTAGAAAAAATAATAAAAATAGTCTATGCTAACTCAAGATATAAATTATCCTTATTATGTATGAATTCACTTAATATTGTGAGTAAAATAATTACACATTTACTTAAAAACTTTACACATTTTGATATATTATTGTGATTATATTTCATTCATTATTATCTGGATACAGATGTATGAAACACGCCTAATTGCCTCGGTGGTCTAGTGACTAGCATGTACGGCTACAGATCCGAAGGTTCTGGGTTCGAGTCCCGGGTTGGATTAAGTTTAATTACTGAGTTTTTGTTTTGTTTGTTTTGTTATGATATTCTCAGCAACAGCTCTGAGTTGGGAATTTGGCGGTGTTGCACCTCCGTGTCTCGCAGAGCACGTAAAGCCATCGGTCCTACGCCTTAACTCTCACCGACCGTGTCGAAGTATCGTCCCATCGGACTACGAGAGTAAAAAAAAGAGCGGTAACAGACAGACATAAATTATAAAAACTATTAGATTTTCTAAAAAATATCTAATGTACAGATTCGACTTTGTTACAATTTTATTATATGTATAGCTTATGAAATACCACACATTTCTACTCACTACACTTAGTGTTAAATTTCACTTTTAACTCACATATTAGTTTAACCCTACGGTTTCACTGGCACATACATCGATAAAAAAGCATTTAATATAGTATGAAAATAAATGAAATTAATCTTTCTTTTTACTGTAGTATATTTAGCTCCTAAATGGATAAATGGATCTCAATGCAGTTTCTAAGCATAGTTACATATTTTGCTTAAAATCTATCAAAGGCTCCCTTAAAAAATAAAGTTTCTACAAACACGCAATTCAATGCATTGTCATATTAAAGAACTCTTATGAAAGCTCTCAGGATTCTTTAAATAAGTTTTTCTTATCTAAAGATATATGAGTTTATTAAAGCAATATAAAAGTTAAAAAGTATATGTTATTCCTTTTTTATTATTAGTTTTACATTGTGTAAATAAAAGCTTTGGATCTGAGCTTTCCCTGACTGCATCCAATATAACTTGAAATGTTGGCGACTGAATCCGTCAGTAAAGTGCGGAACTTTGTTGTAGGAGGTTGTTTTTATCTATGCTTTTGAGTGGAATCGAGTGTCAGAAATATGTGATTGAGTGATATATTTTAGTGGAATATTGAAGGATTTTTTATGGTGAGTTTTATTTTTTTAATTAATAATATTATTCGTTTTACTCGTTTTTCTTAAGTTAGTTAGTTTTATCTAATTATTCAACCTTTTTAAATAAAATGTATGAAATCTCGTCCTTATTTGTAGATCACTGAAATTTATTAGTTATTAGTATATAACGAATACCCAACAAGTTTCTAAATACTGTGGTTGGCAGTACATGTTGATATGTTACTAAATAAATCCTCTTTGATAATACAAAGTACATTTATACTGAAATTTCAAATTTATCAAAAGGTCATTTTGTGGGTAAAATGATTGGAGTTTTGAGTTTATATTTTGGAGACTAAATTTCAGGGCATAACTTTTTAAACTTTAGTTGAAATATGTTGCATAAACTGCTTGAAACTTTGCCGGAGCTTTTGGAGTATTAAGTGGAGACCGTTGATGAGCTCTGCATTTTTAACAAAGGAGATAAAATTAATATTATTTTATTACTGAGCAATTAAATACTTAAAAATTATATTATACTTGTGCTCGATATCATATTTTGTTATACGTTTCGATGTTTCACACTTTGTTTTTTTTATGCTTCTCCCAACAAAGAAACTCCTTACTTTAAGTTAGCTTGACATAATTTAGATTGACAAGAATAAATTAAATGAAGTTTTTCTTCGTAGCACAGTTAGTGTACTTGCTAAAATAAATTTATTGAAGACTAGCAATTTCTTAGGTTTTACATATTAGTATACTCTTACAATGCAGTTATTGTATTTTTTCTCAGAAATGACATATTTTCCCGCGGTAAAAAGTATCCTATACTTATATGTTGACGGCGGATAACCAGCTATCACCATATCAAATTTCATCAAAATCCCTCCAGTGGTTTTTCTGAAATGCGGTAACAGACAGACAGACAAAAATTCTAAAAACTATACATTCGGCCTCTGTATCGATAATGTTTATTTTAATAAGGTTTTCCAAAAAATATTTAATGTACAGATTCGGCTTAGTTACAATTTTATTATATGTATAAATTGAGACTACAATAATCAACAATATTGACCAAATTAAAAATTTAAATATTCGCGTATATCTAAGAAAGTATTAATATTGACCAAATTAAGAAAGTATAGGGCGTAATTTTGTTTATTGATGTAGAGTTCTCACTAGAAAAACGTTAATATACTATATCAGATTTTTAACTTTCATGGTCACTGATAATATTATTATGATGTAAAACGGGATATTTACCATGTTTATTACTAACTAGCGACTCACCCTCGCTTCGCTCTTGTTGGTATCTAGCTTGCTTCAAAATATAAACTTTCATCCCCATTTTCACCCCCTTTAAAGAATGATTTCCAGGATAAAAGTATCCTATGTCCTCCCCAGGTGAATACTCTCTGGTTCTTTCACCGTAAGTCAAGTGGTAATCATATTGGAAAATAATTCGCACGTGTGAAAATATCAAAGGTGCCAGGCCCGGGATTTGAACTCGCTTGACTCGATTTCCCAAGCGAGTATATTACCACTAGGCTACCACTGCCTTTGGCCTTTTAACTTTAAGTGTAATGTGAGAAATAAAAGTAACGAGAAAAGTAAAATTTTATATACGAGTATGTATAGTATAAAATTTGTATGTAAAAATTTTTTAATTTCTTTTATTTAAAGACCGTCGCAAAGATGTATTATGAAATGAAGTAGACAATTCGTAAATAATATGTAAAATTATTTTCTGTGATACTTTTGAACATATTTTTCTTAAAATGAAAGTCTTTCTGAGCTTTATCTTACCTTTCATAGCATTAATATCTGTTCTTTGAATAAATAATATATAATTTTAAATTTACAATGCTTTGAAGTCAATCATAATAACCAAATTTAATTAAAAAAATCACATGCCTCATATAATTCATGAAACCAAAAAACATTCTTTATATTATACATAAATGAGTGAGAAAATCCTCTTAATCTAAGATCTCTCAACAAACACATACAATCTCCTTTTAGTTTTACTAAACGAACCGCTATTGTTGCGACGCATTTATAACTCGGCTGGATAACAGAGATTAATGTTTATTGAACTGAAACAAAAGGTTGACCGAAAAATCCGTCTATAAATTGTTGCAATAAATTTAGGGGTACAGGCAGCAGCAAAATTCACTGCCAACAGGAGAATTTCTGAACTATAGTTATGTTCTGAACGATATTTTCATATGTGGTTTCTAATCATTTCATTTTTTGCTAGAAATAAAAGTTTTATCACTAGGAGGACTATTTAAAAGACAATAGTTCCGCAATGATAAAGGATACTGCTTGTCCCGATCTGATATATTTAGTAAAACGTACATTAATGTTAATACAGCATACACAAACATGATTGTTATAGTAGTAACATAGAAGCCATGGTTATATAAGAACATGTTGCTAGTATCACCCCTGTTACCACTCAGCATGTGTGTTCATCATGTCATCTTATCATCAGGGAGGGAGGAGAGGGGGGGGGTCCCTATTTAAGTCGCTCACTAGGATGTAGCCTTTCTTAGTTGGCAAGGGATTATGTAGGTTGCACTATGATTCCCCCCCCCCCCCCCCTAAAGTGTTTTCATATTTTCGCGTAAATGGATTTCTCAACATAAAAAAAGTTGCACCAGGATAGGTATCATCTAATAACACAGTAGTACAGCCTCACAGAGTGGATCAGGCTGTAGGAGCAGCCTCTTTATAACCCCCTATCTGAAGATCTAGCCGAGGATATAAGTTGTTCATCCCTCGAAGAGTAGAACAGCTGTTGGGATAACGTGACTCAATAAGAAAGAGATCTTACTTCCATATTAAATTTCCATTAGATTTTATTGACTTTACGCTTGAAGTGACTATCGTCGTCTGTATTCCTTTCCAATTCCTCTATAATATAAATCTAATTTACTTTAACCTAAGAACTTCTACGTATCAGTTTAATTACAGAAGTTTATTTTGAAACTGCATTTACCTGCGGCATCCCGTTAAACGGTTTGCATCTAAAGAGAACTTCAGTTCTATTCATACGTTCTATTAAACATTCATACGTTATATTAAATATTGTTTTACTAACACTTTGACGACACGTTTAGCTCAGTTTGTAGTGGCCCTACTTGCCGTGCCAGCGGTCGCGGGTTCGAGTTCCGCTGGGGGCATTCAAATGTGTGATGGCCACGATTCTTTGTACTTCAGTCATGGGTGTTTATATTTGTAATATATATGTATTTAAAGTAATATATGTGTAGTGTATCAACTATCTGGTATTCATAATAAAAGCCTCGTAGCTTACCATAGAAGTACATGGGTGCTGTGTATGAATGTCCCAACATTTTTATTTATACCAAGTAAATTAATATAACAATATTCGTTAAAGCTCGCGCTTCAGCCCGCACTATAGATACGTCGATAAAAATAGCGTATGCATTAGTTCAAAATATATTTCTAATCTAAGCTTCACTCCAATTCGAAGATCCGTTGCAGCTAAAAATTTAATCACTTACATTCACTCACAAGCTTTCACATTTTTAATAATGTGATAATCTATTTGTCATAATGTTTACTACTTTTGCAATCATTATTGTTTCATTATATTTATGATAAAATTTTCTTAAGATATTTATCTCTATATTTATTGTAGCGATTCACCCTCACTTCGCTCGGGTTCATCCCTAGCTTGATTCCCCATACAAACTTTCATCCCCATTTTCACCCCTTGAAGAGATGATTTCCGGGATAAAAAGTATTCTATATCCTTTTTAGGATCTCAAACTATCTTCTTACCAAATTTCATCTAAATCGGTTCAGTAGATCCAGAGATTATCCCCTACAACGTCACAAACTCATAAACTTTATAATATTAGTATAGATTATTCTGTAATATTTTGAAATTTTCTAAAACTTGTGTGTTTTCTTTGATTTTGGTATGCGATATTTCGAATTTTATTGTAAATCGGTAATGAAGGTTTACTTCAGCAGAGCATTAATACATTTTACTTATAACACGGAAAAGGAAATGACTTTCAGCATTCCAAGCATAATATTACACGAATCATTTTTAAATTGCGAAATCCACGCAACAAGAACACAATACAAATGTTAATTTATCGTTTTTACAAGTAATCCTGTTCACGAAAAACGAACCCGCCTTCATTTTTCTTATTCGTCAAATGTCGAATGAGTTTTCCTAAATTCGAACAATCCACTGCTAAGCAATTTCGCCAGAAGCCATTACAAGAAACGTTCTAACAAAAATACTGCGACAAAAAAACAAATTTGATAAAGTTATTGCGGAGAATTTTAGGTTCGTTTTTATTTGATTCGACCCTGACTAAAATTTTGATTGCTACTTAGTGTCAATGTTTACAGAAAGTGGCCCTTTTAGAATCTTTATTATTGTTTGATTCTTCGAATTTTCTAGTTTTTTTTAAAATATTTTTTATATCACATTCCTAGGGTTGTGCCACCGACTGTTTGTCGACCGGTTTTCTTTTTTTTTTATGTTAAGTAGCTATTGACGAGTTTTAGTGTTGTCAATAAAAAAATGATTATGGTCAATTTTTGACTACTGGGCTAACACTATTATTTTTTAATGAATCTTACTAATATTATGAATGTGAAAGTTTAGATGGATGTTTGGATGTTTGTTACGCAATCACGCCAGAACGTCTAAATGAACCTGGATGAAATTTGGCACAGAAATTGATTATAATAATCTGAAATAGCACATGGCTGCTTTTTATCTCTGAAAAATGAACGATTACCGTGGGAAAGATTTGTTTTTGTTATTCTAAAAGCGAACCCAAGCGAAGCGAGGTGGAGTCGCTAGTAAGTTAGTTAGATATACAAATCTCCAGGACAAAGTTAAATACATTAAAAGTATAATAATTTTTAATTTATGTCAATTTTTCCTTCACTTATGAAACTAATTATGGCTAGATTATTGTAAGTGTATATAAAAATTATTAATGATATATATATATATATATATATATATATATATATATATATATATATGTATATATATATAATATGTATGTATTTAAAGTTTATATATGTGTAGTGTATCAACTATCTGGTATCCATAACACAGGCCTCGTAGCTTGGAACTAGATGGTGCTGTGTGCTAATGTCCCAACATATACATTTATTATTTATTTATTTAAAGCGATAGAGCTAGTTCTTAATGATTTATGTGATATATAAACCACAACAGGATTGATTTTCCTTAACATAATATTGAATGTTACAAATAATCTACAAGGCACCTAATTCAGTTTAGATTATTTTATTTATAAAGCTATATAGTAACTGGGCGACCGAGCTTCGTTCGGCGTTTTTCGATTAGGTATAAAAAAGGCTAGGAGCAGGTGTAGGTGGTAGGCTTTACTGAAAAAACTATAGATAAACTTAAAAAGCAAAACTTATCTAAATATAGATCAAAATCGTTACACAAAATAAATTTATTTATATACAAGCATTACGTCTTTAATGTTATAAGATGTATATTTTTATTTAGGTAACTATAAAAAAAATAGCTTTTTTTGTGAGTTAAGCTTTTTTTTGTATATTTTACCGTTATTTTTTGTTATGAAACTCCAATTTTTGAACAAAAAATGGGTTTATTGTAAAGGGGGTGGTGGAGGTAATTGTGGGGGGTGTCAGGCCATAGCCCACCACGCTGGGCGACAACTACATATAATACTACATATAATATTTATATTATTTCTTCAATATTTTTATTTATCTGAAAATACTTATTCTGACAAAAATACCCGTCCGTACGTACAAATAGGAGAATTACTGAATTACAGTATCAATAACCTGCAAAAACATAAAAAGGCCCTAAACTTACTTTTTTTAAATATTTCAAAATAAATATTTTGTATTAATATCAACATAAGGTATAAAGAAACTTTTTTTTCATGACTCAATTAAATAGGACCTTTGTGTTAAGCAGCCGAGCTTTTCCGACTAGAGCCGAAGTTAGCCGTGTGCAGTTTTACCCGCAGTTTGTGTTTAGCCGTCGTTGTGGATGGACGTTCTATCTGTTCAAAATTTATTACGTCTGTGATTGTGAAATGAACGTGTCTTTATTTTGTGAACAAATAGTTTTTAAAAATATATGAGTGCTTTTGAAGGTGTCATTGGAAGTTTCTTCAGGTTAGTAATATTTTAAATTAAGAAGTAATTCTGTATTGTTAGGAATATTAATTGTTTTAAGGCTATATTGTAAGTGGATTTTAGGACTATTGACTGTACGCTGTTTGATTGTTGTTTTTGAAAAAAAAAACTAGATTTTTTTTAATTGTTGACATATAATTTTAATTTAAAAAATTAATTTAAAACATTGAAATGAAATTAAACTGTAATTTAATAATTGCGAAATTCTCTAAACCTTCTGAAACAATGATGAGAAAGTTTTGGGTAGAATCTTAATGATTTTAGTATGCAAAAAAAAAATACCTTAGTATATTCTAGCGGAATTGTTATTAATATTTTATATATATTTTTATGTCTAATGAAAGATTACAACATTATATTTGTGCTCTACACATTAAATACATTTTTTCAGTATAAGTATAGATATAATTGAAGTAGAAATAGTGCAAACTAAACCTTTGTTGAAAGTTAGCTAGTGAAGTTTAACTATATTAATAACTAGCATTGCCCGCGGCTACGCCCGCGTTCAGATGACCAAATTTTTGATTTTTTCCCGCGGTAAAAAGTATCCTATATGTTGACCCGGATAACCAGCTATTACCATACCAAATTTAATCAAAATCCCTCCAGTGGTTTTTCTGTGATGAGGTAACAGACAGACAGACAAAAATTCTAAAAACTTTAGATTTGGCCTCTATATCGATAATAATGTTTATTTCAATAAGATTTTGTAATGAGTTTTATTTAAAGAACAGATGTGAACAGGCTTTTCCTTATTATATAATTGTTTTTGTTAGACTGAGGAAATGTCACACTTTCTCGAAGAGAAAAATATTTATAAAACAACCTTAGTAACTGCTTCAATGAATAGAATAATCTTTGATACAATTCTTCTCCATTGAATACTCCATTGTAGTAACTTTATTCTCTCAACGACCGCGGACACGCCGGTGTTACAGTTAACAATAGATTTCTTAGAAATTTAATTAATTTCTTAGAAATTTACCTGGAGGTGTTAAGCTTCTATAACTTCATCTTTATTTCCTCATAATTTTTATATATTTAGACTCCACGTCATCTCCTTTGTTCAAAGAGGTGTCGCACGCCTCTAGTGGCCATATCCCAGGCCAAGTTGGGCAATTTATTTTTAAACACACTTGTGGAGTAATACATAGATTAGTTTAAGCACGTAGGGATGCACTTGAGCGAGCGAAGTTAAGTCACTAATTTACATTACATTTTAGCGAGAAATTTATATTAATTTTCAATTATCTTGTTCTTCTTTTCCTTGTACAAGAGAATATTACAGTTACATTTTCTTCGATCTCGACATCTCTTTTATTGAGACCGAATTCTGGTGACAATTATCAGTGTAACATTTTGTGTTGTACTGACTTAAAGAATATTTATCCGTGATATGACAAATGTATCCCACGGGAACCGTATTTTTTTCCGGGATAAAAAGAAGTCTATATGTTATTCTAGTGTATGAGCTATATTATTGTAAAGTTTCATTAAAATCCATTTAATAGTTTTTGCGTGAAAGAGTAACAAACATCCATACATCTATACTTCCAAACATCCAGATATGCTCACAAACTTTCGCATTTATAATATTAGTATAGATAATACACTAGCAATATCTCCTGGTTTGCATTATTTTTAACCACGTTACTAGTTATTTACCGAAAACGAGTAATTTAATACGTTTAAGTAAAAGTTAGAAAAGTTTTTGTAATCCATTGCTGGTCGTAATGGTTTGACGACACATTTGACTCTGTAGGGACCGTACTTGCTGTGCCAGAGGTCGCGGGTTCGAGGCATTCATTTGTGTGATGAGCACGAATGTTTGTTCTCCAGTCATACGTGTTTATATTTACAATATGTATGTATTTAAAGTTTTATATATGTAGTGTATCAACTACCTGGTATCCATAACATAGGTCGCTTAGCTTACCATGGAACTAGATGGTGATGTATGTTAATATTCCAACATAATATAGACTTTAATAAAACAAGTCGTCTATATTTTATCACACATGTTTGGTTTTTGTTTAGTTTTCTAAATAATGTGTCTTCTGCAATAACAGTTCAGTGCGTTTTTTCGTCTTTTTGCCAACCGATATTTTTAGTTAAAAATTATGAAAACTGTTATTTTCTTTAAAGCTGGGTAAATTTTATTTATTACATTTTCCTCAAATTATTAATAACGATTATTGTCGAATTACGACCACAGCACGAGCAGTGTGTTAGTTTGTTACAGCGTAAGCACATTTTTTTGCATTTAAAGGGTAACTGAAGTTTCGTTGTAAGTTGTTGATGTGATTTTAACATTTTACTTTACAGTGCAACAAGAACAATTTAAGTTTGTTTTAATTCAAGTTTTCAATCATTATCACCGACTACTGCTATGCTCGACGTTTTTGTATAATTCATTACGAAATTTTCTCCTTACTGGGTCTTCGTATTTGTTACAAATGGCTAATATGTTTCTATAAATATATTTTGACTTATGATATGATTAACGTGAGAGCTTATCTATACATATAATAAAATTGTAACTAAGCCGAATCTGTATATTAAATATTTTTTGGAAAATCTTATGATCTTATTGATTATCTTGAAATAAACATTATTATCGATACAGAGGCCGAATCTATAGTTTTTAGAATTTTTGTCTGTCTGTCTGGCTGTTACCGCATCACAGACTAACCACTGGAGGGATTTTCATGAAATTTGGTATGACGATAGCTGGTTATCTGGGTCAACATATAGGATTCTTTTTTCTGTGGGAAAATAACTCATATCTGAGAAACCTATACTAAACTTTAAAACGTAACTAGGGACGAATAATAAGATCAAATATTAAGAATATCAGAAAATGATATGTTTTAGCACTGTGTCCATATGTTATTCTCATATATATTTTTTAGGTATCTATTAGCCATATCTATCGTAGAAATCAATTTGTCTAAGTGGTAATGTCCTGGAATAAAAATAGGAGACTTAATCCCCGATAAAATCCCGTGGGTCAAAATAGTTCGGTAGAATGCTATTATTGTTGCGATAACAGCACTAAGTAGTTATTAGCTTATTAATAGATGGTGTTACTTACGTAGAAAAAAAAATATCACACAGGGAAAGTCGCCTGAAACGAGTTTTATTACAATCCTGAGTTAGTTTTGTCTATTAGGGCTATTGTAATAATTACATTAGGAAAATATCCCATTGATATAGCTTTTGTTAAGCATCCGGCCCAATTAACTTGGATATGGCCTTTCCCTTGGGGCTTATTTTAATAAACGGTTATTTAACATACCTTTTTAGGGTTACCAAAAAGGATACATTTTAGTTTAATAGTTTATTGAATAGATATATAAGTAAAACCCAATCCAAATTTAATCAAATATCAAATAGTACATCGTAACAATAAGCTGATATTAAAATATTTGATAAAAACTGGCCAAGTGCGTGTTGGGCCACGCGCAGTGTAAGGTTCCGTAGTTGAACATCACTAAAATGCGGACTAAGAAGAGGGCTTATTTTTGTTGTTTCACGCTATGAACGTTTAACAATTAACAGTTTCGACGGTTCATAGTAACAAGTACATTTTAAAGTTGGTCAACTATTACTCGTAAACTTCTAAAGCCAACTTAGCTGTGATAGTTTTCGTTTTAATTTCGGTATAGATACTATTACCGTGATTTTTTAACACATCCAAAAACAACCATTTAGCTAGCAGGGGTGAGTAGGACACTTGACTCTAAACAAAAATTAGCACTTTAAAACTTAATATTTCACAAACGGATACCTTAATCGAAAAATTGTTTGTAGAATTCCGCAATATTTTTCAAATACCTATACAATGACACCCCACACCATGGGGTAGATGAGAGAAAAAATATCCCCAATTTACATGTAGAGGTGGAACCCAAAAAAATGTTTATTTCAAGATTTTACTTCACCACTTTATCAGCGTGACTGATATGTATATTCATACTAAATTACAGCTTCCCAGTATTAAGAGTCTCTGAGCGAAACTGGGGACATAAGGACGGACATAGCGAAACTATAAGGCTTCCTTGTTGACTACGGAATTATATAAAACAGTGTAGAACTTAAATTTGAAAATCCATTCATATATCCATTATGCGGACATGCATTTTCATTGTTTGTCCTTTGTATATCCCATAACCAAGAAATTGATCTCCGGTTTTGATAGGGTTTTGTCCAAAGAGAGGAAAAATAGGCTACTATTTATTTTACAATAATTAGTACAAGCCGAAAATATGATTGTTGCAAAAAATCATACGTCTTTACTCTATAAATATAATATGAGTTTATTTATTTTAAAATGCTGCTAGTACAAAAGTTTTATAAAAATAAACTGAAAACTTTGCTATAAATTTTGTGCAAAAGTTGTCACTTTTGTCAGAACGTATAAATTATTGTGATTCCGACCGTAAATCACAATTTTTGTGTTTGAATCCTTAAGGCGACATACGTTATCTTGGCTTGACTTTTTTTATTATATTTTTGGCAAGTCCCTATATATCTTACAGCAAAAACCCTACAATATTTCACAATGAGAAGACCTTCGAATAAAATATACTCTTTCTTATATGAACGTAAATAACTTCTCTTAACTAGATAATAGTTAATTTTTATGACGTTAACGCCGTAGTAATAAGATTAGCACTTGTTTATTTTAATAGTAGATTTTTTGTTCAGTATTCGGAAAAATCGGTTCAACATTGTGGTTTGCTCACATCATTACTTCACAGGATATTGCAAGTTCAATGCTTGTAGAAAGCAAATAGTGGTACTATTTTTGAAAACACCAAGTGATAAAATTGGTGGTAATTATATTAAATCTGGCGTAGTAATCACATTTGCTTTTGTATCGGTCGCGGGTTGAGTCCCGTTTGAAGCAAATATTCTTCATATTATTTATGATTTACTTATTTATTACGATTGAATTACCCAACTCCGCTCTTTCGCAAACTTTTAATAATAAACCTATATACAGGCATCGCCACCTGATAGAAAATTTCATATCTAATATTAGCCTATGTGTTACTCCAGATATTTAATCTGTGTTCTAATTTTCATCCAAATCCGTTTACTCATTTCTATGTGAAGGAGAATAAAAATACACACGCACATACAAACTTTCACATTTATAATCGGGATGAGAGTATTCGTCTATTTTATATGTATTACTTATATATTATGATTGCACCTTTAAATATAAGATTGATATGGGAAATGGAAATGTTATCCCATGGGAAACACCCGTTCGATCGAGGATAAAGTAGTGTACGTTCATCTCCACGTCAGAAATGGACTTACATTTATTTTACTGGCAATATTTGAGGAATCATAAAAAATAATATACATAATTACATATCTATACTAATATTATAAAGATAAAATAATTGTATTTTTGTTTGTAATGGATAAACTAAAAATCCGTTGAAACGATTTAGATGATAGGGATGAAGATAGTTTGAGAGCCTGGGAAGGACAAAGGATGGTTTTTATCTCAAAAATCATCCCTTAAGGGGGTGAAAATAGGGATGACAGTTTGTATGGGTATGGTGTATGGTTTGTATTTGTATGGGTATGTATCAAACTAAGTATATTTTTATTTATATTGGTCAAGGATTGCTTCGATGCTTTATATATTATTTAAATTTCCGTAAACTATAACACTTGGAGTGGTTCCATGAAAATATCTGGTAACTTTACCTAAATCTAAAAGGGTCGTGAAGTTAAGCAGTTTTCGCCCGTAACCATTAAAGGGAGTATTTCCACAAAAAATAGCCGTGACACGACAAAAAATAAATTTGATGAAGGTTGAGAAATAGAATGAAACTGGTATAATATAATGTAATTTCTTACATTAATTTTTCATAACGTAATATGGTTTAGTTATTGCTCATATACAAAATATAAGTGAGACTGTGAACAAAAAGTTAATTTTACTTTTCATTCTTTTAATGACTTTAAACTATGTTTGTGCACCTTATATAGTACCGATATAGCAAAATACTTTTATACCAACCTAGATTATCTTATGGAGAAGCCAGGAGTTGGATAGTAGAATTCTCAATGACAAAGAAAGTGTTATGTTAAGTTTTACAGCAACAACTGGCCGTTGGTAGACATAATATTTATATACAGTATAAAGGCATAGAATAATTATTAGACTTTAGACCACGGTAGGCACATATATTGATACAATGAGTGCATTCACACTGTCAGTAAGAATCACGTTCCGGTCTAACCACATTCCATCAACCTTTCTTGTATAAAAAAACATTATCAGACCTATATCGAACCGAGAACGGACTGTGATCGATAGTATGGATAGGCCTTTAGAGTCCTTATACCTACCGCTCTGACTTAAAACAACTTACTCTCAAAGAATGCAACACTACTGCTACGGACTCATTGAACTCCCCATAAATCGTTATATAGGATACGACGTACATACATAACCTTTTCATAATTTTCCCTTTACATAACATCTTTTGACAAGAACTATTAAGACCTCATGTTCCAGAATCTGATCTAGATTATAAAGCTCATAATTTGCTTTAAGTTCTTACTTACTTTAAGTTTTATATACTCAGCCATCCTTAGTCTTATCAACTCTCTTAAAGCGTAAGATTTGGACTGAAATAAAAATCGTTCTTATGTATGTTACAAAAATTCGAAAGCCGTTTCGCTATAAGAAATAAATAAGAAAACAAAAGCTTACAAAAACAAACACAAGTTCTTTATAAAACACATCAAGCACAGGAAGCACAAAGTCAACAATAATTTCATATGTAGAATATTTCGAGATTCAATCCCATTAAACACACTAATGTAAGAAATCGATTAGTTCAAAAGCGACGAATCTCATTTAAAGGCGATAGTTAAATTATAGATTTTTCTTATTAGTAAGCCGAAAGCAGACATTTTTTACTCAGAAATGCGGCTTTCCTTATGATTATTGAAAGTAGAACTTTTAACATGATTTCGAGGCCTGCTTCTGCTTAATTTTTTAGTTTTTTTTTAAATGTAACCCAATATATGTTTTAGTATATCCATACCACCCCTAGATAAAGATTAACTCGCTGTTAAAATTAAACTTTAATTCACCTGTCATTGGGTGAGATAATTTGAAGACAAAATTATAGTTGATAAAAAAATGATTATTATGGGAATATTATTTACAGCGACTGCCTCGGCGGTGTAGTGGCTAGCATGTACGGCTGCAAACCCGGAGGTCCTGGGTGCGAGTCCCCGGTCGGGCCAAGTTTAGTTATTGAGTCTTTCTGTATGGTAAGACTCAGTAACAGCCCGGAGTTGGGAAGTTGGCGGTGTTTCACCCCTGTGCCTCGGAGAGCACGTAAAGCAGTCGGCCCTGCACCTTAACTCTCACTGGTCGTGTCGAGTAGTCGTCCTACCGGAGTATGAGAGTGACAGGAATAGAGAGTGCACTTGTGTTTGCGCGTTCACTGGAGCACTATAATATCTCCTGCGCAGTTGGCTAGTCTCTATGAGATTGGCTGCCTTGGCCGGAATCGGTCAGGAGAACATCATCATCATCATTATTTACAGAAATTATTTTTTGTTGTCGAGTAATAAATAAAATAAAATAAATACCAAATATTTTGAGTTTTATTTGTATAGAAGGTTAATTAATTATTATAACGACTCGACTATGGCTATTAAATAAATTAAGTTATGAAAATGAGGTGGCATCTGTCCACATTAAAGGGTAATAAAAGATTCTGGCTCATTAAAATTTTGCTTGATTATTTTAGCACATAAAAGTGCTATTGTGAAGGAAAATTAACACATTAAAAGGCTAAAAACCAGTTTTAATTTCATTTTAACACTTAAATTTCAAAGTTACCGCTTAAAGTCATTCGTGTCTTCCTCACAATACGTGACACTAGCACAATGTATTGCGTCTTATAACGCAATTCTAAACCGTGGCGGAAAAAAGCTGAATTATTTTTATATAATATTCTTCTATTTATATAATTAACTTTTAATACTTTCTTAGATTTAGGCGAATACTTGACATTTTAAATAAAACTATCTTTTCGGATTTTTTCGCGGATTTATTTTGATTTTTGGTTCCCCACGTTTCGAATGCTTTACAGCATCCATGGTCACGGGAGAGACTCTCTAACTTTTATTTTCTTTAAAGAACAGTACATTAATTTTATTTATCAGGTGTTGTCTTTAAACATTTCTAATGATAATTAGTCAATGTTATAAACTATTCTATGTTTACCTGATATATCCTAGTAATATTATAAATATTTATATATAATATAGGCAGTGGTAACCCAGTGGTAACGAGCTCGCTTGGGGAACCGAGTGAAGCGTGTTCAAATCCCGGGTCTCGCACCTCTGATATTTTACTGTGCGAATCATTTCGAACATGATTACCACTTGTCTTACGGTGAAGGATAACATCATGAGGAAACCTGCATGTCTGAAAGAACTTAGTAAGTTTTCGAAAGACATGTAAAGCCTGCCAATCCGCACTTGGCCAGCGTGGTGGACTATGGGCTTATTCCTCTCGTATTGAAAGGAGTGCCCAGCAGTGGGACGTTAAAAGGGGCTGAATACAAATATTATAAATGCGAAAGTTTGTGAGGATGTATGTCTGGATGTACAGATGTATGGATGTTTGTTACTTTTTCACACAAAAACTACGGAATGGATTTTAATGAAACTTTACAATAATATAGCTCATACCTCAGAATAACACATAAATTACTTTTATCCCGAAAAATTCTACGGTTCCCGTGGAATAGATTTGTTATAGTTTTTCTAGAGGCGAACCCGAGTAAAGTGAAAGTGAGCCGCTAGTTAGGAATAAACAACAATGTTCGCCCCATAAACTAATATATACTAAAATAAACTATTACATAACGAGTAGAATTAGAACATTTTACTGTTAAACTATCTAATAATTCGCCACTAAGTATGAATTTTTAAATTCGTTTAGTCCAAACGATCTAAAATGACATCTACGAGTAAACTTAATTATCGCTGTGAAAGTATATGTAATCGACCCCGACCCAGCGTCCCACTTTTTTAATTAAAATACATAATTTTCAAGAGCAAAATTGATTAAATTCTGTGTATTGATTGCAAATGAGAATGGACGATGTAACTCCACACGTACATTATAACAATGAATGTATAACTTTGCCAGCAGATGGCGCGTTTCGTGAAGGTAATAGAGTAAAAGATTTTATTTATTTTCCAATCAGTTATTTTTATTTAAAGTCCAATTTCTTCTGTGAAATTAACTATATTTTTTTAGTAAATAAGTAGATACTAGATCTCATTGGCATTAACTATTTTCGATAAATATCGTCGTATTTTTCAGTCTGAAGAGCTTAAAAGTCTTAGTGAAGTCTATGATGAAGAACATTCTATTCTCCAAATAGTTCCCGAAAGACGTGTGAAGAAGGCGGGCCGTTGCCTCCCCCCGTTTGCATTCACCTTACCGTTGACGCGTATTAGCGTCCGGTAATACACCTAAGCATTGAGGTTCCGTTGGATTTTAGTGGGTAGTACTGGCTTCTGGCCATGAGTTTCACATAACCTATTATAACCTTTATGTATCCAGGTGTTATACGTAAATACCTTTACCAAGTTTGAAAAACAGCCTGTATCTGTTCTTTGGGCATTGATGAGCTGAATTATTAAGTGATATGTTAGCACATTAAATAAAGAGTCAAGTATCAGTTTTCAATTATTTATCAATTCATACATTATTTACTTGATTTTACGTTTTGACGCCATGTTCGTTTAGAGTTAGTTGATATTTAGGCTGCGTTTTTTAAATTACCAATCGAAATGTCTATTAAAACTAAATTTAATATTCAATTTAGTGTTTATTAATCCAATCATATCAAATTCAAAATATTTTATTCAGTATTAAATTATTATAATTTGTTACTGAACGTCATTAGTCTACTACCAGTTCGGAAAGAAGAAGCCTCAGACCTGAGAAGAACTGGCAAAAGAAACTCAGCGGGACTAATATTATTTCATTATCTTTTTTTATAAAGTTGAGTTATCATCATGGTCATTCCCGTTTTAAAGCTATCTAATAAACCATAGATAAAGCATACATTGTCTTTGTTGTTTTTGGTAAAGCTGCTTTTTTATACCTGCAGTTATTGTGATTTTGCTTCAATGTCATCATTCCGTAAACAATTTTTCAAAAAAAAAATTCAATATATTGCTATGGTCCTGTTATACTTATTCAAATAGTTTATAAACTAATACTTTCTTAGATTTACGCGAATACTTGACATTTTAATTAAAACTATCTTTTCGGATTTTTTCGCGAATTTATTTTGATTTTTGGTTCCCGACGTTTCGAATGCGTTACAGCATCCATGGTCACGGGAGAGACCGTTTATAAACTATTTGAAAAAGTAACAATTTACCAACATTATCTATAGATAATGTTAAATATTTCTCTTAATCAATTTTTCTCTACGAAATATTCTTCATACTCATGTATCGAATGATATGCGGTAAGAGAGATTCGTGTCACAAAAGCATCGCTGCAGGCTTGCAATGGAGTTAGTTTGACCGGTAATTGCTATATTGCACTTTAAATGACGTCAAATGCTTTTAAAGGCTCTTTCTGTTTTCTTTTTTAAATATTTTAGATTATAGTATACATTTTTCTTTACTCTTTTACATAATATTAATTTTTAGCCATAGGCTTTGTGACGCAAATCTGGGAACTTTAGGTTCAATAATTTTTCTTGTTGATGGCTTCAAAGCGTGCTAGTTGAGCACAGATTACTTCGCAAATGTCACGTATAATAGAGAATATAGAGGAAAATTTAAATGAATATGTAAGAACTAGCATTTGCCATGGCTCCGCCCGTGTTCAGATGACCAAAAACCAAATTCGTAGGTTTTACATATTAGTGCTGTAATATATAATTCTTCGGTTTTATATATTAGTACTCTTACAATGCAGTTTTTGTATTTTTTCTCAGAAATGTGATGTTTTCCCGCGGTAAAAAGTATCCTATATGCTGACTCCGATTACTAGCTATAACCAAATCAAATTTCATCAAAATTTCTCCAGTGGTTTTTCTGTGATGCGGTAACAGCAGACAGACAGACACAAATTCTAAAAACTATAGATTTGGCCTGTGTATCGATAATAATGTTTATTTCAATAAGATTTTCCACAAAATATATAATGTACAGATTCGGCTTAGTTAAAATTTTATTATATGTAGGTACGGCAAAAACAGTATCCAAACATAAAGTGAGAGAGCGAGTTCGCTGATATGGATTGTTTCAGTTATTAGTAATCTCTAGCTAGAGACACATAAGACGCTTGCGCTATGTATTAATTAATTTATTTTATTTTGGTTTTAGCATGTCTTTGGTGACAAAAATTAGAGTTTCTAAGCTATTGACCAAAAAAACCTTCTAGAACTATATCATTTTTAGAAGGACATGAAACAGACTAGTTTTTAAAATTATTTGCCAATTCAGTATTGCACATTTTTTTTACAGCAGTTATTCAAACTTTAAGTTAAAGTTTTGACATTGAAATAAAATGAAACATGTTAGTTCTTTTTTAAGTATTTCGCGCTAGTTCTCAATGAAATGTTACTTTAATGGTCTAAAGCAACTATTCAACATAGCCAACGTTATAAAAAAATACAAGTTTGAATTTTTTTCTAGCAACGCTTGGTGAAAAAAGACTAAAAAGTGGAGATTTAAAAAACTTTTACTAACATCATGTCGATGTTATCTGCTAGACCTACTTGTATAGCCAAACTACATACCTCCAGTATCACTCTGATGTGTTAGTTATGGGACATCCTATATAAAAATATCCCTTATTCTTTGAGGAAAGTAAACGATCTTAATGTTACATTTTGACGACACGTTACGGCTCAATTTGTAGTGAACCTACTTGCTGTGGTAGGGGTCACGGCTTCGAGTCCCGCTGGGGGCGTTCATTTGTGTGATGAGCACGAATATTTGTACTCCAGTCCTGGGTGTTTATATTTATAATACGTATGTATTTAAAGTTATAATATATATGTATTTAGTGTATCAACTATCTGGTGTCCATAACACAAGCCTCGTAGCTTACCATGGAGATAGATGGTGCTGTGTGTTAATGTCCCAACATATTATTTATTTATTTATTTCTGTATAATTTTTATAGACTTAATACACATAAATTTAAATATCTCATTACGAGCTTTTTAAAATATGCATTTGATTCTTTTATAAAACAATCTGGATAAAAGTCAGCAATTTACCTTTTTCATTAACAAATATGTTAAATGAGAAGGCAAATTGTAACCGCGAATATTTTCATCGAGCAAAATTTTGTCGCAGTAAAAATAACATCGATTTTTCTCAAGTACAAATTGAATTGGCTTTCCAGAAATTATCTCCCCAAATTGGTAATTTTTAATAATATTTATAGCCATCTGAGATACGCTTCGAAACTTTACGCTACCTACTTTCATGTACAATTTTATCAGCACTATAAATTAACTTGCATATTATCTAATTTCCTTAACAGTTTCTTGTTTAAATTTCGTAGTTTTACATTAAAATTAAATAAAGTACTGTATTGTATTCATATATTTTTAGTATCCCACTGCTAAGCGAAACGAGCTAACGAGCCTTCCTTCATTACGAGGGAAATCAGGCCATAGTCCACCACGCTCGCCAAGGCCAAGGTGCAAGACTCAGGATTTGAACCCGCTTTACTCGGTCTTCTAAGCGAGTGCGTTACCAGTGTGCTACCACTGATAATAAAATATAACTTCATAATAAGTATTGTATTTGGCCTTTTTAACATCCCACTGCTGATCACGGGCCTTCATTTAAGGCAAGGGGGATCAGGCCATAGTCCACCACGCTAGCAAACTGCGGGTTGGTGGACTTCTCTTGTATGTCGACATCTGTAGCGTATAAAAAGTAATTAAGCTTATAAAAGTACTAAGTTAATTTTATTTCTTGAATATTTTGTACTTTGGTAGATATCTTCATATACAATATATAGGTAACAAGCTTCCAAACTCGACTCGTTATTGTCAAAACGCTTAAATAGGTCATAATTTAAGCTTATTTTTTAAAGCTTACTAATATTTTCCCAAAACCGTTTAGAGATTGAGTATAATAATTACCAAACATCGTTAATTAAACTTACGCTGTTCGTAAAAGCTACTGATTTCGGAGTCTGCCAACAAATAAATACATTGAAACTATGAACAACTGTAAGACTTCCAAAATATTAGTGCGCTTTGCAAAGTTGTACTGTTAGGAAAGTTGGACCGATTATTATACTAGTTTGGGCATTACCTCAGCTGAAATCTGATAATCATTTTGGCAAACTTTTAATAGAATTTCGGAAGCAGTTCATCAAAGAAACGCAAAGATTGAAAGTTGAAGCGTTATCGTTAAATAAAGTATGCTCGAAACTTATGATATCCGTATATCTGAATGTATCTTTATATAGTAAGCCTCGATCTTGCTTATAAATGATATACTTTATTTTTATGTATAGTAATTTTGACTACTATTATAATTACGAAAGTTTATTTGTATGTGTGTATATACATATATTTGTTTATTTTGTTACGCTGAAACGATTGAAGGATTTAATTTATATACTGATAGACATATATAAGGCAGTGGAAGTCCAGTGGTAACGCGCTCGCTTGAGAAACTGAGGGATGAGAGTTCAAATCCCGGGTCTGGCACCTCTTATATTTTCATGTGCGAATCATTTCTAACATGATGGACGGTGAAGGAAAACATCGTGAGAAAGCCTTCATGTCTGAGAGAACCTAGCAAGTTTTATAAAGACATGTAAAGTCCGCCAACCCGCACTTGGGCAGAGTGTTGGACTAGCACGTAGCAATGAGACGTTAAAAAGGGCTAAATAAATATAAATATAGAATATGACGTAGACTCTAGATCTACTCTAGAATCTACAGTAACACAAAAATTACTGTTTGGGATAACTAGAGCGAAGCGAGGGTAAGACACTAGTATATAAATATTTATGAACTGCCATGTTTTACCATGAAAATTCATTTAATTTTTTTTAAAGTATGAGTCGAATTCACACACGAAGGGTTTCGTACCATCGTAAATGAACTTTTTATTAATATAACTTTTACTCTATGCATATAGTATATTTCTTCGATGATCGATTACGAATGTTAAAAAAATGTTCCTTGTATTTTTATTTATTTTTATCATTAGTTGTTATAACGGTTATACAAATACAAATACTGTAAAAAAGTGTAACTCTCTAGTTATTACGGTTCCTGAGATACAGCCCTCTGACAGACGGACGGACGGACAGCAGAGGCTTAATAATAGAGTTCCGTTGGCACCCTTCGGGTACGGAACCCTGAAAAGAGTTCATTTCGAACAGATCAGATGGTGTGTTTTGTTTATACGTTTCGACTTAACGACCAGTAGTCGTAACGATAGATTTATGACACATATAAACATAGGTTACTTTATATTCAAATGAAACGAGTATTTCCTGTTGGACAAGTTGTAAATTGTACTTTTAAGTGTTGGGCGGAATCTATCATCGTAATATTTTGGCTGTTATCACAAAACTTTTTGTTCTAAGCGAAGCTTTAAAGCTTCTAATATGATTTAAAAGATTGATGTAGGTCAAGGAGAAGGTACTTAAGCTTCTATTTTTTGTATGCTACGAAATGTATTCACCAATCAAAATGATTTTCCTTAATATTTTTTTCTTGAATAAGCGCTTAATGATAATAAATAAATAAGTACATCATTGAATAAGTACTTAATAATACTTAGAGAGTGGGTAGTACTCATATTTTGAAGGAAAAATACCACCCTTATAAAGGCTGTTTCACCCTTTTTTCCATTTCTTATAAATCGATTGAGAAGTTGATACATCTTTTCAGTAAGTATCTTTTTATAGATTTAAATACAGTATTTTTTCTAAATACAAATGTACATACAGTCTAACAAAGCTTTTTATATTAGAAATTTAACAATATTTTCATTTTCTTTTTTCTTATTATTCTATTTAGAAAATAAACTTTTTTAGTTTAATTTCCCACATATAGTAATACAATCGCTAAGTATAGAATGATGAAGTATTTATTTGTTAGAAAATAAACCAGGAACGACCTACAGGTATTTCATTAGGGGAAACAAAATTTTGCTCAGTATTTTAGCCCAGAAATGTAGTAAAACTAAAACCTCAGCAGTGATTACGGAAAGTCAATTCTGCCAACGCCTGAGCTAAATTAGAAAAAAAAACAAGTAATGGTTTTTACGGTAAAATAAATAGTAACCACTATTCCTCTTTCACTATATATTTGTTTTATTACGTGAATGTTTTTGAAATTTCTACTAGATTAGAACTTTCTTTCTGCACTTTTTATTAGTATAGTATTATAGTAGTATGTTATATGTTTTATATAAAATGTTTTCTATACATGTAATAAAATTGTAACTAAGCCGAATCTGTACATTAAGTATTTCTTGGAAAATCTTATTGAAATAGACATTGTTACTGATACAGAGGCCGAATCTACAGTTTTTAGAACCGCATCACGGAAAAACCACTGGAGGGATTTTGATGAAATTTGGTATGATGATAGCTGGTTATCCGAGTAAACATTTAGAATATATTTACCGCGGGAAAATATATTATCTCTGACAAATCTATACTAAAATTCAAAACGTAAGTAGGGACGAACCCGAGCGGAGCGAGGGTGAGCTGCTAGTTGTTTTAATAAAATTGTCTGCGTAAAATTTACATAAAGAAACCTTGATATAATTCTAAGAAACTCGCACAATTGTGTTAGACTAATATAGGTAGTAACTTAAGTAAGGTGTATAAATTTTCTAACAAAATTTACTTATTGGTGAAAATATTAATTAAATTTATGTTTTGGCGAGAAACTTTACTCGTAAGGTACTAATATTATATAAAGAGGTGTTTGTAGTTGTACTTATTTAACGCATCAAAGATTAAAGTGATTTTAAATATAGAAATAGCTTATGAATATGTGTCATACTGATATTATAATCTTTTCTATTGGGGCATTCATACGGTTATGCTAATCCGTAAGTGATTGAAATGAAATTAAATAATAGAATTAGATAATAATGATTCTAAGTCATTATGAAATGCTTAATTTTATTATTTTAATATTTAAAAAAATCTATTAGGATTTTAATTTATAATAATAGAATAGAATGGCATCTTGTCTAAGCCTGTTGGTAATTCAAATATTACTCAGGGAATACTAATGCATTCCACTAAGGTTTATTGGAAAAATCACTTAAAATATTTGAGAAGTCACATTGCCTACTAACATTTAGTATGTACTCGTAGTACTTAGTAGTAATTATAAATAAATAATAAATAAATATATTGGGACACGTTTGACGACACGATTAGCCAAGTTTGTGGTGACCCTACTTGCTGTGCCAGCGGTCACGGGTTCGAGTCCCGCTGAGGGCATTCATATACTCGTATGTGACACGCACAAATGTTTGTACTCCAGTCATACGTGTTTATATGTATAATATGTATGTATTTAAAGTAATATATGTATATTCTATACGTAGTATCAATTATCTGGTATCCATAACACAAGTCTCATCATAGCTTACCATGGAACTAGATAGTGCTATGTATTAATGTCCCAACATGTTTATTTACTATATAGTAGTATTGTAGAATTCCTAAGAAAATTAATAACATTGTCAATTTTATTTATCAGTTTAATTAACAGTATATATATAAAAAAACGGAGAGACATTAAGATTAAACGCTCGATCAGCCGATCGCTTTATTGAACGACAGTCATTAGTTGGCCTTATTGCACTCATAATGGTTGTGAAGATCACGTTTCCGCTATACTTTCAGATTTTAAAACAGGCTTTTTTATTATAGAATATGTGAAATGTTCTAATTTTTGCTAACAAAGAAATTTTTAGATTAGACGAAAAAAAAGCCTGGTGACAAAGTCCCAAAACAACTAATGACAAGTAGCTCACTCGTCAGCGTAATTAGGCACGAGCTGTAAAATTCTCAAGGACGATGCAGATTTGACAGTGCTATGTTAAAAAATAAAAAAGAGATATTCTTATACACAGTGGCTGTTTGTATTGGTGTGTACTACGAAGATCGTGGGTTCAGCTAGCAAGTCTCAGGTTGGGCCAAAAGTCCCCAAAAAAGTTAAATTTTCTTTGAATGAATTTTAAATAGCTCCTTGTGGTTGTAGTGTATTATTCCAATTGAAAAAGTATTTTAAATAAAACTATCTTTTCCGATCTTTTTATGTTTGTTTCCAGACGCTTCAAATGCTTTACAGCAATCGTGGTCACGGGAGAGACTAAGGTTTTAGACGTCTTAAAGGTATATATAGTTGTTATAGACGGTAAACTATATAGATGAAAGAAAATATGTCTTCTAAGAGAAATTCCGTCAATATATACGTAGATTCATTTTTTTACTCTTAGCGTAATATTATGAACGGATATTGATCTTAACAGACACGTCTTAACTACACTTACGTTAACTCCTCAGTACAAATCCTATAGGAAAACAAGATAAAAATAATTAATTTAATAACTTATTCATTTACCTTCTACGATAAAAATAAATGTATCGCATATGTCAGCCAAAAATAAAAAATCTGAAGCTTTTTAAAGGACAAAAGACATGAGCTTAAAATAACAGCAACGCCAAACTGATTTAAATTAAGCTTCAACGGAACTTTTAATCTGTAATTATCACTGTATGTGGTTGTCTTAATGGTAACATTTTGTTCTGCGCTACGAAGTGTAATCCTTTCATTGTCTTTTTACAACGTAACACTACTTTTTATTGTAATTGTGGGCAAATACGAAAACCAGTTTGCCTATAAAAATAACTTTAGATGAAATTTCATTGCTTTTCTTTTAGCTTTACGTATTAGTATTTATATAAGACTAATATCGCGGCTCCATTGATGTTAATTAAAGTATATTTTGAGTTAATATAAGTTTAAAAGTGTGTTTATTTGAAAAAGAAGGTAATTTAAAGGTAGTTTATTAGAGACCTCTTTGAAAAGTTGTTGTACTCGTACACTGTGATCTGGCTTATTTCAATACCTTAAGGCTTAAGTGGATAAATACCTAGGTCTAGGAAAAATACCTAGGTATTTTTATAACTATGCTATTGCATGTAAAAGCGGCAGCGTTGTGTGTGTGGGGCAAGGGAGTGCTATAAAATAATAATCATCGTCCATTTATTTGCTTATTACTTAAAAAAAATATATAAATGTTTAGAAATAAATTCAAAAAATATTGTAATGTACTTTGGTGCCATTTTTGAATTTTTGAAGTCATTTTGTAAAATTGTGGTTTCGCACTATCTGTAACAAGTATATAACGCCTTTGAGACGTCTAAAACCAAACTTTCTCCCGTGACTTGATTGCTATAAGCCATTCAAAAAGTCGGGAACCAAAAATCAAAATAAATCCGCGAAATAATCCGAAAAGATAGTTTTATTTAAAACTATCATTGCCCACGGCTCCACCCGCGTTCCGATGACCAAAAACCAAATTCTTAGGTTTTACATATTAGTATACTCTTACATTGCAGTTTTTGTATTTTTTCACAGAAATGAGACATTTTCCCGCGGTAAAAAGTATTCTATACGATGACCTGGATAACCAGCTATACCAAATTTCATCAAAATCCCTTTAGTGGTTTTTCTGTGATGCAGTAACAGACAGACAGACAGACAAAAATTGTAAAAACTATAGATTCGGCCTCTGTATAGATAATAATGTTTATTTCAATAAGATTTTCCAAAAAATATTTAACCTACAGATTCGGCTTAGTTACAATTTTATTATATGTATAGATAACAATTTATTTTTTCTGTGCCCTTTACTTGTACTTACAACTTTTAGTAAATCAATAATATCATTTGCTAGTTTTTTGGTAGTAAGTTTGAAACGTTTATGTGTGAGTGTGACCTAACATATGGTTAGCGAATTACCGATTCGCGTGCTCATATCAAAGTGTTCCTTTAATAATCTAAATATAAGCTTTGTGTGGAGTCGAAACGGAATAACGTTTAATCCAAATAGGTATAGTGCGCTATCGAAACGCTTTTTTCTAAGCTTAACTTCATTTATAAGTTTAATCTAAGAGAATTTTGTTATAGTTGTAAATGAATTTAAAAAAAACAACGGTTTTTAAATATTTAAGCTGCTATACTTATTGTTCTAAATCATTACTAAATATTACTTGTAGAATGCCTCAGAGTTTAATTTTAATAATAGCAGGCAATTTTATAATGGAAGACGCTTAAAATTTACATCAAAAGTATAATTAGATAACGAAGAAAAGTCCATGCATGCATGGCTTTGTATAATTTTTCTATACTGTGTTCACTCTAAATAAATTAAATCTAAGTGAAACGAATAAAATTCATTTTCGATTCAGTTCAATATAAAAAAATGTCGTATTGAACATTTTTTAACAAAAACCCATTTCTTCTAAAAACGGGACAGAACTTGTGTGGTATTGCCAAGCCATCAAAATAACGGTGAACAGTACCTAACTAAATGCCAGCTTTCATAGAAACATGATATTTCATTTAATTTTAATTAAGTGTACGTGCAATATTTAAAAAAAAATTGAGTAACTATTTCATGGAACAAGAGTTGTTTACATAATACATATTATGTATATATTATTTTATCTATATTAATGTTATAAAGGGGCAGAGTTAGAACGCGTTAATCCGAGGAATCCAATTTGAAAAAAAATTTTTGCATTAGATTGCCCGTTTTTTAAGGAAGGCTATATATCATATAATATTATATAGTCCATGTATTCCACACTAACCGTTAAACGTACCTAGTATGCACGCTAGTTTTAATTATAATTCAAAAACTCAATGAATAATTTCAAAATATTTACGCGCAAGAAAGAAATAAAAAAAGGTAAAATCTGAGCACGTTTTCAGGCAAAAAGATATGCTGTTCGCATTAACTATGCTTTGTACAATTTAGCTACTGAATTTCTTTGTGCTATCTTTTGAAAGACATTTTTATCTTTTTCAAGGATGTCGGTATATTCCCCGTTAATATGCATTTGCTTATGCTGCGTTCCAAATTTCTTTTTAAAAAGATATATATAATTTAAAGGTTAATTTAAAGATATGTAAAGATAATTTAGTATAGTGGCAAGTAAAATGGTTTTTCAGATATTTATAAAATTAATTATTTTGGGTTATTTTATCAAACTATCATTTAGTTCATCAACAAGAATATTGGCAGTTTCCAAACTAAATGATATTGCTCTTTGTGTGATAACTCATAGTAATTCTCAAGTAATAAGCATATTAAATAGAAACGCGCATGGAAACAAACACGAAAACAAAAATCTTCAACTTTACATAGTAGGTATTTGTATAGAGTATCGACCTAATATATATCGAATATTCATCTTTCTTTAGACAATACCAAACCAAAGTAATAAACGAAAGCCTAGTTAAACATTGTTATTTCGTACTAAAGGCTCACCATCGCTTCGCTGGGCTTTGTCGCTATTGAAAAATAAAAACAATTCCCACGGGAACCGTACATTTTTCCGGGATTAAAAGATTCCAGACTAGACACCAAACAGTACCCTATGTGCTCCTCCAGGATATAGTCTACCTGTGTAGGTACTAAATTTTATCTTAAATTAATATAATAAAACGAAAACTAATATATCCCACAGGAACTGTACCTTTTTCTGGGATAAAAAGGAGCCTATGTGCTATTCTAGACTATGATGTTCTCCTAGCCGATTCCGGCTCTAGACTATAATCTATCTCTGTACCAAATTCCATCCAGATCCGTTCAGCCGTTGTAGTGTGATTGAGTAACAAACATCCATCCATCCAAACTATCGCATTTACATAGTAGTAAGATAATAATAATAAAGTAAGGTATTAGCAATTAACAGTAATAATTGTAACTAATTCAAATAAATATCTAAAATTATGGCATTGGAGAAATATTTATAATTAAAAAATATGGAAGTCCAAATTAAATATTTTCGATGTGAATAATGCTTGAAATGGCTGTCGAAAAGATTTCGTAATAAAAATATTTCCAATTTATCATTGTCATGTTTTATTCAATGTAATCTCTATAGGCATAACTAGTTATGGACCTCAGCTCGACTCCTATAAAAAAATACATTTTTAAATTAGTCACAGATTGTGTAATATATTGTCAGCTTTAAAGGTGATATTTGTTGTCTCCTTATTACAAAAAAAGAAAAAGTTGTGCTTCTTTTTACGATAGCATAAAAAAGGCTACCTATGTATTCGATGACTGTGCATGGAACTACAAATTTCGGGGTGGAGAAATTTAACTTCTAACGAATTCCCATGTTGCGGTTTACCGATGCGGTTTTCGTATACGGTTTTCAATAGCGCATGTAAAAGTATGATTGTATTCACACCGTAAGGCAAAATCTCATACCTACAATGAATAAAAAACGATTTGTTTATTTGTCAAACCTTATACGAAAACTTCGAGCTCGAAGTTTAGAAAAGGGTCAAAAGAGTACAACAGCTTAAAAGCAAAAATATAAGTAAAAAAATTAAGAAAAGTATGGACATTTTGTAAGTATAAATTGAATTATTTTCGTTTCGAAGTCAGTGACAAATCTTTACAAACTTAACAGCCGTATCTTGTTATTTATTCTTGCTAACGCAATTAAAATGTCTTCCTGTAAGTTCAATATTTAGCTCCTGAAGTTATTTGTAGGATCAATCTATCCAAATCTAGGTATGCTTTTAAATTACTAAACTTTTACCCATCTTTGAAAGGGATTTTATGAAGCTTGGAATTAGTTTCATGTATATGATATATGCAAAGCTCATTGGTCGGCTAGCATGTACGGCTGCAGATTTTGAGATCTTAGGTTCGAGTCCAGGTTAGGACCAAAACAGTTACTGGATTTTTCTGCCTTGAAATACTCAATTCAAGCCCAAAGTTGGGAAGTGGCCTGCACGTTGGCCGTTGCAAGTAAAATTGATTAAGAAGACGTTATTGTTATTATAAGGTATACAGTAGCAATTTCGTTAAAATTCTTTTGCCGTGCAAAAAGTTTACTATAGAATTAAGTCAAATATATAAGATTTACTTAACAACCAAGTCAATAATACACTTTATCTTCCAAGAAAAAAGATCCATGCAGGATTCAGGAAAATATATATAATCCACTCAAGAGTAAAACATTTAATGAATCTATTCTATGAAAAATGTTCGTTTCATATAACTTGTATAAGTTCTCGTCTAAATGTGTAAATAATTCGCACGCAATCTTTTCATTAGCAGTTTATCTCTGTGCAACTGTGCAGTTGTGCAAATGAATGGGTGGCATTGTGCAAAAACTCTAATGACCCCGCACGTCATTCAAAAGCTCTGCAAAGCTTTATATTGCAATGTAGACTAATTTCTTTGTAATTGAGAAAGTATTGAAAAGGCAGTTAATAGTAAAGCTCATTATTTTGTAATTTGGTATATCAGTGAATAATCCTTAATGGGTAAGCTATTTATATGAACTGACTATAAAATGTGATACTGGCTGTGGCAATAAAAAATCTCTTAATTGTATTGGAAGATTGGTGAAAAATAAAATTATAGTGCTACTAGCGACTCATCCTCGCTCCGCTCGGGTTCGTCCCTAGGTTAATTCCCCATACAAACTTTCATCCCTATTTCACGTCCTTAAGGGATGATTTCCGGGATAAAAATCATTCTATGTCCTTACCAGGTTCTCTAACTATCTTCTTACCAAATTTCATCTAAATCAGTCCAATAGTTTCGGAGCTTATTTGGTACAAACAAACAAATAAACAAAAAAATCCTGTTTATAATATTAGTATAGATTTGTTTGACAAAGAAAGCCTACAGTATATTGTTTAAAGAAACTTTATTATCAGATCGGCTGCATTATTGAACTGTTTATCAAGAGATATTTGTACATGCTTACGCTTAATAGAGTGGAATGAGTATAATTTTCTAACTGATAATATTAACTGATAATTGATAATATCTAACTGATAACTGATAATATTTAGTCATTTTATACAACTCTTTCGTTGAAAAAAGTATAGATTGATATGTCATTACTTAAGTAGAGGTTTTTGAGCTCTTTTTAAACGCAGCAGTCTCCAGGCAATAATTGATTGTACAAGTACATGGTATACATTTTTAATAAGGAATATTACCGATTTAAGTTTTTTTAATATCTTAGTTATCTTTCTGATTCTATTATGAGTAATATTTATATGTTCATTCCAGGAAAGTGCATTATCCATATGTATGTATGTATATTTCATATTAGATTAATGCAATTGCAATTTTCACTGTAAATATTTATTGACACAGGTTGAGATGACAAATAATAATTATTATGAGCAAAAGTAATAAATTTGGTTTTATTCAGGTTTAAGGTCCAGAGCTTTTTTGATAGAATTGAAGCTTACAAAACTTTCTAAAAGGTCATAAAATATGCAGTGGTAGACGAATTATTTATTACATACTTGTCCTTTTTTGTTATCCAATCTAGTATAATTACGTATTTACGTAAGGTAAGTTCTTGCTTAACATTGACAGTATATATATACATATATATATATATATATATATGTATATATAATAAAATATTAAATAAAATTAAAAAGTAAAATAAATTTATAATTTTCTAAATTCCATAAAAACAATTACTAATCCAATCTATCATTTTAACAAATAACTATAGAAAATAAATGACTTACTAATACAAACAAGCATAAAAGTTTTTATTAGAAGTCGATCGTCTTCGTATTTTCAGTCAAATAACGTATTCCAAAGCTCAATGCAACAAAACTTAAAAGAAACTTACAATTCAACTGAAAACAAAAGATTAACATAAAGGAGTACTAACATAAAATCAAGTTTCTACTTGAGGTAACAAAACTAAGACGCTAGATGACGTAGTGGTTAGAGCTCGTGAATTCTTAAATCCATAATCTAAAGAACCAGTTAGAACAAAGCTGCTTTTTCTCAACTTTCAAGCTACTTCCTTAAGACAAAAGTAGCTTCTAGAACTAAATAATTGAGATTGATTTTGTACTAGCATATAGTACAGCCTGCGTCTATATTCGCGCAGTCAAATTATGTATGTTACCAGGGCCGGATTTAACCTTAGTGCCGCCCCTGGGCATAATAAAAAATGCCACCCTATTATCGACATTTTGAATAAAATGTTGAAAGTTAATTTTTTATTATTATTATTTTTTTGAAAAATGCAATACAATAATTTATATATGATATCAATTTTTAATAATAATAATTTATATATGATATCAATTTTTCGATAAATGTACCTATTAATTCATATTTTTTTATTTTTCATTTTTTGTAAAATAAAAAAAACATTTTCGATAACGCGAAGAAAATTTTTTCTCACCCTCCGAATTTTGCCGCCCCTAATAATTTGCCGCCCTGGGCACTAGCCCCTAGTGCCCCTAATGTATATCCAGCGCTGTATGTTAAACAGAATAACTCATCTTTGTCTTTAGCAGCAAAAGCTTTCATAAAAACTCTTAACTAACGTTCAACCTGCCTACATATCTACTTAGCAAAATCTTTAGCTTCGTAGGTAAAGTCATTTTCCAATATTTTGAAAAAGATGACAGAAAACTCGGTCAAGTGCAAGATGGACTAACACACGAAGTGTTGCGTACCATAATTATTTAATTTTTTTAATTAAAAAAAAATAAAGTTTCTTTGGAAAATTATCTTTTATGCGTTACTGATCCATCTAAGTTTAGGGGCACACATGAGCATAGCAACAATAACTTGTTACTTGATTATCAAACTATCGGCTGATAGAAAGTCGGGTCTCTCATATGAACTCAAAGCACAGTTTTATATTTAGATATGGCCACTACAAATAGTAAAGAGAACGGTGCGCCAATCTTTTTAAAATACGTATTTTCTTTGAATCCAACTAAAATGTTCTCGCTGTTAGTTTTGATTACTAACATTTATACATTTATATGTAAAGCGTTGGTCAATATAAGGATTATTCGATTTAGCTCCCTGTCCGTTCGAGATTTTTACACAGGAAATTGAATTCTTCCACGTTCGCATATAAATTGAGCTTCGCTTAAGCGAGTCTATTTGTTTTACTTGGAAACTTCTCAATGCATACCTCGAGCGTAATTTCATAAAAGTTTTATTTTATTACAGTAAAAGATAGAAAATCACTCCATAAATATTTTATAGCGTCGTTATACGACGAAAAAAATTGACTTAACGTCACATTTTTTACTATCAATTTAAAATTATTTAGCCCGCGTTCAGGTGACCAAAAACCAAATTCTTAGGTTTTACATATTAGTATACTCTTACATTGCAGTTTGTGTATTTTTTCTCAGAAGTGAGATATTTTCATCAAAATCCCTCCTTTTTTCTGGGATGCGCGTAACAGACAGACAAAAATTCTACAAACTATAGATTCGGCCTCAATATCGATAATAATGCTTATTTCAATAAGATTTTCCAAAAAATATTTAATGTACAGATTCGGCTTAGTTACAATTTTATTACCTATATGTATAATTTTATTACCTATAGGTATCCGCCATAACAACACTAATTCTATAACGTTTCAACTAGGGTAAAAGTAAAATAAAATTTTTATACTTGAAATATTAATCTTTGAATCATAATATCAATTTTATTGGCACTAATATTTTTGCTGTTAATAAAATAAATATTGCAGTCTCACATATTAAGAAAAAATATATATATAAAAAATATTTTTAAACACAAACTTTTATAACATATAAATTGTGTAATGTAATACTCGTATATGGGATTGATTTAACTTAAAGTTATTTTTTTAGTTATTTATTCGTATTTTCTCAGCACACATTTTCATTTGATATCCTCATCACGGGGGTGCATAAAAAAACATAGTCCGCCATCGTTGGGAGTCCGCCATGTTGGATTTAGAATGACGTCACTTATCTCATCATACATTTTCCTCTAAACTAAACGTGTTAGAAAAATTTCAGCTCAACCGGTTGAGGATAACTGTTTTAATATTCAGTTGCAAGATTTGACCCAAACTTACATTGCAAGTTAAATAAAATCTTGTAAAATAGACTTAAGTTTACGGCCGTTTAACTAACTATCAAAGCGTGCAATCGAAAAATATAATATTCCTTAATCTTAAATAGTGCTCAACGGAAATTCTTAAAATAACTTTTTTTTAAAGATTTTTGGAAATTCTATCTCAAGAGCACGAACTTACAAGCATATAACACGACAACAATTTACTGAAATATGAAGTCCTTTTGGAACATTTACGTGTGTCATTTAATATCACAAGATTATTTGCACTTATAGATGAAACATCTAACTTTCAAATATGGAGGATATTTGAAACTTAGATTTTTCATTTATACTCCCGTAGTAACACGACTGTGCCACACAGATGATGGTTCTGTTATGGGCTTTTGGTTAAGGAACCCTAGAAATACTGATAACTAGTATAATCGAATGTATTTTTATTTATTTTATAAGTTTTCCAACCCAAATGCTAAAACAGCGCCCTTAAAAAAAACTTATTCTCAACGTGAGCAACCTAACTTATTCATATATCAGGTTCGAATATGTACTTTGCTGTAATCAGGATTAACCTTTAAGCTTGGTTTGGTATGTAGCAGTAAACCTGAGTACCACTAATATTAAACCACCAATGGGTGTATTGTAAAAGGGGATTTCAGTACATTAGTTATACGAGATTTGCACTTTATGTTAAAAGTTTCGATTGGTTACTTACATTATTCAGATACTACGGGTGTATTCATTTTAGCGTTCAAGTGGGTTCTACTATAGGAAATATAAATTGTGAGTATGTAAAATTAATGCAAATAGTATTTAAAGATTCTACTAAAATATTTTGTACTAACGACTTATTCCCGCTTCGCTCATGTGACTGAAATATTTTCCCGCATTTCTGATAGTTTTTTTCTGATTAAACAATCAAAATATTTATTAAATACTGCTATTGGATAAAGAAATAAAACTATTTTTTCTGATTTCTTCGCGGATTTATTTTGATTTTTGGTTCCCGACGTTTCGAATGCATTACAGCAATCATGGTCACGGGAGACACCTTTTCATTTAAAATGTTAAATATTCGCGTAAAAGAAAGAGGTAAGAAAGTATTAAATCATAGTATTAAAATTATGGAGACTGATGATGGCTCTAAAGGATTCGAAACGACAAGATCCAAAACTCAAAATAAATCCGCAAAAAACCGGAAAAGATAGTTTTATTTGAAATTTCAAATATTCTCGTAAATCTAAGAAAGTATTATTTGGATAAAGAAATTGAATAATATTAATTAAAGCAAGCGAAGCAATACTTGTGAAGTGAAGCTTTATAAGCAATATTCTATGAACCGTGTGATATTACAATAACCGTTATAATATTCATGTTATAATTAGATTGCTATTGTAGTATCTAGGTACAAAGACCATTTATGCCAGACTGATACAGCTGTCATCTTGGAAGAGCTAAAAATAAAAAATAGGTTAAAAATATGCGAAGTACTAAATAAGGTAAATAATGTAATGTTGTCAGCAATATTATAAGTAACTATAAAAGAACAAACAGAGCTATCTCACGGGAACCGTTCATTAATTGGGGATAAAAAATAACCTGTTGTTTGACCGGCAATATAAGGTATCAGCATGTCAAATTTTACTAAATTAGGTGCATAAGTTGTTGTGTACTAAACTGTATAAGTTGCTATAGTTTTTTAACTATTCCACGGAACTCTTTAATTTTCTGGGATGAAAAGTATCGAAAGTATTGATCGGGGATATAAGGTACCACCATGCATGATTTCATTGAAATCGGTCTTACAATTTCGGAGATTAGCCCGTACAAACAGACAAAAAACAAAAAAAAATGAAAAAAATTGTATTTCTTCTATTTCTCTTCTTACATCCCCCTGACTCGGTTTTCAGCATTTTTTTTCTATGCACAGACATTCGACTTCTACAGTTTTATTATATGAATAGATTAGAGAGCATTCTAGACATTAATTATTTGTATATAATATCATGGAACTAAAAATTACAAATGGTTTAAACTAGCGAATATATTTCTCATACGACATACGTCTACAAACATCGTAACATACATCTAAAGCCTTAATTATAGTAGTACTAAGTATGTCATTTTTTTTGAAATCGATGGAAATGCAAAAAAAACCATGTGAATAAATTTTCATTATTTATTGAAATATCATTAAAATCCTACACTTTTACCATTATGGAAAAATTATCTCCATCATTTTCGCAACACTATTTTGAGTAAAAATAAGTAATGTAACTTATACTTCTTTTTTTTCTTCTTTCATGGCTTATAGTTTCGTTAACAGACGCAATACATTCTGCCAGTGTCACGTATTATGAGGACACGAATGAGTTTAAGTGGTAATTTTGAAATTTAGCAGTTTTAACGTGAAATTAAAACTATAAATGAATGATCGGTCTACAGGAGCAATCTATAACAAAAAAAATATTACTAGGCAATACAAAAATAGCACAATTATTAAAAATGAAAATACGATACTAAGTCTCTCCCGTGACCATGGATGCTGTAAAGCATTCGAAACGTCGGGAACCAAACATCAAAATAAATCCGCGAAATAATGCGAAAAGATAGTTTTATTTAAAATGAAAATACATAAATAATGAGAACTATATTAATTTTAATTAAATGGGCTAAACCCAAGGGCAAATAAATATTTGGTGTTAACTTGCTTATACTGGTAACTCTTAATTAAGCTTTATATGTCACTATTATTTTTTCAGATGTCAGTGAAAATGACATAAGCGGATGTCACGATGAAGATCGTAGGCCTGGTGTTGACACTTGTCTGTGTCGTCTCATTCAAGTTCACACACGCTAAAATAGGTGAGTTACAAACCTTACATTTCATATTTAACTAGCGACTTATCGTTGCTTCATTCGCGTAAGTCTCTAAGCGTCTATGTAATTTTAACTATACATTCAAATATAATAAAAAAACTTTCCCAATCTTTTTCTGTAGTTTCAGAGATTATCTCTTTCATTCAAACTTACAAAATAACAAACTTTACCTCTTTATAATATTAGTGTAGGCATTTCGTATAAAATGTTTTTTGTATGATTGCATGTTTAAGTTTCATGTTTTTAACACTTTTGTTGTACCATAAAAAACTATATCATCTATACTAATATTATAAAGAGGTAAAGTTTGTGAGATTGTGAGTTTGTGACTTCGTAGGGGGGTAATCTCTAGATCTACTGAACCAATTAAGATGAAATTTGGTAAGAAGATAGTTTACGACCCTGGGAAGGACATAGAATATTTTTCATCCCGGAAATCATCCCTTAAGGGTGTGAAAACGAGGATGAAAGTTTGTAAGGGAAATCAACACTAATATATTTTATAATTTCAATCAATTAGTTAAGCACTGAGGCGAAAAATACATTAAAAAATAAAACCTCCTTTTATGTATTTCCAAGCAAAAATATATTCCATAGACTAAAATTTTAATTCAATATGAAATTAGTAAACAGGATTAATTATTATTTTAATTAACGTTTAACTTACAACCACACTTGCTCAGAACTAATTAATTGTAGTTCACAATAGAATGATATATTAGATCTATGACTATGTTATCAAATGAAGCGGAGGAACTCTTCAAAAGCAAAGTAGTTTCCATGCTGAACTGCTTAAGTGTATTATCTATACTAATACTAATAATATTACAAAGAGATAAAGTTTGTGAGTTTATGGAGTTTCTGAGATTGTGAGTGTGTGAGGTTGTAGGGGGTAATCTCTGGATCTACTGAATCGATTTAGATGAAATTTGGTAAGAAGATAGTTTGAGACCTCGGAAAGGACATATGATACTTTTTATCCAAGAAATAATTCCTTAAGAGGGTGAAAATGGGATGAAAGTTTGTATTGGGAAGCAAGGTAGGGACGAATCCGAGCGAAGCTAGCATGAGTCACTAGTGACTTATAAACAAAGATGAAGCTATTAGCCATGGAAAATGTTATGGTCTGTCAGTTACATACATTGTTAGCCTCTAGTTTTTTTCGCGGGACCTCTCGGATGGTAGATATGGCTTTGGCTAAGTAATAAAAGCCTACATATTAAATACATACCTAATCAAATATTTTCGAAATCGGTGCCAGCCCATACGAAGCAAAGCACACCGACTTCGAAAATACTTGATTAGGTATGTATAGTAAATGAAAACTAACAATCAGTTATTTTTTACTTTTTAGTGCTTTTGTTTGAAGTCGGTTTTTATTTTTTTGTTAAAAAGTTTTTATATTCGTTCTATTAAGGGGCGAATAGATACTCCGAAAAATAGTACTATTATGTTTTCCATTTTTTCAAGCATTATTTCTAATTCCCTTGAAAAAGAGAAATAGCATAATATTAGCTTTTTATTTTCTTTACTATAATACAACTAGCGGCTCACCCTGGCTTCGCTCGGGTTCGTCGCTAGGTACGTTTTAAATAGATATAAATAATTATTAGCCAGCGCTTGCCATATAAATTTTCATTTTTTTTGCTAATAATATTGACAAGTATTGACATTAATGCATGACATTAATTGAATGCAATATTTATACGATTCCAACGTCACTCAATTGTTTTGCCTTCCCGGAACCTCTCCACTAACACTTAAACTTTATGGTATGCTATTAAAGTTCAAATTGACTTTTAAGTATTATTACGAATCTTTTGTATGGGAGTATAGAAAAATGTTGTTTTTAGACTATTTCAGGCAATTTTTTAAATTTTTCTCTCCGTAAGAACCATCCTCGTACTTCAAGGAATATTCTAAAAAAAGAATTAGCGAAATCGGTTCAGCTGCTCTCGAGATTTGCGCTTACCAACACATTCAGCGATTCATTTTTATATTATAGAAGATTTGTTACGTATTTTTATTTATTGACGTTTATTTACTTATCCTTATTACGGTTCAGATTAGTTCTATGACACTCTGTCTATATTATTCCCTAGTCTGAGGATATAAACTAACTTTATTCTGAGTTACGTTATAACTTGTTCAATTATTACAGTAGTAAGAAGTAACAAACAATATTTTATTTACTCCCTTACAAACTTTCGTTCTCGAATATTAGTGTTATTTATTAACGCTCTAGTTAGTTCAGAGCCAAACACAAAGGATTTAATATCTATACTAATATTATAAAGGCAGAGTTTCTTAGTTTGTTTGTTTGAATGCACTTATCTCAAGAACTACTAATACGATTTGATAAATTCTTTTTGCACTAGATAGCCTGTTTATTGAGGAAGGCTATAGCATATATATATATATATATATATATATATATATATAGTGTATCTATTCCATTACTTTAGTTAAAACTTACCTAGGAACGAACGAGAGCGAAGCGAGAAGCATCTATCATAATATTATAAATGTGAAAGTGTGTTTGTTTGTCCTTCTTTCACGTCCAAACAGAGTGACGGATATGCGTGATTTTTTTGTGTGGAGATAGTTGGAGGGATAGAGAGTGACATAGGCTACTTTTTACTACAGATGATTATTTCATTCCCACGGGAAAACACTTTACAACCCAAAGAAACATTTATGATCAGAATTACTTGAAACTTGGTATTAATGCTCTGAATAGCAATATAATATAATAAACACGAGTTTTAGCATTTTTCGAAATTCATCCCATCAGGGGGTAAAATGGGGGATGAAAGATTGTATGAAAACCTACCTTTTTGGAGTTTTTTGCAGTTATAGCGCGAGCAAAGTCGCGGGTTCTGCTAGTATAATAATAAAATATTCAACACATTCGAATATGTTTCTTCAATAACGCCTACGTATCCAATCACGTAAGAAATAATGATATCTCTTAATTGAATATTTATTCCAAATGTTAGTTCACAATGATATTGTACGTTATAAAATATATAATTTCACAAATTATCACGTAAAATATCTCAGGCATAATTCATTATACTAATTTATTGACATTTGAACACCTTTACAAACTTTTCCATTTATATTATAAATAGGATTTTAATTATAATTACGAGTACCTTTGCGAGATAGATAAAAACATGTAGTCTGTGGTTACACTTTGTGCTTTGCCAGATAGAAATTGTTAGATTTGTATAATACCTTGAATAGGTTATTTTAAATCAGGCAGTGTAACCTATAGGTACATATAATAAAATTGTAACTAAGCCGAATTTTTTTTTGGAAAATCTTATTGAAATAGACATTATTATCGATATAGAGGCAGAATCTATAGTTTTTAGATTTTTGTCTATCTTCTGTCTGTAGCCGCATCACGGAAACACATCTGGAGGAATTTTTATGAAATTTGGTTTAAGAATAGCTGGTTATTTGGATCAACATATAGGATACTTTTTACTGTGGGAAAATATGTATCTCATCTCTGAGAAATATATACTAAACGTTAAAACGTAAGTAAGGACGAACGATATCATCAAAATAAATCCGCGGAAAACCCCGAAGAGATAGTTTTATTTACAAAGCTTCACTTTGTAACCAAAGTATTTTATAAAATAAAATAAAATATTATTCTATATAATGCATATTCATACTAATATTATAAATGTGAAAGTATATCTGTCTGTTACCTTTAAATAAAATTTGGCAATGACATAGATTGCATCCTAGGATCAGACATAGCCTAACCATGTACCAGCCCCGCTCATCACGCGAGCGCAGCTGCGGGCAAAAACTACTAATTTATACTTAAATTACTTCCAAATATTACTAAAAAAAATGTCCAAAACGTTTTTGTGAGTGACAAAAGAAATAGTACCACTATTGAGTCATCACAACAATAATTGCTAACCAACCGCATTACCACCCGTTTTTCCATTCGTACAATTCAGCGTTGCGGCAAACTTAGATTTCCCTTGGGACCAGCAATACAAGATTACTTAGACACAACGTGGGCTAAAGAATTGTTTTTGTTATATTCATCCGTAATAGATACGATGCGTGTTGTATACTCTGCCTTTTTTTAGGTTTCAATTGGTATCGATTTGTAAATTTTTTGTATATTTGACCATCCTTTCGGGTAAATTTGGTCCACGAAATTTGTTTTAAAACTTTTAGTATATAATAAATAGTGATTTATGAATATATTAAAATTGTACCGTTATTTTTGGCACACATGTATGCATAAGGCATGCAAGTCCTAGTCTAACATTCGGTGGGGGCCATAGATACTGCAATATATACTATACATTTCTACACAATCATAATATATCAACATCATTTCATCTTTCTTATCTTCTAATCTTTCATCTTAATAATCCTTTTCTTCTAACAATCTAAAATATTTAAACGAGCAATTCTTGTTTGTTTATGTATACCCGCGATCTCGGAAATGGCTCTAACGATTTCGTTTAAATTTGATATGTGGGAGTTTTCGAAGGCAAAAATTGAACTAGATCAGTCTTATGTCTGGGAAAATACGTGTTTTCGAGTTTTCATGCGGTTTTCTTTTGACTTTTGGTCGCTAATTTCGCACGCTCGGGAATAAACATCGCGGTCAAGCAGCCAAAGCTCAAGATTAACAATCACAGGTGTCCGGGCTCGAATACCGATCGGAGACAAAGTTTTACTTATGTTTTTTTTTTGTATTTATTCAAGTTTTTAGTTTTTTTCTCTAAAAATACGATATAACAAAAAATAACTCCGAGCGAAACTCGGTCACCTAGATACTACGTATTATTTGCCAATAAAAACAACCTCGTTGGTACATACTAAATATCTAATCATCACCTATACTAAACGTTTAAAATTATTATTTTTTTCCAAATTAATTGTCCAATTTTGCCACAAGAAATTGCAGTACGCTATTTATCTCATGCATAATACAAAATGTCACTGCTAGTTAAATTATATTTTGATTGCTATGAACGGTGAGTGAGTATTAATTATGGGTTCACAATTATGTTGTAACATTAACCCATTAGCATGTTTTAACATTTAATAGGCTCGTAAAACAATAATGATGACAGGTCATTGACGTTTTTGCTGCCAGTACATAATTGCTATTACAAAATATGATGACAAATAGAATATGTTACATAGCTTTCAATCATCTATACATATAATAAAATTCTAACTGAGCCGAATCTGTACATGAAATATTTTTTGGAAATTCTTTTTGAAATAGACATTATTATCGATACAGAGGCCGAATTTATAGTTTTTAGAATTTGTGTCTCTATGTCTGTCTGTTACCGCATCACGGAAAAACCACTGGACGGATTTTGATGAAATTTGGTATGATGATAGCTGGTTATCCGGGTCAACATACTTTTTATTGCGGGAAAATATCTCATTTCTGAGAAATCTATACTAAACGTTATAATGTAAGTAGGGACGAGCCCGAGCGAGGGCGTGTCGCTAGTCTAATTTAAAAATAAGACATTGGTTCTTAGCAATGCACTTACATGTAAAATTATTTAAGCAGTCTAATATCAATGGCTGGTGTCGCGCGCTCGAATTACTAAGTGAATTTGATTTAAATTCGGATCTCGCACCTCTGACATTTTTGTGGGCAAATCATTTTCTACAAAATTACCACTTAATAATGCGGAAAAAACCCTATATAAAGTAGAAATCATTTATAAGAGAACCTAACCAGTTTTCGTAAGACTTGTGTGATCTACCAACTCGCTCTTAGCCAGTGTTAGAGCGTGCCTAGCAATGGGAAGTTAAAAAACTGAATTGTTAAACCATTTTTAATGATTTTTGACACGGTTTCGTCCAATTTGTGTGTGAGCTAATAATATCCAGTGACGAATTTAATTACAAATAACTTTTCATCCAACGACGCTCACGATATAAAATACTAGCTTTTGCAAGCAGTTTTATGAAAGTAATATTTTACAACATGGAAAATGTGCCTCATGAGTCTTACCAAGCAATATTTTTAAACAGTTTTAAAAAAGTCGCAGCTGTATTCTGTTCCTTAAAGAAACATTCATACCTAAGTTCAACTGAAACTTATTCAAAGTATCCAAAATAATATTTAAAAATGTTCACTCCTTTGAAAATATAACATTCTGTTCATTTATGAAAACTCAGATTAAATCTTTTCGGTAGTTATGGGAAAAATTGTAGATTGGTGAATGATTTCGATAAAAATTCGATTGAGCCACGCACGTTAATATAAATACCTATATATAAAGAACAGAGGAATTTAATAACTTTTTGCCATTTTCCGAATGTAATCAAAACTAGCTTGTTTCATATACCATCCCCATTTTATTCAAACAAATATTTACATATTTGAAAATCCATAAATAAAGACAGCATGTAAATGACCAATCGCGATTTAATTTTAGAACCAAATTGAAAGCTTAACGAAAAGGAATTGGATAAAATGGTTTTAGAATAATCCTATAAAAATACGTCGTTACAAATTCAGGTGAAATAATTGGGAGTTTTCTATATGTAAATTAGAATGATGTGTTGGTTTAGCTTTGTTATACTTTTTGCCCTTTACGAATGTTTATTTGTACTCGCTAGCCTGTGGAACGGGATTACGGGATTGTTTCCAACAGAATACATATTAGGTTAAATTGTTTTTGTGTTAAGAATAATGCGGTATTACAACATGGCTTATGTAAATAAGTTTGCATTTACAATATAAATTAGAAATTATAATTTAATTAGCTATCGATTTTATTATTACAGTGATAGCGATAGGTATGATAACATAAACACAATATGATTTTTAGTTAGTGTGATGAAATAAGAACTAGTTCAATATAAATATATATATATATATATATATATATATATATATATATATATATATATATATATATATATATATATATATATATATATATATATATATATATTATACTAGGGACTCACCGCTCCGCTCGGGTTCGTCCATATTTACTTTTGAACGTTTGGTATAGATTTCCCTGAGATAAGATATTTTCCCCCAGTAAAAAGTATCCTATATGTTGACCCGGATAACCAGCTATCATTATACCAAATTTCATCAAAATTCCTCCAGTGGTTTTTCCATGATGCAGTAACAGACAGACAGACAAAAATTCTAAAAACTATAGATTCGGCCTCTGTATCGAATGTCTATTTCAATAATATTTTCAAAAAAATACTTAATGTACAGATACGGCTTAGTTATAATTTTATTATAAGTATATGGATCGAGATCCGGCTTTAAGATTGCTACGTTAATAGCCAATTTAATCAAAATCAATTTTTTATATATAATAATAAAAGGGACAATTATATAATTTTGATTTTAATCAAAACTTTGCATGCATTATACAATAACAAAATAATTAAACGAACTTCTTTAAAATCCATCAAACCGTTCTCGAGTGACGTGACATGATACGTGTATAAAATAGTTACTATCCTCAATAATATATGATGTTTTATAAATTAAGATCACCCTTATATGAAATTTAAGCATAATTATTATAATCAATAGTATTATAATCATTTTAGTATAAGTATTATAATCAATAGTGGCTTTTCACTGTAGATGCTATCTGATCCAACAGAGCTTTGTACTTGACACTCTGTATTAAAAATGTAACCGTAATAATTTTATGGAATTACGCATCATAATATATGAATTATGAAATTCTAATCCATAAAATCTATTGATGTTCGCTATAAATATATACATACATGGAGTTTATATTTCATAGGTTGCTAATAAAATCTAGCCATTCAAGCATTGGGTTATCGATTAGGGCCTTCAAGCAAACATGCATCGTCCGCAAAGCTTTATTTATTCATGATCTCGCGCTAACAGACTGCCAGCCTATCGCAAAATGTCGAGGGAAGGATCTAGCTAAACGTGGACGTTGATTGTACGTACTCTTCGTGTCGTTGTCGACTTCACCCTGTAATTTCAACCATTTTAGACTTGTCATATTGTCGATTCATTTGAATTAAGTTCACTCAAGTGCCATTCTAAGTTGAATGGCGCTTGATTTCAATTTTGGATTATTGAATACTAGCGAACTTACCTTGCTTCACTCGGGTGCATCTCGTAATATATAGTTTTTAAATTCGTAATATATAGTCTTATATAACTATTGGATTGCACGACACACTTTATTATAAGGCCATGGTAGTCCAGCGGTAAAACGCTCGGTTAGAAGACCAAGTGAAGCGGGTTCAAACATGGGACTCACACATCTGATATTTTCATATGCCAGTCATTTTCAGCATGATTACCACACGCCTTACGGTGAAAGAAAACACCGTGAAGAAACTTTTATGCCTGAGAGAATCTAACTAGTTTTTGGAAGACATATAAAGTCCACTAAATAGCACTTAGCTAGCGTGGTGGGTTATAGCCTAATCCCCCTTGCATTGAAGAGAGATCTATGCCCAGCAGTGGGACGTTGAAAAAAACTGATGAATTAATATTATTAGACTGACACTGATTAATATATTCAATGAGCACAAAATGAGTATATATTACTTAAAGAGTATGACTTTTGATTTAAAAGCATTTCTTAATTAAAGTACTGTTTAGAATTGAGTCCTCACTAACTTTGCCCTATCCTGCTACCCCACTAGGGAAATAACGTGGTTATATAGTTTTAACAAATGAATAAAATTAACAAAGTTTAACAGCTTTTTCTTATAATATTTTTAACGAGAAAATTATTTTTTGTATAGCAGCACTATTTTTTACATAAAATACAAATGTACATAATAATTAAATTATAAACAAATGATAAATGCAAGATTGCAATCACACTCACAAAATTACATTCATTACATTACAGCGGAAAAGAAATGACATCGAAGTTATAATTTTAAAAAAAAACCTGCGAAAAAATACGATAAAAATATAGTTTCATTTAATATGGTCTTGGATTTTTGATATAAATAAGATTAATTATTTTCGCTTTGCAAACCACGTTAAAATATTTTATATTGCAAAACTCCTTTTATTATACCATTACTAGTTTTTATAGTATTAAAAGTCAGGTCTAAAACATTTTTAAGGAACACAAAAGTTTTTACATGAAAATGTTAACCATTATTCCTAAAATGAAGGTGTTGTACCGCTTTTTATGATTATGACAGGAGAGTGAGATAATACTTTTAGACCCTTATTACATATACCTTACTTTTAGAGCTTTTGTCTACAGACTATATTTAAACGAATGGCCAATGTTAAACATATAAGTTACTCAAAATTTTCATTTTTGTGAAACCTTATCATGCCAACGACATAGTATTATTTTGCATTAACCAAAAACCAAGTGTTCTTAAAACCCCATCTTCCTATATAAAACTATATAAAATATAATGAACTGGTAGCTCATGAGCGATAAAACGTGTTACGAGCTTTTACGTAATATAACGTGCGAGATGTGGAGGTATGTGATTATTTTGCGTTTCATGACCTTGTGTGAACAGGATTTTATTCTAACATTTTTCTTTTTTTTATGGACACCTGTGATTTGTTTATTAAAATTAACTTTGAGGAAATTTACTAAAATCTATATGAAATACAATTCGCTCTTAGTACTATTTATTATTTCGCTTTCTAAATGATCGATTGGCCTCTATTAAATCCTGTGTTTGAGTTCAGATAGGGCCAGAAATAGTTATTGGTTATTCTGTTAACAAATTGTCAATAGCAGTCCGGAGGTTGAAAGAAACAGATTTTGCTGAAGCCAAAATGTTGAATTCGTATTATGATATAATTTCTAGAATTCGATATAATATGGTGGTTCGTAGCAATAAATAGAAGGACTTGGTAAAGAATTAAACAGAAATAGTAAAAGGTCTGCAGAATATTCGTTTCAATTTCGAGTTACTGTTGAAATGTTGAAATGAAATATTTGTATTAATTTACCTTTTTTATGTATGTCAACCGATTACTCGAAGACGCCTGAACCGATTTGGAAATATTTTTTTTTCAAAGGGTATACTTTCCAGGTGATCCCATATAAGTAAATCGGTCGGTAAATGTTTAATCGAATATGTTATTAAAAAACTGTCTTCTTACAAATTACCTGCTTATTACGTCTACACTAAAAATGGATAAATAAAAACTTAAAAAAAAAATATAAGCCGACTTTCAGGCACTAAAATGTAAAAAATAACTAAACAGAGGTTTTCATTTAGAATAGATACCTAATCAGATATTTTCGAAGTCGGTGCCAGGTGCCGGTGTTTGGTATTTGTTTTAGGAAATTTATATAGTAGTATTAAGCAATAATATAACATTTATCGTAAAATATAATATACTAATATTATGTGATGTGTTTGAAACAATAATTAATTACGTTAAGTCAAAAAAATTTCAATGATAACTTTTAAGTGAATAAAACATGATCGTTTTTACGGCCAGTTCTTACGACAAAACAAAATTCGGGCGTCTAATTTTAACTTTAATGTATAAAATTCGATACGATTGCGAAAGTTATTAAAATCCTTCGTGCGTCCAAATTTAGTTCTGCTACTATATAGTAGCCATGTAGGGAATCTTGTACATATTGATCTCGATGACGATACAAATACTTTATTTTAAAATTTCATGCTACTGTGGGCCGATAGCGAGTTTCATAAAAAATTTCAAATAATTTGAACATAGATTTAATCGAGTTAAAGCCAATTTCACCATACTATTAGATTATAGATAGCTGTGATAAGCATTTTTTTAACAGACTATTAAAGTTTATGAATGTACCACAATATGACATCGGATCGTAACTTTTCTTAATAACTCTAGATTTTTAGACGTTTGTTCAAATCTGTTATTCTGGTAGAAAAATAAATGTGCACAATATTATTGTGATAATTTTAGACTGCTACTGATTGTTTTGAAAATATTTTTAAATGTATCAGTTATCAGTTTTTTTTTGGTATGGGGTGTCCGTCCCATAATAGTCTTCCATAACTTGGAGTGTCTCATAATATTTAAACTTTTTTTAATCTTCAATTTGACTGATTAAAACAAATTTGATGGATTAGGCCCTTAAGAGAAGGCGAGATGGTTCTTTTATCAATAGATGGCTCGATTTCTATTCATGTGATGAAATCGGTAGAAAAACTCGCACTAAGCATACTAAAATCTCTTCGGTCGTATTACATTGCCGTCCCACGAGACTATGAGAACGCAAAAAATATAAACTCCGCTTGTATTTATGCAAACACTTGTGCTTATATCTTTCAGTAATATTAAAAATATTGGTAAAATATAAAATTCAAAATTTTCCATTTTATTTATCTACTAGCGACTCGCTCCGCTCCGGTTCGTCCCTATTGTACGTTTTAACGGTAAGTATAGATTTCTCAGAAATCAGATATTTTCCCGCAGTAAAAAGTATCCTATATGTTAACCCGGATAACCAGCTATCATCATACAAAGTTTCATCAAAATCTATCCAATGATTTTCTCGTGATGCGGTCACAGACAGATAGACAAACAAAAATTCTAAAACTATAGATTCGGCCTTTGTATCGATAATAATGATTAATTTATTAAGGTTTTTCATAAAAGATTTAATGTACAGATTTCACTCAGAAATTTATTATATGTATAGATAATGTTTGTATGTCAGGATAATCTTACATCACTCATCTTTCAGGCTTTTATATGGTCAAAATAATAGTAAAATAATATTATATATGTTATAGAATATATTAGAATATACATTAGTATTAGAAATAAAAGTAATAATCAGTATTAATAAGTTACTCAAGCTCAAGTAAAGTGAGCTAGTGATTAGCAAGAGTCTATTACAAAAGCTCTGTTAAATAAGGCAGCTTTAAATGGCATGAAGGGGAGCTTTAATGGTGCTGCGTCGTGAAGAGCGATGGAATCTTGTGGTATCATTTTATATATCTAGATAATTGAATTATAGATTTTAATTTGAATATAAGTAAATAAATAGCATGTATGTAATGAATTTATATATGTATATATGTTTGTATATTTATATAATTATTGATGTTTGTAGTTTGTACGTACACTGCACCTTATTTTTTTTCTCATACTCGAGGGTTTCCGGTAGAGATATCTGTAAGAGATAAGTCACCCTTTGTATACAAGGTATCTGCAATCTGTTTTAAATATTTAGTTTTGGTGTTACATAAATAAATAAATATAATAAATTGTGCTTTGCAACAATCATTTAAAAATTTTAAGCTTCCCAATATACACCAAAAAGGTCATAGATAAAGCTCTACTTAACAATGTTATAGTAGAACGTCATAATCCTTATATAATACAAATACCTGTTTCCAGTGCAGAGGCTTGGTAATTAAAGTCATATTAGATATGCATTAAGTTGGCTTAGCTAGAGTACTGTTAGTGTTTGGTTAATTAAGTTGCCATATACATTTTAAATTTAAACCGTTATGAATATTTGAAAAGGTGTTTTTAAATGCTTGTTTATATGAGCTGACACTGTTTAATTAGGTCTCAATTATAAAAAAATACCTTATTAATAAATATTGAAGTGAACTGACACTATACTTATTTTACTCTTGAGATATTATGGTTCGTATTCAGCCGTTTTTAACAAGGTAGATCAGGCCATAGTACACCACGCTGGCCAAGTGCGGGTTTGCGGACTTCACATGTCTTTCGAAAATTTGCTAGGTTCTCTTAGATATGCGGGTTTTCTCGCGATGTTTTCCTTCACCGTAAGACAAGTGGTATTCATGTTGGAAATAATTCGCACATGAAAATGTGAAAGGTACGAAACTCGGGATTTGAACCCGCTTCATTCTGTTTCACAAGCGAGCGCGTCACATTTAGGTAGTTATACGTATATTAAATAAATTAAACACACAATTAGCGACTTATTCTCGCTTGGTTCGAGTGAATCTCTAAGTGCCTTATAGTAGCCTATATGTTAGTCCAGGTCTTAGTTTATCTGTGTGCCAAACATCCAAATCCGTCCAGCCGATCACGTGTGAAGGAGTGCCAACATATGTACATACACATATAAATCAACGCATTTATATTATAAACTATATATTAGTATATATGTATATACTTACATTATACATAGTTATGATGAGTTTTATATTCCTTGAGAAATGATTGATTCCCCATACAAAGTTTCATACCACTTTTCACCCTCTTAGAGGATGGTTTTCGAAATAAAAACTATTTTTTGTTCTTTCCAGTATCTCAAAATAACTTCATATCAAATCTTATCTAAATCAGTTCAGCGAATTTTTAGTCTATCCTAGTATAGATTAGTGTGATCAAAAATCTGTATATTATACAGTAATAAAAAAAATTCTTGTAAGAAGAGCATGCTAACGAGCTGAGTTTAATTTCAATAGCTTTGATACTCTACCATTAATAGATGTAGGTACTAGATTTTTCCCACTCTATATACTCATGTTAGTCACGTTCTTATGAATTATGGCTCTAAACGACCCATAATTCAAGGAGATGCCAACGCCACGACAGTTATTATATATATTTTGGTTACTTTATTTATCTAAATATTTTTTAACTAGCAGAACCCGCGGCTTCGCTCGCGCTAAAACTACAAATAAAATCTCTAAAAAGGTAGGTTTCATACAAATTCTCAAATCTTATTTTACCCTCTTATTGGTTGAATTTTGGAAAACGCTGCAATATGTTACTCATTATTTTTGTAGTACTCAATTCATACGAAATTTCATGCAAGTATGTCCAAGGAATAAAAAGTTTCATACAAACTTTTACCCCCTATTTCACCCCCTTGGGGGTTGAATTTTGAAACATCCTTCCTTAGAGAATGCCTTCGTCACATGAGGAATACGTGTGCGAAATTTCAATTTTCTAGCCTTAAGGGTTTAGCCTGTGCGTTGATACATCTGTCAATCACTTTTGCCTTTTATATATATAGGTAATATTTTTAACCTAAGCGATGGCCCTGGTGTGATTACATTGGTTGAAAAACCGATGCAATTTGCTAAATAGTTAAACGGTGTAAACGAATAGGCTATTACCTTAGTAGTTATCGAAGATTTTGGTAGCTATTTATCTCTAACGAAGCAATTTTTAAATTTTTTGATGAAGTAAAAGTGATGAATGCAAGGTAATAAACACCCACAGCCGCGCTATTCATGAACATTGCAAATTGATCAAATAGAATGGGTTTAATCAAACGGCAATGGATTTTTCTGGCACTGCTCAATACAACTTTCTTCTAACACATTTAAATCTAATAATGTCACTATAATTAATATTTTTTACTTCGTCGAGGATTGAACTAGTTTTCTCAGAATTTGTAGGTAAGAAAGGAAGCAACGAAGCCCGATGTTTATATTTTGCATAATAATTTAAAAATGAAGTGTCCTATTAAATAATCCTTTATACTAGTTGGACACTAATAAAACATATCCGTATTTTTTTTATTATTATAAATGTGAAAGTGAGTATGGATGTTAGCTGTTATTCTTTCACACTACAACGGCTGAGTGAAATTTGGCACAGAGATAGATTATAGTCTAGGATAACACATAGGATTCTTTTTTCTTCTTGCTTTTTATCCCGGAAAAATGTACGATTTCCGTGGGTTAGGTTGGCTTTTGTTTTCTCAGAGACCAACTCGAGCAAAGCGAGGGTGAGCCGCTAGTTAATTCATATTTGCATTCTTGAAACCTTCAAAACAAGAGTTTTATATGCTTAATTGTGCAGCCGTTTGAAGGAGAAATGTTGTAGCCACTAGAAAGTCAAATAACGTTCTACTTCAAGCTTAAGTAAAAGTTGTGTAATTACATTGTTACAGGTAACTTTTGCGCAGAGTTTGTGCAGTTTTTATTGTTTTAATACTTTTCTCAAAAGTTTTTGTAAATAAAATAGTTTATGCGATGACCGTCTGGCGATGAGGTATATACTTTTTTTTAACTAAAAACTTTTCATAAAATTTCAGCATGGTTGATACAAAAAATAAGAAATAGAAAGAAAAGTCAGTCATTAATTTGCTTCTATAGAATCGTTTAATTTCACAAATATTACGAGGGTAAAAGCTTAAGAGTACGGTATATGTGAGGTTGTGTATTTTTTACTTATTCACATTGTCACGTATCAATGGAATTGAATGAAAACAATAGTTTATATCTAAACTAACATACAAATGTGCATGCTAGTTTTTACCGATGTTCCTACCACTGAAATATTAAATAATATTGTGTCTATTATCTAAATATAATTACCAACCAGCCTCAGGCTTACATTAATTAGTTGATATATAACTAATAAAACAATATTTTATTAGTTATAATATATTTACGAGTATTATATTTACCTAATTAATTTGCTGCTAAAGTCGTAATATTGTTTTTTACTTTGTAAAAACTCATACTAGTTGAGTATGGCTTATTCAAAACTAGCGGAACTTTAGAGAAGCTCAAACAGATCTACTCCACGGGAACCGTTCATTTTTCAGTTTAACAAATGTTCGACGTGATTCTTTAAATTGACGTTACTTTTTTATTTATGAACCGATTGACATAAAACAAACACTAAGTGTTAAGTGAAGCTTACCAAAATATATTGGTCAAAACCAAATCTAAATCAGATAAGCCGTTTCTGAGATTAGCGTGCACAAACGCACAGATAAACAGACAAAATTTGTAACAATCATTTTTTTGGGTGTTATTTGCGCTTATAAAGGTCCCAATAATATTTTTTCTTATATATCTTCCATGTACAGACAGCGATCCGTTACATTTTTATTATTTGTATAGATTACATTTTTTATATATCATACTAACCGTTAAAACGTACCCAGGACCGAACCCGAGCGAAGCAAGGGCTAATCCTCATCATAAAACCTATTAATATTTGTGTAACCGAAGTCATTTTGTAATATCCGATGAATAGTTTTGGTTACAATAATTTATTGCCAAATCATAAATCTATGAATCGACTCATTTCCCTTCTCATGATAGAGTGTTGTAATACCACTTGATAGAATATACCTCATCTATTACTGTTGGACCAGTGCCATATATGGATAGATTTTGTGATTCTTGGCTTAAGAATTATATGGGTCAGATTTAAGTTAGAACTAGAGACGCAAAATCATAAAAAAAATGATAGGCCTAGAAATAGAAACTAACTTTTTTTAGTATTAGTATTATCGCCATATTATATAAATGTATTTTAAACCAAAGTTTAATGTAAAAATCTGTGTAAAAATTACTCGTACTTTAGTATCTATGACGTCATTTTATACGATCACCGAAAAATATGGGTATGGCTAGTTGTTGATATCAATCGTTGGTGACCATTACTTCGTAGATACGTGCGGTACTACAATTTAGAACAAAGATCCAATCAATTGTGACCAACACAAATATTCATCCTATGCGGGCACCGTAGCTATCTACGGCGTAGCAGGAAGTATTATACTCATGCAAATATGATTTCATTTAAAGTTTAGTATACATTTCTCAAACACGACATATTTTTCTACTTTAAAAAGTATCCTTTATGTTGACCCAGATAACCAGCTATCATCTTAACCAAATTTCATCAAAATCTGTCCAGTGGTTTTCTCGTGATGCGGTCACAGATAGATAGACAGACACAAATTCTGAAAACCATAGTTTCGGCCTCTGTATCGATAATATAGATGTAATTACTTTCAGTAAGATTTTAAGAAAAAATATTAAATGTACAGATTTGACTCAATTACAATTTCATTATATGTATAGACTAGCGATTTACCCTGGCTTCGCTCGGGTTCATCCCTAGGTTTATTCCCCATTCAACAACTCACAAACAGGCTAAGTTTGTCTTTATAATGTTAGTATAGATTAATACAACTTCACACCTTTGGTCTAAGCATTACATATTTTAGTATTAAAATATTGAATATTTTAATGGTAAAATAAGTACATGTTTTGAAACTTTCATATCATCTATGCATATCTATACTTAATATTATAAACAGGTAAAGTTTGTGAATTTGTGAGTTTGTGACGTTGTAGGGGGTAATCTCTGGATCTACTGAACCGATTTAAATGAAATTTGGTAAGAAGATAGTTCGAGATCCTGGGAAGGACATAGGGTACTTTCTATTCCGGAAATCATCTCTTAAGGGGGTGAAAATGAGGATAAAAGTTTGTATGGGGAATAAATAATACACACAAAACAGTATAAGGGCTCATACTGGGGACTACTTTTGCAATGCAAATTATAATGTTAAATTAAAAACTTATTATTTTGATATTATTCATGTTTATATAAATTTCCTATTTACCATTAATTATTAAAGTCTAAACGTGTAAGTCGTATAGATTTATCATGATAATTATAAGTGTCAATAAATTTAACAGGTATTGTAACTCTACTACTACTACTACTACATACAACTATACATATACATTTATGTATGTATGTATGTAGTTTGTATGTGCGTTTGTGTGTGCGTGTTTACGTGAGCGCGTGGGCGTGTGTGCATGTGCGTGTGTGTGTAGCTGAATGGATTTGGATGAAAAGTATATAGATAGATAGACCTATGATCTAAAGTAACATAATATAGACTACTGTTAGGCAACGAGGGATGCACTTGGGCATAGCCAGGGTAAGTCGCTAGTATTTTATCTATGACTGAAGTAAAAAGTAAGGTAGTAACCCCCAAGGTATTTTGCTGTTTTCTCTAAGACACTTAATTTCACGGGACAACGGTTTCAGCGATATTTTCATTTTATTTTAATCTTTTTAACCGACTTCCAAAAAGGAGGAGGTTCTCAATTCGTCGGAGTCTTTTTTTTATGTACATATGTTCACCGATTACTCGAATACGCCTGAACCGATTTGGTAAATTTCTAAAAAATCAAATCTAATCTTCTTACAAATTACCTGCTCATTACGTCTACACTAAAAAATGGAAAAATAAAAACTTAAAAAAAAATACAAACCGACTTCCAGGCACTGAAATGAAAAAATAACTAAACGGAGGTTTTCATTTAGTATAGATACCTTATCAGATATTTCCGAAGTCGGTGCCAGCCTTCAATATTTTAAGATATGAATATTTAATAGGTAAATATGTATTTTACGTATTGAAATATATTAGATTTGTTTTCGTGCAACATAATTTAACTGTACTTGTACAATTTATCACGTAATTTTAGCATGTACTAGAAATAAAAAACTCACAGGTTTTTCAATAATTACTTTAAAACTATAATATTTACCCGAACAATTTAAATGCACAGTGAAAGTGAATATTTTTATCTACAAAATATGTAGGGCTCTGTAGTGGGCTAGGTTAAACTCAAGTTTAACCTAGCCCACTTCGAACACGAACTAGAATTTTTTAAATCTTGTTTTTGCCCTCCTGTAAAATGTAGATTTTTTCTTATATTTTGTATTTTTCACAGGATGCACAGATTTATACTATAATAATTATTTTTATTCATAATGCTCTTTTGTAATCATATATAAATATATACTTTTGTTACATTATATATCCAATGCATATTACGTTAGCCTTATTAGTCCATGAAAACGAATATTTGCCTTGTAAATGTACAAATTATTTTTACTTAGTATTAATGTTAATACTTTATACTAGTAAATTATATAAAAAATTGAGTTCAGTCTTATGATAGCGCTATCATCAGATTATGTAACGAGTACATAATACGTATCTATGTAATAATAATATCAGAAAGGAAAACAAACAAAATTGTATATTATATATATGTATATATATATAAAATATCAGAAGCGCTTATTTTAGAAAATAAAATGTAAATATATCTAGTTATACTACGTTTCTTGCAATAAGTGTTAAATTAACAAAATTATGCCGACAGGTTCATCTCATCGTAATTTCACACCCTTTTATAAAGATAATAAGAGTGTTGCTATCAGCTATGTGTTTTAAAAAATCAAATTAATCTATACATCTATATTCTACATATATATATAATAAAATGCTAACTGAATCGAATCTGTACATTAAATATTTTTTAAATATTAAATATTTTTGAAATAGTCATTATTATCGATACAGAGGCCAAATCTATAGTTTTTATCTATCTATCTGTCTGTCACCGCATCACGAGAAGAGCACTGGACAGATTTTAATGAAATTTGGTATTATGACAGCTGGTTATCCGGGTCAACATATAGAATACTTTTTACCGCGGGAAAATATCTCATCCCTGAGAAATCTATACTAATTATTGACAAAATCATTGCCATAATAATAAAAATAATGATTATACTAACAAATGTAAGCAATGGACAAAGGTCGCCAGTAAAATTCTAATACAAAATTTACTCGAACTGAATGAAAGATTGCCTTCACTATAGCATCGTATGTGATAATTTAGGCGCGCTAATCACAGGCCGCCGGTCTCTTTGTCGAAGTGGGGGAGAACTTGATTGATGATACCGATTTCGTCCTAATCTTCGTGCTTGCGATATATTATAGCCACTAAAATTACTAATAAATATAGGGAATGCTTTTGAATTTACAACTTTGTCCATGAAATTGGATTAAATAAATAAATTTAAATATATAGGTATATTGTGTACATTACTTACACACATACATACAGTAATAAGTATAATTGTACAGTATTATTATACTAATTAATCTATATTATAGTATTATTAAACTAAAGATAATTTTTGTTAGTTTATTTATTTACTCCATCGTGCTTAGCTTTGGAAAGAAAATTCAAATTTGTTTTCTTTTTTCTTATTTTATAGCCTACTACATTACTACTATACTAGCATTACCCGCGGCTCCGCCCACGTTCAGATGACCAAAAACCAAATTCTTAGATTTTACGTATTAGTATACTCTAACATTGCAGTTTTTGTATTATTTTTTTCAGAAATGAGACATTTTGCCGCGGTAAAAAGTATACTATATGTTGACCCGGATAACCAGCTATCGCCATACCAAATTTCATCAAAATCCCTCCATTGGTTTTTCTGTGATGCGGTAACAGACAGACAAAAATTCTAAAAACTAAAGATTCGGCTTCTGTATCGATAATAATGTCTATTTATTGTACAGATTCGGCTAAGTTATAATTTTATTATATGTATAGACTATTGTACGCGATTCTGCTCGATAAGCGATATAAAATATAAGGTATATGCAGCTTATATAACCAAAAAGCACCTTTCCTCCTGATACAATCTGGTTTAAAATTTGTATAGATTGTAAAAAAAATAATTTTTTGACGTGATTTTATGTGTGACTGTGTACTATTTTTATCAAAATCTGCAATTATTTTTCTTTAATTTAACGAAAAAACGTCCTTAAATTCTTTTTTGTTAAAAGATGATTAAATGTTAACAAAAATTTGGGACGATCGGAATATCCATTCGTATTTTAATGAAAGAAAAAAACGCTTCTATGTAAGAGGTTTTCGATTGATTCAGTACAATCCTGGTTCACTTTAAAATGAAATAAAGGGAACAACTGACAAAAATTTCGTTTTGTACTAGAAATTGAAACTGTCTCATTTTATTATTTTTAACTGAGGCGAAACGTTGAAAGTGTTTTGAACTATGTACGTCCTTCATTTTGTTCTCTCACTGTTATAGTCAAACTAGCATGGCAGGCGGCTCCGCCCGCGTTCAGATGACCAGAAACCAAATTCTTAGGTTTTACATATTAGTATACTCTTATATTGCAGTTTTTGTATTTTTTCTCAGAAATGAGACATTTTCCCGCGGTAAAAAGTATCCTATATGTTGACCCGAATAACCAGCTATTACCATACCAAATTTCATCAAAATCTTTTAAGTAGTCTTTCTGTGATGCGGTAACAGACAGACAAACAGACAGACAAAAATTCTAAAAACTATAGATTAGGCGTCTGTTTCGATAATTATGTTTATTTCAATAAGATTTTCCAAAAAAATATTTAATGTACAGATTCGGCTTAGTTACGATTTTATTATATGTATAGATCATATTTTCCATGCTCTTTGTAAGTAAGTAGTATAACTTGAACTCGAATGGTATGTTTTATTCAAATAGGCTTTTATAAGCTTTTTGAATGGCGGAGGGGATATCTGGGTAGAGAAGTTGGCCTCATTGTAGAGTGCTAGCAAGAAATCGCATTCCAAACGGTTAAATATTACTATAGGTAAAATATTAATTATGAAGCCAAGTATTTTGACCTAGAACCAAGACTGTTTAATATGTATTATTTATTGCTTCCTTCAGAACTATTATTTCGTTACCCGATTAGCACGTTACTAACCTCTAATTAAAAGTTATATTTTGTGTTTATGACTTTGCTTTACCTTGAGTACTATATTTTTTATAATTATAAAATATCCTTTTCATCATGTATATTATTGCTACAAATGAAATAAATTATTTTATTTGATTATAAAATTATTTCAATCCCTACAAATCAAGACTAAAATATAATAGAAAACTTTATAAAGAATTAACATGAATAGAATAGCCATCAAAACTAATAAATTTTGATATATACTGGCAACTCAGAATGCGTAAACGTATAATTAAAGCTACTATACACTCAAGTATCGTTAATACAATAGCTGTGATATCAATTATGAAGGCTAGGTATGCGCAATGCCGTAACAATAGCGATGAATAATGAATTTCCATCTGAAATCCAACACATGATCTGTATTAATATTAAGATCATGCTAAAGCGAAGAGTCAAAACATCAATAATCTGTTACGTCTAAAGTATGTATATATAAATAGGCAAAGAAAAAATAATTCAGTAGTTTTTCTCTTGTTTATCAACTGATTTTCTTTTTTTTTGTTTAGTAGCTATTGACAAGTTGTTGTTATCAACAAAAAAAATATTAAAAACCTTTTTTTTAATAACATACGATTTATATTATTATTTTTTTATATATCTATTCTACTTTTTTTATATACATGGGTAAGGTCTTTTCATTTAATATTATGTTTAAAAAAATTCAATAATTATTATGGTCGAAAGTCGAAACACTAGAATTTCGTTACATACATAAATTTTTTCGTTTACTTGTAAACTATATAATAAATATAATAAATAGAAAATATAAAAATGAATCACTTATTTCAGTATAAATAAATCACACTACTAATATAATTTCGAAAGTTTGTGTGTTTGTATATTTGTTATACATTTATGTTCAGATAGTATATCCATACTAATATTATAAATGTAAAAGTGTGTTTGTTTGTTTGTCTTTCTTTCACGTTGAAACAGAGTGATAGTTAGCGGGCTGGAGAGTGACATATTAAGCTACTTTTTACCGCGGAAGATTATCTCATTCCCACGGGAATACACGTTATAAATTATAATACAACCCAAAAAAATATTTATGATAAGAATTATTTGAAACTTGGTATTATTGCTATTCAATACAATTAAATAATTAATATTGGATGAAAGTTTGTATGAAACCCACCTTTTTAGAGGTTTTGGCTGCTAGAAATATCATAAATACAAAAGTCACCTAAAACGCATCATCATAAAGCGATAAAATAAAAAAAACCTATAGAAATTCAAATATACACGTACTAAATACATTTATGTAAACTTTTACAGCAAACATTGAAATAAATGAAAAACACTTCATCTTTGTGGAGTGGTTCCTTTTTGGCCCTCCCCTTCTATAATTATACTTCTAAATATAAATAATATCCTTTAATTTTTTCGATGGGGATAAAAAATAGGGAAGTTGTGGGATATGTAGATGTTTTGCCATTATTTAAATTGAATAGCATTCATTTGCCTGTCTGTACATAAACTCATTTTATAGAAAGTAAATATGTTAATTACTCCTCTTAACATTTTAACGCTCCACCAGTCACATAACATCTATGGAATATTAAAGGAATTGCACTTAGTCTACTTTTGACACCAATCTTTTCAAACCGTCCTTTAAACTATGTAAGTATTAAGTATACATAATTCGTTGGCTCACTATTACAAGGTTCTATGTTACAATTTTAGTACTTATTTAGTTATTAATGCTACAAGGTTCTATGTGTCATTAGCTACAGTTTTTAAAAAACAAACCACTAGATAGCGGCACTATAACTACGAAATATTCAATTTTACATAGTTCTATGTTTTTTTTTACGATAACAAAATAACGAAGTTCTATGTAAAAATTACTAAATTTCATTAAAATTAACATAGAACCTTGTAATAGTAAGCCAACGAATTATGTCAGCGCATATATTCTAAATACATTAATATTATTCTATAAATGAATTTAAAAGTATATTATTAAAGTTTTATATTTCTTCATTAAAACAGTTAATTGTACTTATAAAGTTTAAAAATCTTTCTTATATATTTAACTAACTTTATACTAATTACTGGATTATTAAACTACACTAAATATGTTCGAATAAGTCGTATCGAAAGTCTGAAATGAAAATCACGCGATGGTAGCGTGATCGACAGTAGATAGGGGCCACGCACCCTACAGCCAGTAACCACATAATAACCCCTTGATTGATGAATACATCCCCTCGCGTTTGTGTGATGAGGCCTGACTGACGTTGCCAAAGACTTCCTCTAACCCCCATTAGTAGCAACTATAGAAAGTGCTCATGTATTGTTAATTTATCAGGCTTGTGATTTGAATTAAGTATATTTTGAATAAAACTATCTTTTCGGTTTTTTCGTGGATTTATTTGGATTTTTGGTTCCCGACGTTTCGAATGCTTTACAGCATTCATGGTCACGGGTGAGACTGAGGTGTTACATGTCGTGTCGTAAATCTAAGAAAGTATTATATTTTGAAATTAAAATGCTTTAGTAATAATCGGAAATATGCTGAGCTGTAAGCGATAGAATCATGGCCGATGTTTTTTTTTTAAATTAAATCGAATATGTTATTTTATTTAATTTTTGTAGGTTTTTTTAATAAAAATAGACCTAATCAATATTAATAAAAAGAATTATAACATATTGTATCCAGCTAATTTGCGTCCAATTGCTGGGTACCAGCCTCCCTTGAATGTGGTCAAGTGCGGGTTGACGGACACGATAAATTGATGGCGATTTCCCATTTTTAACAGTAATTTATCAATAATTATATTATTGAAGTCAATAATTATAGTATTAGAGTCTTTAAGGTCCACTTTGTATATTAAAAACAATATTGTTTGGCTTCGTGTTTAGTTTTAAAACATTATATCTATATTATTCCTTAGTCTGAGTTTGTAATAGGTACATAATATATCCTACATATCAGGAATTTTTTTTGAAGAAACACCTATAAGCTAGAACTACACAATTTTATAATACTAGCAGAACCCGCGGCTTCGCTCCCGATAAAACTACAAAAAAACTCTAAAAAGGTAGGTTTCATACAAACTTACATCCCACATTTTACCCTCCTATGGGATAACTTTTAAAAAATGCTAATACACGTATTTATTTATTTGTATTGGAGAGCATTAATGCCAAGTTTCAACTAATTCTAAACGTAATTATTTTTTTACTGTATTAATACTGTATAAGGTGGTGTGTGTGGTAATTTTTTACTGTATAAGGTGTTTTCCCGTGGGTATGAGATAATCTCCCGCGGTAAAAAGTAGCCTATGTCATTTTCCAGCCCTCCAAAATTCTCAAAACAAAAAATCACGCCAATCTGTCACTCTTTTTCGACATGAAAGAAAGACAAACAAACAAACACACTTTCATATTTGTTATATATTAGTATGTATGTATTGATTAGTATAATTTAAATACAGACAAAAAAAGTGTCAAATTATTATTGTAGTAGTTGACAAATCGTTCATCATTCGCTACGTTGCGCTTGCAGAGTCATGTTTAAAGGTTTTTCGCGAATCGCATTTATCTCTTGCCTCATTTATTCTACTGTAAAGAACACCCGAGGCCTAAACATTAATATTCAACTTTATTTATTTCCTTTAGAGATTTCAGACAGCACTTACCATTATTTAAGATGCTTCAAGATAAATTTATCGAAAATCTAATACTAAGATAATGGTATCATTTCAGCAAATAATTGAAAGCGGTGGCAGAATTCGATAAATCAAATGTTTTAATTAAACACAAGATATGTATGTTTTAGATATATTGTTTAGCACTGATTTATTTAATATTATTCAATTTTAAAGTCTTGATAACACGTTGAATAAAAGGGTGAAGGTTTACATATCACAATGAAACACAGTTTTCTAGTTCAGGAGTTAGGGCTGTGTGTATTTGTTACCATTGTGTTGTTTAAATAAAGACTGTTTTTTTTTATCTAGGTAATTTTATATACTAAAATTATAATAGAGCAAAGATATACATTGAATTACTTTTTTTTAGATTTAGTATTGTTTGCTTTTTTTTATTTTTGTTTAGTTTTGTTTGATATGTCAAAATATTTGCAGTGAGAATTAGTAGTCCGCGCCAACTTGACATGTATAAAGTGATTCACATACTTTTATACAATTTGTACGATACGACTCGCGCTCCCATCGTCCTTAATGATATGTTGCAGGAAACATTCGCGAATGTGCAGATAGAAAATCAGCAAATTAATATCGCATTACATTACAAACAGACAAACCTATAAGCATATATTCATTATTAAAAATTATATAAATTAAGACCTTCCAGAACCTTCTCATGGTACTTTTCCAAATTATATATTTTAAAATCTTTCTTTGTAGCTCAAAGATTGAGTATAACACATGGAATATTCTAGATACTTCCTCTATAAATGAAATTAGTCTCTAGTCAAAAAAATGTATTGTTTTCAGCTTTTTTTAACGTCCCACTGCTGGGCACGGTCATCCGTTTAATATAAGGGGAGTCCGTCCATCACACTAGCCAAGTGCAAGTTGGCTGATTTCACATGTCTTTCGAAAACTTGCAAAGTTCTCTCAGATAAGCAGGTTTCCTCATACCATTTTTCTTCACTGTAAGACTTGGTAATCATATTGAAAATTATACGAAAATGAAATTATCAGAGGTGCGAGTTCATTCATCATCTCGTTCTCGTATTACCATAATACCATAGTATTAGAAACTTCATGCATTAATTAAACTCATACAAACATCTCATTTCCCTAGTCTTGATGTTGATAAGTGGTTAAGACAATGATCTACCAAACTCACATTGAATCCATCCAGTAATCAGAGTATAGCTAAAGTGAATCTTAGTACCCAATTATCTCCATAATTCGAGGAAAAGTTAACTTTTTCGAACCTAAAAAATACCTGTCTCTAAAATGCAAAATTTGCCTTCACCTAATATTATTCTCAACTGAAGTTTGAGCGTCAAAAAACAACAAAATATTATGTAACGTTATAATCGTATTAGTGACAATAAAGAAAATATAGCAATATAATTTATAGAAAACTTAAATTTCCCTGACTTTATGGAAGTAGAAGAGTCTTGAGTAAATATCATTTTTACCCCACAAATAGACTCTACATTCGATATTGTAGAAAACAAAACAATAATTATGATAGCAACACATTTTTGTCATGTGTTTTTCCATCTCATTTCTATTTATCTTATGTGTGTTCTATAATATATGTATAATATAGCACACACAGAATACGTAAAAGTCATCTTATCGTAGCTAGCAGCTTAGTTTGGCGATTTTAGGTAAGTCAATCAGCGTATTCCGTTTGCTACCCACATTAGAATATTATAGATTTGCTGTATACTAAAGATATTGTATCATTCGCCTAAATCTGTGCAACTAAAATTAATACACATGTCGTATAATATCTATTAATTTCAATTTATTTCTCTGCCTGAATTGATTTTCTTACTAGACTTAATATTAAAAGTTACAACATTTATTTTAACGTCTTTCGACTTATACACATTATTCACTAAGTCATGTAAATGTATAGATTCTTTGTATGTAATCTTTAGTTGTTACCGAGTTAGTCCGCTCGAGACTGCCACTGAGATGCAAAGTCGACTTCAGAACGGCATTGAATGAAACTTGATGTAGTATGTTTGAATTATTCATAGAGTTTAAAAGAAGAACTAATCGAGTAAAATGGTTGAGAATCTTAAACTTACTTGAGATTTTACTTGTTAAATATCTACCTATTTAAAACGTGTTTTCTATTTACAAACTAGTGATTTATCTTGGCTTCGCTTGGATGTATTCCATGGTGGCTATAATACTTCAATAGCTAATCTGTGCACTACGTTTCATCCAAAATCTAGAATAAAGAAATAACAAACATACACATATATTTAATTATTTAATGCCTTTAAAGGCTCGGATAAACGAGTTATTCTTGTATATTTATTTATATATATACCGACGATATCGGAAACGGCTCTAAAGATTTCGCTGAAATTTGGTACGTAGGGGTTTTCGGGGGTCTAGGAAAACGCGTGTTTTAGATTTTTATGCGGTTTTCTTTTGCACGAATGCACGCAAAATATGGTGGCTAATTTCGCACGCTCGGGCATAAGCATCGTCGTCAAGCGGCCACAGCGCAAGATTGACGATCACAGGTGTCCGGGTTCGATTCCCGGATGGATACAAAATTTTACATTTTTTTATCTAAAAAAACGATATAACAAAAAAGAACTCGGTCGCCCAGGTACTTTCTTATTTATAAAAGTAATGTAAAAAAATAGTTCAGCCATTTCTGAGAGCAGAGAATACAAACAGAGATACAAAAAAATTGTCGAGGCAAACTTCCGTGTGAAGACAGCAGCCTGTTTTAACCAAGATTGTAGGGGCAAATACGTATCTTCCAACGTAAATTTTTATGGCACTTGTTTAAGAGAAATAACTGTTGTTATTTTCATGAAACTAGTATACGATTCAATAGATAATTAGCAGCAGAGGCAGCGCCGAAGCTAACAATGCTAGTAGCTCTCATAAAGAGAATGTTTGTCCACGTTATCGAAGAATTGTACAAAAGAATTTCATTTTCAAAAACTTCACTTAATTTTCGTTGCCATAAAACGGAAAAGTCGGCTTTAAATGGATCATTCGAAATTACAGACTGATAATTTATATACGTATTTAGCGATATTGAGAATAGAACATACTAGAAACTAATGTTGCAGTGATACATATACTGATTTAATAAACTTATAGGGGTTTTGAAGGAAATATCAGGCAAATTTGACGGGTGAAATTTACATAAAGTTTAAATACACTAAGAGGTGACGGGAGAGGGTTTGTATCTTCATCCCGTTATTATGAAAGCTAATATACAGACAAACAAGAAATAAAATTATATAATTTGGCTTTGTTTGTAGTGACCCTACTTGCTGTGCCAGCGGTCACGGGTTTGAGTCCTGCTGGGGGCATTAATTTGTGTGATGAGCACACATGTTTGTACTCCGGTCATGGGTGTTGATATTATAATATGTTTGTATTTAAAGTTATATATTGATATGATATAGTGTATCAACTATCTGGTATCCATAACACAAGCCTCATAGCTGACCATGGAACTAGATGGTGCTGTGTTTTAATGTCCCAACATATATATATATATATATATATATATATATATATATATATATATTTGTTTATTTATTTATTATAATTAAAATCACTGTTGTTTAATTAAGATGTCCGCGAAGAAAGAGAAAAGTATATTTTTAAGAAATTTTATATTTATAATAAGAATTTTAAAAAGTTGATCATTTAACGATTACTTAATAATTTAGTATGTAATTTAAGCAGACCAATCAATTCTGCCAGTGCGACGCCCATGTATCAATTAGTACTCAATGAATTAATTCGAAAACATAGTTTTAGTACAAGAAGTATTACAGTTTAAAAAAATATCCATTATATGGCATTTAAAACATAAATTCATGAGTATAAAGAAAATTTCTACAGTAATATCTTTTTTAATATTTATTTTTACACATAAAAAAAAGTATTTTTCATTACCCATTAATAAACTAAAAGTGTTCTTACCAATAATGCTATTAAATTCGCGCCGATCGCATATAGACTAAATCTTTCGCAGACAGACTTACGTTCCATAATAACATTATTAGACCGAAGTGTTGTGAATTGTGATTATAACATAAATAAACATATTATTTTCTTATTCTACATAAACAAATAACATTCTGTTGAAACAATATCTTTTTACGGGCCATAAATATGTTGAAACTCCGTCACCAAGCGTAATTTTAATATATTATTATTCAGGTCGCGTATAAAGCCTTGTATATTATTCAATTGGGGTACTTCTGCTCAGGCATTTTCGTTGATTTCACGTGCGATATAAATCACAATTTCCGCTTTTATTTAATTTCTGTCTTCTATTTTAGTGATGTTTCGTGATTAATTTCTATTGCTGATATTTATATATTAATGTTATTAATTTAAAATAAGACGCGTGCGTGTACATTGATTACATTGTTGTGTTCCGGTTTGAAGTATAAGGTAGACAGCGCGATTACAGGCAAGAGGCATATCATCTTAGTCCTCACAGTGACAACGCACCTGCGGTTCTGCATTTTTGTAACATAAATCCTAAGTGCATGAAGCGTAGGTGTTATGGGCGACAGGTACCGCTTTCTATCAGGTGGGTTGCCTGCTCGTTTCTCACTGAATACCATAATGAAAAAAAAAAAGATTACTTATTGTTAGTATCGATGTAGACTCTAGAGTATCACTCCCTTTCATAAGCATATTGTCACGTAGTGTGTAACGTAATTGCACTAAAAAATAATAATTAAAAATGCCATGTCTGAAACATGCTTAAGACATCCTAAGATAGTTGCCAACGTCTTACAATTAACAGACAAGAAAATTTTAAAAAATGACATTTTAAATAAAGACAGGAACTAATCGTAAATTGCCGTGTGTGAGAGAGAAACAAAACATTTTCCAGAATGGAATTTAAATTACTAGAAAAGATTTGAAATTTTAAATACTAGAATGTTCTTTATTTATGCATATAAAAAGGCTGGGAGTGTCAAGAGTTCATTTGTATTTCAGAACTAAGAAAAGACCGAGAAGAAATACAAAAAAAAAAAGTTTTGGAAAAATGGAACGAAGTCAAAGTGCAAGTGTAACTAATAATAGTGTAACTAAATAGCGCTCAGAGACTGAGTTAAGCCAGAACTTTGCATGTACCGAGTGTGTGGTGACTCCTATGAATCAAAAGTAATAAAACATATTCTATAGTACATAATACTTCTTTAGTTTCCGATCCCATAACTAATAGTACAATATAGTTATTACTAAATAACAAAAATCAGCAATGCGATTATTTCATGTACTTTTTATTTATTTTTAACAAAAATGATAGTGTCATCGAGCGAGAATAGAGGGTTTAGCTGTGAAAAATTGGGCAGTATAAAACTGTAATGAGATATACCATCATAAGAGCACCTCCTGTGAGGCTATGCAATTATATTTTAATAATAATTGGTAAGCGTCATATTCGCACTTAAAAAATGTCAAAAAAGAAATATTTAATAAACATTGCTACTGATATGTACATCGAACAATAGAAACAACACAAGTATATCGAACAATAGAAACAAATTCATGTTCTCGTTCCAGTTTCGAGAGCTGTTTAGCCATTTTATTGTGACGCTAACAACCTCAATTAAAAAGATAAAATTCCAATTAAATTATTCAAATAACTCCATAGATATCTATGATCGAGCTCTTTTTTTACAACCTATCAAGGAAGTCATATTTAGTTTGGTCTGAAAAAACGCATAATATTCGATAAAACAGCTAATAAAAGACTAGTTAATAATAAAATACGAGTACAGCATAAATAAAAATGGTTATTTGATCATTGTTTCATTAGATAATCGACTAATTCGTGGACTGTAATTGTAGGCAAGGCGAAACATCTGAAAGAAGTAATGATACCTAATTATAGCAATTATGCCTGGAGAGGCTAAAATTGTGCTATCCCACTCAATTAGAACCATCGACATTATTTGTTACAACTTGATGAAATTAATGAAACTTTGTCTGTATTTGGGAGCGTAAAATATTATCTGTACATATAATGAAACTGTAACTAAGCCGAATCTGTACATTAAATATTTATTGGAAAATCTTATTGAAATAAATATTAAAATCGATACAGAGGCCGAATCTATAGTTTTTAGAATTTTTGTCTGTCTGTCTGTCTGTTACCGCATCACAAAAAACCACTGGAGCGATTTTGAAGAAATTTGGTATGGTGATAGTTGATTCTCCGGGTCAACATATAAGATCCTTTTTACCGCGGAAAAATATCTCATTTCTGAGAAAAAATATAAAAACTGCTATAAAAGAGTAATATGTAAAATCTAAGAATTTGGTTTATGGTCATCTGAACGTGGGTGGAGCCGCGGGCAATGCTAGTGTTAATATAAATATGTCACATTCGCGAAATGAATACGGACCATCAACGACACACAAACGTCATACTGGCGTGTACAGAGCATAGGCGGGTGGGAAAAAAATTGTAAAAAGGAGTCATCAAACTAAATTTGTGTTCTCATTTGATAAAGTCAGTGATAAGCTTAGGAATTGTGCTGTGTATCGTGTGGGTTATATTGTGCGCAATTTCTAAATAAAGTGCTTGTAATTGTAAATTAAAATAGAAGTGTAACCTGTGAATAGTAATATATAGTGTTATAATTATAAATCAATAAATCTAATTACTGTGAGTTGTAGTTTAATTAAATTCCCTCGTACACCACAGTGAGTGAAACAGTAAATAATCATGAAGATTCGAGACTAAATAAATATATTCTATCCGTCTTGTCCGGCGACTCTGCTTGCGTGGCTTGTTTATGTAAAAGTATATAATTCCTTACTTTGTAAAAGTCATAATTAAGACCATGAATGACCCTTAAGATAATGTTTTCTTGGTAATTAGGCTATCAAATGCAAGAATAAATAAAAAAAATGTTAATTAGAATCTGGCTAAATTACTAGCAAAGTATTAAATAAGCAAATAAGTCCAAACACATGTAGATAGAGCAAAAATACTCAAAAGCGATATCTCGCTTAACCTGCCGAAAGAAACCAGGCAAGAAATACCATCATCATTTTTTGGACAATATATCTTTATAATATTAGTATAGATTACTATATTACTATAATATTATAAAGAGGTAAAGTTTGTGAGATTGTGAGTTTGTGACGTTGTAGGGGGTAATCTCTAGATCTACTGAACTGATTTAAATGAAATTTGGTAAGAAGATAGTTTAAGACCCTAGGAAGGACATAGAATACTTTTTATTCCGGAAATCCTCTCTTAAGACGGTTAAAATAGGGATGAAAGTTTGTTTGTATGGGGAATCAAGCTAGCGACGAACCCAAGCGAAGCCAGTGTGAGTCGCTAGTTAAATATAAAAATAGCCAAATCACTGCTTTACTTTTTAATAAAAATACTGATTTGTGCTCGTATTTAGGAAACTTATTATCGCTTTCAGCGTGAAATTTCTCCTAATGGCCATTAATCAGCTGTTTTTGCCTCAACTGTCTGCAGATACCTCAAATTACAGCGACACGGTTTTCTTACAACGGGATGGATGCTTCGCAATTTGTTTTTATATGATCACTTTTTTCGTTTATGTTTTTATATACTTTCGTTACTGTATAGTTTTAAATTAAATTTTAAAAGGTGTTTTTCTTTAGGAAATAGACATAACACTTTATTTCGAAATTTACTGTTTTGCATGATACTTACTTGGATTTACACTAATATTTTACATTTTCAATAAAACTATCTTTTCGGATTATTTCGCGGATTTATTATGATTTTTGGTTGCCAACGTTTCGAATGCTTTACAGCATCATGGTCACGGGAGAGACTAAGGTTTTAGACATCTCAAAGATTTTTATACAGTCATTATTTTATTTACCGTTTTGGTTTCCAAAGTTACATTTTATATTAATAATAACAATATAATATTTTGTATTGAAGATCTGAAGACCAAAAAATTATTGAATTGCTCAACCACGTCAATTTATCATTAATTATCGTATATCAATTAAAACTAGTATTCGCCCAGTGGTCGAAATTCAACCATAATCAATAATGAAAAAGAGTAAATCATATATGAATAGAATTTACCTATCTATATAAAAGAAAAACCACTTTTAATTTTTTTTTTATTGATAAAAAAGCCAGCTAAAGCTCGTCAATAGCCAGTCAACCAGTAAAAGTCAATCTATACATATAATAAAAATTGTAAATAAGTCGAATCTGTATATTACATATTTTTTTGGAAAATCTAATTGAAATAGAAATTATTATCGATACAGAGACCGAATCTATAGTTTTTAGAATTTTTGTCTGTCTGTCTGTCTGTTACCGCATCACGAGGAAACCACTGGACAGGTTTTGATGAAATTTGGTACGATGATAGCTGGTTATCCGGGTCAACATAAAGGATACTTTTTACTGCGGGAAAATATCTCATTTCTGTGAAAAAATAAAAAAAACTGCATTGTAGGACTATACTAATATGTAAAACCTAAAAATTTGGTTTTTGGTCATTTGAACGCAGGCGGAGCCGCAGGCAATGCTAGTACCAAATAAAACAATACAAACAAAGGAGAAAAAGGTACTAAACTATTTTTTTTCTTTGCCAATTTTTACAAATTAACTCTTTTAAGAAAGTCATTATTTATTCATCTGCATATGAGATAAATATTTGTTAATAAATACATTGATATTTGTTAGAACATTATTACACTAAGAAAAACACATGGCGTAATATTTTAGAATCAGAAAATAAGTCTTGAAATAGTCTACTTAGTAGGTAGGTCTACTTAGTCTGAAAGACGGAAAAATTAATCATGAAATTGTTCAATACTATTTTACATCAGTTTCAATGAAAGAATTCCATCATTAGCTCCGTTCATTGTTATAGCCATTATTATAGATTATAAACAATATAGTCGTAGATTGAATAGCTTTTAATTAACATAAATGTTACAAGTGTTGTAGAAGTACTTTTCTACTTTATATTGTTAATATATTATTTATTGTGTGTAATTAATTCTGGTAATTCTGTAAGTAGAATATTTGTCAAAATTGTAAAAATAGATACTGTTTCTACCATACTATGGTGAATATAATATTTTAAATTATATAAAAAAATATTTTTATGAATTAATTTATAAGTACAATATGATTATTTTATTGCCTCACTTGTCTAGTGCTTAACACAGATCCGAAAGTCCTAGATTCGTTCGTTCTACGTCGCGTTTTTTCCATATTCTCAATAGCGGCCCGGAGTTCGAAAGTTCGTGATTCAACCCTTACTTTGAAGAGCTGTAAGCCGTCGGTACCGCCTCTGGCCGGTCTCTTATCGGTCATGTCCAATCATCGCCATATCAGACTTTGTGAGTGAAAGGAATGGATAGTGCACTTACATTCCCACGACAAGGCTATTGTAAACTCAAGAACTAAATACTTGATTCAAATAAATTTTAACCCGCAATTTAAATATAGGAGTCAGTTTGTCAGAATCGAATGTTAACGATACCCAAATCACATGGATTTTCATTATCAGATCTTGTAAATTAAGCATTCTGATTTCTGAATTGGAATAATGCATGATTAAACAAACTCTAGGAACTACTCCTACTATACATATACTAAACATAAAATATTAATGTACAATGGTAGCTTTGATAAAAATCTATTAAATTATGATTGTTTAAATACATTTATGTACATAGGTACATGAGGTGCGCCAAATTCTTAATCCTCAAAAATACATCAAAACATTTCACTTCTAACCGACATTAAAAAAGAAGGAAATAATGAATTTAGTATATTGCTTATAATCTACTAAATATATTTTCATCTTGGATTTTTACGATGTCTTTTAATATAATTTCAAGAAAAAAAATCTTAAATTTTATTTCGATGTTTCTTAAGTTTGCGTGTCTTTCACTTAAAAAGTAATTAAAAATGTCGAATCAAGCAACGGAATCACACATTGGAGTCTTTTAAATGGTAGAAAAAACACTTCAATATCTAACCCGCAGTTCCCGACTTTGTATTGTGGAGTTGTAATGTGCTAGCTAATTCTATGTCAAGAATGCTAAGTGGACCGACCTACTATGCCGAGTGTTTCAAGCCCCATTTTTACTTGTGTATCCACTTGCATTGGGGTCGCGAGCTATTTTTATTTAGCATTTATAAGATATCTGCAGTGTTACTTTTCCTCTTGCTACCGGCGAGTAAACGTAGTATTTGTTTTACTATGAAGGTTGTGTGCTTATTATACTTTGACCTCATCACACAACTGTGACATTTTTTTTTACGTAAATATTCACTTGCTCTTGAATAATGTTTATTTTTATTTAGAGCAAAAATTTTACATTTTTGTACTGCTTATGATAATGATAGCTTGCTTATATATTATCTTAAATCGTTTATGGAACATAAATTAGGAATTATAATATTTATAGATCGTTTTCGATATTATATAGAGATTCAGTATAACTACTGAAGTAAATTTATAGTTAAAATATTTAAAAAATACATAATATTTTTTTTAATTAGTAAATATATTTCGAATAATAATAAAAAAACATATATTTCGACTTTCAGGCATTAAAAAGTAAGAAATAGATGAACGAGGTGGTCCATTTGTATTTGGTGTCTATGCAAATATTTGTAGTAGTAGTTCGAGTATAGTCGATGGCAGTTAACGCAAGACATTTTAATCTTATTTATCTCTAAACCTCATGGCCCCATCCATATATAACAAAGGATCTGCCTTTGTAATATGGGACCGTCTCGCAAGTACGCACTCATTAAAAAATTCAATCGCGCAAACAGTCAATAGATGGGAGTCAATTATGTAAGCCTTGGTCTTTTTGAAGTTTAAAAATTTAAGTGTCAAGAAAAAATCTATCATTGCAACATACGTAATGTTTAATTACGCTTTCAATGGCTATTCATTTAGATATAGTACATATATCAGTACAATTAAATATAATTTATATTATATACTCGCATTGCGCGCGGCTCCGCCCGCGTTCAAATGAGAAAAACCTAATTCTTAGGTTTTACATATTAGTATACTCTTACTTTGCAGTTTTAGTTTTTTTTTTACTCAGAAATGAGATATTTTTCCGGGTTAAAAAGTATCCTATATGTTGACCCGGATAACCAGCTATCACCATACCAAATTTCATCAAAATCCATCCAGTGGTTTTTCCGTGATGCGGTAACAGACAGACAGACAGACAAAAATTCTAAAAACTATAGACTCGGCCTCTGTATCGATAATAATGTTTATTTCAATAAGATTTTCCAATAAATATTTAATGTACAGATTCGGCTTAGTTACAGTTTCATTATATGTACAGATAATATTTTACGCTCCCAAATACAGACAAAGTTTCATTAATTTCATCAAGTTGTAACAAATAATGTCGATGGTTCTAATTGAGTGGGATAGCACAATTTTAGCTTCTCCAGGCATAATTGCTATAATTTGGTATCATTACTTCTTTCAGATGTTTCGCCTTGCCTACAATTACAGTCCACGAATTAGTCGATTATCTAATGAAACAATGATCAAATAACCATTTTTATTTATGCTATACTCGTATTTTATTATTAACTAGTCTTTTATTAGACAGACAGACAGACAGACAGACAGACAGACAGACATTCATTACATTTTCGAGATACACATTATTTACACAATATGTCTCATTGTTTCAGGTTATTTCTGGCATATCACGGACTTTCACTACGACCCACTGTACACAGCGCAAGGCGATACTAGAAGACGTAGGTATAAATTTGTGATCGATAAAATATATTTGTGACATTTTATCATATACCTAAATCTAACAAGAAGCGACATTTATATATTTTTACTTTCACCACGGGAATTGTTGTTACAATTATTATAATACTAAATATATTACTTTTTTATTGAATACAAAATTGATCGAACATGAAATTTAAATATTATTATACAGTGGTCACTTGTAGTTGTATTTAAATATTATAAAATAAATTAAATTTATTTATTCGGTTCATTTTTTCGCTAAAATAAAACATTATGTATTAAAATAATAAAAAAATGACCTTTTAAGTGAAAAATGGCATGGATTTCAATAAAGCCGTACAAATAAATTATTCCATATTAAAGCTGGACTTTTTCGTTAAATTTAAATTACTCCTTGAGGTACCATAAAATAATATAATTTTATAGTTCCGAATAATTTTCCAATTATACATATATTTTTTTTATATATGTTACATTCAAATTAAAAACCTCCTACTTTTGAAGTTGGTTGACTAAAATTATAGGTTTTTACTACAGATTGTCGAAGAGCAGACGAGCGTGGAAGTTCAGGCCATCATCGAGCATTAGGCCGTCTTGGAGACTACTCATGCGACAGTTCGCTAGAACTCATACAATCCGCGCTGAGATACATGCGCACGCGTCATTCAGAAAACGTAGAATTTGTTCTATGGACTGGGTTAGTTAAATTTAATTTCGATTTTAATATAATATTATAACTTCGATTAAGACACGCAAAGATCAAAGTAGCAGAGGAAACTTTTTTTATATTGCTTCGAAATACATTATAATACTCCTAGTAAGTAATATGCTAAATACTATAACTGTGTCGAATCTGTACATTAAATATTTTTTTGGATAATCTTATTGAGATAGTCATTATTATCGATACAGAGGCCGAATCTATAGTTTTTATAATTTTTTGTCTGTCTGTATGTCTATTTGGGAACGCATCACGAGAAAACCATTGGACTGATTTTGATAAAATTTGGTATGATGATAGTTTGTTATCCGGGTCAACATATAAGATACTTTTTACTGCGGGAAAATATCTCATTTCTAAGAAATCTACATTAAACTTTAAAACCTAATATATAAAAAGCATATTTTTGCAGGGACATCGTAGCAACTCAATACTCCAACAACGAAGATAACAGGTACCAGGCGATCAGAAACATAACAGAGCTTCTCCGTATGACGTTCAGTTCGCACTTTGTCTTTCCCGTACTCGGGCATACAGACCCGGCGCCTTCCGAGACACTGACTAATTTGTGGAGCCATTGGTTACCTATGGAAGCTTTACAGACTTTGAAAAACGGTACGTTCAATTTAGAGATCATCTCATTAAAGAGATTAGCAGTTCAATTTAGTATATAAAATTATTTCTTTCAATAATGTCACAGTTTTGTTTTGAATTTTGAGAGCATTGTCTCGGCTATAAATCCGAAAAAAATATAGTATAATTTGGAATATCATACTTGCATAAATCTAAGAAAGTATTTAGTTTTATAATGGGTTGTTGCTTGTGTCTGATGTGTGGGAGGAGAAGCCTTTCATGAAATATTTTATTAAAAATATTACAAGGAGTTGCAAAAGTTTAAATGTGACGTTTTTAGTATATTAATTTCAGATTAATTTTTACACATATACTAAAATTGTAACTAAGCCGAATCTGTACATTAAATATTTTTTGGAAAATCTAATTGAAATACATAGTCATCATTATCGATACAGAGGTCAAATCTATACTTTTTAGAATTTTTGTCTGTCTGTGATCGCATCATGGAAAAACCACTATAAGGATTTTGATGAAATTTGGTATGATGGTAGCTAGTTATCCGGGTCAACATATAGGATACTTTTTACTGCGGGAAAATATCTCATCTTTGAGAAATCTATACTAACCGTTAAAACGTAATAGTCTTTTATAAATTGAAAGATTTCCAACCTTATGGGTAGTGGCAATAACAAGCAACAAGCGACAGCACGTATCTAACAAAGTAAATTAAAATTAAAACCTATATTAGTGAATCTGACTATTTTTTTCTCTACACTGTGAAATAAATCTTGAAGTTATTTGATTTTATTTACTCGAAATACAGTGAAAGAATTTTATACCGAAATGATAAATTAAAATCGCAAGTTCAAACTTGTTCTCTCATATTTTATTCTATTCATTATTGAGGAAAGAAGTGCGGCAAAACTCATTATTCTTCTACCATTATATCCTATTTATACCATTCTATTTTGTTTGTTTTGACTACCATAAGACATTATGACAGTGTGTAGGTTTTGCTAATTAGTGATTAAGTAAGTTATTTTCTTGATTGCAGTAAATGTAACCTAACAATTAAAAATTAATTTATTTAAAACTTAAATGTTTGTCGGTTACAATAATATGTTACTATTGTTATTATAATATATAGTACTAGCATTGCCCGCGGCTCCGCCCGCGTTCAGATGACCAAAAACCAAATTCTTATGTTTTACGGATTAGTATACTCTTACACTACAGTTTTTGCATTTTTCCTCAGAAACGAGATATTTTCCCGCGGTTAAAAGTATCCTATATGTTGACCCGGATAACCAGCTATTACCATACCAATTTTCATCAAAATCCCTCTAGTGGTTTTTCTGTCATCCGGTAACAGACAGATAGACAAAAATTCTAAAAAGATAATAATGTTTATTTCAATAAGATTTTCCAAAAAATATTTAATGTACAGATTCGGCTTAGTTACATATGTATATATTGTACAAATGAATCTTCGTTCATAACAAAGTTTATATCGAAGCGACATATAATGAAATTTTTATTTTTATAACCTAACTAGTTTCTATTATCATTTTTTAGACACTGCTAACCTAGGCTAGGTCCAAGCATAAATCCTAACGATATTTTTCTCAAAGCAATGCCTAGAAAAACCTTCACAAATTGAATGGCACTCTACAGAGCAGTGCATTTTACTTTGACGCCCAGCTATTCTCAGTTTTTGCTAATCGGATAAAGATAAAACAAAGTGAGCTCTACTTGTTTTTCTGCAGCCAAGTTTCGTTAAATTCGATTTTGGTATCAGCAGTTCGAGACAGTTTCTTGTTTTGTTTGTTCTAGTTTCGCTTTACGGTTTTTCACAACTTGTCCTTATAAAGTGCAGTATATTGCAGTATCTAACGATGAACATTAACTAGATCTTTATTCATTTGAAAACACTATTTTCCTAGAATAATTGTATCAAATAAAATGATGCAATTCTATTATCTGCAATCATTTTTAAAATATTTAGAAGTAGAAAAAAGCTGATTTATGTAGGTATTTTAAATTTTATGGTATTATTTCTGATTTTGTCAAAAAAAATTATACGGGATCTCCTAGGGAGTAGCGAAATCGGTCAACCCATCTCCGAGAAATCGGTGAACATACATACATAATATAAAATACTAACATAGTTAAATAACCTCCGTTATACTTTCTTAGATTTACGCGAATACTTGACATTTTAAATAAAACTATCTTTTCGGATTTTTTCGCGAATTTATTTTGATTTTTGGTTCCCGACGTTTCGAATGCTTTACAGCAATCATGGTCACGGGAGAGACTGAGGTGTTAGATGTCTCTAAGGTATTATATAGTTGTTACAGACAGCCTACCCACAATTAACAAAATGAATTCAAAAAATCCTCCTCCGTTATGTTTAAAATCCATTAAAATATACATATAATAAAATAGTAACAAAGCCAAATCTGTATATGAAATATTAAAAAAAAACAATGACTTACGTTGTGTATAGACCTCAAAACAATAGTTGTTGAAATTTTATTACTTTTTGTTAGTCAGTTGTGCATTTTCCGCAAAAAATACCGAACGGATTTTAACTAAATTTTGTGTAGTGATAACTTATTACTCGGGTCAACATTTAGCATACCTTTTACTAAGGAAAATCTCTCATTCTCACGGGAAAACACAATAACTCGTTCGACCGAGTTGTACAATAACTATTATCTATTCAAAACGTAAGCGAAGCGAAGCAAGCGAAGCAACAGCAAGTCGCTCGTGGCTAATAAATTTTCAATATTTATCTGATGATGATATAATTTTGTATCCAGGTGGTTATTACACGATAGAGCAATCGCACAGTAAATTAAGGATCGTGGCGCTCAACACGAACTTGTTCAGCGTAAGTGAAGCCAAAAACGTGCACGCGAAACGTCAGTGGGATTGGTTAGACACCGTGCTGGAGAAAGCCACAAGCAATAACGAAATGGTAAGCCCTTTTTTTATCCTAATTAACTTCATCCAGGCTTCATTGGACTCTTGATATTTAAATTAACATTTGAAGAAGCTATGCATTATTTTGTTTAGTAATTTCGTGCAGTAAGTGCACTATTATACTCGTAAATATAGTATGTGACCCTAGACTAAATGGCGTGTGTTAAAAAATATATAACTTGAGATATTCGTAGTATATTCTCTTGATTCTCTTAATTACTTTTACTGATTTAAATTTATTTAAATCAGTATCTTTTTACTTAAACTATAATTATCGTGTTTAAAGTTCAATATTCAATTACTCTTCTGTCTCCTTTATTTTTCATACAAATTATAGTTAAATATTTATAAAAAGTAATAGCTGACCCAATAGACGTGTTGTCCCAATTTCATTCAAAATTCTATATTAAAAAAATCACTTTCTGGTTTCCCGTAATTTTACGGACGAATTTTCCATTTTTTTTGTCTAAAATCATTATTCGAACTATTACATACAATTTAAAAACAAAAATAGCTAAATCGGTCTCAATAGCCGTTCTTAAGTGACGAGCTTAACATCGAAAAACAACTTAATTTTTATTATATACATTAAATAATATAAGTTAACACCTATACATATAAACTCGTATATATGTATGTACATTTATTTAAAATAATTGAATGAATACTTTATGTGATCAACTCATTTTTTGACTTCACTTAATGAAGCGCATAATAAATTTCAACGTATTTATTATGTGGAAATCCACTGCAATTAAAAGTTAGCCTTTTGTTTCTATTTTAATGATGCGATTTTGTATTGTCTCTGGATCACATATTGTGATTTCATTTGTGTTAAATTAACAACACGAATGTGAAACAAAAGGGGAGTAAGATGACAATATGCTATGTTTATCTATGACATAATAACGGTCTACCCTCGCTTGGCTTTTACATTAGTCCGAGTCAAAAATGATAAAACTTCTTTCATTTATCCCGCGGGAATGAGTTTCTTTTACCGGGGCAAAATAGCATTTGTAACAATCTCACAATTTTCGCAACGGTAAAATCGTAGCAAATGTGCTACGACTTTACCGTTACGAAAATTACCGGATACCGACTTATAGACGACATTATTTTTAAACAATTGAACTTTATTTTGTGTAAAAAGCTATACGTAAAATTATTGAATACCCATACAAACTTTCAACCCCATTTTTACCCCATTAAGGGATGACGATTTCCGGAATAAAAAATATCCTATGTCTTTTCTAAGGTCTCAAACTATATTTTTACTAAACTTTACCAAATCGGTCCAGTTGTGTTGAGTTTATTCATTACAAACATACAAAAATACAAATCTTTTCTCTTTATAATAGTAGTGTAGATAAAATTTGATTTATACTTTCCCACGATTCTTCATAAGAAGATATCTCGTCGGGAATCATGTCCATCATCCAGAAGTCTGACTAACATGAGATACATAACGTAAATAATGTTTCAAATCGTACATTTAATTCGTCCACATCAATCCACATTAAGTTTCGAGGTAAAAATTATTAGTTACTCAAATTGTGTCACGTAAGAATTATTTTTTATTTAAATTTTGTAGACAAACGAATTGCATACAAAGAGTATGAAAATTTGAAATTAATATTCATTGGCATACGAAGCCGCAGGAAGATACTAATCTATACATATAATAAAATTGTAACCAAGCCGAATCTGTACATTAAATATTTTTTGGAAAATCTTATTGAAATAAACATTAATTATCGATGGCCGAATCTATAGTTTTTAGATTTTTTGTCTAAAAACTAAATTCTAAAAACAATATATTCGGTATCTGTATCGATAATAATGTCTATTTCAATAAGATTTTCCAAAAAATATTTAATTTACAGATTCGGCTTAGTTACAATTTTATTATATGTATAGATTTTTTTGTTATAATCAATAATACGATGATGGCTCAACAATAGTTAATATTAAGTCTATACTAATATTATAAAGAGGCAGAGTTAGTTTGTTTGAACGCGCTAATCTCAGGAACTACTTATCTGATTTGAAAAATTCTTTTTGCATTAGATAGCTCGTTTATTGAGAAAGGTTATAGGTTATATAACATCATGCTACTACCCAAGGGAGCAGAGTAGTAATCATAAATTTCAACAAATCGGGCAGACTTCCATACATTTTTGTACAACTGATGTATGTGTATGTATGTATAATCAAACAAAATTAACGCTGGTAAAACCGCGGGGCACAGCTAGTTTATTATATTCAAAGTGGACCAATTATATTTTGTATCAGGTAGTAACAATAGATTCAATGAATTTTATCATTTGATAGCTTTCATTGTTTCGTTTAATGAAAACAATAGGTTATTATTATATTATAATTAAAAGATTTAAGCACTTCAATTACTAAATATTGCTTTTTTTAATTAATTCTAACCATCAGACATTTAATTAAAATAAGTAGCTTATGCTCAACCTTTGTAAGGGTCCTTGTTTCGTAAATTCAATTAATATTTAAAAATCCTTTTTTTGGACAGTAATCGTTAATTATTTTATAGGCATACCAGTAGCCATGGGTTTGAGTCCTGTATGTAGCAAATTTGGCTTAACAATATTTATATTTGCCTCCGTCTGGCTAAGACTAACACTAACATAGGAACCATCTACTAGGTCTGCGTATTGCCAAATACCACCAGTGCAGAGGATAGTACTTAGAAAGAAGCTTTCCTTCCCTGATAAATAGTATACGCAAAGGCATCTGTGCCTGTAGCATGACACAAACAACGTCCGACTGGAGGTATACGTCTCCATTTTAACGTTATTATTTTGAGTATCTTGCCACAATTAACACCCATAGTTTTGCCTGTTTTAAATATTTCCAAATTTCGTGAAGTTAAAAATGTAATTTACAATAATATCTATACATTAGAACCCTTAAAATAAATGAAAGATGGTTTTTATTTTATTCAGATAATCTCTAGAAAGGATTGTCGCTAATCGGCTTAGAATTAAATAATTAGGTGAAAAACACATGAATTTTCTTTCTATTCCAAAAATACATATACGCATTGAAAGCAAACTACACAAAAAAATTACTTTTACAAAAATTGAATATAACATCAAAACATCAACAATTTGGTAGAATTTCACCAGTGATTATGTGAACGAGACTCTAATCTTGTAAATTATGAAAGCAGCGCCGGACTTCCCCGCGTGGTTCCGGTGCGCTAGTTATGATACCGTCCACTAACAAGACCTATTTAAACTGCCTTGAGAAACTATATACCGCATTAGATTTGGATTTGATGAAAATTATTTTGGTTCATTTCTGTTACGTTGGTTACATATCGATTTTTGATATATTGTTACTTTTATTTGATAGGTAGTTATTTAGAATGAGATAGATAGCTTTAGGTGAGGTGAGAATTTATCATTATTTTAAACAAGAAAATGATAAGATGAATGATGATATCTCTTTCATGGTGTATAAGTTAGTCCTGTTTGTGATTATTTCTTTTTTGTGCGTTTGGGATTAATTTTTGTAATTATTTTATTAATATATAAAACAATTATAAAAAATATCCTACCAATATTATAAATGCGAAAGTTTATGAGGATGTATGGATATATGCATGTATTGATGTCAGCTTATTACTCTTTCACCCAAAAACTACTGAACGGATTTCAATGAAACTTTACAATAATATAGCTCATACATCAGAATAACTCATAGGCTACCTTTTATCCCGGAAAAATGCACGGTTTCTGGGGGATAAATTTCTTTTTTTCTTTTTTTATTATTTTATTTGTTTTCATTAAAAAAAATTCGAGACTGTCATAGAACTAGCATTAAGGTATAATATCGTTTTATTGTTACTAAAGTTATTTAGATATGTTAAAAATCAGGACAACAAACTGTCTGCGCTGATAAGTGGATTACAAATTTTAAGCGACAGAGTAAAATATGTATTAAACTTAAGGCTCGTAAAAAATGACAAAAGATAACACGGTCTTAGTCTATATTCATATTATAAAGAGGCGGAGTTTGTTTATTTGTTTGTTTGTTTGAACACGCTAATCTTAGGAACTACTAATCCGATTAAAAAAAATCTTTTTGTATTTGATAGCCCGTTTATTGAGGAAGACTAGGATATATATCATCATGCTACTACCTAAGGGAGTGGAGCAGTAATTATGAATATAAACAAATCAGGCAGACTTCCATACATTTTTTTAAAATTATATAGATATTATATTAATGTATAATTTTACAAAAATGTAGAATTATATATAAATAATAACATAACGATACAAAACAACGAACCCGAGCGAAGCGAGGGTGATTCGCTATAATAATACATAAAGCCAGTTATTTTAGATTGAACTTGTGCAAAGCCGCGGGTTCTGCTAGTTTTAGAATAAAGTGAAAGGAAAATTTAAAAATGGAAAGTGTATTAATTATATAATAACTAAATTTTAGGATAAAAACATTTATTTACATAATGTAATACGATTTACAAAAGAAAATTACCAACGCTTAGTGTTAACTTCAAGGCTTTATTTCCAACAATTTTACAAGAAAAGCATTTAAATATAATTTTAGACGTAAGCCTCGTAAGCCTTGTTGTACGCTACGCTCAAGAATGTTTCCGCATTCACAATTATGACTCATTACAAGGCGCTGCTGTATATCACCGTGACAAACGTAGCATGTTACTTAACAAAATTAATGTAAATAAGAAGAATTTTGTGTTTTGCTCAAGTTGAATTGAGTTTACATAAAATAAGTTTTAGTTTAAGAAGTTATAAAGCGACCATTCTAAAAGCATTGGATATTTTCATTTTACATACTTTAATGTACCTAAGTATGTTGGAGACTATTATAATGCTATAAATTCAGCGCTGGTTTTGCCACTAGAGGCACTCGGGGATAGTGCCCTGGGTGGCAAAATTCAGAGAGCATGAAAAAAATTTTGTTTGCATTATCGAAAATTCTTTTTTTAATTTTACCAAAAAGTGAAAAATAAAAAAAATATCTTGTATGTACATTTTTCGAAAAATTCATATCATTTATAAATTTTTTTTTTGCATTTTCCAAAAAAATAATAATTTAAATAATTTAAACTTTCAACGTTTTATTCAAAATTTCGATGATGGGGCTGCATTTTTTACTATGCCCAGAAGCGGCGCTAATGTTAAATCCAACACTGGCTGTAATAGACTTTATCCCTTTAAGAATAAATCTCAAAGTACTTTGTTTTTATTGTGTCGTATAATAAAAGATTAAAACAAATATGAAACACAGATTTAAGAAAAGTATCACAGAAATATTGCTTTTATTATTTACACAATATATTTAAATAGCTTTTTTACAGTAACTTTTTACGGACTTGCACAAAGATGGAGGGTTCAAATTGCGTATGTTTGTTTTTATGTTACGCGATGTCTTCACCAATTCTACGTCGATATTAATATTTTTAACCATTTCAAGAAAAGTTTTGTAGTCAACCAACCTGAGCTTCATGGAAATAAAATTTAATCAACACAACTAAGTAAATTGTATTAAATCAAGATTAACAAATAAATATATACCTATACAATATATATATATTACTAAGGAAATGAAAACGTATCCAAATATGACTACATATTCTACTACATTTACAATGAAGAACATTTGTGTATTTGGATTTCTGTACATATTTGTCGATCAGTTGACAACGTATTCGTAATCGAAAGATGAAAAAGGGCTAAGATCGATTTCCGACAAATTTAACACGTATCTTATATTAATAATATTTTCTGTTTACAGTCATCGTGTATCTTCCGCCATAGAATAAAAGTGCAAATATTTGCTTAGTAAATAAAAAATATTATTAGATGAGTATATCAAAACTATATTTTATACTTATAGTCATACTTTACATAAGTATTAAATTAATTAACAATAATTTTTAAATAAAAGGATTTTTTCGGATTTTTTCGCGGATTTACTTTGATTTTTGGCTCCCGAAGTTTCGAATGCTTTACAGCAATTCTCGGGGGAGAACAAAAAACCACAATAAATCCGCGAAAAAATCCGAAAAGATAGTTTAATTTAAAATGTCAAATATTCACGTAAATCTAGAAAAGTATTATTCTTTGAAGCCATTAACAAGAGAAATGAATTTGTAGAAAGTATTATAAAACAATTAAAGTTAAACATACTGCACAAAATATGTGTTATATTCTAAAAGGCCTGTACAAGGTGAGTTCAGTAATATAATTTCCGAAATAATAGGACGAAAAATTCCGTCGCATACGTTCTCCCTTCGAAGGGGTTGTGAAATCAATTTATGCTTGATTTTGTCGCCTTGGGAAGCCTGGGATGTAGGGCAATTTCAACAAAAAACACTTCAAGGACGCTGTTTGTTCGAATAAATCGAAGGCATTATGAGTCGCTTGCTTCCCGACATTTTTCACGCTAATACTGTCGCATGTTACTATTGCATAGCTTTGTTGAGTGAAAGAAAATTGTCTAGATTAAAATGTTACATGTTTGGAAATATAAATAACTTTATATATATTACAGTTATTTTATATTACAATTATGTATTTTTTTCGAATATCTACATACATATTTAAGCCGAAATTTTCTACCTAAATACTTATGTACACAGATAGCATCATATTGTTTTGATTTTCATTGAGTAAATTTAGTTTAATTTATTTCTTAACTTTGAACATTTAACTCTAGTAAATAAGGCAGTATTGTTGCTCAACTAATTTGATTTTTTTAGATTTCTCTTAGTCCGGATTAGAATAGTAAGTATTAAAACATCGGAAAAATTCAGGAAATATATATATATATATATATATATATATATATATATATATATGGCTAATGCTGGCTAATAACTATATCTATTTAAAATGTACCTAGCGACGAACCCGAGCGAAGCGAGGGTGAGCCGCTAGTATCTGTATAAAATAAAGTATAATACAAATATTTAAAAAGTCTTATTAAGCTATAAGTACGTAATGTGTGTTTATATTAAAATACCTTTATTTTATTTTAATCTTTAAATTATACTTATCCCAATGTGAAGAGATGTCTAATGACTGTGCTATTATTATTTTAAAATTCGTGAATCTCTTTTATGGTAAATATTACTGTATTAAAAATGTTATCGTTTTTTTTTTGGTTCCGTATCTCAAAAGGAAATAATCGGAACCACATTACAAGATCACTCGTGTCTATCGATATATCACTCTCTATATTCTCAGCTACCCACACAGAAAGTACATTATAAAATATGAATAATGAATATGGGTTAATTTTCTAATTATTTTATTATTTTCTGTGAATTTAAACAAAATTCAACATACTCGTACATACATATTTCATGCGATAGATCTTCTTATGAATAAAAATATCTACTTACTACTTCTTATATATATTTAACAATGTAATAAGAAAATGGCATGAAAATACAATTTCCCGATTACTTTTTGAACAGATATTATAGTTATTAAAGCTTAAATGTAGAGGAAGCAACTTCAAAATCATCACACTAACACTTTTAATGTCTAATTCATTGATTTTTTCTCAACAGGTGTACATCGTAGGTCACGCGGCTCCAGGTTCTGATTCAGGATATAATTCCTACACAGTCGACGCAAATAACAAATATTTGGGACTCGTGCGTCGCCATGCGAGGATTATCGCAGGACAGTTCTTTGGACATCTACACGTTGATACTTTCAGAGTTATATACGATGATGGTATGTAAAATTGTTTTATTATATAGATTAAATAAGATTAAAATAATGGCAGAACCGTACTTTCTATTCTTTCTTCAAACATAGTTATATTTATTTTATTAAAGTCGTCTTCGTATCTAGGTACTTTTTAACGGTTGGTAGGGAATAGATCAGACTATACATATATGTATATATATATATATATATATATATATATATATATATATATATATATATAGCCTTCCTCAAGAACGCTATCTAATGCAAAAGATTATAATATTCGAATAGATTAAAAGATATAACCCCCCTTTTAATTCTATTCCATTATACCAGCAAAATTCATTTGGTACTCAATTCGGTAAATTATTTTGAGAAGCGTGTTCAAACTCAACTGGTTACACCAATTAGAAGAAATTAATACACTTAATAATAGCATACATATGACATGATATCGCTATTAACCATGCATCGATCAGTCTACTTAAAATTCAAGACACATAGCGTATTTAGTACACATCCAAATACCTGTGGACGATGCGACGGCACGCCCGGATTAGCTCTCACAGTTTGGTATATTGTGCTGTAAGGATTAAAGTTGTTGAATTTTGGCTTTTTTCTTTGTTATCCGCCGAAATATTGATAAAGTTACTTGTTTCATCATAAAATAGGTGAACGGATTGTATAAAAATTTAGGCTGAAAAATATGAAACCTGCCTCTGGATACTTAAAAAAGTTAAAAGCTGCTAGTGTCGTGGAGTGATTTTACAGCTTGTTCTCAGCTCCTAAAGTTCAGCTAAGTTTTAAATATGTGAACTCATTTAATTTAATCATAGAGCAAAACGGGCCACCAACGGACTTAGTTGCTCTATGGATTTAATAACTTATCGGATACGTCTGAAAAGATATTTATATATATTTTTTGTTATTTTCATCCACATATAAATTTAGCTAAAGATACAAAAAAATGCAAATTCTACTTACATTCGTAAAAGCTGAAACAAGACTTTATTAAATAAAATATATAATAGCTATTCAGTTAATATTTTTCGTTTTTCACGCCACTTCGCGACGCTGAAATGTTTAAACGAACCTAATAATTGCGTGTGTATTTAAACACGAACAAACTTTTTTCGTACCACTTTAATGATGCCGTGAAGCAAAGCCTTGCATGTTAAATACAGCCTACAATTTTACAGAAACATTTAAATCGATATCGTTTGATGATAAGTGGATAACTTTAGAAATATCGCACCGTAAATAATATTTATACCTGTAATTTTCTGTTTATATGATTGATGACGATAATCAGGTAATGCGGCATAGTATTTGGCATATAATCTGTGATAAATTTATATCTGCGGATTTAGACATATACTAAACTATTTAAAAAATATGTTGACAATGGGCTTTACGCCTATATATAAGTTGCTATCTATATATCTAGGGATATAACCATTGTTTTTAAATAGTAGAATTTACTAATAATATTTTTTTTATAATACTTTCTTACATTTACGGGAATATTTGATAAAAAAATCTATTTTTAATTACAATATTTATAAAAATAAAAACTTTAAAATGTTTAGAATTAACATTAACAAATATTGTAAGGTACTTTGGTGCCACTTTTGAATTTATTGAAATTATTTTGTAAAATTGTGGGTAGGCACTGTATGTAACAACAATAATAATGATCTTTGAGACGTTTAAAACCTTAGTCTCTACGGTAAGCATTATGGCAGTAAAGCATTCGAAACGTCGTGAACTGAAAATCAAAATAAATCCGCAAAAATCCGAAAAGATAGTTTTATTTAAAATTTATTTTTTAATTAAGGTTTTTTTTTTGTATTATTAATTTATTGGGCTATAAGGTTTTTTCGTTACGGTAAAGTTTTTATGTATATATGTTACTATGTATGTTTTATGTACTAATTGTATAGTGCTGTATGTACTGATTAGATTGGGGCATGGTAGGTGAGAAGCTACGGTTCGTTTCGATCCGCCTTAGCCTTCTCGTTAGGCTATTTGTTTTTGAACCCAAAAGCCCTGAGCCCCTCTCGTTAACTGCGGTCAACAATTGTTTCACTTCATTATTCCATATGCTATAACTATATCTCTAAAAACGTAGTAGTGAAATGATGTATCTTTCACCAGTTCTTCTCAGGTCTGAGGTTTCTTCTTTCCGAACTGGTAGTAGACTCATGACGTTCAGTAAAAAAATGTAATAATTTAATGCTGAATAAAATACTTTGATTTGATTTGTACAAGTATCGTCCAACATAATGTAATAATTGTACACCCAATCTTTTAAAACACTAAAAGTTACATATAACATCAAATCATTCGTAGTTTTTTTTTTCAATAAACAAAATCCTTCCACAAATTATTTTGTTTATTCAAACGCGCCATATTTACACGTTACATTGTCTTACACTTCTATACGATTAATAATTCTTTATTTTTAACCGACTTCAAAAAAGGAGGTTTCTCAATTAGAATGTATTTTTTTTCGTTACTATCAAGTATTGTTGTTGTAATGACAAGTCCAACTGTAGCAAATATTCAATATATTTAATGAGTTTATTTATTTTTGTGCTGTGTTATAATATCATTTGAGTGTATTTGTCGATAAAATGATAATTAATAGGTTAAAGAGCATTATTTATAAATTAGGTTACATATACCTTATGTAAGTTATAATTTTTAACGATGTGTTGGAATACAATAACGATTTTTGGTATATCTATAACCGAATCCAGAACTATAATAGCAAACGGCAAGTAATGCTAAAAGTTTTCTCAAGGCCAATTTTGATAAAGACAAAAACTTCATCCATCGATCATCAGTCAAGAGTGTCGCTATAAATCAAATTATGAAAAGTTAAGATATTATAAACCCAACGAAACGAATTTATTTTTCATTTATTAAAAAAATCTAATGAAATTATTCGTATTTTTTTAGGAACTTAAATATTTTCTTTTTAGGAACTTATATTTTTTACATCTTCTGAGATATAAAAAAATATTTTTTGCTATTTAATAAAAAAAATAAGATTTTTTCCGTTGTAATTTTCTATTTAAAAATTATTACCACATAGTTTTAATCCTTTTAATAGTAAGACTTTCGCTCTTCCGGTCACTGTGCGATAATTATGTTTATAATTACCAATTTTAAACTATTATTTTTTTATCTGAACAGATATTAGGACTTCTTCGATCATTTTTATTATTTCCTGAAAAAAAAAATCACTATCAACTTCATAAATCCTCCTTTAAATTGTTTTGTTTGAGTTGACATGAGTTTAGAGTAATTATGTAATCACAAAACTTTTATAATGATAATAAAGCAAAAAGTATTTCGCTCTTTTGTATAATTAACTATTATTTAAACAGTTTAATGCATATATAAATTATTTAATAATATTTTTTTTCATTAGATCAACCAGTCTCTTGGGCGTTCCTGGCGCCATCCGTGAGCCCTTACCACAGTTCAACAGGATCATCAAATCCAGGCCTAAGATTATACAAATTTGATTCGGACACTGGAAAGGTAACGTAATAAATAATTTGTTAATTTTAATTTTAATATTTCACCGATATTTTCTCAATCTATTTAACACGTAGGAGTTATAATTAATCTTTATAAGATGTTCATGTTCTGAACATATTTTATATATTTTAATATTTTTTATGTCTAGATGCCATTACTTTATGTTTTGCTAAGCTATTTTGTTGTTGTGACTATACTATATGGTTTTTAGGATTATCTTCTAGTTCCTAACGAGGTACTTTAAATGTATATCATCTAGGTCGGGTTTAGATCTCACCAATTTGCTTAGTTCTTAATAAAAGTAACTTCGTAAATGCAATGAACGGTTGAAGATTTTTTAGTAGTAAGTTTAAGAATCTTCCTAACTGACTCCTTTTCTTCAGACATTTACATATTTTGCTTTGTTATTCTCAAAGTATTTTTTTAAATTACATTGCTTCAAACTTTTTTCAAATACTGCATAATAAATTAAACAAATACTCATTATAATGTTTTATCCTATCTTACGCCTTGTTATTATCAACGAATGCTAGATATGGTGATTTGTTATATTGTATGAAATCAATAATGGAGTAATTCCATCTAAAATTAGCCTGTTCTCTGAATTTATATTCACAAAGCTACTTAATTGTTCAACTAGCTTTTGACTTACTGATATTGGTAGTAGTATATATTTTGTTTTTATTGCGTAAAAGGATAATATGAGAAGCAGATGCTGGTGCATATCATTTAATGAGGTTTCTACTTTTGAACTACTTTAACAAGTTTAAATTAAAAGAGAAAAATAAGAGTTGGATTATGCTCAGGTTTATTTATGTTCATTTGAAAGCCTTCCAATGCAAACAATTCCGTACCACACAATGATTTAAAAATTTTAATTATAGATTTCGACACTATCTGTGCATGGTTTTTATCTTGCAACTATAAACTTAATATTTTTATTTTATTTTAATAAAATTAACATACTCATATGATATTTAGCTTTATACTTTTCTTGCTTTTGCCCAATAACCCAAAAGAATAACTAATGTCAATTTGCCTTTAGCATAGTTAACTTCCAAAATATCTTTGATTGATATTTCAATTATCAAAATTAAAATCATAAAAAAATCGAAAAAAATAATCCGAAACAATAGGTTTTTAAAATAACATTTTTTTGTTTCGACATGTTTTTTTGAATAGATTGCAAGATTTGTTTCGTAACATCTATGTTGCTTTTTCTTTTATTGTTATTAATGATTTTTAGTCTTTTATACTCTTGTGTGATGTGATTTATCGCAATTTAATGTTTTAAGGTCTTTATATAAAAATCAGACCATTCGACGTATTGAGTCAATTAGACTGAATAAATATTATTTTTCCAATAACAAATTTGTTACGCTGTACAATAAGTCAACAAAGTCAAAAATATTACAAAAATATTGTGAGCTAAAATAAGTTCCATAATAATAAGTTTAAAAAAATGTTATAACAGTTTATATTTCGCGCACGCTATTTCTCAAATAGCAATGTTTTATAAGATTGCGAATAGATATACCATCAAAAGATATTCTATCAAAATTGCTTTGCGTCAAGCCCATAATAAAATAAAGTGGTCGGTATATGGCGAATCGATAACAAATCAAAGAGCTATGTTGGTACAAGAAATGGGATCTATATATAAAATACACAACGCGAAATCGCCTTCGTTCATTCGTCATTTTATTAAAGAAATCTGTACTATAATAATAAAAAATTTAATTAATAGGTAATTTTCAAAATTATTTTTAACATTAAAATTCACCTATACAAAGCCAGGGCGCTTTCGCTAGTATACTTTATAATAAGCATTGCTACGTTTGAATGTACCTATTACGAAAATAATCCTTAAATAACCAATCTCTTGAGTAAAGTTTTGTTTTAAAATTTATTGATTTCCTGCACTGTTTCTTGCTTCTCTATAATTATAACTCATTGACCGAGATTAGATTGTATCTTTAATAATGACTTGAACCTAATGAATAACAAAGTAAAGTCGTTGCTTTAAAGTCATTTTAAATGTCTTTTTTTACATTTACCTACGAAAATAAATCGTTATTCATATGAGGATTATTGATATAATCGGTCTAGTCATATCTGAAATTAGCCGAAAAATAGACAGAAAACAAACAAAATATATTCCATGGCCCTTTAAGGAAATATAGCTTTTATTTAAAAAAAAAAACAACCAGATGCTGCAATTTGCTGGCTTACAAGTCTAAATTTTACGTGTTTTATCTAAATCAGACTTAGGGACTGACTGCGTTTACATTGCCTACTTAAGAAACGTTATATGTAAAAATTGCACCCGTAACCTCCATATCATGTATTGGGACAAGTTAAACAAAACATATCGTTCTTTATGTACTAGCAGCTCGCCCTGACTTCGTTTTGGTCTTAACTTCGCTAAATGAATTGAAAGCCTTTTTCTTTTGTACTTTATCCCTGGCAACTTTTCTTGTTTCCTAGAAAAAGTAACTATATATTTAGTTACTTTTCGCCTTTAATTCACCGGATTAGTCACTGGAATGCAAGATGCATAATCCAGTAGTGATTAATCGGAGCAATATTCACCAGAAAAAAATTTCCATGGTTGGGCTTTTGTTACGTCCAAATAACAAAAAAAAGTTTTGAGCTTAATTGTGAGACTCTCATTGCTTATTTGGCAGGTACTAGATTATACACAGTTTTACTTGGACCTGACTTTGGCTAACCGAGCGGCTGCGGGAGCGGGTGCGGGGACGGTAGCTGGCTCCGGGGCGGAATGGACGGCGGAGTATAACTTGACGCAATATTACGTGTTGCGAGATGTTTCTGCTGAATCACTACATCATTTAGCTGATAAGCTTCAGGATACAGCGATGTTTAATAAGTAAGTATATATTTATTTACATATCTATTTCTTGGTAACATACATATACATATAATATATACTATAATATATACATATAATATTTTTGATTTTCATATTAAATTTGTCTAAAACTTGAATTCGATTTACATGACTGTAGTTATATATGAAATAATAAATTAAAAGAAAAATAAATTGCTTTTTTAACTAATATCGTAAGTATATATTTAATTTAAAAACTTTCCTATAGATACTTACGAGCATACAATGTAAAGCTCGACACACCTGACAACTGCGACGGCGCGTGCGCACACCAACATTTCTGCGCGATCACGTGTCTCGAACATCGCGCATACACTCAATGCGTAGAGGCAGCGGCGAGCGCGTTAGCTGCATCTCGCTCCATTCAAACTGCTCCGCTCGCTAATATAGTGCTAGCCATTTTATGTGCCGCTACGCTTTTTATTGGTTAGTGGGTAAAGTGTAATTGACGATTATGATGAGAATTTGCAACTCTGAATTCGTTTTTTGATTTTAGTGGTCATATAGAAAAGTTAACTGGTATTCTTGTGAGGATATTGATTCTGTTCAGGCAAATGTTTTTGGACATAATTAATGTTTATGGTTGTAGACTAGCGAGTAGCGAGGCACCGAAAGTGTATGTTGGTTCTTTAAAAATCAAAAGCAGACTGTCAATCTACTAAGTATCTGATAGCTTTAGAGGTCTTCTAAAAAGATGCTAAAGGTATAAGATATCGTTTTACCCAACGAATATTGATGCTAATACAGTTGATAATGAATTTTGACTGACAATTAAGCGTAATAGACACAAAGGAATTTAGATCCACTAATCTGATTGAGTATGCTACTCGTTATGTTCTAAAACCCTTCATAAGAATGTCTTCCGGGAAGGCTATTGAAATCTGATCCCATTATTCATATTTATTAAAAAAAACGAATTTCCAGAACTACGAGTACGAATTCTGATTATAAAGTTACGTGAATTTTATTGGATTTTGTACGTGATAAAAGGCGTAATATTGGTGGTTGGTTATGCTCAGGCTATTTGTGATACGAGACGATTATGGTTACTGTTAAACGATTCGTTGCAAGTGGTTGCGTTTATTTTTGTTTCGTTTACTATATATTATTATATAGTAGTTTTAGGTAGATTAAAACGTGTCAAATTTTATTCAAACATCATTTCCGTATCTAACTTTGATGTTAGATTGGCTTTTTTTAGTTGACCGCTTTACTTACGGTATTTAGCGTAAACACTAAACATACCATTCGTAGATTAGGTAATTAAATTTTTTATACTGCAGTATTCGGCGTAAACGTCATTTGTTTAAGAATCCTAGTTTTGTGTAAATATTGTATTAGTATATAGTCTATAGGATACAATTTGTTTATTGCTAATTATTTAACGTTTGAGATTTTTTACTGTCATAATGTTGTTAAGCTGTGCCTATATTTTGCGTGATTTTTTTTTTTAATTTTTCTCATCGAACATTTAATTGCTACTATAACTTAGAAAATGATAAATAACTTTGGTCCTAAGATTACGTGGCATTAAATAATTGTTAAAGACCAAAAGGGAACTAATCAATACATGTATATTTTTGGTAAGACTTAAAAAAAATGCTAACCACAATTTCTAACGTAAACAATTTAAGGCAGTCAAAATACAAAGTTTTCGATTAAAATTATTGCAATGCCATCATTATAACGTTTTATAGTTAGTTGCCTTAAATCGTATATTTTGTAAATGCTCAAAGGCACGATGTTATTTATAATATTTCGAATTGTACATATAATAGTTATTTAGATCTCAACTTTATAAAGGAGGAGCAATTAGACGGTAAGGTTAGTGTAAGACGTAAGCTTATATTGATTTCTTTGCGGTGACCAATAATTTGTGTAGATCATGAAAAATTTAGTAAAATAAAAAATGCATTTTATTGTTTTAGGTATATAGCTTTGGTGTAAAAATATTATATGTGTCCTCTCAACTGTTTCCCTCTTGAAAGTTTTCTTAATAACCATATTTTTTTTGAGTAAACATTTTGAGTTAAATATTATATATCTCATTTTACTTTGCCCTTTTTAGTTATTACTTGTTCACCTTTACATTGTAACTAAATATATATATATATATATATATATATATATATATATATATATATAATATATAGATCTTTAACTTATCCTTTCCATTGATAAGTATATATATATATATATATATATATAATAAAATCGACTCATTGATATTTAAAATAAACCCCTGTTTTTTGTTAATCTCCTTTATATGTTAAATATAATAAGAAAAACATGTATAAGTTTTTGCGAATTAACAACAAATTATATAACAATTACTTAACTGACTCTGTTCTGCCAAAATAATAATATATTTAGCTAATTTTTAATTAAAATACTTTTATTTATTACGATCTTAAAGTCGACAAGCTTTTCTATGATCTTACCGGATACATAGTGGCATGAACGCTAATTCGTTCATGCATAGTGGCTTATACACTCCGAATCTTTTAATGTAGATATACTACTTACTCACCATCGCTTCGCTCGGGTTCGTCCCTAGCTTTTTTACATTATCAGCCGTTGTGGCAGAAAAACAGTAGCGTGAAATTTTTACTCGTATATTTTATGATCATCGAAGTTGCAGATTTTTGAGTTTTAAGTTTAGAAAGTGTGAGTTGAAAAAACATACACGCAAACGAAGCAAGCTAAATAGTATGTATAAATATTAGATATAAAACTGAACACAGTACTTATATGTAATATTGTATTTACCACTATATATTCGGTAAGACGTATAGAGAAAAATCATGGATTTAGAAAAAATATAACCATTATGCACTTAAATCATACTTCAAAACTCATAAATATTAAATAGTATGTTGAAAAATATATATATATATATATATATATATATATATATAATATATATATATATATATATATATATATATATTCTCTAAATTATACTATTAATAATCTTGATTGATTATATTGGCATAACAGCGTCCACTTAAGTCATAAGGAAATATCAAATAACTTATAAATGTAAATATTCCGTTTGATCATAGCTTAAAATGTAAAACGTGTTTTTTTTTACAATGAATGTAACTGTATATTAAATTGAATGTTTTAAATTAATTTTAATAAAGAATCGAAATCGTTTTGTGTGTTTCAATGAGTTTTTTTAAACTTGCACTTTTAAGTATTAAAGTGGAAATAATTAAAATGTTTTAATTAAACTTATTTTTTTTTTATTTATTCATTCTTTATTGCACACACAAGACTGGTGAGAAGATTTAATAAGACAGAAGCGACAGGGTGCTATTAAATTGAATAAATTAATATTATAAAGAGACAGTGTTTGTTTGTTTGAACGCGCTAATCTTAAGAACTACTAATCCCATTTAAAAAATTTTTTTACATTAGATACCCCGTTTATTGAGAAAGGCTATAGGCTATTTTTATTATAACATTATTATAGTCTATCTATTCCTTACCAACTGTTAAAACGTAATATACAAAAAATAGCGCTAAACTCATCGCAATTATTGTATTTAATAGTTCATGCTCTATAAATAGAAAATGAAAACTTAGACATTTTTTAAAGGCTTAAGAAAATTGATTTTTAAGCTTTTTTTTCATGTCGCCAATAAGAAATCCTATACAATCAACATTTATATTATAAGATTACATCACAAATTTCTATTTAATCATTAAGGCTAATGTTAATAGATTAGTATTATAACGTCAAGCCGCAGTTAATTCTGTGGGCACGTGAAATACTGAACGTGACACATTCGAATCCCACGGGATTTACTCTGAAATGAAACAAAGTGACAATTTTGTAAAGTTATTTACTCCATTGTGATTACGTTTTCTGTTCCTTGTATTTGCGAATTGTTATTGATAAGATAGAAATGTTAACATGCGTCGTCATTTTCGTCAGCTTAAATAAATGTTAAATTGTACTATTATTAAAATTTACATTATTATAAATTTTAATATATAAATTATTATAAATTTTAATATATAAATAAATATATATTAAATAAAAATAGCCAATCTTTCAATTGTTAATAGCTCTTCTATCTAGCTTCTATCCCTTGCAGGTCGAGAAATCGAAAGATTGGTCATATTTCGGGTGGCACGGCAGTGCCCCGCCAAGTCGAGCAAAAAAGGGCACGGCAATTCTTTTTGTCGTTAAAGAATATTAACGTAATTAGTACTTTAGAGATTGCTAGATTAATCTTGAAGCTGACAAATTTTTAACAATACAAAATCTTTGTGAAATTGCTATAAAATGATAAGCTATAAATTACAGTCTATAAGTAACGCTAAAATACTTATAAATAAAGTGACTAGGAAACGAAATATTTCAGCGGATTTTCTTTTTATATACACATTTATGAATGTGAATACATTATAGATAATTTAATACAATTCTGAGTAGAATCTGTACATTAAATATTTTTTGTACAATCTTATTGAAATAGTTCTTAGAATTTTTGTCTGTCTGTCTGTCTGTCTGTCTGGGAACGCATCACGAGAAACCCACGGGACGGATTCTGACAAAATTTGGTATGATGACAACTGATTATCCGGGTCAACAATCTCTGAGAAATCTATACTAAATATTAAAACGTAGGAATAAACCCGAGCGGGGCAAGGTGAGTAAATATAATAAAACACTACTTAAAAGTCTTAAAAAATTATACTAGTTTTCGCCAAGTGGTTGAAATTCGACAAAAATCATTATTGAAAAGAGGAAAACATATATGAATAGAATTTACCTATCTATATAAAACTAAAAATCATCAAAAGCTACTAAGCAAAAAAAAGAAAATCGATTCACAAACTGAGGAGAAAAAGGTACTGAACGGAAGGTAGATTTGTAAATGTCGAATAGAAATTTTTGAACATTATTAAAACTTTAACGAGGCTTAGTTATATTCATTTTAGGTTTCCGTAATAATAATCTTTACGATAGAGTTTGATTACGGACTATAGAAAGCTTGTAACGTTCATTGTATCTGGAGTAATATTTCTCGCAATAACCGTAACAACTAAAACTTTATTAGAGCTTATATTGTGTTATTAAGTGTTTCAGTATATAATGCTGTAATAAAAATGAACACTTCTGTTAAGTTACTGATAGTAAAATGAACAGTCCGCTATCTACTACTAAATGAGATAAGAGAAGCTATATAAAATTTAATACCTAAAAAAAACTCCGACTGCGTGAAAGGTGAATTAAACAGATAGGAAGAAGCTGACGAAGGGAAATAGTATTATGCAGTCGGGGACATACATGTTTTATCTTTGCTGCCAGTTTTGCTATGTGTATGTATATACCACTATAATGTAAATACCTACTACATACATACAGGTACAACACATTACCCTCTTTTAAAAATAATACAGATTTGTGGTGACTTATGGCGTTTTCGAGTATACACGCTTAGTCACCCAGTGTCATTTATCGTGAAAATTTAAAAAAATTAAACGAACTATATCCGTAAAGTGCTAATTCACTGCCAATTAAAAATAGTCGTATATATCAATAACCAATTAAGCCTTCAAACACTATGTCTCTTAATATTGATTTATCCTCCCGTTTGCTTTTATGGAGACTTTCTACATAAACGACTGAAATGTATTTATTCACCCAGTACTGAAATCGTTACCTAAATCGCAACTAGTTATATACATATGTACATACTACATACATCAAGTGCTATGTATGTGATGACATGAATAGGTACGCTTATGTCACGTGAAATGGAAAAAGCCATGGATTGACTGACAAAAAAAAGAAATGTAATTCTTTAATTAATTCATAAAACGTGAAAGTGTGTTTGTTTGTTTGTTTGTTTGTCCACCTTTCACGTCTTTCACATCGAAGCAGAGCGACAGATTGGTGTGATTTTTTAGTATAATTTTTTTGTTCGACAAAATGTACCTAGGGACGAATCCGAGCGAAGCGAGGGTGAGGCGGAGGTGGATATATAAAGTATAAAGAGAGTTATACTTTTATTTCCATTTTAATCAAAAAACTAACTATACTATAACTTCTAAAAACCTATAGTTTACCTTTTAACTATACCCACATTAAGGTGGGGTGTTCAAAGAAAATCTAATAGGACTGATCTACAGGTGGACCCTTACATTTTCCTTCTTCCGATTTCTCGCTGAACGGTTCAATACCCAGTAAAAAAGAATTATGGTCGCAATAAATTATTGCTTTGAATAAGAACTAGGATCCTAACACATTTTGTATTTTTACCTAAGCACATATTTAACATATCAAAACGTACTTGGGAAGTAACAATACAAACATTACTCACATAGAGTATGTATATTGTATATGGAATCTAAAGCTAAGCAGAAATAAGTACAAAAATTGAAAGCTTTTTAACAAAAAATAAAAACCGACTTCCAGGCACTAAAATGTAAAAAATAACTAAACAGAGGTTTTAATTTAGAATAGATCCCTAATCAGATATTTTCGAAGTCTGAGATGAGATGAGATGAAATCCCTAGGAACCTTTTAACGATTAGTATAGATTTCTCAGAGATGAGGTATTTTCCCGCACTAAAAAGAATCCTATATGTTGACCAGGATAACCAGCTATCATTATACCACACAAAAATCCGTCCTGTAATTTTCTCGTGATGCGTTCTCAGAAAGACAAACAAATAAAAAATCTAAATACTTTGGATTCTGTATCGATAATAATGACTATTTCAATAAAATTTCCAAAAAAAGTATTTAATGTACAGATTCTATTCAGTTAGAATATTATGATATGTATAGATTGTGTTATTTAAACAAAACAAAATTTTTTTTACGTGAAATATTTACTTTTAAATAATTTTTCAAATGAGATTATTTGATAAATTTTAATTCTAGCACTAAAATATTTGACACAGCCCCAGTAGTGAATTAATCAATCGATAAAGTTTCGAAGGTGGCATATACCTATACCCTAGTACCTACCAAAGACAAAGTTATCTATGGACAAGATCAAGATAATCGACTTACGAGTACATTCATCAGGTAAGCCTAGGAGTGCTATAAGGCTTTATATCTCTAAGTGGCATAGCTCTAATGAATTCACAGATACTATCAATGAATTTATCATGAAATAATAAACAAGCAGTTTAAGTACATCTAGGTTAATGAAATTTATCTTTTTAATTATATTATGTCGTTGCTGTTAGTAGAGAGCTCGAATAACTGTTTGTTTTTAGTATAAAAGTTATATAAAATTCATAATTTGGTTTTGTGTTAATAGTATGAAAAAGCGATTTATTATTTTTTTATTTGTTTATTATTAACTAGTATTGCCCGCGGCTCCGCCCGCGTTCAGATGGCCAAAAAGCAAATTCTTAGATTTTACATATTAGTATACTCTTACAATGCAGTTTTTGTATTTTTCTCAGAAATGAGATATTTTGCCGCGGTAAGAAGTATCCTATATGTTGACCCTGATAACCAGCTATACCAAATTTCATCACAATCCCTCCAGTGGTTTTTCTGTGATGCGGTAACAGACAGACAGACAGACAAATTTTTAAAAAACTATAGATTCGGCCTCTGTATCGATAATAATGTTTATTTCAATAAGGTTTTCCAAAAAATATTTAATGTACAGATTCGGCTAAGTTACAATTTTATTATATGTATAGATGAATTGTAATAATTCTAGTCCAGTAATTGAAGACATAATGGGACTTTCGCTACAAAAGGTCAAGGAGAGTTCTAATTTGGCAGATCGTTGATCGTTAGTGTCTTTATTATTCTGAAATTGCGACCTTGAGTAAGAAAAAATAGTACCAAAAACCAGTTTTTCGACTATATATTCTCTCCAGCGTCATCTATTATATAAATGATCATTACAATAATTATAGAGCATGAAATTTCCTGCATCTTTTGCGGGTTTTTTTTCGACCAGTTTTTTTTACTGCATAACGTTTATTACTACGTATATTTGACCTAGTCTTCTTTTTTTATAGTGATTTTGTCAGTTGTCACCTTTTTTTGTGCCAGTGTCTTATTTAATGGTCTTAAATTTTCGATAATTTTGAGTATTTATTAAGTATTTTTACTCAGTAATGTGGGGTCTATATCAAGTGTTTTTTTGTATTTTGTTGTTGTTAGTTTTCATTTGAGTTAGCATAGATAATTTATATTGTAGCTGTGCCTCTGTGAAACTAGACTTGTCAACGATCTGAGAACCAAATGATATTATTTATTCATGCAAAGTGGTTGGTAATCATATTTACGGGTACTTTAGACCAACATAGTTATAATACAAGAACTACAAGAAGTATATGATCAGTATGAATATTCACTTCCACTAGAATCAAACCTTTATTAATCGTACTATATCATCCAAGTCATGCATAAACACTAATGTGCCAAGATGATCTTAAATAAAGTATAATGTACAAGAGGCACGCTCTCGCTTCGCTCGGGTTAGCCTCTAGGAAAACAAAAACAAATTATCCCACGAGAACTGTATATTTTTCCGGGATAAAAAGTAGGCTATGTCTTATTCTGATGTATAAGCTATACTCGTATTATAAGGTTTCATTAAAATCCATTCGGTAGTTTTTGCGTGAAAGCGTAACAAACTCACAAACTTTCGCATTTATAATATTAGTAGGATTGTGACCTCAAAATGTAAAAGAAAATTTATTTGTTTTCTTTTAACTTGTATTAAACAATGTCAAAGAAACAACAATGACAAGCCTTATAGCCATTAATCTTGTTCAGGACGACACCTCTGAAAGGTAAAGAGGTTTTAAGTTATATAAGAATACATCACTGAAAAAAATATATTTGTTTTTTCCAAACATGAAAAATAAAGATAAAAGATCACCTCTGTTAAAAATCATCGCAATGCCAGAGCAAGATAGTACTTAAAAGTATAACTCTAATAGTTCATATTTATTTATATTTCAAGAAAATTAAATACAGGACAACATTATCTTAAGAGCGATATCATGTTCATCGCGGTGAGCACACAGCATCTTGAATGCAAATTTATGCAAAGCGCGAGAGCCGATATTTGGCCGCTTGATGAAACAAGGCATGTTGCAACTTGAATATTATGTAAGCTTTAACTTTAACTTAATTTAATGTACTCTAAACTCAAAATGAACTTATTGAAATATTTTTTATTAAGTTTGATATTTTAATATTGTCTTTTCTAAATGTAAGTCTTGTCTATCCCTCGGGGAGCTACCATCATCTCAGAATAATAAATCTGAGAATAAAGAGGCAGCGACAAGTCAACGGATTGCTCTTTAAAGTAATTACAGTATAAAAACAGTCATTTTTATGTGGCTTCATCTATACTAATATAATAAAGAGGTAATGTTTGTGAATTGTGAGTTTGTGACGTTGTAGGAAGTAATCTCTGGATCTATAGAACCGATTTAAGTGAATTTGGTAAAAAGATAGTTTGAAACCCTGGGAAGGACATAGAATAATTTTTATCCTGGAAATCATCCCTTAAGGGTGTAAAAATGGGGATGAAAGTTTGTACGGGGAATCAACCCAGAGACGAACCCGAGCGAACCGAGGGTGAGTCGCTAGTATAAAATATATCTAAAGTCGGGTTACATCATTTATAACTCAAGAACGGCTGGATCGATTTCTATGATCTTTGATTTGTTGGATTTGTTTCCGCTCCGAACAGCAGAATAAGTATTTAAGTATCGGAAAAATTCACGAAAAAAAAAATATATGGCTAACGCTGGCTAACAACTATTTATATCTATTTAAAACGTAAGTTCCTAGTCACGCGTCCGAGCGAAGCAAGCGTACTCGCTCGTTTTTAATAACTATTTCTTGTACAGATTACGCTTTTTTACTAATTTAATGAAACAAACAGTACAATAAATAATTACATTCTAAAACATATAAAAGTAATGCTAAAAACCAACCAAGTTTCCACAGATTCACAATACATAAACAAAAGCTTACCACCACGATAAGATGATACACATTATATAAAAATTTTGAATTTAAAAAAAAAAACTAAATGTTATTGATTATTTATGCGTATAGATTCTTAATTATTTATTGCTACGTAACTTCAAACGCATAACGTCAACGTATAACAAGGATGGTAATGGGAATTTGCTGTGTGTGAGAAAGAGAAATTTCAGAAAGAAGTCAAAGTTATGAAAACACGAAATCTATAACTAGACTTTTCTATAAGTACATTGGGTATAAAGAAAAGTGACAGTTCGTCGAATAGCACAAGTTCAAAGTAAGCGAAGATCAAAAAGAAATACGATGAAGCGAAAAGTTAAATAAAGTGAAAGTGGAACTACTGTGTTCGCTGACTCAAAGACGTTCTCACCAAACAAATATAACGTATTTCGTGAACTATTTATTATTAGCGCAAATGGCATTGGTACAGATCTATCAGAATTCTGATTCTCATTCAGATTCATGTCATGTAAAGAAATTAAACGACGATAATTCGAGATATTCTTCGACGTACATATTTTGTTTTGCCTAAAAATATGATAGATGACGCTTACAAAAATGCACCAAAAATACTAAATTTTTGAATAAAATTCCAAAATTCTATTTTAAAATTCAAAAATTTTTATTTTCTATTTTTCCTTACATTTCCACCACTACACTCTTTTGTTTAAATTAATGACTTTAGCAAACTCTTATAAATATATTATAAAAAAACCTAAAATCTTATTTAGCCGATCAATTTTCCTCGTATCTTCTCTACCTACGTGACATTAGCGAATTAATCTGTGCTCAAAATATTGTGCTCGATAAATATGTCACAAACTATTGAGCACGAACTTATCATTTATGTGAACATATCTACGGCAGTTGCCAACAATTAATTAAAACTTTGCTCTTTTTAACGCTATTCGCAATATTAAAGCACTTGAAACAAAAGCGGTTTGCAATCGTATTGCCGTTCGCATTGTTCACAATTATTACCACCGATGATGCCTTTTTTTACGAAACTGAGCTGCAATTCCCTGCAGTGCAATATTGAACCTCGATTACACTAGGAAATCCAAGATTTTGAAGAGATTTAATGAAACTACGATCTACGAGTAGTTATTTCTACATTATAGGTGACATATGAAAGTTTAAAATATAGTCGACTAGCATCGCCCGCGGCTCCGCCGGCGTTCAGATGACCAAAAACCAAATTCTTAGGTTTTACATATTAGTATTACATTGCAGTTTTTTGCATTTTTTTACAGAAATGAGATGTTTTCCCGCGGTAAAAAGTATCCTATATGTTTACCTGGATAACCAGCTATGACCATACCAAATTTCATCAAAATCCCTCCAGTAGTTTTTCTGCGATGCGGTAGCAGACAGACACACAGACAGACAGACAGCCAAAAATTCTAAAAACTACAGAATCGGCCTCTGTATTGATAATAATGTCTATTTCTATAAGATTTTCCAAAAAATATTTAATGTACAGATTTGACTCAGAATTTTATTATATGTATAGATTTACCGTCTAGTTATTTGGTTATACGTGGTAAACATTATATTATAATTTTCATAAAAAAATATGTTAATAGGTAGTGACCGGTGGTTAAATATTTTACCCCATATAAACATCGCCACTTCTTTTAACCCCTTTAAGATTTGATATTCCAAATTCTTTTAGCGGCTATCATGTCATTTATTTATTGTGAGTATTGACTTGATTTGTTTATTAGTGAATAAGACTAGACAGAACCAAAACCTGAAGTATAATATAATAATAATACACATGCACAAGAAATCTTGTTGTATGAAATGAATGTTGAAAAAAAAATGAATGTTGTTTTATATTTATAAATCTAATAATGGCAGCACTAAATATAGATTACTAATTAATAAAGTTTTCTAAAAAAATGTAATAATTATGATAATAACAGCTAAAATTAAATAATATTCATTTAAAACCCTTATTAAAATTATAAAAATGTTTAAATTTTAAATTAAGAAATGTTGTAACGTAATTTGGTTCCATTTTTAATTTTTTTTAATTCTTTTTGTTATTTTGTGGGTAGGCTGTCCGTAACAACTATACAATGCCTTTGAGAGATCTAAAATCTTAGTCTCTCCCGTGACCATGATTGCTGTAAATCATTCGAAACGTCGGGAACGAAAAATCAAAATAAATCCGCAAAATTTCAGAGTAGATGGTTTTATTTAAATTGTCAAATATTCCCGTAAATCTAAGAAAGTATTAAAATTATAAATAAATATAGGAGAGAAAAGTAGTTGTACGATCTATGCATATAGCTACTAATTTATGCCAAATATTCCTATCTAATTAAAACTTTGTTATTGTGATATTGTGAAATGTTATTTTAAGCTAGTCTAGCTATATATTTAGACAAATACTTAAAATTTTTTTTTTTTACATTTTACAAACATGTTTATTGTATTTCAATATGTTAATCTTTAAGACGCTACATCTATAGACATTATTCAACCATATTTTTATTATTCCTTAACACCCCAGGTAAATTTCTAAGAAATTAATTAAAATTCTAAGAAATCTATTGTTAACTGACACGCCGGCGTGTCAACGGTCGTGGAGGGTTTAAAATACAAGTAAATAGGTTCGAACTGAATATCAATTTACTAAAGTAGCAAATGCAGGATCGATGTCCTTGTGTCAGATGGTGTGTAGATCATCGTAAATTTAAATATAAAGGTGCTGACTGAACATTTAAATGAAGAGTGACGGATGACAAGCTTTACAATTGTCTGTAAAACGTAATAGCTTCAGATGAATTAATGTTCCAGCTTTTTTCATATTTAACGATGAATTTGCACTTGTTGAAAGTTAAATATAAATGTAGTGTTCCCTCTCACTTCTTCCAATTTATTTTTTAAGTTTTCTATTCTAGTTACTATGTTGAATATAAAAATAAGATAAAAGGTTCTCCTTGCATATACCGTAGTTTCTAAATATGTTATATAGCTTTAGAATAAAGCATTTTGTGATTATTGAATTAATGAGGTTTTATGTAAAGGTCCACTTCATTTTCTATTAAACCCCAGGACTCATTCTCAGAAGTTCACCATTTTTATACGAGATAATACTCACGTCTTACATTTTTAAATATAAAAAACTATTTTCCCGCAGCTCCGTATAGTAGGGCTTAAAAAAGGATTGATTCGTCGCCTTCATGCAATTTTTTTCTAAATTTTATTGAAATCTGTTCATCTTAGCGTAAAAAGGAAATAAACGGATACATATATTAGTTGGCTCACTATTACAAGGTTCTATGTTACAGTTTTGCAAAAACAAACCACTAGATAACGGCACTTTAACTACAAAATATTTAATTTTACATAGTTCTATGTTGTTTTTTTTACGATAACAAAATAACGAAGTTCTATGTAAAAATTACTAAACTTCATTAAAATTAACATAGAACCTTGTAATGTTGAGCCAACGATTATGACGACACGTTTGGCTCAGTTTGTAGTGACTCTACTTGCTGTGGCAGCGGTCGCGGGTTCGAGTCCCGCTGGGGGCATTCATTTGTGTGATGAGCACGAATGTTTGTACTCCAGTCATGGATGTTTGTATTTATAATATGTATGTATTTAAAGTTATATATGTGTAGTGTATTAACTATCTGGTATCCTTAACACAAGCCTCCTAGTTTACCATGGAACTAGATGGTGCTGTGTGTTAACGTCCCAACATATTTATTTATTTACTATACATTTAAAAATATATAACATTAGCATGGATTAGAACTTGTCTACAAACACATTAAATGACAAAAATCACTAGGTAAAACATATTCTGGGCTTTGGAAAAGTTTTATCTATAAAGCACCTAGTAATAATTAAATCGTGAAGTTCTTTCAATGCAACAGCAGGAAAAAAGAACCTGAATATCATTTCGAATAAAATATTTTTAGTATAATAACACTTCACTACCAATTTCTTTCATCAATTTTTATTTTTTTGTTTTATTGTGTATTTGTAATAAAATTGTATTAAATTTTTCAATTCTTTAATTTTATAATGTTTCTTTTCAGTAATTACAGAGAACGCTATATGAAAAATAGTAAATTAAAACTTATATTCACTTTTTAAGGAGCTCGTTAACGATACCGCATGCGCTGAGGGTTGAGATAGTGTACAAATAAAGCATGTCCGTTTGGGTAAAAAAATAAAAAATATTCTGTATTTATATGAAATTTTATATATATAAAAAGAAATATTACGGAAACGGCTATAACAGATCGAATTTTGTATTTAGATAAGTTTTTGCTTTTTAAGTTTATCTATACGGAGTGTCTATTTGTCCGTTATAAAATATATAAATTATAAGGAAGGACGAATAGACTAATAAAATATAAGAAACTAGAATAAGTAGATCGGCTCAACTCGGTAGGTTTTTTTTGCATACATAAACTTTGCACCTAAAAATATTTTCTAACCTTAAAAACTCTTGAACTTAAAAGTCGGTGGGATTTAAAAGAATAAGTTCCAGCTCGGTAGATTAAGGTTTTTTTTTGTATATAGAAACTCCTGAACCTAAGAATCACTTATTTTCCGTTAGAAAACAAAAAAATGAGGTAAAAATTCGTACAGACCGACAATAGTCGGACGAATAGAAAGAGCTATAATCATTTTCTATTTGTCCTATTAAAATCAATTAATAATTATAATATGTATATTGTACGAATAATTAATTTTTATTCGTTCTTATGTCTTTCCTGAAAAAATGCAATTTTTATATGTTTTACTCGTAGTTATAAGTTTAAATTATTATTTTTATTTTATAACAAAACTACGGTGTTTGAATTAAATTATACCAAATTTTATTATAAAATCAAAGAATTGAAATTTTGAGAGGTATGATAAAAGTTAAAGATGTGAAAATTGAAATTGTAGATATAAGATGTATTTATAAATAGTTGCGAATTAAATAAGCCATTACACGTGATTTTAATATGTTGTATACGCAATAAAGATCTTTATTGAAAGTAACGAACTGTAAAAGTCCAAATACCTCCAAAACAGTTCTAACAATATAAAGATACAAAATGTCATACCGTATACAAAATACAGCGCCCGAGTCACATAACTATGTATACCAAAACGAGGTGTTCAGTGAGTAACTTCACACAATAGAAATGACCGACACCTGGACCCTTTGTAATATTTCCTTTTTCCGCTTACCTTCCTAATGCTTAAGCATCTCCAAAAACGAGAAATTAAATGTTATAACATATTTAATATTGAATTTTGCCTAGAAAATTTGATTGAAATCATGCGTTTGTTTCATAATCATCATTGCATTTCTACATCGTATCCACTAGAGACTGAAGTACAGAACTCGTAAATTCAATTCTCAAATAGAACGAATTTTGTCTCTGATTATACTTTCGCCGAAACAATCATCATTTTCAACGGTTACTTAAAAGAATGTATCGTGTTTTCTTATTAGCGTATCAATTTGTCAATTATTTTACTTATGTTAATTTAGTTACTCCAATAGATCATACATGAAGTAATTAAATGACGTAGTTCTCCAGTTTAAAATTCGGTCACAATACTAATTTCACTAAGACTAATCATTAGGGAAGGAAATATAGTGTTCAACTATGTGCAACACGTACAGTTGTACTTTTTATTTCATTCAATCTCATAGTCCAGTGAAACGACAATCAACGACAAGTAAGAGACCAAACAAAAAATATTATAGAAGGTTTTGTTTAATCTGTTTTAGTGTTTCCACGAGAAAGGAACGACGGGTAAAAACAAATAAATATAGTATAAGGGAATTTCAAATTATTAAGTAAACAGAATTTTAGTTATTATTAAACCCCCCTTGTCAGTCCAGAAAAGCACCACACCACAAGCAGAATAAACACCATCAAGCTCACCCATGACTCTCTTACTCTCTTCTTTTATTAACCTCGCTTAAAATACACTAACTTCATTTGGGTGGACTCTTAAAGTCCACCCGACCCCATAGTTTTGTTAAGTTTTTCTTTTTTGTTATCCTTTAATTCTAAAATTGTACACACACGAATCCATCTCAAATAAAACAAAATAAAACTAACAACAAACCATAAAAATGGTCAAAAAAAGGCACAACCTGGCACGTATGTCTGTGGGTGTTAGACTTACTCAAATAAAAAAAAACCCTTGTTAGCAAAAGTAAGCAAAGCTCTTAGTCTCCCCTTCTGTGGTTACGTAAAGTAAGCTAGCAGGGTTGCCATGCGTGCTCTGAACACCTTAATTTGAGAAATCAAAATCTACTACATTTCAATTATTTATTTACACTAATAAATATTGCTGACGTAATCACCTTCCAGTCCCCCCCCAAATGTCATCAAAAATAAGCAATGCAAATACCCCTCGCCCCCCTTTTGTGCTTACGTAATACTTGAATGGCCCTATATTTAATAATAATAATATTAAAGCAATTTAATTTAAATGTATCCCATAATTTGTTAATTGGAATACTACAAGATTAGAAGAGATGCTATGTTCATCCTTTTCAATTATAACTTCCTCATAGATATAATTGGCAAAGGCAGAAGTTATTTATGCTTGACTTCTTGACTCGACTTCTTACCTTTGTTTTACCTTTATAATTAAATTTTATGACATAAAACACGACATATATAAATGTATTGGGGCATTAACACACAACACCATCTAGTTTCATTGTAAGCTACGAGGCTTGTGTTATTGATACCAGACACATACACTACACATATATAACTTTAAATACATACATATAAATATAAACACCCATGACTGGAGTACCAACATTCGTGCTTATCACACATATGAATGCCCCCAGCGGGACTCGAACCCGCGACCTCTGGCACAGGAAGTAGGGTCACTACAAACAGAGCCAAACGTGTCGTCGATGTCGAGATAGATATATAATAAAAAAGTAACAGATCTAAAATTATGCTTAAATGTCTTTCGAGAATTTTATTACACGAAAAATGTTACAAAATTGTCTTTATACGTTTACTTTGAAGTAAACATGATTGTTTCATTCAATTTATTTTTAATAAAAATATACTTTATTATTTACAACTTTATTTGAAAAGGCTGAAGCAATTTGAATCTGAAGTTCTGCTCGTCACGTTTTTTAGTACATTTACATAATATATTCTTCTAATCTTGAACTGGGGCGCCGCTAACATATTATTATATTTGTTGAGTTTTTTGTTTGTGCGCGGGCGCACATGTTTGAGTGTATATTCTATACGTTGTATTGACTCAACGTAAGTGAGTGAAGTGAGTTTGAGTGGCTTTACGCACTTGATTTAAATTGGGAATTTAGATATATATAGGCACATAAGCTACTTCTTGTCCAATAAAAGTAGACACACTCAAACACGTGCGCCACACATCCATACACACACACATACATAAAAATAAAAAAAACTCTTCAGCTTTATCATATTTTAATAAGAAAATGAAAAAGTTTGTACATTTTTTTAGTTTCATCGTTTAATATAAAAATTGAGCAAGTACTAAGCAGAGTTCAAACTTCAAGGGTTCCATATAGTAAAATGTTGTTATTTTTTTTTGTTATAACTTACATATAAACATAAAGCTCGGTAATAGCTACTAAACAAAAAAAAAGAAAATCGATTGACACAACAGAAGAGAAAAAGGCATTGCACTGTTTTGTACTTGTCTATATGTCTATGTATGCATAGATAATTAATTATGTTAGTTGTTATTAACAAGAGTTGCGAACCACCATAGTGTGTAGATAGAGCTTAGACGAAAATGGGGTTGCTGATGTGGAATATTATAATGGCACAATATAATTTCTACAAACTTATGATTTTGTCGCTAAACGCTCTATTCCTTTGTAATGCCATGATCAAAGTATTTCTTTAATAGACCCCTTACGTAAAGTTATATAAAGAGTCTCTTAAAAAGGACAAATTGAGTGAAATAAATGTGAAAAATAAGTATATTATATGATATTGTAATATTAAACGTCGTTATTTAGATAAGATTTATTTTACGTATTCAGTAAAAATTCAGTGAAACGTACTTGGCATTTTTTTGCTTGCGTATATTATATTTTTACTTGTGCACACTCACACAACCACGCACGCGCACTCGCACTCTCACTCACACGCACGTACACACTTATTCGTAATACGAGAAGCCACAATTTTAAACTGTTTTTTCTTTAATTGTAATTTTAGTTTAATTGCGCAATTGTCAGTAATGGAAGGTAGAATAATTGCTGGAATAAAATTATAGCTCAAAGCTTTCTTGGCTCGTGAAATCCATAAAAAAGATATGAGGATTAGCAAAAAACACTGACCGTAGCTTATTTCTTGCTAACAAGATGTAATGGTTAACAGCGATCCAATATAATTTAATCTTTTTAATTTATAAGAAATTCTATGTAAGCTATTCACGAAAATACCTACAACATGTATTAAAGAATTTGGAAGGGAACGAGGAAAACCAATTAGGAGCTCGGTACGGGATCCATAGTACCTATATTGGTAGTAATTTATTTCCTATGTGGTTTGTTTACGAAGTATATAACTCTTGGAATTTTTATTTATCTAACTTAAATATCTATATATATTTAGGCAAAGAAAAAACAGTTACCTGCTTGTCAGCCGTTTTTTTTGTTCAGTAGCTTTTTAGTGTTATCAATAAAAAAAAATTGGAAAAAATTAGTTATTTTTATATAGATAGGTAAATTTTATTCATATATGTTTACTTAAAATTTTCAATAACGATTCACAATCTTTTGACTACTAGGCGAACACTAGTATACAGAATTTTTCAACTTAATTATCATCTTATATTCAAGTGAACTTATTTCACCTATCAGGATAAATGGTAAAATACATATAATATATTATTTGTAATTACATCAAAAGCATACAATACTTTCAACATTAAATATACTTTTATACAAAATATCAAGTTAACTTTTGGCGTTTTAAAGTTGAACTGGGGCAGATAAAAATATAAATAATTGGTCAATTACGAGTTGAGCTTGTGTTAAGCACCGAAAGCTTCATGGTACGGAGCCATATACATATATGTATGCCTAGTATCCGTATATATCCATAATAATAATAGAAAAATATTGTACGATTATAATAAATAATATATCAACAATATATTATTTGTGTTATGTATTTGATAACTGTTACAAAGAAGATATTCTAAGCTTTCCTTCTAAGTCTCGTGGCTGCGGAAGTCAAAAAGCTTATAACCAAAAATATCTTGATAATAAAACTAAATTATAAGAAGTTATTTTTTTCTTGGCATAACTATTTTTTTTTTTTTTTATACCACGTCGGTGGCAATCAGGCATGCGGCCCGCCTGATGGTAAGCGGTTACCGCAGCCTATGGACGCCTGCAACACCTTGGGCATCACATGCGCGTTGCCGACCCTTTAAAAACCTATTTACTCCCCTTTTGAAGGACCCCATACTGTAGCCCTCTGGGAAAACCTCGGCAGGGAGTTCATTCCACAGCGAGATGGTCCGTGGGAGAAAGTTCCTCTGAAACCGAACTGTACGGGACCATTTGGGCTGCAATGTGTGAGCATGAACTCCCTGTCGATGGCGAGCGGTGCGGTGATAGAAAGTGGCCGTGGGCATCATTTCGAACAATTCTTCGGAACACAACCCATTGTACAAACGATAGAGCACACATAGGGACGCAAAATCTCTTCTTAGACTTAGGGGCTCTATATCGCTTGTGAGTATTGGATCGTCGACAATTCTCACAGCTCTCCTCTGAACCGAGTCAAAAGGCCCAAGCTGGTATGCCGGTGCTCCCGCCCAGAGATGCGAGCAGTACTCCATATGGGGACGGACTTGCGATTTATATAAAAGCAGTCTTTGTCCCGGCGTGAAGTACCGCTTCGCTCTATTAAGCACACCTAGCTTTTTGGATGCCAGCTTGACCTTGTCTTCCAGGTGACTTCGGAACTGGACGTCGCTGGATATGTCGACACCAAGAATACCAATACTGTTGGAGATGGTTAGGGGTGTGTCCTGGAATTGAGGGGCCACAGTAAATGGGGTTTTCTTAGCGGTGAACGCACAAACTTGTGTCTTGGAGGGGTTAAATTGGACTAAATTGTCCCGACCCCAATCGGAGACTCTGGAAAGAATACTCTCGATTTGAGACACAAGTTGTTCGCGACTTTCTACCACAGCGGAGCGAGGGATGTTTGCACGGCCTGTGTAGAAAGCGTCTCCAGTGCTGTCGTCCGCATAGCAATGGATGCCATCAATAGACAGCAAGTCATTGATATGCAGAAGGAAAAGCGTTGGAGACAGCACAGAACCTTGCGGGACACCAGCGTTTATATCTAGTTTTTCCGAGCAGCAGCCATCAACGACGACTCTGATGGATCGACCAGATACTAAAAATTTACAGTTCTATCAATACAGACTAAATTTAATTGAAATGCAGGTACTACTTAAAACAAGGAAAATACAATCCAAGAAAATTAAAATTGAAACATTAAAAGTCTTCATTTTCTTAAGTAAGACAAAACAGAAATTTTCTAGATGGGATTGTTACATTAATGCTATAACTAGATAGAATTCAGGGTTTCTCAACCTTTCTTCTGTTGAGCCTCCCCTGATAATAAAAAATCATGCCCCCTTTTTTTATTATATTTTTTTTTATTATCTATACTATAATAAAAGAGTAGAGGTCGAATGTCTGTACTTATCAAAAAAATGCTAAAAACCGAGTCAGGGCGATGTAAGGAGACAAATAAAACAAATCCAGAATTTTTTCAATTTTTTTGTTTCTCTGTCTGTTTGTCTGTTTTTCTGTTTGTACGGGCTAATCTCCGAATCTATTGGACCGATTTGAATGAAATTTTGCATGGTAGTACCTTATATCCCCGGGCAACATCTTAGATACTTTTTATCCCGGAAAATTAAACAGTTCCCGTGGAATAGTTAAAAAACTATAATAATTTATACAGCTTAGTACACAACAACTTATGCACCTAATTTAGTAAAATTTAACATTTTGATACCTTATATTGCCGGTCAAACAACAGGTTACTTTTCATCCTGACTGAGAAATAAACAGTTCCCGTGGGAACTAATAGATCTCTACTAGTGTTTTACAAATAAAATTATTAACGATTTATATCTTCAAGCCCCCCTTTTTTATTATAATAATAGAGATTATTTTAACGATTTTTATTTCTTTTAATGTTAAGTTAAAAAAAATAAACTATCTCTACGTCCCCCTAAGAGGACGTGACCCCTTTTTGGGATCTCCTGGATAGATATATTACTACTAAAGATAAGATATTATTACGCACTAGTAATAATTTCATTAACTTGATTTTGTAAGTTGCTCAGAATAATACTGAAGTGTACGTGATAAATGAAGTCCAGTTTTCGCTTGAAGAGAATTTAAATGAAAATCAAGACGTCCTATAATTTAAAAAATACTTACTTCTTTTATATCTTTAGAAACTTCCTCGCGAAGTGGTCAGAAATAACGTAATGACTCTTCAAGTCCTGCCACCACCCAGTGTCGAGACTACGTCTCATAAAGTGGACTCAACGCTACATAAAGTACTAATCGTATACTTAATATTGCTGCCAAATGCTTTATATATTTTTGTACAAGTATAATATTAATAAATCAGCTACTATTTTAAGAATATGTACTATATACCAATAAAATAGTATATTCTAATTTAAAAAAAACCTATTAAAATTAATCTAGCGGATCTGAAAAGATATGGGGTTAAAGTTTAACCCTTAAACAAACTGAGATGTAAAAATCTCTTCAATTTTTTCTTAGATTAAAAATTATGCTTCTATCATTATGAAATATAAAAGTTGATAATATATATAATTTGTATGTAACTTTGACTTTTTTATAATAGTTAATATTATTTTATTTGGTATATGTGTTTCCATTTCCATATACATACGATAATAACCACTAAAACGACGGAAAAAATTAGAAATTTAAATAAATAATATTTTACAGTTTTACCCAATATGGGTACTGAACCTGCGTTATTTATCTTCATATCTATATAAAAAAAATGAATGTTCATATGTTTGCCCTCTATACGTTCCTTGATCCGATTGTGATGAAACTCTGGTCGGTTATTCTGTGAATGCCTGCGAAGGATTTAGGCGCAAAAAAAAGATTTTTTTTTGGAGGTTTGTCTTCTATATGTTCCTAAGACATTCAAAGCGAGGGTAAGTTGCTAATTCAAATTTATTATGTGACTTAGACACGTGCCTTGTTACCGACGACGCTTGTCAATATTTCACTATAAAGACCTTATATATTTTGCCAAGTCAAATTCATCAATAAAAAGACAGTATGTGAAGGAATAGAATATGAACTACATTTTCTTTACAGAATCGTGCTCGTCCCATGGGAAGAGGGATGCCGAAACACCGTGAAAGTGGCTTTATTCAATTATGTCAGTAGAAGCTATTATACAGCAATATATTCTTTGTTTTTTTATAGAAATATTTATATGATTTATAAAAAAAATCTATCATATATAAAAAAATAAAAAATCTATTATTTTATAAACAATAAAAAAATGTTTCATTGACATAAAATTGAAATTTTTAATCACATTTTTGAGCAATTTCAAATCACTATATCTGTTTCAAAGATTTTTTTTCCGCCAATAGTAAGCCTACATAATTTTTATTCCTACCCGCTTCCTTTTTATATGCACGCCTGCAATTTGAAGGGTCATCATACGCAGATAGTTCGCAATTCACCGTTTGAGTCTCGAGACGTAAACCCGCGCGCGCCTGCTATAATTTGCATGGAACGATCGAGTGATTTGTGATATGTACCCTCATGAGTACCATCACCGCCATCGCCATCTAACCGCTGCCGTTATCATCATAGGCGCTGAAGCCTAGACCTGACGCAGGACTCCAGCAAGGTAGGCGTGCTTTTTACTCCCGCTGTCCGCTTTCCACATCCCGCAGTCTGTTACCTATAGGAACGTCCCACAGTCCGTTATAAAAAGGCATTTCTCTCTTATATACTTAAATTTTACTCTTACTTAGAACCAGCCTTTTACCGCATTTTTTTATCCAACACTTCACCTCAAAATAGAGTAATACATAATGGTTGATAGGATTAGTGAAGAGGTCATACTTTATTTATTTATTAATTTTTAAAGGATTGGACAAAACCATTCCCCATACAAACTGAGGCTCGGTGTTACTGGCTTGAAAATTAGTTACAAATTAATACATTTAGAAAAACGTCAAAAGGGCAATTTTTATGGGCACCGGCGGTGGTCAAGTTACTAAGATCGGGTTTTAAATACGCTATTTTTAGGTTAGATTTTACGTTATATTTTGACACATCATTAAATGACAAATTATTCATTAAGGTAAATGATGAGCGCACGGTCTCTCTACTCTCTTACAGACACTTCTATAATTATCTACAATATGTTATCGCGTTTTTTATTGAAGCACGCACGTGTCTTGTACGTCTACTATAAAAAAAACAGTCTTAAGTGTTTTAAATTAGATAAATCATAGTAAGATCTAAATAATTGTGAACTATACTCGTAGTTGAGCGTAGAAAACACCATTACTTAATATGGACAAATCTGTTGAACTTACCTCGAAAATATCTAATTAGGTCTATATTCTAAATGAAAACATCCGTTTAGTTATTTTTTACATTTTAGTGCCTGGAAGTCCGTTTTTTTTAAGTTTTTAGACTATTATTAATAATATTAATAGTAACCCCAACACTCGTCTGGTGTGGTAGGATAGGTGCGTGGTAGGCCCGGAGGAGATAGCGGGATTAGTTGGACTCCGTCCACAGAGAGTGAATTCGTATGGCGAAAAATAAAGAGCAGTGGAGTAAGAATAGGGAGGCCTTTGCCCTACAGGGGGACACTGAAGGCTTATAATAATAATAATAATTTATAATAATAATAAATAATAACCCCCCCAAGGAATCACCTTGTCGTGGTGGGGGGGCTTACGGGTATTAGGTACAGGTACTTATTGTTGTATGTCATAACACCTTAAACATACTTTTTTAACACTTTCTGATGCCACTTCCAACTTGGCTAACCATACCCAAACCAACGATTCCACACACACCCCCTTTTTTATGATATGGACAAAAATGAAAAGAGGTATAATTTACGGCCGCTTCCCGGAGTTCGTCGGGGCGCACCTGGAGCCGACGCTGGGTGTTTCAGCTTACGAGCCGTCGGTGGTGAGGAGCTGAGCAGGCGGGCCCTCATCGAGCTAGATCCCGAAGATAATACAGCCGAATCATCCAATTCATCATTAACATCTCAATCATCCAATGACCCATTTTCATCAACCTCTTCATCAAATTATTCATACCCATCTTCACCCTCCATTAGTTCAGTCACAAATAGCATGGTTCTGGAGGATGTTGTGCAGCAGGCTGAGGCCAATTTATCTGTACCCACCACCAGTTACCCTAAAAAGCGCAATAAATGGACTATTGAAATGAACAAGTTTATAATGCGCTCATATTTTCACCTCACAATGTTAGATACCGATAATAACAAATATCTTTTTCCACTTCATCAAAAATTTGTTGAAAAATTTCCGCAAATGCAAGTTAGCCGTCAACGTGTTGGAGATCAAAGAAGAGCCATTGTTCGTAATAAGTTATTACCACAAGTCGAAATAGATAAAATATATGAGGAAGTAAAATGTGAACTTAAAACCACTAATACACTAGAGCAAAAGAACACATTATCTTTACAAATTGGACAGCGAATGAAATGGACCGAAGAATTGAACGAAACTATAATTAGAGCATATTATAAAATAACAGAACTGGAAACCAACAAAACAAGTTACAGAAAACAACTTCATCACGATTTTTTAAGTAAATTTCCTCACTTATCTCATATTTCAGAACAAAGGATAGCTGATCAAAGAAGATCAATCATAAAAAATAAACTTATGTGCAGTAATAAGATTGAAAAAATAAAACGCGAAATAGCTACTGAATTACAAATTAGGGCTCTAGAAATAGAATCACGCAATAATGTAGACAGTAATTTAAGTCCAGAAGTACAGGAGAATGTAGAAAACCAAATACAAGTGCAGCCAAATATAATAAAAAGAAATGAAGACATAGATAAGATATTCAAAGCATGCTTAGAGTACTATATAAATATTGACCCTGTTAAGAGAAATTTTATTCCAAGGCAAAGATCATCTAAAAGGTTAGCCGAAATAGTTGACTACATAAATAAAATAATATTACCAGAAAATTTAGATTCTACTATTAGTTTTAAGTCTTTTCAAACAGTATTGTATTGTGCTGCATGGACAGCTGTTAAAGCAAATGGTGCAAAAATAAAAAATAAGCCAAAAGACAACATGTCAAAAATTTTGAAAAGGCAAAAACCAAAATGGCAACTTCGACTAGAAAAAAAAGTTGACGATTTAAGAGCTAAAATAGGCAGATTAACACAATACATACAAGGTAATCGCAGTAAAAAAGTTGTTAAACATGTAAATTCAATACGGAATCATTATAAAATACATTCTACACATGAAGAGCCAAACACACAACTGTCACATTTTCTTGATACATTAAAACAAAAACTTGCATTAACAAATAGTAGATTACAGAGATATAAAATATGTACACTACGTAAAAATCAAAATAATCACTTTACATATAATGAAAAACAATTTTACAGAGATCTTAAATCTTCTACGTCATCACAAATTAATCAAACTAATAATTTTGAACATTTAACAAGTAGTGCACTACTCCAAGATAGTTTTTACAGATATTGGTCTTCAATATGGGAGAACCCCGTTAGTCACAACCATAATGCTGAATGGATCACAATTGAAAAGTTAAAAAATTCATCAAAACCAAATATGGAATATAATAGTATACCTTTGGAAATATTGCATACAGTCATCAAGAAATTAAAAAATTGGAAAGCACCTGGTTCTGATTTCATTCATAATTACTGGTATAAGCATTTTACACACGCACATTCATATCTTCATAAGTTTATAAATCATTTTATTCAAAACCCTCATGATATGCCTGAATACATAGCTACTGGAATAACATATATGATACCAAAAGATTATGGTGATCTTGGAAATCCGGAAAAATATAGACCAATCACGTGTCTTCAAACAATATATAAAATAATAACGTCTTGTCTCACTGAAGTTCTTTATAAGCATTTAATGGATAATAACATATTGACGGAAGAGCAAAAAGGATGTAGAAAACATAGTCAGGGCTGTAAAGAGCAATTAATTATAGATTCAGTAATATTAAAACAGGTTCAAAAAGAAAAAAGGGATATTTTTACACTATAAATAGATTACAAAAAAGCATATGATTCAGTTCCTCACTCTTGGCTGCTACAAACATTAGACATTTATAAAATACACCCTCAAATTATAGATTTTTTGAAGAATACTATGGCTAATTGGAAGACTACATTAAAATTAAGTATACAAAATAATAACATTAACACTGAACCGATTAAAATACAACGCGGTATTTATCAAGGTGACGCTTTAAGTCCATTGTGGTTTTGCCTTGCTTTAAATCCCTTATCAAATATGCTTAATCTTACAAATACTGGATATCACTTATGGTTTAATAATAGTTTAGTTAATAGCCCTAGATCAGAATTAAAGATAGTTAATTACCTTTTATATATGGATGATATTAAGCTCTATGCGGAATCAAAAGAAGAATTAGACACACTAGCAGACTTAACATACACATTTTCACAGGATATTAATATGGAATTTGGTATCGATAAATGCAAGATAAACGCAATTAAGGCAGGACAGAACTTAAAATATGAATATCAACTAGAGAATGGCGAATGTATATTGCCATTAATCGAAAATGAAACATACAAATATTTAGGATATATTCAATCAAAACTAATACATCACAAAGAAATCAAATTGAATTTAACACAACAGTTTAAACACAGACTTAACTCTATATTAAAATCATGTCTTAACTCAAAAAATACTACAAAGGCGATAAATACATTCGCAATTCCTGCCCTAACCTATTCGTTTGGAATAATTAACTGGACCAAAACTGAATTAAAAAATCTTCAGCGTGTAATAAATACAACTATGACCAAAAACCGGAAACATCACCCACGATCATGTACACAAAGAATGACACTCCCGCGATTAGATGGTGGCAGAGGATTAATCGATATATTAAATTTGCATAACAAACAGATAGCAACTCTCAGAAAGTATTTTTACTCCAAAACTGACACATCTACCCTTCATAATGCAATAGTTCAGAATGATAAAAAGCTAAGCCCACTTAATTTGATACAAAAAGCTCCACAAAATAATGAAACACAAACTGATAAACTTAGCAAAATCCGAGAATGGACCCAGAAGTCATTACATGGAAGACATCAAAACGAACTGAACCAGAATAACGTCGACAAGTTAGCATCGAACGAATGGCTCAGACGTGGCGAACTCTTTCCAGAGACTGAAGGGTTTATGATAGCAATTCAGGATCAAGTCATAGAAACTAGAAATTACCAAAAATATATAATTAAAAAACAAAACTTCCATACCGATATATGCAGAAGATGTAACTGTGCCTCAGAAACCATTCAACATATAACCGGTGCTTGTAAATCTATTGCTCAAACTGATTACAAGCATCGGCATGACCAAGTTGCATGTATCATTCACCAAAAGTTGGTTATTAAATACAACCTTACTTCCTCATCTCCATTACCCTATTATAAATATACACCAGAATCTGTTATTGAAAACGAATTGTATAAGCTATACTTTGACCGCGCCATACTGACAGATAAAACTGTACCATACAATAGACCAGATATTACATTGGTAGATAAATTAAACAACACAGCCACGATTATAGACATTGCTATACCTAACTCACATAACTTACATAATACTTTTACAGAAAAACTTGCTAAATATCAGGATCTTAAAGATGAAATTATGAGAATGTGGAAAATAAAGACAGTTACAATAGTACCAATTGTTATATCCACCACAGGTGTTGTACCCAAGAATCTTCATCAATCTATTAAATTGCTTGGGCTTCCTCCATTTACTTACGTACAACTACAAAAAGCAGCTATACTTAATACATGTCGTTTAGTGAGAAAATTTTTAAATAATAATCCGTAATACATCGGCACTCACTTGGTTTAGGCCCGTGATTGTTGATACTCCGGTACCAAGTACTGAGGCTTATGAATATAAAGAAATAATAATAAATAATAATAATAATGATACTTTGAAAGTTGATTAATTATGTTAAACCTTCTTCACTAATTAACTCATTTTTAACTTTGAAGTGCAGTTTGTACTAAAAGCGCTATATATAACAATAAAAGCAATAAACAATCATTAGAGTGGGAACAAAGCAGTGAGTCGTAAAACGGGAACACGTCTTGTTGGTCGGCGCCGTTCGGCTCGATGCCAGATCAGATAGACTAGTGATCTCATTTATACTGTACACTAAGCGATTATGAAACTTACAAGGGACTTAATAGAATTGCAATTTAGAGAAATAGTTATTGTTGCCCAAAAATGTTAGTAAAATTGAAGTTAAAAGAAATAGCACTTGTTCTATAAAATTTTTGAAAATAAACTGATGGCGACAATTGAAAACTCTCGTGTCATGACTCTGACGTTTTTTATGTGTTGGATTTCGACTTACGAGTTTGATTTTTGAATATAGTAAATGCTTGTATTGGTCATATATTTCGATATACATATCGAATCGAATTTGTACTCATATATAGTACGTATAATGATAATTGTACATACTGACGATACATGACATATTTTATACTTGTATTTTTAAACTCAAAATAATTGAAATAACACGAAATCTAAAATATTCTCAAAAGATACTCTTCATAAAAACAGAAAATGTTGTTGCCTAAGTTATTATAAAGAATCATTCACACATATAAACATACAAGCAAAACCATCGGAAATATATTGTTATGGTACATAAATAATAAGCAAAGTACGTGGAATATAAATTACGTCCGCAGTAGAGGGCGATCCCTAACCGCAAAATCTAATCGCCTTTTCTAATTCCCCGAAATCCTTATTGAAGTAATACGAAGCAACATACTCGTATGTTTTGAGTAACTTTTTAAACTCAAAACTTACTTATTTAAATAGACTTACGTGAACACTTTTGGATCGTGAGTTTTAAATCGAGATAACGATATTATATATAAGCGGTGGCAATGCAAGTAAGGTCGTGAAAAGCGGAGTTGGTTTGCGAGGTCAGGAAGCGTGAAGACGCCTCATTTTCCACAGTACTGCGACATGTTAAAGACATCGCGGTAGTTTTTTTCTAATCATATATTCATGTCATAGATAGCTACTTATAAATTAAATAAAGTAAGTCTGTATGTGTGTATATTTGTTAATCTTTCACTCTTTAGGGTGACCGGAGTCATTTTGATGGCTGGACGGATTTGGATGACATTTACTATGACTTGGAATAACATATCTACCACCACACCTAGGGATGTATGCACATTGCACCCAGGAAAACTGAGCAAAGCGTTATATATATTCATACGTAACTATGCTTATGCTAAACTAGAAAGCCCAAGTAGCTTCACAAAACGCAAAACTTAATGTATCCACCATTGTTTTGTATATCAATAGTATACACATTAAATTTTTACTTTTTTTATTTTTGACTAAGACACTAATAAAATGTTATAAAAATAAGAAAGATTAAAATTGAATAAAGTTTACAAATTGTGTTCACAAACTCGAAATCGCAGCAATTACAACGTGATCCCTGTTTGAAAACTTTAGTTGATTCCATCCGCTTTTAATAAAACTGCCAGATTAAGTACAGGCTTTAACAGCCAGATAGGCAAAATATAGGACTGCGAAAGATTAATAATGGGTAAATATAGTAATGGGAAAACAAATGATAACGGTCAAAGATTTGTAGATTTTGTAATGCAGAATAACATTAAAGTTTTAAATACATTTTGTAAAAGAAGGACTACACGAAAATGTATATGGATATCTCCAGGCAGAACTTATAAAAATGAAACAGATTTTATAATGACCAATAGCCACGTATTATAGCGACATTAGTATTGTAAATTATCAGATCTTCAGCACAGATCACAGGATGGTAAGAGGAGCTTTAAATCAAGGAAAAACAGGATAGAACACATGATGTGATCCCGAAAAGACAAATGAATGAAAAATAACTGAGTGGTTTCCAAGGGATCGAAAAAAGTACAGAAGAAAACAGGCGATGAGATGGGAAGACAACATTATCAACAAAGTATAAAATAATTTATTAGTTATAAGAAAACTTTATTACTTAAAGAATAAAGGTTATTTCTATTATATTTAAATAGCATTAAAAATATCCTATACTCCTATATATAAGACACATATAAAACTTATAAATAAATATCAAAAACACAGACATACCTTAACCCTCGAAAAAGGCGTAATCGGGTAAAAATATTACTTACTTTAATAAGCAATTCACGATTGGATATATATTCATCGTAGCCATGAGGGACAAAAACAAAGTAAACAAATTATTAGAAACTAGTATTCAATATGATGATTATGTCTGAATTATAATAATAAACCATTTGAAAATCAAATATACTTAATTATATAAATATGTATAGGTATGTATAATACACGATAAATGTCCACTTAATTATTACTGTACAAGTCATGTCCGCGTGGAACTGTATCAATGCTGCATACAGGCATAAAGTACAGTACTAAAATAAACCAGATCCTTGTCACCAGTAGATGTGATAAGAAGAGGTTTTATGTCTTTATTATTTATAACTACAGAACAGTGATATGAGTTCGCATAGACTGAATCACAATTTTACTATACATAAAATCATTATGTTTAGAGCATCAAATAATTATATTTTTCAGAAGATTACCAATATGTAGCAAACACAATCAGTCTCGATAACGATCTCAACAAACAAGGAACAACGTGACATGTATTTGGCAGTTCAAATGAAGTGCTCACATTCAAACGTCGAGCGAATCAAGGGGGAGAATCACAATGCTTTTGATTGAACATGAATTCAACTCTAATTTTAACCTAAAACTCTATAAATAGATGAATATATATTTACAAGTATGGCATGATTTTTATCATATTATGTAAATATTTTCTATGGGTATAAATTGTAAAAGTCACAGACTAAGTTTGTTATAAAAAAGTTGTTTTTTTTTTAACTTTATTTCGAATATATTGAGCTTTTGTACTAATAATCCTTAAACGAATTGATTTTGAGAAATCTTAAGCTGTACAAATATGTGCAATGTACATGATAGATTAGATAGAGCATAGACCCACTCTCAAAGTCGGATAAAATGTCAATGGTAGTAGACTCATGACGTTCAGTAAAAAATTGTAATAATTTAATGCTGAATAAAATATTTTAGATTTTGAATGCATTACCGATAACTTTACATATATGTATGTACTTATATACGTGAGAGTGTAGTCTTCAACTTATTAACTTTAAGCAACTGAAGTTGAGAGTGTATTTCCAATAAACCTGTGGTAGGGTTGCTTTGGAAAGTGGAATGTAATACGGTACAGAAATTAAACGTGAAGAAACCTACATATCCACAAAATCTTAACTGGTTTTCAAAATATAAATGTGAATTATGGAGCGGGGGCCTGGTTCTAGCTAAAATAATTCTTACATAGAAAAAATAATATAATGATTACCATGTATCTGTTAATTATTAATTTCTATTCTTCATTTCTATAATTTTCTTTTGGATCACTACCTGTGTTTAAAAAAAGACATATCGGTACCTATGCACTAACAATATTCCTCGGTTATCCTTCGATGTATATCGTAGACGTTTTTTTTTATTACGAAGTACCATTAGCTATTCGGCGGCACTTCGCACCCGGCATTTTTTTTAAAAGGACACTAAATACGTATATGATACACGCGATCAAATCATACTTTTGTCCCATTTACATAACTATACTGATTCAGAGCACTTCCAGTTGTAATTGGCGCAACCCGCGTCACACCCTTGTCAAACTGCTATTCGCTATGAAATATTCGCGAGAAATTGGCTTTCTGATACTACTTGAATATAATAATATAATAACATTTACTAAAAGTAGGTAGATATTGGGTTTACTTTACTTCTAAAGATTATTGCAAAATGACACGTGTCATAAATCTAATTTATCTTTTACATAAATAATATTTATTTCGCATATATCTAATATATTTAAACGAGCAATTCTTGTATATTTATACCGGCAAACTCGGAAACTGGTCTAATGATTTCGCTGATATTTGGCACGTGGGGGTTTTCGGGGGCGAAAAAACAATCTAGATTAGTCTTATGTCTGGAAAAATGCGTGTTTTCGAGTTTTCATGCGGTTTGCTTTCACACGCAAAATATGGTCGGTAATTTCGCACCCTTGGGCATAAGCAACGTGGTCAAGCGGCCAAGTTGCAAGATAGACAATAATTGGGTTCTGGGCTCGAATCCCGGTCGGATACAAAGTTTTTACTTTTGTTTTTTATTTGTATTTATTCAAGGTTTTAGTTTTTTTAAAGTAAATTTTACTTTAAGCCAAAAACTCCGAGCGAAGCTCGGTCGCCCAGATACTGTAAATATTTATAGAGCGAATCATTTTTTTGTTTTTCTTTTATTTAAACTCACTTCACTTCTCGGGAACTACCGGAAAGACTTATAACAGTATATAAATAATCTACCCGAGCGGAGCCGCGGGCAAAACCTAATCTAGAAAGAAATCTTTGGGTATCTATATCTAAACAAAAAGTATATAATTCTTGGTTTCGAAATCTCTATTTATTTTTTATATACAATATACTAGTATATTTTACACTCGACGTGCCTATATCCTAAAAATTTTAGTTAAAAATGTAATATATCGCGTATAAAACCTAATCAAAACAAAACAGTATATACTCAGTATAAAACAAAAAGGTATCGTTAACGTTTTAATTTTCCTGTAACATTTTTGTCAATATACAGGGTTATTGTTAATTCGACATATTCCCGTTAGGAGGTGATATGGGTAACTATTTGCGATAATTTTAACCCCCATATGCATTATGCAAAAGTAAACCATTTTTGGGCTCTCATATTATTTAGTTTATTTTTTAAATAAGTCAAAAATGCAACATTAAAAATTTATTAAAAAAAGTGTCAATTTAAATCTCATTTTTTCTTCTGATTTATAAAAACTATTAAACACTGGTTATTCATCAATATTAGAACAACAATTATCGGTCCAAATTTAAAAATGTGAGACGAAAGCGATATTAATTCAATATTTTTTTAAGATTTTTTTCCACTAAAATGCCTTAAAAACAAGAAAAACGTTATGAAACTTGGCTTGCAGATTATTTTAAAAACATAACCGATTTCTTACCTCTCCCACAATGCATAACGACTAGGAACTTATTTCAAAGAAAATGATAAAAAATTGATCACAGAGGAAGCAGGCGGAAATTTGTATATTAAGCGAGTATTCGAGTATGCAACATTGTCCTGACCTATTACGGGACTTTGATATCTCGATTTCGATATATCGATATGGAGATATTATAGTGTAACAAATGTGTACGCAGATACAAGTTCACCTCTTCCTTTCACTATCAAAGTCCCCTCGAAGACTCGCAATGGACCGATAGCTTTACGTGCTCTCCGAGGCACTGGGTGAGACACCGCCGACTTCGGGCTGTTGCTTAGAATTTATTCTTTTTCATTAAATTTTTTTTTTAGAAAACCCCAATAACTACACTTACACATCTCGAACCCAGGACTTGCGTATCAGTAGCCGTAAATTCTACACTGAGCCAGTTTATCAAATATAATATTATATCTACTACATTTAACGTAAATAGTAGTACGCATAACTACCGTGGTCGTGGACACGGTTTGAGGTTTAACAGTTATAATATCCAAATAGCCTAAAACCACTACTACTCTGAAAAAGCCATTATAAAAATGTATAACCAATATCAATACAATATCAATTGTGAGATTTAGAACAAATTGCTTGCTCTGTGACACGAGAGCTGATACTGCTTTATATTCTCAGTTAAGAAGTACTTTTCGTGGGAAGATGATTTATTTTCCATACGGATTTCTTGTTTATAGAAAAATGCTGGTTTTATTTGAACGTGTACTATTTAGTCTTTTTTTTTGTATTTTATGGCTTTCTAATATATATATATATATATATATATATATATATATATATATATATATATATATATTTATAAATTATTATACCTTATAATTATAATAATTATATTATTTTTATTATATACTAATTAGATGATGTCGATTTGTGTCAATAGACTTTTATATTCAATTTTTCATCAATCTTGTAATGTTCTCACCTGCCATTGATTTTCCCCCATTTGAATTCGCAAATCATGTCAAGGCTGGAATGTGAGATTCATCCTTAGAACATTCTACGTATGACTGGTTTTACAAATGAAACGAACGTATTGAGACATCTCTATACCTCATAATTAGAAGTGCCTTTCAACATTTAAGGCCGATTTTTTATTCATTTTATTATTTTTAACTATCAACCTAAACTCTTTTTTAACTTACACATAGAATAATTATACGGCTTAAATAATTAATACTATATTTTATATTTTTCTTTATGGTTCTAAATATAATAATGGCAGCACTAAATATAGATTACTAATTAATATTTTTTAAATTGTAATAATTATAAGAATAACAGCAAAAATTCAATAAATAATATTCCATATTCAATTATAAAACTAATTAACATTATAAAAATGTTTAAAGTTAAAAAATATTGTAAGGTAATTAATTGGTACAATTTTTATTTTGTTAATTGTGGGTAGGCTGTCTGTAACAACTATAACTTCGAGACATGTAACACCTCAGTCTCTCCCGTGACCATGGATGCTGTAAAGCATTCGAAACGTCGGGAACCAAAAATCAAAATAAATGCGCGAAATAATCCGAAAAGATAGTTTTATTTAAAATGTTAAATATTCGCGTAAATCTAAGAAAGTATTATCTAAGACAGTATTATATCAACCTAATTATAAACCTAAACGGTATTTAATACTTGACAGGTGTAAAAACGAAAATATTGTAAATGTGCTTGGATTCTTCTAAATCACCAATTAATTAGTAAAATAAAAATAAAGAATAAATAAAAAAGCCTTAGCTTTTTTGTATTTAATGGATAATTAAATAATCAAATAATTAAATATTCATTAGAAATAGATATTAGGTACTCGTAATTCAATTGGGTTATTGCTTTAAGACAATTTTGCGGTTTCATAACTATAGATGGGTCACGTAGGGATTGAAACTGACTGGACTGTTTACTGTAAAGCATTCGAAACGCCAAGAACGAAAAATCAAAATAGAACTTGGGAAAAACTCTGAAAAAATAGTTTAATATAAATATTCATGTAAATCTACAAGCATTATGTTACTGCTGTTATATAAGTACTAGCAGAACCCATCGATCGCCCACGTTTAATCTACAAAACTGCCCGATTTATTGACATTTATGATAACTGCCTTGGGTAGTAGAATGAGGATATTATAGCCTATAGCCTTCCTCATAAACGGGCTATCTAATGCAAAAAGAATTTTGAAATCGGATTAGTAGTTACTGAGATTACTGTGTTCAAACAAACAAAATCTGCCTCTTTATAATAGTACATAGTATAGATAGAATATACACACGTCCAGTAAAGTTAACATTATAAATCTGCTTCATTTTTATGTATAATAAAACATTACTATTTTTACAAATACACCAGCCGTATCATAATCCTTGTTATTTTAATCGCTATTAACAAAATTACAAGAGTTACAAAGTATATATGTGCCTAGTAATGTAAATGAAGCGAGCGGAAAACCATATATAAATTATTAATGCGAAAGAACTTTTACAGTTTAACCGTATTGTTATTTCGGGCAACACTTTTGTCGATCTAATTGTCTTATTATCTATTGAATTAGTACAAACAAAATCCATCGTAACGCAGGTTTGACTGGTGAAATAGAAAAAGCAAAATCTTTTGGTAAACAATTAAGGCGACAAACAAATTCCAACAACCAAACTACAAGTTTCGTGATTAATTAAATAAACTAATTAATATACAAAAAAGTCCCATCAAAATCTATTCAGTCATTAATCAAACGAGTGTTCGGTGTGCAATTAAACAACCATATGTTACAAGTAAATAACAAAAAAATGACATACTAGTGATGGCATAGGCTAAAGTGACAGATCTTCTTCGGTAGGCCTGCCGTCGGGCGTCGTGGTTGAGTGGGTAAGCGATCCTTCGACACTCCATTAAGACGGGGGAGGTTCTGCTGGGTTTTAGTGGGTAGTACTGGCAGGTGTAGTAGTACTTATCTGGCAGGTGAGTCCCACATAATCTGCCACATATGCAGGTGGTATGCGTAAATGCATTTCCCACACAACCAACGGGTTGCTCCCGTGGTCCACTCTGCTGTCAGAGAAGTAGCAGGAGTAACCCGCATTGTACACCGCCACCACCGAGTGTGTCACCAAGTGGGCCACCACCGAGTGTGTCACCAAGTGGGCCACCACCGAGTGTGTCACTTGTCATCACACCCGGCCTACCGGACGCTAATGATCCCCCACCACGACAAGATGATGACACAGCCGTGCATTAAGCAAAATTGACGAAAAAGAATGCTGCGATTCACATTCGTTTACTTCAATTTTCTTAGAATTTTAATCAGAATTTCAATTTCTTCTAAGAATTTTTGTCTTTAAGGATCCCATCCATCCATCCCCGCAAAACAAAAATTCTAAAGCTGTATCTTTTACGAATTCTATTATTATAAAGCTAAAGACTTTCTTTGTGTTTTTGTTTATGTGAACGCGAAGCATTTTTTACATTTTACAACCTATTTATTGAATTTATGGTTATTATTATCACTTAAATTAAACATAATTATCGTTATTTAAGTAATTCTAAGACAGCCTTAGTTAAGTAGATAGTTCTTTAATATTTTATTGGATTTACGCGAATATTTGACATTTTAAATAAAACAATCTTTAATTTATTTACATTTTTCGAACTAAATAAAATACTAAAAAATCTTTCCTAGAAATATCGATATTTTTATATAAAAAAAAAATAAAAAAAATTCGAGAACGTAATATCCCCAATTTTTATGGATTTTCATCCAATTACCGGGTTATATATCTTAGAAAAGAGCGAAAGTACGTCTTTCATATACTCTGACTTGAATTACATAGAAATGGCTGGTATCTCATTAAAATACGTTGGAATATCATTCATAATCCTACATAATAAATATACTTCTTTAGAAATGTCTTCAGAGCCGTTATAATTAAGCTAATATTTTTAATAACTATAGACGTATCATAATTACGTAAATAATAATCGATGAAATATATTTACTACTAACTAAATTAAGTTTTTAAAAATTAACAGTAACAAAAAATATTTTTAAAAGCTTTTTATTAAATGCTCTAAAAAAATAAAATAAACAACTAGACTAATAAGCAATACTTAAAATTAGGACGATTAAAAAATAATTATTCGTACTTTAAAGGATAACAACAGTCATAAATAATTGACTGTTGTTATTCATCCAATAATTGGATGAATAAAAAATACATTATTCGTTCGAGTATATATATATATATATATATATATATATATATATATATATATATTCTTTATTGCACTAAAAAAAGTAATAAAAAAAAATACATAGAAAATGATGTGGACAAAGGTGGACTTATCTCTATAAGAGATCTCTTCCAGTCAACCCATGTATGTGGGAAATAGTGTTAAGTAGCGGGACAGAAAGAGAAAGTGCAAAGAAAAGAAAAGAAAAGAAAATAAATAAGAATAAGCATAATATGTAAAACAAAATGAATACAATATATAAACATACACACTATATTTCCATATATAATATATAAGCATAAATACATAAATACAAATATTACTTATAAACAATACATAAACATTAGAGAGAATAAATAAATACCAAAACTACGAGTATATACATACATACATATACATACATACATAAACATACTTATATTATTACGAAACAGAAAGATGTATATTTTTTAATTATGAGCTAGAAAATGCTTCTTTAAATTGACTTTGAATGCATCATTAGAAGGGCTCTCCTGTAGGACTTTGGGAAGTCTGTTCCATAACACTGCAGCGTGTACCGAGAATGAGTTTTGGAAAAACTTGGTGTTGCTTCTCGGTATGTCAAGCATCGATGTGATGCAGGGCCGCCTAGAACGTGTTGAAGTGGGAAGAAAGTTAAACCTTGAACGAAGGTAAGAGGGAAAATTGAGGTTATGAAGGATATTGAACAGAAATGAAAGAATGTGCATATCACGGCGAAGGCGGATAGGGAGCCATTTAAGACGAGCACGAAAGTCGGAAACATGATCGTACCTGCGCAGACCATAGATAAAGCGTATGGCGAGATTTTGAAGACGCTCTAATTTATTCAAAAGCTCCTCCGTCACATCCAAATAGCATACATCGGCGTAGTCAAGTATGGGCAGTAGAAGAGATTGCGCAAGCATAATTTTGGTCTTGAAGGGGAGAAAGTATTGGAGACGCCTTAGAGAATGGAAAGTGAAGTACATACGCCTACTAACCTCATTGATATGAGGTGTCCAAGTCATGTGACAATCTAAGATAAGACCCAAGTTCCTTACTTTATCGCAGTAAGGTATTTGGACCCCAGAGTATATGATTCCAGGGACTGACTGCCAATCTATTTTACACCTAAGTCTGCTGCTGCCAATAATTATAGCTTGAGACTTCTTAGGGTTAACTAAAAGTCCGTAAGATTCGGCCCAAGTTTGTATAGCGACTAGATCATTATTTAAAGCCTCAACAGCATCGGGTAACTCAGTTAACTCAAAATGGCGATATAGTTGTAAGTCATCTGCATACAGATGGTAGGGAGAAGAAATGACGCGAGATATGTTGTTAATAAAAACAGAAAAGAGTAATGGTGAAAGAACGCCGCCTTGGGGGACCCCAGCCGTGAGATCCAACCACACCGATGAAGTGTCATTAGCTCTCACACACTGGCGGCACCCAAAAAGATATGAGCGAAACCAGTCAATAGCCGCAGGAGAAATGTTAACTGCGCGTAGAGTGCCAAGAAGAATGTCGAAGTCAACAGAGTTGAATGCACTACTGAAGTCAAGGAGGACCATTGCAGTGAGTTTGGTGTTATCCATGGCAAACCGTATGTCCTCCGTGATGTTGAGCAACGCACCAATAGTGCTGTGGAAGGGACGAAATCCGGACTGGTAAGGACATAGTAGGTTATACGAGGCAAGGTAGGAGTAAAGCTGATTGTGTACAATAGATTCTAGGACTTTGGATAGGATAGGTAGGATGGATATAGGTCGATATTCATTGAGGCAGGTGGGATTTGTAGTTTTAGGTATGGGTATGACAAGAGCATTCTTCCATTGAGTTGGGAAAATATTGCAAGCCAGTGAATAGTTAATAATGTGAGTGAAAACTGGAGCAATGCAATCCAACACGGGAAGAATCATGTCGAGGCTGAGATGGTCACTACCGATGGCTTTGGTAGTGATGGAGCGGATACACTTCTTAATGGCATCTTCTGAGACTGATTCGAAAGAGAAAGAGAAGGAGTCAGGTGGGACAATATTAGACAAATGTGTAAGGGTAGCTGATTTTAATTGGGAGTTTAATGTTAAAGGAGGGATAGTAAAGTGGTAATTTAGCTTGTTGAGATCAACCGAAACTTCGCCAGAAGTCGGGGGTTTGCCCACGCCAAGAGACTCAAGAAATCTCCAAACTTGCGCTTGGGAGAGATTCTGAATTGTGGAGTGAATATAGCGACGTTTGGCATCCCTACACATTCTGTTGCAGATGTTACGAAGTTTTTTGTACGCTGAAAGATTGTCCTCAGACGGAAATTTTTTGTTTTTGGACTTTGCCCTGTCGCGTTTAGCCATTGTTCTCCTGATCATTGGTGTTATCCAGGGAGCTGGAGCATGTTTCATGCGAACTGGTCTTACCGGGGCGTGAATATCGTATAACCTAATCAGTTCAGAAGTTAGTGATTCGACCATAAAATCAATATTATTAGAAGAAAATATTGGTGACCAGTTGCATTTCTTCACATCCTCTCTTAAGCGTTCCAGATCCATGTGCTTAAAATTGCGCTGAAAAAGAATCTTGCCTCTAACCTTTGGAGGACGCAGCTTATATGCAAGGTAAATTAAGTCATGGTGGGAGAAGGGGGCACTCATCTGGCCGTGAGATATAACAAGATTAGGATTAGAGACTAAGGTCAGATCAATGAGAGATGGCCTACAGTTAGGAAAATAGTGGGTGGGAGAAGACAAGGGGAGAATATACAGATTTAAGGAAGAAATTAGTGCATTTAAAGTTTGGGCCCTCGTGTCATTTTTGAGTAAACATGTATTTAAGTCACCCATGCAAATTACTTGGTCATAAGAAAGCAGAAGACTGTTAAATAAAAACTCTAAATCAGTGAAATAATTAATTTTGTCATTCGGGCAGTAAAGGACACCAAGTAATATTTTTTTATGATTTACTAAAATTTCTAAGAAGAGATACTCGAGAGACCCTGAAGTATGTGGAGGAGATGATGACACAACACTAGCAGAAATGCTGTAACGTAGGTAGATACCTACGCCACCTCCACCTCGGCCAGTGCGGTCATTACGATATAATTTATAACCTGGAAGAGAGCAACTAGTAGACGGTAGGGATGGTTTAAGCCAGGTTTCAGATATGAGTATACAGTCAACCACGCCGGTGCTAAAAGATGCGAGAAAGTCATTGTAATGAGCAAGTATACTCTGCGCGTTGATATGCACTAAGGAGAGAGAGGCCGATCTATTGTCAAAAACATTAGTAAGTTTGGTAGCAAGTGGTTCTGAATCAGATAGTGAAGTGTTGTTACTGCCAGCACTTTCATAATCATCTGATGAGCAAGAAAAATAATCATCGTCTAACATAATTATTAATGTGTAATATAATATAAATATAAATAAATATAAAAAAATAATAATATCAATAAAATAAATTAAAAAAAACACACACAAAAAAAATATATAAAATAAAATTAACACTATCCACGTGCATAAGTCAACTGTGAGACTAAAAAGAAATAAACAAAGTAAACACAACACTAACAACACAGACAAATATAAATTAAGAACATTATCTGTCACAAAAACCACAGACTCATGTTGTATGCAAAAACTAAACGCAACGTTGACAGTTAGCAAATCATCTGTTCTAAATGACATTTAACAACTAACTCTTATCTGAGTGACACTGACACATGGAAATTAGAACGATATTGATATAAGTTCAAATATTTAGTAGCAAAACAAACAGATTGTGGATTTTAAAGTACCCTAAAGTTCTTATACTACCTAAAATATAATCCGACCAAATTAAAATAGTGAAAACAAAATACTACGCGTTGTTGTTTGATCCACTTTTAGGGTGTTGAGATATCAATTGTTTTAGCTCTGGTAAAGAAGAGATCTTGATGCGGGACTTATCCGGAAGAAGAACAATAATCACGCCGTCTGCAGACCAGCATTTTTTCATACCGAAATGATTGCGAGCAGCTATAAACACTTCTTGTCTGGATTTAGTCAGGAACTCTGTCAGCGTAATCTTGGAACCCTTTAGTGCTGTTTTGGCCTTCCAAACATGACTACGTAGTTGGCCATTGCAAAAGCGAACAAGAATTGCTCGAGCAGAATCTCTCTTAACACCCAATCTGTGACAAGATTCAATTGTGTTAGAGTTAGCGTCTGACACCTTCATTCGGCTAGATAATATGTGAAGAATTTTCTTCAGCACGTCCTCTTCTTTATCCTCTTTAACTCCATGGAACAGAAGAACCTTCCTGCGGGACTGTGTCTCTAAGCGGTCTAATCCGAGGGCAACAAGTTCAACCTGGGACTTCAAAATGCCAAGTGACTTCCAAACAAAGGTTTTAAATGTGTTGAAATCAGTGGCCAAGGATTTCACAGTTAAGTTAGGAACAGTGGAGCCAGGTTGAGAAAGATTTTTCTCAAACTCACCCATTCTGGTGGTGAACATTGCGGAGAGCTCTTCCATACTTTTCAACAGTTGTTCAACAGGTGTTTCCATTGTGATGAAAGTGTGTGAGAGAGTATAGTTACAGTTAACTTTAGCACAGGTAATCAAAGTTCAGCACATATGTATTATAATATAATATTGTAGTTAAATAATGTAGAGCTCATAAAAACACGTCTATGCACTTTCGCGTCTACCCGCCGAAAAAAGTTGTTAGTTTGTAAAAATATTTACTAATTTTTTTTTGTTTTTTTAACGTAAAGTAAGTGATATAAGTGATTTCAGTGCCGGAATTTTTATATTAAACAAAAATAACCTTAACCTACCGATCTACTTATTTATTTATTAGTCTATTCCTCCTTCCTTATGATTTATATATTTTATAAAGGATTATATATATATATATATATATATACATATATATACATATATATATATACAGCTATATATAGCATAAGAACAAATGATTGCTGTAAAGCATTCGAAACGTCGGGAACCAAAAATCGAAATAAATCCGCGAAAAAATCCGAAAAGATAGTTTATTTAAAATGTCACATATTCGCGTAAATCTAAGAAATTATTATGAATAAAAATAAATTAATTCTTATTCATAACATATTAGCTATTGGTACGTGTACCTTTGTAATATACAATACAATTCGTCGGACAACTTTTTTGTGAGTGCTATGCAATATTCAATATGGTAGTATAAATCGCAAAGACAGAATGATAAAAGTTACCAATAAAGGTCAACCTCACTGAGACAGCCACCAGCGCAGGAGATACTGTGGTATTCAAGTGTATTCACAAACACATTCCTTTCATTATAAAATACAGTAGTTTACCCATTGTGTGGGTGTGAAAGTTTGTGAGTATGGATGTTTGTTACTCTATCACGCCAGAACGGCTGAACTAATCTAGAGGAAATTTGACACAGAGATAAATTATAGTCTGGAATAATACATGGGCTATTTTTTATCCCGAGAAAATGTACGGTTCCCGTGGGATAAGTTTGTTTTTGTTTTCCTAGCGACGAACACGAGCGAAACGAGGGTGAGCTGCTAGTTTAAAATAAATTGCTCAATTAACATAATAAGTCAAACGAGCTGCAGTACGCGTGTCGTTTATCAAACAAATATAACCTTTGCCACATTTATCTGATTACCGCCAGCATTAAGTCAGTTTTAACCGGAAATTCGTCTGGAACGACTTTATTTCTTGTGCTCGTGGCTTGTTCACTAAGTCATAGGGTATTTTACAAAGTAATATTTAGGTAAATATGAAGTGTTGTTCTAAAGTCTAAATATTTCAATCATAGGTACTTACCACTATAAATAATGATCGAAAATATATTATTTGTTCCATTGTGGTAAATTATTACTTATAAATTCTACACTTTTTCTTCGTTTAAATCAACAAAAACTGACTAATGGTTTCTAATGCCGCGTTTAATCTTTAACAAACTACGGCTAATATATCTGTAAGTACAATAAGTATGAAAAAATAGGAAGGTAGTATGAATCAATGAAAAATTCTATTCATTCCATGTATCAAACCTGCGACCTCGGGCGCATCATAATCTTAACTTCACTGTCCGCTTTGGTAATTAAAAATATATTATTATAGGTACACTAAAGATATTGCGTAAAATTTTTGTACATAAGTAGGTCAGATTAAAGGTTATCTCCAAAAATTTAATACTTGAATACTTTTGATAATATTATTGAAAAAATTCCTCTAAAACCTTGAGGTCATTAATATATACAAATAAATGAATAAAATAATTCATATAGCAATAAGTAAGTATAGCTACATGTTTGGTTATTTGGTTAGAAATTTTTTATACTTCATCCATATGATCCATTCGATGACACGTTTGGCTCAGTTTGTAGTAGTAGAGTCACCTACTTGCTGTGCCAACGGTCGCGGGTTCAAGTATCGCTGGGGTTATTCATTTGTGAGATGAGTACGAATGTTTATATGGTATTCATATTTATAATATGTATGTATTTAAAGTTATATATGTGTAGTGTATCAACTACCTAGCAGACAGTCGAAGACATATACAATTATACATACACATGTAGCTATTAGAAAACATGTACATAATATGTATGTCTCCGACTGCATAATAGAATGTTCCTTCGTTAACTTGTTGTCATCTTTTTAGTTCGCTTTGTACGCAGTCGATTTTTTTTTAATTATTGTAAATTATTTTTTTATTTACAACTTTTTAGTTTTGGTAAGTTAGACATTTTTAGTTTTATTTAATAATTTCGTATCCTAAATTACTTTTAACATATAACTTAAGTTGTATATATATTTAATCGCCTCTTAAAACCCTGTATTTTGATACCCCACTCAAATAATTCGGATAAAAAAAATATTTTTTTCAAGACACAAGTTGGCGCCAAAAATTCGCCATTTTGATTTCTTTAAAACACCTATCTAAGGACACTTGAGTTTTTGAGACGAATCTAACGATATGTGAACTGTTGCAATATTGCAACCATGGACGAATTAGAGACTGGACCTGACATAAAATACAAATGTATGAAAACTAGTTCAACCAAGTGACGCATAACGCACACAAAGATTTTATTACATTATTATGAACACTGATACACAATACAATATTTCTAGTGCTTGAACGTAATCGATAAAATGCATATATCGATGAACCAATGAATGATATTTTAGAAATTGGTTAGCATAGTGATCATATTTTACATCTTTTAATTTAAAATATCTGTATTTATTATAATAAATTTAAATAAATGAATTAAAGGGACAATAATAATGTGTCAAATATTAATTATTTTTTAATTTGATTTATATAAATATGATGGCAATGATGGCAACATTCCGTTGGCCTATAATAATGTTAATGAACAAATGAATATCAGGTGTTTATTCCATTAATATATAATAAATATTATTTTGTAAAGATTAAAAAAATATTAAGCTAATTTAATTAAATAAAGTGATTTTGTTGATTCTGTTATTGAACTATTTTAATTGGCAATTGATTGTCTCGGGTAGTTATAAAAATGTGACACTGTCCTAATATTGCTCAGTTCTTAATAAGCATTTGTGAAATTAGGAAAAAGAAAAAGTGATTGCAAATTAAAGTGAGTGTTGGATCGTGACAGTAAAATAATTAGTGCAAGTGGTAAAGTGTTTTATTACAAATCGCCAACCCAGAAGTTTAGTGCTAAAACATTATTGTTTGATTTTGTGTAATTTATGTGTTGAAATAAACTGATCTTTATTATTATTACAATGGAATAATATTCCAAAGTATATAAATGTGGAATAAAATAAAATAAAAAATTAAGTACACATACTAATTATAATTTTTGCATTTATATTTTTATTTGATTTAGAAAATATTTTTATAAATTTATTGTCATCAGATTGTAGGATACTGTGATAAAAGTATTTTATGTTATTGTACTGTACAAATAACACAATTCGTTCAGTTATTTCGTCAAATATCGATATATTTTTCGACATTGTCAAGCACTAGTCGATGTCAAATGGACTCACTCGACAGTTTAGTCATTTGTTCTGAATGGTATAATCCAAGGATTTTATGATGGTTGTCAGATGTCAACAATACATAGAAATATCCACTATATTTAACATAGTTGGATAATATTATTTTACATTTAATTAAATTTTGTGATAAATAACAATAAACGTAATAAAGTAATGTATTTACAAGTGAAAAGAAATAGTGCTGCTTCCGCCGTTATAGTTTTTACACCATTTAACAGAACATTTAGTCATTTTTGGGAGATGTTTTGTTGACAAGTAAGTGCTTGAGACTGACACAAAAAACAAACGACCTAGGCTAAAATTCCCTGGTTACGGACATGACCGTTAAAGGTACGTCCGCTTATATGTCTGGTCCAGTGGTTAATTCGTTCATGATTGCAACATTATAGAACAGAACATTATAGATCTTTCGCACAAAAACTTCTATGATTTTAATGAAACTACAATAATATAATATGTAACTCAAATATCAGAATAACACAAAGGCACACATTTATCCCAAGTAAATTTACAGTTCCCGTGGGATATTTTTTTGTTTTTTTTGCACATGATACACATGAAAAACGTAACCTTCTCTTGGCAGTCGGGTAAAAAAAGTGAATCCTTCATAAACCTTGGACGTGTGCTATTTATCTTGTATTTTAATGACAATTAGCATAAATGATCTAAACATAATATTAAAATCGTTAAAATTGTCTTCGTTGTAAGAGTGACAGAGTACTTATAGTAGGTACAAAATGTTTGATTGTCTTTTGGTAATTGAAAACATCAGAGTCAGAGAGAACCTAACAAAGTTCTCGGAAGACATGCTCAGTCCACCCGAACTTGGCCAGGGTGGTAGACTATGGCCTGATCTCCCTCGTTTTGAATTATACTTAGAAATTTTCAGTGTACGTATTAATATTTTTACGCAATTTAGGTTAACGAGTAACTACTTCAAATAAACGCGAATAAAGATGATTTTAATTCTCATTTTTGAAGTTGAATACTTCTTTTGGCACGTTTTTAAAAAATTAAGAGAGTTAAATTTTTACGATGCGCGCGCACACCGACAGCCAAAAGGCGCCATGAGGAAGTTAGCTGCATTCTTTTACAAACAGAGAGTTGTGACACAGGTATGGGATGAAATCTTAACCTATTTTTATTCTGTTACGCCAAAGAAGTATAACTTTTTACGTGCGTACATAACTACCTACATACACACGTTTTCTTTAACAGAATTTATAAAAATAAGATATTATTAGATATCATTTAATATTTTTGTATATATTTTTTCAGACAAAACTTACAATTTATGAATAAATTTTGTAATATACCTAATAGATTGTTATTTTATTACATTAGTGTTATTAACTGTAAATTACTAAAATGATATGTAAGTAGGTAGGTAATAAACTATTCAGTAGCATTATTTTATATTACATAATATGAACATGGGCTAATTAAAAAACAATTAAGTAATAATCGTTTATTTATTATTAATAATACTTTTCACAATTACTAAAACTATTAATAAAAATTGCACTTCGACCATTATAACTTAAAATTAAGTCAGTATAAAAAATATTTTGCAACAATCGTTGCTATAAAAAAAGCTTTCAAGAATACAACCTAAAGCCTAAACTTCAGGTTTTTTAAATAAAGTCTTTATACAAATATAATTAACTAACAGGTACAAAAATTGAATAATTATATATACGTGCCCACGTAAAATTACATTTTTAACACACTCCACTTTGGATGTTGAATCTCAAATTTTGAAATTCGCACCCAAAGCATGTTTTAACTTTGTAATTTCTTAGAATTCCTTAGAAGTCTTGCTTGATTATAAGTACAAGTCTTCAGAATTTTGACTTTGTCATAATAAGGAAAAGCTGAGTGCACGATGTTTTTAATCAATTTTTATATTCATCAAATGACGATCTTTTCAAGGAGGCCAAAAGTCCTTATTCGGCTGATACCTCCATCAGGTGCTATGGTGACTCTTAAGTGAGATATTACATCTGAATTGCACCCGAACCAATGTTCTTTATGTGCTGACAGCTGAGAAAGAAATAAATACATAAGTTTCTTTATAGAAAATTCAAGAATATAGCTTAATTATATATGAGTAACAAACTGTACTAGAAGAAAGTTAAATTAAAAAATCTTGGTAAAGTGGTTGTAGGGATCCTAATCTAGTTCAAATTACTATTTTTTCCCCTCTCTTGATCTCTATCTCTTCATCTCATGTAAATCATGTTTATATAATTACAGGATTTGAACGTTGTTCACACAAATAGGTGCGATATATCGTACTATTTTGAATATAGTTTAATGTAAAAACTTTCGAATGGAAAAACACTTAAAAATAATAGAAATACCAGATATCTATTTAAATATACCTAAGCTTCCCAAACGAATATAGTTTATTATATTTTAATATCAGAAAGCATATATCAAAGTATTAATTAAAAAGCTACCTATATGCAAATTTCATATTGCAGTTGTTATTATAAGCAAATAGTAACCACATATGTGCTGTTTACAATAAAATCAACTCTGTTATTTTAATTAACGGAAATATTTCAAATATGTATCAATTATTTACCTTGCTGGGTTTCAAAATGTTATACCAAACAATAGGCTTGGCTTGCGACCATTCCTTATCCAACAGAGCTCCTTCAACTTTTATGGAGTCTGGAAAATTGCCTTTAAAATGTGCTGTGTCCACACAAATCTTCTTTATTCGACCGCACGAGCCTAATTTAAAAACTGCCCATTCTTCTCCTGGAAAACAAGTGTGCCAACATCAGCATTTTTAATTTATTAAGCAACATAAAATACCCAAAATTCCCAGTTTAATTTGCTAATGAGTCGTTTGAAAATTCTTTATTAATTAATATATAATTGCTCAATTACTATATGATTTGTTATGAACGGTTATCCAAAAATAAGGCATACTACTAATTTTATGGCAATTTTAAACCTTTTAATCAACTTATAGCCATTGAACTTGAAGCGATGTAGTGCCGAGCTACAGCCAAAAGGACCAATTAAATAAAAGTATATAAAAATCTCCATTAATAAACTAAAAGGGTATAATTGTCAAAATATCAAAGCAATCGGTGAATAATTTTTAGAGAATTGTGGTCGTGTACAAACAAACATTACATTTTTATCTATATAGATAAATTAACTCTAAAAAACCCACCTGTTACTTTTAAAGTGCCATCTTCTGTAGTTTCAAGTACTTCAGGTCTATCTAAGCGTCTAGCTGTTTCCCATCCATCATACATTGCTTCTCCTTTACTAGGCTTTATTATATTTCGTGGATGACCGTAGTGTGCGTTTGAGTAACCTGTAATGAATAAAATCATTAAATACTAGGTTTATTTAGGGTTAAGTGATGATCATCTACATACAAACACACTGATAACTTTTTATTTTAATACAATAATCTTATTATAACCTATAGAAATGAGAGTATCGAGTTTGTTCTAGAAGGGCTTCGGTTCCTATTCGAAATAAGTAATATGTATACACAAAAATGGGAGCGTTGCGGGTGCTAGGTGGTTTCATTTGTCTGTATATACATGGCTACCATCAGTTTTTCAAATGATGATGATGATGTTCTCCTAGCCGATTCCGGCCACGGCGGCCAATCTCAATGAGATTAGCCCACTGCGCAGGAGATATTATAGTGCTCAAGTGTACGCGCAGACACAAATGCATTCTCTATTCCTATCACTCTCATACTCCGGTGGGACGACCGGTTAGAGTTAAGGCGCAGGACCGACGGCTTTACGTGCTCTCCGAGGCACGGGGGTGGAACACCGCCAACTTCCCAACTCCGGGCTGTTACTGAGACTTACTATACAGGAAGACTCAATAACTAAATTTGGTCCGACCCGGGACTCAAACCCAGGACCTCCGGGTGTGCAGCCGTACATGCTAGCCGCTACACCACCGAGGCAGTTTAAATCAAATACATGTATATCGTCAGATATTACTATCGACTAATAATTAATAAAAAAAATACATTAATTTTAAATTAAATTGTAATTTATTTAAATATTAATATTTCTAAATTTAAATCAATGAATATAAATTTAAATTCAACAATTAATTACAAGACGTCCAACTAGATGCTGAGTGCGCTCGAGCGAGGAAATTCACAATTTAGATGCATGAATGGTATCGTGACAAAGAAGAGTCTTAAGTGTGCAGTTTGCGAAATTGCAGCAATTCGTTTGGATCGTCTTGGGATAGAATTTGTGGACGCGATACTATTAATTCTCACATATCGCTGAGAGCTTCTTTACATAAACGATAGCGAGTTAAAAAATTGAAACAGCATTTGCAGAACAAAACAAATTTTATGTTCATAAATGTTTTCTTGCGTGCTTTAGGTTGGCAGTTCGATTCGCGTATAAGATTAATGTATAAATGAATTCATTTGTAAATTATGCTACAATAATATACAAGTACATATTACCTGTGATGAGAAACGTATATACGTCCGTATCTTACGTATTTATCGTGCGTATTTTACAAATAATATACTTATATTATAAATAGGGAAGTAGCGTAAGTTTGTAACTTCTTCGCGCTGTAACGGCTAAACTCAGAATGGAAACACATCTACACGCCAGCGGAGTCGCGGACAGAAAGCAGTATTATATATATAAATGAGCAAAGACAAAACAGCTTAGCACCTTTTTCTCCTCGTTTGTCTACCGATTTTCTTCTTTATTTTGCGTAATGGCTATTGACAGCAATAGTGTTATCAATATTTTTTTTAAACTAATTCATATTGTATGTTCTCAAATTTTACGATCATGATTATGATCGAACTGCAGCCAATAAGTAAATAATAATATAATTAATTACCTAAGCATGTAGTTCCTGACAACATACAGGCCAGATCAACGATTTGATCACTGGGTGGAAACTCCGGTTTTGCTTCACCATACACTCGCAGTCTTGCGATACCACCATCCGGGTAAATGTTCACCCTTATATGGGTCCAGGCTTCGTCGGAAAGTACCTATAGCATAATATTATTTTAATAATACGTATGACTGTAATAAGTTTGTATAATATTTTATATTTAATTTTAATAATATTTGAAATAACTAAGAATCAATATGTATTTAATTATTGTATTATAGACTACAGACCTACTCTTATACCTCTTTCTCTTCATTCATACCTCCACTTATGTTCATTGTATTTAAAATATTTTAATAAAAAATAACTCCATACATTCTACATACTTTGAATATAATAATAAGTTTTACTATCAAACTGATAAAACTATTTGATTCAAAATCAATATGGGAAAAAGATTCCAATATGCTCATGAAAAGAAACATTTACTTTCTGATAGTTCATTCTGGATTCCTCGTAGCCGGGTCGCAGGGCCGTTATGGGGACAATCTCCTCCCATTTGTCAGAGTTAAGCTGTTCCACCCGTTTCAAGTCACATTTGCTGCACGCCGACCCCATTTGCGTGTCCCTTCCCGGCAATAATGCTTCTTCTATAATTACGGTAAATAATTAGTGGTGGCGCACATTAAATGTACGCTTTACTCAGATAAATTCTAAATAATTGTTAATATGGGTTTTGTGTAGATTTTTAGGGATGTTTGTGATGTTTAGAATTTGTTGTTGAACGCCGTAGTCAACGAGGCTTGATTACTGTATGACAGAATGTGGAAAACATTGTCTCAAATAGTAAGAAAGTATCAGTTGACCAATATAAATGTGAAAGTTTTTACGTATGTATGTATGTTTGTTGCTCCTTCGTGATGAAACGGCTGGACCGATTTGGATAAAATTTAGTACAAAAATGTTGATCTGAAGTAGCACTTAGACTACTTGCTTCAACAGTAGCATTTTTGCTCACTTGGAACACACTGATACAGGCGAACGTAACGCTAGTTATAGTTATTAATTTTACCGTTACACACGTAGATTGATTGTTGGTGATCTAACGTTCATATTTTCAATATACTGTGTTTACTATCAAAAAGAAAAGATAAGAGAAAAGTAAATTAGAAGTTTAAGTTTTATTTTGCACTAGAACCATTAGATTCCATTATATATCATTGCAGTGTTGAAATCTTTGTAAAGAACAACACTTTGTCTTGTCGCCTCTACTTTTGCCTTACATCCAGAAAAAGAAATTTTAAAGTAATATAAAACTATACTAGTTTAATCTATTATGTTAGGAATATAAGAAATGGTCGCGTGTTGCATAAATTAAACAGTGCCGACAGGCTTTAATATCATTATCCCCATCATAAGCGAAGTTAAACCTTTTATCTAAACGTTTTGCATTTAAAACGAGTAGCTATTGAAATATGTAATGTTCTTAAAGATTGGTTCAGTTTGTAGTGACCCTACTTGCTGGGCTAACAGTCGCAGGTTCGAATCCCGCTGGGGGCATTCATTTGTATGATGAGCCCGAATGTTTGCACTCCTGTAATGGGTGTTTATATTTATAATAGGTATGTATTTAAAGTTATATATGTATGTGTAGTGTATCAACTATCTGGTATCCATAACACAAGCCTCGTAGCTTACCATGGAACTAGATAGTGCTGTGTGTTAATGTCCCAACTTATTTATTTATTTTATTAAGAGTTATTTACCTTCAGGAGTCAAGCAAGCCGCTTGTATAGAATATTTAGGTGCATAATTTCCTGTGAAAAACGCAGTATCAACCAGCAGACCTAGAACAAACGATGTCTTCATTATATAAACAGAAAAGTTTGTGTACTGTAATTATCTTACTTCTACACTAATGTTCCCGTAAGAGTAGATGTTCGTTAACACGTTAGCTCTTATAGTGATAGATACCTCGTATTTGTATGTTTATAATGATAGGGATATATCTATTTCCAAAGTTGAATGAATCTTCATTTAAAACATTTAGTATTTACTAAATAGGTAAAAATATTATATATAAGCGTTTTCACGCGGATCCGTCCGCGTCGTTTAGTTTTATAGAATTACTCCGGTCTTCAAGACCGGGATCTTCAAGGTCGATGTTGTAAGATAATCTAAAACCTTCCTCAATATATAGGCTATTAAACACAAATCAAATCAGACAAATGGATTCAAAGATTGTATTCAGCACTTTTTAACGTCCCACTGCTGGGCCTCCTTTCAGTACGAGGGGAATCAGGCCATAGTCCACCACGCTGGCCAAGTGCGGGTTGCCGGATTTCATATGTCATTTAAAAATTTTTTTAAGCCAGGAACTTTCGTAGAAGTTTACAGAATAACCCACCAGAGTTTCATCACAATCGACTTAGGAATGCATAGAGGACAAACATACAACATTCACTTTTATTAATATATACATTAATATAGATATAGATATGTATTACCTATTTATTTATTTATTTATTTATTTATACTTTATTGTACACCACAATCATAAAGTAAATACAAGTAAACACAATATCAAAAAAAAAAAGAAAAAAAAAAAAAAGAAACAGAAACAAGTTATTTAGTAAGTAATGAATGGAGAAAGCAATACATAAATACTTCAATTTATCATATTCTATTCAGAGATATCAGAACGAAATGAGTTCGTGTTTACAAGAAGAAATCTTGCGGTATGTAATCTCTATAATCTAAAGTAAAGCGACATGATTTACTAACGACCCGAAACTTTGTTTGGGAATTCTTAGCTTTAAAAGTCGTTTCTTCACTTTTACTTAATAATATTTCAAATTAAATTTCATATTTTTGATAATATTTTCGATGCATTGTTACTAATATTATAAATGGAAAAGTTTGTTTGTTGGTTTAATTCATCTTCTTCGTCGTGGCAGAAAATGTTTTTTTATCTTAGTATGTACATGAGTGACTTTTTATTTGGACAATCTCGTTAAAAGATACTAAAAAGACTCATACTTCGCTTAATCTAAGCATCTAGCTTAGGCTAGTAACAATAAAATGAATTCGAAATCACTTAAAAATTAATTATTACACCTTTTGAGTTAAGGGACTTCCCTTGAGGCTTGCAAATGACGATGATATACACAAAAAACCAAATCGCATTAAGTACCTCCTACTTTTAAAGTCGGTCAAATTCATATTCAATATTATAAATGTGAAAGTTTAGATGGATGTTTGAATGTTTGTTACTCAATCACACTAGAACGGCTCAAAGGAGCTGGATGTAATTTGACACAGAGATAGATTATAGTCTGAAATAGCACATAAGCTTTTATGCCGGGAAAATATGCGGTTCCCGTGGGATACATTTGTTTTTGTTATATTATATATTCTTTTAGAGAGAGAGAGAAGTGATAATCAAAACTAGATCCGACTGTTGCCATGGTAATCATTATTATGTATTTTCTTGTGTATGCTAATTAGTCCAGTGCAGTTAGTCATTATAAATGAAAAATGACCGAACGAAATATAGTATAGTAAATTAGATACTCATTTTTTTTACAAATCTTAAAACAATCTCCTTATAATGTTATTTTTACTTACCACGTATAACGCATTTTGTTGCTAGCTTTAATATGCACCAATCATGACCAGCAATCCTCTTCCGCCTGGTTTCCCACCCATCCATCCATTTCCCAAACTCTGTATACTTATCCTCTATGAACACTGGTTCAGAATCTGACAACATGTTCTCGCACGTTGCGAAGAAATCGTCCGTTGAGAAAAGAACTTTGCCTCCAGCCTATAAAAATACAATGTATTAGCAATTTTTAATATAAAATGTTAATTTCAAACGGTAATCAAACTAACGTCATTAGAAAACAAAATAAAAGTTATCGAAAAATGTTATTGAGTAATTTTTTTAAATACAATTGATGATTAAATACACTTAAACTTTAAACTTAGTATTTAGATATGTTACAAGGTTTTTCAAATCTATCAGTATAGTTTTTTGATACACCAGTAACAAGGTCTAATTATATATTGAAATTAAAAAAAATCGTTGTGAAGGATTCTTGCGACGGATTAGAAGCCGAAAATTTAATCTAAATTCTAAAGTCACGTAATATTGTAAGCCTTCACTTCAATCGGGTGTTAAATAACTGACAGTAGCTATTTTGTAATTAAAATGTCATACACCATAACATTTTGATAGTTATTAGTTATGTCAAATCAAAACGTAAAAAATTAATATTTTAATCTATATATTTTTTAATATCAATTAAATTAATTCAATTTAAATAACAAAGAATTGAATTAATTTAATTTAATAATAAAAAAATATATAAATAAAAAAAATAAAAAAACAATAATAATATAAAATTCAAAACAAATACTCACACTTAAACTGGCAAATTCACTAAGTTCAGCGAAAGCCGGTATAATTTTGTCTTTTTCAATCATTTCGGCGCGAAATTTAAGTTTCAGGGATCAAATTTAATAATCGAGTTTTATCGAGTGAGTTGACAATACTGACTGCCGATCCATAGAACGGGACTTATTTATATAGTTATTATTGTAGTCGCCAGCAAGTACACGCATTAAGTCGTTATCTATACAAATTCAATGATCGATTTAGTTTAGTTGCACGTACAAGAGAGGTAATAAATGTTAAAAATTTTAATGTTAAATTGACATTATTTGCCGTTTTTATGATAAAAAATGATTCAAATTTTAAAAATGTTATTTGTATAAATACTGGGCATATTTTTGACATTGCAAGGCATGGCCAAAAGTGCTGAGAAGTGGAATGTGGAAAATAGTCTTGAAATACCTTAAGTGGGACACTAAATATCCAATAACCAAACAATAACATAACACATGTTTGTTTGTATACAGCCCTTTTTAACATCCCACTGCTGGGCACACGCCTCCCTTCACTACGACGGGGATTAGGCCATAGTCCACCACGCTGGCCAAGTGCGGGTGTGCGGACTACACGTTTTTCAAAAAATTACTAAGTTTTCTCAGACGTACAGATTTCCTCACGACTTTTTCCTTCACCGTAAGGTAAGTAATCATGTTAGAAATAATTCGCACATGAAAATATCAGAGGTGCGAGACCCAGGATTTGAACCCGCTTCATTCGGTTTCCCAAGCGAGCGCGTAACCACTGGGCTACCACTGCCTAAATATATGTTTACATGTCTAATTATAACGGTTACAGCGCCTATTATGAGTTTGACTGTCACTAGGTATTTTAGTTATAAATATTATTATATTTTATTTAATCTCTCTCAAAACATTAAATGTTTTGCCGTTTACTTATAAGTATTACCGTTTTTACGATACAGTTAAGTTATATAACTCCGTAGATCGCGTCCTAATCAGAATCTTTTTAGAACATATAAAAAAATACATACCTACAGGTCATATATATATAACCCTCCTTTGGACTTCGTCGCAGCCGGGTAAAAATATACATGGCTGCTGCACCGTAGGAAATCAGTATAGACAGTAAAGTGACTATAAATATCTAAAAAAGTGGTAGAATTCGACATAATTTTTACAGATACAATAATTTTTTGCTCCTGTTATTATTCAAATTAATATAATAGATATCATATAATAAGTAATAAGTTTCCTTTTTTAACCCCCGACGCAAAAAGAGGGGTGTTATATGTTTGACGACGATGTCTGTCTGTCTGTCTGTGGCATAGTACCTCTCAAACGGATGGACCGATTTCGATGCGGTTTTTTTTAAATTGAAAGCCAGTTTCCTTGCGCTGGTTCTCATGTTTCGTTAATATAGGTCCAGCAGTGTAAGAGTATCAACTCTTTTCCAAAATGATGTAAGGCATATTGGCGTATGATTACTCGATTAAGTGCTTCACGCGTGCCAGTGTAATCGTTAAATTGCAATTAATTTGCGTAGAGGGTTTTTTAAATTTTTAATTTATACTTATATTGTAACTAACCCAATTTCTTATATTTCTCAACACAATTCTCTTAGTGATTGTACTAGAACGAATATTATACTCTTAAAATGTCTAGAACAAAATAATAAAATTCAGTGAAGGCATAAGAAAAATTTATAAAAAAGATCACAATAAAAATATAAATAGCATAAACCTTGAAAAGTTCGTGAAAAACTCGTTATGTATAAAAAATCAGCAAATTAATATAAAATGAAAGGAATGTTCGAAGTCTACAAACAGTTTTATTTTAAACTTGCAACTCACCGTTGCTTCGCTCGGGTTTGTTCCTAGCGAAAAATAAAAACAAATGTATCCCACGGGAAACGTATATTTTTCCGGGATAAAAAGTACCCTATGTACTATTCCAGACTATAATCTATCTCTGCGCCAAATTTCATCCAGATCCGTTCAACCATTTTGGCGTGATTGAGTAACAAACATCCATCCAAACTTACGCATCTATAATATTACGATAATGGGATGTATAACTTTAGGAAGTTTTACTATAACCAAAGTAAAAACCAAACCATTTAATCGTGATGAGATTTTTTAAATATTTTTTTACCCACATTTCACAAGCTATTTGGAAGAACATACCTATATAACAAGTATACAAAAAACATCGTATATTAGACGCTGCTCCCATCAATACTTTTAATTTTCAACAAGATGTATGACTCACATAAGAAACGACGATTTCTCATTTAGAAGTCGATCTTATAATATCAGAAATATTGAGCAATGCTGCCACAAGCCAGTATTTATGTCAATACTTTTTTAAATACTTACCTACCCACCTACCTACTTATATACCTACCTACCTACCTACTTATCTGCCTATCTACCACATACGCCTCTACTCCATTAGCTCTCAAAAAGAAAATACGTACATTAATTTCAGTCACCTTGAACAGTATGCGTACCTAATTCTAAACTAATTAATTTCCAAAACAAACTTGTAGGCCATCTTTACATAATTATCTTTTTAGTTCTTAAAAAAACATTGTCATTAAAAATGTATATGGCGTGTCCTTCATTGATTACCTCAATATCGAAATAACATGAAAACTCTCTGAAGCACACTGGAATTTTTTCGGCCTTGGAACTGCCTGTCATGTGTTTACGTAACGATTTAAAGGGGGCAGAGATGTGCAATAGGTTCAATATTACTTAGATATCATCCATGCATAGACTGACTGATATTTAGGTGAGAGGTCGACGTGGTCTCTGAAAACTGGTAAAATCCACTTAAATAGATAACAGGGTTTATATGTACACAATATTGGCTCGAGAACTAAACAAAGATATCATTTGTTTATATTGTAATAATTATAAATATAATTTAATATTGAGAAAATTTCAGTGAGTCACAATTCCTGTCTGCTTTTAGGAAAACCTTGGATATATTTTTTTATTAAATCTGAACCAATATTTGTATTGGAAACATATTCATCCCTCGCAGGAAACGATCTGGCGTTACACGGTAGACGTTATCAATAAATAATATAGCAACAAATGAAAGGTAAAAAATGTATGTTAGAGTCACAGTAATAGACTTACATAGGTTCTTAAACTTAAGATGCCAAAACCTGTTCAAATATGACATTAACTTTAAAATAAGCGAAAAGTTTTATTAGTAAGTAGTTCTTACAACTACTCTGAAATACGTTGCAAATGGTTGAGCGGTTAAAGTTAAGTACATCCATACTAATAATATAAATGTGAGTGTGTTTATTTGTTTGTTTGTCCTTCTTTCACGTCGAAACGGGGTGACCGATTGGCGTGATTTTTTGTGTGGAGATAGTTGGAGGGCTGGAGAGTGGCATAGGCTATTTTTTATTGCGAGAGTTTATCTAATTCCCATGGGAAAAGATGTTGTAATATAGTCCAAAAATATTTATGATCAGAATTACTTGAAACTTAGTATTAATGCTCTTCAATAAGCATTTTAGCGTTTTTCGAAAGTCTTCTTATAAGGGGGTAAAATAGGGGACAAAAATTTGTATGAAACTACCTTTTTAGAGATTTTTTTGTAGTTTTAGCACAAGCGAAGCGGGGTTCTGCTAGTACCAGAACAGTAGTTTGCATGCATGGCTAAAATCACTCAGTTTGTGAATATTTCACAAATCTAGTTTTAAAGTGGCTTATTGGAATTATGAAGACAGCGGCAAACTGAGCTGTCAACATGAGCACCGTACTCCTTTAGTAATGTACATAATTCGTATTATTATATATATTAATATTATAAATATGAAAGTTTGTAAGTATGTATGGATGTTTGTTACTCTTTCCCGCCATAGCGACTGAACGGATCTGAATGAAATTTGTCACAGAGATAGAATAACACATGGGCTACTTTCATCCCGGTAAAATGTACGGTTCTCGTGGGATATGTTTGTTTTTGTTTTGCTAGAGGCGAACGAGAGGGAAGCGAGGGTAAGCCGTTAGTTATGTATAAAAATATGAGGCAGTGATAGCCCAATGGTAACCTACTCTCTAGAGAAACCGAGTTAAGTGGGTTCAAATCCCAGGTCTCGCATCTCTGATATATTCGAATCATTTCCAACATGATTACCACTTGTCTTACGGTGAAGGTAATCGTGAGGAAATCTGCATATCTGAGAGAACCCAGCAAGTATTCGAAAGACCTGTGAAGTCTGTCCACGCTTGGCCAGCGTGGTAAACTATGGCCTGTTCCCCCTTTTTTTATTTAGTAGCTATTGACGAGCTGTTATTATCATAAAAACATTTTTTGAAAACTGTTAATTTCTATTTATATAGGTAGGTAAATTTTATTTATACATATACAAATATGTTTTCTATAATGGTTATGGACAAATTTCGACCACTCGGTCGAACACTAATAGAAATTAAATTTTCAACATTTTGACCTAATTGGTAATCTATACTAATATTATAAAGAGGTAAAGTTTTTGAATTGTGAATTTGTGACGTTGTAGGGGATAATCTCTGGATCTACCAAACCGATTCAGATGAAATTTGGTAAGAAGATAGTTTGAGACCCTGGAAAAGACATGGGATACTTTTTATCCCGGAAATTATTCCTTAAAGGAGTGAAAATGGGGATTTAAGTTTGTATCGGGAAGCAAGCAAGGGACGAACCCGAGCGAAGCGAGGGTTAGTCGCTAGTCATAAATAAATTTCTCAATTAAAACTTCATTTTATATAAAGAAAGATAGATTAATTGCAATATTATTAATGGATTTGTATACGAATAAGTATAGCATAGTATATCATTGAATGATGCGATAAAGTTTCAGACTTTGTACTGCTCGATATGAATTAGCTATAAATGCCGGTTATAACTACTTTTACATCGTTTTATCTATAACTAGCGTTTTCCTGCGGCTCCGCTCGCATAGTCCATTAATCACCAACATATCATATACTAAAACCTTCTCCGAAACACGCTGCATCTTATAGTATGAGTATTATTCCGATCGGTTCAGTAGTAATCGCAGTATAACCGAACAAAAAAATCGGCTCTCCATTTATTAGTATAGATAAAAATTATATTTAATTTTGATTATTGATTTTCTCTTCATTTTCGTGGTTGACTGTACATTAATTAAATAATTGATAATTTTAATGACATTGTCAATAAATATCTTGTAAAGTAATTTACTTATGGTAACTTAAAGCGGTTCTTTTGTACTTTACTAGTGTCTCAACCTCGCTCCGCTCGGGTTCGTCCCTAGTTACGTTTTTAGTATAGATTTCTCAGAGATCATATATTATCACGCAGTAAAAAGTATCCTATATATTGTCCCAGATAACCAGCTTTCATCGTATTAAATTTCATCAAAATCTATCCAATGGCTTTTTCGTGATGCGTTTCCAGACAGACAAACAACCAAACACAGAAAAACTATAGATTCGGCATCTGTATCGATAATAATGATTAATTCAGTAAAATTTTCCAAAAAGTATTTTATGTACAGATGCGGCTCAGTTACAATTTTATCATAAATGCATATTTTATGGCATTAATTCATATGGTGGATGGAACAAAGAAAATTTAAAAGCTAAATGCAAGAACATTTGTTTTATAAGATTTAAGTATTAGTTATTAAATATATTCAAGTGATTATCCTAAGTGAGATCTTTGATAAACATTAATATTAATTTTATATGAGGCGGGTTGGAATAAGAATTTTAAACTTGCAAAATTCTAGTATATTTTGACGGCGCAGACAGTCGAAAGAGAGAAGAATTTTTTACGTTTTAATTTGCAAATTGATATTGATAGTATAGTGCAGTGGTAACTTATCACTGTGTCAGAGGTTGTGAGTTCGATATCTATTCAGAGCAACGCGTATACATATTGGGGACGTTGGATTTTCGTCCCTCGTATTTATATAGTTTAAGTACACCCTGATGGCGACGACGTAACATGTTGGAGACTGATTGTTTATATTTTTATCTTTACATATAATAAAATACTCGTAAGAAATATTATAAAGAATACATATAATACTAATTAAATACTTCCTTTTTGAGGTAAAAATATAAGCTACTAGCGCGGCTCATCCTCGCTTCGCCTCTAGAAAAACAAAAACAAATCTATCCCTTGGGAACCGTATATTTTTCCGGGATAAAAAGTAGCTTATGTGTTATTCCAGACTATAATCTATCTCTGTACCAAATTTCATTCACATCCGTTAAGTCGTTCTGGCGTGAAAGAGTAACAAACATACATCCATACATACATTCGTACAAACTTTCGCGTTTATAATATTAGTAGGATTACTGTAATGTAATTATTTATTTGTAATATGTGTAACAGCTTCACATTTCATAAGAATAAAACTTTGAAAATTATTAACATTTTCATGTGAATATCAATGATCTGGATTTGAATACGCATAACTTAGTTGTTCAAGTGGACGATTTAGCAATGGACTCCACAAACTCAAATATTTTTTTCAGTTTACAATTTTAATTTAAATAAAAGAAATATAAAGTATATTTTTAATATTTTTGTTCCAAGACACTTTTGACTGAAGCTTGCGATATAGATTTTTCTATTTCCCTAAACTGAAGACAAGCAAACCACAATAACCGCTGACGTGCGCAGCGCAGTGTTCCGTAGAGTGCACTCGTTCCATTACTGGCTGTCTTCCTCATGATAAATTACACCTTCTGCTTATGAATTATTGTACGCTGTGTCGTGAAAAATTGACAGTTAAAAGAGGTTATGAATGTTTTTTTGTCTTTTACTGAATTGATTTCTCATTAAATTACTTAACACTACTAACACTATTTCCCACATATATGGGGGTTGACTAGAAGAGATCTCTTATAGAGATAAGTCCACCTTAGTCCACGTCACTTTCAATGTATTTTTTATGACAACTTTTTTGTGCAATAAAGAATATATAATAAATTAATGCTACATAACGACACACACAAATACCTTCAAAAGTTTTCCTTGTAAAAGACAAGGAATAACTGCAACAAGTAAAAAAAACCTCGTAAATGCTCGTTACGAGCATAACTCGAACCCGTAACCTCTTAGGTAGATTACTAGTTACATGATACAAAATGCAACTTTATATGAATTATTATTTTTCTGATATTTTTCTAAAAATCATGGTATACATAATATATTTAAAAATTTATAAGAATTAATAGTTACAATTTACCTTTATGTTATAGAAAAAAATATAACTTAGTACCTATGTCAAAAAATACTATCGCAACTCATAAACAAATACATATGTACATACAAAAATATCGATAAATAATCAAATATCCAGAAAAATCACGTCAGACCAAAATTATTAATATGGGAGAAAAACAAAGTTTCCAAATAATTCTTATTTGATTTTAATTATACAAAAAAAATCTAATATACGGTATTGTAACCCGCCACTCAGTAAGTGTCTTGATATCAGAGAAGAGCGTAGCATATTATAGTAGGTATTCTAAGTTCTGTCGCTTCACAATAAAAATGGCAACTTGCAAAGTAAATCAATCAATAACTTTTCCATGAACGACACGCTTGACAGATTACGCTTTTTATTGTAACAGATGACTAATAAAATGTCACTTAAGTTTTTTTTTAACTAGCGTCAATCAGTAAATTAAAATAATTCAGTCCATTTTAAAATGTCCCATAACTAGTTAGCACTAGCAAAACGAGCTTCCCGAGATACGAGTATATTATATATGGATATTTCATATGCGAATTTCAGGAGAACATTTTTTTTTAAACATGAGAAGTGGAGATCCGGGGTTTGAACCTACTTCACATGTGTTTTTCATGAGCATAATATGTAAAACACAGTCATCTTAGAATTATATCACGTACATATTCTACATTTATTTCTTATCTACATCTATACATATAATAAAATTCTAACTAACCCAAATCTGTACATTAGATGTTTTTTTGAAAATCTTATTGAAATAAACATTATTATCGATACAGAGGTCGTATCTATAGTTTTTAGAATTTTTGTGTGTCTGTCTGTCTGTCAGTCTGTTACCGCATCACAGAAAAACCACTTGAGGAATTTTGACGAAATTTGGTATGGTGATAGCTGGTTATCCGGGTCAACATATAGTACTTTTTACCGCGGGAAAATATCTCATTTCTGAGAAAAAATACAAAAACTGGCAAAATAAGAGTATAGTAATATGTAAAACCTAAAAATTTGGTTTTTGGTCGTCTGAACGCGGGCAGAGCCACGGGCATTGCTAGTTTATGCTATACTCATAGATATTTTCAAATAGAAACAAGGAAGAATAAAAGAAATAAATTCAATAAATTGCATCGCTCCCAAGATAGCGATAGCTAGCTTTTAATAGTTACATTTTACTACGGGGCAGTTAAACCTTTCCGGGCCGGTCCCAGTACTGGGCGCTCGTAAAATAGTACACTAATTATTTGCTCCGGAAGAAATGTAAGTTGTGCAATTTTCAAGTACATTTGTCGAAATAGCAAATTCTAGTATAAAAGATTTAGAATGGAAAGACGTGCGAGTATTACTTCCTTCACTATAGGCGAAAAACAATTTTTGTTCGGTTTTAACGTTGGCAATTACATATTTATCGTGTGTTAGATTTTAAGCTTCTTTTGCTTAATTTTCATATTGGAAATGTTAATGTACAATATATACGTATAATTTACATTAACATTAGGTCTTAGAGGCCAAAAACAGTTTCTACAATTATTGTAATAATAGCTACCTACTAGATATTATGGTATGTCCATGAAGTATGGTGATAAATGCGGCCGTATCTTTTGATTGCGTTGCGTTCACAGCTCCAAAGGATTGCAGACCTGAGTATCTGATGTTAATTTCAACTTCATACCTCAACGAGTTCTGACAAACAGACAGACGGGCGGACAATATAGTAATAATATAAGGATTTTTTCTTTTGAGGTACGGATAGGGATAGCATAGCATAGCACTATATCTGTGAGAGGAAAAATATAAGATTATTTTTTGTATATAAAAATGAGTGGAAAAACCATGAACCATCATCATCACGATAATATGAAATATTTTAAGCTCCATTAGGCGTTACCTTCTTACGGACGTTGATACAAATTGAATCAGCTAACTTGATTGAATTACCCGCACTCATTTCTTACAAGGGCCTATTTAGCAAATCAAATTTTTACGAAATGAGACAAGATCTGTTGGAACCTTGGTTACAGCTCTTTCGACTTTATTTGCATAACTCACCTAGACGCGTCTTTCGTAGATGTGCTAGTATTTTTGACGATTTATTTGTTCTATCTATTTAATAGCCTTGATATGAATATAAATATAAATATTATTCATTCCATACTAATATTATTCATTCCATCAAACTAAAATAGATTAAATTTATATTATTTTTGTATGGGATTAGTCCAAGGGCTGGAAAGTGAAATAAGGAACATTTTACCGTAATACAATATATCATTCCCACAGTCATATAACACCTTATATATATATATATATTTTGACGTTAACACACATCACCGTCTAGTTCCATGGTAAGCTGCGAGTCTTGTGTTATGTATACTAGATACACTACGCAAACTTTAAATACATACATATTGTAAATATAAACACCCATGTCTGGAATACAAATATTCGTGCTCATCACACAAATAAATGCCTCCAGCGGGTCTCGAACCCGCAACCGCTGGCACAGCAAGTAGGGTCACTACAAACTGAGGCAAACGTGTCGTCTATATATGTATGTTAAAACTCATGCATAGGGAATTTCTATTGATGTAGTTCTTTACATGGAGTTAATTGAAGACCTTGAGAATCTCATGGGGTTTCTTCTTATCTTTTAGTTTTTTTAATCTATACTAATATTATAAAGGGGTACTTTGTGAATTGTGAGTTTGTGACGTTGTATGGGGTAATCTCTGGATCTACAGAACCGATTGAAATGATATTTGGTAAGAACATAGTTTGAGACCCGGGAAAGGACATAGGATACTTTTAAAATGGGGATGAAAGTTTGTATGGGGAATCAACCTAGGGACGAACCCGAGCGAAGCGAGGGTGAGTCGCTAGTGTATTAAGTAAATTCGTTTTCGTATTATAAAAATATTCGTAGTTTCAGTGGTCAACGTAATCTTAAAGAATTTATTATTGATTAGAGTTGCAATTAGTTTATCACTTGATCATTTATTAAGAAAAATAAGTACGAAGGCATTGAAACAGTTCTAATATAAGTGTTATATTATTTTTTATTCTCTCAGAATTGCATTTACAAACAAGACTTTCCGCCTGTGCCCTATTCAGGTGGATGTGGGAGTGATTGGATAGAAGAGCCGATAGTACACATTATAATTGCATGTAAGTACAATACGACACCGAAGTATGCATCTCAGTGTATAATTTATCTAGGCGACAAACTTAAATTTCGGTTATTATGATAATTAGAAGAATCCATGCTATAATATTATAAATGTGAAAATGTGTTTGTTTGTCTTTCACGTCGAAACGGAGTAACGGGCTGGCGTAATTTTTTTGTGGAGATAGAGGGCTGAAAAGTGACATAGGCTACTTTTTTCCGAGGGAGATTATCTTTTTCCCACGGGAAAATATATATTTAATAAATTTTTTTTTAATTTATATATTTTTTTAATTTAATTATAATACGACCCAAAATATATTTATGATCAGGATTATTTAAAAATTTGATATTAACACTCTTCATTACAATTAAATAAATACATGTTTTAGCATAATTCATCCCATAAGAGGGTAAAATAGGGGATGAAAGTTTTTCGTTACATTTATATTTTAGTTTACCTCTTGGGAGATTTTTTGTAGTTTTACCGCGATCGAAGCCGCGGGTTCTGCTAGTATATCAATAAATATATTACAAATAAAAGCATGATGTCCATTTAAAGTTTCTTTATAATATAATATGTTACTAATAATTGTAGATGCAAAACATAAACTTTGTTATGATATGGAAATTGTAGTAATTTATTACATCTGCCAAAGTGTATATTTCTATCGTCCATCATATTGAAGTTTATGACGTCATAAATTCAAAGTTATTGACGAGATGAGAGCTCCTTAGCACGTCATTTGTCCACGTCTACAATGCAAGTGCTGATAACTAAGCCGTTAATGCGTCTGGTCGACATTAAATATGTAGGTTTTCAAGAATAGGTATAACCCTCATTCTCGCTTCACTCGGGTTCGTCCCTAGGTACGTTTTACGTGTAACTTCAATCTTACAAGAAGAAGTAAAATAAAAAATGTTAAAAATTATAATTTGCTTAGTAATTGAATAAATAATGCTTTCTACGTAATTTTTTATGTTATCTGAATTCATTATAATTTATTGACCCTTCAAATAATAACGTAAAAAAAATATAAGCCATGTCAACCCTACCGAGGCGGGCATGGTGATTGGACAAAGTACCTACTACCTACTATCATCTGTCTGTCCGTCTGGACATCTGTGCCGGCATCACGAGAAAACCTCCTGATGCTGGACATTTTGATGAAATTTGGTATGATGAGAGCTGGTTACCCGGGTATATAGGATTCATTTTATTGCGGGAAAATATCTCATCTCTGAAAAATCTATACTAAAAGTTAAAACGTAACTAGGAACGAACCCGAGTGGAGCGAGGGTGAGTCACTAGTATGTAAATAAATAAAGATTATAAAATCTGTTATATACAGCTTGATGAAAAATAGAAATAGCAAGAATCTACACTTTAAGATGAAACTCAATGTGCCATGATATTTGCTATTAAGTCCCTAAAGAACCTTAGAAAGGGACAGTTTATTATTATTGTACTTAAAAATCTTACTTTGGTTTTTTTCTTTTAATTTTAACATATTAATTACACTCTACTAATTACAGAAATTGCATAAAAAACCCAAATTACAAGTTTATTTAATGTTTCATAACACCGTCCAAGCTCTAGTCAATCAAGTCTCTGGATTGGTGACAAGTTAATTTTTATGCGACCAATTAAGGGAATTTTCATCTTCTATATATATATATATATATATATATATATATATATATATATATATATATATATATATATATATATCAAAATGAATCCCTATTTCCCTTGGTCACGCCATCACGCGTGAACGGCTGGATTCGATTATCGGAAAATTATAAAACTTAAGAATATTTAACAACCATATTAAAATTTATATGGCTAACGCTTGGTCATAACTATTTATATATATTTAAAAATAATATATATATATATATATATATATATATATATAAAAGATATTTTGCAATTATTGACGTTAAAATAATATAATAAGTTAAAATAATTTTCGTTCCAATGCTTCGTTGGTCAAGCTACTACTTCTAAGTTGGGTTCGAATCCTAGTTCAGAAAAAATATATTTATTGAGTTTTTCTTTTAAAAAGTTCTCAGCAGTAGTCAGAAACGGTTACATCCCCCTACCTCAGAGAGTATGAAAAATCGGCGTGGCTGATTACTCAGCGGTCGTGTCGAGATTTTGTCCCATGGGACTTTGAGAGTGAAATGAAAAGAGAGTATCTTTGATTTTGCGCTTGCGTGCTATAATATCTCCTACGCACGTATCTAGCCTAAGTGAGATTGGACGCTGTAGATGAAATCCGTTAGAGGATAATATAAGTTTTAGCGTATTTTTAGTAAGTTTTAGTAGTTTTTAGTATTAGGTTGTAACCGGTATATATTTTTGGAATAAAAGAAATGCGATATCTATACGAGAATTATGTTTCTTAACAATTCTTAACGATACATATTATTGAACATAATTTTTTATATCACATTCTATCTAAAGATAAATAAAAATGTATTTAACAATATACGTTTATTTAAACAATAATAAATAAGAAAGTCAAGTGATCAAAGTATCTGAATTGACCGTATTAAACTTTAGTAAACTGGGTTAGGCAAATATTTGCCTACTGCTTGTAAGATTTACATTCATTACACAACTCACTTCTGATTAACTCTGATTAACTAAACTCGTCCAAGCTATCAAATAAAACATACTTACACTAAAGTGATCTTCACAAAAATACAAACAAGTATTGGAGATAATCTCTTCTCATAATCTATACTATTGTTTCCATATTTTTGCATTCTTAGGATATCTCCCATAAATTAATGAAATCCTTACTACTACTTGCATAAATCAAAAATAAAATGATTGATATGAAAATAAAATGATATAATACTAGCAGAACCCGCGACTTTGCTCGCGCTAAAACTACAGAAATACTCTAAAAAGTAGGTTTCATATAAACTTTCATCCCCTATTTTAGCCTTTTATGGCATGAATTTCGGAAAAGCTAACGTATATATTTAATTGTATTGAAGAGCATTAATACTAAGTTTCAAGTAATTCTGATCAGAAATAATTTTTGGGTCGTATTATAACGTGTCGTCCCGTGGGAATGAGATTATCTCCAGCAATAAAAAGTAGCCTATGTCACTCTCCAGCACTCCAACTATCTCAACACTAAAATCACGTCAATTCTTCACTCCGTTTTGACGTGAAAGAAAGACAAACAAACACACTTTCACATTTATAATATTAATATAGATGTTTATTTACACAAGTGCACTTTCCATACCCATCAGTCACACTCCAATGGGACGAAAACTTGACATGACCACTAAGAGATCAGACGCATGAGCGACGGCTTTACGTGCTCTCCGAGGCACAAGGATGAAACACCACCAACTTTCCCAGTTTGGGCTGCTACTGAAACTTTCTTAAAAGAAAGCAACTATATAATGACCCTTGGAGACGTCGAAAACCTTAGTCTTCCCCGTGACCGTGATTGCTGTAAAACGTTCGAAACCGCGTCGGGAATCAAAAATCAATATAAATCCACAAAAAAACCCGGAAAGAAAGTTTTATTTAAAATGTAAAACACTCGGTACATAATTTTGTAGATAGAAAATAAATAATTTATACCTATAATAAAATTCTAACTTAGTCGATTGAATCTGTACATTAAGTATTTTTTTGGAAAAATCTTATGAAAATAGTCATTATTATCGATGCAGAGGCCGAATCTATAGTTTTTAGAATTTTTGCCTGTCTGTCTGTCTGGGAACGCATATTGAGAAAACCACTGGACAGATTTTGATGAAAGGTATCAATGATAGGCCGACCTCGGCACCACACCCAACAAAATAATAATAATCAATGATAGCTGGTTATCCGGGTCAACATATAGGATATTTTTTATTGTGAGAAAATATCTTATCTCTGAGAAATCTATACTAAACGTTAAAAAGTGACGTACACGGTTGAGTGCCAATAAACATGCAAGTTAATTAAAAGATAGTCAGTTTTAAAGAACTAAATATGTAATTTTAGATTAAAATAAAATTCTTAATTAGATGTAACAAATTTTCAAAGGAATAAAATTAACTGCTTTTGTATATTATCTTTATCAATTCTGTTTACCTTTTGTTTGTAATATAACTCTACAATACACCAGGTAACAGGTGTTACGGTTTATTAGCTCTTATCGAGCATTTCTCCAAATAAAGATAAAAAGGATTTACGCCTACAAAAGTTTTATAGCTTAGTTCTATTTTAATATAATATCAAGACTAAATCATTATGATTTGTTAGCTTTTATGTATTTTACATATTCATATCTGTGATCTATATCTATACTAATATTATAAAACGGAAAGTTTTTTTGTTTGTTTGTTTGTACCGAATAAGCTCCAAAACTACTAAAACCATTTAGATGAAATTTGGTAAGAAGATAGTTAGAGATCTTGGAAAGGATATAGAATAGTATTCATCCCGGAAATCATCCGTTAAGGGGGTGAAAATGGGGATGAAAGTTTCCCATACAAACTTTCATCCCCATTTTCACCCCCTTAACGCATATGAAGCAACCTAGAGACGAACCCGAGCGAAGCTAAGGTGAATATACTAGAACAGTATTAAATATATATTTCTATCGTCCATCATTTAATATACATACGTATATATAAAGTTATTTTCGGTAGTACGCTTAGTACTTTAACGAACCTGTAAAAATATTATTCTAAAATAATACAAGGATGTGCGAGATAAAATAAAAACCCAAGCAAAGCTAGAGTGAGTCACTAGTCATATATTTACATTTAAAATTTTGAAAATTCATGATCAAAATGAATTGGCATATTTTAATACATAGCAACAAGTTTCTTAATCTTTGTTCTATTATTTTGTTATCTTTCTATATAAATAAAAATGAATGTTGCTAAGCGCAAAACTCGAGAACAGCTCGACCAATTCAACTAATGTTTTTTTTTTCGTATGTAAAGTACACGGAAAGTTTTAATAAAGAGAAAAAATATAAAATAAGGTAAATATATAAAAAAAAGTCGTGTTAGTTACACCATTTATAACTCAAGAACGGCTGGACCAATTACTATGATATTTGATTTTTTGGATTTATCTTAGTCCGGAATAGGATAATAAGTATTAAAACATCAGAATAATTAACTAAATTAAAAAAAAAATATATGGCTTACACTGACTAATAACTATTTATATATATTTAAAACGTATCTAGCGACGAACCCGAGCGAAGCGAGGGTGAGCCGCTAGTTATCACTAAAATTATGGGACTAGATGAAGATTTCTATATAATGAAATGAATTTGATAATTTATTCATTCGATGTTTGTTCGTTTGCAACATAAATCTAGTAAATTATAATAGCAATTAGAAAATGCTGTTATCAACCAATAAGTCATTAAGGTGGTTTTCAAAATTAATTAAATATAAATAATTTAAGATTATTCATTAAAAAAAACAATTGTTATCAAACGTTTGCGGTAAGCGGATAGTTATTGGCTACTTCTTTATGTTAATTGATATCCATTATTTTTTCTTTTTTATAATATATGGCTTCTGAATTGGTTACTTGAGTATAATTTTCTTTACTAATTTTGCCACAATTTATCTAATTTTTTTTTAATATTTTGTTTAATCGATATACATATACATTATTCAACAACCGGTTTCTTATGTTTCAACTGACTTTTAAGATACGGAGGTTCTAAATTCGGCTGTATTTTTTTTTTGTTAGCAGCTATTGACAGCTTTATCATGCTATTATTAAAAAAAATTAACACAGTTTTTTTTATAGATATAAGTAAAAAATTTTCATAAATATTTTCTTCAAATTTTCAATAACGAGTATGTTCGAATTTCGACTACTGGATGAATACTACCTACATTAAATTTTATAAATTAATACGCAGCCGAGTCCTTAAAAAGATCTTTTGTTAATTTAAAATAAACTGTTTAAATAATTTTAAATCTCATAACGTATAATATCGTAGTAGTTTTAACAATTTTGCATATTTTGACCGACCTAAAAAAAGGTGTGTTTTCTACCTATAACTATCAAACTTCCTATTAATATTACCTATAAATGCGAAAGTTTGTGAGGATGTATGGATATCTGGATGCATGGATGTATAGATGTATGTATGCTTGTTACTCTTTCACGCAAAAACTACTGAATGGATTTTAATGAAACTTTACAATAATATAGCGCACACATCAGAATAACACAAAGGCTATTTACTTTTTATCCCGGAAAATGATAATGAACACATAAGCAAAAATTCTTTAAACTCTTGACTAGAAGTTTGTTATACGCCTTATAACCCTAAATACACAAAAAAAAATCACTGTTATAGCTACCACTTTTGTCTCGTTTACATTTTGAATGCTTATATTCAGAAACCTGAAAGTAATAGAAGGTAAGCCGAATTTCAAAAGAACTTTACTAAACAGTTTGTTTAATGAGCATATTTCATTTACATTTTAATACATTAGTAGATTCAAAGATATACTTAAATTATGCTTAATACTTATAAGACGTGTGATGTGGCACCCAAAATGTTGTACATAAAGACAATACGTAAGAAGAAAACATATTATACATAAAATAAGCACGATTTACATCTACCATTGTTAGCAGGCGGCGTTCCTTTACGGCTGTAATTAAGTCATTAAGAAATAATTATAACGCTCTAAAACAATTCCAGACTTCGTGTCAGTTAAATTACTTTTACATATCAATCTAACACAATAAAATGGAAAATGAAGCTGTCTTTCATTTTTTATAGTATTTTGTGTATAATTTGAAAGAATGGCATATTACAGTGACTACAGCTGTTGTTTCTGCTTTTATCTTTGTTACTACAATTTTTTTTATCTTTGCTACTACATAATTTCTGACCTTTTTATGTATGTTTAAGTTTTTTATTTACCACCTGATAACAGCTAATTTTTAAACAAATCATTGGATTTACAACAACAGCTGTCATCAGATGGTAAATAAAAAACTAAAACATACTTAAATTTAAGGTCAGAAATCTATACATATAATAAAATTGTAACTAAGCCGAATCTGTACATTAGATATTATTTGGAAAATCTTATTGAAATAAACATTATTATCGAGACAGAGGCCGAATCTATGGTTTTTTGAATTTTTGTCTGCTTGTCTGTCTGTTACCGCATCACAGAAAAACTACTGGAGAGATTTTGATGAAATGTGGTATGGTGATAGCTGGTTATCTGGGTCAGCATATAGGATACCTTTTACCGCGTGAAAATATCTCATTTCTGAGGAAAAGTACAAAACTGCAATGTAAAAGTATACTAATATGTAAAACCTTCGAAATTGGTTTTTGGTCATTTGAACGCGGGCGGAGCCGCGGGCAAGCTAGTTAGTAAATATAGTTTCAAAACTACGAAAAGACCCATTTCAACCATATAAGACTCATCAAAGCAAATCGAATGAGCCCAATCATCATCAAAATGAGATGTTTTAGTAGTAGCCCTTAAAGTCTTCCACTTTCCATATCCTGGTTCCATAACCAGATCAGCTCGTTGATACTAAATTAGTGTATTATCAGGTTTAAAATTTATACGATAATTAGAAGTGCATTCAAATGTGATTTTTTAAGTAGAAGATTTGATTAAATTATTAAAACATTATTACAAATTTTATTTTGTTATTGTTTTGAGCGGAACTTTATTTATTTTTTTAAATACAATGAAAAAATGAAAGTCCCGTCAAAATCAATCCAACCGTTTCAGAGATTAGCTGGAACAAACAGACAAACAAACAAAATTTTAAAAAATTGTGTGTTTCTTATAGTACCGTACATTATTTCATATGCATTGAGTAAAAAGCTGTTTTTTTGACATTACAAACAGACACTTCCATTTTGTTTATGTGTATAGATGAAGTTAATGATTTCTCTTAAATATAAATAAAAAAACTACTTACAATTTACTTAAATACGTTGAAATTGTAGTTGAATAATACAAATATTGTACATACAAGTAGCTCTAAAACAATTCTTTTTATATATATCTGAAGTGGATGTAGAGTTTACATTTCAGTAATTAAGTGCTAATCATTAAATGATTTTATCAAAATTGCTAATTATATATAATAATAATTATAAGTATGTAAATAAATAACTTGGCGTATTCAATGACTCTCATAAGATTTTCCTGTGTCAAAAGGCCGTGAAAAATACACAGAAGCATGGCCAATACACACTTAGACCGTTAATAATATGTATAATATTATATTCTTTAAAAATAGGTAATGATATAACGGCTTTTCAACCGACTTCTTCAAACAGGAGGAGGTTCTTAATTCATCGGAATCTTTTTTTCCCCTCCGTTTCTCAACTGATTTTCTTTTGTTTTGTTTAGTAGCTATTGACGAGATTTACAATACTTTAGTTTTATAATACTGTAATATAATAATAATTTTTAATAATTTTTTTTTTATTGATAATTATATATTTTTTTATTGATAATTCAATAAAAAAAATATTACGGTAGAATTTTGAACACTTTTTTTTTAACGTTGGGAAATTCATTTACGCACGAGGTGTGGGACTCACCGGCAAAGCCTGTACTACCCACTAAAACCCAACAAAGCCTTCCCCCGTCTTAATGGGGCGTCGCAGGATCGCTTACGCATTCAACTACGACGCCCCGACGGCAGGTCTACCGAAGCAGACCACAACAATCACGGGGTTGCTCCACAGTCCACTCTGCTATCAGAGAAGTACCAGGAGCAACCCGCATGGTACACCGCCCTCCGAAGAGGGCCACCTCCTACCGCCCACCGAAGTGGGCACCTCCCTGTGCGTTTCTTTGCTTCGCGCCCGGTTGGGTTGCCGGGCACTACTGAGCCCCCCCACCACGACAAGGTGAACGTACGTTGGGGGGGAGAAGTTTGAACACTGGACCAACATTACTATTCTTTAATGCACTTAAAACGATCTATACTAATATTATAAAGTAGAAAGATTTTTTTTTTGTTTGTTTGTTTGTACCGAATAGGCTCCGAAATTACTGAACCGAGGCAAGAAGATAGTTTGAGACCCTGGAAACGATGTAGGATAGTTTTTATTCCGGAAATTATCCCGTAAGGGGGTGAAATTTCGTATAGGGAAGCAAGTTATCAATAAAATGATATTGAAAATAACGTGGTCTTATCTCCAAACGAGATCTCTTAAATATTTTTTTTTAATAAATCGTAATGAAAAAATTGGGAGATTACCTAAAAATCAAAATAAATGAAATGATTTTTGATATGTTTTAAATGAATTTATATCAGAAAATACTTTTACCTTTACCAAAAAAAACTCAAAAATTACATTGATGATATATCAATCCAACTAAAAAACAAAAGTACTGTGCAACACTTTAATAAAAAAGAATGAATAAAAACGCTAAATAAATTAACTTTTATTTAAAATCTAGATAAAAATCGTAATTTCCCTCGTCGGTATTCTTCGTAGAGCAATGAAAAATTTTATTTTGTAAGCACTTGTGATAATTCCCTATTTCAGCTTGTAATGTGTTGGCGTGAAATTCTTTCCAGTGGTATATTGTTCTGCTCTTTGTTTTCGTACTTGTATAGCTTTAACTTTTAAGTAAACTGTTAGTAAATATAAATATGTTGGGACATTAACACACAGCACCGTCTAGTCCCATGGTAAGCTACGAGGCTTGTGTTATGGATACCAGATAGTTGATACACTACACATATATAACTTTAATTAGTATACTCTTACATTGCAGTTTTGTATTTTTTTCTTAGAAGTTAGACATTTTCCCGCGGTAAAAAGTATCCTATATGTTGACCCGGATAACCAGCTATCGCCATACCAAATTTCATCGAAATCCCTCCAGTGGTTTTTCTGTGATGTAGTAGCAGACAGACAGACAGACATAAATTTTAAAAACTATGGATTCGGCCTTTGTATTGATAAAAATATCTATTACAATAAAATTTTCCAAAAAATACTTAATGTACAGATTCGGCTTGGTTACAATTTTATTATATGTATAGACTATACATACTTACACATAAAGGTTATTTGAGAAGCAAAATAAAGATCTTTTAATCTGAGTTTGTTGAATCTTAAAAATAACTGTTAAGATACAATAATTGCTATCTAATACAAATTAAACTTTATTTCTTCATAATAATATGTATGTATAAAAAACTTAGATTTAACAAAAGCAAATTGCAAGAATAGTGGATTTTTTCATACAAATAATACTCAAGTCATGTTCAAAAATGGTAGTAATTTAATCTTAAGTTAAGATATTGTATGGTTGCAATTATATTCAGAGCCGTTACTCAAATAAATGTATAGTACAATTCAGGCTATATATCACAGGTAAATTTTATCAGCGCCGGGGGCAGAAGTAATTATGATAGTAGATATTATGACCAGAGGTGAATGTAAATTATTCAATTTATGAATATTAAGTTTTATTTAAATAATATAATACTTAGTGGGTACCTTGTAAGGAAATGATGAAACACTGAATATAAGTCGTATTCAACCCTTTTTTAATTTCCACCTTTGGGGGTGGGCCTCCCTTTAATATGAGGGGGATCAGGCCATAGTCCATCAAGTAAAAAAAGTTGTAATAATATAAGAAATGATTTGCATTTTAAAATTACAGGTGACACCGGGATTAGAACCCGCTTCACGGTTTCCTAAGCGAGCGCGTTACCACTAGGCTATACTTTTAATTAAAAAGGTAGGTATATTAACTTGAAAAGTAAATTCCCCTTAGAGGTGCATAATTATTCTGACTTCAAGTCACGTCACGTCTTTAAAATCACACCGAAACTTAATATGTACGGCCCGGTTATAAAAATGGATCGTAATAAAAAGGTATACGAGTATATCGTCTTACCACAATAATAATTACAAAACTATTGATGTTAGAAACAAATCCAGTGTCATTATTCAGCTTTCTATAATGTATTTAGGAATATCCTTATGGTATAACCAATTAGTAAAAAAAAAAGAAAATCGGTTCAGTAATTTTCTTTTTGTTTTGATACAATTAAGAGTTAACGATAATAATTTTCAATAAAAAATGTTATCAAAAAAATACGTATCGAATTGCGAACCTCTTTTTTTTCGTCGATGAAAAATAGACACAAAATATTTGAACAAAACATAATAATTATCTTCAAAGGCCCTAATGTAATATATAATTATTCACAATACAAACATATTTATTTTCCATTTCCAGTTCACTTACACATTAAAGTTTGCACAGCGGTCATCTTCAACGTGGGCAAGGGAGCAATAATTCAGTTAGAGTGCTCGCGGGAGCGATGTACGTTTCAGAGTACTGCGGCTCACGGAGGTTACTCTAAATGACCTAACTTTGTCTCCTTTATTGAACTAATTTAGTGTTTGCGTTGTAGATAGAATGCATAAGATATCCACTATACTGTGTACTAGAATTTATATAATACTTACATATGCCACTACATATGTATAATGCACATACATGTATATAAAAAATCCTTAATCGCACGACCTTGATTATTCGGGCTAATCGCAGAAAGTACTGAACAGATTTTCATAATATGTATACCGACTTCGAAAATATCTGATTAGGTATCTATTCTAAATGAAAACCTCCGTTTAGTTATTTTTTACATTTTAGTGCCTGGCAGTCGGTTTTTATTTTTTGTTAAAAAGTTTTTATTTTTATATTTTTAGTGTAGACGTAATAAGCAGCTAATTTGTAAGAAGAAAGCTTTTTAAAAACATATTCGATTAAACAATTTATTAAAAAAAATTATTAATGATTTTTTTTTAAACCGCTCGACCGATTTCGATAAAATTTATATGGGGCCATCTGGAAAGTATACCCTTTGAAACAAAAAAAATCCAAATCGGTTCAGGCGTCTTCGAGTAATCGGTGAACATACATAAAAAAAAGATTCCGACGAATTGAGAACCTCCTCCTTTTTGGAAGTCGTTTAAAAAGGAATTATCTGGGAAGGCTATAAATTATGAACATATTTCAAAAAAGAGCTTCCGACATGATAATTAATATTATGTATGCATGGGAAGTTTTATTTTAAAAGAATAATTAATAAAATACAACGTATTTTCTTGCAAATAATGTGAGTAATTCTTGCAAGTGATTGAGTTTAGTTTTGTCGAGCATTACTTTAATTAATTATTCTTGCCTTCTTTTAAAAGAATATTACTGTATAATAAATATTGCTTCGTATGTACTTTCATTTTAATAAATCAGGACGGTCTGTGGAGCTTCGTTTAGCTTTATTTTTCAACCGACTTCAAAAAGGAGGAGGTTGTCAATTCGACTGTATGTTTTTTTTTATGTTTGTTACCTCAGAACTCCGTCATTTATTAACCGATTTGGACAATTTTTGTTTTGTTTGAAAGGGTATACTTCCAGATTGGTCTCATTTAAATTTCAAAAAAAAAATACCACCCCTAAGGGTGGAAAAACAACTAATGATGAATTTAACCTACTTCTAATTGTCTTATTGACTTGAAACTTTGCAAGTATTTCTATTTCCGTTGATAGTACAGGGGTTCGGTGTTGTTACCTGATCTGATGGCAAGGCTAGAGGGTGGATAGGTGCAACTCTTCAACGACTAATAGTAGATACTTTGAGTTTGGGCTTATTTTGTTTGATTTGGCAAGCCTAACACGATAGAATCCTTACTTTGCAACTACTGTCTACACTAAAAAGGGAAAAATAAAAACTTTTTAACAAAAAAATAAAAACCGACTTCAAACAAAAGCACTAAAAAGTAAAAAATAACCGATTGGTACTTTTCATTTAGTATACATACCTAATCAAATATTTTCGAAGTCGGTGTGCTTTGGCTAAGTAATTAAAGCCTACCTATTAAATACATACCTAATCAAATATTTTCGAAATCGGTGCCAGACCATACAAAGCAAAGCACACCGACTTCGAAAATATTTGATTAGGTATGTATACTAAATGAAAACTACCAATCAGTTATTTTTTACTTTTTAGTGCTTTTGTTTGAAGTCGGTTTTTCTAAAGGTAATAAAACTGTGTGCTCATATTTTTCGATCAAAAACCCACTAAAATATTAGTATTTAAATAGCCAGTAATATTTAATCAATAAAGTTTTGATTGAAACATAAATTTAATCACTTCTAACCATTTCGTTACATTTTCGAAATTGGCCTCGATGGAGCATTTCAGACGATCCCGGTCAGACAGAATGTACCAACAATTAATATTATTAAACTGGGTAATGAACTTTGCTCTCTAGCGGTTAAATTCGTCTTTGGTTAAGCAAAGTTTATATTATTACTCCAATATTAATTTAATTTTTAGCATAATTATATTATGGTGAATATTTTATTTATTAATTTTAAGCATTCAACATGTCTTACTTCGAAACTCTATATGATTTCCTTATTCTTATTGTACTTTGAGATAAAAAGCTTAGATATCGTACAGTTAATTTACTAACATTTTGGTGGTCATGACCTTTTAAAAACATCAGTAAACAAACCCAAACAGCGTACCACTAATCTAGAAACTTATTGACTGAGCGCTATGTACCTATTCAGCCCTTTAAACGTCCCACTCCCAGCAGTGGACGTACACCCCTTTCATGACGAGAGGGTTCAGACTATAATCTATAATGCTGGCCAAGTGCGGGTGAAAAATAAATAAACCCATTTCGTAAAGCAAAATATCGAACTGAGAATTTTTTTATGTACATTGCGAAATCCCACAATTATTTATTGATATTTTGTTATGAAAATGTAGTACGTAGTTGTATTTATTTATTAAAGAATAAAACAAAACAAAAAATTTTCCGTTGTTTCCTACATTTTTTAGTTTACAATAACATAGTCTGATAGGTATTTACTATCATTCCACAACTGGACAGTGCGTGCGTTCCGCGATTGCACTTTGCTCAAAAGATAATTAAAAAAAAAACAAATTTTTTTTAGACTAGTGTTCTGTTATTGATCCGCTCATATACGTCGTAGTGTGATATTAATCATCCTCAACTGCAAAAAGTATCTTTCAAATTGGATTGGTAGTTTCTGAGATAAACGCGTTCAAACAAACAAAAGCAAACTTCAGACTTATATATTTTTAGATTCACAATGCAAAAAATCAAGTTAACCAAACTAATTTAATACAATAAAATCTTGGAAGCAATTGTTCTTGGAAGAGTTATTTTCCTTAGAACTTAATATACTTGACTTGGTTTATGTAATTTTCTGAAATTGCAAGGAACTCTATTAAAATAATATTTAGTTAACTTAAGCACAAGCATTTTAGCATTTACATCATATTGTCTTGAGGGAGTCTCTAGTGTTTTCCTTAATATATAATTGTCGATAGTGCAGAGGGATGATTTTTTACGTGCCATTAATTGAGTAGCGGGTTAGATTTTGAGTGGTGCAAATTTTTGCGATTAGATATAGGTAGTACTCTAGCTCGTAAAACTTGGCGAGTAATATACCATATAAATATCTTCTTTCATAATAACACATAACTAGTGAACCTATTTAAGCAACCGTCAGTGCTTTATATGGATTCAGCCCTTTTTAACGACCCATTGCGACTTCACACGTCTTTTGAAAACTTGCTAGGTCCTCTCAGGCAAGTGACCAATCTAATTTTGTTGTTGTTTCGCATATAAGAATATCTGAGGTGCGACTTCCGGGATTTGAACCTGCTTCACTTGGTTTCCTACAAAAGCACGTTACCACTAGAATATTATACAAACAAAAGGCAAAAGCCAAGAGTCACGTTGAAAGCTAAATATCGCTCGAGTAAAATGAACAAGGAGATGCTCATTTACGAATAACGCGAGTGCACTTAAAAGTAAAATGCTTGAACCTGCGGTGAAGAATGCGTCTCTCGGTGAGTTAAAATTAATTTGATGTGCTCCAGACGTACAAGTTATGTGAATCAACGGTATTTGGTAGAAATTTTCATCAAATTTGTGATACTTTGAAATTTCGTCTATCAAACGGGAGAGAATCCATTTAACGAATTACTGTATTAATATTGTAAATCTATACATTTGACGAAACGTTTGGCTCAGTTAGTAGTGACCTTACTTGCTGTGCCAGCGGTCGCGGGTTCGAGTCCCGCTGGGGGCATTCGTTTGTATGATGAGCACGAATGTTTGTACTCCAGTCTTGGGTGTTTATATTTATAATATGTATGTATTTAAAGTTATATATATATATATATATATATATATATATATATATATATATATATAAGTAGTGTATCAACTATCTGGTATCCATAACACAAGCCTCGTAGCTTACCATGGAACTAGATGGCGCTGTGTGTTAATGTCCCAACATTTTTTTTATACATATAATAAAATTGTAACTAAGCCGAATCTGTACATTTAATATTTTTTGTAAAATCTTATTGAAATAAACATTATTATTGACACAGAGACCCGATCTATAGTTTTTAGAATTTTTGTCTGTCTGTTTGTTACCGCATCACTGAAAAACCACTAGAGGGATTTTGATGAAATTTGGTATGGTGATAGCTGGTTATCCGGGTCAACAATATAGGATACTTTTTACCGCGGGAAAATATCTCATTTTTCAGAAAATATACAAAAACTGCCTAAAAATTTGGTTTTTGGTCATCTGAACGCGGGCTGAATCTCGGGCAATGCTAGTTCAAATATACATTTTATTTAAAAGATGTAGAACCAACCATCAACATAACTTTTCTCTACATATTACGTACACTCTCATAGTATCCCTAAGTTTTGTTTAGTTTACTTCATTTTAAACAAATTTTGTTGAAAATGAAGAAAACGGCACGTTAAAAAAGCACTGTTGAATAAATTAAATAAATATAACCTTGTTAAAGCGAGAATTTCAAATTTTTTACATCTCAAACAAGGTCTCAGCTGCAGGATCTAATGTTTAACCAAATTAGATGCAATTTTTCATATTTAAATTGCTCTAGGAATTGAAGTATGTATCAACTAAAAAGACTTCAAAATAACGTAGAGTGATGTTTTAATTAACTTGATATAAATTTCACCCATTTATTATAATAAAATATACTAGCGACTCCTCGCTTCGCTCCAAGCTCGTCCCTAGATTAAAACAAATCTATCCCACGGGACCCGTCCATTTTTCCAGTATAAAAGTAAGATATGTGCTATTCCAGACTATAATCTATCTCTGTGCCAAATTTCATCCGGATCCCTTCAGCCGTTCTGACGTGAAAGGGATTATTATCTAACAAAAAAGAATTAAATATATTTGGAGTAGGGGAAGAAACAAAAACAAAAGCACTATAATATCATGAGTAGTAAAAAATAATCAAAGGCATATTAACTGTTGCCTAAAGAGGTTTTATAGATTTGATACAACTTTCGAAAACCATTTAAGTTCCCTAAACATCAACCTTCACAAGAAAATCCCAATGGTGTCAGACCCGGGATTTGAATCCACTTCAGTCTGTTTTCAAAGCAAGGGTGCTCCCAATAGGCAACCATTGCCCGAGTATGGAGGAATGTGTCCTAATCCCCATCAAATTAACGAGAATATGGTAAAAGGGCTGACTTATAAATTATGGATATTCATTATAGTATGTAGGTTTAAAGAACTTCATAGCAATTTAAAAAATTAATATTAATAATTTTAATCTATTTTATAGATAACTTGATACCTGAAAACCTTATTTCTGTAATTTATTTAAAACAACCTAACTGTATCTTACGGAATAATAAAAATCTCTCTTCCGGCCTATATTATACTTTTTTTTATAGTAATAATTTATTTGATATAATTTAGATTAGATTTTCAATTTAGAATAGAATTAACTTATAATATTTTATGAAAATAACAACAGAAACACTTCAGAAAAACGAGTATAAGTAAAAAAACAATATATTAAATGGAAATAAAGATTTTTTTAACTATGTTATAGATAAAGAATCAAATAAGAACAGAACAAAAACAAAAATATATAACTGAGAGCCGCTTTCGTTGTGGCATTTTACATGTACCTACATTAATTTACATTTCTGAATAATTTTAATTTCAATAATATGAAAAAGTAAGAGAGGCATAAGGCATTGGTAGCCCAGTGGTCACGCGCTCACTTGGGAACCGAGCGAAGCGGGTTCAAATCCCGGGTCTCGCACCTCTGATATTTTCATGTGCGAATCATTTCTAACATGATGACCACTTGCCTTACGGTGAACGAAAGAAGAAGAAGGAAAGTTTTCGAAAGACATGTGAAGTCCCCCAACCCGCATTTGGCCAGCGTGGTGGAGTAGGCCTCATCCCCCTCGTATTCAAGGGAGGCCCGTGCTCAGCAGTGGGGCGTTAAAAAGGGCTGAATACAAGAGAGTGAAATACCTACCATAAAATCATATTAGCTCATAAAATAGACGTGGCCCGGTGAGACCACGGCGTGATTGACATAAGCATGACAACAGAGTGGAAGCGGGTCTTACTACTGTCGAAATACATATAATATGAAAATTTGTGGACGTTGACGGAATGGCAATAACTTTTATACTGTATCTTCACATATATATATTATGGATATAGATAGATATATATATATATATATATATATATATATATATATATATATCCTTACTTTATTATATCACTAACGACTTACCCTCGCTTTGCTCGAGTGCGTCTCTAAAGTATGGTTTAAATAAAAAAAAAATGCGAATGTGTACCGTAGGAGATAGACATATGCTATTGCAGACTTTTCCTTAGGACCTTTTTAAACCTACAGTTTTCTAGCACATTGTTTTGATTAAATTTCTAAGAATCAATTTTGGTTTTCCCGCGGGAATGAATAATTTTCCCATAGTAAAAGGTATCTCAAATGTTGACCCGAGTAATAAGTTATCACTATACAAAAAGTTTAAATCCGTTTAGTACTTTTTACGTGACACGCACACAGATATACAGACAAACAGACAAAAATTTCAATAACTATTGTTTTGGGATCTACATTCTGTACACAATATATACCAATCATTCTTTTTTAAAATATTTTATGTACAGATTTCACTTTGTTACTATTTTATTATATATATGTGTGGTGAATACTTGTGTAAACAATAATGCATAGGTACATATAATTCATATTTTGACTTTGCTTTTCTTTAAGTAGCTTGTATTTTGCAATATTTTATTTTAATTTGTCATATATTTAAAACTTTATATCAATTTAATGTCCCAGTAGATTCTAGAAGTATGAAGTAAATTTTGTGAACATCTCACCTGTTTGATGAATGCAATAAATTCAGAGAAAACAATAAACTCCCTCGTCATGGTATATGGAAATAGGAGTAGCACTTCTGCGTATTCCCAGAGACTTCGTGTATTGCAGCGTTTCTAAACATTTGGTTTTAGCAGATTGAATTTGATTATAAGAAATCATTACAATACTTATCACAATCATTTTCATTCTTTAATATTTATGGCATATAGCATTTCTTAGTTACCTATTATTTTACTTACGTTAGTATTTGGTACTGAATAGGACGCGCGCGAAGGGCTCAGATTATTAATTACTAGCGATTCACCCTCGCTTTGCTCGGGTTCGCCCCTAGGTACCATGAACGAATGTGGCTAATTCGTTCATGCTAGGTACCTACGTTTTAATAGTTAGAGTGGAATAACGAAACAAATCTATCGCACGGGAATGTTTTGCAGGCAACAAATCTATCATGCGGGATTAAAAGTAACCTATGTGCTATTGCAGGCTATAATCTATCTCTGTGCCAAATTTCATCCAGATTCGTCCAGCCGTTTTGGTGTAATTGAGTAACAAACTTCCATCCATCCAAAATTTCGCATTTATTCATGGGATTATAACTAGGCTAGAATAATCGCTTGTAAACTTAAACGAAGCCTTACCCATAGAGTATAGGTAATAATGTCTGTCGATCTAAATGCGGTTGGAAAACTTTAATAAAATGACGAAGTTAATCAAGTTATTTTCTTGAAAAATTTATGAATTTGCAGGTAAAAGTTTGGGAAACACTGAGTGTCGGGAATACTGTGTGAGGTAGCAGCCCCAGAGACGACGGTGTAAATTTAACTTAGCATCTAGCTCGTATGTCTTCCATTTCTTTTAAGAACCCGTTGAGACGATATGGTCAACGTCGTAAATACGATCAATGTCCACGATAGACACTTACGTCTCGAGCCTTTGAAAAGTAAAAGAAGTATATTTAAATTTTTTCAAGTATATGTTTATTTTGTTTATACTACTATTATTTATTGTTTTTATATTTTAATATAATATATAGTTTTGTTACTTACCCCCCTGTCCTTGGTTATTATTTAGTCATACATTTTATTGCTTTATTTCAAAAGCAGGCCGATAAAGCAACTCAAGGGCCAGTTTTTTTGGACTTCAATTAAAGTTATGATGATTTAAATAGTAAATATATTTTACCAACATAAAACATGTAGCACTCGACGGTAATGAAGCTCCATTACTAAAAGAATTTTTAGAATCAGATCAGTAGTTTCAGCCATACAACTAAACACAAACTTTACTTATCTATACTAATATTATAAACACATAAAGTTTGTGAGCTTGTGATGTTGTAGGGGGTAATCTCTGGGATCTACTGAACCAATTTAGATGAAATTTGGTAAGAAGAGAGTTTGAGACCCTGGAAAGGACATACGATACTTTTTATCCCGGAAATCATCCCTTAAGGGGGTGAAAATGGGGATGTCAGTTTGTATGGGGAATCAAGCTATGGACGAACCCAAGTGAAGCGAGGGTGAGTCTCTAGTTTGTAATATTAGTCTAGTTAGAGACCCAATTATACTCTACAGAATAATATTCTTGATTGAATTACGAGTAACTACCTTTGTCTAACTCATAATATTATAATAAGTAACTTATTCTTAAAAAATGTATCTAACTTAATTTATAACAAATAAATGTATTAAGTTAAAAAAACGAACAAGTTAAAGAGATTTGTATAACACAAGTGAATTATGCTTGATTTCTTGGTGCGTCTGTACGTGCATTCGTCTATCTACTGACTAAATTTCATGAAAATTCGTTCAGCATTTTCAATACTGGTAGTAACAAACATACACACATACGACAAAACATAGTAAAATTTTGCTTAATACAGAAATAACTTTTCATGTTTACTTGATACATTGGCTTTTATTACTGCATTAGTATTTTAAATGAACTCTTTTTTCCTAAAATATAATTGTTTTTGACATCTTATTTTTGTATGTATAAAAAGCGATGTTGATTTAAAAATACGAAGCGCTATCTCAAACACTTTTAAAAATAAAATGCAACTAGCCTGTTGAAATATAGGAAGGAAGCATTCATCCAAATATTGCATCTATCTTTTATATCTACCTCACAAACACCCTGAGACGATATTGTTATATCCTCCAGCATCCCGATCCTTTGACAACGACTTTTTACTTTTATTGCACTCTCACACCGATAATGTGTCCTTTGTTGATATTTTCTATGTAAATTGAATTAGTAAAAGCTTTTACATTTAAACGAGAATATTATTTATCAACTTCTTTATTATAGAGTAAAGAATAAGTAATAATACTTTTTTAGATTTACGTGAATTTTCTCTCTGTATGTTTTAGATTTTTAGGTCCTGGCGTTTCGAATGCTTTGCAGTAATAGCCAGGAAAAAATTTAAACAAAACCGCGAGAAAACCCCAAAAAATACTTTACTTGAAAATATACACATATAATGACAGAAAAAGACAATTGAATAAGGTTTCACTGTTAGTCCAGTCATATTAGGGGTTTTACCTGGTAATGAGAGATAATAAGCTGGAAACTCGTATACACCTTCATTTTGGCGTTCTAACTTCTGACAGTTGTCTCAAAAGTCACATAAAATCTCGTGTCTAAGTTGTAAGTTATTTAAGGTCAAACATCATAAAAATAGATTATCTAAGTTTCTATAGCTCCAATGATAATGTTAACATCTATACATATAATAAAATTGTAACTAAGTCGAATCTGTACATTAAATATTTTTTTCTGTACATTAAATAGTTTTTAGAATTTTTGTCTGTCTATTTGTTACCGCATCACGAGAAAACCACTGGACAGATTTATATGAAATTTGGTATGATGATAGCTGGTTATCCGGGATAGGATACTTTTACCGCTGGAAAATATCTCATTTCTGCATTGTAAGAATATACTAATATGTAAAATCTTAGAATTTGGTTTTTAGTCATGAACGCGGGCGGAGCCGCGGGCAATACTAGTCTATTATAAAATGGTCGAGCATAAAATTTTAAAATTTTGTCCCGAACATTTTTTCATGCGCTTAACCGTAAATCTCGGTGAATAATACCTTATAATCGGTTATTAAATCGTTAAAATATCATTAACAATGAATAATTTGTATTATTTATTAGTTAATACATTGTATATAATAACAATTTTACATATATCTAATATATTCATTTAATAATACTAACGTACTTTGTGTAATTAAAAACTCATTAAGTGAAATACTTACATAATATATGTATTATATTACTCGTAATTATTGTATATCTTAATTTCTAAATCTAACTGCCTCGGTGGTGTAGTGGCTAGCATGTACGGCTGCACACTCGGAGGTCCTGGGTTCGAGTCCCGGGTCGGGCCAAGTTTAGTCTTTCTGTATAGTAAGTCTCAGTTACAGCCCGGAGTTGGGAAGTTGGCGGTGTTTAACCCCCGTGCCTCGGAGAGCACGTAAAGCTGTCGGTCCTGCGCCTTAACTCTCACTGGTCGTGTCGAGCAGTCGTCCCACCGGAGTATGAGAGTGACAGGAATAGAGAGTGCACGTTGTGTCTGGGCGTACACTTGTGCACTTTAATATCTCCTGCGCAGTTGGCTAGTCTCAATAAGATTGGCCGCCGTAGCCGGAATCGGCTAGGAGAACATCATCATCATATCTTAGTTTTATATTAATTTATTTAAAGTAGATTTTAAGTAATGAAACGACTAAATATATTTTAATTTTATCTTTATTTAGCAGCTGTATATTATTTACAATTTAAATCGAAGAGAAGTAGAATTTTATAAAACTTTAATAATTATAATTAATTTAAAGAACAAATGTGTTTAATTTTCTTCTATTCTTCATTGTCGTCATTTTACGGACATTCGAAAATTTCTGTATTGTTTTGTTTATGAAGAAAGTTATTTTATTTTTTGAAGTTATACTTCTTTTGGTAAAATTGGAAAAAAATATGAGAGTAAAATTTTTACGATGCGCGCGCACACTGACAGCCAAAAAGCGACATGATGAAGTTAGCTGCATTCCTTTTACAAACAGAGAGTTGTGACATACGGGATGAAATCTTAAGCTATTTTTGTTCTGTTACGCCAAAGAAGTATAACTGCTTACGTGCGTACATAAGTACACGCACACGTTTTTTTTGTTACCATCAGTAACCATGTACACTCCAACTTAGAGTCAATCAGCGTTCCGCCACGTCTAATGTACGATATGTTGAGTGATGTTCGTGAAATGGTTCGTGCATTATGATGTACGCAGGTTATAAATGGAGATGAATGGCCAATTACACGGCTATCCAGGGAACGTCGGGGCATTAGTCACACGCATTGTTTTTACTTAGATGGGTTATATTGAAAATCTCAGTAAAAATATTCGTATCCGATCTAAAAATAATGTTATTTGTATGAAAAAGATTTATTTATTCTGTTTAATTTATTTTCAGATATATGCAATTTGACCTGATATTTATCATTGTTTCGCAACAGCTTCTATTGAAACTGTTGTTTTTATGTCATTTCAAAACCACTTATGACACCACCACAAACCCGGATGCAGTTTGGTGACGGTGGTATCTAGTTAGTGTGATTTTTTTTCTTGCAATTTATATCGGACCACCATAGAGGTATAATTTATTCTTTAAGAATTTCCTAAATATAATTTAACTTTATACGTACATATATGCTGCCCTGATGATCTAGGGGACAATAAGACGACATTGTAACGTCGCTAATGCTGAAAGAAAACTATTTTATTTTAAAATTGATATAAGTACATATGTAAGCATTATTTCAAATAGATTTTTTTAATGAAATCGATGGTTACCTAACTTCAAGAGCTCAAAATTCAATTTTCACATGCTTCTTAGATATCGTAACAACGCTTTGTTCAAACAACAATGAGATAAAATATATACCTTTCGGCTTGAAACCCAAATCTTCGACAGTGGTAATTAAGATATATACCAGATTACACCAAATAATTGACCTTAACTTTAATTATTAACTGCTTAAGATTGATAAAAGAAAGAAAATATATACTTTTTAAGTATTTAAAACCTTTGCAAAAACCAACATTTTTAATGTTAATATACAGACACATATATAAATATAAACAATATAAATTCATTTGCAGATAGAATTAAAAGCCTTAATTAACTCAGCATGAACACTTCGCCAAAGCTAGTTAAATGAATAAAACATGAAAAAACCCATTCAGTTCACTTAGGTCATCTGATTTGCGGTCACTTAGTTCACTCCAAAATTCTTGGGTGTACGCCAACGTCGTGATTAAACACCATTGTTAGAGATAAAAGACGAAGAATAATCTACGGTTACTACGTTTTTAATTACGCTAGACTCGACTTTTAAAATATTTTCTGATGGAATTATAATAACCCATTTCTTGCTTCAAATATATTTGATAGTTTAAGCAAGTTAGTAAAGTTTATATTATAAAATATCTGAATTTTTGTTTGTTAGTCTGATTTATGTACGTTTTTGTAACGAAGTTCCTTATCGCATGCTATACTCAACACACTTGGCGAAGGTTAGCTAAACGGAAAAAAGTTTAATATTAAGACCGTCACGACACTTTTTATTATTTACTATGAATATCCCGTGTGACGTCATCACAAGTACCAGTCCATCATAAGTGTCCCCCCCGATGTGCCTTCACCTTGTGGTGGTGGAGGGGTTCAGTAGTGCCCGGCAATCCAACCGGGCGCGAAGCCAAGAAACGCACAGGGAGATGGCCCTCTTCGGTGGGCGGTGGGAGGTGGCCCTCTTCGGTGGGCGGTGTACCATGCGGGTTGCTCCTGGTACTTCTCTGATAGCAGAGTGGACCTTGGAGCAACCCCATGGTTGTGGTGGTCTGCTTCGGCAGACCTGCCGTCGGGGCGTCGTAGTTGAATGCGTAAGCGATCCTGCGACGCCCCATTAAGACGGGGGAAGGTTTTGTTGGGTTTTAGTGGGTAGTACTGGCTTTATTATGCCGGTGAGTCCCACACCTCGTGCGTAAATGCATTTCCCAACGTTAAAAAAAAATGCCATCATAAGTGTTATGACAAGACCCTATATACTGATATGTCCATTCCTTGAGTTTGTGGTCCCCGAGTACTCGTGACAATATTCATGACCTAATTTATGAGCCAAGGGCAAGCGGAGAAAGGAACTTCGTCCCTACAGACTGCCCCAAGACGTCTCTCGTTTTTTGTAGTTTTTTTTTTTGATTACTTTACAGCAAAATTCCGAAAGAATAGTTTTATTTAAAATACCAGTTACTTTTTTTCTCTTATCTAATAATCTGTATGTAAAAGTCATGTCGACTCGTCTCGGTTGATTATGTCCATTAAAATTATATGTAATATATTATGTCCAATAATGATCATCATACTCATTATTAAGATCCGTCCAGTGGTTTTCTCGTGATACGGTCCCAGAGACATAGACAGACAAAAATCCTAAAAACAATAGATTCGGCCTCTGTATCGATAATAATGACTATTTCAATAAGATTTTCCAAAAAATATTTAATGTACAGATTTGACTCAGAATTTTATTATATGTATAGATAATAATGTTAAGTATTTGATAAAATTTCTACATGTTGGCATGAATTACATATCTTAAAAATTAATATACCTACACACACTACATTTAGCTATAATAAGAATCATTGTGCTACCTTTTAATTCTGTGTATACTAAAATAACCACTGATCAAATAAAATAAAAAAAGGTTACAAATAAAAGTTAACACTATCGTTTTGCTTTATTAGCAATTCAATTTGCAAAGGCATAAAGTTTGTAATCTCTCGTTAGTGTTAATTAAAACTTTACAGCGTATTTTAGAAAATCAAACATTTTCAGATTAATCGGTAAAACTTGTAGCGTTAATGAATTCCAAACAACACTCTGATACTGGCACCGTGTTAAATGAAAACAATTTGAAACGCAAACTAAGAAAAGTCCCTGTAAATTGAATTCTATTAATTACAAATCTCTAGAAATGTAGTTCGATAAAAAAAATCGATGTTCCGGTTGTCAGCAGGAAGCAATATCCATTTTGGAGCTACGATACCACAGACTGACAAGCACACGAACCATCATATATAAACTTATTGTACCGTTGTTGTTAGGATCAAAGAGAGTATGAAATCGTTTATTTTACTCTATAGTTCAGACTGATTTTGTTTAAGTAAAGATTTATATTAATAACAATTTCCAAATCGATATTAAATAGCGTTACACGAATAGAAAGCTTCACAATCTCTGAATAATTCAAGCTATTTTTATTCGATGGTAAATCCATCCATATTTAATATTATAAATGCGAAAGTAACTCTGTATGTCTATCTGTCTGTCACACAGATTTAGATGAAAGGTTTGTAGATAGTTTGAGACCCTGGGAAATACATAGGATATTTTTTATCCCAGAAGTCATTACTTAAGGGGTGAAAGAGGGGGAGTGGGGGAAGGGAGGGGGGAGAGGGTGGAATGGTGTAATTTGCATGAGGAATCAATCATTTCTAAAATAAGTAAAAAACTCATCGTACCTATTTATATTATAGCCTATCTATTACATAATAAGCGTCAATACGTGCCTAAGGACGAATCCCAGCGAAGCAAAAATGAGTCGCTAGTGTATTTATAAAAAAACATAATTAATTTTTTCACTTCTAAACACAGTATTATGCGAAATTTTAGATGTATTTTATTTACCGCTACACACTGATCCGGCTGAACGGATTTAGATGAAATTTTGTACATGATTTTTGTCAATTTTTAACCTGGAGTTGCACATAGGCTACTAGACCATTGGAGTAATAAAATTTGCCAAAAGGTGGCGTTACCAAGCAAAGCGAGGTTAAGTCATTAGTATCCTGTAAACAAATCATTACGACGTTTATTAACAATAAAAAAGATAAACTCGTTTATACAAAATAATATTAACTTACATTCTATACCTTTAATGTTTAAGATAAAAGGTAGATGAATATTTTTCATACATTATACTTAAGCTACATCCTTAAACAAAAAAATGTGATTTTGTCAGAATCAAGTCACAATTTATTTAAATTCCCTTCAAGCTTTTCTGAAATATTCAACTTCGACAAACTTTCGTCAGCAGCGAAATTTAACTTTCTTAGGATTTTCCATAATAATAGCCATCAAGATATTAGATTTAGAAACTTTAGGTCCGACATCGCTATTGTAAAGCTTACAAATGAATAGGTAAGTAATAGCAATGTAGTGGACAGTTTTGTTTTTACGAGTCCAACTGATATAAAGATCGCAACAACACATGTTTTCCTTATTATTTTACTTAGTGGTGAATTACTTCTAGAATACTTTGTTATATCATACTAGTATTTAACTGCGGCTCCGTCCACGTATTTATCGTACTAATAGACTGCTCTCAAAGATCGTTGCGTGATATTAGATATTATATATTCCTTCACAATTAGTCTTTAGACTTCAAAAAGATTTTTTCAAATCAGACTAACCCACAAATGAACGAACTAATGGAACAAATAAACAAAATAAAAATCAAACTGTTCAGGTTTATATATTAGCATGGTAAGTATAATTTATTACACAAATTTGTTTTACATCGAAAAAATACAAGCTCATATGAAAGACTAGCGCCTCACCCTCGCTTCGCCTACAAATCTATCCCACGGGAGCCATTTTTGATCTCCCACGGGAGATACAAACTATGTGCTATTCTAGATAATAATCTATCTCTGTGCCAAAATTCATCCAGATCTGTTCAACCGTTCTGGCGTGATTGAGTAACAAACATCCAAACATCCATCTAAATTTCCACATTTATAATATTACTAAGATATCACAATATTGTACGATATTATTTAATATACAGCATAAATCTATATTGTCAGATTTACAACGGCCAAGCGAGTCCCGCTGAAGGCTTGACTCATCTGTCGCCTTATGAAATTGACGCGGCAACATTTGTATTTTATCGTCAAACCTTTTTAGAGGGAAAATTTTAATCAGGCGCTGTTAGCGAGGTGAATATTAAGATCCAGCGAGATTAATAACGACTAACGTTTATAATTTGTGTCTCTCACGAAGAGCTTCGGGCACGCTGCATGCTTAATATTTAGGAAATATCGTGGAATTTTGTATATTTTATGCAAGGCAATATTTTATGATCTTTTTCCTTTATCTCTATACTAGAGATGATCCCTTACTTCGCTTGGATTTATCTTTAAGTACTATTCACAGCTATAATAACACAATGACCCCATACTTTCTTAATTATTTATATGTTATAACGTGTTTTCCTATGGGAATAAAATATATTTTTTCATTTCCATTCCCCCGAATGAGTAATTTTCATATGATGAAAGGTTCATATATTCCAACAACTCACTACAAACTGTCTATTTTATGTAAAAGAAAAACAAATAACGCACTAAAAGACTAAAAAATCTAATACATATAAAACTATCCGTTTGTTTGAAACAGGCGCTATCTGCCACTTTAGCATACAACAAGCCCTTCGCTTTATACGAGAGTGCGTAGAACGAAGGGCTTCAATTTTATTCGGATCTGCTACTATTTATTACATGTAGATGAAAAAATTCAATTGAATCTGTCTAGCCATTTCAAGTACAGCGCGATCAACCATAAATATTGCAAAGCCTGTCTATATAATTTTCTTCTATACCTTAAAAATGATCTGATGGTCTGATGATTTTTGATCCTCTTACAACCTATACTAATATTATATAGAGGAAGATTTGTTTGTTTGTTTGTACTGAATAAACTAAAGTTCCGAAACTACTGGACCGAATTAGATGAAATTTTGTAAAAAGATAGTTTGAGACCCTGGGAAGGACATAGGATAGGTTTTTTATCCCAGAAATCATCCTTTAAGGAGATGAAAATGGGGATGAAAGTTTGTAAGGGGAATCAACCTAGGGACGGACCAGAGCTAAGCGAGGGTGATGCGCTAGTTTTATATAAAAAAGTCATTTTTATGCTCATTGCTTGCAATACTTCAGACATAAGCAATATACCATCTACTGCTAATAGTAATAATAGCAGATTGTATGTAAGTAAACATTGTGGCACAACTTATTCTTGTGCATTTTACTGCTTATTAAGTACCTACTTAATTAATATTCTAAATCTATATTAATGATATTATAAGGAGGCAAAGTTTGTGAACTGTGAGTTTGTGAGGTTGTAGGGTGTAATCTCTAGATCTACTGAACTGATTTAGATGAAATTTGGTAAGATGATAGTTTGAGACCCTGAGAAGGCTTAAGGGAGTGAAAATGGGCATGAAAGTTTTAAAGTATTGCTCTGTTTAAAACAGACGCATTGTTTTTTTTAAACGTTAAATTTTTATTTTACAAGTCCTTTAGATTACATCTAGGTAACATCCCAACATCCAAATGGCAGTACAAACGAAACAAATAATGCTATCTAACGTATAACGTACTCATATCAATGGATTGAGAGGCTTCCCTTTGTTCTTATCCACCCACAAAACATTAGCTTCGGTGGAATCCAGCCTGTTTTGTCCTCATTGATGAAAAATATACTTTAAATAAAACAGGATAAGGTTGATATTTATATAGAGAGAGGTTACCTATGTTGCGTTGATGTACAGAGTTTACCTTTCAGTTTATTGAATTGGGAATATCACGGTATCAGTTTTCAGTCTGTTGGAATTGCACGCATTATCTACTGTGTCACAGGCAAGCTTATATTTTTTATTTTTATATATATAAAACAGTATAAGTTTGTCTGTGTGACTGTAACATAATATAATTTGTATACCATTTATCCGACTGCGATGTTACTTTGGTTTTGTATGCACGTGTGCTAAAATCTACGATACCCGCCACGCACTATATATACATCGAATTATTATGGATATACTTAGAAGTATAAGTATGTGTGTGTATGTTTGTTCGTGTGAAAAGTTAGTAGTAAATACTTTCTTAGATTTACGAGAATATTTGAAATTTTAAAATAAAACTATCAAAACAACAATTTTTTTGTGGGTAAGCTGACTGTAACAACTATGTATATAATCCTGTAACCATGATTGCTGTAAGACATTCGAAACGTGGAGAACCAAAAATCAAAATAAATTTGCGAAAAAATCCGAAAAAATAATTTTATTTTAAGTAGATAACCCCCGACGCAAAAAGAGGGGTGTTATAAGTTTGACATCGATTTCTGACTGTCTGTGTGTTTGTCTGTCTGTGGCATCGTAGCTCTCAAACGGATGGACCGATTTCGATGTGTTTTTTTTTCATTTAAAAGCCAGTTTCCATGCGGTGGTTGTTGGCTATGTTTGGTTAATATCGGTCCAGCAGTGTAAGAGTATCAGCTCTTGTCCAAAATGATGTAAGGCATTTTGGCGTATAATTACTCGATTAAGTGCTTCATGCGTGCCAATGTAATCTTTAAATGACTACTAATTTGCGTAGGGGTTTTTTTTTAATTTTTAATATATAATTATATTTTAAATTATCATGTAGGCATATTATAAGGGAAGGAAATAAAGCTTATTTTTTATTATTATTCAATTACACATATTGTTAGTACAAGAACTAGTTGTTAGTTCTATCAATAAAGTTATTATATTTAAATAATAGTAAGTAAATAAATACTTTAAATTATATCCTTTATAATATTACTATAAAAATATATTGTTTAATCGTAGGCCATATCATGAATATTTTTACGTAGCCGCCTTATATTATATTTTTTAATATTGAACTTTCAAATATAAAACATAATTGCACTCTGACATAAAAAGCTCACAACTATATTCCAGTGCAATTAAAATTCAATACGGACACGAATTCATACGAAAGAATCCATCTATAGTTAAATATTTATTTAAGATAAAAAGAAAGGATGCCCAAAGAAAAAACATCCAAATATAATAATGAACATACTAGCGACTCAATCTCGCTTCGCTCGGGTTCGTCCCTAGGGTATGTATACAACAATCGGATATTATTAAATTTTTCTTTGACCCAATTTTTTGTCTAAAATAAAAGTTGCCTAAGTTACTTCTTATTACATCAGCTATCTGCCAGTGAAAGTCCCGTCAAAATCGGTCCAGCCATTTCAGAGATTAGCCGGAACAAACAGACAGACAGACAGACAAAAATTGTAAAAAATGTTATATGTACCGTGTATACATCCATATGCATTTAGTAAAAAGCTATTTTTTTGACATTACAAACAGACACTTCAATTTTATTTATATGTATAGATATATAATAATAGAACCCCTATTATAGCCCTTAATTCATCATGAACAAAATCCCAGTTCAAAGTAGAACAAATCTTTTATTATATAATTAATATTCCAAAAGTATTTACTAAGAAATCTGTATTAACTACAGCTCCTTAAGGCTTTCATTTAAGGAGCTTATCGTGCTTACTCGCTATAATGTGTGGGACCCATTATTCGTTTATAACCAAGAGGCATACTTAATAAGCCGTGAAAAAGAATAAATTATTAAGACATTAAAGTGAAAAATATTGCTTTTTCGCTGTAATAAAATACTGAATAACATGTATAAGGTGGAGATTTAGTTATAATAAAAATTGTAAATGAAATACTACCGTAAACCAATAAAAACTTAAAAAAACACGTTTGTGTCAGTAGAGCTTAGTACTTATACAATATACTCGTACATCTATACTAATATTATAAAGAGGTAAAGTTGTGAGATTATGAGTTTGTGACGTTGTAGGGGCTAAACTCTGGATCTACTGAACCGATTTAGATGAAATTTGGTAAGAAGATAGTTTGCGACCCTGGGAAGGACATAGGATACTTTTTATCCCTGAAATCATCCTTAAAGGGGTGAAAATGGGGATGAAAGTTTGGATGGGGAATCAAGCTATATGCTATGCATAAAAATAAAAACATTACGTGCTTATAAGCTAAATATTATGTACCTACTCGAAATAAAATAAATTACGCATTAACCTCCGTTGAAATAAATAAACATGTTGCTTCAAAAACTGTTTAGTTAAATATTTCTATTCAAAAGTAGGTATTTACCTTCTAGGGTGATTGTTTCGCTGTTCACTGGTTAGGTCCTAAGCCACATAGCTTTATACGACTGCGAATCGAAATCTAACAAGGTTTTCCTTATTTCTAATGCCCCCATACCTCAAATAACATCTAAATTCGTTAAACCCGATCTAAATTATTAAATTTTCACAAATAATTGAATTTTCTCTTATCTATTGCATTGGTACGGCAATTTAAAATATTATTCTTATATTTAGTTTCAATTAGAGCTTTTTAGAGAGCTTTTACACAAGATTCGCTATATTTTCGGTCACTGAACAGCCTATAAAAACATCAATATCATATCTCTAAAAACACAAGTAACGTAGTAAAAATAAAATATGAAGACTTAGGTTGGCGGGGCATTTGTGCTCTCAGCTTTGAATTATTTATGTCGTCATTTTTTATGTTATCAATTTTGGTCGTCATTTTTCGAACTTCTATACATTTTTAGGGTCATTAAATTTATTTCTTTTCATTACATTTCTTATACAAAATAAGATAATATATTTCATTATTGTAATCTATTTGCAGCACATCTCGCTTAACTCGGGTGCGTTCCTTACATGCAGGGACCACAATAACATGACTACCAAACTTAAGCTATGACATAAGCTACCAATTTTACCCCATTAGTGTTAGATTTTTAGAAAATGCTACAATTCTTAACAGTTCAAGTCCATTAGTTCAGGTCAGGTTTGGTCAGAGCGTTGTTGAATCAGTCACAACAAGTTTTTAATGTATTGCACTCTCTTGTATTTAGAACTCCGTAATAAACATAGAATTTTAAGCCTGCATAATAAAAGATGTCCAACAAACATGCAGCTTGAGAGATATTTTTTTATATTAATAACAACAAAATATCTTAGGAATTTACATATTGCAATATTTAAAATAAGTATAGCGAACAGGCTGCCCATTTTCAAAACCAACTCTTAATAATAATCTAAAATGAGTTGAGCACAAAATATCGAAAGTATTGCTAGCTATTATATAGCTTCAAAACTATTACTGTATATTTTGCTAGCCAAATTGGCTAAGCCTATGAAAAATTTCACTATTTTAATTATAATCTATACTATTATTATAAAGAGGTAAAGTTTGTGAGTTTATGACGTTGTAGGGGCTAATCTCTGGACCTACTAAGCCGATTTCGATGAAATTTGGTAAGAAGATAGTTTGAGACCCTGGGAAGGACATAGGATACTTTTTATACTGGAAATCATCCCTTAAGGGGGTGAAAATGGGAATGAAAATTTGTATGGGGATTCAACCTAGGGACGAACCCGAGCAAAGCGAGTGCGAGTCGCTAGTAGCTAATAAAAGCGTGTTAAAAAAAATAAAAGTTAATCATATCTTTAGCAATATTAGCGATGTATTATACCTTCCATTTCCCCCGATATTTGCGGCGATTGAAAGTAAATTGAAACTGTATTATTTCCCACGAGCACTGTTCTTGATAACTATTACAGTATATTTTGCTATTTCATATTTAATATAATTGAATAGAAACATTGTTTTTACTAAAGAAATTCTATATTGCTTGAGAAATACCTACACCAGTTAGAATTGTACTTGTCATTTTCGTAATTACGACGCATATCGCATATCGTCGTTCTATTGACAAGCTGCTCATCCGCAGGGCTTGTTGGGTTTTGCTTTATTTGGTTCCGTAGTCAACAAGGAACCCTTATAATTTCACCATGTCTGTCAGCAGCTTAGCTCAGAAACTCTTAGTGCTAGTAAACTGTAAGTTGCCATGGATATCCTTATTAATATTATAAATGTGAAAGTTTGTGTATATATATGGATGTTTGTAACTATTTCACGCCAGAACGGCTCAACGGATCTGGATTAAATTTGTTACAGAGATATTTTATAGTCTGGAATAATATATAAGCTACTTTTGTCTCGGAAAATTGTACAGTTCCCGTGGGAATGGTTTGTTTTTGTTTTCCTAGAGGTGATCCCGAGCGAAGCGAGGGTGAGCTGCTAGTATGTATATATATAAAAAAAAATTATGGTACCTTCTCTACATGTGAAGTGGATATGTTTTTTTTATTCCTTGGTGTGGGATACGATTTTTTCTTACTGGCCAGTCTTGATGGTTTCTTTAAGTGGTCACTTTCGAAAACTCACCGCTGTTTCTAATTCGCTATTTTCCTAAACTAATCAGTTCACATGATTCGTCACTTAGACGTACTCGTACATGCACGGTAAATATATATTAATAAAACATACCATCTGACCTGATAGAACACCTTGTAATCACAGGATGGTAAATTTTCGTGGCTTTATTAATTTATCAATAGAATAAAATGAACAATAAAATCTATCAGCTTACACTATCAAATATCAATCAATTTCAACGTAGGTAATTCAAAATGTTAATCTATACATATAATATAATTGTAACTAAGCCGAATCTGTACATTAGATTTTTTGGAAAATCTTATTGAAATAAAAATTATTATCGATACAGAGGCCAAATCTATAGTTCTTAGATAGAGAAATACAAAAACTACAATGTAAGAGTATATTATTAATATGTAAAACCTAAGAATTTGGCTTTTGACCTTCTGACCGCGGGCGGAGCCGCGGGTTATGCTAGTATTTTAAATATGTATTGACAAAATAACATTATGTTTAAAGTTCATTTTGAGATATACTGAATAAAATGCCTTCACTGTATAAAACAAACAACATAAATAAAGATCGCTGTTATTTTGTAGCGTCCATATATTTTCAGATTTTTTGAGTTCCATCAATTACGTTGCACCATTTTTTATTTCTGAGCACACTCCAATTTCGCACCGCAGCATGTTAATTTACATCTATGTGTTTATTATTGGTGTTTTATTTTTGAAATCCACGATGTAAATATTGATATAGTCTGATAGTAATCTATGAAAGTTTTAAAGTTTAATCACTTTGCGGTATCCATTTTTTTTAATCACAACTAAAATATTATTACTTTAGATATATTTATAATTTATACTACACTAGATATCTAATAAAGATTTTATTATCAAATCTACATTAATATTATAAAGAGGCAGAGTTTGTTTGTTTGAACGCGCTAATCTCAGGAACTGAATAATTCCATTTGAAAAAATGTTTTTAAATTAGATAAAAGGCTATAGGCTATATATCATATAACATACAGTCTATTTATTCCATATTAACTGTTAAAAAGTATCTAGAAACGAAACCGAGCTAAACGTGGGTGAGTGACTAATAACTTATATTTTCTTTCCCATCATTCTTCGTCATTCAGGAAAATTTAACGAAAACAAGTAAATACTCTAGAGTAAACACCAGCTCTTGAAAGAATGTTTTTTTTTATAATCATTGGCTTCCCGTTGGTAAAAAATTAATAAGTGTCAAGCTATCTTAATAATTAACTCGCTTAAGTTTTTTTAAAATTATTTATGCAAATGGATAACTTTTTATTCGTTTAAGCAGCTGCTAACACAGCCTTGGTGGTGGATTGGTGCCTAAGTAATAAATAAAACAGTTAAATTAACATACAGAATTTACATAATGGCTTATCACTTATCAAGTAGATGTTTGATTAAGCGATCAAAGATTGTCGCAATGCTGTGTTTTACTCCCTAGCAAATAAGTTACATCTCATTTTGTGATAGTGATCTCCACGAAAAAACGCGACGCGATCACGCGATAGAGCCAACGTACCTTTTACCAGATCGAAAAGGCTTTTCAAGAACAATGTTATGCATGTGGTAAAAATAAATATATATACGTACTTATATTTTTAAATTTCGGCTGAATTGCTAATTGTTTAGAAATAAAAAAAAAATATCAGGTATATAATAAACATAACTTTGCGTTAGAAAAATTGAATAAGTCGAATTTTATGTTTTTTCTGATTATTTCGTTATTTTATGATTTTTATGTTCTTTAAATAATCGTAGCCTATTCGTGCCGGTGTAAAATACTTAGGACGACACTTTACTTACGGCGAAACGACGACCTTACAAAAAAAACTAAATAAACAATTATGTCAAATCACAAAATCTGTATGATTCTGATCGAATCCAGTGAAATCTAAGACTAATTAGAAAAAAATTAAACACACAATACTCTTTTATTCATACAAAAAATAATTTTCAAAACCAAAAAAAACAAAACGATATTGATTTTTTTTTATCTAACAACACTGCGGCTGTGATTTACCTTTATTGATGCTTCTAATTAATTAAAACAGTTTCCACCCACATCGGTTACGAAATGAAAATACGCGCACTGGCTTCCCGAATCGTTCAGAAATTTTCTCTCAAATATTTAACATTAATATGATACTCAAAAAGTTATATATTTATTTTATTTTATATATACTTACGAGTAAAAGTATTCATTAATTGGCCCTATTGTGGAGATAATAAAAAAATCCTTACTTTTTGCATACATAAATACAGCCAATAAATATTTATTTTCGTAAAAAGAAGGATCTATCAATTAGATCTATTTATGTACAAGCAAAGCTTAGAAAAAATGAGTGTTATCATAACTGTACTATATTAAAAAAGTGAAAGAATGTTCTTTGTTTGTTTTTCTTTAATTTAGCTAATTATTCATGGTTTTGGATAGTACATATCTCCATTTGTTAAACCCCAGAATATCCCATACAATAATTGGTTGGTAAACAAATTACAATATATCCTGTATACCTGAGCAATATGTAATGTAAAATAATAATTTTCTGCAATTATTTCATATTAATAATATAAATATTACAAAAACAACGACAAAGTGACTCTTGTGAATCAAAAGCAATAAAACACCTACAATGCAAAAGACGTGCTTTAATTTCCGATCCTAGAACTCATAGAACGTTACAGTATGAATGGTGCATTTCGTTGTCTTATTGACTAAATTGTTCATCTGCAGGTATTGTTGGCTTTTTAGAGTTCCGCAGTCAACAAAGAACCCTTATAGTTTCGCCATGTCCGTCCATCTGTCCGCAACTTAGCTCAGTGACCCATAGTACTAGAAAGCTGTAATTTGGCATGGATATATCAATAATATTCTATTTTAATATCATATTTGTCATGCCGACAAAGTAGTGAAAAAAAATCTTGAAAAAAATTTTTTTTGGTGCCTCCTCTACATATAAATTAGGGATGTTTTTTTAGTAGGCTTTACAAGTTTACAAGTAATAGTCGACCAACTTATAAAATATACTTGTTACTATGAGCCGCCGAAACCGTAATATTATTAAAGGTTCATAGTATGAAACAACAAAAAACCCTCTTCTTAGTCCGCATTATTGTAATGACCAAATACGAAACCCTACATTGCACGTGGGCCGACACACACTTGGCCGGTTTTTTTTATTTTGATAAGAAATTTTTATACCAGACCTAGATTACAAGTTCACCGTGTTTCACTACCGTGCCTTTGAAAGTGGGTAGTTTGATTGATTAGCCGCCATGGCTTGGATGGATTTCATTCATTGGCCGTGTCCGAAATTGGTAATTGAAGCATTATTATTAGTAAAAAGTGGGTTTATCAATTCAGTAACTTTGATTATTTTTTTAAGCATCACTTTCTTTATCTTTCCTCAAGCAAAATCATGCCTAAAAGTAGTTCAGAAACTATGCGAAGACATTAACACGCAACGTTTGCGTGAACATTCAGAATTGCTATTGATTCCGAAATAATTACAGGCTACAAGCAAACAAACTGTATAATCAAAAACAGGACAGTTTATGTGCATTAGGACACGAAGGCAAACAAAAGCTCATTTCAAGGAAATCGAAATTGAAGTATACATTTAATTTGAAGACCTCGAACACGAATATTTAGAAATTAACTGTTGGGTATACAGGCACTACTTAGATAATAACTTCGTAATGGGGTCAACTTTGTTATATACCGCTAGTATTACTTACCCTCATTTCTTTTTACCGGTGATAGGACTCTGTCAAGCCTGAGGAGTCCGACTGGATGGGTACCACCTCCTTATCAATTTCTCCCGCCAAGCAACAATGATTACATTGTTGTGTTCCGGTTTGAAGGATAAGGTAGCCAGCGCAATTACAGGCAAGAGGCATATCATCTCAGTCCTCACAGTGACAACGCACCTGCAGTTCTGCATTTTTGTAACATAAAACCTAAGTGTATGAACCGTAGGTGTTATGGGCGACAGGTACCGCTTTCCATCAGGTGGGCTGTCTGCTCGTTTGTCACTGAATACCATAAAAAATCCCTCGAGTGGCTCCCTAGGTGCCTAACAGTAGCCCATGTGTTATTTTATTCGGTTTCTGTAACTGCCTCGGTGGTTAGCATGTACGGCTGTACAACTGGAGGTCTTGGGTTCGAGTTCCGAATCGGGCCAAGTTTAGTTGTTGAGTCTTTCTATTTCAGTAACATCCCTGAGTTAGGAAGTTGGCGGTGTTTATTAAATATATATCATTCGAGAATAGGTAAACATCGTAGATTGTAAAACAGGAATCGTAGGTACTTTCTTACTTTTTAACCGACTAACCAAAAAGGAAGAGGTTCTCAATTCGTCGGAATCCTTTTTTATATATGTACACCGATTACTCGAAAACGCCTGAACCGATTTGGAATTATGTTTTTGTTTCAAAGGGTCCTTGGTAGTCCCATATAAATTTTATCGAAATCGGTCGAGCGATTTTTTTATCAGTTAATAGTCAGACTTTAAAACTATAACAATTATAAGTGGTATCTGTTTGCACTATAATAATTTCTATTCATTTGATTAAGATAAAATACGTAACATATATTATGCTAACATTTAATATATGTAAATACTGTTAATTTTACTATACAGATCTTACTAAAATGAGGGGCCAACAGCTGCAGGTCATGTAACAAATCGTGGTGTCTAAATTTTGCACTTCCACCTTTTTCACTGTCCAAGAGAATATGTATACTTATTTTCTTAGAACACTAATGTAAGAAAAACTACAACATATTATGTGAAATTTATTGTGTAAAATGAAATTTATAATATAGAAAAGATTACGATGAAGATTATGATAAAGATTATGATAAAGAAAAGATTTTGAAATAGCAGAAGCAATTAGACTTAAAACCTGCCTTCTCAAACAATTTGATTTCTACAATCAATTTCGCTAATAGTTTAAAAAATTTAAGGATGTTAATAAAACATTTCTTTAGATTCTTTAGTTTAGTACAACATTGTTTAGTTATTTTTGTTTATTATCGATGGATATTGGATTACACAAGACATTTACATAGCTGTAAATAAACTGTTGCGTCGCCTAGGTACGAGTATCACTTTTTAAATTAGGTACAAGTTGTTTTTTATTAATTAATTATTATTTATTAATATTTAATTATTAAATAATATTATTTTTTAATAATATTAAGTAAATTATTGTTCTGTAAAGATTAAAGGAATGTTCTGTCCGTTTATAGCTTTAAGAGAGTATTTTTAATATTTAAAGGATGCGGCTTTGTTTCCTTGAAAGGAGTTTTTATAGTGTTTCTATCTTTAGGATTCTTTTGTAAAAATAAGGTCACTCTTGAAAATATATTTTTTGTCACTTATAGTATAAGTGTAAAAGTTTGTGAATAATTGTATGTTACTTCTCCAGGTTGAAACAGCTCAAAGAATTTGTGTGAAAATCCCTAAATTAGTGATAGATATAGCTTATATATTGAAACAACACATGATTTGATATTTATCGATGTTTCTATCAATAAATACAAATAATATTCATATAAGAAAACTAATATAAGAATGATAATTTCTATATAATTGTAATGTGAGATTTTTTAATTAAGCATCAGTAACAAAACTCGAAATTAAAGGAAATATCGAAATACCATCAAAATTACTTGTAGCTGTTTTTAATATAATATTAGACTGCATCATTAAATTTTTGAAATTTTAAATTAAGTACATTTTTTTATTAGGATAAAGAAAAGGGTTGCAGGATATAAATTGGGGTATATTCGATCCCCCTAAGCCGAGGGCAGGACGCCAGTTCACATTAAGTACAATAAAAAATATTCAAAGCAAAAAATATTTAACTTGGTGTTTCTGACTTATTTTAGCCATAGAAATATTTTAATTAAAAAGCTATTAGGTAAGCGTAAGATTTCTTCAAGCACTAAAGCTCTTTTCATAAAATCTAAAGAAAGCAGACAATGGTGTTTTCGAAACGCATTTATAAATATTGGTAACATAAAAATTTTGATTTATGAAAGAAAAAATATAATGCAAATTATCGAGTCTAGTATAAAATAGTTAATAATATATTTATATTGTCTATAGTTAGTTATAAGGGAATAAATTCGTATTTCCTTTTTTTATAAATAAAACTAGCGACTCATCCTTGCTCCGCTCGGGTTCGTCCCTGCTGACGTTTAACGCTTAGTATATATTTCTTAGAGATGAGATATTTTCCCACGTTAAAAAGTATCCTATATGTTGACCCGGATAACCAGCTACCATCGTACAAAATTTCATCAAAATCTCTCGAGTGATTTTTCTGTGATGCGGTCACAAACAGACAGACAGAGAAAAATTCTAAAAGCTATAGATTCGGTCTTTGTATCGATAATAATGTCTATTACAATAAAATTTTCCAAAAAATATTTATGTACAGATTCGGCTTAGTTACAATTTTATCATATGTATAGATAGTAATTTTTATATCATTTTCATCCATAAATACTTTAAATATAAACGAAATGTAACGGAATTTAAAATGTTCGTTAAATATTTTTTACATAAACTGTCTAGGGTGGTAAGTGGTATAAAAGAAGCCAAATCTACAGTTTTTATTTTTTGTGTCTGTCTAAGGCCTAAGCGTTTATCACTCGAAAAAGACTGGACAAATTTAAACGAGACTCATTTATTTTACAGGTCTGAATAAAAAATGAGTTTTCTTCTTAACCAACTTAAAAAAAGACACATACTCGTATGTATGTAATAATATTATTGGAATTGTAAAATATTTACATAATATAATGTATTAGGGTTTTCAAACTAATATACAAAATTTTATAGGTATATGTACGTATTCATGTATGTGTGTATGTTTTTCTACGCATTTCTCCAAAACTAGTAATCGGAACGTGATAAATTTTTTTTTTGCTTACATTTATTTCAACTTAGGGTATAGCATTTCATCAAAATCGATTCAGTAGTTTTCTTATGATATGGACTAAAACGTGTAACGACTTCACTTATTGATACGAGCTACGGGTATGGTGTCAAAGGGAAAACATCTCAAAATCTTGGTCAAATTTTAGTGTAACTTAGAACTAAAAATTACGAAATAAAAAAGTAATTAAAAAAATAAAACGAATTTAAAAAAAAAACAGATACTAAAAATTTTAAAATTTTAAAAATAAATTAACTGTGGTTTATATTTACTATCAAACAAACACAAAGCAAATCTATTTCGATACATATAAATACATCACAAATTGATGTAGGTATAATATTTTAACTATAATAATTAAAATTCATACCTCGTTGTATTTGCCTATTAGATATTCATATCTTAAAGCATTGTCAGCTGCTACCGACTTCTAAAATATCTTATTAGATAATAAATGAAAAACCCCATTCAGTTACTTATAAATTATTATTAAAGAAATACATCTGCTTCGTATATTACACGAGACAAATAAAAAGTAACAACTAACTAGGTTGACTGGAAGAGATCTCTATTAGAGATAAGTCCACCTTTGCCTTCAATTTTCTCTTAATGAAATGAATGTTTTTTGTGCAATAAAAATATACTTAAAACAATATTAAAAAGAAAATATGACATTTATAGAAAATAAATATTAATGTTATAATACAACATATTTTTAGACGACACGTTTGGCTCAATTTGTAGTGACCCTACTTGCTGTGCCAGCGGTAGCGGGTTCGAATCCCGCTAGGAGCATTCATTTGTATGATGAGCACGAATATTTGTACAGTCCAGTCAGTTTTGTCCAGTCATGGTTGTCTATATTTATAATATGTATGTATTTAAAGTTATATATGTGTAATGTTTCAACTGTCCAGTATCCATAACACAAGCCTCGTAGCTTACCATGGAACTAGATGGCGCCGTGTGTTAATATCCCAACAACTTAAAATAAAAAAGATTATGTTACGAATTTTAGTCACAATAATTCATTCGTATTGCCTAGAATTTATTATTACTCATTTATATCTTTAACACAAATTTTATTATAAGTTTCTTAAGATATTTAAATGATAACATGATAAGTGGTATTCATAGATTAATTACGTTGATATATAATTTTACATAATATCTAACCTGACAACTATCTCGACCGGTATGAGCGCTAGTTAATTGTGGCATTAAGGGACTGGCGAGATAAAGCTTTGAAAATACGTGCATTGATTTTTACTAAATAAGTTCTGTCTTGTAGCTCATATTTATAAGCTTATATTTATACTAGCGACTCACCCTCGCTTCGCTCGGGTTCATCTATAGCTTACTTCCCAATACAAACTTTCATCCTCATTTTCATCTCCTTAATGGATGATTTCCGGGATAAAAAGTATCCTATGTCCTTTCCAGGGTCTCAAAGTATCTTCTTACCAAATTTCATATCTATTCCCTACTAACCGTTAAGATGTACCTAGAGACGAACCCAAGCGAAGCAAAAATGAGTTGCCAGTTTTATATAAAAACCACAGATTATATTATACTAATAAAAACATAACGAAATATAGTATATTACGGTAGGTTTTCTTATTATTATAGTTCTGTTCCATACTCGTTTCTTCCCACAACACTTTATAAACATCTACACGAAGTGGAATAAGTAAGCGGGATTATCACATCGACTTCAGTGGCCGGCACTTATCTCTTAATACCTGATGATAGAAGGGCTCTTGCTGCACCATTACACGTCAAACAGAATAATGTCGATTTTCAAATTCTGCCTTATTTTCCTAATAATTACACTACTATATGTAAATAATATAAATTTTAAATGTCACGAAGTTATAAAATGTATGATTTGTTCTAACTTGAAAGATAGGATAGTTTTTATCCCGGTTATTTCTTTTTTTTTTTATTGAAAAATTAACGAGGTTCATATCCGGACAGGGTTTCCGGTGAGAGTACCTTTTTTGTAATATTGGGAAGGAGATAGTTTTTCGGCAATACATTTTCGCCCCGAGCCCTATAAAACCGTGAGTTAGCTTTCTGCGTTCTACAATGATCATATATGAGATCGAAATTATAATCTAGTCACGGACACTTCCTTGAACTAAGAATAAATGAAAAATATATCATAAAGTTTGTATAGGGAAGCAAGCTAGAGACGAACCCGAGCGAAGCGCGGGTGAGTCGCTAGTATTGTACATATATAGATAGCGATATATATATATTCTATATTCTATATATATATATATATATACATATATATATCGCTCGTATTGTATATATGTACCTATGTTTATTACTTCTTCACGATAAAACAGTTTCACGTATTTGAGTAAAATATATTATATTACAGAATGAATATAAGAATAGAGTAAGACGTAGGCTACATTTTAAATGAATCTATATTTTCGGATTTTATCACAAACTAGTCTCTCCCGTAACTGTTTGTTTTACAAAATATTACAAATGTCGGACATAAAAATTCAAAATAAAATACTAAAAGTTGGTTTTATTTAAAACATAAGCTACCTACCTGGCATCGGGAAATTAGATATTATCATGATTCAAATACAATAGCTTTTTTAAATAACTTTCACAGATGTCTTTCCTTCCTCCAGTACCTCCGATTTTTATAAGACTTTAACAAAAAATGTATTTTCAAAAGAAACAAAAGAAACTATTTTTTTCCTTTATAACTTTTATCTTTTTAAGTAACAAACATACCTCCCAGTGGGGTAAAAGCTAAAACGGTAAAAAAATTTGGATCGGCACGCAATCCCTTCTTGTGACCACAATATAAATTAATATTGTAACATCTGTTACGTTTTTTTATTGCGTATATAATATAAATTCTTACTAATATTATAAATGTGTTTGTTTGTTTGTCCTTCTTTCACGTCGAAACGGAATGACGGATTGGCATGATTTTTTGTATGCAGATAGTTATAGGGGTGGAGAGTGGCATAGGCTACTTTTTACCGTGGGAGATTGGCTAATTCCATCGGGAAAATATGTTATAATACAATCCAAAAAAATAATGATGATCAGAATTACTTGAAACTTGGTATTAATGCTCTTCATTAAATTAAATAAATATGTTTTAACCTTTTATTTAAAATTCATCCTATAAGGGGGTAAAATTCGGGATGAAACTTTGTATGAAGACCTTTTAGAGATATTTTAGTAGTTTTAGCGCGAGCGAAGCCGCGGGTTCTGCTATTTATTCATAAATTATTAATTATTTAAAAATATAATTTATATGACGTATAATTATTTTAAAAATTAAAATATTTATTTTACAATTATATTATATATAGTTAATAACTTATTTAATTCAATAAACATATAATTGAAGTATAAATATATCAATGCAAACTTTGCGTCTGTAAATAGAATATAATTATATATATTTACTTAAAGGTATCGTTGAAAATGAACCTGTAAACAAAAAATAGGTATTTATAATAACACTTTCACATAAATACGTAATACAAGTATTTATTTGTATCCGTAAAAAGTTTTATCACTTCTTTGACGGAAACATGAAAATTTCATAATAAAATCTCCTTAACTGCGACAGTTAAGTTCACAGTCGTATTAACTCATGGTGTTATTACGTCAGCACTCGATTGAACAAGATGATTCAGCGAAAGCTTTTCAAAAGAAATAACAATTTTATGTATAAAGTAAATCACCTTAAAGTCTAATGAAATTATAGGATTTTTTTTGTCTATTTATAATATTATATAGCAAAGTATGTAGGAATTATTATTAAAACAAATAAATACAATCGCAGGTCTTAACACTGAATTTTATTATCAGCGGGTACCAGCGGTCGCGGGTTCGAGTCCCGCTGGAGATATTAATTTCTGTGATGAGCACGAATGTTTGTATTCCAGTCATGGGTGTTTATATTTATAATACGTATGTATTTAAAGTTATATATGTGTAGTGTTTCAACTATCCGGTATCCATAACACAAGCCTCGTAGCTTACCATGGAACTAGATGGTGATATGTGTTACTGTCCAAATATATTTATTTATTTATAAAATTGTATAATCAGCGCAAAAGCTTCAGATAGTGTCTGCTTCAGGTGGCATGTTGGGAAGAGGGTCATATGTGAGTGTGACACGTCTATCCACAAAGCGTATGCTTAGAGGATTGTCCTGGCAACCTCAGCGCTAAATCCTGCTGAATGAAGTAAAACTGCTCAACTGTAAAGGGTGCTTGCTGGTCGGCTATTGTCGCTTTCTTGGAGATCACCATTACACTGAAGGAGACTATGTAAATGGAATACGATACCAAGTCCCACGCTGATCAAAATCATAGGTGTCGACAAAGACGATTGACGGAAGTAGGGTAAGTACAAAGCATTTCCCAGTAACGAAAAAAGGCAATAACAAAATTAAATGTGCAATAAGAAACAAGAAGAGAAAATGATAAAAAAGGTAAAATATATTATATACAAAATTATTAGAACGTCTCTTAAGAATTCTTAGAAATCTCGAAAGAAACACGAACACACCGTCAAAGCGTAGAAAAGCGCTGTTATTAAACTCGTATTCCCTAGTTAATGAGAACTTGTAATATACGAGATCTTGGAAAATATTATAGAAATGGCATAAAGACACGGTAATAAGTTGAGATTCGCTTAGTTCTTCTAACCTATATTAATTATATATCAAATAAATAAAATTATCTTAATATAATGAAATTCCATAAACATAAGATTAATTTATTTACACAAGCTTCTAAAAAGTAGCAAAAAATACAAGATTTTTTCTTATAACAATAAAAACCTCCTTTGTCAATAAATGTCAATATGCAAAAACCTTATTCGCTATTCATATATTCGCAAATAAGTGTGTTAACCGATTTATCGATTTTTTGTACCTCTGCACTAGTGGTGTTACCAGCTTCCATTCCGATTCCGAACTTCCATATACGAACTTCCATTCGATTTTACCACCGACTGGACTTCGGTTCCAAAAAAAGTTGTATATTATACCGAATACCAAAGGCAACGAATTCGACTAAAGTAAGAACTACATTCGTACTTACTGCCTACAATGTCGATTTGTTGCCCGAAGAATCTCCTCATGCTCGTTTCCATGATATTGCTAGTTATGATTACCGGCCGGTTAAGTTTTTTTTTGGTTTTGTGTCAAGCGCGGTTTATTTTCGAATTTAAGTTTGGCTGCAATCTTCGATTCCGATATATCAAATTCAAAACCTCCGACTTTGATTCTGATAATACCACCACCTCCGTAACATTCCGATACCGTTTTTACCGACTGGCTACTGATATTGATTGCTTCTTAATTATATTTTATTATTGATTGCTTGGACACTGGGTAGGTACCTGCTTTCCTAGTTAACCTCTGCTAGAAAATTGAATAATTTATGCATTTCTTTAAAACGTCGACGATGACTGAATATCGACATCCTGAGCCTACGTATGCTTTAATTGTGGAATAGCAACGAACCAGTCTAATATAATAAGAATATAAAATATATAATATTTGCAGAAATACTTTCCTCCATTCAGGAATGGGTTGCACCTCAAAATTGACTAGCTTTTTTTATTATATTATGTCTTATGTTCATTATTGTACTAATTTAGTATGCTATACTGATGATGAATAATAGAATAAATTATATCATCTAAACATCTCTTTTATTCCTATATATTACTGTGTACCTACAAGTAGTTTGATAAACATGTGCGAAAAATAACAGTTTTGTATATATTTAGGGTAAACGTGTCTTTTAGGTTCTAACTATACGGTTTTAACTTACGATACAGATCGTAATCAATTAGAGTCTTAACTACGCATACTTTCTTCGTAGTTGGTGTGTAAGAAGAGAAAACCCATCCTTTCATTATTTACGTAAAGTGAATCCACGAAGTTTAATTTATTTTTTTAAATAATTTGTCATGTAATATATCATTTGTCAAAAATAACCTGAAAATTACGTTCATATAAAAAAATCAATTTTCCTAACTTGGGACCGTGAAAATTGGGCCTATAAATCCTTTCTAAATATATTAATTTATGTTCAATTCGATATCGCCAGGCTCCAGATTGGATGAGAACTGGTTTTCTGCTTTGTGTAGTATATACGTAGATTGTGAAAAAAAATCATTCAGTTTTTTTTTAATATTAACACTGTTTAGTAAAAAATAAGAATCTTAATCTAATAAGAATTTAATGAAATTGAATCTTAAATAAAATTTCGCTTTTATATGAGCATACGAGTACGCAGTCTCTACCCTAATGCTGAACAAAGGTCTGTATCCAGCAATATAAAATTAAAAGGAAATTATCATTTTATATTTCACCAAGTCTACGTATGTAATATTTCTATTTTTTAATCTATGGTATAGACAGTGTAAAGGCATTAAAGAGATTTTAAGCGTATTAACTCGCACCTGTTACCTTATAAATAGCGCATACACGTGCCGCGTCGTGACCCTAATGCAGGCTCTTGTACTATATTATCTGTTCATGTAATAAAAACTGACATTCATATACAAAAATGAAAAAGACTCTCCTATTAATTTAAAACATTTGCTACAAATATTTACTACTAGCGACTCACCTTCGCTCCGCTCGGATTCGTCCCTACTTACGTTACAACATTTAGTATACATTTCTCAGAGATGAGAGAATTTCCCGCAGTAAAAAGTATCTTATATGTTGACCCGGATAGCAAGCTATCATCAAACCAAACATCGAAATCTGTCCAGTGATTTTCTCGTGATGCGGCCACAGACAGACACACAGACCGACAGACAAAAATTCTAAAAACTATAGATTCGGCCTCTGTATCGATAATAATGACTATTTCAATAAGATTTTCTAAAAAATATTTAATGTACAGATTCGATTCTGTTAGAATTTTAATTATATGTATAGACTAGCGACTTACCCTCTCTTCGCTCAGGTACTATGGGTACCTAATAATAGCCTATATGTTACACATGTTAAGTCATAGTCTATGGATTCACGGATGGACATCCGTTCCAGCATAAAGGAGTAACAAACACACACTCATGCAAACGTTCAAACTTTCGCATTTATAATATAAGTCGATTACATATTATTTTATAACGAAAGGAAGTACAAAAGGTTTTTATTATGTAATATCATTTGATTTGAACACTCATAATAAATTAAATTTTAATTTTTTTAATTTAACCTTTAGTATTTTGCTAACTTTTTTTCCGACTACGATGACACCAAAAGGAGGGTTACATATTTTTTTATTGTCTTTAATCTTATTAATTATATTTGTATTTTTATACTTTATTAAATATATATTATTTTTATTATTAATATTTTATTGTTACTTAATATCTACTTGTCCCTTGAGTGAAACGGGGACTCTTATTTTATCTATACAAATACATAAAATTGAAGTGTCTGATTGTAATGTCAAAATAACAGCACTTTACTAAATGCATATAAAATTTTATAGGGTACTTATAAGAAAAACACATTTTTTTAATTTTTGTCTAACTGTCCGTCTGTTTGTTCCGGAAAATCTCTGAAACGACTAGACTGATTTTGACGAGACTTTCACTGGAAGATAGTTGATGTTATAGGGAGTAACATAGGCTACTTTTATTTTAGAAAAAGATATAGGGTTCCGCTCAAAACAATTAAAACGTACCTAGGGACGAACCCGAGCGAAACGAGGGTGAGTCGCTAGTTCTTAAATAAAAAAAGAGTATACCTATATATTTTTCTACTTTTTATTAAAAAAAAACATTTTAATGCTAATATAAAAATCATCTCAAAAGTCGGTATTTCAAAATATTCAGGAACTGCAAAGAAAACCATACCCATTAAAAAAATGACATGAGATTTTTTTAGATAAAAAAAACTCTAAGTTTTGAAAATTTGATACGAGAGGAAATATTTTTAAGAGTATCCATACTAGTAAAAGTATAGAAGGTTAAAACGATTGGACTTAAATATTTACGAAGCAGTCTAACTAATAGATATTCTATGCAAACACGCCGCATGTGAGTTAGTTACATTAAATGTTTACTTATACATATAATAAAATTGTAACCAAGCCGAATCTGTACATTAAATATTTTTTGGAAAATTTTATTGAAACAAACATTATTATCGATACAGAGCCCGAATCTATAGTTTTTAGAATTTTTGTCTGTCTGTCTGTTTGTTACCGCATCACAGAAAAACTACTGGAGGGATTTTGATGAAATTTGGTATGTTGATAGCTGGTTATCCGGGTCAACATATAGGATACTTTTTATTACGGGATAATATCTCATCTCATAGAAATCTATATATACTATGCATTAAAAAATAACGAGGGCCAAGCCCGAGCCCCGAGGTGAGTCGCTAGTTAAATATATGTAAATAGTTAAAGTGTTAAGTCAATACAATTATTTCTTTAACGATTTGCCTTCACCCTATTCATTATTCAGGAATCGTATAAATAGCAATTAATTAATAAAGCTCAAGAAAAGCTTACACAAACAAATAATAAACGAGCCAAATTTTAATTATGGAGCAAACGTCATTATAACAGTCGTGAAAGCCTCTCGTAAAGAGTTATCGCTCAATAAATTTCACGACACGCAATGTCTATATTTTTGGCCACAATACACATTGTTTATTTTATTTCTTTAAATTTAACTCTGTTGTATGATTTTACATGCCCGGCGTAGTGTGGCTGACTGTCTGTATAGGTAGCGCACATAGTGTATGGTGTGAGGTTGTGAGTTCAAGTTCCGATGCGGTCAAATATATTCGTCATATTTATATATGGTGTACTTGTGTTGATAAAATATGATTACGGTCCAATTTCAACACAGTGGTTGAAATTACCACCAACCATTGGGTTGAAAATTGGGTCTACCGTAATCATTTTTTTATTGATACTAAAGCTCGTGGAGGAGAAAAAGTACTAAACACTTTCGCCCTTGCGTATCTATATAAATAAAACAAAGTCGGGTTTGTTACAACTCTTATAGCTCGAGAACTGCTGGACCGTTTTTTCGATGATCTTTCTTGTGTTGGATTTTTCTTCACCCCGAATAGCAAAATAACTATTAAAACATCGGAAAAATTCACGAAAAAGAATTAAAAAAAATAATCAATTGCCTAACAAGCGTCAAAACGTACCTAGGGACGAACCTGAGCGAAGCGAGGATGAGTCGCTAGTTTATATATAGATATAAGAATCTGTAGCAGTGTGAACCTATGTTACAATATCCTAGACATTGGGAGTTGATGATTGCGTAGCATTATTTTATTAGATACTCGTAGTAGCGTCTTGTTCTCGCTTCGTTTAATTTTTTTGAGCGGAATCCTAATTCGTTTTCTAAAATAAAAGTACCCTAAGTTACTCCTTATAACATCAGCTATCTACCAGAGAAATTCCCGTCAAAATCAGTCCAACCGTTTCGGAGATTAGCCGGACCAAACAGACAGACAGACGAACAGACAAAATTTTAAAAATTGTGTGTTTCTTATAAGTATCGTATATAATTTCATATTCATCTAGTAAAAAGCTGTTATTTTGATATTATAAACAGAGACCTCAATTTTATTTTTCTATATAGATTATTAACTTTCGATACGGGTTCGATTCCCGCTGGGAGCATTCATGTGTGTGATGAACACGAATGTTTGTACTCCGTCATGAGTGTTTATATTTATAATATGTATGTATTTAAAAGTTATGATATACTATGTGTATTGTATCAACTAACTGGTATCCATAACACAAGCCTCGTAGCTTACCATGGAACTAGATGGTGCTGTGTGTTAATGTCCCAACATTTTTATTTATTTATGAAGCTATGACTAGGAATACTTTTTGCAAAATTCATACGATCTTTATGTACGTGTGTCTCGCTTTATTGCAATATCTTTATCGTAATATGATATGGCAAGTTTTTATTGCTTTGTCACATGCTGTCTTTTGATTCTTTCAAAATAAAGATTTCAATGCTTAGCAATATTACGAGTATTTATTCCTACCACTGATTAGGGTTGACTACTATTGTTATCCCTTTTTTTTTAACGGTGGGAAATGCATTTACGCACGACGTGTGGGACTCACCGGCGTAATACAGCCAGTACTACCCACTAAAACCCAACAAAACCTTCTCCCGTCTTAATGGGGCGACGCACGATCGCTTACGCATTCAACTACGACGCCCCGACGGCAGGTCTGCCAAAGCAGACCACCACAACCATGGGGTTGCTCCAAGGTCCACTCTGCTATCAAAGAAGTACCAGAAGCAACCCGCAAGATACACCACCCCCCGAAGAGGGCCACCTCCCACCGCCCACCGAAGTGGGCAACCTCCCTGTGCGTTTCTTAGCTTCGCGCCCGGTTAGATTGCCGGGCACTACTGAGCCCCCCCACCACGACAAGGTGAACGCACGTTGGGGGGGACTATTGTTATCCCTAGGTTAAGTTTTGGAAGAGATTAATATTTCTCAAGGACTTGTAAGTATACAACGATGATAAAAAATGTCCTCTGAACCAATTTAGCTTTAACTAAACATATGTACTAGAAATATTGAAGTGCATAAGTGAACGCACATACAAATACACTCTTTATTTACTCTGAAACTCAGATGAAACGTCGCTACAACCAGTGGGAGATCAGGCGCAGGAGGCGCACGGTTACGTGCCTAAGGTACAGGAGTGATACATCGCCAACTTCTCATTTCCAGGCTGTCACTGAGATTTTTTTACAGAAAAAATTTAACAATTTTAATTGGCCCAAACCCATTCCGTACCCAAAATGAGACAGCTGTATATCAGAATAAAAGGGTAGCCAACTTATCACTCTTCGGGTCCATAAACTATATTTTGTATATAATATGTTAATAGCTTCTAATGTTACTCAATTGCTACGTATAAGAATAAAAGCCAACAAACCAACTTATTTATTTATAATATATGTATATTAAATTAAGGATTTTGTATATAACATGAAAGTACTGTATATATTAAATATATCGGTCTTTAAATAGTGTTAAAGATTAAAATTAGTCATCTTTTCCATTTCGAATGTGATTATCAAAATTAAAGTGAATATTTATTATGACGATTGTTTATATTATTCATTCTTGGAAAGTTTCAGATTTAAAGAAAAAAAATAAAAAAAAAATATTTTTCGTCTATAAATCTTGATTAAATTAATTTACCATTGTCCAAAATAGCCTCTTTAAAAAAATGCGACAAGAATTACTTATATAAAATTAATAATATAAGCATATATTTGGCTGAGTTTGTAATGACCCTACTCGCTGTGCCAGCGGTTGCGAGTTTGAGTCCCGCTGGGGGGAATTCATTTGTGTGATGAGCACGAATGTTTGTACAACAGTCATGGGTGTTTATATTTATAATATTATTATGTATGTATTTTAAGTTATATATAAGTAGTTTATCAACTATTGGTATACATAACACAAGCCTCGTAGCTTATCATAAAACTAGATGGTGTTGTGTCAACATATTTGTTTATTTCTTCAAAATTGAAGGTACATTCAAAGGATTTTTTTCTAAATTATGAAAAAAAATAACTGAAATTGTAACACTTACATAGTACATTTTTGGTCTTTGGATTAGAAACAAAGTAAATACATAGAATATAAAATACGACTTCTGAGACAGAATAATTTAAAATGATTTTGATGGAGGTGTAATAGTAGTGAAGTGCTTACACAAACATTAGAATTCCTTTGATGCCCGGAGGCAGGTCAAAGCTCTTAAGATTTGCTCGTATATATAAGAAAGGGATTAAAATTATATCACTGCTAAGATTTCATCAAAAAGATTTATTATGAAAAATCAATTTTAACTCGTAAGTTGCCACTTGTCTCACCTAAATTCAATGAAAATTATTCACGAAATGAGAAGTAATGTTCAATTGATAATAAATTTATATCCATACTAACATTATAAATGTGTGTGTTTGTTTGTTTGTCCTTCTTTCACGTCGAAACGGATGTTACTCCGTTTCGACGTGAATGAAGTCAATCCGTTAGGATTGGCGTGATTTTTTGTGTGGAGGTAGTTGGTGGGCTGGAGAGTGACATAGACTACTTTTTATCGCGGGAAATTACTTAATTACCACGGGAAAACACGTTATAATACAATCCAAAAAAAAATTTATTGTCAGAATTACTTGAAACTTGGCATTAATGCTCTTTAATAAAATTAAATAAATATGTGTCTTAGCATTTTTCAAAATTCATCCTATAAGGGGGTAAAATAGGGGATGAAAGTTTATATGAAACTACTTTTAAATAATTCTACTTTCATATTTTTTCCACTTTTTAGTAAACAATTTTTTTTTAGTTCTAACTTTTATCCCGGATTGTAATCAAACGTGTGATATCCGACAGAACGCACACTTGTTCTTTCTATGATTGGCCCTAGATAATCGTTAACGAAGTATTTTAGCTTTAAAGCCATTTTATCAACAGTCTAAATATTTTTATTCAGCATATTATATGTATTATAATCTTTTTTAAAAACTAGATCAAAAAAGTACAATTATTTGTTTTCCAAATTATGCTTAAACATATAACGTATATATTTTTGTAATCGTCTCTTAAAACTTTGTATTTTGATACCGCACTCTCACTTTTTACAAGACACACAAATTGGCGTCTTTGATTTTTAATGATTTTTAAATACTCTATGATAATTGCTTTATCAAGACGAATTAAATTACGTATGAATCATCAAAATCAGTTAATCCGTAGTCGTTGTTTTGAGGGAACATAGGATGGGACAAACATACATAATATATACATACAGGTCAATTCAAGCTCAATCTTGAGAAGGTTGCAACAAGACTGGCGAAAAAGGTTTATGTTACCTGTAACTTCCTTAAATATATTTTTTCAAAACCACAGATCACATAATATAATTTAAATACTATACTAGAATTAAAACTCACATTATTTATTTTTAACTAGGATTGCCCGCGTCTCCGCCCGCGTTCAGATGACCAAAAACCAAATTCTTATGTTTTACATATTAATATACTCTTACATTGCAGTTTTTGTATTTTTTCTCAAAAATGAGATATTTTCCTGCGGTAAAAAATATCTTATATGTTGACCCGGATAACCAGCTATCACCATACCAAATTTCATCAAAATCCCTCCAGTGGTTTTTCTGTGAGGCGGTAACAGACAGACAGACAGAAAATCTAAAAATATAGATTTGGCCTCTGTATCGATAATAATGTCTATTTCAATAATATTTTCCAAAAAATATGTAATGTACAGATTCGGCTTGGTTACAATTTTATTATATGTTTAGATTTCAACGTAGAACACTGAGAGATACTCGTAAGTTCTTTTATACACAAATAAAGTCTAATGTTTCAAGTGTAGCTTTGTAATACTAATTTTATATTTTACACAATAAGAGAAAAGAATATTTGCACCAGCGTCTTTGAGCTACTTTTCTTTAAAAAGCTCTAAGTATAAAAGCTCAGCCAAGTTGGCTTTCTTTATCAGGTATCAGCGATTGCTTGCAGTGAAACTATTACTAGATTAAAACCAACATTCGTTTTGTCTAGTTGCATCTTTAATTAAAGTTTCCAGCGAATCCCGGGGAACCCATTGTAAGAATGTGAAGTGATAAGAGCTAAGATCCTTTAGTTGCGCTTATAATGATAATTGCCTTGCCTTGAAAGCTATAAAACCGTACTGATATTATAAATAAAATGTTTTATGGCATTTTTTTTAAATAAAAAGACAAGGCTAAGGAATATTTGGTTTCACTTAATAAGAATTCCCCGTAATATGATGCTACAGTAAGCAGATACAAAAACTTAAACGTCTAGAAAACATTTTTTTTTTGGACGATTTAAGGCCCATTTAATTCCGGTCCGGTTCTTCTATCTCGGCCATTAACTCTTAAAATATTAGTTTAATCAATAAAATGAATATATCCATTTTTAAAGATCCATTTATTCTCTACAGCTTTTGTTCAAAACTTTTTTTCTAATCGTAAACTGTAAGTTTTACAAAAAAAAATCAGGATACAAAACATGCGAAATGTTATTCTTTACAAAAATAGTTTCAATAACTTTTGCCTAGTGCATAGTTTTTTCAAAAAAAAGTTTTTTCAAGATGGCGCCTGAAGCGCCACCGGAATCTGTCAGCATTTTGTGATTTTATACTCAGTAAGTGATCCTAAGCCTTATAAAATAAAAAAAATGGATCGAAAATTTAGTGCAAAGTTAAATGCTATTTTTACTGTAGTAGTATAGGTATGTATATAATTTATTCATTTATTCGCATCATCACGTACATAACATGAAATGGACATGGGATAGTAATACCCTAAGTTGAATTAACGTCAACTACTCGAGTGTTTGTCGTTAATCTTTCCTTCCGACATACATATTATCTATACATATAATAAAATTGTAACTAAGCCGAATCTGTACATTAAATATTTTTTGGAAAAGCTTATTGAAATAAACATTATTATTGATACAGAGGCCGAATCGATAGTTTTTAGAATTTTTGTCTGTCTGTCTGTCTGTTACCGCATCACAGAAAAACCATTGTTGGTTATCCGATCTTTGTCGATCGAATTATCGATAATTTTTATCGCGGGAAAATATCTCATTTTTGAGAAAAAATACAAAAACTGTATTTTAAGAATATACTAATATGTAAAACCTAAGAATTTGGTTTTTGGTCATCTGAACGCGGGCGGAGCCGCGGGCAATGCTAGTTTTAAATAATAATCACTTATAGTAAAAATATTTTTAGCGTCCCCGCGAGGATTTGGCTATATTCCACAACGCTTAATAAAAAATGCCGCCCAATTATCAAAATTTTGCATAAAATGGGTAAAGTTTCGCTAAATATTTTTTTTAACTATGACTTTTTTTTAAATGCACCCACTAGGTAATCTTTTTTTATTTTTCATATTTCGTAAAATTAAAAAAGCATTTTCGATAACGCGAAGAAATTTTTATCCACCCTCGCTGAATTTTGTCGTCCCTAAAAATTAGCCGCCCTGACAACTAGCCCCGAGTGCCCCTAGCGTAAATCCAGCGCTACGCACATGAAATCACAAAGTTGCGAGACCCGGGACTTGAACTCGCATCAATTGTTTTTCCAAGCACTACCAATCGGCTACCACTATTACATTCCATATTTAACGTCACTTCAAAAATAAAAAAAGTAAAATTTTACAAGATGAAGAAGAAGTTTTTGACTACCGTTTATTATTCCTACATCACAATACAATCGTGGCGCGGGATACGATAAACTCAACCTTCTGGATTCATTTAACTTGCTCCTCTCGACTTTAACTTCCATTGCCCTCATATTTTTTGTTCTATTCAATTATGACACTGTAAGCTGAATTTAATTGGCAAAAGTTTAGAACTTTATCTCGACATAACGAAATAGGTCGCGATGTCTTGTCGCGTTGTTATTTTAATTTTAGGAAAGTTCAGTATATTTTAATTGAGATTTACTGTAAATTTTGAAACGAATTTTATTTATGTGCGTATTAACGAGTTTTATATATGGCAGCAAAATATTCAGTATTCCAATATTGTTGCTTCTTATCTCTTTGTAGGTGTAGCTACTTAGTGGCTAACACATACGACTGTAGATTCGAATGTCCTATATTCGAATCCTAGTTGTAGCTAAGTATAGTTATTACATTTTTCTCTTAAGAAATTCTAAGAAGCAGCTTGGAGATGGAAGTTAAGCGGTACACTCCAATGCCTCGAAAGATTGACTTTGAGTGAAAATACAGATATAAGAGTGCACTGTAATATCAGTTTTCGACTTTCAATAAGATTGTCGAAATTAATTTTTTTAATAATTTATCTATTAGGTTAATTTAAAAAAAAATTGTACTTCCAATATTGAAATAATCATTCCAATAAATGATATTTCAATCAAAAGGTAAAAATTATATTAAAATCATATTTTTAGTTAATAACACAATTTTATGGGAATATAAAAAAATCTCATAATATCAGCAGTTGTTTCATTAGCACCGAGATTTATGAGCAATTAAGTTTTTAATTTACTTTTACAGCTAACTTGTTATAAATCGCAGTTGTTAAGCTGTCTTATCATTAATTCTTGCCGAAGAAATATATGCTCTCATTTTTGAAACAATATCTCCATCGGTACTTTTTCTTACCAGTTTATTAACCTTAATATGAATAGGGAGTGGGTTTGAAATCTTTTTTTTGTGTATATATCTGGCATCTCAAACAAATAAAAGTACCTGGAAAAGCTTTTACAGCAGAATTTAGCACAGTGCTTTTAATATCATTAGTTCTGTATACATTTACTGCTTATACTGTTTTTTTAAGTTATTTTAACAAATCTTAATAATAATATGGACGTAGGGTAGTTTTTGATGAGTTATTGGTGGCTACATCAAGGAAATAAGATTTCCGGAAGGAAACAGCCTATCCAGTGGTTTCTGGTTGATTTACATTGACCGATCATAATAGTAGGAAAGCGCTTAGTGCTAGAAGTGTTCGTATGCAAAAAAAACGGGGACACCCCCATGAGTTTCCACGTGATATTGAAACACACACCTACCTACTTCCTTAGCCTTTATACCCATGGCACAGGTATAATAAACTCTAAAGATTGATTTTTAAATAAAAAAGCACATTTATATATTTTTTTTGCCATTATGTTGATATGTCATCATATCTAATGATATTATATTGATACTAATAAATATAAAAGAAAAATTCCAATTCAATGTGGAACGTAGCATCTGGACACTAACATAAGTGTCAGATAATTTTCAATTAAGTATATTACTATTTTACTGAGAACATCTCAATTAGTTTTTATCGGAGAATTAGATCGCTGAGCTCTAGGGAGCCATAAATCGATCACAGCCTTGTTTTATTTAATTAACTCTTAGATGAAGCGTTGAAAATGTAGGTCATGTTACGCTCATCTCATAATACGAAGCAAAGATAGCTATTTACTATTAAATGTATACTTTGTAGATAAACATTTTTTATATTTGTATAAATTTATTAAATCTTCAGAAAATTTTCTTAATCATTTTATAACGTGAAGTCTTATATTGGTCATACGGATTTTATTTTTTAGTGAAAGTGACATATAATTTTATCACACCTACTAGTCCACTGATAAAAATGGATGTATAGATTAAACAGAATGATGAATGATTACATTTTCTCGGCTTATCCCTGTAGAAACTAGCTTTCGTAGCACTAAAACCGTTAAACATACATAGGGGCATAATCAATAGGTATTGAGGTCCTCGGTACTTCACCCTGACATCTTTATCCATCGGTTATGTTAAAAACTGTATAGGATGCTGTTAAGATTTTAATAAGATCAAATTATTCGAGTTAGTTATAATATTTACCCAGCATCATTGCCTGCATCTCAATTTGATCCATCTAATGATAGATCTTTTGGTTAAAACGAAACCTTTTACATCTTGCATTTTAAGAATAAAATATGAGAAATAGAAGGAGTTATTATATACAGGATTTAAAAGATGGAGTTATAACTATATGAATAAGTTATACTTCTATCTAGACTTGAGACTTGATGCCGGGATTTTACGATCCACAGTTATATAAGATAAACACTATTCTAATGAAACAATAAAGATAAGTAAATAATAAAGATACAGTGTAAAAATTATTAGAACTCATTAATTTTATGGATTCCATTAATAATCTAATATCATTATTATTATCCAATATTATTAATGTTGGAGGTAAAATTAAACATAAAAAATAAATGTTTGGTAAAAAGCATAAAATTTGTAATACATAAACTAAAAAAAAATTTACACTAATCTTTTGAGAAATTGTATTTTATAAAACACTAATCTGAAAAGCAAAACTTCTGAAGATAACTTTTAAACATAAAATGGAATATAGATAGACTCTCACTCATACATACATACATACATACATACATTACAAAAATAAGGAGTTTTATATACCACTAGCTGATCCGACGCTTGTTTGCCTAAATTTCAGTAAAGGTGCTTGTGATCTTCGAGTTCTGAAAGAAAAGTTCTAGAAAAAACAGCACTATCATTTTTCCCGATTTCCAAATTTTCTGGTTAACTCTTCTAATTATTTCCATAAATGAAACTATCTTTTCGGATTTTTTCACGGATTTATTTTAATTTTTGGTTCCTGGCGTTTCGAATGCTTTACAACAATCATGGTCACGGAAGAGACTAAGGTTTTAAACGTCTCAAAGGCATTAAATTGTTGTTACAGACTGCTTACGCACAAAAGCAAGTACCTATTATTGTTGTTTTTATTTAAAATTATATTCGCGTGAATCTAAGAAAGTGTTATTTCCCTAAAAGCCTTATTTGGGCGTTTAAGAAATCCGCCCAAGTGTCTTTAAGTGAAGCGTCTACGAACAAACAGAATTTAACTTTTTTTATATAGCTAATGCACGGAACCATCACATTTTTTAAGTAACGCACTAAAGTTAATACAATTTGTTCATTAAAATTGATGATTATGATTAAAATCGCGATAAGATAATGTAATCATAAAATTTCAGTGCAATGAATTCTTAACTTATCACTAATCAGGTGAGTCTGTTGACATCGTAGATAAATATTTTTGTAAATGAATTATAATGCAGATTTTCTCTATTGATTAATGTATCACTAAAAATCCGTCTCTGTTGCGTGTTATATGAGGTGTAATATTATGTTTAAGACAGGGAGTATATACTTAATCTAATAGATAATATTAATAACTAACGACTCACCCTTGCTTTGTTCGGGTAGACCCCAGAGAATTTTGTATTTTTAATCTTAAGTCTATTATAGTTGCGAAAATTTGTATGAGTGTTTGTATGTTTGTTTGACATTCACGCAGAAACGGTGGAACGGATTTTGAGAGTTAATACATAGATAGGTTTTAAACTTTAGTTAAACATACTACGAGTATTTGACACCTAGGGATGCTACCTACGAATAAATAATATTTATTCGCAGGATGCACCCGAGTGAAACAAAGGTAGATCGCTAGTATTATACTTAGGCAAAATCAGTACCAGCAGTATAATTTTATAATTATGTTTATCGCTTAGTATAGATTTCTAAGAAATAAGATATTTTCCCGCAGTAAAAAGTATCCTATATATTGACCCGGATAACCAGCTATCATCATACTAAATTTCATTAAAATCCCTCCAGTGGTTTTTCCGTGATGCGGTAACAGACAGACAGACAGAAAAAAATCTAATAACTATAGATTCGGCATCTGTATCCATAATAATGTCTATTTCGATAAGATTTCCCAAAAAATATTTTATGTACAGATTCGACTTAGTTACAATTTTATTATATGTATAGATAGATATGTTCCTACATTCCTCCATAGTCTATGTGTAAAATAAACATCCAAATCCGTCCAATCGTTTCAGCGTGAAGTAGTAACAACAACACACATACAAACTTTTGCATTAATAAATAAATAAATAAGTTGGGACATTAACACACAGCACCATCTAGTTCCACTTCCATGGTAAGCTACGTGGCTTGTGTTATGCTTATGGATAGCAGATAGTTGATACACTACACATATATAACTTTAAATACATACATATTATAAATATGATGATATTATATTTAAATACCCATGACTCTAGTACAAACATTCGTGCTCATCACACAAATGAATGCCCTCAGCGGGACTCGAACCCGCGACCGCTGGCACAGCAAGTACACTACAAACTGAGCCGAGCGTGTCGAATATATGTCAAATACCTAATAGTGGTCCGATAAATAATTATTATATAACCTAGGCTTACAGCTTACTTTTAACAACGATCTATCACTCCAAGAGCTATATGATATACTGATACCCAAAGTCGCCAATAGGTATTACACTCACTCCACTCCATAGACTATGTAAAATATCATTTCAATTCGTTGTTTTATAAAATCCTATGACAAAACAAGAAAGAGTACAGTTGCACACAAAATAAATTTATAAAAAATTAATTAAAAATACTTCAATGACGATAATAGTTTTAGTTTTTATTATCGGGATAACCACCTGATAAAATGTAACAGCGCCATCTATGACGTATTCAGTACAAACTACAATTTAAGGTAATTCATTTAGAAATCATTATTTTATTTTTCTTTTACTAACTATAAATTAGAATTACACATCTTTTGGCTCTATTTTTTTTATTTATTATAATATATCAATAACCAATTATATACCATCTGGCATATACTGAATTATTTTAATTAAATTAGCTTTCTTATTTATAAAAACTCAGCAAAATATTCCCGTTCTGTTTCTTTATTCAAGTAGTTTTCAGTTAAATATTATTATGTATAGACTAATTCATGTATTTTGTTGTTCATGAAAACAATTATAACGAAGTATAATAAAATATTATAGACATTTTCATCGCAAGCTCTTCTCAGCAGAACTGCTTTCCGAGCCCGTAGTAGCTTCCTCACGGACTGACTACACTGACGCTCTAAATTGACCATTCAAAAGTGCTTGTAACAAGTCTATTTGAATAAAGTTTTATTTCATTCATTCATTCATTCATTCATTCATTCATTCATTCATTCATACATTACAAAATCACAGTAAGTCTATTAGAAAATAAGCAATTTAAATTTATCAAATCTTTAATCGACGTAACACACGACATATCTATTTTTTTCTTCATTTGCACACCTCTTCTAATCCGAAGCTTATGGAAAAAGTTATTGATATCGGTAATATATCGCATATTGCTTTATCAATCACAATCAGTCTTTGAAGATAAACTATGTAATTTTGGCAGTTGGTGGCATCAGTTACAATCGGTATTCGGCTCTGCAAGTACTGGTGTTTTAAGTCACCTTTTCATTACCTATGACGTGTTGTAAAAAACATAACTTTTTTGAATATAACGACTCAAAGAACCAGCTTCGAAAATGGCTGGTGGAAATTACACTATGAAAGAGGTAAATATTAAATTTAACATATATCATAAAAGATATATGTGTTTCTTTTCTTGATTTTAATATTATTTAGTTTTATTATGATAGATATGATAGAAGTATGTACATAGGTTGTAGAGGTACCCTAGGTCGCATATTGTTAATACCACTGTAACCTAAAAATTAGATCGAGGCTAAAAATTTATTAGTCCACTAGATGCCATATTTTGACGATTTTCGTATTTTCAATGTATGCAAAATATAAATTCCAAGAGTTAAAAGCTTACTCCGGTGGTCAATATGTGTTATTTTTCTACTTTGTTTTATATTAAGCAGTAGCTCAATTTTATTTTATTATATTATTGGATTTTTAAATAAAACTATGAATAAATATTATTTTAAATACCAATATTTTAATTTTCTTCTATTATTTAATTTTTACTCAATACTGTGTACGTAATAATTCAATTTAAATTTTTTATATAACTTGAAATCACATATAAAGGAGTATTTTTTATTATATTTGAATATAATTGTACGTAAAAAAATTACATAATTAATTTCAATCGACTTCTGATCTTTGTATCAATTTAATAGTGTGCCTAATTCGGATAACTATACTCTATACAAAATATCCAAATGATCTAATGATATCCAGACAGTAGAAAATGGTATTCAGTCCTTTTTAACGTCCTACTGCTAGGCACAGGCCACCCATCAGTAAAGGTCCACGACGCTGCCCAAGTACAGATTTGCGTAGGTCCTTCACAGTTCACATGTCTTACGAAAACTCGTTAAGTCTCTCAGATATGCAGATTTCCTCATAATATTTTTCTAAGTGTAGAACTGTTCAATTAAAAGTGCCTAGAATATGAGCTATTTGAATATTTTTCGCTAATTATTTTGATTGGTTTTCTTTACAATTATTTTATTCCATATTGATAAAAGCTATTAACAATTTCCAAACAGCTATAATCTGAACAAGATAAAGTATAGTTAAAATAGTTTATCTATTACAGTATGCGCATGCGCGATATATATCATTTCGTAAAGATTAGCAGAATAGCATAAATTGATTTATGGTACGATAAGTATTAAAATTTTTAATTCATATAATGAAATGAATGTATGATAACGTAAATGCGGGTTCAATTCCCTTATAAGGTATAGTTAATGGTGTATTAGATATATATGTATGTATATTATGTGTGAATGTCTTTATGAAGGCGGAAGCGGCTTATGGCCTTTTTTTAATGTTGGGAAATCCATTTATGCATACAACCTGTACAGTGTATACCTACATTCAGGTGGTTCTGGGGGACTCACTCGTTGGATAAGTCCAATAGTCCAGTTTTTAGCACTTCCAGAGTACATTTCATAGCTTTATCTATCCTACTCATTATCCGGTAACTATATTTAGAAATTCCTAATGGATTACTCAGAAAGGTTTCTCGACTGATACACTACATTAAACAAATTTAAATCTCTTAAAGCATGTACCTATTGGACCTATATCTCCACACAAGCCTTCTGAAGTACCAGACTCCTTTAAGCCCCTGAACTTACAAAAAAAATATAAATAATAATCAACACTTGCCTTAGAAATTCTGTAAATGTTAGTGACATCATATTAAATCCTTTGCGGATATAAAAAGAAATAAGCGTATAAACAAACAGAAGCGAATTTTGACATAATTTTATACTATTTATCGATTTTATATTCAAGATAACATAACATCTGCTGGTTCAGACAATGTATTTGAAAGTACTTGTAAGTCTTATCGAATAAAGTATATTTTGATTGATTTATTGATAATATTAATAATTTAATTACCAGAAGCCACCTATTTATTAATACTACATCAGACATTTTAATCGAATACTCTGCGTAATAAAGGAAGGAAAAATGCATGTCTAAGACATGTCAAATCCGCCAACCCGCACTTGGCCACGGTGGTGGACTATGGCGCGATCCTTGTATTGGGAGGTCCATGCCCAGCAATGGAACGTTAAAAAGGGCTGAATACATAAATATATACAAATACATATATAATCTATACATACAATAAAATTGTAACAAAGCCGATTCTGTACATTAAATATTTTTTGGAAAATCTAATTGAAATAGACATTATTATCGATACAAAGTCTGAATCTAGTTTTTAGAATTTTTGTCTGTCACATCACGGAAAAACCACTGGAGGGATTTTGATGCAATTTGGTACGATGATTATCCGGGTCCGGTCCGGGATATAGGATACTTTTTACCACAGGAAAATATCTCATTTCTGAGAAAAAATACAAAAACTGCAATGTAAGAGTATACTAATATTTAAAACCTAAGAATTTGGTTTTTGGTCATCTGAACGCGGGCGGAGCCGCGGACAATGCTACTCTGTATAATAGACACCTGAGAAGTATAACTGAGTTGGTCTCCATTTCTTTATGTTTTAGTAGATTCTGCACAATATTATTTGAGTAATGGAAAAGCGAATCGAACTTAGCGTTTCTATTGAATCCATATTGAAGACAAATTTGCATTTAAATTAGAATAATTATTCAGTTGTTTGAAAGGAATAAGTTCGCAAGCACTCCCTTATTGTGTACCAAGAACTTCTTAAGCAAGTGCAAATCTCTTTTAATATCTATATCTTTGGTAACTTCAACAACATTGGTTTGGAAACAGTTAACTGGAATAGGTATGGAAATGACATGATATATGATAATAATATTATAGACAGGTCAGAATATGTTTTCCTCATCTATACTAATATTATAAAGAGGTAAAGTTTGTAAATTGTGAGTTTATGACGTTGTAGGGGGTAATCTCTAGATCTACTGAACCGATTTATATGAACATTTGGTAAGAAAATAGTTTTAGACCCTGAGAAGGACATAGGATACTTTTTATCCCAGAAATCAATATAATGGACAGCCCGAATCAGGCTATTGTACTACACTGTGTGTGTGTGGATGTGTGTGTGTGTGGATGTGTGTGTGTGTGTGTGTATGTATGTATGTATGTTTGTAACGTTTTCACACTAAAATGGCTTGATAGATTTAGATGAAACTTAATACACAGATAGGCTATAACGTGAGACAACACATAGGTTACTTGTTCTAAAATGGTAATTAAATAAAAACTTATTCTGGTATATTAATATATATTTCTTTAAATTCACTACTCGTCTCACATTTCCTATATCAATGACAATTTTATATTAGTTCTATATTTTTTTAAGTTTTTTTTTTTAGTTTTTAAAAATACTACTTTTTTTAAATATATACAATCTATTTTGAATTTTTAACACTACTGTTAGGCACCGAGGAACACACTCGAAGCGAGGATAAATCGCTAGTTCGCTTTAAAGTATAGCATGCCTTTAGTGGAGTATACAATAAAATTATGCGTTTAATCGTGGCCGCCCCGCAACGTAGTAAGGGAGGGGAATGAGGGGTTATAATAATATTGTAGATAAGATTCTATCAAATTAATTAGAACAGTATACATATTAGGTATATCAATCATGAACTTAATCAATATATTTTTTATATATTAAATTTAAGTAAGCACAAGTTAGAAACAACAAATTAGTATGTACACAAATTAAACCTGTTACCTACATAACATATATAATATTTACAGGACTTACATTGTATCTATATCTTAAATATTCCACAAGTAATCGATAATAAATAATTTTTAATCTTATATTACTAGCATTTACCCGTGGCTCTGATCGTTTTGTTTTTTTTTCTATTTTTTGCTATTATTTTTAATTAGTAGTTTTGAGGCTTTCACAAAAGGTATAGCTCGAGGAGTCCGACTGGATGGGTACAACCCCGGTTATCCATTTCTCCTGCCAAGCAACAATGATTACATTGTTGTGTTCCGGTTTGAAGGATAAGGTAGCCAACGCAATTCCAGGAAAGAGGCACATCATCTTAGTCCTCACAGTGACAACGCACCCGCGATTCTGCATTTGTGTAACATAAAACCTAAGTGCATTCAAACTGTAGGTGTTATGGGCGACAGGTACTGCTTTCCATTAGGTGCGCTGTCTGCTCGTTTGTCACTGAATACCATAATAAAAAAAGGTCGATACGGCACACCTCACCTTATATAAAAATCTGCTGAAAAATGTTACTTAATTAGTTCACTAATTTTAAGATTAGCAAAAGTAATTTATGATTTTGGTGTACGTTAAAATTCACTTATTTAATTACGTTATGAAAAGTATACCTACTAATAATATGCTTTAAATATTATACTATTGTTTGCCCAGTGCTCCAAATTCGACTATAATTTTCATTGAAAATTTAATAAAAACATAAGTATATGAATAGAATTCACCTATCTATATAAAATCACTAAACATCGTCAATACCTAAACTAAACAAAAAAATAAAAGAAAATAGTTTGACAGTAGGAAACAGAAATGAAAAACGTACTGAACTTACTATCTTTGCCTGTTTATGCATAGTTTTTTTTTTTCAGGTGAACAAGAGCAACCTGCCAGCTAACGGAAATGTTAATACTTCAGAAGATGCTGTGGAAAGAGCAGCGTGGGGGCGACCGCTGGAATTCATATTGGCATGTCTAGGATACGCCGTCGGTTTGGGGAATGTGTGGCGATTCCCTTATCTCTGCTATAGGAACGGTGGCGGTATGTTCCCTTGATATACTAAATTTTATCTATAATATTAGGTATCTGTAAGTTCGGAATTTTCTTACTATCTTACATAAGCTTTTAGTTTTTTAAACTAACTTCTATAACTATTTGTTATATACATAGTTATAGATCAAAATATTGTGACAGAAAATTCTCATATCTTATTACACATACACTGTTCTCTTTTCCAACGGCACGGATAGTACATATATTTAAACTAGGTATACAGCATAAATAGACCGCCGCTCTTCATTTTTCAATAATATTAGCGGAAATTGCAAAATGATATATTGAGCTTATACTTGCTCTTTACTAATATTAACATTACTAGCGGCTCACCCTCGCTTCGCTCGGGTTCGTCGCTAGGTACGTTTTAAATAGATATAAATAGTTATTAGCCAGCGTTATCCATATAATTTTTTTTTTCCTTTAATTATTATGATGTTTTAATACTTATTATCCTACTTTGGACTAGAAATTCAAAAAATCAAATATCATAAAAATTGGTCCAGTTGTTCTTGAGTTATAAATGGTGTAACTAACACGACTTTGTTTTATATACATATATTTATCTTATGTTATATTTATTCTCTTTATTAAAAATTTCCGCGCACCATAAAGAACATACGAAAAAAAAATTAGCTGAATTGGTCGAGCCGTCCTCGAGTTTCGCATTTAGTAACATTTATTTATATAGACTAAGGGCCTGTACTCAAGCTCTTTAACATAAAAATGCAGAATATTTGAGATTGTACCGACACAAACGCACAGAAAGCGCGTCTCAAACGCGGGTGACCAGTACCATATTTTATCGCTTGCAGCTTCAGGCTTTACGCTGGTTACACGTTTTTGTTATGTTACAGGTGTATCTAAGCAATCCGTTGAAAGTTTAGGCGCTTTTACGTAACAAACATGATAAGGAAATTGTAACTATTATTTCTGACACTACGTAATAATTGACAAATTGGATGCTGCCCTATAATATTATATACGCCGTACACCATACGGTATACCGTATGGTGGCTATATATAGCTAGAACATCACTACTAAGGCATAGATTACAAGGAACGCTCCACAAAGCTAAGCCTTTGAAAGAATTTTGTAACAAAATATTTCTCCACATTTTCTTTAAAAGATAACAAAATTTGCTCTCGGACGCGACAAAGAAGACGCAATAATGCAATATACGCATTACAAAGCTCATTTTTCTTAGCTTTATGTGGATTTTGTGTTCAAATAGTAGTTTTAAATACAAAACTATACTTATTTCCTGAATAACTTAAATATTTATTATTTGATAAGATTATTATTTTTTGGTCTTTGAATTGAATCATATTATGTTATTTATCTATACAGAGAAATAAAATTTAAGTGTCTGTTTGTAATGTCAAAATAACAGCGTATTACTAAATGCATTTGAAATTATATACGGTACTTATGAGAAAAACACATTTTTTATCTGTTTGTCTGTTTGTTCCGGATAATCTCTAAAACGGCTGGACTGATGTTGACGGGACTTGACGGGAAGATAGCTGATGTTATAGGGAGTAACAAAGGCTACTTTTATTTTAAAAAAAGATTTAGGGTTCCATAAAAAAAAATTAAAACGTACCTAGAGACGAACCCGAGCGAAGTGAGGGTGAGTGATTACTAGCGTGTAATATATATAATTTTGTCTGAAATTGACATTAACTGCTATAAAATAATATAAACAAAGTTGTGCACTGAATGTTTTTAAAGTTATACTTCTTTGGGCGCGTTTAGAAAAAAATAAAAGAGTAAAATTTTTACGATGCGCGCGCACACCGACAGCTAAAAAGCGACAGGATGAAGTTAGCTGCATTCCTTTTACAAAAGAGAGTTGTGACATACGGGATGATTAGCTATTTTTGTTCTGTTACGCCAAAGAAGTATAACTTCTCTTTTCTTTTTCTTTTCTTCTTTAAACATTTCATGTAAATGCAGCTTAGAGTTATACTCGTATAAGACGCCTTTGTCTCTTTGGTAATATTTTATACTTTGGTGATTTTTTATAGTCATACAATTACACTTGACCCATACGTAATAATTATATTACCGTTAGTTTCTATTAGTAACTAAGGGCTTAAATAAAAAATCTAATTAAATTCAATTAAATATATATGTACATATATGTATGTATGTATGTATATGTTTTTCATGTATCTATTTTTTTAAATATATGTACAATATATGATTAACTTTTGTTACAGGTGCATTTTTGATTCCATTTTTCCTGATGCTTATGCTAATTGGTCTGCCGCTTTTCTTTCTTGAATTATATGTTGGGCAGTACTCAAGATTGGGGCCACTAAAAGCATTTAGCGCAATAAGCCCATTTTTCAGTGGAGTTGGATACTGTACTCTAGTAGTTATCAGTATAATATCGATATACTACATGGTTATAGTGGCATGGACGTCCTTTTATACGTTTATGTCCATTGGTGGCCAATTAGCATGGGGTTCATGCGATAACTGGTATAATAGCGAATGTAAGTATATATTTAAGTATAACAGATACCTAATTATTTATTATTAGGGGTTTTCCCAAAGGGGCTATGGGGAATCCTAATTAGTAAGTCATGCTACCCGTTCGCATGTTCATCCATCACCTTTTTTTTGTTTACGCTGGGGAAACACAACATGGGGACCGTACCGGCCGTCAATGGCTAGGGTACTGTGAGACTCCTACTCACTAAAACCCACAGCGGAACCTGTCGCCGCAGTGCAATGGGGCGTTGCAGGATCGCTTGGGCATTCACTACAACACTGCATGTTCATCCATCACCTAACTTGACGGTGGTACCTTTGAAACCGTAATAGTTAGCTGAAAGCTTAAATGAAAACTACTGGGCCAAACTATGTTAAAGTTTTTGGGACCAAATGGCAACTATTTCGTATTAAACTAAAAAAGATTCACGTTAATCGGATCATAAATCTCAGCGTAATTGGTGTACATACATTAAAAATACCAATCGATTTGAGAACCTCCTCCTTTTTGAAGTGGGTTAAAAAATGACGTAAAATAATGTGTATAGATAGCTTAGACTTAATACGAGTATTAGATGTTTATGATCACTTAAAATATTCATTTTAAACATATATATATATATGATCATTTGAAAGTATAATGAAGATATTAAATTCTTTCATACATAGAGAAGTAATATGATCCTACTTTTAGCCATTAAACTTTACTTTGGAGTCGTAAATTTTTAACGACTAACCAGTAGGTAAGAAAAGAGTCTAAAATACGTGTTTTTTACGCTAAGATCTTTACTGAAACAAAAATTGAGAAACTGAAAATAATACAGATCGAAAAAGGCATGGTAAAAGTTTTAAATAATTCAATATTAGTTTATCTAGCGACTTGCTTTTTTTTATTTTATATACTTAAGGCAGCGCACACCTCTAGAGCAACTCAAGGGTCTGTTTTTTTTCAGACTTATTATTTTACTAGCGGCTCAACCTCGTTTTGCTCTATTTGGCCTCTAGAAAAACAAAAAATCTATTCCACGGGAATTATAATTTTTCCGGGATAAAAAGTAGACTATGTATATTCTGGGCTATAATCTATTTCTGTGCCAAATTTCATCCAGATCCGTTCAACCGTACCTACTGGTGTGATTGAGTAACAAACATCCAAACATCCATCTAAACTTTTACATTCATAATATTAGTAAGATAGGAATCTGTGGAACATTTTTAGGATTGGATCAGTAGTTTCAGAGATACTATGCTCATATCATTTTCGTGTGCATTCCCAATGCCATCATATACTATGCAGAACAAGCACATCAATCAATCGTTACCATCTTTTATATGGTATTGATGATAACTCAAAACACAAAAACATGGTGATTTCAAGTGTAACAATAAAAAAAATATTTTACTTATATTATATAAAATGGGATAAATATATGAAAAGCAAGCGATATTTAATAAATAACAATTTACATAAAATAATATGTGTTTATTCCAAACATACAAAAATAAAAGTTTTAAATTTTTTATATATTTATTACAAAACTTATTTAATCAAATTTTAGAACAAATCTTACTCAAATACATTTCGCACAGCTTAGCTTGAATAAATAAATATTATTTTCTTGCGGTTCACTTGGAATCGCCTCACAAAAATCTGTTTTAAACAAAGAAATAATTTCTACAAAATATCACGTAGCCAAAACAAGTTTAATACATAATTTTCTTTTTAAATAAAACTATCTTTTCGGATTTTGTCGCGGATTTATTTGCATTTTTGTTTCCCGACGTTTCGAATGCTTTACAGCAATCATGGTCACGGGAGAGACCATGATTGCTGTAAAGCATTCGAAACGTCGGGAAACAAAAATGCAAATAAATCCGCGACAAAATCCGAAAAGATAGTTTTATTTAAAATGTCAAATATTCGCGTAAATCTAAGAAAGTATTACATAATTTTCTTTATAAAAAATAAAGTAAAAAATGTACGAATTAAAAAATAAATAAATATATAGGTATGTTGGGACATTAACACACAGCACCATCTAGTTCCGTGCGAGGCTTGTGTTATAGTTACCAGGTAGTTGACACTATACATATATAAGTTTAAATACATACATACAATAAATATAAACTAATAATAGACTGGAGTACAAACATTAATGCTCATCACACAAATGAATGCTCTGAGCGGGACTCGAACCCGCGATCGCTGGCACAGCAAGTAGGGTCATTACAAACTGAGCCAAACGTGTCGTCGAATTAAATAGTAAATAAGATCAATATACGAAATACGGTATGTTAATTCAGGGTAAGAAGTTATTACGTGATTTCAGTTTGTTACAGCGGAGCTTATGACAAAGAATGCAGAATAAATAATACAGGAGATGCGTCTGACCTTACATATTACTTACGACGATGCATGAGTATTGGCGATATATGTCAAAGTGTAGGACTTGAGCCCTACGATGGAAAGTCATGTTTAAATGGTACAGAATCTGTTTCATGGTATTCCAATGTTAATAGAATATTGGCTACTCAAGAATATTTTAAGTAAGTACTTTATTTTAAGAATTTCGTCTATTATCATACCAAGTTCTATCAAAATCTGTCCAATGGTTTTCTCGTGACGCATTCCCACACAGACAGACAGACAAAAATTTTAAAAGCTATATATTTGGCCTCTGTATCGATAATAATTATTATTTCAATAAGATTTTCCAAAAATATTTAATATACAGATTCGACTCAGTAATATTTTTATTAGGTATATGTATAGATATCTGTATCTAATATCTGTATGTAATATTTCAGTGAGCGTGTGCTAGGAAAAGGTGACGCTACTTGGGAAGAATGGGGCACCATGCAGTGGCATTTAGTTGGATGTCTTTTCTTTTCCTGGGTGGTCGCATTCCTATGCGTGATTAAGGTACGTTAGGATCAAATTAAAGGTTGAAACATATCGAAACAAAAGTGCCCAATTGAAATTGAGTTATATATAAGTAAAATATTTCTATTTGTTTTATTGAAAGTAGCTGAACGAGTTTCATTTCACTTTCTGTATTAAAGCGTTAATAGTTTTATCTATTATACCAAAACTTTTAGTCACTTAATGATTTGTTTAAGCTTATTGCTTTTTGACAACAAAAGATTGGTTTTCAATTATAAATAAGTATATTTGACCTACTGTTCTCTTTCCCTCAACTAATACGAAGCATAAAAAAATATATTTATTACATATTTTTGTTTTTGAAGTGACACTTCTTTAGAATCTTCCGTATAGTCTTCCATATTTCCTCACCCAAAGATTGTCCGGAAGAAATCGCTAATTAGCGATAAGATCGCCTTTTGCGCAAACATTTGACTTTAGATACTTTGTTCATTGTATTTATTTCATTACTGTGGTGTTCAATAAAGTGTATTAATAAATAAATAAAATAAATAAATAGCACAAACCTATTTTGTCTGAAAATTGATCTTATGTCCTATCACTATAGTATAAAAAATACATACAGACAAACATAGAACCTCTCTCTTTTTGGAGGTCGGTTAAAATGTCATAACTGTAAAGCATGAGCTACAAATGGCTCTAAAATAAGCTGCAATAGTCCATATTATCACAGAAGAGTTTAGATTCTCATAAAACCTTACTAAATTGACACATGTTTGATAAATCCAATTTAGTTTTATTAAACCACTACTTAAATATATACAGGGTGTGCAGTCAGCTGGAAAAGTAGTGTACTTTACTACTCTATTTCCTTACGTGATGTTGACTGCGCTTTTAATTAGAGGAGTCACGTTGGAAGGCGCAGGAGAAGGACTTCTGTTCTATCTCTTACCTGATTGGAGTACACTATTAGAAGCACGTGTCTGGGGTGATGCAGCTTCACAGGTAACTATAACGAATACTTGAATGCTTATTAAAGTAAAGAAATTCTAAAAAATATTATCCATACTTAATATTATAAATGGTGAAGTGTGTTTGTTTGTTTGTCTTTCTTTCACGTCGAAACGGAGTGTCGAATTGGCATAATTTTTTTGTGTGGAGATAGTTGGAACACTGGAGAGTGACATAGGTTACTTCTTACCGCGTGAGATTATCCAATTTCCACGGGAAAATACGTTACAATAGAATCCAAAAAAATATTTATGATCAGAATTACTTGAAACTTGGTATTAATGCTCTTCAATAAAATTAAATAAATACGTGTTTTAGCATTTTTCAAAATTCATCGTATAAAACAGGGGATGAAAGTTTGTATGAAACTGCCTTTTTTGGATTTTTTTGAGATTTTTGTAGTTTTAGCGCGAGCGAAGCCGCGGGTTCTGCTAGTAATAATATAAAGCGTAAATTTTACAATTCAATGTTAGCAAAATCCAAATTTTCTATTAGTCTTTAGTAATCCGTCCATTGTTCTTTGTAAACAACGGCACCCTGTAATACAGTAGCAGCGGATAGTTGATAGTGTAACTGGCTTATAAGGATTAAATTATCATAATTTACGAATTATGATATACTAGCGATTTAACCTCGCGTTGCTCGGGTGCTCGGGTTTTTCAATTAAAGTTATTATGATTTCTGACAGTAAACACATTTTATTGGAGTGAAAAACAGCTTATAGCAGTCGGCGGTAATAAAGTTTTAAAATTTTTTTTAGAATCAGTATATTAGTTTTAGAGATATATCCCCCTGAATACAACTTACAAAGTTTACCGCATTATAATATTAATATAAAATGCAATTTAAAGAAACTATCTTTCCGAAATTCTACAATATAATGTTCAGATATAGATTTTTTAGAAAAAAACTACTATACAACCTTAGTCTGTAACGTGATCATGATTGCTGGAAAGCATTCGAAACATACTCGTAGCAAGCCAAAAATCAAAATAAATCCGCGAAAAGATCCAAAATAATTGTAGAAGAAAGTATTATATGATACAAAAGTTCATAAAATCTTATGATCTCATGATACAGTTTTAGTGTTTAACAAATTGGTCCCAAGACTCCTTTTAGCACTTTGCCATACAATATAGTTTGGGATTTCGCCAACCGCGTTCACGGGAAAAATTCACGCTATGTACCTCATATAAAAAACTATATACATATATGTTGAATGTTCATTTGTATAACACAGTAATTTCTGTAAAAATCTTTTAAGAAAAATATAGCGGCTAATGCTTCGTATATCTTTACAATTCAATTTTCCACTTATTACCCCTTTTGGGATATTGGTTGGGTGATGGCGCCCAAAGGGTAGGATTCAATCTGTTTTAATACATAATGATTGTAAGCAAAAAATGTACTTTTCATCATCGTACATTTATAATTTCTAGTGTTCGATTAATGGTCAAGATTCGACAATAATCATTATTGAAAATTTGAGAAAAACATAAATGAATGGAATTTACATATCTATATTAAAGAAAAACTAACTGTTTTTTATGTAATATATATATATATATATACTAACACTAAAGAAAATCTGTTGACGGAAAGAGTAGAAAAAAAAGAGTAAAAAATATGAAATTATTTTGACACTTAGGGATAGGTATATATTTTTTAATATATTGTAAAATATTGTTTCATACACTAAATAATCAAATAATCATAAAAAGCCGATACTAGACTTAATTCATATAAAAGAAAAAGTATATCTACACTTGAAATTGAAACTAAAAAAATCTATTTAACCATTAACCAAAATGTGCAAAACTTTCTATACTAATAAATTATTATAATGGCTGAAACGATGGTAGTGCAATTATGCGTACAATTATGTTAAACTCCATCTCAAAAGCTATCCAGTCACTCATTAAGTTACTAAAGTTTGGAGACAAACATAAATCCTTTGACGAAATTTATCGAAAGCTTATTCCCCCTTTATTTTTGCCTAATACATAAATAAACACCATAAGGCTAATTAAGTGGAAAATTCGAACAAATTGTGAGACGATTAATAAAAAGTTTCAAATTAATTCACGCTGCTTTATAAGAGTTTCTCCAAGTTTTTTGGTTTGAAGTTTTTCACTTAAGCTACTGAGCGACTTTAAAAAGTTTTTAGCAAATAACTTTAGCAGCTCATGTTTCATATTTTTTCTTTTCATTTCTTTGCGCTGATATAGAAGTAAAAGAGTAATATTAATTATTATTTTTTTTTTCATTTATTCTAATACTTGAGCATTGCTCGCGGCTCCGCCCGCGTTCAGATGACTAAAAACCAAATTCTTAGGTTTTACAAATTAGTATACTCTTGCATTGCAGTTTTTACATTTTTTCTCAGAAATGAGATATTTTCCCGCGGTAAATAGTATCCTATATGTTGACCCAGATAACCAGCTATCACCATACCAAATTTCATCAAAATCCCTTCAGTGGTTTTTCTGTGATGCGATAACAGACAGACAGACAAAAATTCTAAAAACTATAGATTCGGCCTCTGTATCGATAATAATGTTTATTTCAATAAGATTTTCCAAAAAATATTTAACGTACAGATTCGGCTTAGTTACAATTTTATTATATGTATAGATAAATGAATCTCACATAATATTATTACTCATATTTAACTACATTTCTTGTTATAGATTTGTTAATAAAAATTTTTAACAAAAAAATAAAAACCGACTTCAAACAAAAGCACTAAAAAGTAAAAAATAACTGATTGGTAGTTTTCATTTACTATACATACCTAATCAAATATTTTCGAAGTCGGTGTGCTTTGCTTTGTATGGGCTGGCACTGATTTCTAAAATATTTGATTAGGTATGTATTTAATAGATAGGCTTTAATTACTTAGCCAAAGCACACCGAGTTCGAAAATATTTGATTAGGTATGTATAGTAAATGAAACATACCAATCAGTTATTTTTTACTTTTTAGTGCTTTTGTTTGAAGTCGGTTTTTATTTTTTTGTTAAAAATTTTTATTTTTCCCTTTTTAGTGTAGACAGTAGTAGCAAAGTAAGAATTCTGAAGTGTTAGACTTGTCAAACCAAACAAAATAAGCCCAAACTCAAAGTATCTACTATTAGCCGTTGAAGAGTTCCACCTATCCACCTTCTGGCCTTACCATCAGATCAGGTCAACAATACCGAACCACTGTACTATCAACGGAAATAGAAAGTTTCAAGTCAATATGACAATTAGAAGTAGGTTAAATTCATTATTAGCTATTTTTCCACCCTTAGGGGTGGAATTTTTTTTTGAAATTTAAATGGGACCAATGTGGAAGTATACCCTTTCAAACAAAAAAAAAATTGTCCAAATCGGTTAATAAATGACGAAGTTCTGAGGTAACAAACATAAAAAAAAAATACAGTCGAATTGAGAACCTCCTCCTTTTTGAAGTCGGTTGAAAATAAAAAATAATGCTTGCAAAATACATATATTCCATAAGACTTTCTCTTTATTGCTGATTTTAATTGAAACGAATTGAGAAATTTTTATTTTATCTGTTTTTTCTTTAGATATTCTATTCACTCGGCGTTGCGTGCGGATCTCTAGTAACGTTGGCTTCATATAATAACTTCTACAATAATTGCCATTTTGATGCCGTATTTGTCAGTATGGCGGACTTTTTAACGTCTGTATACGCTGGTTTGGCAATTTTTTCGGTCCTCGGCTTTCAAGCCAATCAGATGGGAGTCGAAATAGATGGTAAGTACACATTACTTTCTGACGACACGTTTGGCTCAGTTTGTAGTGACCCTACTTGCTGTGCCAGCGGTCGCGGGTTCGAGTCCAGCTGGGGGCATTCATTTGTGTGATGAGCACGAATGTTTGTACTTCAGTCATGGGTGTTTATATTTAAAATATGTATGTATTTCAAGTTATATATGTGTAATGTATAAACTATCTGGTATCCATAACACAGGCCTGGTAGCTTACCATGGAACTAGATGGTGCTGGGTGGTAATGTACCAACATATTTAATTTTATTATACAGTAATAATACCTATGTATGTAGATAAGAATATAGTACCTACTAGCGATATCGATTAAAAATATCATCAGATTTTTTTTAATTCCTTACTCTCTACATAGCTATAAAATGTAGATAAATTAACAAGTTTTAATATTTCTAATGGCTAATTATTAACAAAGAGAGATAAGCAGTGATAGATGCATGAAATGTTCGTGAATTTAAATAATGATACATCCGATTATAAACTACACATATAATAAAATTCTGAGTCGAATCTGTATATTAAAGTTTTTTGGAAAATCTTTTTGAAATACTTATTATTATCGATACGGAGCCCGAATCTATAGTTATTAGAATTTTTGACTGTCTGCCTGTCTGTCTGGGAACGCATCACAAGAAAACTACTGGACAGATTTTGATGAAATTTGGTATGATGATAGCTGGTTATCCGAGTCAACATATACTTTTTACTGCAGGAAAATATCTCATTTCTGAGAAATCTATGCTAACCGTTAAAACGTATAGTCTTACATAAAAATACACCATAGAAGGAGAAAGATTGTAATATACTATAGCACGACAGAAAGCAGATCTTTAGTGGGTGTTGTAGTGTGTGAGCAAGCAATTATGCTGTGGTGAAAAGCTCAATCCATACATACCTATAATAAAATCGTAACTAATCGCTATCTGTACGTGGAAGATATTTATGAAAAACTATTATTTGGGGCGTTAATAAAACGCAATAGAACCGAAAACAATGATTTTTAGGATTTTTGTCTGTTTGTCTGTGCATTTGTGCGCGCTAATCCCAGAAACGGCTTAACCGATTTTGGTGCGGTTTTCACTAATGTAGTGTGGTAAGCTTCACTTAATATTTAGTATTTGCTTTATTTTAATCAGTTCATAAATAAAAAAGTTATATCAATTTAAAGAATCGCCTAGGGACGATCACGAGCGACGTGAGAGTGAGACGCTAGTCGTTTCATAAGTCGGTTTGTCTCGCCCGATTGAATAAAAAAGACATGGGTGTTTAGTTAAATATATTATGTCATATAATTTTATTATTTCGTTTATTAAACTTGTGTAAATAATATTTATTTCATTGGAGTTGGTGTTTATTTATCGCATACTATAAATACAACGTCACAATATCACGAAGTTAGCATTTCGCTGTGCTTTAAAAAAGTTTCTACTGAGACTCCTGTCTCACGTATCCTGCCCACTGACAGCCGACATAATGAATTTTCACGGCAAGAAAAATAATAATATACACATCTAGGTTATTTTTATAGACGTACCTACCAGGCAAGCTGGTGGCCACAAAAATACCGATGCTTTACAAAAATCACATTTTTCGTTATTGTAAATAAGCCCTAAAACCAAAAATAGCCCTAAATCGAAAAAAAATCCATGAAAACTTATTGACGCTGAAACGTATACTATTTCATCGTATTGTATCGCAAATATTTTGATTGAAAGCAAACTTTTCATGGATATGTCACAAAAATGTTTCAATATATACAGTATTATGTATGTTAAACAACGTACAGAGTAAATGTAGATCAAAAAAATTGAATTTGCTTTTCAAATCTATAGTTATTATCTTTCATGATTCTATTTTAGTTGTTCTTTAAAATATTTTATATATAAGATTTTTTTTTAAATAATGTATTTACTGCGATAGTGATCGTTATTACACAAGTAATCAAACAGATTCTAACTGCGTCACGCGTATTATTGTGTGTATATTATGTGTACATATTATCGATTAATATCGAGATTATATCTATACATATAATAAAATTCTAATCGATTCGAATCTGTACGTTAAATATTTTTTAGAAAATCTTATTGAAATAGACATTATTATCGATACAGAGGCCGAATCTATAGTTTTTAGAATTTTTGTCTGTCTGTGACCGCATCACGGAAAAACCACTAGAGGGATTTTCACGAAATTTGGTATAATGATAGCTGGTTGTCCGGGTCAGTGTATAGGATACTTTTTACTGCGGGAAAATATCTCATTTCTGAGACATCTATACCTACTAAGCGTTAAAACGCAGGTAGGGACGAACCCGAGCGCAGCGAGGGTTAGTAATATTTAAGTAATATAATCGAAATAGAGATAAAAAAACTTAGGTGTTGACATATATACGTACTTTAAACAAATATATAAGTATTACAAGTACAAGTTTTTAAATATAGGTATATTTATAACATACATAATACACACTTTTTTATGATATATTAATTCCACTATAAAACATTTAAGTATCTACGTAGCTTTCAATATTTATTTTTTATATTTTTGTACAAATTGTAGCATTTTATCGAACACGTCTTCTTCAGTACTTAGTTTTAGTGGCCGAAAAACAACGATTTTCTACATTTTGCATTATTATATAAAATATATAAATGCCCATGACTGCACACATTATGTAAAAGATATAATATAGATAAATACATTATGTAAAAGTACCGACCGATGCGTATAGTTCCCTTCTTTTTGGGAATCGGTTAAAAATCAGCGACTCATTGTACATTAATATCTAAAGGTTGATTGACAAAAGTCAACACCGAAACCTTTAAAACATTCACAGCACTAATTATTTCAGTCAATTCAAAAAACAAATTCCGAGAATTGCGTCCAGTTACTGATGGGTCGTTATTGAACACAACAGGACGTGAAAAGGAGATTAATATTATGTAAATATATTGAAACCGCAGTATTATTTACTTACTATAGATACTTCCATAATTGCGTTAGTTTGTTCATATGTTTTTTGACGACACGTTTGGCTCAGTTTGTAGTTACCCTACTTGCTGTGCCAGCGGTTGCCGGTTTGAGTCCCGCTGAGGGCATTCATTTGTGTGCTGAGCACGAATATTTGTACTCCAGTCATGGATGTTTGTATTTATAATATGTATGTATTTAAACTTATATATGTGTAGTGTATCGACTATCTAGTATCCATAACGCAGGCCTCGTAGTTTACCATGGAACTAGATGGTGCTATGTGTTAATGTCCCAACATATTTATTTATTTATGTTTAATTGTATTCTATTATAGTAGATCCCGAGATGCTCTTATATATATTTTTTGATATAGACTGTAAAACTTTAAGCCGTATCCCAGAAATGGGAACATAGTGGTAAACATACATAAAAATATACATACAGACAAACGAATCCTCCTTTTTGAAAATCGGTCGAAAATACACGTACTTTCTCGATTTATTTTATTTAGATCGCTACTTTGTTTAATGAAAATTTCATTGTTTCAATCGCTACTCTATAAGACCTATCTTTTGTTTCTTGGAATAAAAGGTATTCTAAACATGAAACTGAATATTCAGCAATAACTATGCTACGAGTAGTTTACTTCAAAATCCATCAAGTCGTTTCTACGTATTAATAGTAAAAGCTTTTCCGCTCAAAACAAAATGGTTGGTTCAAACTTTAATGTCTATCCTAACTATATATTTATGAAATATCATTTTCCTTTTTTGGGTTAAAAAATATATCTTATATAGAGTCAGTTACATAAACATCAAACGAACATCTTTTTACATAAAAATAAATATATTTTTGTTTCTCGATGCAATAATTTCTAAGCAATCCATGCAATTGTGTTGTTATAGCCAATTATTAAGTGTAGGAACAAACCTATAGGTTTCTGAAACATTCCTATAATCATTATAATAGGAGGCGCATGAGATTTTTATATATATGAATACATAATAAAATTCTAACTAAGCCGAATATGTACATTAAATATTTTTTGGAAAGTCTTATTGAAATAGTCATTATTATCGATACAGAGGCCAAATCTATAGTTTTTAGATTTTTTGTCTGTCTGTCTGTCTGTTACCGCATCACGGAAAAGCCACTCGAGGGATTTTGATGAAATTTGGTATGATGATATCTAATTATCCGGGTCTACATATAGAATACTTTTTACTGTGGGAAAATATCTCATCTCTGAGAAATCGATACTAAACGTTAAAACGTAATTAGGGACAAACCCGAGCGAAGCGAGGGTGAGTCGCTAGTGTCTTACAAAAAACTTACTGTGAGAAATCCGGTATTAAAAAGGCAAAACCGGCGTGACGTTTTGACCTGCCTAAGTTGATTAATCTGTACGTATCGATGGTAGCCGCGAGCAAAAACTACAAAACGAACTCATACCGCATACAACACCACTTCTTTTATAAAACAACACTATTTGCGAATAGTCTGAGTGCTTATTGCGATTCGTTCAATATTTTAACTCTGATATATTCTGTACTTACGCTGTTGTAGCATTTTACTTGATTTCACCTATTTTTCTTCAACTTAGTTATCATGTTGATATATTGTAAATTAGAGTGTTATCAAAATATTTTAGTGCATTAAATGATATTTTAATAATGCTATCCATTTAGCCTAAATAAATTTTAAGATTTTTGATAATATGTCAAAAAAAGGAACCATTTGATAAATGTGATATATTATATAGTGAATTTTATATTATAAACTAGGGACATGCCCTCGCTCTGCTCGGGTAGGTCCCTACGGTTTTAACGGTTATTACCGACTTCTCACAGATGAAATATTTTCCCGCAGTAAAAAGTATCCTATATGTTGACGGGAATAGCCAGCTATCATCATACCAAATTTCGTGAAATCTGTCCAGTGCTTTTCTCGGTATGCGTTCCCAGATAGATAGACGGACAGACAGAAAAATTCTAAAAACTTTTTGAAATTAAGATTCGGCCTCTAAATCGATAATAATAACTATTACCAATAAGATTTTCCAAAAAATAATTTTATGTACAGATTTGAATCAGAATTTTATTATATGTATAATATTATTATAAAAAATAATAATTTTATATTATAAAGTTTATTTTATACCTAAAATCACCGACCTGAAAGATATCCATCTCGAATAAATCAAAAAAATAATCTTTGAGCAAATTTGTTATATATGTAAGTCATGTAGTGAGGACTACCTACATCTATACTAATACTAACACTTCTACTACTAATTATATTATCAAGAGGTAAAGTTTGTGAGCTTGTAATGTTGGAGGGGCTACTCTCTGGATCTACTGAACTGATTTAGATGAAATTTTGGTAAGAAAATAGTTTGAGACCCTGGGTAGGACATAGGATATTTTTTATCCCGGAAACCATCCTTCAAGGGGGTGAAAATGGGGATGCTGTTTGTATTGGGAAGCAAGCTAGGGACGAACCCGAGCGAAGCGAGGTTCAGTCGCTAGTATTATATATATGGCTTATACAAATCATACTTAGTTATCGTGAACCTAATGAATATATACGCCGGTACCGAGCCGCAGGCACAAGATGATTGATGATTATAATATATAATGAGATTTAAGAGATTTATCTAGTTTATTTTGAAGTTTTATATTTTAGCCTATGCCATCATGGTGTAAATTTCCACCACCAACTTTTCCATTTTTTTTTCAAATTATATTTCTCTCATAACTCTTTCATAGAATATTTTACTTCAAATTTTATTTTAAGCGCTATTCTATATTCTTTTTTATTTGATAATAGCTATCTTATTTTCCTAAAAAATGTAATGTTTATGGGCGGTACTTAAGTTATTTTTTAACATACCTAAAATATTTTCAATATATTTATTCACAACTCCCTGAATATGCGTATCAAGTGAAAGGGCTTGACTAGTAGAATACTACACGCTATGATAAATTTCAAATCGAGGATGACCGCCACCACAAAATGGCGAATTACATGTCAGGAATTTTTAAAATATTTAATTTAATTTTTTGTAGTATATTACTCTAAATCAATTTTCATAAGATATGTACAAAATAGTTATAATACATGTTCAAAATAGTTTTGATCCCGGGATCTTATTTCTAATCTTTTAGACATTGCTAAAAGTATATTTTTACGCAGTATGTAATGACTCGATCATGTTTGCTCTTAAGTAAAAACGTTTTTTATTAACTTTATCGTGTTATTGGTTCCGTTTCTTGATTACAGTGTTATTGTTAGTTATATCAACCATGTTATATCAAGCATTATGGATTTTATCACTATATTATAATATGAACTGCTATCTTTTGTTGTTTTAGCACTCGATGCAACATCATAACGTTATTTTTATAGAGCTTTCCTCTAAATTGTGACAATATGTATATGCCATGAATATGAAATTTTATGTGCCAGATTTTAAGAGAAAATTCAAAATATCATCATAAATGTAATAATACTAGCAATTATAAGTAAAACAATCAATTTCAATTACATAAGCAAATTACGATAAGATAAAGCTTATCTAATGAAGTTATTCATTTAAATTGTGAAATTTGTTACATATGGATTTCAGGGACATGAGGAAAACCACGTTGTATAGTACTATAAATAAATATATAGTGTATAATTTAGTGTAGAACTATAAAAAAGGGTATGAATTTTTTTAATAAACTATACTTTTAGCAATGTCTAAAAGATTCGAAGTAGATCCCCGGGAACAAAACTATTTTGAATATGTACTATAACTATTTTGTACATATCTTATGAAAATTGATTTAGAGTAATATACAACAAAAAATTCTATTACAAATTTTAAAACTCCCGACATGTAACTCGCCATTTTGTGGTGGCGGCCATCTTGGATTTGAAATTTATCATAGCATATAGTATTCTACTAATCAAGCCCTTTCATTTGATACCCATATTGAGAAAGCTGTAAAAAAATATGTAATCCTTCATTTTGTGGTGTCGGCCATCTTGGACCGATTTTCATAAAACATAGCTTAAAGGAGGTACGATGCCACATACAGACACAAGCACAGACACATAAAATTTATAACACCCCATCGTTTTTGCGTCGGTGGTCAAGAAATAGGTATGCACCTATTACCTATATTGCCTTTAATTTAGAGTAATATACAAAAAATAAATTGGTTAATGGTATTGTGTATGTATGTACTCTAGTTCGTAAGCCTTATTAAATATAGAAATAAATTAAATAAAAAAATATAGACTAATATAACACGTATATTTATTTGACAGATGTAGCTGAGCAAGGCCCTGGATTAGCATTTGTCGCATATCCAGAAGCTATCCTTCAAATGCCGATACCTCAACTTTGGTCTATCCTGTTCTTCTTCATGCTTTTCATACTAGGTTTGGGCAGTCAATTTGCTGGGATAGAGGCTATTAATACAGCCATCGTGGATCAGTGGCCACAATTACGAAAAAGATATTGGATGGTAAGTTGTAAATATTAGCTTCCACATATTGCTTTATGAAGCTGTCAGACTAAGGAAAAACATAGTGTCATATAACTAAGAAAGAAATAAGTAAAATGAAGCCAAAAATATTATTAATTACAAACAATATTGTTTTAAAATTATATATAATGTTTTAGAATATATAATGTTTTAGAATATATAATGTTTTAGTATATTGTTTTAGAATATATAATGTTTTAGTATATTGTTTTAGAATATATAATGTTTTATTATATATAATGTTTTAGTATACACATGTCAATTTTTATACTGAGTGATAAGTTAATAAATAAAAGCTAGCTAAGGGATTTTATTATAATAAAGAGAAAAATTAAAAAATCTATGCTATGTCGTTTAAATTCTTTAAAGAAAATAAACGACCCTATGGCAAAACCTATAGTACTATAAACAGCAAATCACGCTACTATTTTTGACTTTTACATTTTTTTGGCTGGCTCCCTCTACATAATACTTTAGTCTGTGTTAATAATGATGTCTAAATTTATTATGTCGAGTAGTTACAAAAAAACCATGTGTTTCCTTTTCCTTTTTGATTTTCTTACACCAGTGAAAACTCTTTAATTTATTCAGTAATACCATAAACAGATAAAATAGATGTACAATTTCAAAAGCAAGTGACCTACCTTATTTATTTAATTACTTAAATTACAAATATTTCTCACTGACATTTTTCATAAATATTTAACATAGAATTGCCACCGCGTTACAGTTTTATTATATAAAAATTATCTCGAAAGGCTTTATAACAGTTGGCACGAGAAAATCTTTCTTTGACACTAACATCTGACCTTATCAAGCTGAGAATCCCTTTTTGCTCATAAATCCTTACTGATTTCAGATAGATATGAACCTGACGCATCAAATAAAACTTCCTTATATATTTTCAGTTATTTCTCAAAGATTTAAGAAATTTATATACTAACTTGCATTGCCCGCGGCTCCGCTCGCGTTCAGATGACAAAAAACCAAATTCTTAGGTTTTACGTATTAGTATACTCTTACATTGCAGTTTTTGTATTTATTCTCAGAAACGAGAGATTTTCCCGCGGTAAAAAGTATCCTATATGTTGACCCGGATAACCAGCTATCACCATACCAAATTTCATCAAAATCCCTCCAGTGGTTTGTCTGTGATACGGTGACAGACAGACTGATAAAAATTCTAAAAACTATAGATTCGGTCTCTGTATCGATAATAATGGTTATTTCAATAAGATTTTACAAAAAATATTTAATGTACAGATTCGGCTTAGTTACAATTTTATTATATGTATAGATGTATAGATGTATTGTATATTATTACATTGAGTAAATACCTAGTAATTTATAGTTACACACATTTTTTTCAATTTTCACGTATTTAAACATTTCGTGTAGATAATCTAATATCACGTATTCCTTATCATAATCAGGCGAACCGATTTACTTCATTAAACCTAGACAAATAGGTAATAATCTTATAAATTTATTATATTGTGTACGTAAAAGCAGGAATATTTTGTAATTCAAATTTTTTTAAGTATCTTTATTAAATATTCATATATATTTTATGTATATTATCTATACTAATATTAAATTTGTGAGACTGTGAGTTTGTGACGTTGTAGGGGGTAATCTCTGGATCTACTGAATCGAATTAGATGAAATTTGGTAAGACGATAGTTTGAGACCCTGGGAAGGACATAAGATTTTTATCCCGGAAATCTTGCCTTAAGGGGGTGAAAATGGGGATGAAAGTTTGTATGGGGAATCAAGCTAGTATTACATAAAAGTTCTTACGAAATAGACCTACAATTATACTAATCTGTCATCATCTAATGTCATCAAAAGTTTGATAGAGATATATTCGTATTTATACAATCATTTGTGTTTGAATGTAAACACAAATGTAACACGTTGTCTAGCTTTAGATAAGCGTAAGCCTGTAATCCCCTTTGCAGGTGACCAGTTTCACGTGCCCACACTCCTTTCATTTTCATTCCAACTGAAATAATAAATACATGACGAAAACGTTGATATCCCAAAAAATAATTTTTGTCCGATTGACTTTTCAGTGTAAAAAATAATTTAATCAATATGTAAATCCTATTATTTGTTTTATAGATATGAAATTTTGTGGATATGTTTGAATGTTTGTTTTTAATCTCGCAAAAAACCGGTAACGGTTTCGTATCTACTTTTTGCAGAGGTAGATCTAGATTAATTTTAATGTGAGTAGTGTGTTTGTTCCTCGTGCCTTACGGTGAAGGAAAACATCGTGAGGAAACCTGCATGTCTGGGAGAACCTAGCAAGATTTAGAAAGATATGTGAAGTCTACCAACCAACTTGTCCAGTGTGGACTATGGCCTGATCCCCCTCGTATTGGGCGGCCCGTGCCCAGCTGTGGGACGTTAAAAAGGGTTAAATATCGTGTGGGAATCTTCTACGTAATAAAACGCTTATACTCATTGACAACAAACAGCCCAACTAACTCTAGAAGAACGATATTTTGTACAAGAGTTTATTACAAATCCATCCCCTAAAAGGATCAAACAGGGGATGATAGTTTGTATGGGAGTTCATAATTTTTACAGCTACCATAGTGGAAATTGGTGTTTATGTCCCTATTTTTGCTGGGTTCGTTCTCGTTAGATAATAAATTTCGATTACTCTTTTAACGCTGTTGTATATAAGCTTCTATTTTATATGTAAATAAAAACACAAATTTTTCTTAGAACCAAAGATCAAAATAAAAGATCTGAAAATCAATCCTAGTAAGTGTAAGCATTTAGCTAACAACCAGCTTTCAAATAAGACGAGTTTGGTATTTTTTTTAAACTTAATTTACCTCCAACTATAGCATAACCGTTATACTTCAGTTAGGGTTATAGCATACTAGCGACTCACTCTCGCTTTGCTCGGGTACATCCCTAGCTTAATTTCCCATACAAAATTTCATCCCCATTTTCACCCCTTAAGGAATGATTTCCGGGATAAAAAGGTATCCTGTCTTTCCCAGGGTCTCAAACTATCGTCTTACGAAATTTCATCTAATTCGATTCAGTAGATCCAGAGATTACCCCCTACAACGTCACAAACTCACAAACTTTACCTCTTTATAATATTATTATAGATAACATATAAATTCATTATACATTCGCCTATTAATAAAGAATATAATTATATTTACAGGTGACTGCGTTTACCTGCTTCTCCTGCTTTCTTCTCGGGCTACCAATGTGTTTTAGCGGTGGCGTGTATTTATTTACTTTGCTGGACTGGAATACTGCGTCGTGGGCTATACTTCTTATTGGTATTGCTGAGGTAAGTTCCAATTTAAAATTGTGTTTGTATGTGTGTTACTGCTTATCGCCTAAACTGCTGGACGGATTTGGATAAATGTATCACATAGATAGACTAAGGTCTGAAATAACATTAGTCTACCGTTAGTATTTACTCAATGTGGTGCTACGAAAGCGAAGCGAACATGATCGAAGCGAGCGTAAGTTATAAAAATGTTCATTTGATCATTTAATTTCAAAGTTATTTATTATTCCAAATATATCTACTTTAAACTAGTATAAATCATTAAGCTTAAATATTATTAAAGTTCAAATGAAAATAAACATCAATTTACTTGTTAATACATTTCAAGTTCGAGCAGTAACATTTGAAGCCCTAAAAATATTAAATAAAACAAAACTATAATATAATTTGGAATGGAAGACGCTCTTCTGAAACGCTTGCCAAATTTACCTCTTCCTTCGTTGTTTTTGTTTAAACTTGCATTCTCTCAGTTCAAATTTACAATGTCTTATATTTTCAAATATCAAAGTATTCCTCTTAGCCGCTATTTATAAATATTATATCATGAACTAAATAATTCTATATTTGCCTAATATTATCATTTTCTCTGAAAGCAAATAACGATATTTATAGTATATACGAATATACTGTCGCAAAATTATGCGTTTATCACAGCTAGTGACTTACCTTCGTTCGCATCGTAAATAAATAAGCCGTTCATCTGATTGTGATGAAACTTTAGTGAATTGTTGTGCGTATGCCCGCGAAGGTATCTGGTCCAAAAAAAATCATTTTCTTTGTATTGGCGGTTTTTAAAGCGGGCTTTAATTTTGCCATTCCCATTTGTCACAGCCGTTTTACTCGGAAAATCCTAAAACCATATAACTGTAATTAATAGGTCTTTAAAAGGTATTCGTGCAATCAAGAATCAAAAAACGAATTCAAACCATATATATGTCTGAGCCAAACTCGCACTTGTCCAATTTTTATTTGTCCTGGAGAATTTAATCTTCACGGTAACGCTATTATATCGAAGTTAGTATAATAAAATAACAAACAAAAAAATTAATTATTACTTACCCTTTGTTTTAAAGAAAACAAATTTACAAAGCTTTGCAAAACAACAAAATACAAACACTATTTTTGCTTAAAAACATCCACATTAAGTTGAACTCAGATACACAAATTGCAATACCGTAGAACGGAAAGCGTGCAAATTAAATTATAACACCGAGCTATTTAAATAATTTCAAGACAATCTGAGGGCGAGCTCGTAAAGAATTTCGTCCGTTTCTAACCAATCTTTTTAGACGTACCAATGAATAATAATTTATTTTATTCTTCTATCTACGCCGCATCACTTTTTTGGAAGCATAGCATATGATGTTCTCCTGACCGATGCCGGCCACGGCGGCCAATCTCATTGAGACTAGCCAACTGCGCAGGAGATATTATAGTGCACAAGTGTACGCGCAGACACAGGTACACTCTCTATTCCTGTCATTCTCATACTCCGGTGGGACGACCACTCGACACGACCAGTGAGAGTTAAGGCGCAGGACCGACGGCTTTACGTGCTCTCTGAGGACCGGGGGTGAAATACCGCCAACTTCCCAACTCCGGGTAGTTACTGAGACTTACTATACAGAAATACTCAATAACTAAACTTGGCCCGACCCGGGACTCGAACCGAAGGATCTCCAGATGTGCAGCCGTACATGCTAGCCACTACACCACCGAGGCAGTTATAGCATAGGATATATTATGTAGATAACGTTATTCTCTACAACATATATTTGCAGCAACTCCATTGGAAATATTTGCATATTGGATTTTTGCGATGGAATTCATCTTGCTGTTGTTTTATTGTACGCAGCGTGAAATTTTAATTCGTAATATTTATTTATGATGGAAAAATCCAATCGCAATAAATACTTCGCCTTTAATCTTTACTAACACTAGAGTGGAATTGTATTTCTTTTTTTTACTACTTTATATTTGAAGTCTGAATCAAAAAGAACAAAACTGATGTTTATATTAATATATATATATATGTTTATATTAATATATATATATATATATATATATATACTAAAAACTGGCCATACGTCAGTCGTGCTCGCAATAGATAGAGCTTTCAATCACTATTCAATAGAAAGTATTGTATATGTGTATTGGAAAACGCGTAACATATTGTGTTGTAGAAACCTATACAACTTGACCGATTTTTATGCAAAACCAATGATTGTTTTCAAAAGGTGAATAACTTATGACATTTAATTTAAATGTAAAACACGTAAAAATTAACGATTAGCAAAAGTCTTTGTAGTAACCTATTTGAATGAAGGATATTTGACTTGGTGATACTTGGTAGAAGCTAAGTCCGACGTTGACGTCTTATATCTATGTACGGTAATTCGTAAATACCAACAAACTCGCTACCAACATAATTATTTTAAGCAAAATTCGTCATTATCTCTGATGTTATAGATACTCTGTCCGAGAATAAAACTACGTCTAATATACTCGTAATTATTACATTTAGGTAGCAACTAGCAAGGAGTTGATTTGTCACTGTGATTGCTAATAAATAAATATTATAGGTATATGTTCTCAGTATTTATCTTAGTTTAACCAAAAAATATTAAATCTTCAATTACCAAACGATTATAATTTTATTTTACACTAGCGTCTCACCCTGGCTCCGCTCGGGCTCCTCCCTACTTACGTTTTAACGTTTAGTGTAGTTTTCTCAGAGATGAGATAATTTTCCGCAGTGAAAAGTATATATGTTGACCCGGATAACCGGCTGTCATCATACCTCATCAATATGCCTCCAGTGGTTTTTCCGTAATGCGGTCACAGGCAGACAGACAAAAATTCTAAAAACTATATACTCGGCCTCTGTATGGATAAGAATGACTATTTCAATAAGATTATCCAAAAAACATTTATAGAACAGATTGTATTTAATTATTCGACTCAAAATTCATATAAGATTGTCAATAAATATATCCGACACAATATGCACAGTATCTCACTAAACAATCTACGAACTGTACTATCTCACAAAGAACAAGTTTTGGAAGTGGTCTAATAATGTTACGGAGTGTCATGGACCCACGTCTTGCGAGTTTGAGCTATTATAAAGCTAAACGTGAACATTCTATTGAAAGCCAGAGCTTCTTTATTATTTATACATCGCGAACTGAATGAAAACTTTTATTAAATTTATATTTTACTCAAGTACACGCTAATACATTTTAAATGTGAAAGTTTGTGAGTATGTTTCATATTCCCCACGTTAAATAGTCAACGGATTTGCATGAAATTCGAATAGAAATGGCTTGTATGCTGGATGGCTACGTTTAATCGACATATGTACACAAAAAAACAGAACTGTGGACAAAAACTAGTTTTATCTTCTATACATATCTATACTAATATTATAAAGAGGTAAAGTTTGTGATCTTGTGAGTTTGTGAGTTTGTGAGTTTGTGACGTTGTAGGGGGTAATCTCTGGATCTACTGAACCGATTTTCAAAATTCTTTTACCAATGGAAGCCACGTTCTTTCTGAGTGTCATAGGCTATATATTAACCCGAAAAATGAAAAGGATTTTCGTGGTAGTCACATTTGCAAAGTAAGTCGGAGAAAAAACGGTCGAACGAAAACGTTTCTTACGAACGCTGCCTTAACGATGAGAGATATATGATTATGTGGTCTAGAGAAAAGTTGTAGAGCTTAATAATGCTTACAAAAAAGTCAACGACAGCATATGTCTAACTTTTATATTTAAGTCACAAAAAGTAGTTTTTTATATTAAAAAAATCATTTAAATCGGTAGGTCATGTTTATTGGTCATATTATCAACAATTATGAATTCTTATCAAAATAAGTAAATTTATCGTCTAAAATGTTTAAAATAAAGGACTTTTCCCTTTTACTGCATATAATTTGGACAAATGGTTAAAGAGATAATACAACATATTCGTATATATGGACGAACCCGAGCGAGCTGTTTATCTGTTTTTCTCTTTGTACGGGCTAATCTCCGGATCTATTGGACCTATTTAAATGAAATTTTGCATGGTGGTACCTTATATCCCCGGGCAACATCTTAGATACTTTTCATCCTGGAAAATTAAAGGGTTCCCGTGGGATAGTTAAAAAACTATAACAACTTATACATCTTAGTACACAAAAACTACTGATTGGATTTTAATGAAACTTTACAATAATATAGTTCATACATGACAAAACAAATCAGCTACTTTTCATCCCGGAAAACTAAAGAGTTTCCGTGGGATAGTCTAAAAACTAAAGTAACTTATACAGCTTAGTACACAAAAACCACTGATTGGATTTTGATGAAACTTTACAATAATATAGTTCATATATCAAAATAACAAATAAGTAACTTTTTATCCCGGAAAAATGTACTTTTCCCGTGGGATAGATGTTTTTGTTTATTAGTAACGTATTATGTACACAACATAGACCCCAAAACAATAGTTATTAAAAAAATGTCTATTTGTCTGTTTGCCTTTATGTCTGTTTGTCTGTTTTTGTGTGCGCGTTTCACGCGAAAAGTAATGTACCAATTTGAACGACATTTGGTGAAGTGGTAACTTATTACTCGAGTCAACATTTAGGGTACCTTTTGTATGTATATATGTATGTATGTATGTATGTATGTATGTATGTATGTATGTATGTATGTATATTGTATTCAGTTCTTTTTAACACACGCACGGGCCTCCCTTCAGTACGAGGTGGATCAGGCCATAGTCTACCACGCTGGCCAATATCAGAGATGCTAGACCCGGGATTTGAACTTGCTTCACTCGGTTTCCCAAGGGAGCGCGTTACCACTGGTATACCACTTCCTAGATACCTTTTACTTAAAGAAAATCTTTCTTTCCCACGGGAAAATATAATAACTGGTTTTATCGAGTCCTCCCTAGAAACCTTCCTCTGGCTAAGCCTTAAGACATACATCAAAACAATATACTAAAAAATTCTAGGTCTTGAAAAGTCCCACAGAAAAGTTCTGAATAGTATATGTCTATCTCCTAAGTTACGCTCGCAATATTTGTTCTTATCTCTACCTATAATAAAACTTAGTCAAATCGATGTGCGCGTGTCACGCAAAAAGTACTCAACCGATTTTAACTTCATTTTGTATAGTGATAAAACTTAGTGCTCGGGTCAACATTTAGAATACTTTTTACGACAGGCAAATTATTCATTCCCACGGGAAAATACAATAACTGGTTCTATCGAATTATCCCTAGAAATTATATGGCTAACGTTAGCTCAACCTTAAGAGATAGATCAAAACATTGTACAAGAAAATTGTAAGTCTTAAAAAGGTCTATAGAAAAGTTCTACATAGTATATGTCTATCTCCTAAGGTACACTCGCTATAACTATTTTCATTATTATATATTTCTGTTTTATTATACGTTATTTATTCTATCTAAATATAGGTACATATATGAATAATAAAACTGTAGAGGTCGAATGTCTGTACATAGATGGTAGAAAAAATTGCTAAAAAACGAGTCAGTTCTCTTCATCCCGTAAGAAGAGAAATAGAACAAATCCAGATTTTTTTCAATTTTTTTGTTTCTCTGTCTGTTTGTCTGTTCGTACGGGCTAATCTCCGATACTATTGAACCTATTTAAATGAAATTTGATACTTTTCATTCTGGAAAATTAAAGAGTTCCCGTGGGATAGTTAAAAAATTATAGTAACTTATACAGCTCAGTACACAACAACTTATGCACCTAATTTAGTAAAATTTGGCATGCTGATACCTTATATTGCAGGACAAACAACAGGTTACTTATTTTTATCCCGGAAAAATGAACAGTTCCCGTGGGATAGATCTGTTTGTGCTTTTCCAGAGGTGAACCCGAGCGAAGCGAGGGTGAGCCGGTAGTGTATAATAAAATCTTATAGAAATACTCATTATTATAATCGATACAGAGGCCGAATCTATCGCTTTTAAAAATGTTGTGTGTCTGGGAACGCATCACGAGAAAACCACTGGACAGATTTTGATGAAATTTGGTACGATAATAGCTGATTATCCGGGTCAACATACTAATAACTTTTCGGAAGATACTTTTTACTGCAGGAAAATATATCATCTGTGAAAAATCTATACTAACCGTTTAAACGTATCTAGGAACGAACCCAAACCTAGAGAGGGTGAATCGCTAGGTATAAATATAACATTACGACTAATTTAACAAATATAATTATGCCTTATATTTTCATGCTAATTTTCAATTTTTTCTATTTGTATGATAGTACTTGTAAGGCAGTGGTAGCCTAGTGGTAACTAACGCGCTCGCTTGGGAAACCGAGTGAAGCGAGTTCAAATACCGGGTCTCGCACTTCTGATATTTTCATGTGCGAATCATTTCCAACATGATTACCACTTGTCTTAACGATGAAGGAAAACATCGTGAGGAAACCTGCATGTCTTAGTGAACTTAGCAAGTTTTCGAAAGACATGTGAAGTCCGCCAACTCGCACTTGGCCAGCGTGATGGACTATGGCCTGATCCCCCTCGTATTGAAGGGAGGCCCGTGCCCAGCAGTGGGACGTTAAAAAGGGCTGAATACAACTCGTAGAGCTATAAATAACAAACGATATGAACTTGATATTAATATCTTCTAACCTCAGACTAAGAAATAATATAGAGTCATTCTCTAATGGATTTTATTGTAATAAAAATAAATATCTTTCTTTTTAAGAGATAAAATACAGCACATTATTAAAATATAAATGAATATAGAATTAGGCTTATAATTTTTATTATTCATCCGTATATTTTATTATTAATATTATAAATATGAAAGTTTGTGAGTATGTATGGATGTTTGTTACTCTTTCACGCCAGAATGGCTGAACGGATCTGGATGAAATTTGTCATATACAGATAGATTATAGTCTGGAATAATACATAGGCTACTTTTTATCCCGGAAAAAATATGGTTCCCGAGGGATAGATTTGTGTTTGTTTTTCTAGAGGCGAACCCGAAGCGAGGTTGGGCCACTAGTTATTAATATAATTTTCTTTTCCAAAATTGTAACTTAAAGAAATTTGCCTTATTATCTGAAAAAAGTAAACAAGCTCTATTATATCTCTGGCAACATTGAAAATAGTAGAGTCAACAGCAAAATCACGCAATTTTTATTGACTTTGACAATTTTTTTTGACGGAACTTATAACTTATAAGTTAAAGTCTAATATCGTTACAGACCACAGCAGTATCATGGAGCTACGGCATTAACCGCGCGATGAAAGACTTGGCTTCTATGAATATGAAACTGAATAAAGTGCTGAGAATCTATTGGAAGGCAGCCTGGATGTTCACTGTTCCTGTTGCCAGTCTCGTAAGTATACATTAATTATAATATTTTTCTTGTATAAAGACGAAAATGCTTTATATATTATATATAATCTATGCGGAGTTTTCGTTTATTTTTATTTTATTATAATATTAATTTTTGTTTTCAATAAAGGATATTGAAAATATACTTAATCTATACCTACATATAATAAAATTGTAACTAAGCCGAATCTGTACCTTAAATATTTTTTGGAAAATTTTATTGAAATAAACATTATTATCGATACAGAGGCCGAGTCTATAGTTTTTTGAACTTTTGTCTGTCTGTCTGTCTATCTGTTACTGCATCACAGAAAAACCACTGGAGGGATTTTGATGAAATTTGGTATGGTGATAGCTGGTTATCCGGGTGAACATATAGGATACTTTCTACCACAGGAATAGATCTCATTTCTGAGAAAAAATACAAAAACTGCATTGTAAGAATATACTATGTAATATGTAAAACTTAAGAATTTGGTTTTCGGTCATCTGAACGCGGGCGAAGCCGCAGGCAATGCTAGTTATTTATACAAAACAAATGTACACTTAGTTATTACTGTAAAAGTCATGTCCGCGTGGAATAGTGGCAAGAATGCTAGCCGCATTCCGCCGTTAAATGGCATTGCCGGTTCTTTGGGCGAAAAACGAGCCAGCTCTTGTCACCAGTAGAGGCGATAAGACGAGTTGTTATATTTGTTTATTTTTATATTAGTTAGTTTTAATGTATAAAGAAACTTTATTTTATATATACATAGTATAAATATTCATAAATTTTGTGCATGAAGTTAAATTCACAAGCACGAAGCCAGGCACAAAAGTTAGTTATTACCTAACGATATTTAAAACGAAATTATATGTAAAAATATAATGAGAAAATGATAACAGGGACACGTCTGCAAAGCCTTACCGGCCCTTAATTACGGTCCAGGTCTCTGTAAGTAACCAAGAAAAATTATATAAAAAGATTATTATTTAATCTTATGAATACACGTAAGAGTTTTTTGAATTTTATTTAGGTTAATTAGCAGATAACTATTGTAGAAACGTGCATCAACTACAAAGTGTCTTTGGATATTTACATAAAAAATGTTAAAGAAAGGTTTATTTTTACAGAGTTTTATATGAAAAATATAACCGTTGAACCGCGGTGCTACGAAATATAATGTATTTAATTTAGCCAATAAGCCAATGATTTTTTAATTTCAAGCAAAAATAAATATAAATACGTTTTCATTATATATTTTTATTTATTATGATGATAAATTTGTGGAGAAACGAGTTCATAAATATTTATAACCATATTTCATTCAAACAGCAATCATTCATATTTGTATTACAGAAAAATATAACGTTAAAGTAAATTTTTATTTAGAGAAACCAAAGTTAATAACGAATAATCCAGATTTATATATTTAATAATATTTATATACTTCAATTATCTACGTACTAGTAAGTTCATTCATATGGTTCATACATTAACATTTTTGTTGAGTATATAGTAGAAGAGATAACACAGCATTTCACTATTTGTATCAAACCAACTGAAATTCATAAAAATAATAGGTTACACCTATTATTTATATTATACCCGAGTAGCGGTAGACCTAAAGGAAAATTTTGCTTTGAGCACTCTCATATTGTATCAACGAAATTGTTTTTCATCATTCTTAAGTAATTAAATAGTGATGTATATGAACTATATTAAATATTTTTCAATAAACAGCCATAATATACCGCATAAAACTTACAAAGCTGAAATTTTACTATACTTTTTAAATTATAAAGAAGATTTTAGTCGTATTTTTAACGAGAAGATACCGTCACTCATCCTCATAAACTTGCTGCGCGCTACGCTACATTTAACAACTTCTTAATATTCAATTCAATCGAGATTAAATTCCTAGGAAAAAGGACATCGCAAACAAAATAATTAAAAATTAGTTATTAGTTTTTTTAATTCATTTTATTAAAATACTATTTACTACATTTAATTTTGGTTTACATTTAATATATCTTTGGGTTTATAAGAAAAAGATTTAACTTTTTTTCATTCAAGCTTTCGTTATTTCTGATTTATAGTTGGCAGCAAAACTTCACATTCTTACGGTCTTTCAGATATCTGTAGTTTTGGCAACGATATCCCAAAAGTTAACTAGCAAACATGTTTTTATTTATATTTCGGAAATCTTAAAAAGATTTGAGGAATTAAAAAGTTTTACTTTTAATATTTAAGTTTTTTTTAATAACAATCATCTTATCATCTTCATCAATCATCTTATTCTTATATATATATTTCTGTTATGTCCAGTACCTATAGGTGATAAGATCCGTTCTTTACAAAGAAATATATAAAGAAACTGAATCTGTCCTTAAATATATGTACATACTCGTATTCACAAAATTAATGTACAATTACTGTACAAGTCATATACCTATTGTGTAATGTGACAAGAATGCTAGCTGTATTTCCTCATTGAATCGCAATGCCGATTTTTTGGGCAAAAAACAAAGTGTTATGTCTCATAAGAAGTTTTTTGCACTATGCCATGCCTCCCTTGCACAGGGATTTCATACTACAAATTGTAAGAAAAAATAATTTTAAAAACGGAATACATACTTACGTAACTTAAGAAATTCAGACCTTTTTGACTAGAATATTAGACGCCATCTTGCAGTTGACTAAGAATTTTGCGTTTATATTAAAGGTCAATCAATTAACACATTGCCAGCTCTCAAAAGTCTACTAAGTCTGATTTTCAATTCATCATATAACTTATTCATAGAATAAAATATGAATAACAAAATTAGGTCAGAATTGGTTTTATATATAAATTTTACATTCCTTTCCTTTCATTAAAAAAAATGAAAAAAAACATGTTGGGACATTAACACACAGCATCATCTAATTCTATGGTAAGCTAAGAGGCTTGTGCTATGGATACCAGATAGTTAATACACTACACATATATAACTTTAAATACATACATTATTATAAATATAAACACCCATGACTGGAGTACAAACAATCGTGCTCATCACACGAATGCCCCCAGCGGGACTAGAACCCGCGACCGCTGGCACAGCAAGTAGGGTCACTACAAACTGAGCCAAACGTATCGTCAAACCTTAACATTTATACAAGCCCCTTGAGGTATGGTCTATTCATAAAAAAAGGAATTCAAATCAGTTCCTAACAGACTAAAGGCAAACTTCGTGTTTTAATAATAATTAAATGGTGCCGGCTAAAAAGCTTTATTATATTATTTTTTGTTTTCAGGGTATCCTTATATTTATTTTCTCTGACTGGCAATCACCGTCATATGAGGATTACGTATTTCCTCTGTTTGCTGATCTGCTTGGTTGGGCGGTTGGGCTTTCTACGCTTGTACTATTTCCTGTTGGCATCTTCTGGGCTTTATACAAAGGATATGTAAGTTTTGGTTATATTTACACAAAAAAATACTTAGAAAAGTTTATTTTTTATATCAAAAATTCTTTTTTCTAATATATTATTATAGTATTTTTCTAAATATTTTAATATAATTTAGAAGCCATAACAATTCGTGACTAAAAGTCAAGGTTTTGATGCATATCTGCCAATAAGCTCAAGTCACGCACAATCAATTAACGGCAGGTTAAAAGTTGACATGGAATTGTTTCTTGGACGCATTAACAGTAAATATCCACTATTTACAGTCTAATACTTCGTTTAAGTAAAAATATGAGTAATTTAGTATTTTAATATCTAACCAAAGTTTTACCTATTGCTCGACTATTTCTTTGATTCTCAGTACATAGTTTTCTTTGCCAGAGATATGAATTTGACATCAATACATACAATAAAATTCTAAGTCAAATCTGTACATAAAATATTTTTTTGAAAAATCTTATTGAAATAGTCATTATTTTCAATACAGAGGTCGAATCTATAGTTTTTAGAACTTTTGTCTATCTGTCTGAGAACGCATCACGAGAAAACCACTGGACAGATTTTGATAAAATTTGGTACGATGATAGCTGGTTATCTGGGTCAAAAAATAGGACTTTTTACTGCGGGAAAATATCTCATCTCTGAGAAATCTATACTAACCGTTAAAATGTATCTAGGGACAAACCCGAGCGGAGTGAGTCACTAGTATTTTTTATGGAACTTATATCAAATGTATATAGTTTGTAAGGAAAACCAGAGACAGTCGTAGATACTCGTATATTATTAGGATCTGTTTTGATTTTATTTATAACTCGTTGAATTCTATCCAATCTAAGGTTAGATAGACTAGAGCGTAAAAAACTATTTACATATACTCGTATTTAAAAAGTATATTTAAATGTTTGTGAATATGGAAGTATGGGAGAATAAAGGCTTTATTTATTTATAAAAAAATAAATAATATCTTCTTTTGTTTTAATTTTTTCCGTTAACACAGCCCAATATTATTTTTTGAATGAAAATACTTCGTCATCCTTTGAATTTCTTCCGTATTTTTATAAATGTTAATAAATATAAAAAGTACAGCACCTAATTATAAATGTAATTATATAAATATTTTATTCATATTCCCACAGAGAGGCAAAGAATTATTCACACCAACCAAAATATGGAAACCAGCTTCAAAAACAGTAGATGTGGTGGACTCTAACATCTCTCTGAACAACACAGAAAATGCTGAAAACAACATAGCTTATGTGTTATGAAAAAAAGTAGAATTTCTGATGCTTCATACCCAGCTAAATTAAAAAATTTAACAAACTGAAAGTTATATATAAATATATAATATTGATTGGTCCACATTCGTCGTGAATGTACATAATTGATAATAATAATAACTGATAAGAGGCATGTGCTTGCTTCACTCAGTAGACACAACAGATAGAAGTAGCCCACGCGTCTGATCCATATATGTATGAATTCGTTCCTTAAGTTAATTCTAAGCAAGATACTAATTGATCAACTGTACTTACTATTACTGTTTGTTTCACTAATAATTTTGGATATAAACAAAACTTAACGGTCTCACAAGAAAACCAGTCATGGGTGTTTATATTTATAGCACCTTACCATGGAACCTTACCATGGAACTAGATGGTGTTGTGTGTTGATGTCCCAACATAGTAGTTGGTCCTGTGCTGGAGACCGGAAACACTCGTTACAGATACATAAGGTCAGTTGACAATAATATCTACAGAATAAAAGCGATAATGATAATGGAGGGCCCAACCGATTTGGCCACGGCGCACAATCTCATTGAGACTTGCCATCTGCGCAGGAGATATTATAGTGCACAAGTGTACGCGCAGACACAACGTGCACTCTCTATTTCTGTCATACTTCGGTGGGACGACTAAACAATCGTTTACTTTGTTGGGCATATCTCTTATAAATATAAGTAAGTAATATTTGACGACACGTTTCGCTCAGTTTGTAGTGACCCTACTTGCTGTGCCAGCGGTCGCGGGTTCGAGTCATGAGTGTTTATGTTTATAGCATTTGTACCTTACCATGAAACTAGATGGTGCTGTGTGTTAATGTCCCAACATATTTATTAATTCATTTTTATTATGAAGAATTTCCAAAACTCTATTTAACACCTTCAAACTAGTTTTTTAGAATAGCGGCGAAAAATGAAAAGTAAAACTACAGATTTAAATTTCATTCTCTTTTCCTTTCCCACACTACAAGGACAAAAATATTTAAAACAATACAACTTGTGTTCAAATACCAGCAAGATAAACCAGCTAGTTCACAAATATCACTCGAGAATCTCAATTACATTTCCATCAAAACACGCCTTAAAGCCTTTATTATCTCCACAAGAATCGGCGACTCCAGTCTTAATATTCAAAACTTTCAAGTTATCAGAGATAGCTGATCCCTTTTAAATTGAACTAAATAATATTGTAGGATTTATCTGGAATTTCTTCCACAAAATCCTTTTTATCTTATTATTTTCAATCCATTTTGACAGTAGATTAAAAGTTTTGACTATACATGAACCTACTTATTTAGAAAGTTTTGTTCTAATATACAATTTGACTACGTAAAACAACTGAATAAAAATATCTGCAAAATTTAAAACTTTCACAAATTTTGCCTTTATAACTATTATTTTGCTTACTATGATTTTGACATTTCTGATATAGAGCGTAATGTATAAACATTTTAATTAAGTCGGAGAATCTCTACTGCTTCTCCTGTACAAGTTTGCACCTGTTCTCGAAACTTTGAGCCTTACACTGAACTTTACAACTGCACCAACTTAGAATGTTATTTGTGATTGGTTACAAAAGCTTTGCATTATAATTTTCGTCATAAATATTAATAAAGTCGCAATTCGAAGCACAGTCTCTTGCAATATGTTATTTCAATATGTTTTTATAACTAGCGACTCACCCTGGCTTAGCTCAGGTTATTCCCTAGGTACGTTTTAATGGCTATTGTTATAGATAGATAGGTATAGAAAAGTAGGTAAGTACTTTAAAAAAAATTAAATCATCTCCTATTTTATCTTAATTACCATACACATTAACGCCGTAAAATTTTTTCAACCTTACAGAAAGAGTATATTGATTTTTTTGTCTTCGACTTGAGAAATTATTTATTCCCAATACAAATTTTCAACCCCTATTTCACAACTTTCAAGTTTCATTTTTGTGGCACATAGTATCATATATCCTTCTTCAAGGTCCCATTCCTCTTTACCGAATTTCATCAAAATTCAGTGTTTAGCTTTTTTAGGTTTAGCAGTTTTTAGGTTCAGTGGTTTAGACGTGAAAACATAACAGACAGACAGACAGACAGAGTTAATTTCGCATTTATAATATTAGTATGGATTCATCACTTCGCAAAATTTTATCATAATCACTCTTTTTTTTTTTAAATCGTCTAAACAGCTGTTTCAGCATAAAACTGTAACATATATATACACACTATCGCATTTATAATAGTAGATTCGATATAAATATTCATATACTTGGAGTTTCATACATCGTTACTAGTAAATTAATTTAATCAATACTAACACAGGTACAGAACTAGTACATTAGTTGCATAGAATAACATTCTTAGTTTCCTAAAACTATATTTCACTAATCTGTAAGTCTGCAAGTGTATTATTTATGTATGTAAAGGTATATAATACTAACGAGATAATTTTATTTAATATGTTAAACATATGATGATGAAAACTGCATGGAATCTGTTAAAGGACAGAACAAAATCAAATATAAGTCAAGATCATATATATCTTGACTAATGCAAATATAATAGTGCATATAACTATGCAAATGAACTGCACTATCGACCAATTTAAGGCTTGGTCTAGAGATAAACAACCCTTACATGCTTATGGTTATACGGACGTGTAGAAACTTACCTTTCCTTCATTCGCATACATCCGTAGTAGCCTATGTGTTATTCCAACTTATAGCCTATCCGTGTATTAAATTTCATCCAAATAAGTCCAGCCGTTTGAGCATTAAGGTTTAACAAATATACAAACACTATACAAACTTTTATATTTAAAATAGTAGTCCGAGTGTATTGAATTTAAATTTTTGACGATCATATCGTTTTCAATATGTACTTTCATGTGAACATTCCAATAAAATTAGATAGAAAAATTCTAATGGCACAATAGTCTACAATTGGTACTATGTAATAGGTACATAGTATCTACTTACCTACCAAATACAATATACAAAAGATATGTTTAGAAATTAAAAATTTAGAGATACAATGAATTTAAAATAATATCAACTATATAATGCCTTAGAGACATCTAACACCTTAGTCTCTCCAGTGACCATGATTGCTGTAAATCATTCGAAACTTCGCGTCGGGAACCAAAAATCAAAATAAATCCGCGGAAAAAGTCCGAAAAAATAGTTTTATTTTATCACATTTTATTATATTCTTATTTCACAGCATATAGATATAGACCCATGTCCGTTTTGGTAGTCATGTGACATATCATTTCGTTTTCCTTTTCCCGGCGATATCTCGACGCCATCATTGATGGCGTTATAATTTTTTACCTTGATGGCCCATCAAGGTAAAACATTGTAACTCGATATTGCCGAAATTTTTAATATGGACTTTAATTGTGTACAAAGTTTCTGTTTTCAATACTCAAACCAATTCCAACGTTGTTCCTTGCATCTTAAACGTT